>OX438862.1:9587088-10837088 GCA_949315895.1 Anania crocealis
TTACATTGAAATAAAGAACCTGCGTAAAGTAACAAAACCACTATGTTATATTTAGCGGATTCCCCATGAACGACCCCACTTTAGCCAACAAAAACATTATATGGATCTCTCAAATTACGCGGCATATGTTCGCCTAATATTTCACATAAACTGGGGTCCGAATAGGTTACCTTTCCGATTCACTGCGACCACCAGTCGTAAAGCAGGGGGTGGTATTCTCAAAGTCATGAATACGTTAGCTCGCCACCGGCCCGGTTAAATAGTTAAATAGTTGAGCGGTCTAGTAGAACATCTCTTAAAATATAACCCGCGCTGACCTGTTGGTCGACCGGAAGATTATATTTTTTTACTTTCTCCTGGGAAATTAGGACCCTGTTTTCTGAATAACAGTTGTTTTTTAAAGTTTATACATTAACAATAATTAAAATAAAGATCAAACTAAATTTCAGTAAATAGCTCACTGCTCATTCGTCGCTTCATTAAAGCGGTTGTATAAATTTGAGTTTAAATTACATAATCTTTTTTACTCTTTGATCCGAATTGTAGCAGTATATATACAAACAACTAAAGATTTGAATGCGCATGTATAGTCTCCGAGGTGTCGTTGGGTACAGAAATTCTATTTGCTCAAAAATGCGGCGACCCGTGCCATATGAGAGTTTCCTAATATCATATGCTAAGACAGCGATTTGAATGCGACTTGAAGCAAAAGAGTTGTACAACAGAGAAAGCTCAGTAAAAGTTTATACAAAAACCTTTGACTTTGAAATATTTATTTTGTTGCACATATTCGTATTAAGTAAGGAAAGATATAACCGAGAGTGCAATAAATAAATATTTAAGACATGCCTCACTGGGCCACACAGAGCCATCTAGTTCCAAATTAAGGTACTATTAAGTACCCTGTCGTATGGGGTACTAGACAACCGATAAACTTACTTATATACTTTTTTTTTTTTGTAAATGCATACTTATAATACATATAACCGTTTTCCATCGGAAGGTGTCGTAAGAACTCTACTGACACAAATAACGATATTAGTTATTACCTTAGTTAGCAAACTGAAGTAATAGAGGTATTTGATAAAATATTACATTCAAAAGATTTGGGAAGCGTTGCTCATCCATAATATAATATTCAATTAAGTAATACGTTGTTAATGGTCACAGGTGCTGTATTTGTCGACCTCTCAGCAGCGTATGACACAGTGAACATAAAAAAATTGCTATCTAAAGTATCGAGTGCCACAAACGATCCCACTTTCGTGTCACTGTTGAGTGAGCTCCTTCGTAACCGCCACTTCTGCGTCCATTTACATGGAAAGAAGAGCAGATGGCGATGTCAGAAAAACGGCCTTCCCCAGAGGAAGCGTCCTGGCACCACTTCTATTCAACGTCTACACGAATGATCAGCCCCACCACCCTAACACTCAGCGATATATCTATGCCGATGACCTTCCACTAACTTGCCAAGATAAGACCTTCGAAACCGTGGAAAGTACACTGAATCTTGCCTTGGAAAACCTTCATGAATATTACGAGCATAACGCTCTAAGGCCCAATCCAAGCAAAACCCAATCGTGTGCTTTCCACCTACGTAACCGCGAGGCAGACAGGGAGCTGTGCATTTCCTGGAAAGGCGTCACCATCCAACACTGTAACTTCCCTAGATACCTGGGAGTGACACTGGACCGCTCTCTGACTTACAAGACCCACTGTAGAAACACAAAACAAAAAGTTAGTTCCCGCAATAACCTACTGCGCCGTCTCTCCTCCACTAACTGGGGAGCAAACCCAACGGTTATGCGCACTACGGGACTAGCTTTGTGTTTCACAGCAGGAGAATACGCGTGTCCAGTGTGGGCTAGGTCAGCACATACCAGAGACGTGGACGCAGAGCTGAACGACACCTGCCGCATAGTGACTGGCTGTCTTAAGCCAACTCCGGTCGGTATGCTGTTTCCTCTTGCGGGAATAGCTCCACCCAGAGTCCGCAGAGAAGTGACATGTTCGCTTGAAAAACAAAAACAGGAAAGCGACCCGAGACATCCACTCTACGGGCTCTCCCCCGCCACAGGTCGGTTGCGAAGCCGCAAAAGCTTCCTACGATCTACGCAGCCTACCGACGAAACCCCTACTGACATGAGGTGCAGGCTTAGGGCAAGCGAGTATCCACATTCACTGTACCCCCCCGATGAAAATCTGCCTCCAGGCTATAAGGAACCTTGGCCAACCTGGAGAAGTCTAAATAGGCTGAGGACCCAGGTTGGTCGAAGTAAAGATAGCCTGTGTCGGTGGGGGTACTCAAGCAGCGCAGACGCCAGCTGTGAATGTGGAGAACCCCTGCAAACCATGGCCCACTTCACTAACTGTCCCGCATGCCCGACCACCTGCTCGCGTGAGGACTTACTTGTCAGTAACCAGAGGGCTACCACGGTAGCCACCTTCTGGGCAAGTAAGAAGAAGAAGAATTAAGTAATAGCCAATAGGCGGATCGAGTTTACAGCAATCATATTTTCAGGTATTAATCTAACACCCATGCATATAGGTTGCTCTAAGCTGAGCTCCAGTTGCCTACTCTGTTCGCTAGATTCCGACGATAATACGAACTTCCCATTCCCATATCTGATTCCAATGCGGAAGGGGATAGGAAATGTGAACACATTCCTCCATTGAAATAAATGTGAGGAGTCTGCGTGCTTGTGAATATAAATTACTTATTCTGATCTAATAAGTAAGCAATCGAAAATATCCTTACTTATTATTATGTGCAGTTATGAATTATATTGCTCCACTATCCGATTGTCTGAATTACAGAAGTTTTATTTGGTTTCGTAAATAAAAATAAAATTAAATTAAAGATTCTTACCAAAGTTACCTTTTTCTGCGCAAATAATTGAGAATAGACAGTGACAAAGATGAAATAAAGAATAAGTGAGCAAGCATTAGGGGAAAGAGAGACTTGTAGGCTCTACTATCCGGCTTATGAAGGAGTTTGGAGTGTCCCAGAGACACCGCGCTTGTCAAGTGCTCGCTAAGTACGGCTTCGACATCCGTGCACCATTTTACTTTCGGATAATCTTGTTGTCAAGGCATAAAGTTCAAAACAGAGCATAATTAAACCGTGTAGAAACTGTTCGTACTGGGTCTTGAATAACCCAGTTCGATTCAAATGCGTGTAAAGTAGGACTTCTAAGAATACGACGCTTTATACTAACGTGAAAATCTGAGGCATTGCGTACTTTGTATGCGGTGTTAATCCAACATGATGTTTATACCTCACGGATGAAGTACAAGATTAGAGGATTCTAATTACTTTGCCGACAGCACACCTGTCTCTTTGTCAAGCTGATACCCGCATTAGGTTAGCGAAATCCTTTGCACCAGTATAAGGTAGAACCAAATTGTGTTCATTAAACTACCATAGGGTGAAACTTAATGTATCTTCCGCAGCAAAGCAAGTTATATTATTTGAAGTGAGTTCCGATAACGTTATTTCTCCAAGAAATTCGACATTGACATAAGTAATAAATTAACCTTATAAAATATGTGATGCATAAATGGGTCCGTTCATCTAACAACATATTATTCTTGTAGTGTAGACGGCTAGTAACGTAGCAACTACTTCGGTTTAGAATCGCAGAGTAACTAGCTAGTTCGTGACCTCGCTTGTGGTGCAAACACACAAAGTGAGGCACGCCGGCGTTAATTACAGAACAGCGCTGACACCCAATTTCAACATCATGTTTGTGTTATGAACCCGCAATGTCACTACAACTTCTGGAGGATCAAGTGCAGTACGTTTTGGCCGAAATGCGTAGAGAGAGAACGTTTGCGTTATCACTTCTGAAAAATTACAAATTGGTTAAGTTTAAAAAAGATGGTTGATAGTGTTTTTGTAGGATAGTTTAGGAGACACTGTCTGTTATTATAAGTACATAATATATTTTTATAGTTAGCAGTGGTTAATAATGGTGAAGTATATTATTTATCATTTATAATTAAAATGTCTGATCCCGTATGAGTGCCGCCACCCATGTACGGTAGAAATATTAAATGACAAAGCTTAATATTTGAAACACTTGCATGAATATTTTTATTCATGTTACTCATAAAAGAAACATTTTCTGTAATATCTGTTTCGTTCATTGGCTTGCCAAACCAAAGAGAGAAAAACCAACCTCATTTTAAAACACTGTTTTCCGAATTTTCAATCCAAACTGCTAATAGTTCCGTGTAATGGAATTTACTATTAGCACTGCGAATAATATATTCTAGGAAGCGCACAATAAAATTATAGCCTAGAGTTAACAGAGCTAGTGTTAATTACTAGTTAGATTTAGGTGTTTCGTGAGCTTATGTGTATCTCGTTATCTGCTTAATTGCTTATGGCGTCCTATTATGTCCGCTGCAGCCACGTTTGTACTAAGTATAGTTGCGGTGACATTGTTAAATTGATACAATTATGGTTTTATGTCTGCACTTTTGCTAAAAATATTATCTTTTCTTGATTTATGTTTTTTTTTATTTTACTAACTAGGAACTACTTGCTATATTGCACGAATCACAGGACGCCTTAATTTATGGTTAACGTGTTGTTTAGTTTACTATCTGGCATAGTAATTAGTTTATAGCTTTGTTTATAGACTTAACATTTTATTACTCCTATTTTAAATATCAATATCCATCACTATTTTAAAATACATACTTAGAAAAAGTTTACGAAAATTAAATGTACCTACGTGAATAATTGTTTCATAAAATATTAATTATCATCCTCACCAGTCCCGTATCATGGACATAGACCTCTCCAAGAGGAGGGCTTTGCCATACTCGCCACCCATGGCAAGCATTTTGGCGATCCTAAATTAGCCAATAGTATGTTGGCCGTCTTCTTCAGTGGTCTCTTACGACATCTATGTATAATATTAAGAGAAAGTTTGGTGCTATTCATTTAATGTGCCGGCACCGCACAACGCGGAAAAATATTCGCACAATACTAATGAATCAGCAAAAATGTGAAAAATGAATAATAAAAGTTAATCATCTCTGTAAACCCGCCCAAGGATACCTACTAGTGAAGCGGCCGGCTCGCCTGAATGATGCCGAGTATTCGCAGGCATGTTGTTAAAACTCAAGCCGCGTTGAGTCGCGCGCGCTAATTGTCGCCTACGAACGACATAGCTCCACCAAGGTACAGGGCTGCCAAAGCTGGTTACTGCTTAACTTTATTACCCTCTTTACTAATGTGAACTTTATGAAACATATCAGCGACCTTTATATAACAGACTAATTTTATAATATTGCACGGATTTCTGTAGAACCCTTTCAATAATATTATATGAAACAGACTTTATCCCAAAGCTTCCGCAAACGTGTGCCAATTTAAAGAAAAACCTTTTAGTTTGCCTTTATCGGTACTTCAACTGGTTTATATTCTCAAGAAATTCTCGGCAACCCTGCCGCCACTGCCTAGTGCTCCACACTCCTTGTTTCGGGACTCTTTGTGCCCGGAGAAAAGTTTCAACTGTTGACATTGAGCTCGTGCTACACTGAAAGAACCGTGTCTTTTTAATCATCTTTCCATATTTTTGTTCGCCGTTAGCGGGTTCTTTGACTTTGAACAAATTAAAGTACGTACTTACCATTGAAAAAAATAATGCCTTAAGAAACGTATTCTATACAACTATTTTTTATACATACTATTTTTTTAAATATTTATCGTTATAAATATATTCAAAACCTTGCCTTGCATGAATGTTCATTTTCTTTTAATCTCCGTTATATCCCTTTAGAGACTCAAGTATAGTTCCTTTCATTTTCAAGTTTTCAATTCACTGATTTAGGATGTTTATTTGCTATTATGTTTACGTATATTTTATGTATTTATTATTTTATATATTATTATTTGATTTGGAGGAGAAAATATTCTCGTTTAGGTATCGGTGATTCCGGAAGCATTAAATTTTAATCAACTAATGTGCTCAGCCATGTGCTCTGTGTCTTGATTTGATATCTTTTTTTTTAATCACAAATCAGTAATACGACTATAATGATCATCAAATTCCCTTAACTGCTTTTCCTGATATGCTTTTCTACATAATTTTAAGAAGCAAAACTTGTCAAATCCACTAATTTAAAGTTCTAATTCTGATGTTAATGGCCAACCTTAACGCAACAAAATAACTAATATTCCTAGTTTGGGTTACTTTTTCGGTTAGGTTTGAGTTCGAGCTTTACCTCGTAGCATATTTATAATAACTGATTGAGATTTGTTTTTATCAATTCCTGTGTGTCTTACGTATGTTATCAATCGTAAATTGTCAAGACGTAAATGCAACTTAACGTCAAATTTTCGCATAATAACAATATCGGTAGCGTTTCAGCTCACTTCATCGATCGATTGAAACTAAGCTGAACGATTTCCTAAATTCATATTCCACTAGTGATTTGACGTCGCTGTCAGTCAATGCGCGCGCAGCCGAAGACCAACGTTTCAGCTGTCAAAATAACCGGTCGAGCATAAGCTGCTAAAAGGCTACTTTTGTTGGATCGATAGCTAGCGGTTCAGCGTAAGTTTAGAATACACTTAGTAAAAATAGTTAGTAGAATACAGAATGTGTGACAACCGAAGGTGACATTTAGTTGCGTTTCATCAATTGTAGCGTTTACGTTTTGTTAATTTACGTTAGTAGAATTGGTCTCCTGCCCTGGCAACCGGACATGACTACAATATCAGTCGTTCCAAACAAAAACAGAGTGACAAAACTAATAAACGTCGAACAAGTATTGCCAGTTTAATCGCAGCTGCACGGAACGCGACAAAACCGACCCCGGATCTGAACCACAACAACCGTGCCGAAGTTTAATTCAATCGCTGCGCCCCACTGGTGAAGGGGGTGTATAGGAACGTACTCAGGAAACAGGTGGGGAAAATGCGTAGTGCACAGTAAGATGTTTTTAATTATGCATCCTAGTTTGCTCATATCCCAGCGCTATGTTTGAGTTACACTACTTGTCAGAGGGTTTTGATTTTATCGTGCGATATTAAACTAATTCGGCGCCATTTGCCACCGTTACATCAACTGCTTCTCTTTAAGTTTGACGACCCGGTTAGCGTAGTGACTTAGAATTAAGCATTCTACGCGAAGGTCCCGGGTTCGATTCCCGGTCGGGTCAATTTTGGAAATGATTTTTTTTCAACTGGATTGGGTCTGGAGACATAACAAGGAAAAAGGTTAGAAAGGCTGTCATGCGCCATTTGAGAACCGATGTCGCCACTTGCAACCCCACTACATATGTATAAACAAGTTCAAAGAACGCCAATCAAGTGATTTTGACGTCGAGTGCGGGATCAATAAGGTCGTTAAAATAAACCAATCAATGCGCTCACTTACAAGCATTTGCTCATAACCTCGGTGGCGCGCCTGCCCTGCCTACATCGCTTTTCCATGTTCTGTAGGTCTTGATGTGGTGGCGCTATGGCGATGTAGTCGTGCTTCGAAAGGCATGTTTATTACTTAATGTTTGATGATTTAAAAGTGTTTAACAATACGGTTATTCGTGTCGATTAGTAACTAATCACCTTGTTTTACATTATTAGAACAAAGTGTATTTTATTTTTATAATGACTAATCACCTCACTTATACCTAAGTATTTGCAACTTCTACTTTATGTCAAGTAATGACGTCTAGATATTACAATCTCGTAACAAGTGGCTCATTTGCCCACCCCAGTTACGTCCCTGCGCTAGAAACACTCGGCAAGTGGAAGTGTGAGAGGGGAGCGCCTGTGTTAATTACTACTCATGTGGCAGGCCACATATCGCGAAGTTTGGCGCCCAACGTGGTGCCTACGCCGCCGTATTTATCTTTTAATGTCAGCTAACGGGACTTAATCCGGTTGGTTGACAAAGTTTAGTAATAGAAAAAGTTTCGTTTTGTTCATTAATAACCGAGATTCCGCATTGTTTAAACTAATATTTTATAAACTTTTGTATTCGTTTTAGACTACCAACAACACTCATTTTGTAGGTGAATACTTATTCAAGTTTAATAATTAGAGGTACGCTCTGTTATTATGTTTGCTTCACATCGATTTAATAAAAATAATCTTTCTCTTAAAAAAGACGAGAGTCATACTAAATTTTAATAGTATTATTCATAACTTCCGAGATATTTTAATCACAGATTGCATACAAGGATCAACTTTTAATATCAACATGATTCAGTTAGCCAACTTGCTTAATCGAAAAAGTTGTGTTTGGTTATTAATACGTGATAGTTTGTGTCCCTTTGGGTTAGATGTATTATTTTTTTCCTGTACCTTGCAGAGCTATATCGGATTCTGTAATTCTGATTACCCTACGTACTAAATTAAAAGTCTTTTAAATAGCTACGTGGCAGTATTTACTTTCACACAACATTGTTTGTTGTCATCGACAAAAAAAATTACCTTTTTTATCTAATTTAATATTATACAAAAATTGTTAAGTAACCGAACTTGTATCATAATATGTTTTCATCGCAGCAATAACCAAATCGTTTAATATCGTTGTTCCTGTTTAATTTAAATTTATTTAGTGTGCAATCAAGTAAACATTTCATATAAAACGCCTCTACAATTTAAATCAAATATTGAAGTCGTATCCCGCATGCCTGCATCGGATACCTCAAACATTCCCGTCTCTTGTTGGGAGGACGCAGCCCTCCGATCGCGGTCCTCCTTCTACTCGGCTTTCTCATGTAAATTTCTAAGATTTTCTCTTCGAGTCCGATATATAAGTTAAACAGCAGATTTACGCGTTTCTCTTTTTCAATGCCGACAGAAGCTAAACTTTAAAATGTTTCGATCGCTTGCTACTTTAATATAAACCAAACGTTGTATTTTTAAGTGTTCCGTACTAGAAAATTAAAAAACAAACTCCTACTGGATCGAAACCTCTATTCAATGCTAAAATTAGTAGCTAAGAAAAAAAAACAATTGAAAACTTTTTATGATTGGCAGATGAAAAACTTTTCTAATCTGGTCTGGTATTGATTCCGTATACCTACCTATTATCGTATTAATATTTTCAGTATTACTCGTAACACATACATAAAAGAAAGACAGCTACATCATACCAAATACGATTTCTACTACTATGTTTTACTCGTGGTCGTAATCTATAATGATTAACTGAGCTGATCTAATTTTTTCACGTAGAGAGTCATCTTTACGTGAACCCTTAATGGGCAATTCGAACTCGCATATACAAATGCACGTTAAACGTAATTGAATATAACGCCAGTTTAAATAAATATTATAGCAGCCAATAAACATTGAATAGCTCTTGTTCAAACAAGGCAGAATAACGACAAAATCCATGAAATAATCAAGATACTGAATCCCTTAAAATTAATCACATCGTAGGAGTAAATCCTTCGATGTTAGGACTTGGGTTTTATCGGAGGCTCGTAACATAGCCACCACGCATGGTTTACATAAAACGTTCGGTTTGAAAATTGAAACATTTATGGGCTAAGGGATCGATATCGGGCGGCCGCGGTCCGTAGACATAAATTCGCATTAGTGCCTCCTCCGGTCGACTTTACGATGCCTCAGTGTACCTCTTGCCGGAGATATTACTGCACCTTAAATGTTTACTGAAAATAATACGACATAATAACGTCATCAATACCTATGAACGATAGCTTAACCTACGTATAAAGTATATTTATATTTGATGTTACAAATAGATTTAGGTGATTGTTGCGCTAAGTAGCACAATATGAATTAATACAAGTATGTGTAAGTAGACTACAAACGATTTATGTTATTGATTTTTAAATAATTGTAGAGCAAATCGGTAGCTAAACAACAAACAAGCTAAATTGGTACCATGTATAGTATAGGCTGCCGAAAATGTGATATACCAATCACTTTTTTTTTGAGCCTTTTAAAATTAAAATAAGTCGTTAATACAAATAAAAACCTTTTTAATCTTTAAACATAATTATAAGCACTACGGCCTTTCCAATATACAAATTTCAAAGTAAACATTCTGAAATGGAAATTACTTAAGACGCGAGAAAGTTAAATGATAAAGTTAGTTTCATATCGAAGATGAACTTTTAAGCGAAGAAGACATCGTTGAAGGTGTCGTCAAGTTTTCCTAATATTAATTAAATTGTCAAACAATAATACATCTAAATATTAAAGTAATAATACCTTACAAAATAACGCTCATTTTATTCGATTGGTTTTATTTTTAATATCTAGTTTAATTCTATTGAAAAAATAAAAAGCTTTACAATGAGCTTTAATACCTTAAATTACTTACTATTTACTTATTAAAAAGTTTTAATTTCTACAAACTGCACTAGAATCTCGCTTTTATGATTATTTTCATTACACCCAATGATATAATATCATTGATTACACCCCTTTTCTTGCACAAAAGTGACAGCGACACAGCCACTGATGTTTTCCACTAGTTTTAATGACGAGTAATTTAACCACTTGCACTAACTAATTAAATTTTACGGGCCGTCCTATGGAACAACTAAAATCGTGACCTTCAACTATGACAACTGTCAGCTGTCAGAGTTGGCCAGTCGTCCCGCGAATCCGGGCAACAAATATGGGTAGACATCGGTCGGTGCGAAATTAAGTGAGTTTGTTGAGTGTAAACAGGGATAATCCTTGGCTTGACTATGATTAGCATATCGCGGCAGTCGGCGTTCGTTGCCGACGGGTATCTGCAATTTAAATCAGGGACTTGGTCGGGACGGCCCGGCTCCTTAGCTGCGTACTCCGAATTTGAGATTTACCACGATTGGATGATTTGGGTTCGATTTTCTGCTTGTTTGGACTGATTGAATTTCCCCTTAAAATTGACTTGTGAAAACATTTACGAGCCACGCTCACAGAAAAACTTTTTGATTGTTCGTCGATCCCGCCTTTGTTACATACCTTGAACATTGTGTACCTTTTATCCTTTAATTTTATGTCTAGCACGAAGCAACGGACCCTACGCCGTAAATCAGCTCTTTTGATGATAAACCAAACTCTCAGGAAAATATACGAGGCTCCTTTATTCCTCTTGGAAAATATTACCCGCGTGTAAGCTACGTTATCTAGTTTAGGTTATCTATCTTCGTAAGAATTCTATAGTTGTAGAGATTTGAGCCATCAATCAGACGTTCTACTTAGAAGCGGTTGCGAGATACCTCGTGTTATTTTTTCGCCTTTAGAAATGAGCGCGCGGCGAAATGACAATATGAGAATTGATTCCTAAGCTTCTATAAATACCTAATAATACTTTGATATAATATTACTCACATTTAAATAATTGGGACTGTCCTGAAAAGAATCTCTGCCGAATTTTAAATAACGACTAAGGTATCGCTTTGACGAGACTAATGGGTTCACAATAATTTTCCTTATTCGTCTAAGTTGGCGTGCCGTGTAATGTCTGCACAAAAATATAATATCACCACCGGACGATCGGGGCGATTAAGGGAAAATCCTTCTTATGAAGAAACCTAGTCCAGCCAGTAGACTCTTTTTTCGCTAGACATTGAACGAAACGAAAAAATGTTATGAAATAAGAACACCATATACATTACATATTTGTAATATATATGGTGCTCTTATTTCATACAACAGGTTCATAAACTGATACCCATATCTTAGTAGGTATGCACTTCGGATAACACGTCATTAAGCCTCTATTATATTGCATAGTATGCACTTGACACTTTAAGTTAATGTCAATTTCCTTACATTTTTATGTTAGATTATACCCGAAGACAACTTTTATTTCAAATTTTCATTACTGCAAAACCAAACTATCTAAATACAAGCAGAGAAAATGAATTGCCGTTGATGTAAGCATCAATTAGCTGAAACTATTAACTTAGTATCTCGTATCAGTTAAGGGCCAAATTCATTTAAAAGGGGTGAAATGTATTCTTAAGACATCAAATAAGAGGTTTGGTCATAAGCAAACACAATTAAAAACCAGCTAGATGTTACACCTAGATGGAATAAATATCACATATCAATATCTTTAAATTTATTGACTAATATGAAAAAAAAAACCCAAACTAAATAAACTTTTAAGTGGTACAATCCGTATCAGTATATAAACTTGAAAAATTTTGTCTCAGGCGGGACTCGAACCCGCATCTCCTCGCATGCCGGGCGGGCGCCATACCATTAGGCCACCGAGACACTGCGACATGGCGCGAATTTTTCAAGCATATTCTTACGCTGTGAGCCAGCGTTGTTTCATCAAATGTTAGAAGTTTGCACCCTTAACACCCGAAAGAAACATCTTTGCAGATGTTTGACATTCAGTTAAGATGAAACAGCTATTTATATACTTTATTTGATATTTTAGCAACTTAATTGCACTTATAATATCAGTATATAAACTTGAAAAATTTTGTCTCAGGCGGGTTCTTACGCTGTGAGCCAGCTCACAGCGTAAGAATATGCTTGAAAAATTCGCGCCGTGTCGCAGTGTCTCGGTGGCCTAATGGTATGGCGCCCGCCCGGCATGCGAGGAGATGCGGGTTCGAGTCCCGCCTGAGACAAAATTTTTCAAGTTTATATACTGATATTATAAGTGCAATTAAGTTGCTAAAATATCAAATAAGGTACAATCCGTAATCATAAGGTACTCGTATATAAAATTTTTTTTGGATTCATGGTTTTTATTTTAAACAAAAAACAAAGCTCTTTATACTAAATTGTATAAACCTAACACGAAAACTGTTATTCAATGTATCGTCGCAAATTTTGCTACCTTACAAAATATAGGTTTAATTATTTTTTTTTTTTTTTTATTTTTTTTTTATTTATTTATCAAAAAATCCACAGCTCTTAACAATAATATTACATAAAGTTTGTTTAGTTTTTACAAATAGCCAACATTGGATTTACATTTTAATAAATAATGGTTTTTAGTAATAACTAGCGGACCCCGCGAACTTCGTATCGCCTCTTGACTTTGAGACGCCTTAAATGTCAGTGTAATCAAATATGGCGTGATTGGAAAAAATAGATGTTTTTTTTTGGGTTCGAAGGCGAAGGCGGTTCGCCTAAAATTCTAAGTCCCAATTTCATTTGGCCGAACCGTATTGGCCTAAACTTATAACGTAAGTAACCGTAAATCTATACTAATATTATAAAGCTGAAGAGTTTGTTTGTTTGTTTGTTCGTTTGAACGCGCTAATCTCTGGAACTACTGGTTCGAATTGAAAAATTCTTTTTGTGTTAGATACTCCATTTATCGAGGAAGGCTTTAGGCTATATAACGTCACGGTGCAACCAATAGGAGCGAAGCATTCGTGAAAAATGTTGCAAAAATAATATAATTACAGAAATTGACGCGGACGAAGTCGCGGGCAACAGCTAGTAAGTATATAAACGTAACCGCCGGAGCCCCGCAGCGCCGAAGCCGTCACGGAAGTCTGAATGTTTGGATGCATGCACGATTGCTTGTTTGCATGCATGTTTGCTTGATTGCATGCATGTTTGTATGATTGCATTCATGCATGCTTGCTTGTTTGCATGCATGCTTGCTTGTTTGCATGCATGCTTGCTTGATTGCATGCATGCTTGCTTGCTTGCTTGCTTGCATGCATTCTTGCTTGCTTGCATGCATGTATGCTTACTTCTTTGCATTGCATAGCCATTCTCTAGCAAAATATTGATAAAGTTTTAACTTTTTGCTAATAAAAATTTGGAACTGTAAATGGTAGGTATTAGGATATATTCGGCTAAATGTCGCATTTGGCAAATTATAATACGGCGATATACAGTAAGGCGTAGTAATAATAGGCTAAACAAGTTTAGGAAGAGTAAAAATGTGCGATCCGATATACACCCGTTTATTTTAATAGTAATTTTTCAACGTTTTTATACTTATTATCCTATTCCCGACGAAGCCAAACCAAAAAACACCAAAATCGCTGCCAATAAAAATCTGTATAGCCGTTCTCCACTTATAAGAGGTGTAACTAACACGACTTTCTTTTATCTAGGATAATATAGATTTGTACTAAAGAACGCATTCAAGTAGCGGCTGCCCCGCTATAGAAGCGGTGGGTGATGTTTGTTATAGCACGCATGGATTGTTTCTTGATTTTGACACGCTGGAGGACATAGGATATACGAGTAGATGTACTGAATCAATTAAAACAAAGTACTCGTATCCAAACAATTTAATCTATTACGCGCATAGTAATCTAAATACATAATAAATCAAACAATACCAAATTTACGACAAACGGTACTCGTTTGTCGTAAATTTGGTATTGTTTGAGTTAAGACTGTCTAGCAATCATTTTGTCCTTAGAAAAAAGGGATCGTGTTTTCGTGTACTTCTTATTAAATTATAAAATAATTTCAATGCTATTTTTGTACAAAAAATCAACTACGTTGGAAAGGTTCGGTGATTGTTTTGATAAACAACAAAACAGATTCCCAATGTTTACCAAGTCCACTTATTTATTCCCCGGCGTGTTTACTTTAAGCCCTTTTCATGTCATACAGAACGTGACAATATTGCTTGAAAAACATTATCAAGTAAGGTACACAGTAAATGAAAAATGAAATTATAATATTTTTCCAAGGTTGTGAAATAACAATGAATCTCAACAATCCCTCTTGAGACACATTTTTCGTTAAACTGAAACTCCTGAAAGTGATGCTTAAGGTCAAAAAAGGAAGATTTAGATATGTATTTTGATATATTTAACAGTACCAATACATTGTATATTAATGTTGATTTACTCAGATATGAAGTTTTGAAATGTCTAACACCTGTCTTTGAGCAACAGCAAAGCTTTGTGAATAAAATATTAGCAGTCGGTTTCATAAGAAACTTTACAGTCTCCAGTTCAACTTCTGGTGTAAATTCAATTGAGGTTGGCAAATCTAAACCGTATAGGAAGTTGAGCCCAATCGTATCCTCACCTGCACTCGGATTTGAAATTCAAATCAGATGAGACAAACCCCGCTCTGTTGTAACCCTGTATGTTTATCGCTGCCAATAGTTTTCGAGACACTGCGAGTCTCTACCCGATTGCTTTCATGGCTTAGTTATGGGGTGAATTTGCGTCGATTGCCACAATTTACAACTGTAACTATATTTGAACAGTTTGTAGATGATCGGTTAGAAAGCCTGATACTCAAAATCTTACTCGACAATGTTATACTACTGCAGTGGACGGTTGCCGCTTACCAAATATGGTTTCCTTGTGGAGAACTTACTGCCGCTCAAAAACTGATTTATCCCCGTATACTTAAGCATACCTATATAATCCAAAAATACTATTTGACGGCATGTATGACATAGACAGTCTTAATCCCTTACCTACTAAACGAATCCGGTTACTTAAATAAACAAAGGTTAAACAACTAGACATCAAATTTTCTCGAGAGGTTTTTCATGAATTTTTTTTTTCTCTTTTGTAAAACTTTTCTTAAAAAAGCATCATAAAAGTGCTTCCTCGTGGGGTTTTCCTAAAAGTAATACTATAATTTCTCATTCGTAGTAATTTACAGGGAAGATCAAGGTTTGCGAAAATCAAGGTGTAAAAGGTTTATCTTTTGTGAGTAATATTGATTAGACATGATATTGCGATATAAAATAATTTACTTAACATACGAGTATGCATTTTTTAAGCGCAACCCGATATTAACAGCTGAGACTTTAAAGAAGTTTTATTTTGCAAAACTTTGTATTTTAAATAACTGCGTTACGTTATTTACCACGCTTACGAAATCTGCGAATTTAGGAACTGTTTCCAGCAGCTGCACAAGCGAAATGCTCTGACTAAAAATATGTTACGTAAAAATACATTACGATAGAAAATTAGCCATTTTAGGGCGCCCTGCGGTATAGCGAAGCATTCTTTGCTGCACTATGACCGCCACGGAGAAATATTAATAGAGAATCAGGTTCAGTGGCCTGCATTTTGATATGCCAAGTTTGTCCAGCAGGACCACAATATTTAGTTATTTTATTGTAATAATAAAGGCTAATTATTTAAATTAATATTACATTATATTCTGGTTGCATAAACAATTATTTGTTATTTACATTTACTTGATGTACCTACCTACTTGATAAATTCATGATAGCAGATTTGTTTTCCCTAAAATCGGGACCTTGTTTTAGATTAAATTTTTAACATTAAAAAAATGTTACACTTACTACCGTTTAACAAGTATTTAACTTGTACTAAAAGGTTAGAGAAGTACTTTTAGTACCTTGCTTTGCTCGTTAATTAATAAAATGGAAAATTTTAATTGCAATTAGCCCGTCCCCCCGGGTCCCATTTAATGATATTACATGACTCGAGTAGGTATGTTTCCGTCAGAGAAGGAGAAAATGCTTGCTACGTTTAGAACAATTTTAAGTAAAATAATGTCATGTGACTGCATTTCTTTTAAATGTATTTTTTTATATCTAATGAATAAATTCATATTAAATTTGCTGTTGATAAATTCCATTACAATTCTAAATATCACGTAACACATTTCGCAAAACAATCATGAAATCAATTGATTTAAAAATCGGATAGGTGACAATCAGACTCTAGTGCAACTTGTGCCCTGCCACTGCACAGAACTTCTGAGATATGTTTTTACTTATTTAAAAAATAAATGTCAATCTGTCAGGTGCACTATATTATTGTATGTCAGCTCCACACTAATTCACATTATTACATAAAGTGTGCAAGTATATGCAAAAATTTAAATCGCATACAAAGCAAGAGTCTGTTCTTACAACCAATCATAAAAACTTTATTATGTAGTTTTAAACTACAGGGTTTAGAATATATTCACATCATTTGATTGAATTGGGTAACGTGTATTTTATGCAGAATAATTATTGTTTGGGAATTCTTATTTATTAGCAATGAAATTTTCCATTACCGATCGGTTTATTGTCTGCAATATTCCTGTCGTCAAAAGTATATCATCCAGTTATAGCTTTATAATGATGATCTCGATAGGGCGTCCATTGTTGGTGGAGTGAACAGGCACGATTAATTATCCATTGAACATAATTTGGGCGGCATCGGACGGGCTGGAGCCGACCGAGCTGTCCGATTCAATTGATACCGAATGCCGACCTATTTATTGTAGGTAAGTATTCGAGGCCGATCTTTGGGGTTTGTTTACATTGTATTTTTGGATATTGAAATGGTTAAGACCCAGGAATAATTGAAGGAAGGAAGATTGTTGTTTGGTTATTTCGAGTGTTTCTTTGCATAGAAATATCTTTTCGCCCAAAACTCTGCCTGCGTGAACTACACGTTATATCGCGCGGGTGGAAAGCTGTGCCCAGCTGTGGGCTATGAAATAGCAGATGTCTTTTCTAAAAGTCTAATTCATCTTTGTACCGAATTTTATCAATGTCGGTTCATTAGTTCAGGCGTGGAGACTTCACAGACGTACAGACAGACCAACAGTCACTTTCGCATTTATAATACATATTAGTAAGGACTAGCGCTTCGCCCACGACTTTTTCCGCTTGGGATCCGGTTATATAGCATACATTAGGCAAAGTAAATGAACGTAGTTAAGTCTTGAACGGATAAAATTGATCACAAAAGTAATTTGAATTAACAAATTCTTTAAACTGAGCTATCAAAGGAAATAATAAATTGTTTTCTACCCACCAGCCCGGCAAGTTTGCCAGCAGGATGAAAGGCATCTTTATCTTCTTGCGAAAGTTTTTCTTCCTTGTGTATAGACTTCGAACTACGAATCCCTTTTAAATGAAACTCAAACTGGCCTCTTGCAATTAAGATAAATATCTCACATAATCTTCAATTTCATTGCAATGTCTCTGTTAAAATTAATAGACTCAGGCGTTACTTTGCAGAAATCCTTAACCAAATGCAAAATATGAAAATAGTTTTGCTTATAATTTCCGCTCGTTAACACTGACCCAGGTGCCTACACCACACTACCCGCACAGACAAGATAGCATTAGTTCGAGCAAGAACGCCGCCCGGCCTCCCACGAAAATGCATGCATTACAATGCAATTATTAGTACCCAAAACCGATATAAGAAAAATCTCGTCGCGTTTCGCCGCTTGACGTGGCATCCGCAGGAGATGTTGTCGCCTTCAAAGCGCTCCGACGGCTAACTTAAGTCATATTTAATGTCTCTGTTTCGTTTTCAAAAATCGATGTTTATGACATTTACTATCATATTTAAAACAGCTACATAGTTACTTTAAACCAAAATTATTGATTTCTAAAGCCAAATTATATATTAATAAATTAAAAATCTAATCTTTGTCTGTAACATTATCTTATCAAGAATAAATAGGCAACATTTTTCCAAGTGGCGTATTTATTTAATGTTTTTACTGTAAATCGCCGAGTCGACTGGCTCCCTGAGATATTTATAGTCGGTAACTTTTCCCAACTTGCTGTCTCCGACGAAATATCCTTTTAATGGTTGGCGGAGTGTTGGGTCGTCTGAAATTTAGATTAGTCCTTTAATTAAATTAACATTATGATCCCTATCTCCACGGAGCAGGTGGCCAACAATATTGCTCCGTCGGAACTCTTTTCTACATTTTCACCCCCGCGATTTAATTGTTTTCTCTAACTTTGATTTAATTTCTCATTGTTTTGATTAATGTTGAAGAATGTTTAGCAATTAAATTGGTAGATATCTCGTTTTCGGAATTTATAATTCGCTTTATTATAGGTAATGGAAATGGTTGGCAATTCATTTAACTAGCCACTAGTTAATGGAAAACTTTTTGGTTTGTAACATTAAACAAATGTTTGTCTATTAGAATATTTACAATTGATAATGTTTCTATGAATGTGAATTTACATCTCGTTTACTTTAGACTTTTTTTATTTTTGTCTCTCTCTCTCTCTCTACATCTCTTTTATTCTAGTCTGTTTCTAAACATTGCAAGTCAATCAAACATTTAACTCAGTATTGCAATTTTTTGTATATGACACTGGTTCCCTTTAACGGACCATTCGATAAGAGTTCCATTAACACCAACCTAAAGTAAACCTTGGCTGTCAAAGTTTTGTGATAAAAAATACAAATTTATATACTTCACCTTTTAATTGTCTGACTTTAATTAAACACACATTATTTTGACATAATGTGTGTTTGCTGTATGCTAGTATGACCATGCACTCACAAACAATATAATCATTTACTTCGGATGCTGACAGGGCTGCTACTATTAATATTAATCCGCAGACTATTGATTATTGAAACATTTTACTCTAAAAATCATTTCATAGCAAATAATATTTTAATCCAAGCGAAGCTGTGTCCAGGGACGCGATTCTCGTGCAATAGTAATGTTTATTAGAAACGTAATAACGTGACATCAAATATTGTCTATGTTATGCCCGATTCATATTTCAATTTGGCTGTGTAGATAAATCCGAGGCCGTAAAACTTGTAATTGTAATTACGATTAGAATTAGTTCTATGGGTGCACCAGAATAGGAGTTAGACGTAACATTCGAACTTTTTAGTAGAATCGGAAAATTCGCGTACGAATTATTATCAGAAAAAAAAATCGATTACATAAAAGTCACTAAGTAGATGTTTTATTTACAAGAAAATACAACAAAAAAAAACTATACGCACCTCATAGTGTGTTCAAATGCCCAACCTCTTTCTATTCTATCTATAAAAGATAAAATCATTCGGTTCGTCAGTACCTACTCGAAAGTCAAAACTTTTCAGATTCCGCCAGTTAGTAAAAACATACAAATTTATTCTTTGACCTAAAATTGAAAGGTTAACAGAACCAATATAGCTAGATCCATCAAACAAGGTTTACTTATCCTAACAACGACCCGAAAAGGTGGAAAACAAATGAACGGGTACAGATCTTTTTATATTGGCCTGGCTGAAAGTTACCTACCACCGATTTTCTATTCAATAGAGCCGTTGTTTCAATCAAGAAACGAAATAGAAATAGAACAATGGGATCGCTTTAACCGCTGCGAACTAGTAGGGCGGGCATACAATAATATACATTATTACATATTTAAAGAGGTTAAGCAGATTTTTGCAACATTGATAAATAGATATAATTTTTAATGCGCTAAAGATACAATGATTATAATGTGTCGTGTGGAGTAGACAGACACGTTCAAATATTAGCACGATCCCTTCTTTTCCTATGCGTTACAGGCGACTAAAAAAATAGGTATGGCAAGGAAACAGATAGCAGCGTCTTTTCTCCACCATTCCGCCATTCACCAAACTGCGATCGCCAACACGCCTGCCAAAAGTGGCGATTTTGGCAAAATCTATCTTTTGGAGAAGTTGAGCCCAGCAGTGGTCTGATCTAAGCTGGTTATGATGATGATAAAAATTGATAAAAAATCAGCTTAAAACATGTAAACTTACTTTTCACTATAAAAATTAATTTCTGTCAGATGATCAGAACCTATATAATTGCATTATCATTAAAAAAAAGATATTACACATTGATAGCGATGACTCACACACTGAAGTTATATCGACATAATATTTTCCACGATTTCCAATAAAGAGACCAATAAACTACCCTAAACGTTATAGGAAAAAATAAATCCACGATAATTTTTTGATGACCGAAGAACGCTTGGCATTTAATTTCAATTTCTCTTTGTATCGTTGCGTTGTAAAACTGAAAAACGTTTTCCATTATTGTGCCTTTTTGGAAGGCGACCTGTCCGCCCTATAGGCACACGACAGACTCAATTTGATTAACCCTCTGTTTGCAGCTTGGTATTTTTTACATTTCATCGGCCAGGAACAAATTTACGCCCGTTTGACAACCCGGAATCGGATATGGTAAATGAAATAAAGTTATTTTTCATGTCCGACACTTCGAGCGGTAAATGCGTTAAAATTTAAATTGGTATCCATTGCCTGGGTTAAAATAAAAACAAGTTAAGTGGTTTATATCAGTCTCATTTAGAGTCATAAGTTATCCAGAACATTTAACTTCCGAACAAATGTAATACCTACATGCAGTACTTGTTGTTTAAGTAAGGAGTACTAAATTTGAAATTGAAACCAAAAATTTTTTTTGACAGAACGGAAAATGGACCATATTCCGCGTAGGTAAAAATAGTCAGTTCCATACATAATATTTCACATTGAACGTTAGGTATGTACACACAGGCGTATGATAAATTCGCTGTGCAGTGCCCCGAGCGCTTCCGCTCCACTCGCTTCGGATGCAGGCCCGCGCGATCGATCGTGTGAATACACCTTTATCCGCTTTTTATTTTATTTTTTATTTATAGCAAGCGCATACATGTCACTTCTCTTTTACCTTTAATGTATTGATTACCTTACGACGCTGAGAATGTTTAGCCTGAAGGACTTGCCTACTTTAAGTCTCAATAAAATCAAGTCGCAACGCATCTAATCTTCTTCTAACCGTGTGACAACCCAAGAATAGTTACTTCAAGAATAGTTTGGTGTCAGAGTTTACCAAACCGTCAATTACAGGTCTCTTTCATGGCTATTTTTAAGCCTGGACCAATGACTTAACGTGCATTTTGAAGCACCCTACTCGTATTACCCCTTCCAGACGCAAGCAAATTAATAATATATCGTGTCCTAAATTCATTTAAGGCGACTACTACAGCTGAAATTACAATTAATACAGAGGTGATTTGCTAAAATTATACTGTTCTAGTTTTTTAAGAATTGATTTTGTTAAGAAGTAATAAAATTAAATCAATTGGTGGCAGCACTTAGCTCTAATAGTCCCCTTAACAGGAAATCGAACCAGGTCCATATAAGGCGGACCACCGCACCACTACACCAATCGGTTCGTCGTTTATTGCACTAAGAATATGTAGTGAATTTGTAACGTTTTATCTTGTAGCATCCTCTGGGCCAGTTTTGGCGGGAAACTTAATTACCCTAATTCGATGCATCGCTTGTCAGTTGTTAATATGTAAATAACCGCTCGAAAATTGAAACGTCAAATATGGCTTCCGAAATTTTCTCTCGCGTTAAATTCTGTCGGATGTTTCCCGAAAGTGAAACTCTTTATTAACGACCAATTCCCAAATCCCATAGCGATTGGGAACTCGCCATTACAATTATCACATACAGGCAACTCGTTTGTATTGAATCAATTTTACTTGTGAACTACGATACGTTAGTTGAAAAACAGGACTATCTGACTTAAAATGCGGATTTTTACTAACTCATTCAAGACTTAAATCCTTTGAATAGAAATTGTTACTAACTAGTACACTTTAAATGATCGATTTTTATCCTTCACTTCTATGAATACTAACCATAATACAATATTACTAGGGTGACATTAACCTTTTATGAAATTAATTTAACAAAATTGCTCCGTTTTTATTCCTACTTGTAACAAATTTAGTCAAAAGATTTTAAATGGGGGTTTTGAAGTTAATATCAACCACGGATTCCCACTATCTAAAATGATCTAATGCAAGTTTATCTATCTTTATCAAAATGTATATATGCGTATGACTTACGATCGGCTAAAGTAGAATATAGTATAGAGTATGAATAGTTTGTCTTTTCACACATTGTCTGAAACAGACCATTTAAATGCTTTACCTTAATTAGTAAACCCGACCAATGCCGGTACGGAACTATGGACAGCTTTTATGTAATGTTAAAAATACGACTCTGCTCCAAAACAAACCCAAGATACACGTAAAGAGAGTCTTAGATTAAAAAAGTCTGAAACTAAATTTTTGTAACCCCGCGCTTGTATGCCCCTGGCCTTATTGAGAACATGCGGTAGGCGGTAGGATTTCAATTGCTTACTCGCATGCCTATTGAATCGTCACTTGATTGGACACTGGACGGGTTCACCACGCTTGTCTGGTTACAGGGTTGAGGCGGGAATATTTGTTTCGAGTGATAAATATCCGTATCCGTAAACGTACATACAATTGTGTACAATAAGTATTATTATAATCCTATTTATCACGAGAAAGAACTGGAATGTTAAAAGGCTGTGTTAAAGAACGACAGAGGCAGACATTTAGAGAAAACAGTTGCGAAGCTCGCAAAATACAGTCAACTGAAATTCGATTGAAGTTTGTGTTACTCGTAAATGAACGCTTCATTATTGTAACATAATTTAAGATATTACATTACCCTGTCTCTCCAGCACTTTAGTCGTCTTTGACTCTTAGTTTTAAATCAAATCAAGTTCTAGCATGCTTTAAGGAACTCTTGTTCAATACTATTCAAGTATGTAAGAATGTATCAAAAGGAATCGAATGTCGAAGGGTGAAAACAATAAAACGTTTTGTCAAAGCTTTGATTACTCATTCATACAAGTGTTACAAGATTCGGAATAGACATTCCGCTATACGATTTCACACTCGAACAAATATCTCCTGCTTTTCCTTACATTAATGTCATGCCATAGATACTATCTGGCCTTAGTAGACAAATCGAACAGCTGTTTGGCTTTAGAAGTCGCGAAAGCGGAAAATTGAGATAAGCTGTAAAAAGAAAAACGTCTGCTTAATAACACGGTACCTCTTTCACATTACATGAATAAGTAGACATTTTAATAAGCGCCCAGATTGTTAAGAATTCTTTTTAATATTTAATGTTCCAAGTTGTATAATATGTTACTTTATTAGAATCTAGCATCCGCAATAAACAGCTATATCATATGTATATAATGTATACACTTCTGACTAATGTTGACTCTTAATACAACGACATACTAAAGATAAAGATTGGTGAAACTTAGAGGTGTTATGTCTTTGTTTATTAATTAATTAGTACCACAGCTAGTCGTAGTAATACAGACAGACAAGGGTATTCTGTCTCAGTCGGGGAATCAATACCAGCCCCCGAGATACTGGCTTACTGAGTAGAAACGGACCACCAAACTTAGAGGTGTTAACATACTTTTGCAGCTGACTGTACAATATTAAATCATAGTAATATTGTGAATGGGAAATGTTGATGTATGTTTATTACTCATTCACGCAAAATCGGCTGAACAGTGCCGGATGAAATGGAAAATGAGATAGATTATAAGATGAAATAGGTTGTTTAATGTGTTAACTCAGAAAAAATTCATACCCTAAAGGATAGCTTTGAATTTAAAATTCCACGCGTACGAAATTGCGGCAATCACTGTTGCCTTTATTAAATAATTTTATTTGTGAAACAAAATCAGTTCTTTTAAAAAAATTAATTTGGTTTCAACAAACGAACATAACTTTTGACGAGAGATTACGATAGAGACGGTTGTTCTTTGACTTAACAGATTACCTATGGTCCTCTAAGCCCAACTATGGCAAGTATGCTGACAACAAAATAGACACCAAATGAACGAAATGAATATTTGCACAAGAATTCAATCACCATCAAAACCTATTACAACGAAAACACAAGAGCATCCAATCTGGACCCTAGAATAATTCATACAAAACGGTCGTCACCATCGACCCTCAGTGTTATCGCAAATCTCCCCAACCCCATCTAGCGTGCGCTATGAAACATAACTCAATAGTTGGGCGCTAGGCTTCGCGGGCAACCGAGTGTAAAATGGTCGACACGGAGGGGTATTTTCGAAATGACCGGACATCGGCTCGCTCGCCGGCATACCTACGTGTGCGGAGTGTGATGTTTGAAATATTCCACCTTTTTTTGTACTGTCGCCTCTGTCGCGATCTTATATAATAATATCAAGCGTGTTAAAGTTCAAATTTTGTAATAACCTTGATAGTCTTAGTTTTCAAAGAATACAACTAGATTAACATACGCGTCCTTTGGTTCGTTTTCTTTTAT
The DNA here is from genome assembly GCA_949315895.1 of Anania crocealis. NCBI lineage: Eukaryota > Metazoa > Arthropoda > Insecta > Lepidoptera > Crambidae > Anania > Anania crocealis. Next base: position 9,611,911 of record OX438862.1, read on the forward strand.
TTTTGCATTTAATGCATATATTTTTTCTATACAATACTAGCGGCCTCGACAGACGTTTGCCTGCCCGGAAAAGCGCTACCTACCGGGTGTTTTCAATCAATTGTGTTTCAAACCAGCCAAATACCCATTGAAATATACACACAAAATTTGATCCAAAGTCCAGCCGTAGTAAGGTACTGGTACAAATCACTCCTTAGTCGCACTAGTATAGTCAATGCAAGTGACTCTGCTAATAACGTAAAATGTGTCATAATTACGTAAAAATGTTAATTTACTTATTCATTTTACGGCCTTTATCTACGATTTCATAGCCAGTCGAGTGTAAAATGGTCGGCACGAAGAAGCATTTTCAAACTGACCGGGCTTGCCTCGCCCGCTTGAAATATGTGAGGTGCGAGGTTATCTGACATGCTTTGTGTGACATTCCTGCCTATCATGGAATATTTTATTCCTGTGTTCAAAATGTTAAATTTCATCAAGCAATAAATCTAGATTAGTAGTAGTTGTAAAAATATTGCTTTCGGATGTTGTATATAGTATACATACAACCAGAAACAGTCTAAGTCCTCATTTAGAGTTAAAATCAACGTTAAAAGATGGATAAAGTGACATTACCAAAAATTTAGTAAAATTTTGATATGACTCTGTTTTATCTGTTAATATCGTGCACTTCGTCGTAGCAAAATATTTTCCATCGACAAAGAGAAGCAGTCGCTCGGAAAATAGCAGCAGAACGCTTATATCTGCTACATACTCGTCCAAAAATGCGAGCCTCAAACATGCCGTAATTTTCTTTCCTTACATTTCGCTTTGAAACTGCCTTGTTCATTCTTAATATTGTTCTACTAAATAACTTTTAGCTCTGTATTCTACTTACTAATTTAGTAAGCATTTTCGCGTTGTAGTTAATTTTTTTTTAATTCTTTGCTTTTGGTTAGTTGGGCAACTTGCTTACATTAATACATTTGCAGTCTTTAATTAATGCCTGTTCGATATTTAAAACATTTTCGAATATAGAGTAAAAAAATTATACTTATAATTTATAAAATAAACTAGAAGTTATTTAGATAGGTACTATCTACAAATAGCTACGTTACTGAGATTACTCATTTACAGCGATGTCAGCTTAATATTTTCGAAGAACATATTAAAGGTTATCGCTTTAAAAATATATACTATCGTCGAAACTGGAAATTCCGATGCGTTCGACCGGAAAATAGCCGACATAAAGGTCGGACAGCCAGAGCCGGCCGCGTCGCGCGAGTCGATGCCGCGAAATGCACCTTAGAACGTATGTACTGTGATGTAAAACCCTAACGTGCGTCAAAATTGAAATAGTTTTTTGTATATTTAGTAATACCATAACTATTAATCACCCCACTGCTGGACACAGGCCTCTCTAAAAGGAGGATTAAGCCAAAATCGACAAGTTTAGCAAATACTTGTGCTGCCTGATTTTTTCTGGCGGTAGGTAGGTACGAGGTACTCTTGTAAAAGCCTCTAGAGACACCCATAGAAACTGCATAAATTATAACAGCTTAATTATTGCGGGTTCAAGCTGCATTTATTTGTGTATGTACGTATAGGCCAGTCATCAAAAGTAGTATTAGTAAAATAGTTAAGAAATATAAGTATATTTCACCAAAACTTTAATTAATCTAAAATAATTACAAAAATATAGATAACGCTGATTAGTCATTCTTACTAATACAAATCGAAAGTCAAACGCATAAATAAAGAGTGCAACAAGATGGCGCCAGCCGGTGTTGCCAGCAATTAATCTCCATTTCCCGCACGCGCCAAATCGCGCCGCCATTACTGGCTGTTTTATTTCATTAAATGGACCGCCGAATTAATGCGCCACCCATTCCACAAAGAAGGAATCGACTGAGAGAACCATTCAAAGAATTCTATGCCCCCTTTGTGGTTTTATGAAAAACGTCGAATCTTTGTTTGTGCGGGAAACAACCTTTAAAAACGATGCGAAATGGCTAATCCAAAAGCTTTTAAGCAAATTTGAAACTGTTGCTCTTTCAATTATTCGCACATTGTAATATGTCGGTTTGTTTCAAATGTTCTTTTCTTGGCCCTCTATAAGCACTTTATGTGATCGTGTTTGCTTTTAGTGGGCCACTACCTCCTGTTTACATATCAAATTATTTTACGGTGATTTGGGTTGGGATCACGATTACAACCGTGTGTGTGCTTGGCTCGGCTCGCATTAGGAATATTACCTAGAGTCAGCCCTAGAATAATTTACAAGGTACTGTTGCTACAACGAAAATTTCATATTGTTGCAGGTGCGAACATTGTTCGTGAGTGGCCTGCCGATGGACGCGAAGCCGCGGGAGCTGTACCTACTGTTCCGAGCATATGAGGTAATATCAATTTTATTGTATTTCAGCTATGACGATAAAAGTTGTCGTTAAAAGGTTATATTTCAGAAAGGCTTTTAAAATCTTACAATCTCAAATGTAAGTACCTACCATAATAAAATGTTATAATATTCAATATTTCAGTCAGAAATGTGAGCTTAATTTCATCAAGTATATGGTAATTAATAAAAACAAAGATATTAGACATTACATTGTGATTGCGGTAAGTCCATGTTGTCAAGTTTTTCGTATTAGTTTGATCAATTTACCAACGTTTAATTATGTACCGGGAATCCTGCAAACCCTGCCTAAATCTTGGAGAAGGTTAATTTTAAAAATTAGAATAAAATTGGTTTGCCAGCTGCCGGTAGGCACTAGAAGTTGGAAGCCGTAACTTGTCCGCCGCACATATTCTTTTAATAGACATACCGTGACTAGACAAACTAGCGGGTAACCCTCTTCTACTTTAACGAAGGAAAAGACAGCGACATGTTTTTCATGTTTTAGTTTTACGCAAAGAATACATCGAACTTAGATACGGTTTTTGTAAAAAAATGCAATACAAAATCGCATTTCCTGAAAGTTACTAATAAAATTTTGGTATACTTGGAACTCACTACTTTCAAATTATCTTTTTTGTCAAAAGTTGCGTACGACTTTTTTCAAGTGTCCTGAAGAAACATTAGGAATCCTACTAAACAATATACTTAAAAAAATTACGCCTATGACGTAGTGTCTCGGTGGCTAAATGGTTAAAGTGCTGCGCCCGGCATGCGAGGATGCAGGTTCAAGTCCTGCCTGAGACATAATTTTTCAAGTAAAAATACTGATATTATATTTGCAATTTAATTGCTTAAAATATCATATAAAGTAATTAATCCTTTCCTTACGAGTGAACACACCAAAATTCTAACGCTATCATGTTAATATTTTAGAAGAACTCAGGTCCTTTTTAAGAGTAATAATGTAATCAGTATAATCATAAGGGAAGTTCAATAGTGAAATATGACTATGTATTAATAATACCTACATAGAAGATGAATTTATATTATTTTGCAATATTAGGGAGGTTCTTATTCAGGAATAAGTTTCTATCAAAATGCCTATCGTCAGCTCTTTACCATTTCTACATTTCATGTTTCATTAATTTAAAATTATGCTTTCAAATTTTGTACTGTAGGTGTAGGTACTTAATATCCACTCCAGTATGCACTCCTTATTTAATGCCACTCATCTCTGTTTTAAGCCAATCGCATTCAGTTCTTTCCAGAATAGTATTGATATAGTTAGAAATGTTAATAACAAAAATATAACTAGAAATAAAAATGATATGTTCCTAGCACACACCACAAAGGCTCTCACGAAAAGTTTAAACACTTACCGACATAAAGAGAAAATAAAGCGCCACCACTTCCGTCACGCGAGTGGAGGATCTCGGTTCGGATTACTGCGTCGTAAATATCAAATGTCATGCTCCGATTCGTAATATTCGGATTGAATCGATTCTGTCTACCGATAAGGGGGATTACACTCGATCCCCGACTGGTACGGATGGCACGGCAGGCATAAAGGTACACCCGAACTTTTACCAGGGCGGGGGTTAGTTTTAGTGTATCGCGTGTTTTCTGTTGTGCCATGCACGGAAGGGTACCTTTCTTGTTGACTGTATTGTATATACCCTCCATGAAATTCCGGTTTGACGTGATGACAATGGCAATTGAAGCAATTTGGTAATACCGCAACCGGAGTAATATCAAATAGATTATGCGTTGGAACATTAGCCGCAAATCGATTCCCTAATCATTATTGTTTGTTTGTTTATGCAGGGTTACGAAGGCTCGTTGCTAAAGGTTACCAGCAAGAATGGAAAAACAGCATCGGTAAGTTTATTTCCATATTAAACTGGGTAACATATGAGAAAAGCAAAGAAAGGAAGAAAGTTACAGATTACATTATTTGAAGGATAACATGTTGCAACATGTTACTCTACTGAAAGCTACGTACAGATGCTCTTAAAACATTAGTACAATTAAATTATGAAATAAAAAAATCATTCTATAGTTTTTTACGCAAAACATTTTTTTTATTACATAATTACTTGATTAGTCGGTACTCGTATTGATATAGCTTTTGCCCGCAACTTCATTCGCATGAAAGTTTTAATGTGTATGTCTGAAAACTGACTGATTTTATAAAAATCATGTCGATCTCTCGTTCTAAACTAATCTATTCCATGGAAATTCTAATCATTCCATGAAATCTTTTTCGGATAAAAAGCCTTTGCCATTCCAGGCTATTATATATCTCTGTAGCAAACTTTATCTATTCGAAATTTTGCTTTTATAATATTAGTATAGTTAGCATGAATTAGATTTTTTATTTGTATAGTTGTTATGTTACATGTCTGATTTGATGATGTATCTTTACAGCCTGTTGGCTTCGTCACGTTTCACACCCGCGCGGGCGCAGAAGCAGCTAAACAAGACCTTCAGGTTGGTATTGACTTTATTGTCATCATCTCCTCTCGCTACAATCTTATTATTGTACTTCAATTACTTTTGTTGAGGTTGTTCCAATATTAGGAATTGCTAATATAATGTCCGATTTAAACAAATGACTTTCCTAGCCGAGTCTCCTTTTTGATCTTTTACCAAATTGGAACATGCTCAATGCATATCGGTATTTAGGCGTAGATTAAAGATAATAATAATTGTATTATTTTCATTAATATTCGATTATACTTCCAATGATGCAAAAATAACACAACAAAAGTAAAATGAAATCACTTAACACAATATTATCGCCTACTTAAAAGTATGAATGGCTTTAAAACACAGTATAATACCACAAGCCAATACAACAGTATCTCTTTAAAAGACTGAGATACATTACATGGAACTGTCAACGCTACTGTATATACTAATAAAACATGTAAGACGCACGGTGTTACTAAACCTCTTCTCATCACATGCCTCAACACAGCCAATGAGCACTATAGTTAATTTTCTCATTGTAGACTTGGAATAACATTTTCCTGACTCGAGTAACCGCATCGTAAGTTATGCTAAACCCATGCACATGTCGAATAGACCTCGATGGGTCAACCAGTCGGAGATTAAGCTCCTGCGTTGGAGAGTGAACGATAACTGTACGGTGTAAATAAGTACGCAATGCATGTCACTGTTTGACAGGTTTTGATGTCACATCCCGAGCACTGTGTTCTGTCACTTTAGCAGGCGCGGGCGCGGGCTAGATAATAAAATCATCTCAGTAAAACAATAAAACTACCTTGAAAATTCATTTTTAAGTTACTGGTATCTAATGGTTACTCCATTTTCGAAAAAGTTACTTAGGGGATATTGCAATTGGTTTCAAATAATAAACTTATAAGTCCAAATGCAGTATCCTCGTCTCGATTTCAATTCACGCGTTCACTGCCCCAGCGTACGCCGTGTCCGCTGGGTGCAAACGGCAGCCCTTCCATCGTCATTATATCGGAGCGCCGCACCGCTCGCGGCTGTTCACAGCAGGGCGTCCGATTCGACCCCGACATGCCGCAAACGATTCGGCTGGAGTTCGCTAAAAGCAACACGAAGGTCAGCAAGCCGAAGCCGGCAGTTGCCACAGCCGCGCCAGCTGCACACCCCGCATTGATGCACCCACTCACTGGACGTAAGTACCGCCGAACGCACACTCCGCCTGGCGCTCGCTCGACTTTCCCACATCCAGAAGACCTCATCCACTCACTAACGATCTCACAATCCTTGTCTAAGGCAATCCTTACACTACAACGGCTCGATTCCCTACCACTTCCCCAGTGAATGGGCATGCTGGGAGTGTCGAGCGATCGCAGCGGGCGAGTATCTGTGACCGCTTACACGTACCACGCAAGGCCTAGCTCCGCGAAGCTATAATGATTGATCTATCGGGTTCTTTAACACTTTTGTAATACATACTACATGTTTTCATGATGACACTGTAAATTATATATTAGTTACATCAAATATATTTTTATTACATCAGATTTTTAATGAGTATTAGCTTTTACGAAGGAACGTGAAAACATGTCTTAAGCACTTGTAAATAATGAATTTCTATAGCAGTATCCTAATTCACAACTAGATGCGTCAGCTACAACTCAAGTACAGCTATTTGAAATACGTTGATGATTTGGTGATTTTGAAATTGTCTGTGTTGAGTGACATGTTTTTTGTGGATGCAGACTTAGCGAGTCCGTTCTTCCCCGGCGGTGGGGCGGAGCTGTGGCATCACCCGCTGGCGTATGGAGGGGAGCTGCCAACGCTGTCGCACGGGCTGGTGCATCCCGCCATCCACCCACAGATGGCGCCGGTGCGCTCTTACCTCTGACTAGCTGCCGCCGATAGGCCACACCACGTAAGTATACATATGAATTTACAGCATTTTATTGAAATCAATAATAGTTATTAGCAATCTAAAATAATATTAGTTAGACGTACATAAATTCATCATCATTGCCCAAGGATACATATTTAAGGCGACTTGTAATTTTGTGTTACTTATAATTTTGTATATTTTATATCTATAGTACTGCAACGGTGCCCTACCTCGGAGATAAGCATTTCAATCCAAGATGGTCCATATAATTTAAAAGCTCTTTGACGTTATACACCTATTTTAAATAATCTGTATAAATCAATTAAATTATTATTATTCATAACTTAAGAATTATATTGTTAATTAAAATGAATAACTTTACACAGTTAAATACTACAAGCTAGTAAATCAGTATATCCTCAAAAAGTTTTGGGGTAACTGACTGTTATAAATAATTGTTTTTATTAAGTTAGTTGACACCAAGAATCAATTGATATACTTTAATATCTGCTGAAGCTTAAACGCAATACTTGATTTGGTATAGTTAGGTAACTAAACAACAGCAAATTTTAGTAATAATTATAACTAATGAATCATTATAAACGCTTAGATTAGGTACCGAAGGAGTATCTTAGAATAAGCTACTTGAAATTTAATGACAGGCATGTCAACATTTCTTACATTCAACTTTTACGTTAATATTTAATTCAAATCAATATTTAATACTATCTTGACCAGACCGTTATGAATTAATGTCTGTAGTCAGATATTTAAAAAAAAAAAGTGTCATGTCAACCTCCTTTGGCTGCATAGTTAAACACCGAATGCCATAAAAAACATATACTTGGTAACCCTTACACGTCAAGTTCTAAATTCAAAAATGGTCTCCCGTTGACCAGACCCCCCTGACGCTGGGCGCCTGCGTTCTCCCCGCGCCGGCGCTGGGCTCGCCGGGGGCCGCGGTCCCGCCGCACGCGCCGGCGCCCCCCACGCACCCTTCGCACCCCGCGCCGCCTTGCTCCACTCTGTTCGTCGCGAACTTAGGGCAGTTCGTCTCTGAGCATGAGCTGAAGGAGATCTTCAGCAGGTAAGATAAATTTAGAATAGTGCATTCGAAATAAGAATACTATTCGACTGGAAACTGATGGCTGTTAGTATAGAGAAGTTGATGCATTAATATAACTGCACATATACAGGGTGTAACAAAAGGCTAAACGAAGCCGAATACCACGTATTCTAACCATTTGTACGATCATTTTCTTCCAAGACACCTTACCTGAGAAATGAATCGTTACTGAGATATTGAAGGACAAAGTGATAAATTTTTTTTCAAGATTTTGTCATAAAAATCTTCTGTTGTTTGTTACAAAACTTTTTTCTTTAGAAACATGATGAAAATTTTTAGAACTTTTTCATACAAAACGCTTTAAAGAGAGCAACCCGCAATGAACCGCGCGCACGCACATCTAACTGTATGAAGTTAGGTCACAATCTAGAGATGGTGAATATATATCTATTATCAGTTAAATTTAACTAATAAAAAAATATATCACATTTATTCAATAAAATTAACCTTATCGAATAAAAATATTCATTCGAGCCGTTGATAATTAAACGCAACTAAAAGTTTTATTTGTATAGATAAATCTAACCGATTGATAAAATTACCTAATGAATATTTATAACGTTAGTCCGCAAAGAATAAATATATAATATCCAATCATTCTAATAAATTTATTCGTTTATTGAGTAAGTTAACTTAAGCATTAAGTAAACGGATTAGAGCCTAAATTTTAATGCATTATGTAGGACACAAGTGGCGCGTGATTGAGACGAGGTGTAATGCGATAACATTTGCGAGTCAAACAAGTATTAACAGTTGCAATGAACTGGACTCTATTTCATTAGCATAAGGAAGAATGATGTTACTCGGCGTATTGAACTTTAGGCTCCTACGCATTGTTGTTACGCATTGAATCATCATCATCATCATCATGATAATGATGATGAGCACGATGATCATGGTGATGGTGATGATGATGATGATCGTGGTGATGATGATGATCATGGTAATGATAATAATGATGATGATGGTGATGATTGATGATGGTTGATGTTCAAGTTCATTGAATAAACCTATAAAAATATACGCGTAATACTATATTCAACTACGTATATAAATATCAAAATAATGTATCTGCATAAAAATATCAACTGATATTTTCAACCATATTCAACTACAGGTAAAAATATCAAAATAATGTATCTGAATAAAAATATCAACTGTTTTTTTTAACCATATTCAAGAACAGGTAAAAATATCAACTGATATTTTCAACCTTTGAAAATATCGATATTTTTATTCAACCATTAACTTTTAACGAATAATTTTTTTCAACCATTAACGCCACCACTATCACAATCCTCGTCTGTAGCGTTTCGTGCGCGCTATACATTGCGGGCAATAAATACTTGATTTATTTTAATGCCTAAAAAAGTCATTTGCCTGCGATAATTTTTGTTACATACGATTTGATTTGATGAACCGAATGCGAGGTTTAAGGCTTCGTTAAGCCTTTTGTTACACCCTGTATGCATATATGCAGTTAAATATAGTTTATCAACGAAAACATATAACTGATTACTATTTTTTATAAAATCTTTAAGCATGATTAGACTGTCCTGAAGCCTTTAGTTTCTTGTCGAAATTTGAACTTTGTATGACATTGATTTAAAATGCGAATATTTCGACGGAAGTAAAAATCGGTATAGTTTTAAATAAAAAATATTGCCACAAAACATGTATTTTGACTCTTGTAGAATTTTTTTTAATATTCCGTCGAAACTAGTTATTGTCATTTAATTTTGGATGAGCTGATCAATATGAGGTATTCACTAATTAAACAAAAAAAAATCTAATTGATCAGTATAAAAGCAATTTATTAAACATTTATTTGGATTTGCGTTTCTTAGGACTTTTATTTAATTTTGATTTATCTCGACGGGTAAATCTACACTTGACTACGAATTCTGTAAAATATTTAAATGGTTGGGATAAATCAAAATGAAATATAAAATCCTATTAAGCGTGAGTTAAAGCCAGTAAATAAAACTTTCATTTCATTGGTGTTCGTGTCAATTCAAGAAACTTTAAAAAAATGGCTACAAAATGTCATGCGCATGTACCAGCACAACATTAATATTGCAGTTCCTAAAAGATTAATCGTGACCGGCTTATTGCAATCAAAGATATATTAATTTAAATTTATTATTATGTATTCTCCACAGTGCATGTCGCACCGAATGTCACTATAACTGTCGTCCACGTGAACATTACTGAGTAATATAATTTTATGTTCGATTCTGTGATAACTCTCACACAAACGAAAACTTAATGGGATCCACTAAATTACCTGTGTTGAATTATCTTACCAATGTTCAGTTTGTGTGAGAACAAATGCCTGCACCCGTACCACCCTGAGCATGACAATCTAAGTACACTAATTCCCTTTATCGAAATTAACATTCTGTATTGGAAAACTCAAAACCTTCGTAGTAAAATATATGAATCCCTATCAGCCAGTACAGAATTTGCAATTTCGCTAGAGAGATACACTCACATGTTAGTCGTATTATTTATCAGCACAAGTACTCGTATTACATACACACAAAGTATTTTCTGTATTTAGTAGCATAAAAAATACTGAAAGAAGTATTTATTCTAAAATTTCAGCAAACACAGAAATCAGGGATCAGTTATAACTGTCGAATAGAATTAAAAACCTAAAATCTTACATAATATTATTAACATACAAAACTAAAATTACATGGCTCCATTATAATTTATTAATTTTTGCAAATTAAGCATAAGTTCCTAAAAAAATAATAATTGTTTTAGTTCTATTGCCGTCATTGAAATTATAGGTAAATTATTACATTTACCTAACTATATCTTTAGCCATAAGTTTCAACCAGCTTAAAATGTGCTCCTTTTAAAACTCGGCAACCGTCATTCGGGGCAGATTGTTGTGGAAAATCCTATATCGTTGTATTCTCAATAAAAAGCGCTAATTATATAAGGATTTATTTATTCAACAAATAGGTGAAAATAAAGTATTATCGATTTACCTGTTTATATCTGCCAACCCAGTAATTACGCCAAAAAAATAGACAACCCAACGTTTGTTTGTTCTACAGGCTTTCGATTGATCTTCAATTTATTCGTTAAACTCATAATTTATCATAGTCTTGCCAGGAATTTTTAGACAACCCACGAGATATATTTTCTAATATTCTCGTATTAAGTTTGATTTATATTACTTTCTTTTCATCCATTGAACTGTTGGGTGAATGTCATTTCTAGTTCGGATCTTAGACTATTGGGACAAGATTGTGGTTCTGAATCATTTATGAAAATTAGTCATAATTCTTATTCATTCATTATTGATGAAATGAGAAGATGAATCTTCTGTTATTTATTTAATCCATTGTTAGAAGTTAGCAAACGTTATAGTACACGAGTCACGTCCTTTTTTGTATCTGACAGCCACCTTGTAATTTTCAACATTGCAAATCAGTTATCATCTCTGGCCGCGACTCGGTAAATAATTTTGACTGACGGCAATAGAGTTTTTAGAGCCGAAACCCTTGTAAAATATTTGAAATAGAAACAAGTGGAGCCATGTGATTGCACACAAAGTCTGGGGGTACGAGCGCGGGCACAACTAAGTATCGTCGCGCAGCTGCCCCGGCTTCGCGCGGCTGCGGCTGCTGGGCGCCGGCGCCGGGGGCTCCTCTGGCCCGGTGGCCTTCGTCGACTTCGCCAGCCCGACGGACGCCGCCGCCGCCATAGCCCGACTCCAAGGCGCCCTCCTCCTCAGCTCAGAGGGGGCCATCCACCTCGAATACGCCAAGCATAAGATGGCACACAACGGCTGGATTCTCGCACATGAAGTATGCACGCGCACTATTATCATACACAGCTTGATGTGGATAGTTTACACTTTGGATTATATTAATTTTTGGTGTATAAAATTTGATTGGTTTCAAGTTTAATACACTAACGAAGTCCAAAGTTTTAAAAGAGTAAAGTTACTAATGTTTCACCATTGCACCTCGCACAATAGTTAATAATGCCTGTGTTAAATGATTTTTTTTGTTTAATTTAAGTGTGCATCCTTGTAATGTAGGTTTGTTTGCCAGGGAGCCAAAGGCGGAGAAGAGAGCGAACAGCATTAGTTCGTTCGTGGCTCTCGGCACTTGACAACCAGCTAACTGAGGGACGCGCAATCTTGATCCTCTGAGTCGCATCGAAACCATTGCAGGAGATGGAGCGAGCTTCAACGGTGGGTGCAACATTTGCCCATACTACGGCTGAAAACGGATCAAGATTCCCGGGTCAACGTATAAAGACCTACAATTGTACAGTAAAGTAAATAAGCTCTATCTCCTCTTCAGTTACGATTCCCGTTTAGGAGAATGTCAGAGGTGTGGTGTGTTTTCGTTTATACCAAATTTAGCAAGTGTTAAATGTATTATTATTAACATTCCAGGTTTATTGTTTACCGTTCATAATTAAAGTAATATAATTTGAAATTATAATTTTTTCCTATAAATGTAATCTGTTTATTTAATATTATTCATTTTATTGTGTAATATAAGATTTATTTACAATTAACTTATCGTATGGGAAAGTTTGTATATTTGTTTTTACAAGGCCGATGTATACAAGAAGATTTGTTATGATTATGAATATAGCGTTTAACCAGAAATTAAACATTTTAGGATATATCTCATTCGAATAAGCTAAAAACCAAAGGTGCCCTTCATAGAAAGATTACGTTTTGTTAATAATAATATTTCAAGTTGAATGATTTTAAATAAAGTTGTATGTAATAATTACGATACTTTTGTTTTAGCCTCGATAATGTTAGCGTATTTAAATGAATTTCACGACTATTTCAAATTATATTTACCTAATACTTTCTTAGTAATTTTTATAATGTTCAATCACTCGTTAAAGCGCTGGCACTCTAGTGTTGGTATTTCGAACCATTCTCCCCGTAGATGGAGGTACGCAATGAGTAATGTTGTGTGTCGGTCGACTGGGCGGCCCGCCCGCCCTCCGCGTTGTCGAGGCGCCGATGGACCGCTGAACTTCGTCGCCGCTCGCATCCTAATGCTAAATGCGTCTTGTAGATTGTCACTGCACCGAGTGACACTTGTACACTCGGCGGGCCAACACCAGCCGTATCTCAGCCGGCACAATAGCACAGGCAAACATACGGCGGCGGTCTGCAGGAAGCTAAGTCGACTCTACATCCTTTTTAACCAATTTTCTGTATAAGCGACATCAAAATTTCTTGTGCCTTGAGTAAATTACGATTCAATCTAAACCCTCGTGATTATATTCTTAATTAGTTGGAGCTCTTCGTTGAAAGTTTCGTTAACAAACTTTACGGGTTCTTGTTGTCTTTACGATTAGTATGCGATGCGACACAATCGAGATAAGTTCAGTCTTGTTGCGAGAATTTAGCCTTGGCCTTATGAGAGTTAAATAATAAATGTAATCATTAATGTATTAATTAATAGTAATTAATTATGGCGTCGTGCACGCCAACGCTGAATAGTGAACAATTATCTACTATCTGCATGCTTTGACGAGCTTTTTGGTAATAATCTAATTAAAAATTTAGTAGTTACTTTTATTGTGTAATCTTTAGGTCAATAAAATTAGATAAGGGTATTTATTGTAGTAAATCAGCATAGTTACATTACTATTTAATGAGAGTTATTCATACATAATAATGAAACAATGTAATGGAGTTTAAATTTACTGAAATTTTAGGATTAATCAAAGGAAAAGATTAATATATTTTTTATTTTTAGCTAGTTGACTATCGCATACAGATTGACTACTTAGTTACCTATATGTTTTCATGAAACACGGTGATGATAGAAGTACACATCAGTGCGAGATAGCAATAAACCAAAAATGGAATCTTAATGTTATTATAGGTATCTAGTGAAGTAATCTGCTGATGTAAACATGTAAAAATTATACAAAAAAGTAAAAAAAAAACCCTGCTTAGGCTATAATGATAAGGTTTCGGATATTTGGATTAAAACCTTGACGCGACAGATATCTATGAGGTATTCACGCGACCGACGTCGGTCGGTGGCCGGAGATTCCGCATGTGAATTCTTATGAAAATCTCTTAGTCAATATTTAATAGAAATTTCGTCAATTTTTGACTTAGCAAAATTTTATACGTTGTTTATAGTGACTATGACTTTCACAGTTTACCGAGCGTCGTGGCGTATAGACCAAAGATAATGGATATACATAATTTTTAATACTAACCTCAGACCGTACCAAACTTGTATTTTGTAGGCAAACTTGTATTGGCAATAACGTTTTTCTAAGATGAAAATTGTTTTAACGTTGTTTGTTTGTTCGAAAGCTTCTCAGAAAGAGTTGTCAGTTATCAGGGTTGAGGCATCGTCCTCGCTACGGGTGACGCCTGGGTGGTAGCTAGACCTCATCGAGACTATTTTAATTGTTACCTATCTATGCTATTTATTAGAACCAAAACTTATTATATCACCTATCTATATAAAGTTAGATATTCGATAAGTTCACAAACTATTATTTAAATTGACAGATATTAGCCAATTTCCTGTTTAGGTGTCATTACATTTATTTTATGTTATTGATCTGGTAAACTGGATACAGTGTCCAATTTTGTATGACCTCAAAAACTTGGATTCTCTTTTACTATTTATTATATTCGTAATTCACTGTCGGTTTTAACAATTAAGCTAAGTCAATGTTTACTTATTTAATTCGATATAATGCTAATTCGTATGTAAGTAATTGTGTAATAATGTGTAGTGATCTCCCATACCTTCGGCGTCGGGCGTCCACGTCCGCACACTAAAATACAACGAAAAGTTTATTTTTTCTTTTCAGTTGTGGCTAATCAGATTGTTCGACAGTTCTACAGGTAGAGCGCTCTCTACTTAAATATCTCGATTAAGTTAATTGTTTACTGTTACTATAGAGCTGTGGAATGGTCTGAACACTTTTGATTTTCGCGCAATTTTCTTGTCCGCCATTTTGCGTAGCACAATAGAACAAAGAGGCGCATGCACGTAATGGCGGACAGCTTGCGAGGACTGCGCGATGGACCCCGACGCCGCCATGATTCCGTCCAACAACCGTAGATAGCGAGTAAGAGACGTCCAGTGGCTGCGGACACGGCTACGTCACCTTTTGCGGGACTACTCGATACATATCATCGTGTAATATTAATGTGTAATTAGGAGTAAAAAGCGGTTTCATAGAGACGTTTATTCTGTATCTCGTCTACTACTGCAATGCAATCGGCTACATGTCACGCTGAACCAAATTCAACTTTGAGTTCTCGAATTTGTTCGCTTGCATTTGTGTCCTGTGTCTCGATTCGAGTTCTGCTTAGCGTTGTGATCTTTAGTTCCACAAATCGAAACAGAAGACAGATACGAGTAACCTAAAGCGATATTTTCTTAACTTTTA
This sequence comes from Anania crocealis, assembly GCA_949315895.1. NCBI lineage: Eukaryota > Metazoa > Arthropoda > Insecta > Lepidoptera > Crambidae > Anania > Anania crocealis. The sequence goes on from OX438862.1 coordinate 9,627,199, forward strand.
CTGTAAAATCGAGTAGATGGTATTCGGATGGCCGTCGAAGAGACGCGTGACATTGGCCCGCATGTGATAGGGTAGAGTAGGGGTGTAGCATCGCCTTGCAAGTTAGGTTAAGTGAACGGTATCACACAAACGCCGTGCATCGGAAACATATCAATTCTGTGCCCCTTAATAAATTTAGTTAAATACTAAGAGATACATATGAATAGAATAAAGAAACAAAATAATCGTTCGGAGTATCAGATACCTAATAAGTGTTGTTTTCGTACGTTGATGAAGTACTATAATAACGTCGATTAGATTGTGTTGATAAAATGGATCATTACGCATAGAACCAGAGTAGTGTCGCGCAAGTTTCGATTTATTTTTAAATTATCGCAGTAGGTTTCAAAGGTTATTTTTATTGTTATAATTTAGAATAATGGTGGCTTAACAACCAAATTGATTTAACAGTTCGCTTGCGATCCAGTATTAATGACATTGTTTTAATTTTCAGTGACAAGAGTTAGAGCGTTGCTAAATAACTTATTTGTATATCGAGCAAAGTAAACCATACAAACTATATAGTTAGTAATTAATTGTTAGATTTGTGTGACTTGATTATTTAATGCTTTTAGAGCAGAGGTAAAGTGTTATTGTGGTTTAAGAAAAACATAATGACATTGTAAAAATAGTGATAAATTTAGCTTAATTATATTATCATTATTACAACTTTTATAGATGTTCATTAATTTCTTTTCTTACTTTATGGAGTATTGTGGCATTGGAGACGTCATTGTTAATTCAAATAAATTGAGCTCATCCTCAATCGAAGTTTTTATTCAACTGATAACCCTATTATATACATTATTATATATCTGTCTCCAACGAACCATTGGATACTTTTAGGTACGGATCTAAAGCGTACACTATTACTGCAAGTCGCTACCAGTGTCCCATACCACCTTCAATGGTTTTACTGTTGATTGGTTTTTTATATAATCCTGAAGTATATTCAGTTACCTTTTATTACTTCAATAAAATTTTACTATGTCTACTTAATTCGCAACTGTCAATATTCTTGTAATAATCAAAATTTAGTAAGTACTAAAACTATAGGTGTCTAGATTAGGATAACTGAAATTAGGTATAATTAACAGTTGAGCTTTGGAACTTTGCTTTGTAGAATTATCTGCTTTGTGCATCTTCTTGTAAAACGAATTCATATTATTTTATTGTATTGTGCATAGTGTGGGCTTTTGGAGTCGTAGGAATTGGTTTTACAAAGAAGACGCAATAAATTTATCGGTGAAGTGCTCTAAAATCTCCTAATTTCAATAGTTAACTTATGGCAGTGTTGTATTTATGTTATTATTAGTTTTAAAGCATTATAGGGTCCAAAGATTGGGAATAAATATTTGACAAAGTAATTTTCTTGTTTATTTATTTCTCGTACATACATATATAAATATAGGATCTTTAATAGGACCATTAAAACAAATACATTAATATTTCTGAGACATGAAACTTAGGTACGTACCCCATTAAAACAGCGAAATTTACCTACCTTTTGAAAAGTCTAAATGTAATCGTAGGTACCTACTAAACTCAGTATTAATAGTATAAATGCTAAAGTTTCGTTGTATGTTGTTACTCAGTAACTTCAGAATGGAGCTGGATGAGATTTGGCACGCAGATACATTGAATAATATAAAGTAAATTTTTACTTAAAAAAATACGGCATGTTTCAAAATTCCACTTGTACGAAGTTGCGGGCATCAGCTAGTATAAAATATAAAAAGGAAATAGGCCACATGCCTGAATATGCCACATAATACAGCGCAACTTGAAGTCTAAACTTCTTTATCATGTTAACTACAATGATAAAAAGTAAACTCCTAAATTAATTATCTAAATGACAGATCAACAATAAAGATTGCAACTTTGAATTCGGCTGTATATTTTTTATCAATATTTTGAAATGTTTGGAAAATAACAACAATAATGGTGCCGGTGGAAGGGTGGTGGTTTCCCGAGGACTTTTTCGACTGTTTGAGAGGGTAAGTATCCGAAAAATATGTAAGTATATTAAACAAGTTATAAAAGATAAGTAAAAAGCATAGTCATTATAATCCCAGATTTACCTACTATCCGATCCATCATGGATCTGGCGAATGGATATTTTGAGAATAAAAACTCAGTAGATCCAGACCCTAAATTTAGGATTTACTGAGAAAAGTAAATCTCAATAGATCCATTATGGATCTTATGAGATTGAAGGTCCGAAACACCCTACAGACTTCAGCTATGCTAGAAGTGCATTTATTGCGTTGGACCGAACCACAAATACTCGTCTACTGTTTGTATGTATTTGTATAATATATATTTAGAGCGTTGCATTGCCACAATGGCGCCCGTAGCTTGTGGCGTCAGTTTACCGCGTAGTTCGGAATGCTACCTTCAGATAATACTTACCGCTTTAACGGCCATTTCCAATAACCTATCTATCTTTAGTTTTGGCATATCGGAGATAGGAAACAACTTCTGTCTTTGTTTCTCTGGACGGCAAAAACAGAGATAGAAACCTTTTTCTCTCTCCGATATGCCAAAACTGAAGATAGATAGGTTATTGGAACCGGCCGTAAGTGAATAACTGCCTACTCATATGCCATATTTATTATTAACTAGCAGACCCCGCGAACTTCGTATCGCCTCCGAACAGTATTTGATTCTGACGTCTTAAATGTCATTGTCATCAAATATGGCGTAGGTACTTAATTGGAAAAATAATATTTTTTCTTAATTTTTTAACGTTTACTTTCATAAATTTTTAATACTTATTATCCTATTCCCAATAAAGACAAATCCAATGACACCAAAATCAATTAAATCATTCCAGCCTCTGTCGAGTTATAAGTGGTGTAACTAACACGACTCCTTTATTCACGACGATTTGATCCTTTGGCAGATTCGTTTTCTATAAGTTCACGTTTTTTTGTGTAGGTAGGGGTACTTTATATAATTATTATGATATGTATCATATATTATGATCACTATTATCATAGTTATTGAGAACGTGTCAATGTGTATCATGTGGCTGTACTTATTAATAAATAAAATTAAACATTAAAAAAATATTATATATCGTTCAGAATTACAAAACAGCCTTACAAAATTCTAACTTAGTAAATGTATAAACTTAGTTAATCTTAAGTTTTGAGAGATAAATTTAGGAGCTTCTACTCGAGCAAACTCTTAAACCTTTTTTGGTAAATTGGTTTTAATAAGTAGTGAAATAAATAATTCATTCAGCCGTTTATTTTTTGTGCTTGTTAAATTTATATTACATTTATATAAATTATTATGTATAACTATTATGTAAGTAGGTATACATAATAATTCCTAAGGTATTTATATCCAATGTAACATAAAAAAATGCTGCCGATGTTTAAAGCGCTTTTAAAGGAAATTGTCGACGCCCCGACCCTCCCCGTTGGTCTAGTGGTTGAAATACCGGGCCAAGATCTCGGGGTCCCGGGTTCGATCCCCGAATCGGGCAAAAAAAAGGTTCAAATTTTCGAACATTGCTCGGGTTTGCGATCACCAACCCGCATTTGGCTGAGTGGTGATCACCACACATCACCACGCTGGTGATTATGCCAGCATCTATCATTGCTGTGGTAACTTGAATTCAATCAAATGATGGAGGTCTTTTCCCTGCAGTGGGAAGATAATAGGCTGTTACTACTACTACTATCTTAGCTCACACGGTAATGCACTTTGCAAATAAGTAAACATTCAGCTGTTACCTTGAAAGCGAAAAGTCGTGGGTTTAAATCGTGTATGAGACAGTCGAAAAAAACCATAAATATCCTTATTAATCACGTAACAAATGCTTCCCAAGGAATACCGCAAATTGTGCATCTTATGAAAGGAAGAAAGAGGCACGATGATTTTTCCAATCATAAAAAAAACAAAAATATATATATACTGTTTTCTTGAGTTTACGCGAACACTATACATTGAAATGAAAGATAGTTTACGGATTTAGAACGCGTTTATTTTTGATTTAACCCGACGTTTCGAACCCTTTACAGCGTTCAGTCTACCCGTGACCATGAACGCTGTAAAGGGTTCGAAACGTCGGGTTAAATCAAAAATAAACGCGTTCTAAATCCGTAAACTATCTTTCATTTCAAAAATATATATAGATATTAATCATAATTATGCTTTGGTGTGTCGAGTCAACGCAGTTTCAAAGCTAAAAACTACACCTACTGACACCGGGGACTAGAGTTAGTAATTATTTAGACAGCTAAAACTTGGCGCGACCCGGTTCTGCCGCGGGCAAATTGGCGCGAATATCATTAATTTCGCATTAGATACCAACTGTGTGTACTCAACTCTGAATTACTCTGCTGCTGAATTATAAATAATTTTACTGCTAATTTTGCTTTCACATTAATCGAATATTGTTTAACCTATGTGACTGACTTAAAAGTTGTATGTCTAATTTGTCAAAAATACAACTCTTCGACAGCAAAATGTCCACTGCCTTACGTGAGATATGAAGCCAAGTTCAGAGGCGGTCAAAATTTTTATTAAAGGAATCAAATTTTATTTTTTTACAAAAATATCAAAAACCAAAGTTGGTTTCGAGTCTCGTCGTTATTTTTGACAAGTCAAATGTTTGATCAGCAAGTGTCTTTACACGGCATTTAATATCTTATGTACAGACAACGGCAGGTCAACCTACCCAAAAAGTTAAAGGTCATGGAATTAATTTTCAACTTGAAGTCTAACAAGTAGAGATCGATATCAATTGAGAAAATTTTACGTTTTGTGGTATGTTGCCGTGCTGATGTCTGTACAGTGCAGTTGCACTAACCACCATTAACCACCATTTGTTACATAATTAATAAAAATTTTCTTTCGAATCTTGAATCTTATCGTAGTAACCATAACATTATTTTGAAACTTCACTGGTTCGCAACGCAAGCCACTAGAATCGACACAAATTGATAATGTCTTCGTAATTTTATGAGTAGTGTCGACGTAGTAGTCAGTCGTCGGCATAGCGAAAATTCCAATAAATCCATTAGTCGTATTGCTCAAAGTGAGCCTGAGGCGCTTTACTTTTTTTACAAAGAAAATATCCCTGAATACTCTCTAACACTTGATAAACAATCATATTGTACCGTAAATAGCTGTAAAGGAGAAAAGTTGGTGTTCGGTAGCAGAGAAGATGAAATAAAAGGCGGACTGTATATGTATAGGGTTTGAGTATAATTAAGGCCAAGTACCTACAGTAACAGTAACCTCGCATTAGGAAGATACTTAAGAGAGAGTTCGTCCGACCATCGATGTTTGCTCACGAACCGCACATTGCTCGGTGTCATTCGCGGCTGTTCGACGATGGAGCGTCCGGTGCGAGTCCCATCCCACGCACCCTCCGGTACCTGTGACATTGCCTGTGCGTAGACAGTGGCCTAATTCACGTAAAAAAACTACAACGACACGCAAGCGATTTGATCGCTGAAGTCACTTTTCGTATTGACGATTTCACGTATTAATAGCACGATTTTGTTTAAGTCAGCTTGTGTATGCGTATTCACGTGTAATTATCGAAGTTCGATCGATGCCTCCGCGGTTTTCACCTATTATTTTGAAATTCAGTTTGATCGGATGTAGATCACAGTATTATATGTTTACAAACATCATTCTACGAAATAATCGACATTTCTGCATATTTTCGTAAACAATAAGTATTAGAATTTATCTGGTAGTATTATAATGGCAACAATAAGTACTTATTAATAGTTGAAAAATCGCGTTGCTATCCTATTGAGTTATCGTTCTATGGAAATGACACGTGAATACGGATTTATGACTGTTTCTCACATAGACTTGTTTTTCAATAGGACAAATGTGCCCTAATGAGTAATAATTATTCCAGTTTATGAAATAAGTTTTAAGATGTCAGTTATTTTTTAGATTCACGTAATAATCACTTCCACAAACTTACGGCCGGTTCTAATAACCTATCTATCTTCAGTTTTGGCATATCGGAGATAGAAAACAACTTCTGTCTTTGTTTCTCTGGACGGCAAAATCAGAGATAGAAACTGTTTCCTATCTCCGAAATGTCAAAACTGGCGATAGATTTATTATTGGGACCGGCCGTTAGTAAGCATAATCTGTGATCAGCGAATCTATGCTTGCTTAAGATTTATGCTTGAACGTTGTTCTAGAGTACGGGCCCAAATGTACTTAAAGTCCAAAAAGATCTTTTGGAACACTCAGTGAAAGCTTTCCTTCTTAACACGTGCATGTGTCCCAGTAACGAGCACTGTAGTTAGTTTAAACAGGGCAACTCTTTGTGCCCTGGTATGTCTCCTCCGAGAATAAACTTCTAAAGGACTTCCACTTTGCAAATTGCCTAGACCCCATTCGGGCAGCTCGTAAAAACTGCGTAAGCAACTTAAATTAAGTAAAACTTTATGCATTAACTAATTGTAAATAATAAAGCTTTACTAACTACAAAGCTAAAGGTTAATCATCACAATCTTCTCACTTAGACCCATTTACACAGTTCACAAAACACAGTAACACATACACAAAAGACACAGACAACAACACGTACATATTCGTCCATCTTGGGGACTGTCCAAGAAATAAATAATGGAAAAAGTGAAATTAAATAATATTTTATCCCAGGAGGGTACCAACATCGACTATGTTGGAGAATCCGTCCCCGTTTCGGGCTGCCCCACGTATTCTGGGAGGGGCAAAATTTCACAGACGCCACAAGAGACTGCCGAATCGGCAGCTCTAAACTTGAAGGGGCTGGCTGACGCTATGCCCACTATCAAGACCACGACAAGTACCTCCTGGCAACTGGTGCCGCGTCGAGCAGGGAGAAGCAGTCGCACACCGCGCGCTGACCCCAGCTCCGCGAAGACGCCAGGAGATGCCCAACCAACGACCAGGAAACGCAGTCGCCGATCCAGGCGCGCGAGACCTACAAACCTACAGCCAGGGTGTAGCGAACCTTGTATGACGGCCCACGCACCCCTTGCTGTAGAATCAACCACTGTAGCTGGTGATGTCCCCAAACAACACCATACGAAGGCGGACACAGCTCGTCCTTCGACATCCCAGTCCAGCAGACAGAACGCAGGTGCAAGAGCAGAGGTGCAGGCAAAGGCAACCTGCAATGCCGCAGCTCATTTTGCACACAGCAAAACACCCGATGCTGATCCTGCCTTCAGCAGGCACACAGCCAGAGGAAAACGAGGTCTCCGTGACGAAACGCAACAACGAAAACCCTCGAGTGGTGCCCCTCAACAGCCGGCAACGGCCAAGAGGGTGCGCCCAGACGATACCTTATCGCCGAGGGAAGACGTGAAGCGAACGAAACGGGACTTCACACACAGGAGGGCACCGATCAGCTACGCGGATGCGGCACAGTCGCAACTGCTGATAGCGATAACGACAATGCCACCAGCAGACCTGACAGCAGAGCATGGCCAGCAGCTCATGAACACTATCGACGATAGGATCATAGAAGCTGCCCTTGCTATGGTGACAGAGAACGAACCAGCCTATGCACCCGCATTTAGAGGTAAACCCATCCCTTCGGAGGGCGTGCTGAAGATGTGGTGTGAGGATGCGAAATCCCTCGAATGGCTCACCAAAACGGTGTCTGGTATACAGTCACCAATACCAGGCACAAAACTCGCCATTATAAAGCAGTCGGAGATCCATAAGCGGATCCGTGCGGCGTTGTACCTGCCGAAGACTGTGGGTGAAAACACCGAGAAGATCCACCGTCTCCTGAGCGTGCAGAATCCGTGGACAGCGGTCAACTCTTGGCAGCTGTACGGAGCCACCCTACAGGAGAAGGGGATCTTCCTAACACTGGGGATTCCAGAGGTACAGATCCCTAAGATAATGGAGCGGGAAAGGAGGCTCGCGTTCCTCACGGGAAGCGTGTACGTAAAGTTTCACACTCCCACGGGGCTCAGCGATACTTCTCACAACGATAAGCCCGACAAAACAGCGAGCACGAACCAGCTTAAACCACAAGAGACAACACCTGCGGCCTGCGCAAGCACTTCGCGTCAGACCCCAACTACACAAACGTCCATTGGAGCGGAGGAAAGTTCAGGACTCTGCACAATGAACCTTAGCGGCACCGAACAATCTGATGAGGAGGGGTGTGATGACGACGATGTTGTCCTCAGCTCTTGCTCATCAGATTGATATCATACAAACAAACCTCCAGCACAAACAGATTGCAACGGCTACCCTACGCAGACTGCTGGAGATTAAACCACGGACCATAGCACTAATCCAGGAGCCGTGGATTAGTAAGGACAAAATATGTGGTCTTAACAACAAAATGGGTAAGATAATGCTAAATGCCTCGGTGCAACAACCAAGGACCTGCATATATGTTCCCAACTCTATACCAGCTTTGCTACTCAACCAATTATGTTCCAGAGATGTCACTGCGATAAAAATAGCAACATCACCAGACTCAGAACGACCGCCGCTGGTACTCGCATCAGTCTACATGCCCGGTGACGGGGAGATCCCGTCGAGAGAGGTGACCGAGTTAGTGGACTTCTGTGAGGACAACGGCTGGGACCTGGTTATCTCAGCTGATGCCAACGCACACCACGCACTATGGGGAAGTAAGACTCCAAATAAGAGAGGTGAGCACCTATCAAACTACATCTTTTCTACTAACCTAACCATAATTAACAGAGGCAACGAGCCTACCTTTGTTAGTTCTAGATATCAAACCATTGTTGACATCACGCTGGCCTCTGAAGGGGCGGCTGCTATTATTAACAACTGGCATGTATCGCCAGAACCATCTTTTGCGGATCACAGGAGGATCTGCTACACCATAGCAATACTCGAGAAGGAACCACAGCCCAGGCGTAACCCCCGCAAGACGGATGTAGCCAGGTACCAAGCACTTCTCGAACGCAAGGTACAAGTATCTATTTTTAAGGATATGACGTACAGCACTGATAACATAGAAACAAACACTAACACCTTAACATCATGCATTAAACAAAGCTTTGAAGAAGCATGCAAATTAACAACACCACCAAAAGGGGACAGAAGTAAATGGTGGGGTACCGAGCTTGAGCGACTCAAGAAAAATCTTAAAAAACTTTTCAACCGGGCTAAAAACACCAGAACATTGGAAGATTGGGAGAGCTATAAAACAGCCCAATACCATTACAAAAAACGTATAAGAGCTCGAAAAGGAGAGGCGTGGAGACGCTTCTGCGAAAGCATTAATACCACAAGCGAAACAGCCAGAGTAAAGAAACTGCTGTCCAGAGATGACAACAGGACTCTAGGATGTCTCAAAAATCAGAATAACTCATACACAACCTCGGATAAGGAGATAAGCCAAGTACTTATAGAAACCCACTTCCCAGGCTGTAAGATCACGGAGGAAGATACTCAATGGGAAGAAACCACCTATAGGAGTCCAACTAGTATAGACTGGAGGGTAGCTGATTCCGTAATAACAACGGAGAAAACTTTATGGGCTATAGACAGTTTTCTCCCATTCAAATCCCCAGGGCTTGACGAAATATTCCCGGTACTGCTACAATGGGGCAAGCATACCTTAGTACAACACCTGATTGAGATATTCAAAGCATGTCTGGCGCATAACTATATGCCTCGCCAATGGAGAGAAGTGAAAGTCATATTCCTTCCAAAACCGGGAAAAACAGACTACACCCAGGCCAAGTCGTATAGACCTATAAGCCTAGCCTCCTTTCTGCTTAAAACTTTAGAAAGACTAACCGATAGGCATCTGCGAGATGGTGTCCTAAAGATAAAGCCGCTCAGTCAACATCAACATGCATACAGCACAGGTAAATCCACTGAAACAGCTCTCCACTCTGTAGTTGGTACGATAGACGCGGCTCTGTCGGATAAACTCATGGTCATGAGTGCCTTTATAGACATAGAAGGAGCGTTCGACAACACAAATTTCACTAGCATAGATAAATCGCTCAAAAATTTTGGGGTGGAACCAACCATCAGTGGCTGGATTGAAAAACTACTCAAACAAAGAGCAATACAATTCACAGTAAACTCAACCACGAGAGGAATAGTAGCACGAGGATGCCCGCAAGGGGGAGTGCTCTCACCACTACTATGGAATATGGTGGTGGACGACCTTATTATACAACTGAACAAGAGCTGTCATTTTACTGTGGGATACGCAGATGACATAACAATATTAATCAAAGGCAACTCTGAGAATATAGTTAGCAACAGGATGAAATCAGCGCTCATGATACTGCAAAAATGGTGCATTGAGCATGAACTGAAAGTTAATCCGAAAAAAACAGAGTTAGTACTCTTTACAAGGAAAAAGAAACTAATTGAGTTTAACCTCCCAAAGCTATTTGGCATAGAACTTTCCCTCTCGCCTGAAGTCAAATATCTAGGTCTAATTCTAGACAATAAGCTGAACTGGAGCAAACATTTAGAAGGGAGAATAAACAAAGCAAGAGTAGCGTTTTGGCAGTGTAAAAGAATGGTGGGTAAAAGGTGGGGGTTAAAACCATCATACACACTATGGACTTACACTGCCATAATCCGCCCAATGATCACATATGGTGCCTTGGTGTGGTGGCCCAGGACAAAACTAAGCATCACTAGAAAAGAACTACAAAGCCTCCAGAGGATTGCATGCACGGCAACAACAGGCTGCATGAAAACCACCCCAACAGCGGCAATGGAGGTAATGTTAAATATCAGACCACTAGATCTCTTCGTGCAACAAGAAGCATCTCTAGCAGCCATAAGACTTAAAAAAGCAGGACACTGGAAACAAGACACCAGAGTCGCTCACACGCATATCCTGGAGGGGGTCAAACAAGACCTTCCCATGATAGAGGCAATAAGTGACACGATTCCAAAAACATATGTATTTACAAAAAACTATTCAATACAACTCAAAGAGGAAAAAAGAGACAGCTCTGGTATTCATGAGATGAGAATATACACAGACGGATCTAAAACTAAATCAGGGACTGGTGCTGGAGTGTTCTCTCAGGACCTGAATATAAATATAGTAACAACCTTAGGTAATCTTAACAACATCTTCCAAGCGGAATGTGTGGGGATATCGAGAGCAGCATCAGCGGCAACAGCGAGAAACGTTAGAGACTTATCGATACGTATAGTATCTGACAGCGCCTCAGTTTTACAAGCCCTAAAAAGGAACCACTTTAACAGTGGACTCCTACTAGAATGCCACAAGGAGCTTGAAAAACTAGCAAAACACAACAAAGTAACCGTACAATGGATACGCAGCCACAGCGGGTCATTGGGAAACGACGCGGCGGACATGCTAGCAAACAGGGGATCCGCAACGAAATTGATAGGACCGGAACCAATCGTTCCAATACCGTTCAATCAGGTCAAAACTTGGATACGAGATAGGACAGAACAACTTCACAGAAAGCAGTGGGAGGAGCTAAAGGACTGTAGGCAAAGCAAACTAGCTCTAAAAACCATAAATAAAAACCTGTCCGGCAAAATTCTACACCAGGATAGAAAAAGCCTCAGTATAATTACAGGGATAATAACCGGTCATTGTGCTCTAAATAAGCACCTTTTCAACATAGGCGTAACAGATAGTCCTCTGTGTAGGGGGTGCCTGGTTGAGGAGGAAACACCAGAGCATGTGATAGCACAGTGTAAAAGCGTAAGTACACAACGGACAGAATTCCTTAAGGAATCTCGGTCCATACATGAGGCACTCAAAGATATACGAGGCCTAGTGAATTTCTGGACTGACCTAAAATGGTTTGAATAAAACATAAATTTTAATCACGTACAAAGGCCCAACTGAAGAGGCTAAGTGCGGAAAATTTAAGTCCAACTAACTAACTAGACCCATTTACGCATTAGCAGCTATCCACGAATACAAAATCGTTAACGTTAACAGAGATATAATATATTATGTTTTTATTTCGTGCTCAGATAATCTAACGCTAAGCAAGTAAACCTTAGAAACGAATTGCCTGAAATCGTACTAATGTGTGGAATAAATGTTTTATACAAGCTTTGTTATCAGACCTCAGTGAGCCATAAACAGGAAAACCAGACCTTTTTGGACTTTGACTGTTGGAGCTATAATTAATTTAATAAGGCATACTGTCCCTTAAATTTTTTTGGTTTACTGGGTTACATATTTGACATAAATAAATATTGTGCTTAGTTATAATAATCCAAGATGAAACTAAGACTTGTCTTTGTTACATTTGTAAATGCCGCCATGAGACCTCAACATTGAGCAAACACCATTTGACAAAAATATCGAACATTCTTTGTATGCATCGATTGTAGTGTGAAAAAAGCAACTGTTTTGAGATGGTGCGTGCGCGTCTCAAATTAACTGACCAACCGTCTACATTTTTCCATAGGACTTTTAATGACAATAAAGACATCTACTACACATTTAAACCTAATAAAGATAAATCGTAATGTACCTACTTCATAATTAACAATCCTTATTAAAAAGCCACATACTAACAAATATAAAAATTATTCATCACCTAACGAAGTAATTTTCTTGTATAAAAATAATATGATAAATGTTCTCGCTTGCTTTACGAATTAAAACGTAAATAAGTAAGTAATCTAAAATTAATTCACTGGGGATGTGTCGATACTGGAATAACAGTCTGCAAAATTGGAATCAACATTTCTTTCACATCGCATCTGCGACGTTTTCCAGATGTTCTAAGAAATGTCGTCGACATCAAAGACCAAAAATAAATGGTATTATAATTTTAGAATGATCTTAGAATCAGACGAAATTAATTATAGGAAATGGTTGATCCAGTGTGTTTTTGCTGATGTTCTGAACTTTGTACAAATTATTTAAACGAATTGTTCCACTTATAAATGAAGATTTTATAGGTATTATTTGTAAAATCACTAATCACGTTAACGGTTTATAAATACAAAGTAAGCAATTAGATACATTTATTTACCTCTTTCAGTCTAAAAAAGAGTCAGGCTTTTCTATCAAACCATCTATGAACAAAAATAGTCTTTTTTTTTATCAAATATGTGGGTCAAATCATGCATATTTAAATAGCCATAGAACCGTACAACAAAAATGGGTGTTTGGTACTCAATCACGCCAAAACGGCTGAACGTATCTTGATGAAATTCGGCATGGAGATACATTATAGACTGCAAATATAGCCCAGACTTGTCCCGAAGCAGTGGTAGGTTTAAATATTGGGACGTGTAAAAGCGCCTCCTGGGGCCTATTTGCAGAAATAAAACTGATTTTAACTGATTTTGATTTTAACTGAATATTTATCAGGGCTTAATATGTGCAAGGGTTGCAAAAACTGAAATTCAATATTGGACGCGTGATGAAAAAGTCACCTATATATGAATTTAGGAAGATATTTAAAAAAAATATTTGACTTTAACATCAGAAGCAAAGTAAATATTTACATGCACATAGAACATTCTAGTAGTTATATGTATCTACATAACGATACTCTCACGAGCATTTTCGGTCACGGTGACTGGATAGTGGCTATTGAAAGTGCACTGTGTGCTCTCAAGTGAGGTAACTAATGTAACCAATTTTTGCAATGAAAGTGCGGTTACACTCGCGGCATATAGGTACTAACACTACACTACGGTTAAATTGTAATTTAAAAGCGCAGGTGCCCTATTAATTTATTCGTACATCGTCGCGTAGTACTTATCCAATAGTAGGATTTTTTCAAATTTTTTATATCATGTAATGTAGTTTCTAATCCTAACACTCAGTTCCAATATTTCCCTGTTCCGTTTACTAGCTAAGATAATAGTTGGACTATTATACACTGAACTTGTATGGTTATTACCATAGACATAGTATATGTTATTATATGAACACATGGTGGGGTGGGATCACATCTCACATGGAAACACGGTGTAGTGGGATCTACCTCCTAGTGGTCCACCCAGGGCAACGGTATCTTTGGTTTCCTAACCAATGATGACGGCTAACAGATCCCTCTGCGGTAGTAGGCTTCGTAAGAGACCGCCTGTATTCTACCACCCTCCTGCCAGAGTCCAGCGCCAAACAGTTTTCTGTGTTCCGCTGGTGTGTGGGAGAACCAGTACCTCTGGGTAAGCTCGCTCCATCTTAGGCTTCTTCTTAACCGTTTAACTATAAGTATGTAGTCAAGAGCAAGCCCATTATTTATTAAAAAAAACATAACGTGTAAGTATACGAACCTTCATAATAATAGAAATATTGGACCAGGAGGGTCGGTCAAAGACACACGATTAAGGCTTTTGTGCATGCGCTCGAGAAACTCAAGTCACTATAAGTAAGCACCCCTTACTACATCTAATTTATTTATAATCCTCATACAAATTACAAAAGATAAAACTACCCGCATAAAAGTCTTACATTGCAGCAGAGTCCGAACCAATCCAAATTCTGTTTACTAGCAAAGGTCGCGCGTTCTTCTGCAAAGTTGTTTAACAGAAATTATAGTACGAGAGCGCAGCAGCGCAGTAAACAAATAAAAGTTCGTAAGAGCGTGGCGCACGACCCGCAACTACGTTTATTAGTTGCAAAACTTAAGGATAACAGCCAACCCAACTAGAAAAATCATAAAACTAGTTCAATTCTGGCATTTTATTGTTAGATATTACAGTGCTTCTGAGCTGAAAGTACGTTTAATAAATGTTTTGGTTATGAACTGAACCTAGTTTTTGTCATACCTATTATTGTTATTTGAAAAAAACTTAGTGTAATATAAATAGTAATATTTTTAAAAATGAATAAGGTATTTTTAAACTTTCTGGTTCTCGATCCAACGTAAGTCTATAAAAGTACTTCAGTGAACTGTGCAGTGTGCTGTAAGCCAGCTTTCATCATAATTTAGAAAGTAAAAGTACCATACCTATATTTCCATAATTGATTCAAAACTGGGCCTAACTATGAAGACAAATAATAAAAAACAACGTTTTCGTTTTTACGACAAAATCTTAACAGATAGACAGATTTGCGAGCATATCTCGCGCCGCGCCGCGCCGTAGCTAATGTGTAGATACTTATAATTAAGAAGTTATAACTAAAACATTATCTTATCGGTACTAAGATACAGCAACTAGTACTAGATTGTAATTTATATGCTTAGAATAATGACACCTAAAAGCCGCGTCTGAACCAAAACGTAAGCGTAAACGCGTGCCATTTAATTATTCTTGTGTGCGTAAGCTGAATAAATCTACGCTCTTCTAACGCACACAAATATGGTTTCAGTGTTACCATCATCGGGCGTTTACCCCCAAAAAATGGGAAAACGTGTTGTTTTGTTATACTACGATTTGCCATGTGTTTGGTATGATCTTTAAATACGTAAGAAAATATGATTACATTCATAAGTATATTACATATTTATTAAACTAATGATGAATGCCATTCAATGTGTTTAAATTTAAATGCCTGTATGAATGTATAAATTCACATTAAGAAATTATTTTCATAGAATTAATAACACCAACATTTAGTCTAAACAGTATTTAATAGCAGTTATGGCAAATTCAATATTTTTCTCAATATTAAAAACCAACTAAAAAAACTGTGTGCAATTTTTTTTCCTACAACTAGCAACACTGATGTTGATAGGTTTTGTGTTTCAAATTATTCGTTTTTAATTCGATTTAGGTACAGAAAATGTATAAAATGTAAGTACTTACCTGAGAAATGAAACTTAATCACTTTCTTTTTGTTTCTCTGATATGCTAGAACACTTCTTCATAGTGCAAACAGTCATTTTAAATTATTTTTCGCGAGCTGTGTTTGACTTAGCGTGTCGTTGAGCACTGACAGCTCGCGGAACGAAGTTTTAGTTGCGTTTTTCGTGCTTACATTCGGTTTCTAGGTGTTGTTATTCTAAGTATATATGATTTAAATGTCAAAATACTGACTCGATTTTAAAACGTATCCATCCAACAATCGCCTGTTACGGCCATTTAAAGGGCTATTTCCTCTCAGCATAGTCAGCCAGTTAGATTGTAGCACACAAACTTTTTATTGTAATAGATGATCACTATTTACAATATCGGTCTGATGACGTATCAATGTGATGATAATTATAAATAATAAATCTTTACAGTTTTTCGGGCAAGTATATAATCACAAAACAGTGTTCTGTGATTTTAGGTAATGCTTATGTTGATATTCCACAAAATGTAAATATTTTCAAGCCTTTGTAAAATTTTACTTTATAAAGCCTGAATAAAATGAAAACTAAGCCACCCATTGAGAAAGATAAATAGCAACTTTATTTTGCCGACGGTGGTCACAGCAGGATGCCTGATGTCAAAGTAAACCGCCATTGAATGTAATCCACAAAGTTTCCGTATAAAAGTCTGAATACGTATTCAGAGCACAGCTTGCACTACCGAAATGAAATTAAACTTGTACGTTTGTCGCAGGAGACGACACATGGCTTGTTTATGAAAAACTGCCGCAGTTATAGTAGAACCATAAAAAAAGGGTCAGAGCGATATTAAAAAACGGAATCGGAGGCGTGCTGAATTTTTTATCGCTGGCTGTATCCTAGTAAACTGGGTGTCTTGAGGTGTGTACGCACGAACGAGCATGCGTGAACGTTGCGGAGACTACAATACGATACCTAATCGAAAAACTTAAAAAGCAAGAGAAAGAAGAAAATTTAATATATTTTCGCGATGAAGAACAATAAGTGTCTTAGCTGCATTAAGTACTCATACATACCAGTGAATAGGAACACATCATCATCATCATCATCATCATCATCATCATCATCATCAGCCTATCGCAGTCCACTACTGGACATAGGCCTCTCCAGTTGCACGCCACTTACCTAGATCGATCCTCGGCTTTTCGCATCCAGCTCCTGCCAGCCACCTTGCGCAAATCATCACTCCACCTGGCCTGAGGGCGTTCTACACTACGTTTGCCGAGACGCGGTCTCCACTCAAGAACTCGTTTACCCCAGCGGTTGTCCGTTTTGCGACTAATATGGCCAGCCCACCGCCACTTCAGCTTGCTAATCTATGGGCAGCTATGTCGGTAACTTTAGTGCTCCGCCGGATCGTCTAATTTCTGATTTTATCCTTATGAGAAACTCCGAGCATAGCTCTTTCCATAGCCCGCTGAGCGACTTTGAACGACTTTGAATAGGAACACAATTTACATTAATTGAGAAGTACCTACTCATGCAGGTAGACCTATCTTTTCGGTGCGAATAGCTCTCTCTCTCTCTCTCTCTCTCTCTCTCTCTTTTTAACATTTAAAAGGAAACAATAAAGGCAAGAGAATCGGAAAATAGGTTTATGAAATCTATTGCTGTCGCGCTATGTCCGATTTACCGTTTATATTTCGCAGAGTGCGGTAGAGCAACTAGGTCTAAAATACTTAAAGTCCACAAATGCTGAGCGGGATAACCTTTTTGGCACATTTATTGTTTCCCTTTTTTTATGTTTATGCTTTTTTGGTCCAATTTATATTTCTTTCTTTCTTTCTTCTTTCTTTCTTTCTTCTTTAAAATATTGTTTCCAAGTTTTCTTTTTTCTCCTTTAAAACTGTACCACTGTTACAACTTTATTTCTAAGTAAAAGAAAAGACTTTGTTTACCTGCCTTCGTACCTACCTCTATTTTATTTTTAAATATACTCGTAGTTTATTATTTGTTTGCTAAAGTGGACAAAGTGTAAAAAACTTGTAAGTACATCATGTTAATCGTGGTTCGTCTCTCATCATTTATTTTTTATTAATAAAAAAAAACATTTATCACAAAAATGTTACAATATGAATAGACTGCCCATGTTATAATTTTCATGTTTGTACGTAGCTTTACATAACGAATCGTACGCAAGGGAGATTGCCGCTCCTAAATTTAGAGGCGTTTAACTTCCCCAGACTCGACTTGGTAAATCTTTATTCGTGTGTTGAGACAAGCGCCGTCTCAGTCGTTGCGGCTGAATTATTCACCGAAGACATAATACTTCTGTTAAGTTACTTACTTTATCCACTACTGTGGTATTGAACAACAAATTAGTGTTATACGAAGAATTTACGAGTAAAACTATTATTGTACATTTTGTAAGGTAAGTTGGTTTTTGTAAAATATAAAATAATAAAAACATACCTGTAACAAAAATCCAAAAAGGCAAGAGGTCAGTAAATCATGGTCATAAATCAAAATACTGATTTTCAGTATTTGCCTTAGTTACACCCGACGGGACACGATATTACCTCCTAAAGATGTCACAGTTATTTTATTGTAATAAAAGATTACCAGGTTGATTAAATTGTAAAATAAATGATGACATAAATACTAGAGAAGAGATTATTAGTAGTAAAAAAGTTCAGTTATTTATTTAATTTTTAATACCTTTTGTATTCAACGTGCACCGTATGATTTAGTAGATGACCACGTTAACATCGTAACTGATATTGATAATTACTTCATCTGTTGATTTCGTCATCATAGCAATATCTGTATATATATAATATTTACTAGATCTCAAATCGGTTCTCAAAGCAAGAACCTATAATTTGGTCATTTTTTGGAAAGGTGATAAATGTTTAAAAAATTATTAAAAAAAAAAAAAAAAGTATTTACTAAAAGTATGAACCTTTTAAGTCGACATTCCCGTCATATCCGGATACGCCTTCCCTAGACACTCGCACAAAGTTCAGTCTTGGCTCATGAAACGTGACATTACCCGAAAAACAAAGCTGAAATATTTCTGCAGCCGCAAAGCATTTCTTATTAAAGCGCATGAGCACTAAGCGCAAGGGGTAGTCGGAAGAGTGGCTTTATGATGGCGGCGCGTGACGTCACGTCCGTTGCGTGAGGAGCTAACAGATAAAGTCTTACTCTTTCTCCATTGCCAGCCAATCTAGATCAGAGCAATAGAATAAGTTTGAATAGACCTGAATATATATTATTTTAATGTACCTATATATTTATTGGATATATATATGCACAGACTGCACCAAGATAAAAGATAAAACAATACTTTGCACCAATTCAAACTTTTGGATGAAATATACATACATAAATACATATTATCACGCCTCCTTCCCAACGGGGTAGGCAGAGACCTAGGCCTTCCACTTACTACGATCCTGGCATACATCTTTCGCTTCTTCCACATTCATCAATCTTTTCATGCATGCTCGTCGGTTTAGAGTACTCTTGACCTGACCTTTCTTCAGAACATGTGGTAAGTTCGTCTAGGTCTTCCTCTTCCAACGTTCCCTTTCACACTCGTCTTATAGATCTGTCTAGTCATTCTTCTCTCATTCATCCTCTCTACATGCCCAAACCATCTAAGCATCCCTTTCTCAATCTGTGTGACAATATCTTCTTTCACACCACAACGTTCTCTTATCACACTATTTCTTATGAAATATGTAAACAACCATTAATAAAAAATGAAGTTACAAAACTTGCGTTTCTTCCATCTGTAGGTAGTTCAGGCCCCCAATTCCGCTGATTTACAAATGGCTCAACAGAATCGCAATGGCATCGCATTGTATACTTCTGGCTTTATGTCCAGCTCTTTCTCCGTGACAGCTATACGGCTTTGGAATAGACTGCCCTCCAAAGTCAGAAAAGCCACCTCTAAATTGTCCCTCAAAATAACTTTACGAAATTACTTCACTGACTAACTTTCTATCTCGAATCTCGCTGACATAATTTCTGTATATACTCATATTATGTGTATGTATTTTTGTATATGTTATTGTATGTATTTATTATTATTTTATGTATGTAACTAGTTCGCATGTATATAACCTCAAATATGAAATCTGTATATAATAAGAAAGAAATAAGAAATAAGAAATATTTATTGAGTCCAAAAAGTACAAAGTTACAGGCTTAGTTACTGTTATAGTACAACAATATCATGACATAATATTTGCTTAAAATTATTAAAATACATAATCATATTTTACTTATACCTATACTATGTCAATGAAATAATGCAAAACCCCCCAAGCGGTAGCTCAGCCCACGAAACCGAACAATTTGAACCCTCATACAAACTGATCAGCTGACCGAGTCAACTTGCACGAAAATCCCAATTTTATTCCCGGCATATTGGGACTGCTCTAAAACAAAACCTGCTCAGCTTCACGGGCCAAGCCACCACCCAAGAGCTAGGCTCCGCGCCACTTCACTAACAAGTTTCACAACTTATTACTATTAATATACAACAGTAGCACTGGACTCCACACTGGGATTTCCTGTGTTGTGGAGATATGTATAGGTATGCCAGTGCTTGATTGTAAGCACTCTTATAAGATGTAATAATTAATATCTTACTTGTATATTTGTTATTTTCACTTAGTACTTCGCGCCGCCTGTAACCTCTCCGCTTGGCCTTATGGTTAACTGGTAGAGAATGCTTTTAGCATTAAGTCCGCAATTTGTACAGCTTTGTATGTGCATTAAAGTGTAAATAAATAGAATAAATTGTGTACCAGAGTTGACCCAGTACATCCAAGTGTCGATCATCGATGTCGATATCGACAAACTGATACGCATCAGAATTATGAAATAAATAAATATATAAAAACGTATTAAATGATACAAAATATAAAAAATGTCAATATAAGACATTACGGATATTATTAATTATATAAATTAAACTGTATTAATAAGTGTCTTGGAGTAAAAATGTGTATTTAAAATATTTGATTTGTAAATAGTTATTTTATAAGTTAGAATAAGTGAAATAATAATGATTAAGTGGACTTCACCTATGTGTCAGTAACATAACACCTGAGTGTGGGAAGGTTCCCCACACATCAACCGCATCAATAAGGTTCACTGATCTTCATTTCTTTTCAGTAAGTTAAGTCACAGTGAGACTTACCTGCACAATAGTCGCTAGCTTGGCTTGGAATTATGTGGCTCAACAACCAAAATAATACATTCTTATGACTATTATAACAAATAGTTCGAAAAGTAAAATCAAAGTCCACGCATCAATAAAGAAAATATTATTAATTTAATTTTGGCAGTCATACTCGTAATTCACCATGGTTTGAATAGGCAACATCAAAATCTCGAAATCAGTTAACAAAATCGTGAAAGAATAAGAATCTCATCATCCCTTAAAAAAATACTGCTTCCGCATTAGATCCAAACTTTAAATAATGTTTATAATATTCATAAATTATCCTTCCTTATTTTTTATTTACTTAATTCATTTTAAATTTCATAACACTGGCGATAGATGATGGTTCGAAAACTAGTAATATGTTAATATAAATACGAAGGATAATCAAACTAAAAGACGCTAGCTTAGCCTCAGTACTCTTCGAAGAGCCAGAATGGCAAAAAAAGCTTTTCAGTTTCAATACAAATTGCTACAGTTAATGTTGGCGAGCGGCAATAGGCAAATCGCGAGATGATTATATTTTATACCTATTCCATGGCTCGGAACCGACTTCAAACTGTTCAGTTGGTAGTAGTTAAAATAATATTGTAAATAGATAAATAAAACATGTTTTAAAATAAAAACGTGTTTTTTGGGTTATTTTTTTACTTTTTAGTGAGTTCCCTTTTTTGTACTCTATTATAGGCTCAATAATAGAATTCGAAGTAACCACTAAAGGAGCATAATATCAGTAATTTAAATTAGCATCAATTTAGTATTGCTATATATATTTTGTAGTACTAGTATTTATTAGTATTTAGAAACAGTCGACTATTTCCTAGAACTCATTTTGCACATATTCAAACTAAATAATATATAAAGATAGGTAAGTAATATGCGTGCGTAATTGCCATGCGTTATAAATCTCTAAAGTTATTGCAAGATCAAAAGGAATCTTTTCCGCCGCGCTTATTAAAGCTAGCAATTTGTACTAAATATCTTCTAATAACTATTGTAAATGAATGTTTTTATATTCTAAATAGCTATTTACCTGATTAAGCTGGATTAATAAAATCTAGTCAAAAATTTTCTTAATCTCATTATCCTTGGGGCTTTAGGCACTTAGTCACGACAAAGTTATTGTAGTTGTATTTCTGAATTTATTTTAGTAAGAAAGCAAATATTATGTGTACATCATTATAATATCGACGCATAATGCATAGTAGAAATATATTATCTATGTAATTTAGAGAGTCAGCTCATAAAATAACCTATTTTTATTTTTTAAATGTTTTTTTTATTTTAAAGTTTCGGTCTTTATCTTATCCGATTTAATATATTGAGCTTGAACACACGTTAGGAAATACGACTTACTCTATATCATAGATGAAGTTATACATACATGCTTGCATTCATTATCTTTCAGCTTATTGGAAACTTACATTACCTATAAAATAATAGTTAAAACTTCACGACTTGATTTTATAAAATCGAGGACAAGCACCATCTTTTTTTGTGTTCAATACATATTTTACATAATTTTCGTAGTCATTTGCATAGTCTGTTGCTTATAAATATTTATATCATTCGTGATAGAGCGCAACTTCTACCAAATCAAATGTATGTTTAACTCGTATTTTTTTTCATTGTTAGGTTACTGGAATAGCTACTGGGAATAGCTCTGTCTGGCCTAGGCTACTTTTTTCACGAAAAATAAGTTCGTCAGGAAATAGTTTCAAATTCAAGATTTCGCCGACTACAGCTAGTATTTAATGAAAATTCTGTTGTTGTTCCTTACCAACATGATATGTTTAGGTATATAACCTACCTATACATTATGTATCTACAAATCGTCACAAAAATCGTTGCCAAATTCAAGCCAGGTAGTAACTTAATGACTTACTGTTATGTTTACTTCATGATTACCGTCGAATCGCTAAATCGCGTGTTTCCTTTCAGGCACTAATGTCCCACAAATTGTACACGAAATCTTCTGTATCAATAAAAGCTTTAATTGTATGTCCTTTGCTTTAAGCCATTGATAAATTAAATAAGCAAATTATTTGCCTGCATAGAGTTAACTATTTTCAAACGTTGTTTACTTATTTTGAAAGTATCTTTCAAATACAATATTCAAGTTTCAGTTTCATCAGTATAGTTCATAGCTGAGTTCTTATCTCGGGTGGGCCCTAATTCAATCCAGTCAAGTGACAAGACCCTTTTTCTATTTTCACCCGCAGCCCAACGCGTCTAGACATTAGATTCTTGGGGTGGTGGGATCTACCTCCTAGTGGTCCACCCTGGGCAACGGCATCTTTGGTTTTCTAACCAATGATGATGGCTAACAGATTTCTCTGCGGTGGTAGGCTTCGTAAGAGGCCGCCTGGATGCTACCACCCTCCTGCCGGAGTCCAGCGCCAAACAGTTTTTCTGTGTTCCGCTGGTGTATGGGAAAACCAGTACCTCTGGGTAAGCTCGCTCCATCTTAGGCTTCTTCTTAACCGTATAGTTAAGTATGAAGACAAGAGCAAGCCCATTAATTAAAAAAAAACTGTTTGCTATTGAATGTCCAAGTTACGTTCCAATAGACAGCAAATGCATTTACACAGAACTAGTGTCACAATTCAGAGTTACTGGTTTAAGTTACCGCCCTGTTGTATACCTACCTAGCATTGATTAAGAAACCTTGCGAAAATTTTTACACACGGTGAATTTTGATATTGTATTGGTACATGTTGTCCTTTGACAGTAAAAGTAGTTGTTATACTTTTACTGTCAAAGGACAACATGCATCAATCATGAATAGAGAAATATATTTTTTACATATGATTTGTCTACCTCGACATTAACGCATGTACCATTATTACCTACTACTATTTATTCATAGTTATGTTTCAACAGATGATGACTGTGTTCACAAATACAGGGTTTTAAATTCCTTCAGTAGTGATAAACTTGCACTCAGACATAGTAAGTATCTTACGAGAACGCGTTAATAATAGGGGTTAAAGTATGAAATTGCCGATTATTTTCCCACTTTTTATTTTGTTTATAGCTCTTAAGTAAAGTTATATTATTGCGTAATTCTTTTTGTATTGTATCAAGAACTAAATAAAGTAACTTTTTACTAAAAAAAAATGCAATACTAGTGCCTATTACTTCAAAGGAAGTCGTTGAAAAGACCCCTTAAATTTGTGTCAGCTGACCTTCTTGCTTCAAAGTATATTTGTATTATATACTTTGATTTTCAGAAATTTAAATACTATAATGCGTAGCTTTATAACCATCTAACTTTCACCTTTAATTGCATCGAAAACGGTTCAGGCGTTTTTAAAAAAACTAAAATATTGTTAGTATGGAAAAATGACTTTTCTCGATTTCGTCCATACAAAACGGCAATTTCATACTTTAACCCCTAATATATCTGTGTTAGTTCTTTGTATAATTCATTTGAAGCATATTCCAGTGCGAGCTATCACCATAGCTTATACATAATAATAAATCTACAAACCGCACAGCCGTTAAAGTATTATGATACCTATCATAAATTACACCGCCAACTGTAGCACTGTCGTGCATGACCCAAAAATGTAGTTGGGACGCTATATCAATTTATGTAGCATCCGCGAAGTCGCATGCAAAAGCAACTACACAAATCAAGTTGCTGTAAAAGAATCAAAACAATGCGCGCTGGGGTTCACGCGAACTCTCTCGCTTCTGCAGCGATTGAACATTCTCGGTTGATTTCAACTAACGTTTGTGTGTTAAAGAATGTGTTATAATGTAATAATTAACGTATAAAAACATTTCTTTACGTAATATATACTCAATAAACAATAGAATGACGATTGTATAATTATCATAATTTATTTTACTTTCCTAAATGAACTCTTTCTATTAAAAGGGGAAAACTTACGCTAGGTAAATATTTATTAGTTATAATCGCCAGTTCACTTTGCGCTACTTTTACCGTCTCGAATTTTGGTGGCACAGTCAAATTCAATAATATGTTGCAGTAGGGTAGTTAATGATCTATCTTATCTTCCTTTCTGGTAAAAAACCCAAATTAACTGGTTGGCGAATTTCAGAAAATTATCACTGTCATCAATAAATTAGGCGAGTTTGTTTCTTTTTATCACTTAAATGGATTTTGTTTATTTATTTTGTGACTTTTTAAACGTCAGAAAACACAAAATTCAAACTAAATCCTCAGCATTTTTCTTGGCATTAGCATTAATATTATGTATAATTTATGCATTTTATCTTCAAATTTGTGCCATAAAGTTTGAACAAAAAATAGTATAGTACCTATTTTATTGTTCAAACATCTCATTTCGCAAATAAGAAATAGCAACAACCGCACAAATCGCGTAGCAGTAAAAGAATCAAAACATCGCGGCTCGCGCCGGGGTTAACGCAAACTCTGTTTACATGTTACCTCGCTCCCATACTCGCTCGAGTTACGAACTGTTTTCGGTTTTAATCAACCGCGCTTGTTTCAACTTGGGTTTTATTTTTGTTTCATTTTTCTAGTTAGTTTCTTATTTACAAGTAGATCATACCATACCATTATCAATTTATTGTGGGTGCCCTTCGGTTCGCCTAAAATTTAAAGTCCTAATTTCATTTGGGCGAACCGTATTGGCCTAAACTTATAACGTATAATTATTGTCTAGTCTAACAGTTGTTTTCGCACTATTATAGATTGGTCTAAAAATTGAAAACCCTAATTTTAGTATGTCTAATATCGAAAGCACTAAAATGTATTAGCATCTTTTTTTGACATTACGCTCTATTTTTTTTAAACAGAAAAGTTTAAGAAACGAATCGCTCACAAACCGACCCCAAGCAGTCTTGTCTGCCCTACCCCTAGAGTGTAATTCAAAAGCGCGTAGGCGCGGAGGGGCGAGGCGGCCCGCGGGCTGAGGAGCAGGAGGTGGTGAGCGTAAGCCATCTGCGACGATAAGCACGCGTGGGACCGCCGGAGCCACGCAGCGCCGAAGCCGTCACGGAAGTCTGATTGTTTGGATGCATGCATGATTGCTTGTTTGCATGCATGTCTGCTTGATTGCATGCATGATTGCTTGTTTGCAGGCATTATTGCTTGTTTGCATACATGCTTGCTTGCTTGCTTGCATGCATGCTTACTTCTTTGCATGCATGCATGCTTACTTCTTTGCATGCATGCATGCTTGTTTGCAGGCATTATTGCTTGTTTGCATACATGCTTGCTTGCTTGCTTGCATGCATGCTTACTTCTTTACAAGCATGCATGCTGATAAAGTTTTTAACTTTCTGCGAATAAAAATTTGGAACTGCAAAAGGGTAGGTGTTATGATATATTCGGCGAAATTATAATACGGCGATATAAAGTTAAGCGTAGTAAAAATAGGCTAAGCACGTTTAGGATTAGTAAAATTGTGCGAAAAAATTTTAGGCTAATAGTTTGTGCGCCAATGACAATTAGGAGTACAAATAATTAGGCATCCCGATATATACCCATTTATTGTATGTAAGAGTGATATTTATATTTATTTATTAAATAACAATGTTTAGAATTAAATTTTACAGGCATTTAGACCCACAAAGCCGACTAGCAACTATAATAGCATAATTATTAACAAATAGCTGCCCCTTGCAGGATTATTTTCTTTCTGATAAACCTTGGCAAGACAGTTACAAAACTTAAACAAATAAAACATCTAGTCTGAAGTAATGCGTTTACGATTCCTGCTAATACTCGATTGCCTAAAACACAATACTATATCAACTTAAGTCTATTTTTTGGAACCTGGAAAGGTGTAGACTGAATACTAATTATTATTGTGATAAAATCAAATATTATTTAGGCTACCATTGAGTCAAACAAACAATATAAAACCAATGACTATGATCATGTTGAACCGGTTATTTATTGGATGATCCAGAGGTGCGATTGTGTAAAGCAATCGTATTCATTTGACAGTTCATAACGTACGGTATAATCTGTCAAACGGCTAATTCTAATTGTGTACGGAGTTCATTTATCGTTAACGATTGGGTCGTTAATTTTAAACGATGAGTGAATGATGTACATGATTTTGACAGATAATTCGAATTGCGTAAGTCTTATGAGCTCATTGCTAATGTCAAATGATTGCGGTGACTCTTGACTCATGACAATCGTAAATTTTACCCTCTTATGTACGCAAATTTCTTCAAATTGTTACATTTTCTTTGAAAGAAAATGTTGTTCTATCTTTATTTAATTTAGGTACACTTTTTCTTGTTTGTTTTTGATAGAACGCCTTAATTTAATTTAATATTTTTTTAATTACTTGTGTTTTTATTTAAACAAATGCAAAGTTTTGTTTCACTGTGACAGTTAACACTTGACATTCACAGAACATAAATAAAATAATATACTACGTCAGAGAACACTTTACGTAGTCCACTGGAGTTTTGCGCGGGAAACAAGTAGAGAAAGATGGATTTTGTTGCGAAATTTTGTGAAATTATCTTAAGCGGCATTTATTGTGATAAAGTGGTGGCATTGTTATAATAATGTGTCAGTGAGTAGGATAAATCAAATAAAACTGAGAAGCAAGAAAAGGCGCTCCTATTTGACTTTGATCCACGTTCTCGCGTAAAACTCCCGTAATCATTGAAATGTATATACCACCCATACATTTCAATGAGCTAGGTTAGTTTAGGTTTAGGTTAGGTTAGGCTATTATGTTTATGCAAGTTTAAATGATATTGTATGTATAAAAAATTTTACATTATAACTAAAAAGACTAGGCTGTATGGACTCGTCCGAAGCCGTTAAACTTTTAGGAAATAAAAAACGTAGTCCACTAACACCACCTATTGTCGAGTAGCAGGAAACTCGTATTTCATTCGTTCTTTGCGTTTGGTTATATCAATTGCAAAGATAAATTTTTAATTTAAATTCAATGTTTTTATGAAATAAAGTTCGTTTTTGGGTTGAAATCGTAAAATTTGATTGAAAACCTGCATTTATATTTGAATACAATTTAATATTATGTTAGAAAAAAAATGAGTTTTACCGAATGTTTTGCGATAATAAAACGCAAATCCATGAAACGTTTTTATACCACCGGTCACTTTTCGGTCCTCATGGAATGGGCAAAATTACACAATTAGAATTTACATTATACGATCGATGATCAATTGTATTCATTGTCCATCCATGAACAACCTTACACAATCGCACCTCTGATCATAACCACATTTTAGGATTTATGTAGACATTTTCTGTATGCAAAGTTATCTCAGTAAGGTACTCATGAGGAGATAAGTCTCCGTCAGGTATAAAATTAATCCAGTTTAAAGATTATTTTCGCAGAATAATGGGAGTGTTATTGGGTAAGGAAGAAGCGTAGTACGTGAAACAACAAAGTTCAAGATCCTAAGACCAGCCGGCGCCGGGGTGAAATGTGGTGGCGTGCGGCAGAGAATATCAAGTAGCGTGCGGCAATACCGCACAGAGAGCCGCGCACGTGTAATGGCGGGCGTGACGTCACGTCCGGATACGGTACAACGCGGTTCCAGTCTGTATCGTGAATTACACTGGGTATAATATGCAAAAGTCGAATTTTAGTGGCTCAGTAACTTTGTAGACCCAAACTACAAGAAATAACAATGAGCCAATGCTTTTGTATTATGTTGAATTGAATAAATAAGACGGACTTATTTGTTTGCTTTTGTGTAGTATTATATTATCTGTGCTTTTGTATTGAGAATCTCAACTTGTTGTTGAGCTTTGCATCATAAATAAATGAAAAAACCGCTGGGAGAAAAACTGCGCTGAAAAGATTAACCTGAAGCAATTTTATTTTGCAAACAATTCAACGCTTCGCTCGATAACGGTATATTGACAATGACTGAGTTTTGATGGAAAACGGGAAAGACAAACCGGAAAGCGCAGCAGGTCGATTCTGAGAGATTTTGGAAAATATTGAATATCGTGTTTTGTAAGTTTTACTTGATCATTTTGATAGAAAGTTTTACAAATTAAATCTTAGGTAGGTACTGTATTAGGTACGTATTTTTTGTTATAATGTTTAATATAATAGATATTTACTTCAGGTTTTGTTATTATTTCTTTAGTATGTTTCCTATATTTAAATTATAACCATGAAAAACTAGATTCCTTCCGTTTTCATCGCGCTTGCCACAATGGCAAAATTTTATATAGAAGTTTGAATCAGTGATTAATGATTATGAACATATTATATATTGCAATTTTGATTAGAAATGATTATTATTTCCGGGTAGATAAGAGCCATGAAAAATACTGATTAAATTTGTTTAGCTCTACCTTCGTTACATACAGGCGCTGTCTCACGACTCAGATTGAAAATAAAGGTCAGATAGAAACAAAAATATAAATAATAAAATAAATAATAAATGTGGACAACATCACATACATTGTTCTGATCCCAATTTGAATAACTATTTAAAGCACTCGTATTTTGGAAACCAGCAACAACGAAGGTACCACAAACACCCAGAACCGAGAAAATGTAGAAAAACATTTTTTTTCTACATTGACCCGTCCGGGATCGAACCCGGGACCTCGGAACAGGCGATACCTTGAAAACCGGTGTGTAAGCCACTCCGACACGGAGGTCGTCAAATGTCAATATGTGTTCGACTACTTAACAAAAAAATTTAGCTCAATTTATAGGTACTAACCCAGTAATCTGATTAAAACAGTTTAAACAGAAATAAATATCGAATATCGTCACAAAAGTTACAATGTTTTGTAAATTCTTTACGGAATAAGAACTCGATGGTGTACGAATGATTTTGCTTTGATAGGCATAATTTACGCTATTGTGTTTGCTTCTCATTAGTCTTCTAAAATCAAAAGAATTGTTACTGTATATGGCTTCTCTTTCACCTAGGGTAAGCGAGAACGAGCTACAAACTGCGTCGTAGGTATAGCGAAGAGGGAAAGATGTAGTATAAAATTTGCAAGGAGATCACATCTTCTAGCTTAACTATACATAATCAACTTATGTTTATTGAACTATCAGACCCGTAGCATATCTCTTGTAGAACCGCAATGTTAAACTGCGGTAGTAGGCAGTAGGCGGTTTAGTAGAAATAAGATATCACTGTGAATAAGCTAAGCTAATAGCTTATTTACCTTTGTATCATCTTGTCTTGCTACCGACATTGGCATAAACTGATCTTGTAACCCTAACCTACATGATTTGTGTCATGTGTACCTATCATATTTCGGTGAAGCCAACATTGTGCTAAGACTTAGGTAAGTAAACGGCGTCTGTAATGTTTTGCATATTTAGAAAGTGTATAAATATCGCGTCCAGGTATTCTTAATTAATACAATACTTATAATATTTTTGTTGCATAAACATGTTGTCTTTCCTAAAATCCTTAATCACAGTTCCGTAATCATACTGACACACTCAATACAGCGACACCAGGTGTAGATCTATTTATCTATTCAGTGAAACCTTCGATTCGATTCAATTTGATATTTGGTTTAAGTATAAGATACATAAAGCCTTTGCATCCAACTTACACCTTATAGTTACGAGACATTGGCAAATCGTAAATTCAATCGTAATCTGGTAAACTTAACCACTATTGCCCATTTCTATTCATAAGACCTTAACACGCCATGTTCTTATTTTAAAGTATACTGATTGTTTTATTAAAAATCTGCCCTCGTACGAGGTTTTCACTGCATTAGCAAGTACATGCAGGCGGCCCGCTGGCAATTAGTTTTTACTGGCGGTAATTAGGGAGGGCCGATTGCGCCCGCTCGGCACTCGCTGCCGGCTAGCAAGGACTTCGAAACTAGCAGAACTGAAAAAATAATCGCGATCAAAAAGACATAATAATGATATTATGCAAAGGCAGAAATCGAACATTTATAACGGAATACTCTTTAACGAATTTCGTAACTTTTTACTTTTTATTCCATATTTATTACACTTCGTAAATCCGTAATTCACGACACTCTGTAATTCAATCTCATATGTTTATTATTACTTAAATTAAAATCTAATGTCTCAAAATCATTTTTTAAGACTATAAAGCGTATATGTACTTAGATTAGGGTTTTATTAATATGCGTTCCTTTCTTAAATGCCTTATAATTATGGAAAAAAGGGAAAGTCGAAACGTATATACGATTGCAACATTGCATGATAAGCAAACGTTAACTACGAACTAATTAAATTAATGCCTTAAAGCCAACAAGAACAATAAGTAAAGACAAAATATCTTTGAATTCCTTAAGCTACCTTTTACCCTAAACAAAGCATTTTATAGCTTTGTAAAACTGTTAAATTTAGTATTGCCTGTCTTTAGAGTTAGTTTTAGTGGCTTATCTTTTTCTTATTATGGAAAAACTTAAGGGATATCTTTTTGCAGCGGAAACAACTAATAATAAATACAAATATTAACAAAATATACACAATTACTTTTATTTAAATACTTCGAGATAATTAGGTATTTTATTTTAATTTTTTACTTTTGTCGTTAAATCTTATCAAGGTAATACATTATTTTTATACTTAAGTTTATGTATTTTTTTTAAAGATGATTCCTACGGGACAGGCCTAGCTTACATTAAGAATCATCGCAAATAATATTTATTGTAAGACTTTTTATTGTGACATAAAAATAAATAAACCAATCAAATATTAGGGCAACCATGTGTTAAAATTAAGTATATTATATATATACGCATTTATATGTGAATAAGAATAATATGACATCAGTTCACAACGAAATATCAAAAAACCCTATAAAATCTGGTAAGAATATGATAGGAAAATAGGACGTAATTATTTGCAATTTGCTGCAAATAATTACGTGATCTCTAAGGGAATCGATTTTTGATCGAAAACTCAATATAACGTACTGTGCGACATAGCCTATTCCCGCGTGCTTTATTTTTTGCAATAAAAATATTTTCAAGTTATTTTACATGAACTGTGTAATAGGTATTCTAACTAGAAGAAATAAAAAAAATTAAGTTGTGAAATAAATATGATTGATTCATTTGATATGATTTGCGCAAGGTGGCTGGCAGGAGCTGGATGCGAGAAGCCGAGGATCGACCTAAGTGGCGTGCAATTGGAGATGCCTATGTCCAGCAGTGGACTGTGATAGGCTGATGATGATTATGATGATGATGATGATTCATTTTCATTTTTTATTTGCAGGTTAAGAAGATTTGAAAGTTTTTATCAAAGTTAATTTTGTTCAAGAAAAAAATAAGAAAACAATTAATTAGTACTACTTGTATGTTTATAGCTTTACACAACAGCGTTTATTTCTTTTATGTCACAGTAAAATGAAATCAATGAATTACATATAAGTATTAAACCTGTAGTGTTAAGGCGCCACTAAGATTATTTAATTATAATGAATTAAATATATCGCGGCCTATACTAAATGTTCCTAGCCCTACGTATTCCAATAGCGAAGTACCAAAAAATAAAAGTTGCCGTCATCGCCACATGCGAATTGGAATTAGCAAGAACTCTCTGTATCGAGAAATGAAACCATATTTGCGTTGAAAATTAGAC
The DNA here is from genome assembly GCA_949315895.1 of Anania crocealis. Classification (NCBI taxonomy): domain Eukaryota; kingdom Metazoa; phylum Arthropoda; class Insecta; order Lepidoptera; family Crambidae; genus Anania; species Anania crocealis. The sequence goes on from OX438862.1 coordinate 9,659,721, forward strand.
CTTATTGATAGCTCGTGAAAAGCTGATTATTGTATTATGGCCCGTATCGATTTCAGCTCGATTCCCGAAATGTGAGGTTCAATCGAACGAGTTATTCTCGATTATTATTTGGATCGAGTTTAATTTCAGTAATCGGTTCACTGCTAATAGTCTTTGATTATTGTTATGAAGTAATTAATACTCGCTCCACAGCGCCGCGTAGTTAGGCGGTTCTTGTAAATTAATAAGTCATTACCGTAAAGTGCCAAAACGGTCTATTGAATTGGTTCAATTGTCCTTTGAAGCGTCAACCCTCGTGTGTTTATAGTATAATAATATGTCTCATCGATTTATGTTATGCCGGGGCTTTGATTGTCAATGTCAGATTATGGTATCAATATCAAAGATATACCTAGAACCGTATAGTTCTGTACCGTTTTCGATGTGTATAAAAATGCTTTGGTGATTGCATGAAGCTTTCAGCGCGGTGATGGTCAGTCAGTATGAACTAACCATATTAATATTGTGTACGCATGCATACCTATATAAGTGGTGCCAGTACGTTAAAAGAATAGCATCAACCCTCCTTTTCGTGTAATAATTAAGAGGTGACTAAAGGAGACGGGCAGCAGCATCTGCCCTCCTCCACTGGGATCGCCAACCCGCCTGTCTGGCTCGACGATTATAGCCAAATACTCTTTTTGGAAAGGCCTGTGTCCTTGATAACAGGCTGGTGACGGTGATGGTGATGATACAAATATGATGAACTCCTTAAACAGTGCAGCAGCCGTACCGCGAACCTATTTTTAACTGACGAAAAATAGATACGGTTCTTAATTCTTATTACTTTCAGGATGATCATGTTTTTTTAATTCCATGCCACTCCTAGGATGCCTTAAAATAAAACTATAGCTACTTTCTTACCTACAAAAAACTATTTAACTGACAAAAAGTGGTAATTAAGCGACCAATTTTGAGTTAGCGCAAAAAACAAGAATTCATTGACAATTATCAAGCACCGACTCAAAATATTATGTCAGGCTTTATGTCAGTTCAATATATGTGTGTTTTGTTTTTATTAAAATACGTCTCGACCGAACTGCATAGATCAACATTTATCAACACTTCGCCTCACAACAGTCTTCAATATGCGATACCTGCTCTGCGTGTCTAGTCTGGTAAAACTAAATAATATTTTCACTTTGATTTGATTGATTCGATTTCCATAAAATAAGATCGTTGTATTGTTAAAAAAAATTATAAATAATAATTTGAATGTAAAAAGTATATAACAATAGCATTTTTGGAATTACTGAAGATGTTTGATAAACATTTATAGTGAATAGGTACTTTATACCTTTGCCAATAGTCATAGGTATAAAGTATTACAGTATTACACGTGCTATTACACGCAAATTGGCGGTAAAAAGCTAGTATAATAATACTAGCCAATTTGCGGTAAAAATCTAGTATAATAATACTAGCTTTTTACCGCAACTTTGCGTGTAATAGACTCAAGTCTATAGTTTTCTTGAAATCCACATATTGTATGTATTTAACAAGTTCTATATATGTATGTATTTCATAAAAAGTACCCTTTTACTAAGCGACACTTCTAGCAATACATTAGTAAAAAACATTCTCTACCATGCAGTAGTAACGAAATTCAAACAGTTTGATAAAACTTCTAAAAGCTCGTTTGGGCTTATATTACACTTACGCCCCACCCCCCCTATACCCACTTTTTTCCCTATTAGTTTTACTTCAATATGTATGATTTACATACATCAGACTTTTACTATTTTAGTCATGAATAAATGTTTGGAGTCTTGATATTGGAAGCAATAACTACCTACTTATTTTTCTGGCGTCAAGACTCCGTTTTATTTTTTCACGAGGCAAACGCTTTATATCGAACACCGTTCAATTGGCCTTCGGGGATTTCATATTTTCGCAAACCCAGGTCTCATTGGTATTATACCTACAAGTATCTATATTTTACGTATAGCCATATGATTAAGTCTAAACCAAAGTTAAATATTAGATTATTTAGCAAATAAGTTCATGACCGAAATAATTCTGTAGACATGACAAGATAATCTTAATTAATAAGAAACAAAATCGATAATAAAGGTGTATCTGAATTTAGTAATAAATCTGATTAATTGTTTATCAATCGGTAGTTGCAGTTGAATTAAAAAAGTTAACATAACCAAAAACTTATAATGCAAGGCTTCCAAAGTGCTATATAATTTCTTCAAAACCCCTTTATAATTCGTTGTTTGATGAACTTCTTTCCAAATTGAGTCACTTAGTTGTGCTATCTTTGACATAATTTGACACTAAACGTAGACAATTTAATTTTGGGGAATAAAACCCTTTGAACAGACGGACACGCCACTTAAAATATTTCCAAACAGTGAGAGCTTAAAGCATCTTTACACCGCGGGTAGATTTCCTATGATGTTTATGTTTCTAAAAGTTAAATTACATTTGTTCGTGTTTTCATCTAAAGTTAAGCTGAATTTCATGTTAAGTAATTTTATTTTACTTGCAAATTTTTTTTTACCTGCCCCAAATGTGTGATAAGCAGTAGGTAACACAGATTCGCATGTGCCATTTACATATTTTACATTTACATATAATATTCGTAGATTTAAAAAAAAACAACGTCCTGCTCCTGGCAATCGGAAACATCGCATAATTTTCTTATCCCAAAGTTACAGCATTTGTTCAAAGGTAGGGATCACAACCACTCGGAGTCGAATGATAGATGTCTAAAAAATAGCTCAATTAATAACTATTAATTAGACCAATTTGACAAATTTTAATAAATGAAATAACTTTCAGAAGGACGGAAGCAATATACTTCTAGGTTTCTATGAGCTTGGTTCTCTATCTTATGGCCTAATAGATTCACTGATAAAGGAATTAAAATTAAAAAATATACATTTCAGTATAAAAATTAATAGCCGTTTGGCTCCGTTGACAAACTCATATTCTGGTAAATTTGAAACAGTTATACATGAGTATGTAACCTGTAATTAAACTATCAACCCACAAATTACGTACTTCTCATAAGAAATATAAAATAAATCATTCGGAATGTTTGCATCTAGTACAAATTGGAATCATTGAATATGATTCATACAAAATATGATTAGCAGTCAAGCTATGTATGCTTTACTTGTATTCTGGTAAAGCTAAGACAAGCAGGTATTTAATCTGAAATAAAATTCTTAGAAATCTATACTAATATTATAAAGCTGAAGAGTTTGATGTCTCGAGGAAGGCTTTAGGCTATATATAACATCACGCTGCGACCAATAGGAGCAAAGCATCAGTGAAAAATGTTGCAAAAATAATCGCGATCATAAAAACAGAAATTGACGCGTACGAAGTGGCGGGGAATAGCTAGTATCGAATAATTTACAACTTATTAACAATTGAAATCAAATAATGTATTTCAAAAAAACACCCTTTAACGGTATATAGGGCGTGTTTTTTTCTTCATAGTCCTATCCGGGAATAGAACGCAAGACCTCGGAGCTGACAAAACCTAAAAACCTGGTGTGTACTTCACAGAGCTCGTCAAAAGATTGGCACTATTTCAAATGCGCCGTGTGTTGTGGGCAGATAGAAATCCAACCCTTACGTCCTATGGGTGTCGTAAGGGGCGACTTACCACTACTTCGGGACAAGTAGGGGCTAGTGCCGGGATGAAGCAGTGTCAGAAATTCGTTCTCTATTGTCAGCCTCTTCTTAAATAATAAGGTCTACAAAAATATATGCTAGGCGAGTTGAGACCACGTAATGTATTACATTTGTATCCCATTTAGTAGTAGTAGTAGTAGCCATTTTTATTAAATTGACCTAATCATACGATTTCTATTTATAAACAAGGAGTTTAGCAATAGACTGTGGCAATTTGTTAAAAATGCGATGTAATTTCCTATCCAAGAGTTTCCCACTTATCGCAACCTAAAACCTGAAACGGTAAGTTTATCTTTATGGCTAGTATTGAAATGTTGTATGTATCATAAGAAATAAATGAAGGTTTTTAAGTACGCAAATAGTATTGGAATAAATTAAGAAGCTGTAAGTACAGCGTTACAGAACGGTAAAAAACGGTCGGTGTATGATGATTTTTGGTGATTTCAGGTTAGGAACTCAAAATTTGTAGCCCAAAATACATTTGTCATCGGTAATTTATTTTGCTTAAAATAGTTTTAAAACTTATTCTTTTTTACCCTTTAAGATGTATTTTATTTTTAAAATTATATGGGATATGAGCATTAGAAATTAATTGAGAACTTTCTCCTGTTTTTGTCGGTTTAAAGCCGAAAGAACCCAAAAACATATTGGGTTACATCTTAGTTACTTGAATCGAAAATTAAGTTACCCTATCTCGCATCTAATTAAGGATTTGATACAGAGTCTTTATTATCACATTTCATATAAAATACTGTATCGCATTTAATAAATGTATGCTTATTGCCGAGTACCAATTTTTTCATACGTCATTTATCCTAGCAAATACTTATTGATAATCGTGAAAAGCCAGGTGTTATCGCAAGTTAAATAAAATTGGCTCGTTTAAACTCGCCGTAAGCCGGGCAGGCAGAGGCATATTACGAACGGATGAAAGGACACGGAAGGTACCTACATTTGACTGGGCGGTAATCCACTGGATTAAAACTTATTGGGCATAGTCGGCAGCAACTATTTCTATTCAATCAATATTGTCATGTCAATTAGCATTATTTATTGTTATTTTAAAATAGCCCGGAAAACTATTTTAAGATCCATAACGATTTAAACATTACGAATGTTATTAGGTAGTCAGAAATCACTAAAATCGTGGGTAAGATTTGTTTTAACAAGCGATTTAAATTTACCCTAAGGTAGTTCAGAAAAGTATTCCTAATATTTATATTTATACATTAATTAATAAACTAGAATATCATATCCTATGGGTGTCGTAAGAGGCGAGGCGGGTATCGTAAATACCAAACTTTTGAGGTGGTGGGATCTACCTCGTAGTGGTTCAACCTGGGCAACGGCATATTTGGTTCAACCAATGATCACGGCTAACGGATCCCTCTGCGGTGGTAGGCTTCCAGTTGTCCAGTCCAGCGCCAAACAGTTGTTCTGTGTTCCACTTGTGTGTAGGAGAATCAGTGCCATTTTCTGAGTAAACTTGCTCCATCTTAGGCTTCTTCTTAATCGTAGAGAAGTATGTAGTCAAGAGTAGCCCATTGATTATAAAAAATAAATACACCAGACCATTCTAGGAAGATAATCAAACAATCGGAAGAAGAAGATGGCAAACGATTTTTTTCTCTAAATTAACAGCTCTTATTTCTGTGGAAAGCAGTCTGCGCTCAGGTCGCCCACATTCTTGCTACGTATAAAGCACACAACTTTGCTAAAAGTGAAATCAACTTATACCCGGGCAACATAAATGCCGACTAGTTTGCGAACTCTCCGCATAACCGCATTCACGCCTCAACGTCGAATGTACAGAGCACATCCATAACAAACTATGTCTGGCGGTGATGAACCAAGCTTACGACACAATATGTGATTTTCAGTCAAGGTTTATGCACAGAAGCGCTGTTTTCGAAAGCATCTCTGAATATGCGACACTGAATGAGTAGAAGGTATGGACATTTATCACAATGTTATTAATAACTATCTGAAATCACAAACATCGTTACACCTTCCAGGCAAACATTTTGGTAACAAGATCAAAAGAAGTCCCATTATTTTTTTGTATCAAATAGTGATTTAAAATGTTGTCCACAATCTCATAGATATCGATCTTTCTAACATTATAAAAGTGAAAGTATGGATTTGATGGAAACTGTTTGCTACTTGAGCACTCCAGAAAGGCTGAACGAATCTGGAAGAAATTCGGTACAGAGACTATAGGTAGCACATTATACTATTTTTTAATATATTGAAAAAAGTATGAATCCCATGGGACAGTTTCTTAATGCGTACGAAGCCGCGGTCAACACAAATAATAAGTAATAACTTTCTTGCCAATTCAATGACGAGAATAAATCAGGATAACTGTTTGTTACTTGAGCACTCCAGAAAGGCTGAACGAATCTGGAAGAAATTCGGTACAGAGACTATAGGTAGCACATTATACTATTTTTTATATCTTGAAAAAATTATGAATCCCATGGGACAGTTTCTTAATGCGTACGAAGCCGCGGTCAACACAAATAATAAGTAATAACTTTCTTGCCAATTTAATGACGAGAATAAATCAGGATAACTGTTTGTTACTTAAGCACTCCAGAAAGGCTAAACGAATCTGGAAGAAATTCGGTATAGAGACTATAGGTAGCACATTATACTATTTTTTATATCTTGAAAAAATAATGAATCCCATGGGACAGTTTCTTAATGCGTACGAAGCCGCGGTCAACACAAATAATAAGTAATAACTTTCTTGCCAATTCAATGACAAGAATAAATTAGGATAACTGTTTGTTACTTGAGCACTCCAGAAAGGCTGAACGAATCTGGAAGAAATTCGGTACAGAGACTATAGGTAGCACATTATACTATTTTTTATATCTTGAAAAAAGTATGAATCCCATGGGACAGTTTCTTAATGCGTACGAAGCCGCGGTCAACACAAATAATAAGTAATAACTTTCTTGCCAATTCAATGACGAGAATAAGAATCTTATATTTCTATCTATATCTAATAGTCTGCTGACAATTGTTCAAGCAAATAAAAGAAAAATATCTATCAAATCTCACATAGCAAAATACTGGCCATTATTATCAAGTAAATATTAAGTAGTTCACACATTACCTAATTTGCATAATTTTCGTAGCATCGTAGTAACATCGTAACAGACTACAAGCTACGAAGACACATGTTACTCAAATGTGTGACTTCATGGTAGAAAAACTAAATATGATACTTGTTTATGGACAACAATTTTTGATCGCCGCATAACGTTGGACTTTGATTATTTGTTTGGCACCAACTGAATATTAGAAAATTAAATCGAGTCGGGTTTTATTTATTATCGCATGGGATTATTTTGTTTTAAATTATGTTTGAACAAACTAAGATCATATCAAGATTTATGGATGGGGAAAGCCCAGGATAGACAATTGTGGCGTTACTTATTTGAAGAAGGCCTACGTCCAGCAGAGGACGGACAAAGGCTGTTGATTTGGACAAACTAAGATCATAGGGTATACTCTGTTTTTTTTAAGCAGCTTATAAAGTAACTCGTTGTAGCTATAAAATAAATTGTCTAAATTTTATAAAAACATTTTATACGAGTAACACAATGTACGCATACAAAATACAGAACCATTTTTTTTATATACTCAGGTACAGTTTTTTTTACTTTCTTCCTTATCGCCAAGTTAATCCTATTATAAGCCTCTTTCGTGACTTGTTTTTGTTTTAACTTGAAATTGAAGCTTAAACCCCTTACCCCAACAGGCACAAACTAATTTAAAAAAGCCGCCGTACGAAAAGAGCCGAACCAAATAATCAAAAATTAAAAATTATACGAATAGCAGATAAATCCCTCATACTTAATGAAATCAGTATGATACAAAATAATGTCTTGTGCCTAATATAAAATCTGATTTTGTGGTAATGAAAATTAAATAATTGAGAATTTTACTCCATTAAAATGACCTTAAACTGCTTTTAAAATGTCTCAGAAGAAATACATTGTGTAATAAAAAGTCTAACATGTATGACTGTAAAACAGAATGGGCGGGATTTTTATAACATATTGTGTGGGCGTAAACCCCGCCACCTGGTTATGAGTTACGGCGGGTTCACACTGTCAACTAAATTACCGGCGGCAGTAATAGGCCGACGGATATACCGAAATGCATTGCAGGAAGAGTTTTACACTCGATTATATCTGACCGCCACTTTGAACCTTTTAATATTGTAAAGAACAAAAAACGCTTACCTTTTTTAAATAGTAAATAGAATCGATCTTACCCTTGAGGGCTACTAGATCTAGCTGAATCTTTGACATCAAAATCCCAGAGTTAGAACTCATGAACTAACTTTATGCTACTCTTACTGAGACATTAAGTCCCATTATTGAATTTCTTCGTCACTCATTTTGGTGATCAGAGTAATGGCGGGAAAAATTTTTTTAATCATTTTGATAACCTGTCCTTACTTGATATTAAGTTAATGCGGTCCAGATACAAACAGCGCAATCAAAGAGATTATTCAGCAAATTAATACTACTAAATATGAACTACGACTTATTTCTGCTTGTCAGAATAATTAAGAATCTACGCTCTAACATTTATCTCGTAATATAAATAGGTACTAATACTCGTAATTAAATTAGTTAGTAAAATTTGTAAAAGCAATTGTTTATATTTGATTATTATGGAACTCCTAAATAATGCTTTGACATCAGGTATAAAACCATCCGTTAAAGCTGCTTTACTTTTTAGACATCTAAAAACACACGTACCTTATGAATGTATCAAGCCCGTGACCATACTTCCGTACGTTTTGAATCCTGATCAAATCAAAACAAACTCGTTTCTGTCTACCTTTAGACCTACTTGCACAATTTTCTGAAATTTATTATTAATCTGTCAATGAGCTACTTATGTAGATGTTGAAACGAATAGATAATAACACCCTTTCTCCCTTCATCCCTTCTTGTCCTACGGCTGTAGGAAGAGGACAGTCAGCAAAGACTTCCCTCCGTTATTGGATGAACTGACAATTATGTCAAACTCCTCTTTTTGAAGAGTTTTGTGTCTAGCGGTAGACTGATGAGGGCAATTGATGATAATAATGATTGTCAGTGTGATTGGAATTATCAACGAATGAACTTTTCTGATTTTTACGTTGAAAGAGACAGATCGATATTAAAAAATCAATACAATTCATGTTTAAGGTGAAAAGTTCAAACTACTATTGAACTATTTCTGCTTTTCCAAATGAACATCAAGTCAATTTTGGTCAAATGGCAAAAAATAAGTTAATAATAACATAGACTTATAATTTTGTCTTTAGAATTCTATGAAATAGGTATCTCCGGCTAAATCTGTACCTGCGACTTCCTGATAACTTCCATCCCACTTGTTCCAATAATAAACTCGACTGGAGTTCGGAAAAGTTAATGAGCAAAAATACAGGAGTACCCCAGGCATGAAACAATCATTCCTATCCTTTACAAAGTTTCGGCTAACTCAACAGAGTTCCACCAGTTATTATGGAAATTTTATCATAAATTTTCAAAAACCGTTTTACTTACTTTGAGGGCGAACCCCGGAAATTAAAGGATGCTTCTTTTTCATTTTGTTTTACCGAATAATAATTAATTCAAAGAATAAAGATAACTTTTTGATTCACTCAATTACTTTTAAATTAGTTTCGTTATTGTTATTGAAAACTAAAGATTTATCAGAATTCCACAAATCACTACAGACAAATAAAGGAGTTGAATAAGCTTGCTACTCGTATGTTTACCGTTGAGAGTATAGGATATCAATTACTGCTTAACCAGATTTTCTCTACGTTTCTAAATTGTTTTTAAAGCTCTGCAGACCAGTGGGTTCCATGTTATAAGTAGGTATAGCTAGTTACATTAAGCTATTGCCTTGAAACCTTCTTGTAATTGTCGTATGATTTTTTAAGCCGTACATTACTGGCCTCTGGCGTGACTAGGGCCTCGGAAGTGTCTTGTACGACTATAGCCCCTCTCGATTTTTAGACCCAAGCCAAAACAGGAAATATTGTTTTTTTTTACCCAACCGGGAATAGAACTCGGGACTCTTGTGTAGGCGTTAGGGCGATATAGGCGAAACATCGAACCACTACACCAAGCGGGTCGTCAATGCCTTGCAATGATGATCGTACTATTTCGAAAGCACTACACGATTAGCATCGCATAAACATGTTTTGTTTAACGTAATACTCCAACATTTGGTTATCTAAATCGGCATATTGCGTGACCCCGATTTTAGCGCGTTTGCTTTTAGGGTATAACGATTTACTACGCATTTAATAGAACAATAAAATTTTTAGCTTGTATCGGTAATATAAGGTTAGGTAATTTCTATGTAGGTACATAGAAATTGAAGATACGGAAATTTACGGAATCAATTAGAATTTATTAGGCTCTTGCATTATAATTTGGTTCATATCGTGACATAAAAATGTTAACTTTAAAATATATTTGGTCAGAAATATTACTTGTAGTCCTTCTTACTAAAACACTAAAACATATTGCTTAACAGCTCCTTATACAACAAATTACCAAGTAACATTTAAAGTTTCGTAATTGTCTTCTTAAATTATCTGTTGTTAATTTAATGATGAAACACAAGAATATTATTTTTTCTAATTAACTGCTGTAATTTATAGTACAACAGGCTTTAATAGTGTTAAAATAAAATCAGAATTAAATAGTGCTCTAATATATATTTAAGCACTATTTAATTCTTAAATAAAATTAGTATGTGAAAGATGTATAGGCTCAAATTGAGTGCATTAATTATATCTTACAATAATCATCAGAAAATATGAACAGAATTATTATGTCATTATGGACCATGCCTGATAAAATATTTGGCATAACTTTTCGTAAAAGGTAGCATGAAAACAATAGGCTAAGGTATAATTAAATCAAGACCTATTTATTTTGCAAATAAACCGTACCTTTTACGCTTTACAAAAACAGATACAAGCGTAGTCACGTTCTTGCGATATTCGTTAAATACAGGGTGAAATTTTAACCACCTTCCAAATTTTAATATATCAATCTAGGAGACAAAAAACAAATGACGTATTTTTTCTTTTGGTACAGCCCAGTACAAAAATGTCAAGATAAAGCACTTAGAAAATGTCCTCCAAAAATCATAAATTTTTGATACGGCCGCCTAGCAACACTTTTTTTACGCAATGCTCATCACATTCATTCATTACGATACTTATCATAAGTTTTTGATTTTCCCTATAAACCTAAAAAGGCTTGAAACTATAAAAATTTAAAACTATATTGCAAAAAATATTTTCGGGTGAAAACTTGGTTTACATTTTTTACTTCATAAATGGGCTATAAATACGATACTGAACGCCTACAAAAATTTTGGAAAGTGGTTAAAATTTCATCCTGTATATATTTAAGCACTATTTAATTCTAAAATAAAATTAGAATGTAAAAGCTGTATAGGCTCAAATGGAGTGCATTAATTATTTCTTACAATAATAATCAGAAAATATGGACAGAATTATTGTGTCATTATGGACCATGCCCGATAAAATATTTGGCTTAACTTTTCGTAAAAGGTAGCATGAAAACAATAGGCTAAGGTATAATTAAATCAAGACCTATTTATTTTGCAAATAAACCGTACCTTTTACGCTTTACAAAAACAGATACAAGCGTAGTCACGTTCTTGCGATAAAAATGCGGGATAAACATAATTTACGGCCTCTCCTAACTTAAACGTAAAGGATTCTTTCTCTGAGACAAAAATATTAAGGTACTAATTCCCAAGGTACTTTGAGCCCCTAGTTAGGGACACACACATCTGTAGGTCCATCGTCTGAAGATGCCTTTCTTTTGTATTGTTTCTTTTGTAACGGGAATAATACAAAAGGTTCATGTTTCTGGAATGAAAGTAGTACATGATGCTTGTGTAATTTTGATAACAAAGGAAGCAAGCGAGTTTTTTCATTCTATAACATTATTAATTAAAGTATGCGTAATGTTAACAATATCTACATAAAGAACTATTATAAAATATCATCGGAAATTACAAAAACACAACCAAAAAGAACTGTTTGCAATTGTGTTTTCAGTGTTACGAAAAAAGCTAACGAGCTACTAGTATCAAGCGAACTAGGTTCGACAAAACCACCATTAATACCCACTTAGGCCTTATAACAATTAAGCCCACATTACTAACTTCGAGGCACATACCTTGGACAGAGCAGCCTCCTCTCACGATTAAATAAATAAATAAATTCGTTCATTGCATGAAATATGGTACAAAAGATCACAATGTTAATATTACATAAGTATCACATAGTTTCGCCAGCTTAATTGACATGCAATTTCTCCACATTAGATTTCATAAAAGCAACTTATTAAAAAAACTAGTAAAAGCAATACATAAATTGTCGCAAATATAAATTTTAAATGAAATTATAATACATTAAATCAATATTTTTTTTTTAAGTATAAGTGTTTTTTTTAAATTGATGAATTCACATGTCATCTATTATCTGATGTCAAAAAATCATTTAGGCTGTAGTGACACTTGGATATAAGCCATAACTTAATTCCTTGCCTAATTATGCAAACACAACTCTCTTATAGTGATAGGAAACATAGCTGTTTTTTCTATTCATAGCTGTTTTAGACAGTGGAAGCATCAATCTGGACGGATCCCGCTTTCTCAACACAGATGTTTGTTGATCTCCGTATTTCTGAAATAAATGTGGGTTCTCTTTTATAAACAAATATATTTGAAAGATACAAATATCTGTTATTGTAAGCAAGTTATGACTTATAAACGTCTGCAGGAAACTCGAGCGGACACTCCAAATATTGTTCTTATGCACTTTTTTTGGACAACAAAAGCTCTTTCAACATCAGTGGAGTTACCCCACACTAAGAGACCATATAAATAAATAAATAAATAAATAAATAAAACAATATCTTAAAACAGAAGCCACATACCCGTGATAAGCCATGAGGGCGGTCTCCTCACTTGAGTTATTACGTAATTTTTTAGAGCAAATACAAATTTGTTTAATTTATTGCAAATATAATTTATGTGTGATTTTCAGTTAAGGTTCTTGTCTATCGTGATTCACAGAAATCGAACCTCATCAACTTTCTCTATTGTTACGCCATGGCCCGTCAAGTTCGTATTTACGTCATAACTGTTATAATTACAAATGTCAAGACAGTATTTGTCCAATTTGCATTTAAATTATTTGTTTTTAACCAGTCAAATACTACTGAATTGAATTCATTATATTATATTCGTGATTTTGTGTTTTTTTTCCTCGTTTGCGACTATTATTGAAATATCAATTGAAATATCATCAGCAACATTACACATTGATGTTGAGTTAAAATAGACACGTATTTACAAAATAATCCTGAAATATTAGTGTGGAATACAACAATAGGATACGCTTTATTATTACTTATTTAATACATAAGCCTTATCTGGTAAAGGATAGGTACATTTTATAACAATGTCCCACACTTTACAAACGAGGTTTTGGATATTTTAACAATGGTTACAGTTTGTAGTTTTATTTCAGGATTAGCGGCATTGGATACTACTTTTATGTGGTAGCTGTTTTAAACCAGCTGTAACGCAGTTTCCAAAGAAACTAGCGTCTAATTAATAAGTTTCCATCTAACAAGAGCGGACGTGTTCTTAACGGTGAAGATTGATCTTGATTGACTTGTGTTTACCGTATAAGACAACCATAGCTCGTAAGTCAATCTTAGTTTTGTGAACTTAAAACCCAGTAAAGTGTAACACGGACCCGCATCGTTAGCACTTCCAATACTATTTACAGGTTCAAATTGTTTTATAAATAGATTTTCAGTGTAATCAAATCTAATTTCGACTCCTTGGTGCCCTATACTTTTACCCGTTTTGTGAGAAAAAGGACCTTGCTTATAAGGCGGACAAACGGACAAAAGAATCTCAGAAAGAGGTTTGGCTCTTCGAAATCCTTATAAATAGACGAAGTACTTGCAAGTAATTGTTAAGTAGAGTGGAGTTCAAAATCAAACATTTTCCTTTTGCCAAGGAGTAGAAATTTCATACGCTAAGTCGAAGATAAGACTCGAACATGTCAAAAAAAGGGCAATTCTATAATTGCAGTTTATTATACACAAGAGCAGCGCTCTAAACTTTACACCAATCTTTACAATCGAAATAAATAAACTCTACAAACAAAATGCTTCACTTTTCAGACTCAAGAAGTAATATAATTTCACATAACTTAACGAGTTTAGTATCACGCTGAGACGGTCGTTGGAAGTTCCTCTAAATTTTAAATAGCACTTTAATTAAGTTTCACTGATTATATCCTGGCTCTGACTAAATATTTAAACCATAAATTGTATTAAATAGTAAAGTTCGCGCATCACAAAGTTATTTTCATTAATATTTTGGACTTGACGAAACGTGTTCTCATTTAGACAGCTTATTAGATGCCATCTGTCAAGGTAAAGTTCAAATCAACTCTGTTATGAATTTTGTAATAACAAGATTGTGAAATCTGCACGGTAAATTACATTTAATCCTTCAAATCAAATTTCATGAAACAAACAAAATTTTGACATGACAAAATTTGATTATAACGATATGTATATACAATGCAATTAATCTTGCTGTAATTACTACTCGAGAAGATAATAATACATAATTTCTCATACCTTTATAAAGAAAAATGAATCTGTGATGTGTATGTACGCGCAAAACTTCCGTTTGACTGCTCCAAATTAGTTAATTATTTTTTGTTATGTTTGGAATGGTCAGGAGAAGGTTTGTATGAAAGAAAATGTTTAATGTTTATAGAAGAACAACTGTTTTAGAAAATGGTCAAAACTGACCATTTTCTTGCATTATCTTCATTAATACACCAGTGCAAAGCCGGAATGGACAGTTAGTTTAAAATAAAGAAGTAATTACTTATTGCTTAAGAAAATCATAACATAAAATGGTAGTAACATCTTAAGTGAAGAAAATGGTCACCATTAATAGTCATATTATTTGGGTAAGAATGCTAACTTTTCATAGTTCTAACTTCCAGTAATTACTAGACTAAGGAATACAAATTATCACCTAAGTAATTACTTTTTAGTCAAGTAATTACTTTTACTGGTGTAAGAATAAAAATAATTCTAAATGAAGGTTTTGCTGTTAAAATACTCTATTGTCTGAGTGCCTTCTAAATTTTAACAGCATTGCATTTGTACTCAGCTAAGTGTAGCAAAAGAACTAAAGAGATTTTTACATCAGCTCAAAATACAAAACAGTAGATAAACACTAAAGAGTGTTACTTTTTCTTCACATCGTACCTCTACAGCAGGCACAGTTGCGGAATTTCATACAGCAAATATTGCCTGAACGTGACTCCAGCTACCGCAATAAAATGTGCGCATCAGAAAAAACAGCGGAAACCGACTAAACCCTAAATCTTTTACAACACAGACCATTTTTGAGTGATTCCCTGACATTAGATCCGAGTGGTGTTTTTGGTGTTTTTCATAAATAGATGCAGCAGTATAATTTTCTTTTCTTGTATTTTTTTAATGCAGCCGTTGAGGCTTATTACAGGATTCCACTAACCCAAATATGAAATACGTTTTCAGTCCGTGAGTAGGTTATTATGAGTAGATTTTTTTCTTTTAACAAAGGGAAGTTTTATTTAGATATGTAGAGATGTGAATAATGAATTGCATGAAACATCTAATTTATTCCTGAAATCAACTGATTTATAACTATCGATGAAAAAGAAGCGAATCCGTGAATTATTATGAAAGCTAGCAGGTGGACGTTAATATTTTAACGAGTGGGCCGTATGTTATCCATTTTTTACGCTCTAAGGTCGGTCTGCTCTTTATTCATGAACTGGTGACCGGCCGATCGTTTTACGATCGTCGATTTGCAAAGTGTCTAGTACTCTGGTCTCTGGTTCGGTTCTTGATGCAAATACGTTCGTTTTACTGCCAAACTGTAAAACCGGTCGCTTCAATAATATATTTTCTTCCGCACTCGCCGCGTTGCCAAGATATTTGCCGTGCAATTGTTATCGGATGACGTATGTAATGGCGTAATTGATTCGAAGATAGCGTGAGAACCCCGAATTGGCAATAAGCCTGTCGAAAATTTATGAATTCTGCGCTGGCTTCAAATATTCTGCGCCCGATGTTTCGCATGCGAGAACGTCGTTTATGATTTTTTGCTCAATCAAAACTTATTACCCGTTTCGCTGTCCCATGAATCACATTTGATACATAATAATTATTGATTTTCAATAGTTTTACCTGTTGCATAGTGTACCTGTTCATATGTTAAAACATTCTTACAGTTTACAGAACATATTCAGGGGATTAATTATTGAATTCAAGAACAAACTCTAAGGATTATTTGCAGTTCCCTAATATACCTATATTTGCATATTAAAAATGATGCATTATTTACAACCAAATCAGGCTATAAAAACTCTACCTTTACACGGAGGCAGAATACAGCTTACGCAGAGTAATCATAAATATTCATTTTTATTGGCATCGCATTCGTTTCAAAACAGGAAAATAACTCAAATATTGTTAAAGAAAAACAGAACGTTTTACACTTTTTATGTTTAATTGCTTAAACCGTTTATAACTTATCTTCACAATTTCTTGGAATGTGCGCATCTATTAGTGTAATAGCCATAAATGTTACATTATATCTGGAGAACTATTCGGGAACTTGTTGATATTATTCCTTCCTAATGAACAATAATAATCTTCTAATAATATTTTAAATTGTGATACGATAGTAAATCTATTAAGCAAAAAGCAGCCAGAAGCCTACTAACAGCGTGCAGCAACATTTATTCTCTTGCTGGCGTTGAGATACTCAACCCCAATCAAACAAACGACGTACCGTTAAATGATTAATAAACGTATTATGAAAGAAAATGATAAAAATTCTCGAAAAATTCTACTTGTAACATTATTTCCATAAACGGCAATCACTACAATAGTGTTTGAAATCGAATGAAAAAGGG
Source organism: Anania crocealis (assembly GCA_949315895.1). NCBI lineage: Eukaryota > Metazoa > Arthropoda > Insecta > Lepidoptera > Crambidae > Anania > Anania crocealis. The sequence continues at coordinate 9,676,501 of OX438862.1, forward strand.
CAGACAGAAATAGCGTGTATTTTATTCACGAGCCGCCAGTAAAGCTATCAGACATGTCCAAACTTCGCTGAGTGCAGCTTGCTTTATTTCCGTTTGACCTGTCCCGTTCGATGCTATTCCTGGAACACCACGGGCCAGACATGTTCATTTCGCCGACAAGCCGAATGCAACTCGTGACAGCGCGAGACTACCCGCGCTGCAGCGACACGGCTCTGCACTTCCAAATTTGAATATTTAATTGCGATTATTTTGGCGCAAGACTTGCTAATTAATATAGCAAATTGACGTTTCTAGTGCTGTCCCGTGAATCGGCTAATGGAAAAGGTTTATTCCGGGATATTCCATTTTGCCGAATGAATCAATTCGAATTTTAAATTTTCTATTTGCATAGATTGGCGAGGGCTACTTTACGATTGCAGTTTCGTATTCTTTGTTTGGTGTTTTATTTTGTGCATTTCGAAGAGGAGCTGCTACGTGATACGGACTCGGTGCCGGCATAAAATATTTTCAAGTTGACATTGTAGTCTTTCTATTGAATTTCACACGAGCTTACAAAATTTCCTTTTGCTGTCGGGGCAGCACCCTCCGTTTGGCTTTTAAATATAAAACTTTGATCAATTCTCGAGAATTGACAAGATGCACTCTTTTGGCGGGGGTTGAATTTATTTTCACCTCAAGAGATTAAATTTGAGATATATTTTTGCTATAGACAATTTAGTTAATCCTCTAACACGTTATATTACATACAAACAACATCTAACCCGGTATATAGGTATTTGGGTACAAAAAATTTGCATTGTTTGTCATAAACGGCATTGTCATTTAAATCTATAACCTGATCTAGTTATAAACTATCTTCTGTGTATACAAGTAGTATATTGCTAGATATCATAGTATACCTTAAAAGTCTACACACATTTATTCCACTGCAAGCGTAATACACCTGACTAAAAAGAAAGAAGTCCTAGATCAGAATTATTTACCGGAGCAGCACTGTTTGACCAAAAAAGTCGCATCAAATGTGCCACGGGAGGCACATAGAGAAGGCCGGCTCTACCTTAAACCTAACTTAGACGTAGGGCCCCCGAGGAGCGCGCGGACGCAGGGATCACATTACGGAGCGACACATCCTTACTAAAGAACAAATTTATTGAAATAAATAGAACTGCCATCTTATACATGTAATATGTTCTGGGATCTGGACTACTTACTTCAGTATACTGGCGAAATATACTTTACACAAATATTTAACACACAACACAAATATTTAAAATAATGTTTAGCCTTTTTTTGCCACATTTTGTACAACTATTCTCATCTGAATAAATTTGTCCAGTTAAAATGTATTAATCGTTAAACATAATTACTGAAGATTTGAGCAATTCTTACTTCCTTATTATAAACGTAAAAGTTTAAATGTTCTTGTTACTCTCTCACTCAAAAACTACTCTACTGATTTTAATTAAAAAAAATCCTAATCCTAATCCTAATTTATTCTAAAACTCCCTGTATCTATCGCGGGATCACGACACTAGGAGGTCGTGTAAAAGAGAAAAAAAAACATGTTTTGGTATCATGGCGACATATTATCATCTGAATGAGCAGGTTTCCTCATAAACTGGTAGATACTTTTTAGGAATCCTGCAAATAGGTACATAGTTTACTTTGCTTTTATTACTCCTTACAGAATTCGAACCTTTTACATATTAATAGATTGCTAAAAATACAGCAATATACAAAGGGATTGATATACCTACAACCGTAAACCTACTCCCAAGAAGTACTTATTACAACGATTTCAAATTCATTTTGGATCAATTTACGCACACTAACAGTAATTACAATGAAACACTGTCACTTTTTATTGGTAATGTTACGTCCGCCGCGCCGTGCGACAGGCGCCCCGCCTGTGATTTTCTTAATTAGAAATAGTAACCACGGGGCCTTTATTTCTTGGAACCGTTGTTTTTTGACTTAGTAACGCTTTGAGAACATTTTTACCTTGCTATCTATCAAAGTTCAAATAATGAATCACTCGCATTTGAAATACAACAAACAGTGGGAACAAGATATCCACGTCATTCACTTTAAAAAGCCTTTATATAGCCTGGGCAGGGCGACGAGAAATACGCTTCTCACAACAAATTGAATAACGCCATAAATACCTTTATTGATCACGTCTGAGTTGAGATCGGTAATCGGAAACCTGAATAGACAAGGTGCCAAACTTTTCTTTCGGTAATATTGCGGAGATGAAAATTTAATCTGTCAGTCAACCGCGACTATCTCGTTTGACGCCCGCCTAAACTTCTGACGTTCTGACGTTTCGCTGCTTCAACTTTGAGTGCTTTGGTAAACTCTATGTTACACTCTCTTTGCCACAAATACGTAATTAAATACAGAAGTACGAAGTCCCTTTTCCGTTATTTGTTTTCGTAACATACACAACACACTCGTAACTTTATTAATTAGTAGGACCAGCTACGAGTTTTTCCCCTGAAATAATACTGTTTATTTACTCTATTAATTGACTTTTACATAATTACTATTAACAGTTTGGCAAACCGTAAGATAAGCATAATGAGCTGTACTTTACACCAAGATTGTTGAGATATTTAAACAAAAAAAGTGTTTAAATGCTTGCAATATTGGTTACCGCCAGCCGCCAGCGTACAATAGGATCAAACATAGTCAGAACAAATGAAAATTGCATACCGAGAGGTCAGGTCACCCAGTATATTTTTAGTTTATTAGTTTAACCCTACACGTTGTGGGTGAACTCTAATATCCCAACGGCAGTTCATTCATCGAGAGTCAGTGTACCGTAAAAAAGAGCTGAATGTGCGATCCGGTCGACTGGCCACTGCCAATGAAACCTCTCGATTGAAATGTTTATTCAAACACAATGGGATATGTGGATTGAATGTTAAGGAAAAAACGCCGCGGAATTCGGTCAAATGAGTACCATTTCGACGATTGTTTTTTAAATTTAATTATCCGGAAATAGTTAAACGGTGGCTGGTACTCGTTACTGAAAGTTTATTAGTGCTCAAATTGTAATAAAAACCATAGTTTTTGTTCATTTAATTTTGAATTATTTCATAATCTATTTAATCCACAAACCATGTCATTTACTAAAACTAGGTACTATACAATGTACTCTTTTAGTCGCCTCTTACGACACCCATATTACCAAGAGAATGGTGCTAATCTTATAAGTGTCGGTATCATACGACACTTAACACACACGATACTTTTGTGTATTATTAATTACTTCTATTCTGCTTAGTTACGGAGCTTACATTAAAAAACAAATACATGTGTGATGAAAAATTTTTAAACTTCCGCTCATTAACAGCGGCCAAAGTGCCCGACACCGAGCGAGCAATCACTAGGCCTAGTACCTAAATTCTTATTCAATTATGGATTTCCGTAAAATAACGCCTGGAGTATATTAATTTTTACATGTGATATGTTTTTCGATAGGCAATAGGGAAACTATGAAGTGCCAAATTAAGTCCTGTACAACTCAGAGCACCTGTAATACCTCCCTCGTCAGTAACGTTCTCATTAAACTTACAGAGAACCTTTACTGAAGTCACTAACTTTGCAATCAAGCTCTTTAAAATTGTTTGCGACGGAAATTTTGGAACTAATTAAGTCAAAATAAATCCGCTGAAAGGGCACCGAATCCGACTGACCAATTAACCGAGTAAATTTTACACTAAGTCTCCCAAAGCTAAGAATCTCGATTCGTTCTCTTGGTTTTTTAAATTACTTACTTAACTAGTGATTAATATAAAACTTATATTGTAATTTACTTTAAAAAAATGACAATTTCATTAAGTAGGAAGCCACAGCCTTTCGCTTACCGGGTGACTGCTTTATTTTTATACATTATTGGCTTTGACGAATTTGTTAAAGACTCTTCACTAATTTATCAAATAAAATACACCGATTTGTTTATAAAAAAATTAGTTGTACCTTTTGATTTAATTTAACTTTGGTTTTACCCTAGGTACTATTTGTTATTGAGCAAAAACGAAATTTTGTGACAGGTTTGCCGTCAAAGAATCTTTTAGCTCGCGGCAGGCGGCTACCGCGATTACATTGAATTCCATTATGTCTGGCAGTACTTACGAGTGACGGGTTTAATAGTAAGTAGTTATATATATATACTTACCTGTTTTTGCTTATTAAGAAGAAAGCACGGTTAGCATCTACCCTCTTCATTTACACCTAAGTTGATTTCCCTTTAACAGTAACTAGCACTTACGTAGCAATTTTTAAAAACTTATAAATCAAAAACAAAAATCATTTGGACGCAAACAATTGTTAACAAAGTAATATTCACAACTGTTATTTACACTTTGTAGCATTGCAACCGGTAATAATAGAACAATATTTCATTATTGTGTTCGCTATGTCAGCGCAAGTAAAAAATCAACACAGCCACAAAAACTAGAAGCTTCAACAACAAAGCTGGGTAATGAAAAGTAAATTTTACGTAGCAATACTGTTATTAGGGTTCCGATACTGTTACATTTTGTTTAAAAGCATATTTACAATATACTTACTTAATGACAATTTAATGATGATGACTTAATGACAATTTTAACTGAAATCAGGTAGATACATAGACGATTTCTCTTATCAGTTAAAAAGGATAACATATTCCGAAGGTTACTAACTAGAGGTTATTTACTAAAATGATACTGTTCTAGTTTTTTGAATTGATTTTGTTTAAAAGTAATAAAATTAAATCAATTGGGAGCAGCACTTAGCTCTAGTAATCCACACTTGATTAATTTAATTTAAGTAAAAATTTAAGAGGACCTGCAACCAACCTTTAATTATAAAATGTTCTTTATTTTTCATTTTAAATTTTTTATGTGGTAATAAAACTAACACTTTTTCACTGTGTTAAGTCATAGTGCATCTAAAGAGATTCAATCATGGGCATTTTTCGAAAAAGTATCTGTGAGGAAAGTTTTTCTAAAAGGAATTAATCTGAATTTATATTTTTTCCTTAAAGCGCTTTTACAATCATTCAAATATCCAGCCTATATTTTGTTGCATTGTCCTTTAAATTCAAAATAACGAATGTAACTTAAATCCTGCAAAGTATTTTTTTACGGAATCCTATAAATTACAAAGTAAGTAATTAGGTTCATTTGCGTAGTTCTCTTCGGTAATACCAGCCAATAAATACCTTAGTGAGCCGCTATTTCGCCCTTTCGTTTACTTTTTTGCGCTTCCGACTTGCGACTTCCTTGTTAATTAGCCGAGGTGTTAAATTTACTTTACTACTTGCCGGTAATTTTATAGTGCTTTTCTTTTCATTCTTATTTTGTAAGCTATACCTACTCGTTATTACATTAAGGACTATTTTTCTTATTAATTGTTTTACTTTGCTTGTTTTTAATCAGGGCAAACTGAAACTGATCACAGCGTCATTCTATCTTATTATAATATTAGCAAGGTTTAATTTTATATAGTTCTCATGCTAAGAAATCATTTATTTACTTAAAATTATCAAAATCAAATAACCTTTATAAAAACATGTGATGTATGTATTTTGATAGAAATATAATTACCATCCAATTACAAAATTTAATTAATACCTTTCAATACAATCGTGCTAAGCTGCTCTATGATTTAAAGTACGAGTAGTTTAGGTACTTTTTGTCAATTGTATGATTAGACACTTTGCTAACAGTTTGCAAAAGACAAATTTGTTTGTAAAATTGCGTATTATGTATTCTTATCTGGTATTATGTAATTCTGTGCCTAAAACATTGATAGCGCGAAAATCATCAGTATTCTTTGTTAATGCAAATGTTCACCGACGTCATATAAAGTATGTCAGTCCAGTAAAACGGTTATTAACAAAAATTTGAAAATTTAATTGAAACGACTATGGTATAACATATAAGGTTAATGGCATTTGACATTCAATGAAATAATAAGCGTCCCATTCTCAAGAAAGAAGTCGTAAAGCATATTGCTCGCAATACGCTACGCTTAGTTAAGTTTATTATGATAAACACATAAACTGGGTGTATTTGTCGAGCGTTCTTTGCGTCGAGGAAATGCGTATAATAAAGGCATAGCAGAAAGGAAAGCGAAATGAATACCCCCACAAAAAGAAGATACACTCGAAATGTCCACACGCAACGATCCGTAAAATAGTCTTGTGTCCGTTTTAAGGAATATCCACAAAAACATACGTCTAACAACGAAGGGTACTTTAGCCGACTGACGGTTACATGAAGTGGATGAACTTAATAGACATCGTCGTGTATATCTGAACCAATATTTGCTGACTTTTTATTCTGGTTAGATTCTAGAGTAGACTAGGAACGAATATAATGTATTACACTTGGAACTTTCCTATTTTTTTTTATCCTTCTAAATCGTTATAAGATGTAGTTCCGATTAGTTATCACGTTAGTGAAGGTACTTAACTACCGTTTGAACCTTTAATTTCATTTTTTTAACTTTATTTTATAAAGTTGTTTTACGATTTTATAGAACTTAAGTAAAGTCTCAGAAAGCGTCAGAGGCTATTATTATATTAATATATTAAAAGGTTAGAAATATGACAATAAACTTCTGGCTCTGTAAGAAAAAGGTTAAGTTACCTTTTTAGTTTGAATAGACTGTTTACCATAAATTAATATAAACCGCGACTAATGGCTGCATCAGAACTCAAAACAAAGGGAGGAGATTGTAAACAAAAAGTGAATAGCTATTACAAGACATCCTTTTTCGAAACCGATTGGGAATTCTGCCCTCCAATCCCAACAGGAAAATTCCATTTCCCAAATACAAAACTGAGAACAGACGACACAAACCTAAATACCTTGTAAGTAAACGAAGCGCAATAAGTAAATAGCATTTTCTGCTTTGTGGAAATCTGAAAACAAACGGGCGATGAAAAACTCTAAACAACTTTTAACGATTGCTGTTTCTCGTGACTGGATGGAATTGTTTTGCGGTGTATCGTTTTTCTATAAAATGCTTTGTACCTATCTGTTGTTCAAGTTAGTTTTGCTTTAGAATCGAAAATGCTGTTACAAGTAGCTGTTGTTTGTTCCTAAATAGTATTATATGTATATATATAATGCGTACATTGAATATTTGTTTTTTCTATTGTTATAAAACCCTGTAAATCACTCCTTTCATCATCATCATCAGCTTTTAGATATTGGCCTTCCCCGTAGAACGACACAACGAGAGATTCTGGGTTGTTGGTACCTAACGACTTTTCGCATTTTTAATCAGGCCTAGTGAGGCCTACCCGCGATGTTTCCTATATTTAGCGGTGCTACTCAAAAACGTTTTTTTTCCGGGTGGCTGTTCTGCGGGCATAGTTCATTTCTGTACTCTTGGTTCTTTACACCACGCAAAGAAACGCAGAGCATAGCTCTCTCCATTCATCGCTTCCTCTCTTTACATCACTTCTGTGAAGTAACACACAAAGTCTGCTTACTCAAAGAGTCATTGAGGAGGATATTTCAGTCCAGTCTAGAACAAACATTTTCTAGAAAAGTTACACCATCAATGACGTTGCGTCATTTTGATACCACTTCCAAAACACTAACTCTCTACGTCTTCACAAAGCTTTCACGCGTTTGGCTGCATCAAGACCACCCTATGTCACGCCCTACCCACCACGGTTTCTATTCGTGGTACCGTTTTTTGTTAGTTATGCTACGATAAATATTAATCGTTGTATAACGGAATTTAACGCAATCATACCTTATTTTATTGCCTGACATATCGATTGGGTTTCGCCGAAGGGATGTGATCACAGACTGATTGGAAAAGCGATCCACTCCTTCCGATTGGAAGGTAGATTCATTCAAATGATCAATTTATTGGTTCGGTCCTTCTTTAGGCTAAGATACCTAATAACTACCTTAAGAGGCTGCGCCCGGCCGTCCACAAATTACGTCACTCATTAAGGGGGGGGGGGTCTTACCTTTTGTAACATTGGGCAAAATAGTATGATCGGATTTGATATTCTGATTTATAGATTAAATAAACAAATAAAAAGACCATTATTTAAATCTGGATTTGTTTGGATGAGTAACTAAAAAAAGTCAACGCACCAGATAAACTATGTATATGATAAGATTATTTGTAGTTATAATGTGTAAAGTGTTATCAGTGTTAACTTATCGATTTGTCCGATCGATAGATTTATGTGATTTTACCTTATGTTGTAAACGTCAGAGATCAATTTACAACGAACACCTTTATCATACTTATGTTGTTCACTTGAAATTTACACACAAGGATAATAAGAACAAGGTAACCTGCAATTTTAAATCAGTATATACTGAGACACTGAGCTTGGAGCTTGATTTTGGTTAATAGTGAAATACATACTTCTTAAAATAAAAGTGAGTAACTTCCAAACTAAACTATCTTTAATATTCAAGGACAAGCCCATGGATATCAAAATTTTAAGTAAAAAAAGTATTCGAAGTTAGATCACGCCTTCTAATTCAGTGTGTAACAAACTGACTATCGTCTGTTACATGAATGGATGAACTGCTTACCAGAAACGCTAAGCAATACATAAGTAAAGTTTCTTTGTATGCTGAACTCAAGAACTAGGTATCAGATTGTTCAAGTATCAACTTTCTCAGCGGTAATAGATCACGATAGGAACTTTTAAACAATTTATCAACAAAACAATACTATTTACGAATTGTTTAGAGTTTACGGTTGCTCTCCATGCTGCATATTAGTAGGTGGTTTCTATGTGTTTTTTCTGATGTAAAGAAGTAGATCGGAGTTCAGAGGATATTACGGCGCCGGTCGCCGACTACATAAACACATTTTATGAGACTTGCATTTTTTGATAGTTTAGGTTATACAATACATTATTATTATTATAACTTCGGTAATTACCGAGCATTGTACTGATTCAAACTTTCATGATCACTATCAAAAGATAATTAATACGGGGTTAATCGTATGCACCTTTTTTTATTAGAAAATTAAGATACATGGTATAAACCCCAAATCTATTAAACATTGTACCCTCTATTGATAGAGTTGTTCGAAAACATTTTCATAGCACACTGGGCGGACAGTCCATAATTCCATTTCATTATAGAACACAATATGGTCACTCTTCGATATATTTTTAGATAGAAATCCGAATACTTTTATTTTCATTTGAATAATCTTAAGTTTTATTGACAATTCAATCTATAATTCTAGAAATGTCGCAGTCACAAATGCCAATGGCCTGCGGTGCCCACTGCGGGACTCCCGGGCGTTGCCATCCCAACTGTTACTACTACAACAATGGCGGCGGGGGACCGATAACAATTGTTGACAACAATGGACCATCCTACTACCCACCACAACACTACCCACCGCAGCACTACCCACCGAACTGCCCTCCTCAGTACCCACCGCACAATCCGCCGCAATACCCACCAAATTACCCACAGAACTGCCCAAACCACCCAACATATTACGGAAATACTTGCACGTGTCAGCAACCCCGTTAAAATGATCAAGATCTTAATTACGACTGAATTGTTTTTACCATTGCTTATCTTACTCTAAAAAGTGTTATGTTGTTGTTGTTTGCAATTAAAAAGTATTTAATATATTTCATTTTCCTATGTCTCACTTTATACGAAACCTGTGAATAACCTACATCATGTGCATATTTCATTTTGTATAGTTGTAATCAATGTATAAATACAAACTTTAGATAATACTCAAAGCGTTAAAATTTGACTGAATAGTCCATGAGAAAGTCTTTTGCACTGTACTGGTACGTCAATAGCCCCAGAATGATTTGATTAATATAATATAGCTGATTCGACAAAAAATAATGAATAACTAATACCACTTTTACAAAATTTATCTTAATAACCCTAAATATTTATATCTCTACCACCAGGTACCACTAGGTAGAAGGATACAAATTGTGGTTTGTATATATTTTTCAATGGTTAATCATAAAATGAATAAAAATCAAAATTACCAAACAACAAAAATACAATTTGAGGTGGATACAGTACAGAAAAACAAAATAAGTTTATTGCAATACTACTACGGCTGAGTGAGATATCACCAGCCAATATAGCTAATCCTGTTTTTGGAAAAGGTGCATCTTGAACTCTATGTACTGCTGATGATAATGGCAAACAATAATCTGTTTAGAATATTTAATAATGCTGATATCCTTTAATCAAAATTAAAAGTAACCGAAACCAAAATGTGTCAGTGGACTAAGGGAAATACATGCATTTTAGAGGTTTTTGATAACAACGCATTTAGTATGTTGTGATTTAATTTGTTAAATAATTCCTTAAGTTTGTAAAGAATTTAATTAAGTGTTTTATGCCTAATATGTTATTTGTCATTTCTTACGCTAAACTTACGGTTTTATGTTTTATTGTTTTGATTGCTGTCCTATGCTGTTACGTAAAGTAAAAAGAAAGATAAACGAATTCACAATTTATAACGAGATGTGACAATCTATATATATAAAAATGAATCCCTATTTCCCTTGGTCATTGCATCACGATTTGATAAAATTAATAGACTCAGGCGTTACTTTGCGGAAATCCATAACTAATTATGGATTTAGAAAATTATTTTGCTAATGATTTCCGCTTGTTAATATACCGCCTAGATACCTTCACCACACTACCCACACTAACACTGATTCAGCAAGCACTATTTCATGCAGGAAGGTTTTTATTGTATTGGTGTTGGGTACTAATAATTGCATTAACTGTACTGCATGCATTTTTGAGGGAGGGCGGGCGGTTTCCTGCATTAAATAGTGCTTGCTCAATCAGTTTTAGTGTGGTGCAGGTGCTTCCTCAAATCAGTGTTAGTGCGGGTAGTGTGGTGAAGGTATCTAGGCCGGTATATTAACAAGCGGAAATCATTAGCAAAATAATTTTCTAAATCCATAATTCATTGCATCACGCATGAACGGCTGGACCGATTTCGTTAATTCTTTTTGTTATGTTTGTCATTGTCAGAAGAATGTTCTTATGAAAGAAAAAAATAAGAAAATTGCGCTAATATTTAAAAAATTCAGAAAACTTAATCACAATACTAAATTATTTGTAATGTAACCTTATCGCTTTTGACAATCTTAACTTTTTTAGTGATGGCGTTTGACATAACATTGACAGAATGCGTTATGCAATTAAATATCGTCAAAAAATAATAAAAAAAAACTATTGCGCATGGCCAGTACTTAATATTTCGCCTGTTACCGTGCCGGAATACCACCAAAACTATTTATATACCCGCCAGAGTATTTTTTAGAAGTATTTTTTTCCATTAGATTTAGTAAAAATAGCAAGGAATATAAAAGATATAACAAAGCACAATTAGTAGCCAATTACCTTAGTCAGTCCGCACACTATGGACATGTAAATTAAAATTACAGAACATGGAGACATCAGAATCTGTTCTGCTAATAATTAGCAAAAAATATTATATTAAATTACATACAGGGTGTAAAATACTAAACGCAGATCCTGAAGCTACGCAATCTGTAAAGCAAACCAAATCATGTTACTAAATATTATAGCTGGAAAATGATTTTTATTTTTGGGACTTAAAAAATATTAAAATACATAGCGCGCAATGTATAGCAGCCGGAGCGTGGACCGCTTCAAAAGTTCAAAATTCGTCCGCGCTGAGCCGTACATTGCGTATTGTAATTAAAAAAGCCTTATTATGAACGAAATAATAAAAAAAAAAACACTATGTTTGTAAAAAGAAAAGTTTTTAAGTGACCTTTGGCAACACAGTTTGTAATAAAATGGAAAACAAAATTGTGACGTTGACCCTCAATATCTTCGGAACCAGCTGTATCCCAGGTATGGTCTTTAAAAAAAACAATTCCTAGTGATAGGGACAATACGTGGTTTTATTGAATAAATAAATTTATAAAGTAGTTTATAAGTATGTAATGTAAATGTAAAAGTTTAAGTTTTCTGCCACTGGCAGCGCTGTTGTTCTCTTTCTGCGACTAAAGAAATGGTGTCAATCCTTGTGTGCAATAAAACAATACCAAAGAAATCTAACTACAGTTTAATTGAACTACTGCCTAACTTGAATAGGTTATGGGCCCAGGGACTACGATAATTAAATATTTCAATAAAACTTCAAGTTAAGAGCAAGATTACAACCGGTGAAAAAACTAACCTACAATGGAGGTCACGAACGCCATGAAAATTGAGAAGTTTGATGGAAGAAATTTCAAACAATGGAAATTCCAAGTGAAATGCGCATTAAGAGCAAAAGGATTGAACATAGAAAAGACAAAACCAACTGAAATCAGTTCGCAAGTGCAGTGGGATAAGGATGATGGCATGGCCATGTTCATTCTAACATCGTCCATGGATTTGAACCAAATATCACTTATCGAAAACTGCGAAACTGCTAAACAAGTTATGACAAAATTGGAAGCCATCTATGAACAAAAATCAGAATATAACCAAATGTTAATTCATGAAAAATTTTATCAATATTCATATATATAGTGCCAGTGATACGATGGCACAGCACGTGTCTAAGGTGGAAAGCTTAGCAAAGCAACTTCGTGAGACTGGTGAGAAAATCAGTGACACAGCCATAATGACTAAGATTCTAAGTACATTACCAGCAACATACCGTTCACTTAGACAAGCATGGTTGTCACTAGATGAAGAAAGTCAAACAATTCAAAACCTCACTTCTCGCCTAGTAGATGAAGAAGCCAGCCTTTCCTATGATACAAGTGGTAGTGAGACAGCACTAGTAACATCTAAAGGAAATTTTAAATCAAGAAATGGAACTAAACAGAACACTTCAAATGATCAAGGAACAACAAGTCATAGATTTGTATGCTACAATTGCAATAAAAGAGGCCACTTCGCTAAGGATTGCAGAATGCCAAAGAAAAAATATGATAAGAAACCTAACAATATGTTAGCATTCAGTGCTGCGTTGAATGAACATGATGAAGAGGCATGGATCCTTGATAGTGGAGCCTCAATGCACATGACCTTCAAGAGGGACTACTTCTGTGAGCTTAACGAGTCCCAACACAACAATTCTGTTAAATTGGGTAATAAACAGAGTATCAAAGTATGTGGTGAAGGAACTGTACTGATAGACAAAAAGGTTAATGGTACATGGGAGCGATGTAAACTTGAGAATGTTTTATATATCCCTGAATTACGAAGGAATCTGTTTTCGGAAGGTGCTGCCACTAGGAGAGGATATATGATAATGAAGAGTTGTGAAAAAGCAATGATTTTGAAAAATAATGTTGTTGTTATTAGTGGACATCTAACAGAGAACAACCTGTATGAATTAGATGTCAAAACAATAAAACAAAAAGATTGTAATATTGTACAAACCATAACAAACAGATATAAAAGTTTGGCATGAAAGATTAGGACATTTGAATGTCAAGGAGCTTCAAAATATGAGTAAGAATGGTGTGATTCCTGTTACATTGAGTGGAAATCGGGAATTTGTTTGTGAAGCATGCCAATATGGGAAGCAAGCAAGACGCCCCTTTGTGAAATCTACTCGAGGTCCAACACAGCCTGGTGAAATTGTGTACAGTGATGTGTGTGGTCCTATAGAAAAACCTTCTGTGTCTGGTATGAAATATTTTATTTTGTTCAAAGATGGAGCTACAAGTTATCGCCATGTTCACTTCATGAAGCATAAAAGTGAAGTATTTCAATGTTTACTGGAGTACAATGCAGTTGTGAAAAACAGATTTCAACGTGATTTGCGCATACTACATACAGATAATGGTAGTGAATATGTGAACCAAGAAATCACAAATTTTTTGGAGAATAAGGGAATAATGCATGAACGTACTGCTCCGTATACCCCTCAACAGAATGGGAGAGCAGAAAGAGAAATGCGTTCTATCATGGAAACTGCAAGAACAATGTTATATGCAAAGAACATTTCTTTGAATATGAGGGCAGAAGCTGTCAACTGTGCTATATATTTGTTAAATAGAAATACATCAAGCCAGATAGGAGATGTTACATCATTTGAACTGTGGCATGGAGTAAAACCTAACTTGCAACATATCAGAATATTTGGATCCATTGGTTATGTACATGTACCAAAAGAAAAGCGAAGAAAGCTTGCCAAGAAAAGTGTAAAGATGTTGTTAGTTGGTTATGATCATGATAATTACAGGATGTATAATGAAATTACTAAGAAGATTACAGTATCCCGGGATGTAAAGTTTGATGAGTATAGTACACCAGAAGAAAAACAAAGTTTTGTAGAAGTCACAGCTAAACAAGAAGATCATTCTACGAGTTCTACTTCACAGGATGAGTTTCAACATGTTATTGATCAACAAGATAATTTACCTGAAGAAAGTAGTTCAGATGATAGCATGAAGAGTTTAGAAGAACTAGATGAAACTTATGTCCCTCCAAGACGTATATGTTTGAGGCAGGAAGAACACAGAAATATCACATTACGTCCACGGAGAGATAATAACCTGGAACTAAATTTCACAGAATTTGAAATACCTAATACCTATGAAGAAGCGATGAATTGTCCAAATTCTCATCAATGGAAGAAAGCCGTGATTGAAGAGCTTCAGTCACATGAAGAAAATCGAACTTGGATACTGACTGATCGAACAGAGAAGAATCCTGTATCTTGTAAATGGGTATTTACTATTAGAGAAAATGTTGCAAAGAATATTATTGATATTAAATATGTAGAGAGTTCTGTAGCAGCATCGTGTAGACTTGATAAAACTCCAAATAGTTATAACGCTCTTTGATTCCCTTCTGAACTGAACATTGGAGTATTATTATTATTAGCAAGAACCTAACTTTCATACTGCTAAAGTGGTGACCTCCTCCGAACACAATTCAAGATGTCTACTGAAGAGAATCAGCAACCGCAAGCTCTACCAGCATCTCCAGAAGTCTCCGGCATAGCTCTGTCAATGCGTGTACCACCTTTTTGGCGCGATCGACCTAGGCTATGGTTCATCGCATTCGAAGCTGCAACCAACGACCTCAAGAAAAGTGAAGCCCAGCGCGCTCAGATGGTCATAGCCCAACTAGAAAAAGAAGATATCGAACAGATATGCGACCTTCTCTACGACCCGCCTACCGACCATCAGTACACCATCCTTAAAGAACGACTGATCTCCGTTTATGAAGAGTCTGACGGCAAACAGCTTCAAAAGCTTCTTTCAGACATGGAACTCGGTGACCAGAAGCCCAGCCAGCTACTACGTCGCATGCGAACGCTTGCCCGTAACAAACTACCTGACCATACTCTCCGATTGATGTGGATGAATTTACTTCCTCCTCACGTGCGCTCCGTACTCGTCGTCAGCGATACGATTCGAAAAGAAACAGCACTCGACAAACTTGCTAAACTCGCCGACAAGATGTTAGAACAACATTACCAAATATCAGCCGTTTCTACCACCTCAACATCGTCACAACAGCAAGACCAACCGAACGACTTAAAAGCCTTAATCGAAGAAGTACGGAAACTAAATTTGAAAGTCAGCGAGCTCAAGCAACACCAAAATCAAAATTCAGCACCCCAGCGAGCATGTTATCACTATCCGCGGCAACAATCTCGCGCTCGAACGCACAAGCACATGTCGCCGTCCCGCTCGCACTACGGGAACTCCCGATCTCGCTCTTCCACTCCGTCGCCGTATTGCTTTTATCATCGTCGCTTCGGGAAAAATGCAAGACGTTGTACATCACCATGCAGTTTCATCGACGATAACAAGACGGAAAACTAAATCAAACGTTGGCTGAGGCGGATGCCAACGTTGGGAGCAAGTCTTAACGCCTATTTGTCATAGACAAAAATACAAGATTGGCGTTTTTGGTTGACACCGGTGCGAACATCTCGGTTATACCAAAACGTAAAGGCGCGTATCAGAAACCACTACCGTTCAATCTGTACGCCGCAAACAACACTATTATACCGACTTATGGCGAGAAGACACTCGAACTAGATCTCAACCTCAGAAGACCGTACAAATGGACTTTCATAGTAGCCGCCGTAAGCAAACCAATAATTGGTGCCGATTTTCTCAAACATCACAATTTATTGGTCGATTTGAAGAATCAACGTCTTATCAAAATATCGCTGCCTACTACTACGAAACCTCTATATTGCGAAACGTCATCACAAACCGCTCGTCCATACCTCACCGAAGAATTTCGTCAAACCGCATTTCATGCGATTCACGACCTTAGCCACCCTGGTATAAGAACTACACGAAAACTCATACAGAAGAGATACTTTTGGCCTTTTATGAACACCGACGTCAAGAAATGGGTGCAAACATGTACAGGATGTCAACGCGCGAAAATTCAACGCCACACTACAAGCCCACTCGCATCGTTTCCTTCATCACAACGTTTCGAGCACGTCCACGTCGACATCGTAGGCCCACTACAAACATCACCGCAGGGCCACAGATATGTTATAACAATGATCGACCGTGCTACGCGTTGGCCCGAAGCTCACCCTGTATGCGAAGTTACAGCCGAAATAGTCGCCAAAACTATCTACGAACAATGGATATCAAGATTCGGTTGCCCAGCACAGATAACGACAGACCAAGGTCGACAATTTGAAAGTCATCTGTTTGTCGCCCTTACAAAGCTATTGGGTATTAAGAAAATTCACACCACTGCGTACCATCCCCAAAGCAATGGAATTGTTGAACGCTGGCATCGCTGTATGAAAACCGCACTGCGAGCACGCCTTAACAACAACAGCTGGATCGACGAATTACCAACCATCTTACTGGGACTACGTGCAGCAGTTAAGACCGACGTCGGAGTGAGTGCCTCAGAGCTCACATACGGGCATACCCTACGACTGCCCGGCGACTTTTTCTTTCCTTCAAGTACGAATGACGTCATGGGTTACAGTTACGTAGAAAAACTCCGAAGCATCATAAACAAACTACGACCAATGCCAACTCACTCACACGGAAACACACGCACGTTATTTATTCATCCAGACCTGCAGTCGTGTGAACAAGTCTTTGTACGAGTTGACGCCGTAAAGAAGCCACTGCAACCACCCTACGACGGCCCCTACACAGTACTACGAAGAGGCGAGAAAACATTCACGCTACGACTACCTGGAAGAGAAGCGACTGTATCCATAGACCGACTGAAGCCGGCCTTCTCAATAAACATCGCCGACGCAGCCACCGCCCCCGCTGCTGCCGCTCCTGCTGGCGGTGCGGCCTCCCATGCTGTTGCTGAGCCCGCTCTGACTAGCGCCGCTCGTGCCCCTGCTTCGGCTAGCGTCGCACCCGCCCCAGTCGCGGCCGCCGCCACAACCCCCTCTACTGCCACTGTCGCCAAGGACTTTCGCAGTGCAATGAAGACGACACGTTCTGGCCGATGTGTTAAGCTGCCGGTACGCTTCGCTAGAGGGGGAGTACTGTAGCAGCATCGTGTAGACTTGATAAAACTCCAAATAGTTATAACGCTCTTTGATTCCCTTCTGAACTGAACATTGGAGTATTATTATTATTAGCAAGAACCTAACTTTCATACTGCTAAAGTTCAAATCAATTAGCTGATTTCTTAACTAAAGCTTTGCCTGTGAACAAGTTTTATTTAAATAGAGATACAATATTGAGAAACGTTTAATGTGGCTAAGGTTTGATTTAAAGTTTAAGTGATTTAGTGTTAAAATAAAAAGAAGTTTATTTTTGCTAAAAATTGTTTATTAAAAGTAAAGTAAAGTCAACTACATATTATTATGTCTACCTTATAAATTTAAGTGGGTGTATTGAATAAATAAATTTATAAAGTAGTTTAAAGGTATCTTCGTAAATGTTTTGTTTTGAGCTGCCTTTGTAAATGTAAAAGTTTAAGTTTTCTGCCACTGGCAGCGCTGTTGTTCTCTTTCTGCGACTAAAGAAATGGTGTCAATCCTTGTGTGCAATAAAACAATACTAAAGAAATCTAACTACAGTTTAATTGAACTACTGCCTAACTTGAATAGGTTTTCGGATCTGCGTTATGATTTTTTACACCCTTTATAAACGATTTTATACTATTTTTTAGTTTAAGAAAGTTATTTTTTGTTATGACTGAATTATGGTCCTTTAGAAAGATAACTACTTTATAGTAGCCTTACTGAACATTGCGTCTTACATCTAACTTATTAGTATTTTACTTAGTCTTCAACATTAAGATTTTTTGTTTTGTTTCTGTCCGGTTGGCTAATGTCAGAGAACATGTCGCGAATAATATATGATATCGCCCCGTTATGGCCTAGCTAGTGGTTGAAATACCGGACCAAGATCTCGGGGTCCCGGGTTCGATGCCCGAAAAAAAGTTTCGGATATTCAAACATTGCTCGAGTTTTTGATCACCAACCCGCATTTGACAAGCTTAGTGATTATGCCTGTACCCATCATTTCTGTGGTAACTTGAATTCGATGATGGAGGCCTTTGCCCTGCAGTAGGGATGATTATAGGCCGTTAATTTGCTTCCTATCATATTCATATTCATTATTTCACTACATAAGATAATATTTATAGAGATGTTTACATAATTATTTTGACCTCAGGGGGGTGTTCGTGACTATACATATTATGTTATATAGCTTTATCTAAATTTAAGAATCATATCATTCATCAGATAAAAAACCGAAAGTTTAGTGTGAGAACTTACCACATACTTAGGTAGTTTATAGTTCTAACTTTTATGAAATTCTTCACAAATTCCAGGAATTACGAGTATTATACAAAATAAAATAAAACTTCTACTAAACGCTCAAGTACAAAAACCTCTAAAATGCATGTTGTCAATCATTCTTTTATAACTAGCTATATGATCATTTAATTAGGTAGGTATATTAAGAAAGAGTGATAAAAAAAGCAAAAATATCATTAATAATCTTCAACAACCTTTGTAAAAAACGTCTTTCAGCTTTCACAGGATATAGCTGCCTTAGACTTTATGAGACTAGGAAACACGACACACACAACACAACACATGTGCGTCTGTAGGTTTTTAAAGATTTGTTTTTTTTATGTAAATATTTAAAGTACGTAAACTGTTATCTAAAAAATTCGCAGAACATTAACGGCCGGTTCCAATAACCTATCTATCTTCAGTTTTGGCATATCGGAGATAGGAAACAGTTTCTATCTCTGTTTTTGCCGTACAGAGAAACAAAGACAGAAGTTGTTTTCTATCTCCGATATGCCAAAACTGAAGATAGATAGGTTATTGAAAATGGCCGTATCACGACGTCGCCTATCCTGGATAAATAATTAATAACGTGGGTGGGTAGGTAAGTTGTTCTGTGAAAACTGAGTACTTAAAAACATCGGTTAGTCATATGCAAACCATTTTCAATATCGATAACAATAGAGAGCTGATAAAAAACATCGTGCTGTATTCTGTAGCTGAACGCTAATACTAATAAAGTTTAAATTTAATTACAGCATGCTTATCGACAAAATAGATATTGTTACGAATATAAACGTGAATCGCATATTTATCATTCAGTGTCTGCGATACTGTACAGAATAACAATACAGAATATAACACAGATTTTAACAGTTTTTAGTAAATACAAACATAAGAAGGTGAGTAGATATTAACTATTTAAGAGCATAGCTTTTTCTGTTTTTATTATTTATTGTAGAAGTTTTACCTAAGAATTGTCTTAGTAGTTAAACATCTGCAATGAAACTATACTTTATCAACCGATAAAAAATGAGGGTCTTACTCTCACTTTCGACCACATGTTGTGTAGCTGACCGATTTTATTATTTTTCATAGAAGTATCTCAAAGTTGGTCTCAGTATATAATGGTCAAATTAAAAGTAAGGGTTGACAGTCTAAAAAAACTTAATGAAACTATGTTTACCAAAACTAATTATTATCAATACTGACGAAAAACACGATACTTGCATTCTTTTGTTACAGAAATCACGAATTTATAGTTTGGATAGTCCACTTTGCAATCTAATATTTAGTTACTAAATAAAATTAACATTCAGTCAAATTGTTCTTTTATTCCAGTAATGCCACCCCCAATACCCCCACACGCCGTGCCATGCGGACCATACTGTGGCAATGGCTACTGCGCACCGACCTGCGTCTATAACATTAGAGTTGACGTATCCCCGCAGCCACCGGAGCACATCCCAATGAATAATCCTAACCCACACAACCCATTACATCATCCAAATCACCCACCCCATCACCATCCGCACCCACCTCATCACCATCCACATCCGCCGCACCATCATCCACATCCGCCCCATCATCATCCACATCCACCCCACCATCACCCACATCCACATCCTCCTCACAACCCAAACCATCCACATCAACCAGGATTTGTAGAGCACCCAACAATTCCAAATCCAGGGTTCCAACCTATTAAGCCATATTAGTTACAACTTCAACTGCCAAATGGACCAAGGATAAAGAACGATAGAAAACAAATGGCATAGTATACTATATGGTATTGATGATCTGATCAGATTTGCATCACATGGTTATTACGTGATTTATGATTACACTGGATCAAGAGCCCAAAATCCATACTCGGCAGATATAAATTCAAAATACAAAAAAAAATAAGATGTTTAATTATATAACACCAAGACTCATACAGTGATAATAATGAGCGATGCTAATAATTATCATGCAACTGCTTGAATTTGTATAGATTTGCTTTATCCACTGATTAAAGGAATTATCACTACACTTATTCTCATTATTGGTACCACGGGTCTCACGTGCAACAGATAGGTAATAAGAACATGTGTTAATTCAATCAAACAGTTCATAACACGTATATTTTGCATTATGAAAGTATTATCTGTAATCGAACCAATTAATGGAAAATATACCTAAATGACCAAGAGTAAGGAGTTCAAAAGACGAAGCACAAATATATAGATAGGTTCTAAGAGAAGAGAATAACTCGATCATAAGTAACATAAGTGTCAAGCTAAGTGTCAGGTCTAAATGATAAAATAATACATGTTGTAGGTACTTACCGCGCGAGATACAGTAATTATTTGATCGTTGCCTCTAACAGCGATAACTGTAGAGGGAAATAACTAGAAACCAAACAGCGTTCTTATTAAGAAAGTTTTTCCTCATAACAAGATTACGTTCGCCAGATGTGTTGAGTAGTGCTTGGTGCAAAATACATGAGGAAAGCGTTAAAACTATTATTTTTTTTAGTTTTACACGATAAAATCTAGATCAACAATTACTTAACATCAATTTAAAATAATTTGTTCGACTGTTTTTACCTAATACCTTCTAAATTTTGCCGGGAAATATACACCGTGCAAACTCAATGATGGAGGCCTTTGCCCTGCAGTGGGATGATTATAGACCGTTACTTTTATTCACCGTGCATTTTCAAAATTATCAGACCGTCTAACCTAAAGACCTGTCTGTGCCAAGTCTATACTGGTGTCTCTGAAAGATCATCTTATAAGAGTAGGTACATACGACGCAATAGTTTTCTGCGCCACTGCTTAAAACCAAGCGAACGTATCAATTCTTAATAACTGTATCTTATCAGAAACCCATTTTTAAAGATTATTGACTACGTTACAAAGGAATGATCGATTATATTGAACGTGACTAATTATATTTGTATTATAAATATTGGCCAATCCTGAACGACAAGACTTAAAACTCTTTTCATTCAAGTAAATACCTACTTCAACTCATAGAACAATATTTTTTTTAATTATACGAGAACTTGTTACAAGCACCACTCATAAACATTGTACACGATACACGCGTTTAGAGCGAGCAGCAACAATAAGAAGTATGTAGTCGTAGCCTAACCTATAAGGCCGGGCTTACATCAAGTTGCGCATCACGATCAGCTGTGGAAAGCGAATGTTCTACAAACGACACTTTTCCGTTAACTCTCAATATTAACAAAAAGGTTGGCGTAGTCATCGATTATATTTATAAAGCTTAATAATATACGTTTCATAAAATGTATATATTTTCTTTAGGAGTACCGTTTTTATAGTTTTCCGAATACTTCCCAGCCAAGCTAAAAAAGTTTGGTTTACCTAGCACCACATATCTGTCCCAGGTGAGTACGTAGTAAAAACTTCAAGAGTAGTTTTCTGAATATTGGCTGGAGCAAGTATTAAACAGGACAAAAATAATATAGATAGATAGATAGATATTCTTTATTGCACACCAACAAATTAAATGTGACACAGGAAATACACTTAGAATTGTACAATTTAGAAAGCGATCTCTTCCAGGCAATCTTCCGGTAGAGGACAGTAATATGTCTGTTGAGTTACAATCAGATGAGAATAATCGTATCATAAACTCATTACTACAAAATAAAAGCTTGTAAGAAGTATTTATAATCCTATGAAATACTACTAATATTATAAATTTGAAATCTTGGTAGAGTAAGAAACATCCCTAAATGTTTGTAACTCGATCATACCAAAACGAGTAAACGGATCTAAACGAAATTTAGCAGGGAGGTAGTGTATGACCAGGAATAGCATATAGGCCGGATATTTTTACGGTACCTGTGGGAATACTGTATCATATTTTAATTTTTAAAGAAACTGTCATGATTTTTTTTGCAGTGGTCGTCTAGGGTCTAAAAATAACAAAGTCCACTTTTTATCTCTAAAAACGGTCCTTGTGGAATAGAGCAAATAGTTTTTTCATCAGATGATTTTACCGCGAACGAAGTCGCAGATAACAGCTAGTATTTCATTTATACTTTCTAAATAAAATGTAATTACCGCGGCCTTAATGCCTAGAAGTTTCAATTATTAAAGTGACACGACTGAAGTTTACAAACATGACTACGGTGTTGAAAACGTCAAGTCTAGGTCGATGGGTTTTGTCCACTATCACAGATTGCGAGTGTGATGTTCAACTCTGTTATCTGTGGATTATCTGTTCACGGCCCGCTACTTTCCATCCAGCTCCGCTTCTGTGGCAATGCAGTCTGAAACTTTGCTTGAGAGTTGAAAACGCTAGCGCGGACCTAAGCAGACCGGCATCAGCGCTCGGCAATATCTGTCTGGTTTAACTGATCAACGCCTTCCTGCAAGGCCTACAGTGATGAACCATCCGAAAAAATAATCATTTTACTCTGATGCGCTGTCGTTTGTATATGTAATGATGTGTAATACTAGCCTAAGTCAATGTTTTGTCCACGTGCCCGATCCACAGTTTTCAAAAAGTAATCAAGGCAACCGTTGTTCGGATTTGGTCTTACCTCCTTCGCAGTAAACGCAATTCGCGTGAGAGGAAATCCCTAAATTAACTACTTATATAGAATTCCTACGAGTTTTTTGCCCGTTTCATTGTAATATAGGCGTCATCTTTCTATTGTGATTTTACTAAGGTAATTATGATTACAAGAAAGAAATATATTTTCAATTCATCTGTATGTTTCCTTCTCTTTCTTGTTTTACTTTGTAACTTTTACGAAATATAATTAATTTTTAGTACAACCACTTCCAAAATGTGACTTTGACGACCTCCATGGCGGAGTGGCGTATAATATACCGGTTTTCAAGGTGTCGCCTGTTCCGAGGTCCAGGGTTCGATGTCTGGACAGGTCAATGTTTCACAAAAGTGGTTTTGTTACATTTTTTTGGGTCTAGGCGTTTATGGTATCTTTCTTGTATCCGATTTCTCTTTACGAGTGCTTTAAATAGTTACTCACTTTCAAATCAAAACAATGTTTGTGATGTTTTGAACATTTAATATTCATTTATTTAAATAAAAAACTAAATGTAAGATTTAAACGAAATGAATCTAAATCACATTTCACCATTGTACTTAAATAAATAAAAAGATTTTAGCAGCGAAATTTTTACTACAACTACAAAGGTAATACGAGTAAAACAAAACACACACACAAATTGCAACACACAATGGTTTCTTGAATTATTAGAAGAGCTTAGCTAACGGAAAGCATCAAAAATGTCTCAGAAAAATTAATGTTTACAACCGCCATACAAAATCGGTTACTTAACTTATACTTGTTTTGTTTTGTTATAACAGACTCTGCAGTCACTTCAGTATTACAAGCTTAAAATTCAAATGTAGCGCGAGTGATATATCAAACATTTAAATTCGTTAAACACAAATTACAAGAACTGGTTACAAGTAATAAATTCGGGTTCACCCGTAGCCCGTTTTAAAATTCGACAATATCACTTTACACGTCTAGAAAACTGGCATATCATACCCTTTTTCAGTCAACTCTCTTTTACTCGTAATTTTGTTAGTACATTGCAAGAAACGCAAGACCATAAATTGTGTTCCAGTTCGCTACATGAACATGGAAGGGTGGTCGCTCGGAAGGTAATCCGACTCAGGTCCATCCATCATCCACAGCGCACGAATGCTGCGTTTACGTACGCCAATGTAGCCGACAATGCATGCCTAAATTTACTTTTATGACAACTGGCTACTGTAGCTACGAACAACAATCTTCTAGTAATGTAACTCCCCAGTAATTACGACTTCGATTTTGGTTCCTCTTACGCAAACAAAATAGGTTAGCAGCAATTACAATACAACACTGTCTTGTAGATAAAGCTTGCACGCCCCGCCTACAGTGGGTTTATTCTCACCAAACCATTTTTGTGCTAAGTAACACTTCTAGAGAATTATTTTTTATTAAATTCGTAGACGAAATTTTCTTTTTATTCTATTAAAAAGTAACCTTTACTAAGTGAAATTCGATTAATTGCCGAAATGTATTAACAAATAACTTATAATTTATGTGATTTGTAGCAATTTAATTGCAATTATAATATCATTTAAACTTGAAAAATTATGTCTCAGGTGGTGCTCGAACCCGCATATCTATATATCATATGCATACCGGGCGCGGCGCTGAGCCATTAAGCTTAAAATAATTAATAAAAAATAACCAATAACTTTTTAGAAGTATAACAGTGGACATCAAGTCGGACCCATATATCAAATATGACAATTTTCAACTTAAAGAACTGACTGAACTTAAAGATTGATGATAGGAATCGTAAATTTTTGGTTTTAAGTTCAGTTTTGATCAATTGGAAATAACTGGTATGTAAGTGGTATGTTAGGTTTAGTCATCTTATGGATTTTACTAATAAACAACTATAAAATATCATTGGGAAAGGAAGCACTAATTGTATTTACTGTACTTTAATTTGATATTGCTACAAATTTTAAAGAACAATTTTCGTAGTTAATGAATGATAAATCATCATCACCGTCAGCCTACATCATTCCACTAGTGGACACAGGCCTCTTTAGGCCTAGGTAAGTACTCATTTTGTGGACACATGAGAAGGAGCGTAGTGAGCTTCTAGTAATGTAAACTTTGCTTATTTCTTCACAAGCTTTGAAAGATTGCACTTGTTTTAACAGACCGTTTTGTTGTACCTAAACTAGTGTTATCATACGCCATCAAACTAAATCATGACGTGTGACGCTCCCACGTTGAATCTAAATGTTCTGAGTAGGACATAAAAACATTTGCGACTTTATACCGCCATCAATCCAGAGGAGGCCGAGTACATAAATAGTAAACACGTAACATCACTTTTGGACGGTAGTCGCAGTGAGTTACGGTTATGGCCGCTCTTCCGCTGGTGGGCTTCGGCAGCCGATAGCCCCCAATATCCGACTCGATTGATGCCCAGCAACCACGCTCTTTTTCGTAATACGGCATTTACCAAATAATTTGTTAAAAACTTAATAACAGAAAACTTGTAACTGCAATTTTGAGAAGCATAACAAAAAAAATTATGACTGTTTTAAGATACGAGTTCAGTTAACATTTAATATTTCCTTGTCAAATTAAATGATAGCTTTTATACTTTTATACTTACGAATTTCTTTTTTCTTGTCATAATTACTTTTAAACTTTCGCATTGTATAAATATTTAAATGTTAACGGGAAATTAAACGCGATCATACCTTATTGTTTTGCCTGACGTTTCGATCGGGTTGCACCGGCATGGTCACAGGCTGACATGTTGTTCATGTTCTTTCAGGCAGAGGCAGGAAGCCGCATGATGGTTTAGCGCGTGACCTATCCATGTGGAGACCCTTATGGGAGGCTTATTTCCAGTAGTGGACGGCATTTGGCTAAGATGATGATCAGGAATAAAACCGTTAACAGCATGCGGAATTAACACAAAATTAGATAATCCCATGATTCGTTTTGATTTAGAAAATTAATTTTTTTAATGATTACAAAACATTATTGGTATAGGCTAGGTATTTTTTAAATAATATAAAGTATCTACTTGATGATTTTTAAATAAATAAATGTGGACGACCTCACAAACGTCTCTGATCCCAATTTGAATAACTATTTAAAGCACTCATATTTTGGAAACCAGAAACAGCGAAGGTACCACAAACAACCAGACCCGAGAAAATGTCGAAAAAAATATTTTTTCCACATTGTGTCGTCCGGGAATCGAACTCGGGACGTCGGAGCAGGCGACACCTTGAAAACCGGTGTGTACCTACGCCATTCTGCCAAGGAGGTTGTCTAAAATCATCAAACAGGTTCCGATACGTTAAGTATATTAAGTACTCATGAAAATCACAACACTGAAGAGGATAATAAATGTATGAACTGTTTTTTTTACTCACAAAAGGTAAATACCATCTTAACGTCAAGGGAAAAGCTTTACTTTATTTTTATTATATTTTCGGGATACAATGTAGGAAACGATGCCGCATTAAATTAACGTTTATTATGACGGAATGAATATGAATAGGACGAAATAAAATAAATACTCTTTTTTTATTATAACTTTTTTTTATTATAACGGTTTACATGGCTGTAAGTGAAATCACAGTTTGCTTATAAGAAGGTATTCAATTGCATGCAACATGCGATTCTGATCAATCCAAATCAAAAGAAGCTTATTTTGCTCTACTATAATTTTAACATTAATAGTACTTTCGGCCTTCAAAGTAGAAATTAAGATTGACTGTTGAGTGAGTGGGTATGGTTGACTTTGGCTCAGTAGTTTAGCCGCAAATGTGGAACCAACATACATATACTACTAAAATCAATACCCTTCCTGTGGGCTTTGCCGTAGTCGGGTAAAACTAGTATTTTTTCCAACTAAATAATAAAAGTATGAAGTAAGCAAACACAATTGAGTTGGTGCCAAACAAAAAATCACATATATAATTATAATCATCATGTCATGCATTAACGCAAAATTAGTGACTTTTTTATACTTCTCGATGGTTATTATTTGTAAGAAAAACTTTATATTTACTACGTATAAACAATCACTACAACTAATTACATATAATTACAAAACAAAATTTACGATCCTTAAGTAGATAGCTCAATGATCGTGAATTTTGTCTTACTTCAAAACCTAGATTAAAACTACGCAAAGAAAAAAAAACAATTAGATAAAATTATTTCATCATTATAGGTATATTACGTATTAACTTTGATTTTTCAGTGCAAACAACAAGCCCAGTTAGCCTCTAAAAATATAATTCCAGAAAAACTTCTAAACAAAGCTAATGTAAATAATTACTTGATAAAATTTGAAAAGTAAACTCGTTAAAATAACGAATGGTAGGCACCGTCAAAACATAATACCATTTTAATATCCCGTTTTATGAAACGGCGTTAAAAAGACGCCTTAATTGAAATATTAATCACGGATTCTTTGGGGCCGAGTCGGGTTACAGAAACTTTATAGAAAAAGTCTAAGAATAAAGGCAACACACAACGAGATAGGTACCTTCACGGAGAGCAAAGTTGTTAATTTAAAGTCAGCTGAAAATCAATCGTCGACAATAGGTAGGAGGAGTTCATCATCAGCCTATCACAGTCCACTGCTGGACATAGTCCTCTCCAATTGCACGCCACTTAGGTCGATCCTCGGCTTCTCGCATCCAGCTCCTGCCAGCCACCTTGCGCAAATCATCACTCCACCTAGCCTGAAGGCGTCCTACACTACGTTTGCCGAGACGCGGTCTCCACTCAAGAACTCGTTTACCCCAGCGGTTGTCGGTTCTGCGGCTAATATGGCCAGCCCACTGCCACTTCAGCTTGCTAATCCGGTGGGCTATGTCGGTAACTTTAGTTCTCTGCCGGATCACCTCATTTCTGATTTTATCCCTAAGAGAAACTCCGAGCATAGCTCTTTCCATAGCCCGCTGAGCGACTTTGAACTTGTGGACTAGCCGTACCGTCAGTGTCCACGTTTCGGCTCCGTATGTCATGACGGGTAGGACGCACTGATTGAAGACTTTCGTCTTGAGGCATTGTGGGATCGACGATGAGAAGACTCGACGTAGTTTCCCAAATGCTGCCCAACCCAACTGAATTCTTCTGTTCACCTCATCCTCAAAGTTGTTTCTACCTAACTGCAATGTCTGCCCGAGGTACACGTATTTCTGAACAACTTCGAGGACGGCGCCGTGCATCGCAATCGGTTGCGGTAGTACATGTTCATTGAACATAACCTTGGTTTTATCCAGGTTCATCCGCAAGCCGATGCGCACAGAAGAGTCAGCCAGGTCATTCAGCATCTGTTGTAGGTCCTGCAGCGTTTCTGCCATAATGACGATGTCGTCTGCAAATCGCAAGTGAGAGATGTATTCGCCATTGATGTTGATGCCTCGTCCTTTCCAGTGCAGCGTCTTGAACATATCCTCCATTGCATTTGTGAACAATTTCGGGGAAATGACGTCCCCTTGTCTCACTCCTCGATGCAACGGTATAGGTTTTGTTTGCTGATTCTGTACTTGGACGGACATGGTGGCGGCTTCGTAGAGACATCTCATCACTTGCACGTACCGCCAATCTACTTGGCAACGCTGCAGGGACTCCAGAACGGACCAGATCTCTATCGAGTCGAAGGCTTTCTCATAGTCCACGAATGCTAGACACAAGGGCTGATTGTACTCTTCGGTCTTCTGTATAATCTGCCGCACTATGTGGATGTGGTCTATGGTGCCGTATCCGCTCCGAAATCCAGCCTGTTCCGGTGGTTGGAATTCGTCAAGTCTTCGCGCAAGGCGGTTTATGACGACTCTTGAAAACAGCTTATAGACGTGGCTTAGAAGGGAAATGGGTCGATAGTTCTTCAGCAGGGTCTTATCTCCTTTTTTGATGAACAGGACGACAACGCTCCTACTCCACGCCTCCGGAGTTCTCCCTTCAAACAGGACAGCGTTAAAAAGATTTTGAAGCTCCCTCAGTACGGGTTTACCTCCATCCTTTAGCAATTTTGTTGTAACGCCATCCTCTCCAGGGGCTTTTCCATTTTTCAGCTGTTTAAGAGCCATCCTGATTTCGTCAATGCTGACTTCTGGCAGGTCTTGAGTGTAGTGGCGTGTTAACGTGGCTCTAGGGTCCTCATTTTCGGGATCAGGTCGAGATGCATGCGAAGCGTATAACCGGCCATAGAAGCGTTCTACTCCGGAAAGGACTGCTGGCTTCGAAGCAACGACTTCTCCACTTGCTGTGGTCAGTTTCGTCAGGTGGCTTCTTCCAAGCGATTGTACGAACACTTTCGACCCCCGATTTTGCTCGATCGCTCTTTCAATCGCAAGAGTATTGGAGCAACGGAGGTCGTGTCGTACGAGCTTACTGATCTCTCGGTTTAGAGCGCGCTTTCCTGACAAAGTGACAGGTGGGTTTTCACGTCGTTCCTTAATCAGCCCTAAAGTTCCTTCCGAAAGCTTTGACTTCCTGCCCTTACGCTGCATTTCACAAAATCTCGTAACTTCTTCCCTGAGGATTCGAACCACATTTTCGAGGTTCTGGTTTACGTCTGTTGTGGTTTCCACGGCAGCAAGTCGGTTTTCCAGGTTTGACTGGAACGTTTCAGATCCTATCATGGTTTGGAGCAAAGTAGGTCGGAGCCTTGACTTCATCAGACGGACACGTTCAGCCTTAAAATCGATATTCAGAGAGCCTCGAACGAGTCGGTGATCGCTTCCGGTATTAAACCTGTTAATCACGGAGACGTCTCTGAATATATGCTTCTTGTTGGTCATGATGAAATCAATCTCATTTTTCGTCATAGTGTCGGGGCTTTGCCACGTCCACTTCCTTTGGGGCTGTTTCTTGAAGAAGGAGTTCATCAAGAAGAGCCCCTCCCGTTCGAGAAAGTTGACAAGCATTTGCCCCCTATGGTTTCTGCATCCAAATCCATGGGATCCTACTACCGATTCGTTGCAATTCTGTACTCCCACTTTAGCGTTGAAGTCCCCCATAACAACGCTGTAGTGAGTCTTAGTGGTGAAGTGGAGGGCCTTTGATCATCAAACATATCCTCTACCTCTTCGTCCGAGTGTTTCGAGGTCGGTGCGTACGCTTGAACCACCTTGAAGCTATACCTCTCAGTGAGCTTAACAATAAGGTACGCTACCCTGTTCGACACACTGGACACTTCCACAACGTTGTCAGAAAGGGACTTATTTACCAGAAACCCAACGCCACCTTGGGATTGTTGGTCTCCCTCACGAAAGTACATTAGGTGGTCCGACTCGAGGTTTATGGTGTCCTCCATAAACCTTCGGACTTCACATAGCCCTAGGATATGCCACCTAATCTTCCCAAGTTCCACCTCAAGTTGAGCCAGATGCGAGTCTAGCCGTAGCGTGCGTCCGTTGTACGTCGCCAGGGTCAGTTGTTTTTGGTGGCCTCCCGTAACCCGGAGATTCTTCGCACCCCCCGTCCCGCCGTAACCGTGGTCGCCACCATGACCAGGAATAGCGGGACCGCCCGGGAATTGGGGGCCGTGGTTTTTGTGCGTCTGCATTGGAGGTTATGCCCATAATCGCCACGCTGGGCAGACGGGTTGGCGATCGCAGGGCGTAGACTCTTGCACCGATGACGCTGCTGCCCGTCACCGGCCCGGTACACTTAACTACGCCTTCCGTTGGATGGTTATACCGCCATCGGTCGGTCAATCGCCAGAGCCTCGTTCGTCGTCTAGCAGGATGCACCGCGTGCAGGTGGGGTTGGCTTGGGGCGGAAGATGGTGGTTCGCCCCTCTACATCCCAGAAGAGAATATTTTTTATAGCACTTTTTTTTATGGTGAATTAAACAACCGCTGAATGATAATGATACCTAAACCTAACCAGGTATCATTCTAATAACATTTTTAACAAAATATTTTTTTAAATATTTCAAATGGTTATTACAAAATACATAGTGATGTCAATGAATACTTTACGGCGTACGCACCGATCCCTGCGACACAATAGAGAAGAAACCTAAAATATTAAAAGCGGAATATGAAAAATAACGCTTTGCACGGCAAACTGCATGTAGAATTAGCTCTAAGCCAAGAAGACTAGTAATTTCAGCGGTGGAAAGTAGCAAAAAAAGGCGCTCAGAGCAACCCGATCTCTGCACTTAATTAAAAACT
The DNA here is from genome assembly GCA_949315895.1 of Anania crocealis. NCBI lineage: Eukaryota > Metazoa > Arthropoda > Insecta > Lepidoptera > Crambidae > Anania > Anania crocealis. The sequence goes on from OX438862.1 coordinate 9,707,980, forward strand.
TCACAACAGGTTGCTTCCCGCTGTTGTGGAAGGGAAAAAGGAATATTGTTGCAACTCTCACAATGGGCACCTAAACAAAACACGTACGCAAATCCGGATAAACTTTGTAACCCAACCCACAGTCAGATTAACAAGTTTTAAATTATTATTTTCATATTATCATTGACGTCCTAAAACCACAACACTTTTTTTTAAAAACAATTGAAAGATTTCCTTTCTTTTCTTTATGCCGCAGCTCAGAATCAGCCTGTACTGAAAATGTACTAACATAAGAAAATATAATAACACTTCAACTAACTCTTATTCAAACTTTTATGGTCACCATCCTAAGAGTCTTTAGACTGATATTTCCTGGTCTTGCTTGTTGTACTTGCAATAGTGCCGATATATCCGAAACTCATACAAAACAAGGTACATGGCCCAAAACCCAAAATAACTAACTGTAAGGAATATAAACTTTAAGAATTGAGATGATCTATAAATGAAGGACAGAAGACGACAAGTATATCGTAACATGTTTAAAATAGTTTACTGTAAAAGGTACAAAAAAATTGCCTAAGTAATACAAAAAAAAGTCTTACACAGAGAGATCTCACGCGAAAAACATCTATGCTAAATTCCTACTGAATTCCTTGAAATTAATTTATTCATCTCAGGCCTTTATAAATGACCTACACAACACCCTATTTCCAATAAGTATTCACACTCTACGTTTAGGCTTTACGAGGCGGGATGCTTGAACTAAGTCGCGGTCGGTCTCAGCGATAAAATCGTTTATGAGCGTCGGGCATCCGCCGAGGGGCTCGCCCGATCGGGACCCATTTAATCATAATCAAACACACTATCGCACCTCGCCTTGTGTAGTTAATTAGAACCTTAGAACGTATACGAGCACACCAGATATTACATCAAGATATCGCCAACTTATTATTATTGAATGGGTAACTTCAACACCAAGCATATTCATCATTGAGGGATATTTATACACCAGAGGGCGACGATAAGTATTAAATTTCACTGTATTAGAGATTGAGATCATAAACTACAGTAACTAGACTATGTATTCGACACAACTTTTTGGTACTTACAGTACCTATCCATATTTTTCACGTGGAGACAATCCTCACAGATAGAGTAGTTCGAATTGCGGGCATAAAATCAATAACAGTGTAAGTAGAAAAAAAATAACAAATTTAAGACAGCCATTTTGAAGTATTTGAAATAAGTATTATTGATATTATCAGAACGAAAAAATTGGTTTCAAATTAACCATCATATTTTTTTAACTTAGTGTATTCTTTTAAAACAAAATTGCATAGCCTAACACATATATTTATAAGAAAACTACCAAAATACTGTATCTGTACGTATAATTTTCGGGATATTAACGGATCAATTTATTCGGCCAAATTGGCTCGTATGTCAACATACTCGGTGTTTTTATTAATACAAACTGCCACCGCATGGTGATCAATAATGACAAAACCGCAGACCATCACACGCTGCGGAAGTGTCGCGTATAAAACTGTTATGTGTAGGTAAACCGTAACACAGGACTGGTTTTACTTATAAGTAAGTATGTTCGGTTGGATATTGCGGTCGTTGCGATGCAAAATGCGGCATCCCTGAAATATGCGACACCAAATGAAATCATAAATTCCGCTGACTACAATACAAGGAACGCAGCGGCAGATAGTGTTTCCATATTTTCATAAATATTCATTAGTTTTGAATTATTTATTTACGTGAAGAAGTTTTGAGGTTTCTTAACTCATGAAATACCTCTACCTAGACCTAGATACCAATGTATACTATGAGCAAAGTTCAGGAAAGGTGTAGGTACCCACTTATTTTAATTATGATTGCTTTCGAAGTAAATAACCACAATTATTTAGGTTTAGTATTTTAATCCCTGACAAATTCACGTGATATTTTTTTGACAGCGCATTACCTCATTAATGACGATGCATTAGCCCGTATCACAGCTGGACATAGGCCACTCCAAAAGTTGGATCTTGCCAAACACCCGGTTAGCTAAGGCAGACGGGTTGGCCATCGCATTTTGCCCATGGCAGAGATAAGACGATGCCCCTTTTCTCCTGATAAAACTCTTTTGATAGCTTCAAACAAAACCCAAAGATAGTGGTTGGTGCTACTCTTTATTGTGTCGGCCTCGGCACCACACGGCTCTTGATCTTATAGTTTATTATCCTTGAATGCCCCAGTCCAGTCCATCCAAATCCAGTACGTGTTATGGAGAGAGTTTATCAATAAGCACTTGAGTCCGTGCGTAAGCGGAATAGATGCGGTCGCCGACAGGCATAACTGTCACGTCGGAATATGCTTGGCGACCACAAACTAGTTGCTAGTCAAGCACTACGTACACTTGTGTTGTTTTGCGTGTAAACGTACATGCATATGTCAATAATAGAACACAGAAAACAACTCAAAACTGTATCACATAAAAAACTGAAGAAACATAATTATTATTCAATTTGTTAGTTTGTATGAAGTACCGATTATTTCTTTTCAATAGTGATGTTGCTAATAGCGTTTAATTTCACAATAAGCACTTGATTACATGGTTTTAAGAAGTGTTGTAATATTTTATTCACTCTGTTATACACCGTGCATTTTTGACCAACGAAGTATTGTTATGTAACCATTATGTATAACATCTTGGCAGTTTCATTATTATTTTTTTACTATAATTAAAAGAGTCTTCGAAAAATGAAAGAAAAATAAGATTATTCATTTTGAATCATGCTGAGACCCGAATAGACGTATTATTTTGCTTCGGCCGGTTCCTGGACGAATGAACCTTACATAGATGATAAGCGAATCAATATTTTTTCAGGAGGTTCAAAATGCACGGAGTATTTATAATGCGGTCTCAGAGAATCTGTGGGGAAACTTTTAACTTACTCTATTAACTTCTAACTAGAAAGTATAATACATTTTTAGGTACGTAATCTTATTTCGATTTTTTATTTTTTGTTGTAGTACATGCCTTTGGAGTTTTGTTATAGCACCATATAACACAACGATAGCCATGGGCACAAAGTAAGATTATTTTTTGGTCCCGGCTACAAAACTGGAACTCTTTACAGTTAAGACTGCGTACATCAATCGGATTGAAAATTCGTGTTACTTGCCTATATGTGTGTTTATATTTTGGTACCAAAACTACTGATCTGGACTACCTATAAGTTTCGCTTAAGTTCTTAAATCCATTGAAGTAAATGAATTTTTATACAACTATATTTCGTGGAATTCAGTAACCCGTTGTCCTATTGCTTTTATTAAAAATTACTTCGCACAAAATCTAATAAAGATTATATTAAATTTTCGTGAAAGAACCACAGCGCTCGCCTTATATTTTAATAATATCATTTTTCGCACCTCCGCCATCTTACATCCAGCAAGTTTAAGGCGTCTGAGCTATTTTATGCACTTAAAAAATCTATGATACATTGCAATTATTAAACTTCAGCTACATTTCCTAAACCTCGGAAATATAATGATACTAGAAATCTCTGTAATAATTATAATCAATATAAATCCCTACTCTACTTAATATCAGTATATGGTTATTTTGAGAATATAGTAATGTGTTAATCTTCCGATTTGCCAGTGTATAACGTAGCAGAATATCTGGGGTACCCTTGAAGAGGAATACCCTCAGGAACCTAGGTTCTGCTACGCTACAAAAGAAAATTTAGAAAGAGGGAAGTTAATGGGAACCTACCTCCCTATAATTATTTCCTAAAAAAAGAAATAAAACAAAAGATAAGATTATATACAGTTAATATATAAAAAAAGAAACTAAAATTAAAAGAAATAAAAATACGTAACTTAAAATTTATGTAAGGAGAGCCAAATTGGGGAGAGATGGCCTGGTGGTCGACCACGCCAGGATCTGCGCAGTGGAGGGGAGGTGGCCCGGCGGTCTGCCTGACCAAGCCGGAGTCCAACTGCGCGGGATGGAGGTGTCCCGGCGGTCTACGTGACCGCCAGGATCCAGCAGCACTAAGTGGAGAAGCCCCGGCGGTCTACGTTACTGTATCAGGGTCCATAAGTAACGAATAGTTTGATAGGAGTTTCCAAGATAAATAATGAAAGCCAAAAATAGAAGTGATGGCTCCTTGTCAAATATGACTCTTATATGTGAAAATTGATGGAACAGTGATTTATTTTTAAATATTTCCTAATTATAACTATATTTACACAAGCAGCTATTAAAAATTACCTAAAAAAGGTAAGTTTAATCTAAAATTACCAAAAATACAGTATCTCCTAACCGAAATTTAGATGAGTTTACAATATTAAAAAAAATATATAACGTTTGACAAGGTGGTTGCCAGCGGTAACGATGTCTGCCAAAATAACAAGAAAATTTTAATATTAGTGTCAAAATTAGTAAACAAATTAAATTACAAGAAATTATAAGCTAAAGTAGATAAATTGATGATGAAATGAACAAGCAATGAAAGGTAAGGTATTTACATAAATATGTCAAAAGGTATCTACATACCACAAGTGTTGATTTAATTTACAATGAAAATTATTAGTAAAGTTATTATTTTTTCAGTAAAGCGAAACAGTGAAAAACACTAAACTTGGATTTGTGTTATGAAAAAATTTTTAAATTATACCGGATTCTCTGACGTCTGGTTACATGCTTAGATGAGATAATAACTATTATTCCGTATATGGCATCTAGCTCTTCAAAAACAGAGTTTACTTTCTGCCCAGATTTACTCCACTAAACGGATTGTGTAGGTACTGAAGTTTGGTATATTTATTAAATTAAGTATAACTAAAAGAACTATAATTGTATTCAAGTTTTTATTTAGTCAAATTTATTAATTTTCATATATTTCATATTCCACGCTTATTTGCTCTAATTTAATGGAATACTCAACAGATTTAAGAGTTTTCCTGATTAAGTTATGAAGGATGCTGTAATTTGTGAAATTATCCTTTTTATCTCAAATTATAAATAAAAAACGAGAACTTAATAAAATATTTTATGTATTTTAGTAACTCCCAGACTTTTAACTTTTTAACTGTATTTTATTTGTCATGTTATTATGTTAGGTGAGTACGCACGCATTTTTCACATTATTTGCAATTTATGTTTTCAATCAAAACTCTTTATCGTGATGAGATGTCAATCCTCATTCAAGAAACCTTCACGGCATCTGACAATAATAGATGAGGCAATATATAAATAAAATTGTAGTACAAACAGGATGTAAATCTGACAATATAAAAAACAAATCTTATGCAATTACTAAGAAGCACGAAATCCAAAAATTCCCATAAATTTTAGTCCTTACGGCAGCCTCTTGAACGTCTAGCAATTATTTTATGCAAAACCATGGCAACGAAAATATTCCGGCATACAACCGAGGCCGCTGGAAAAACTGTGTATTATTCAAGACGGCGTGCTTTAATATGATTTCTGAAGCTGGTTTAATTTATTGTTTGTTTATAGACGGCTCCGTGAATCTCCGAATCGTTTCTCGTGAGAGTTTCTGCTACGTTTACATAAAGGAGACTTCGCATATCCTATTACTTATCTTGCTAAATATTGTATACCTACGCATTTGAATTTGCTAGAACGTCTAAAACTCTAAACGGCTCTAGATAAAATTTGGGTCATGTTTAGACTATAGGCTGGAATAACAAATAGATGTCTATGTATACTTTTTCACCGAAATAATGTACGGTTCTTGGGGCACAATTTTAAGTTAAAAATTTTGCACGCATGTTGTCGCTGCCAATAGTAAGTTTATTAACGATTTTTCACATGTTTACCGTTATATTTCTTCGTTACTTTGCTTATTCCCAATTGATACATCTTGAAATGTTGGTACTTCCATCAATGCGGCTGGATTCATTAACGCGAATTGCCGACTCACGGGCTGACTGACTGCTTAAAAATCTTATACCTAGGTACCCTGAAATTGTAACATCTCTTTATCCATTATGGTTTGTTTACCTTAATTGTTAAAGTTTTTATTATCTTGGGCCTTCGGCGATATAAAACAATAAACGTTTTGAATTTGGGTATAGCTTTCAAAAAAATATTTATGAAGATTTTGCTACTAAAATGGCTTTTTAATATGTTTAATTGTCTTTTTACTTACGGCAATTTCAACAAAGTGTTGACAAAATGTCAGGCGTTAAAAAGAAATGCTAGTTGTAAATATTAACAAATATTCATCTTGTTACATATCTGCATCAGAACAATATAAATGTAATCTGTTGTTTTAACGTCAAACCCTACTTAGACAAACAAAAAAAGGTTAATATTTACTACAACACGAAATCAGGTTTAGGCCCTTGATAAACTTTGAATTGCTACAATAGATTCTGGGTAATAACAATTAATTGATTAGCACTCACATTAGTGCCGCGAAAGGTCACTATTCGGCACATCTCGCCGAGCCCGCTCCCCGCTACAAATGCGAATCTAATGCGGCCATAAATCGCGTTCCCCTTCTCCTGCGCACAGCCATAGTCTAGTTTATACAAATAACCGGCTCAAAAGCTGGGGCAATTCTTGAAGCGTTTAGACTAGCTGTAGAAAATGATAGCTAACAAATATTATTAATCGACCGTCGACATTGACAGAGGGAATACACATTACTTTTATGTTTCCAGACAATTTCAGATTTTTCTTGACAATTTATGTCTGGAAACATTAAGTTCCAGTATCAAGTTTAATGAAAATCAGTTTAATATCTATAATTGAACAAATTATTTTGTTGAACTATGCTACTTATTCATATTTGGGGGAGGGTTTGCCATAATCGCCACGCTTGGCAGGCGGGTTGGCGATCGCAGTATGGGAGACAGGGAGACGTTATTTATCCGAAACTGTTCACAGCTGCGTTGGAGGATATTTTCAAGCTCCTGGACTGGAAAGGACGCGGCATCAACATTAATGGCGAATACCTAACACACCTGCGATTTGCCGATGATGTAGTTCTTATGGCTGAGACCTTGGAAGACCTGAACATTATGCTCGAAGATCTCGGTAATGCTTCTCAAAGAGTGGGTCTTAGGATGAACATGGACAAGACGAAAATCATGTTAAATGCCCATGTTGCACCCGCTCCAGTTAACGTTGGGAACATTGCACTCGAAGTTGTTGACCACTATGTTTACCTGGGACAGATAGTCCAGTTAGGTAAGTCCAACTTCGAGAAAGAGATCTCTCGTCGAATCCAGCTCGGATGGGCAGCGTTCGGGAAGCTCCGGCATATATTCGCGTCCGAAATACCTCAGTGTCTCAAGACGAAAGTCTTTGACCAGTGTGTGTTGCCAGTAATGACCTATGGGAGTGAGACGTGGTCGTTTACTATGGGTCTCATAAGAAGGCTCAAGATCACCCAGCGAGCAATGGAGAGAGCGATGCTTGGTATTTCCCTACTCGATCGAATCAGAAATGATGAGATCCGCAGGAAAACTAAAACAACCGACATCGCTCGAAGGATTGCATCGTTGAAGTGGCAGTGGGCGGGACACATAGCGCGGAGAACCGATGGCCGTTGGGGCGGAATGGTTCTCGAATGGCGACCGCGTACCGGACGACGTTCTGTGGGCAGGCCCCCTACAAAGTGGACCGACGATCTGATCAAGGTCGCGGGAAGCCGCTGGATGCGGACAGCACAGGACCGATCGTTGTGGAGATCCTTGGGGGAGGCCTATGCCCAGCAGTGGGCGTCGTTCGGCTGATATGATGATAATGATGATGCTACTTAACTTCACTAAAAACATTTATGTATGAAAAATAATAGGCAAAGGATCTTTTAAAAGTCTCCACAAAGATAAGTCCCACACCACAATACCCGCATTCAACGGCTTCATGGTGCCATGTAGACCTTTACCAGATCGTCGGTCCTTCTGACCCTTACCAGACTTACTCACGAATCGTCATTCGGTGTACAGACACCACGTTCCAGAACCTTTCCGCCTTAGCTTATTTATTGATAACAGGTATACATTCAGATGAAAAGTAATTCTTAAACTGGATTGTAATCCATAAGTTCAATACACGGCACGATTTTATATACTACTCGTACAAGAACTTAGTGACCAACGAACACAAAATATTTACAGAAATTTACAAAAATGGAAGAGGAGAAATGTTTTAAACTATGTAGAGAATTTCGAGTGATTTGGATTAATATTTATTTTATTTTGGCCGTACAACACATAAAATGTACAGACAACAGCACGTCAACCTACAACAAAACGTCAAATTTTTTCAATTGATATTGATCTCTACCTGTTGGACTTGAAGTTGAAAATCAATTCTAATGACCTTTAACTTTTCGGGTAGGTTGACATGCCGTTGTCTGTTCACTGGCTACTTACACAGGCTGTGGCCAGACGGCCTCCCCACTACTTCCACGCCTAAGCTCGGTAAGTAACAGAACGTACCATGAATTAGTATCGATTAGCAAACGAGAATTTCAATCTATGCCATTTGGAACATGGAACTACGATCCTATTTCAATTTAAAGTTTTTAATCCTTTTGGATGTTGCTTGCTACTCTTTAGTATGAGCATCACACGTAGTTTTTGAACTCGTAATCCACTATTTTACAATATCCAAAGCAATTTTTTGAATTTAAGTATGTTTTTATGATACCTACTTATATTCATAAAATAATTCTATACATTTCTAACCAACACAAATGTTTTTTTATTTTTATTTTTGCACACAGTTGCTTAGCAAAGCATAAAAAAGCTGTGATAATTTTGTTACGTGTTTCAATAGATTACTTACTTTAAATTAAAATGGTTCGTTTTTTTTTTATAATTGCAACTTCAGCTAATGCCGCTTCCAGAATGGCAGTTTAGCATATTATGTAGATAGTAAAAATAACCAACACATATTATCTTATAGCTGAGCCTTGCCCATTACACTAATGAACATGTACAGGAAAACCCAAATCCTTTGAATAATGAGTGAGTGTTCGTTCTTACAATCTCCATTTGTTTGTTCACTGGCTAACATAGGATACGTCACGAGGTAATCATTTTACCCTAAAACTACGAGTACAGGAGGTTCCCTAATTTGCATCAAAGGCTTAGCCGACCCAGGGACAAAACATGGGGCCAAACTAAAATCCATTATGTATCATGTCCTGCAATGAGTGTTAACTAAATTAATGCCCGCACGGATTAGTATTTAACTAAGCAAGGCTAATTCTAGCGGATTTTCGTAACTTCTACCGCCATCTTCAAACTAGAAAGCTCAGACTTCTAAGATAATGTTAGTTCCTAATAGTGCTTGGAAGATTCCATCTGATGAACCTTATACCGTTGTCTGACTAAAATTGCAGCCTGCGATTTCGTTGCAAATTTGATTATTGAAGTTCGAAACACTGGCGTGATATTTGATGACAAAATTGTGTAAGGATATTATGGTAGTCATATTATGGTTGAAACCTCTTTTTTTCTAGTTTGAAGTGAAAGATTTATTAACGGATTTTATGATGTATTTCTTTTTATTCTCTCTTTTTACAACGTCAGTGGACACGGGTAAATTACCTTAAGCTTGAAAGCAAATTTAAGAATAGGTACTGCCCCTAATTATTATAGTCTTTATTTAATTATTTATGTAATATGAGCTAACTGTTGTGTTTGGAGTTTTTGCAATATTCGTGGATTGCTTAAATTTATGATAATGACAGGGTCCTAAGCAGCAGGCAATTTCCAAACATAATTTCTTTTGAAATTATAGTGGGTTTATAATTCTTATAGCTCTCGAATCATCCAAGTATCGCTATTAAAAACAATAGCAAGTAAGCTTCACATATCTTTTATAAAGACTGCAATAAACACTCTACGTACGAAACATAAGGTTGATTCTGTGTTTAAATCCGATTGTAAATTGCCTAATATTTCATAACCTAAAATCCGGAACGCGGTACAACATAAAGCATAAAAGTTAATGACAAAGATAATTTACGGCACGTGTGCTACGCCCTAAATAAGAAAACTGCGCGGATCTACGAGGGTCGTTACGGCTACGAGACGAGACCAACTATGGCTACGGACTACGAGCTACGACGCTACGGGCGCTCGCATTCGGCATACATTACTCAGGGAGTGCGCTTTCTACGAAATTAAATTTTGATGGCTGCTCGGATAGCGTAGGGTAAGCAGATTTTTTTCTAAAGTAATTTTTAAATTGAATTTCGAGGTAAAACGTGTAGCTATTATTACAAGTTCTCTCAAAAAAAGGGGTCGTTGTCGATGTCAGCTGTAAAAAGTCGAAAACGTTACAGTGCTTTATACAGAATACTAATCAGACTTGAGAGCAATTTACTTACTCAAAAGTTTACATATCATTATCATACACATAATTTAGTTTATCGTGAAATGTGGATATCAGAAGAAGAATGTTTATTTATTTTTCCTAACTACACCTGCTTTTCGCCCGGTGCTGTGCCCGCGTGAACTACACATCATATTGCGCGGGCGGGAAGCCGGGGACTTGTTCCCAACATTGGGATACGAAATAGAGTATATCCTTTCTCCATTCTCTATGCACTATATTTCATTTCAACAGACAGACAGACGCACCGAGTCTCTATTGAATTTATATTAATATTAGCAGGGATAAAACATGTTTTGATTAGAAATTTTATTCAATGCAAAATGTCTGCAATAATTACAACTTCTGATGCAAACTCTAAATGCAAAGCAAGCTATTCACAGCTGTAGAGTTAATGAGTTTATTAAAATTTCACGTTGTTTATTGTATTTCTTGGTATTTAAACAGCAAACAGCAGGCCGCAGCGCCCGGCGGACTAACAAGTTTCTAGGAATTAATGCGTTGCTTTTAGCAGTACGGTTTTCCAATAGATACGACTATGATTCAATAACTGAAAAATAAATATCATATCGAAAAATAGCTTAACGATTTATCGAGTTCATGATTCATAAAGACCGTATAGTCTAGCAAAAATATAATAATCCAATTTTAAAAGCTTCTATTTAGTATCACCCTAAAATTTTACCCATTTCCCAGTTTTCTATCGAGCTTAAATATTGCATCCATGTGTAAATCGCGTAATGATGTGATGTTTTTTAAAGATTAATAAGATTTCACTTTAGAATAGTGTTGGTACCACAGTTCAGATTTTTGTTCTCTTGACAGGAATTTAGATATCATATTATATTACAGTAATATGATTACTCTAACATAATAAATGTATGTATTTTTGCGAGATTATTTCACTGAGAGCCGAGTGAACTGGGATATGCACAAATGGCGACTTTATGTGGCTTTATTGCGGCTAACTTTCTAAAAGATTGATCCTTCGTAACAAAATGGAGTTAACTCCTTATGTGTATGTGTTAAACCGAGACAATCGGTGCGTTATCTCGCACACCTAGATGAAAATGGACGTCATAAAATGTACTTTTTAGACACTTCAATTATAATACGTATTATTTTTACAACTATCTGCTAATGAGAATAACAGAATAATTGAAACGGGAAATGGATGTATATTTCTTGGTTTTTGTGTTTCTTCAGAAACAATTTAACATCTGAAGCGAGAAACATGTTTATGGCTTTCAACTCAAGTTACCATTAGTTATCTGACAACTTCTGTGGCGGAGCGATATACCGGTTTTCAAGGTGTCCGAGGTCCCGGGCTTGATTCCAGGAAGGGTCAAAGTAGAAAAAAATTGTTTATTTACATTTTCTCGGGTTTGGGTGTTTGTGGTACCTTCGTTGTTTTTGATTTCTATAATACGAGTGCTTTGAATAGGTACATACTTTGGAATCAGAACAACTATGTGATGTGGTCCACATTTGTTGATTTATAATTTTGAATTACCAGTGCGATATGTTTTTTTTGCTATTGTATGTCGGCTGCATTGGATAAACTCCTCCAACACCCAAACGTCCCAGCAGTCGAAACTCGGCGTAATCTTAGCCCAGACAGCGCTGGCCCGCTTAGTAGTTCCTTAGCGCGTGGCCCGGCTAATGTGACACCATATATACGCTCGACAATCCTAAGCTAAGTTAAGCTGAAAATATGTATAATAACTTGCAATGAACTAGAGCTTCCAAAACCAAACACTGCGGTCTGAAACTATTTATTGTTTTCTTACTATCCTTTTCCTTATTTCATAAATTATAAATACAGTATTACCTCTGTCTGTATGTCTGTTGCACTATCGCGCCTAAAGTACTGAACCGATTTTGAAAAAAATAAGCACAAAGACAAATCTATTTTTTTGAGAAAACAAATGGTTATTCTGTTTAGACTGTATCCCACAACATTTCACAGGTTTGCGAGCAGAATGAGGAGGATTATTATAAAAGATAATATAAAAAACCTTATAGTTTATTTAAATAAAGTGTCAAAAAGTTTATGCAGCATAACGCTTTGTCGTTATAATCGAATAAAACTACCTACCTATTCCAATGTAAATAATATTATCATAATAAACTATGAAGTAAAATATTATTTTTATACATTTTACGCCACAGGTGAGGTTACTCAATTCGTTTAACCGTTATGAAAAACTCTAAAATAATTTAAAATTTTTACGTAATGCCTTACTAACTAAACTCAGATTCTGTTACAGGTTATAACTTTTTGCACAATAACCTGAAGCTAAATTAAGATAGCTCAATTTCTTGATTCACCAGGTGTACACAAAAAATATTGGAAATCTCTTGATAGTACCTAAGTATCCATAAATTCCTAAGTATATTCACACAAAGCAATTGTGCAAGTCATCCGCAGAACGCAAAGCCTCGGGGAGAAACTACCGGGACTCGGCGAATCAAGTCTTCTAATTAGGATCTGGGATTAATAAAACAGCGCCTCATTAAAGATTTCAACATTCTCCGTAATAAGGAGTGAGATGAAACTGACTCTGGCGACATTCTTTTATCTCTAAATATAGCGTCGAGATCTAACTATTCAAAAAGAAAAATAAAATGTATTCACATTGTAATGTAACAACCTCTGCTACACCCAAAGATAAGTACGAGTATAATGAAAGACCTGAGCTAAAGTTGATCATTTTATCCTCTTTCAAGCTATTGCCGTTAATTTCTAGTTAATCGCAGCCATCAATTATATTCAGAGCATTTCATAAGTATACATTAAGCCTTATTCACAATTTTGAATATTATTTGCTTTAAAAAAAATCTCCCAATTGTTAACTCGTATGACACATGTGAACCTGAAATTAAATCAAAACAAAGTATGCTAAATAGACGTCTAAAAGAAAAAAACAAGAACGGTAAAATCAAAGTACGACAGAGAATCCTAATAAATGCGAGTTGAATCCGTAAATATATGTGTAATTTCAAAGTTCCCGTAAATTATTTCTAATATAGTAAATATAAAAAGTTACTAAGTCATAATTAATCATTCATTTTACTGTCAGTAAAGCAACGCAAAGTGCCGAGGAATGTTAAGTGAAACTCACAAAAGCCAACACGTAATTTCTATACAGTTTATTAAACCATCAGTTAACGCTGTCAAAATGGCTCGCCGAGAAGTTGACTTCAGCTCAAAGCTTCCTCAACAACAATAAGTGTGGCTCGACCAATTTAGAAAGGAACTTTAGGATTCGCTAATTTCCTCTTCTCCGTAAAAGGAGGTAAAGAGACGGAATCCAGGGCAGGGTCAGAGTAATTTAGTTGTTTCTTTGATTGCTAAGATTGATGAAACAGTCACCTGCCTGAAAACGTAGTGCGAAGTTTGTTGCGGTACATTTTTGGATAACTACAAGCTCCATTGTTCGAATTATTTGTATTTGTTAATATTGGTTAATATTGGTACTTTAATTTAAAACCGAATCCTTTTAAACGTGTGGTTGCGTAGTAAGTATTTGTGAGTTAGAACAATAATGTAAAACAATCCAATAAAATAAAATATGTAGATAATAATATAATATAGGTACCTTGTTCTCCTCTTCCTTTTTTATCTATCCGTTTAAATAGTCCGGGGTAAGATAAAAATAAAGATTTATTTGTCGACACATTCATTTTTGATGATGTTCATATACATGTTATTAAATAAAAAAACTCAGCTACTTAAGAAACACAATTACTAAAAGTGGGTCAAATCTACGAACCTGTCTTAGGGTCCCAAGGTAATAAAAGGCATTTGTAAGGATGCAGCCGGTCTAATTAAATGTAATTCGGAATAATTGTATTCACGATGATCGGTCTCACGTATCACGCAAGTACAAATACATACATTAAGACGAAAGGCCAGACTCCAATTTCTGAGTTACCCACTTGAAAGTAATATACAGTACCCTCCTGTACCTATTTTATTTCACACAGCAGGGGAGACTTATCCACATTTTCCGTATTTTCCGGCTGAAGTATCAGTAAATGATACCGAATCAATCAAATAAGCCGCTCCAGTAACAGGTTTAGAACAACCGAAACCTTCGCTAACAAGAATTGACAACCCACAGCTCACCGAGCGTTCGAAATAGCCTCCACACTCAATGAAAGGGACGCCTTTATCTAGAACAAATGAGTTGGAGAAGGACAAGTAAAATCCTCCATTAGAAACTGAAAAGCCTCCTCATTGATCACAGACGCGTAAAGCCTTTAAAAAATCCGGCAATTTATTTAGTCGGTAACAACAGCTTACTTGAACGGGCCATCTCGGAAATAAAAGTCGGTGCGGAATTTTTAATAACGATTCGTTTGTTACTGTAATTATCTTAAAGCTTAGTGGTAACAGGATAATATTTTTTATTAATCGCTTCATACATAATAAAAATAAAGTAATTTAATGCTGTTAGTCTGATTTCTGAATAGTTTTTTAACTTAGAATCATTCAGTATTGTGGTAAGTTGAACAGTTACTGAATGTGGGTGGACATCAGGCCTAACACTGGGGAAAATTATGTAGTAGAAACATATTTATACTTCTACGCATAGAGAACTCTCTTGAGTTAAGATTATAATATTTTTAAAAACTATAGATTTAAGGGGCTAATTAGTTTTCAATTGAAAGTAAACTAATATCAAAATACATTATAGCAGTCAAAACTAATATTTTTTCAACACAGTTTTTTATCATTTAGAGAATTACTAATATTCGACGACCATTTGGATCAGCAGTAGTAAACACTGCTTCTGAGCCATGGGTCGCGGGTTTGATCCCCGCACAGTATAAATATTTGTGTGCTTGAACATGTCTGGGTGTTTTCTATGTATTATAAGTATGTATTTACAAAAAAAAGTATATAAGTAAATTTATCGGTTGTCTTACCCTTTACCCCATACGATAGGGTTCTTAATAGTAGCTTAATTTGGGACGAGATGGCTCTGTGTGGTCCAGTGAGGCATGTCTATTGTAAATGTCTAGTAAAATTAAAGTTACTTACACATGTGATTTAGATGCTTCTTTTTATTATGTAAAACTGGTAGTTCAGCAATAAAGGTGTATGTTTATTTTTAAATAATAATAATTAATAATTAAACCCGTTCATTTGCAATCCACAATAATAGTTGTTATTACATGCAATTATAAAAAATATATTACTATTAGTTATATGATTATTTAATGATACATTTTCTTTGGTACCATTGATCGGAACCCCTTCTCGGGTAAAGGCCTCCTCCAACTTAAAATGCCAAATCAAACCTAATCAGGTTTCATGGTATTTTTGAAACTGTATTGTGTTTATATTGTTACTGTCATTTAATAAAAAAATTAAAAAAATAAAAAACTTTTTCCTAACTTCTCTGTCCATCGCTTTCTTTCTCTAATCGCTGCCTGCTATCGCTTTTATATCATCTATCCACCTTTTTCCAGGGCGCCCCTGAATTCCCCCTTTACCTAAAGAAAATTATCTTGGACACTTGTGTCTTACTTACCCTTACATACGGATTCCAAACGTGGATATACAACACAAAAATAAAAACTAAATTAGTAACACGTCAAAAAGCAATGGAAAGAAGCGTACTAAACATAAGAAGAATACAAAAAGTGAAAAAATTAGACAAAAAACTAAAGTTATAGACTCCTTACAATGTGCCCTAAAACAGAAATGGCAATGGGCAGGACATATAGTAAGATGCACAGACAAAAGATGGACATTACAGACAACTACATGAAAAGGACCAAGAGGAATAAGAAAAAGGGGGCGCCCTGGAAAAAGGTGGATTTTTAAATAAATGCAAACAAAATTGTAGTCATCAGTTTTTTATATACCGGCAGTACTATCTCTTGGTGACTAGAGGAACATATTTGTATAATTTGTCTTTTGACATGAAGTTTAAAAGGTCATTATAACGTCACACATTCTCTCTGTATCAACGTCGTCAACTCAACCCGACCGCACAATAAAGCGTGGGGTCTCATTAGCCACAAAATTTATAAACAAGGCCCAACTTTGCGGGCTCTAACGACTTGCGAATTAATCACACACATAACGCGCCCGCTGGGATGCAGATTGCAGACCCAAAACTGCGATTTACGCCTTTTCTTGCATTCATTTGGGTTACAACGGTTCCCAATGGAAGCGGTACTGAACGGGTTTTGAAATATAAAAAAAAGTGAATCAAAAAATACTATCCTGGCAATTGTGTTTTATATTAAGGCGACTACTAGAGCTAAGTGCCGTTTTTGGCGTAAGCGACAATTTCGACATTATAAACAACTAAATAAAAAGTTTACTATGATTCACTATACGTAGGTAACACTGAAAATGTTTAGAACTGGCCAGTTAGAAAGATTGCTAATAAAAACTTTTTTGAATTTCAATTTTAGAACTCTTTGGTAACCTAATGTAGTACCTATATTGCACTCATTTGTCATTTGTTTTTGTGAATTGACGGCAAATCTAAAACTCTTACTGTTTTCTTGAATTTACGCGAACACTATAAGTACATTGAAACGCTGTAAAGGGTTCGAAACGTCAGGTTAAATCAAAAATAAACGCGTTCTAAATCCGTAAAATTATCTTTCATTTCAATCTAAAACTCTTGTTACACGTGAAAATGAACCTAACGCTAGGAAATTTTCGGTCAATGATTTATTATGACTTTCGTTGTGGGCTTACTCAACAACAAAACTATAATAGGCTGCGATTTGCATTTCTTAATCTCGTGCCACTATTTATAATTGGTTTAACGAGTTTAAGCGTGGACGTAGCAATCTCAATGATGATCCGTGTGATGGGACGTCCTTTAACAGCGACTACTGAAGATAACATCAGTACTGTGCGACGCATGATAGAGGAAGATAAGAGAGTGACCTATCAGCAGATACGGGCAAGCCTAGGCATTGGTATGAGTCAAGTTCAAAAAATATTACACGAACATTTAGGCGTCAGTAAGCTTTGTACCAGATGGATTCCCCATGGGTATATATCGGAATGCCTAATTGTTTGTACTCCTAATTGTCTATGGCACACAAACTATTAGCTTTAAAAAAATTTCGCACATTTTTACTTTTCCTAAACGTGTTTAGCCTATTTTTACTACGCCTTACTGAATATCGCCGTATTATAATTTCCCAAATGCGACATTTAGCCGAATATATCCTGACACCTACCATTTAAGTTCAAAATTTTTATTAGCAGCTGGTTAAAAAAATAATCAATATTTGAAATAGCCATGCATGCATGCATGCTTGCAACGAAGTAAGCATGCATGCAAACAAGCAAGCATGCATGCAAACAAGCAAGCATGCATGCAAACAAGCAAGCATGCATGCAAACCAGCAAGCATGAATGCAATCAAGCAAACATGCATGCAAACAAGCAATCATGCATGCATCCAAACAATCAGACTTCCGTGACGGCTTCGGCGCTGTGGGGCTCCAGCGGTCCCACGCGTGCTAATCGTCGCAGATGGCTTACGTTCACCACCGCAGCTTCGGCTTTCTGCTCCTGCTCCTCAGCCCGCAGGCCGCCTCCAGGGGCCTATTTGCAGAAATAAAACTGATTTTAACTGATTTTAGCCTCGCCCCTTCGAGCCTACGTGCTTTTGAATTACACTCTAGGGGTAGGGCAGACAAGACTGCTTGGGGTCGGTTTGTGAGCAATTCGTTTCTTAAACTTTTTCGATTTAAAAAAAACAGAGCTCACGATTCGAAGCGTAAAGCCAAAAAAAAAGATACGAATACATTTTAGTGCATTCGATATTAGACATTCTGAAATTAGGGTTTTCAATTTTTAGACAAAACTATAATAGTGCGTAAACAACTGTTAGACTAGACAATGATTATACATTATAAGTTTAGGCCAATACGGTTCGGTGAAATGAAATTAGGTCTTTAAATTTTAGGCGAACCGAAAGGCACCCATTCCCCATACTTTAACCGACGACCAGAAACACCTTCGCATGGACTGGTGTCGCCAAATGTTAGATAAGTTCAACGGCGTTGACTCAAATGCTGTATTTGACATCGTCACAGGTGATGAAATCTGGATATATTGCTACGAACCCGAAACCAAAAGACAATTAGCTCAGTGGGTGTTTCCTTTCGATGATCGGCCAACTAAGATAAAGAAAGGAAGAAGTCAAGGAAAAAAGATGATTGCCTCATTCTTTGGTCGGAAAGGTCATTTCGCGACAGTTGTGCTAGAAGATGGAAGGACAGTTACTGCAGGCTGGTATGTCAATCGGGGTATCTATCAAAACACATCCTTTTTTGATACCGAATTTCATTTCACAGAAAACTATTCTATGAATGTTAATATTTTTTTTTCTTGATTTATCGAATAGTAAATAATCGCCTTTTTATAACATCGAATAACATTTCGCAAAAAAAATGTTTCGCAATTGTTTTGTTAAGCAGAATAACGATATATCAAACTAATGTGTCATAGAATTATTAAGTTATCGATAAAATCATAAAAACATGTTTTAATGTGTAACGGTTCCCATAGCATTTTTTCCTCAAATAACTTTTAATCGTTAAAAATTTATGCATGCATGAAAGCAAGCAGGCATGCAGAAGGTACGCATGCATTCATGCATGCATACGCATGCAAGTAAGAAGGCAGGCATGCATGCAATCAAGCAAGCAGGCATGCATTAATGCATGCATGCAGCAAGCAAGCAGGCATGCAAACAAGCAGCATGCATTAGGATTTCCTCGTCTCCGGCGCTGCGGGAATAGCAGCCTCGACGCCCTTGCGTAACAAGGCGCAGTCACCCAAGCTCGCCTACGCAGGCTGAGGCTGGCTGCACCTTGTTACAGCGGGCGGAGACTGCTCTCCCTTCGCGCCATCGGCTTTTGAATTACACTTTAGTATCAGGCAGACTAGTACCACGGCGAGTCGGGATTAACGCAGTTTATTTATTATATTAATACTTATTACATATTTATATCAGTTATGCCATAGGGAAGTATGTTTCTTTCCCTATGGTTAGGTATGCTTTAAATTGTCTATTAATAAAGTATGCAATATAATATTAGTAACAAAATCGTTTGGCAATACGGACTTTAGTGAAGTAAAATTGGATGTTACAACAATTCTGCGTATTGAAACTTACGTGGAAATAAAATTATGGGTAACAAAATAGTAAACTAACATTACTTCGATAAAATACATAATATATGAAAAGAAGTAACGATGAAGTAAGTTTGTAGATAATAAGCATTCGACCAAATGAAATTGTGATGTAACATGATTCTAGAATATGTTGAATATCGTTTAGAAACATCTGCGAATTGTTTTATGGGAAATGAAAATCGTTGAAGAAAATTGCGATTAAGTGATGGGTTCCCGAATATTTGACTATAGTAGGTGTCGAGATAATCAGTCATCTGCCATACAGTTCTGACCTGGCGCCCTGCGACTTTCATTTATTCCCAAGAACTAATATAATTCGAGGTATTCGCTTTACGAGCCCTGAAGATGCGGTGAAAGCGTACGAAAATGCCATAGAGAGGGGGAAACATGTGCCCACTGCTTTTCTCAGTGGTTCCATCGAATGCGGCGATGTGTAGAGAGGAACGGAGATTACTTCGAAAAACAATGAAAGTATTGGCAACTTTCTACATTAAGCCTTTTTTCATTTTCTAAACATTTTCAGTGTTACAGATTCAGTGTTAGGTATACTAGCGGTAATTTGCTAAAATGATATTGTTCTAGTTTTTTTAAGAATTGATTTTGTTTAGAATTAATAAAATTAAATAAATTGGGGGCAACACTTAGCTCTAGTAGTCGCCTTAAGTAAACATTTTGTTGTCTGCCACAGGTGGGATTTAAATTCACAACCTTTCGTTTACAGGGCGACTGCTCTTCCGATTGACCTTGCCAATGGTATCTTACCATTTGTGTCGAGGTTATATTTATCTGTCAAAAGAGTCTCGGGAAATGAAAAAGAAGATATTATTATAGTCATGTCTCAGTTTTATTTCGCCGATTTAACTCATAGTTTTAACAGTTTTCTAATGCATGATGCCAACAAAAATGCAATAGAAATAGGTGGGATTCTTGGAAAAATTTATTAATATACGTCACTGTTGTATTGGATCTAACCTGTTTCTATTATCCCCGTCCAATTTAAATAAATAAACTAACCACGCTTGGCTGACGTTTGACAGTTTAATTAAGCATGTACCTTAGTCTGATGCGAGGGTCTAACGCAAAATCACAGACTAATCAATCCTACACTTATTTGACATGTTTTATGCGAAAGTGAACCCTTTGCTTGTGTTAATTAAATAGAGTTTCGTCAAAATCTGTTGGATTATAACATCCTTCGATCCGGGGTTAAATATGCAGACGTTCAGAGCAATAACGGATCGTAAGCCAAATGCAATAAAACTGTGTTTTGTTAAACAGAACAGATGAATGTGGGAACTCCATATGCGGTCAACTCCATCGTCCGTTGTCAAATATTCTGTTATAACGCGTAGAGTCAATTGAGGCTAGTTGATGAATCGGCTCTCAATGGTTTGGTTAGTTAAAATCTATTGAAAAGTTTTGTTATAATTAAACGCATGAATTAGGAAAGCAATTTATCGTCACCCTCAAAGCTCATCAGTCCACTGCTGATCATAGTCCTCTCCCAAAGAAGGAAAGGTGGGGGTTTTCGATTGCAGATTGACCAACGGTAGTAACGAAAATTTTCTTTGAAAATGTATGATTTTAAAAAAGGCACAATGTTGTTACGAATGTAAACATCAGAATCACATGTGTCTACATGGTGTAAGGAAGGTTGTACTCCAGATTATAACAAATAATCCTGCGAAGTTATACAATTAAAATGCACAGTAAACTAATATTAGGGGTTAAAGTATGAAATTGCCGTTTAGTATGGACGAAATCGAGAAAAGTCATTTTTCCATACTAACAATTTTTTAGTTTTTTTAAAAACGCCTGAACCGTTTTCGGAACAATTAAAGGTGAAAGTAAGATGGTTATAAAGCTACGCATTATAGTATTTAAATTTCTGAAAATCAAAGTATATAATACAAATATACTTAATTGAAGCAAGAAGGTCAGGTGACACATTGTAAGGGGTCTTTTCAACGACTTCCTTTGATGTAATAGGCACTAGTATTGCATTTTTTTTTTAGTCAAAAGTTACTTTATTTAGATTTTGATACAATACAAAAAGAATTACGCAATAGTATGACTATACTTAAGAGCTATAAACAAAATAAAAAGTGGGAAAATAATCGGCAATTTCATAATTTTACCTTATTTTTAAGCAATTTTAGAAAAATAAAGCTTATTTTACCAAATATTTAATACTAGGGCGACTGCTGTCCTTGTTACTGTTTTTGAGACGGGTCAGTAAGATAAGTAAGTAAAGATAGAAATAGTATTTTAGGTTAACGGATTTTCATTTAACTAGAGCTTTAAAATTCTACGTCAAATATCAAAAAAAAGGAGGAATAAACTAAAAATGAACTTACGAATATGCCGTGTAAAAATATTATCAAATCAAACACATTCTTCTAAAACCGTTACAGACTGCCTCGTCTCAAGAATATAGTTATCTATAAAAAAACCTTTTTCACGTGAATCTCAAGTTCAGAATAATATTCACCACGACAGAGGTAAGCATTAAAAATCCCGCCCGGGTTCCTTATTGCTCGCATCCCGCAATTGATCAAAACACTCTATCCAAAGTCAATACGGTTTATGAAACGGGAAATCGGTCAAGTATGAACGTTCGCGAGCGAAGGTTTTCGTTAGGCGTGTTTACAAAACATGTTTCTGTAAGCGGGACTCGTCATCCGGATTCAAACGAGTATGACTCTAGGGTTTATATGTATATAGTTTCTCTTAACCAAATTAACTATTCAGTCTTAGACCTAACCTTGCTATAAGTATACATATTTGCTATTGTTGTTGACTAACATTATTACTATGCTAAGTTAACTTTAGACCGGTACCAGATTACAGGTATGAATAGCACAAAGGCTACTTTTTATCCCGATATAAGTATGGTTACCGTGGGATAATTTTTTCACACTTACAAAATCGCGGTCAATAGTTAGTTATCTAAAAAATACGCTTGTGCATTTCTAATTTTCAGTTTATAATAGTTTTTGTTTTAACTCGTAACTATCAACAGACAACGGCAGGTCAACCTACCCAAAAAGTTAAAGGTCATTGAATTGATTTTCAACTTTAAGTCCTACAAGTAGAGATCAATATCAGTTGAGAAAATTTAACGTTTTGTGGTAGGTTGACGTGCTGTTGTCTGTACATTCTCATTTAAATTTAAAATCAGTTAAAATCAGTTTCATTTCTGCAAATAGGCCCCAGGAGGTGCTTTTACACGTCCCAATATATAAACCTACCACTGCTTCGGGACAAGTCTGGGCTAGTGCCGAGAAGAAGCAGCGCAAGAAACTCGGTCACTATTGTCAACCTTTTTTAAATACATTTTTACAAGGTAAGGTAATTTTTACAAGGTTTAATCAAGTACGAGCTGGAACAATTTAATGACATACATTTCTATCATTTAAATAATCATTAACAGTGTAATAGCCCTTTTTCATTAAAATTACTTTAACATACGATTTAAGTTTATGTACAGGGAGTTCAGCAATATCCTTTGGTAATTTGTTGAAACTACGAATACAATTTCCCATAAACGATTTTCCTACTTTTCGCAGTCTGAAGCCTGGAACGGCGAGTTTATCTTTATTTCTCATATTAAAATTGTGTACGTTACTTTTCTTAAGAAATAAATGTATGTTCTTACGAACGTAAATAATATTCTCGAGAATGTATTGAGAAGACACTGTAAGTATATTAATATCTTTGAAGAGCTCTTTCAGCGAGTCACGGGGTCGAAGGCCGTAAATAGCCCGTACAGCACGTTTTTGCAATATAAAAATTGACTTAATATCTGCCGCTGAGCCCCACAACAGAATTCCATATGACATTATGCTATGAAAGTAGCTAAAATATACTAATCTTGCCGTTCCAACATCAGTCAATTGCCTTATCTTTCTCACAGCATAAGCAGCAGAACTAAGTCTTCCAGACAGCCCCCTAATATGAGCACCCCATTGCAAATGAGAGTCTACAGTTATACCTAAAATGGTAGTAGAATCTACAGAGTTTAGTGGTTCATCTTTAACAATTATATGAGGGGCAGCAAACCTTAAACTTAATAATATAATCGCAATAACTAAGGAATATTAGTTACATATGTTTTTTATACCATCTAAGTTGAATTGTGTACTTGGGTAGATTTACATAAATAAGTAAAAATAAAAGGATCCACTTGCATAACTTGGTGATTTTTTGATTTTTTTAAGTAAATTCGATTTCAGTTGACAATCTATACTATCTATACTAATATTATAAAGCTGAAGAGTTTTTTCGCTAATCTCAGGAAGTACTGGTCCGATTTGAAAAATTATTTTTGTGTTGGATAGTCTATTTATCGAGAAAGGCTTTAAGCTATATGTATAACATCACGCTGCGACCAAGAGGAGCGAAGCATGAGTGAAAAATGTTGCAAAAAATAATCGCGATCATAATAACGGAAATTGACGCGGACGAAGTCGCGGGGACAGCAATTATTATATAAATAGTAACGCTGTGGTACCCCAAAACATTTAATTACTTAGAAACAGAAGCAGGGCATTGAAACTGAATGCTAATAAAAGCACAAACACAACCTCACACACGCCGCGGCCGTCCGGAAAAAACCAATGGCAAGCAATTAATTTTAACGGACGTCTTCGGAAATTATTAATTAATTCCATTTAAGACACGAGACTGAAATAACTAGTCCTTGTAGACATGAAATAGGACTTGGTATAGGATACAATATTAGGATGTTCCTCCTAAGGCTTTTTTCAAAAAATTTAAATGATTTTATTAACTTTTAGTTACTGTCTAATATAAACATCGTCAACTTGATGAAGGATTTAATTTACATTTAACGAGAAGTTAAAATTTTTGGATCGAATCCAAAAATACAAAAAACATAGGACGAATTGAGAACCTTTGAAGGCCTTCTTTTTTTGGTCAGTTAAAAAATGGTGCTGGGTTTGAGAGCTTATAATAAAGTACGTTCGTGTCTATACTATCAATACTAATATTATAAAGCTGAAGAGTTTGTTTGTTTGAACGCGCTAATCTCAGGAAGTACTGGTTTGATTTGAAAAAATATTTTTTAGTGTTGAATAGTCCATTTATCGAGGAAAGCTTTAGGCTATATAATATCACGCTGCGACCAAAAGGAGCGAAGCATGGGTGAAAAATGTTGCAAAAATAGTCGCGATCATAATAATGATGATGATTAGCAATATATTGTTAGGCACATGTTTTTAATAATTTTAAGCTCATAAAAGTCTTTTTAGTACTACTAAATAGGTCGGTATGGTTAATACATTTCCTCTCTGTCAATTAAAGTCCTATATGTTAAAATATGCAAATATTAGGAGTTAAAGTATGAAATTGCCGTTTTGTATGGACGAAATCGAGAAAAGTCATTTTTCCATACTAACAATTTTTTAGTTTTTTTAAAAACGCCTGAACCGTTTTCGGTGCAATTAAAGGTGAAAGTTAGATGGTTATAAAGCTACGCATTATAGTATTTAAATTTCTGAAAATCAAAGTATATAATACAAATATACTTAATTGAAGCAAGAAGGTCAGCTGACACATTGTAAGGGGTCTTTTCAACGACTTCCTCTGAAGTAATAGGCACTAGTATTGCATTTTTTTTTAGTAAAAGTTACTTTATTTAGTTTTTGATACAATACAAAAAGAATTACGCAATAATATGACTATACTTAAGAGCTATAAACAAAATAAAAAGTGGGAAAATAATCGGCAATTTCATACTTTAACCCCTATTACCTACTAACCTCTATTGTTATACTCGTAGTAACGAAAAACTTTTTGAATTACAAATAGTTTTGGCTTCAAGTCAAGCTGTACAAACGAAACAAGCAAAATTTCGCAAGCGTTGAAATCTTTCAAGGGTCACTTTGTTCCCAAGTTTTCGTATTAGCATTCTCTTGAGAGAAATTCCCTGAACTTGCTCCTTAAATAATAATTGTTCATCAAGAACTAAGAAGGAATTCCATTTGTATACAAAACAAACAATGTCAACGATATATATTTAAGGGTTTATGTTACATACGTTACAATGAGAAATGGGCTAAAATGTTTCAATCATTTTAGGTAAGTACTTACATTAATAAAAGTTTTTTTGGAATCAATTTTGTAACGACGGAAACTTATTGCCTGTTCTTATCTTTCGCTACCACAGTATCGGTGTGGTTTTTTGAGCACACTTCATAGTAGGTATCTTATAGTATAGTTAGGATTAGTTAAAAAATACCTACAAATTTATAATAGTCAATGTGTAGGTGTTTTGTTTAATAGAGCGTTATCTATAGAATAATAATAGTCATGATTTGCGAAATAGGCTTCTTCTTCTCCCACCTTAGACTAAAAACACCTAATCAAATCAAATCATTTATTTTCTTATACCAATTATAGGTTTTACAATGGAATAAAATATCAGCATGTAAAATGGTAATTGATTAAATGATTGGTAGATACTACTTTATACAGAGCAATAAAAGGTAAATAAAAGCTTGTAAAATAAAAAAGCTACTCTTTAGGATTGGGAGTCATTAAAATAGTGGACCCTGCATGGATGAAGTAGATTATATCATTAAAAAAAATGTACTAAAATTTACTGAACCCTTACTCTAGCCCGGGAGGTGATTTTAATATTTAAAACACCGGACAGACGAGCCAATTAGTCAGTTAACACCGAAATAACCGTTGCTATTAAAGATTCAGGTTGCAAAGTGCAGATCGGTGTCGCTGCATTTACCGCATATAGCGGCACTAGTCGGCCTGTCTGCCCCCAAATAGAACTATCAGGGAGGAACCAGGAGCCAACTACAGGTAATAATCGATGGTTTTACTGAAAGGTTTAGTTAAAATACTTTCATGTTTGAACTCATTATAATCGTCAGCATCATTAGCCATTTTAGTGCGCTACTGACCATAACTCTATCTAAAAAAAGATTTTTACCACGCTTGGCATGCTGTCTATTATGTGATGACGCTGCTGTAGGACTTTGTTGGGCGATATTCATTCAATCGCCTCTTACAACAATCCGGAAGAAAAAGGGTGGTTTTATTTTAGGCAGCATACACTGTGCACGCATTAGTTTATACGGGGTTGCAGAGTGAAATCCAGAAATCATTGTTCAAAAAAAATATATTCTCATACTTCAAACATAAAGACGAAAAGCATTAAATAAGGCACCAATTCTGAGCCCGGTGCCAAATAAAGAATCATCGATAGTCATCATGCACCGATTCATAACACATGACTAATTTTCGCCGATTCAATCATTTGGAAAACAATACAGTTATTATTATTATCACACCAATTTTGAGATGTATGTATGAATAATCCTTGTATAAACGGTGAAAAGTTTGTCCGCACCCCCGGTCTATAATGGAAGTATCCAGACTAAACTGAAAATAGCGACCTGTAAATGTGAAATTGATTTTGACATATTTCGCTAGTTTAGATATACCTGAACTGTCTAGGAATGCCTTCTGTATAAACTTATTTCCGGATTTGAGCCGTCTGGTTTCTCAAAATATGACAATTGAAAAATTGGTTTACGCCCGGTGGCAGGTCGACGGCTTGATTTATGAGTTAACTCCTTTGTAAGTTTTATGATGAGTGCCAACAATATTTTACAACATCGGATGCTTTATACGACAGCGTGGGGTTTTTCATTCGATTACAAAGAGCTTCGTTTGAAAAATAGAAACCAATGATACTTTCCATTTGCCAATCCATTAAAACTTGCGACGCCCTATTTTCGATGCCTTAAGCTATTGCCCGTTTTCAGTAATTGAATCCTATGGTTCCATATTTGCTTATTTTCCCGTACCAATACAGAGTGCAGAGCATGGAACAGCTGCTTAACAGGGTTGTAATTCATCAAAAAGGTAACGTATTCATGATATTGTTCTAACACTTTTTTTTAATCAACCTATATCACCCCACTGCTAAGCAAAGATCTCTCCCAAACTCCGCCACTAGTCTCTATCCATCCCCAACTACTCCCAGTCACCGTTTCTTGGGTCTACCTCTTCGGCGATAGCCATCCCCAGGTACTCGTGTTGCGATTTGAGCCCACGTATCGGGGTGCATTCTACAGGCATGCCCCGCCCACTCCCATTATGATTCTAACAGTTATCTTATTATTTTTCAAATGGTTGTGATTCGGAATAAAATGACTGAAAGCTTTCCCTTGTCGTTATATCACAGTATCGTCGGTCAGGTAATTGAGTCATATCGTCCACATGTCTCATAACTGTTTTACTTTCTGATTAATTTAAAGTGACGTAATTTGCGAATACGCTCCATGCTCTGATAAGCCCAGTATATGAAATAAAATACCAGAATGTTCTTACCAGAATTCGAAAATGTTCGTCTAGAGGTAATTATCTATTATGAAAATTCATACAAAACAAAGTCGTGTGAGTTACATCACTTATAAACCAAGAAAGGCTGAACTAATTTCCGGGTCGTTTAATACGTTGGTTCGTCCTCTACCCGAATAGCACAATACTAAAATACTAAAATCATCAAATAAAATTACAAGAAAATAAATTTTGAGAAAATTTACTGTCTTATACATTTGCGACGCCCCCTCGGTTGAGATGATAGAAACTACAAATAATATACAATCATAAATCCTTAATTAGGTACGAGTATTTCTCGGGGTCAATTGCCTATGCCCTATGGTGGCTACCATAGGTATAATATGGTAATGTGATTTTATTCACAACATGATAGCTATCAACAGATAATAACAAAAAACTTATAAACTAGCAGTCTTTGCTTCCCCTTTTAATCAAAGCAGAACGAAGTTTGCTGGTTTAGATATAGTAATAAATATGATGTTATTATTAGAAATAAGTCGTGACCTACATATTATTATATACTAGCTTTTGCCCGCGGCTTCGCTCGCGTTAAATTCGGGGTAACAATAAAATTTCACCCCCTCTTTAAGAGGTTGGGGGCAGATTTCCAAAAAAAATGATGCACGATTTTTTTGTTAGTCACAAACAGTCCGCATACCAATTTTCAGCTTTCTAGCTCGAAAATTGCGGAATGCTCCATACAAACTTCCACCCCCTCATTTTAGGGAAGTGAGACAAAAAGTAGCCTATGTCACCACTCTCCATCCCATAAACTATCTCCACTTAAAAAATCACGTCAATTCGTCGCTCCGTTTTGCCGTGAAAGACGGACAAACAAACAGACACACACACTTTCCCATTTATAATATTAGTATGGATAGAAGTAGTATACCTACCTACATATATTATTAGTATGATGCATTGTGTAGCCATTTCAGTTGGCACTTCGTAGAGTATCCCTAGAAGCCGAGATTAAGCTATCACGAGTAAACTAGAGCTTAATATGAATTGCTCAACTATCCATTTTCCCTCTTCAAGGAAACGGAAGCCAAACAACTTAGTACCTAACATATGTTCGTATGTACTTCTACAGACCAACTTCTCAGCACTAAAGTTCTTAACTACCAAGTCAAGACAAAACCTAACTAATGTTATTTCATATTATAATTAATAACCCTAATACGCGTAGGTAAACCGTAAACTAACAAATTATTTGGTTTGTATTTAAATTAAATACTTAATACGAAATTTGGGTTAGGGTGTCGCAAAGGGGGTGCACTAACCTAAACCTAACCTAAACTATTTTCAGCGCAATCATTTCTGTCACTAAATGTATCATAGTCAGCTTTTTGACAAAAGATTTGCAATTTCTTATATATAGCTTTGTTTGTAATGTTCTTTGAAGCAAAATGATTTAAAAATTGTTTGGATTTTTGTTTCGAGTCAAACTTCTAGCAAAGTTTTCACGATGTTCCCAACCTAGGGATATTTATTTAATGACCTTACTTTCGTTTTCCCGAAATCGCTAAAGTACTCGTCGCTGCTTGAGTAACGGTGAAGAAGTTACGGTGATATATGAGGATAAACTTGGTATTGTTGAGAATGTATCACAAAGTCTGTTAATTACAAGTTTATTTATGTTTAACAAATCTTTTTCATTACATTTAAAAAAGCTGTCATTGAGACTTTTTCTACACAGTACAATCTGCATCTTCAGATAAACCAATTACGACTTTAAATATATTCCGGTAATATAATTGTTAAAACTTGCTCTAAGTTGCGAATACCTTGTTCATGGAGCAAAACTAATACTGACGAATAAGCGAAAACGGCTTTACAATTATCGCTTATTTTGTTCAGTTGAAAACGAAAACTTTTTCGTAATCTGTTTAAAAACTAGTTAATAAAACTTACCTACAAGTTTTTGTATTAATCTCCAGCTTTTAATTAAACTCTGAAAGTGATCCTAACTCCTCTCCAGCTTCACGATGAACGAATCCACGTCTAGAATCAGCATACGATGCATGCTACACAAATAAACAAACCACAAGAAGAACGACAAAGTTTATCCACAAGCAACGCGAAAATATTTTGGTAGGTCGGTGCGACCCGCAGTCGGGAATCATTGAATGTTTCCTGCTTTCACAACTTCGGCTGGGATCTTTTTGAACAAGTCTTGTTTTCATTGGTTTGTTGTACTCCAGTGGCTGACGTGCCTTTCTCGAACTTTCCCCTTTCCATGTCTGAGTGTTCCGATATGCTCAAGTAGTTACAAATCTCAATTTCAGTTATCTCTTAGATAAATAAATGTAAAGATAAATATTTTAAATGATAGAAAAATTACATTTACGAGCTTTTATTACTGTCTATCCAGACGGTTCGAAAACTTCACAACATTCGTGATCACGGTTTGAGTACACACGATAATGCGAGTTAATACTGTAAAGATTTGTAATCTTAAGAATAAATATATATTGATAAAGATAAACTTATTACTATATAAAACTGAAATGAATCTGTGTGACTTCAAATTGATGGTAAAATAAACCTTCACAATACGCGGGATTTCATGCAGCTACATAAATAAATCAATTTAATTTTTTCACAAAATAAATAATCCCACTATAACTAGTCGTGTAGTAACAGTAAGATTTATCAACTACATTAATTATTTGAATTCATATAAAATATTATTAACCTATCCGAATTGTCGACTTTTGTCTTAAATAACACTAAAGTTTAAAATCCTATAAGTTGTAAATTGTATCTGAAAAATGACCTGTAAAAAATTTTTTGAAATACAAAGATTTTTATTTCAAATTCATTTCGGCACAAAAAGCCTATTATGATAGTATTGTTTACAATCATGTTTTTTCAACGAGTTTTAATATTGTGTTAATGTATTTGTGGTAATTTAGATATTAACTAGCTTAGAATAGTAACATAATAGTATTTGTATATCATTTTCAGCGGAGATTAAATCTTACACGGGTTAAACTATGTGAAAAAGCTTATTAGTGTTATCTTAGTTACTGACCACACTTTACACAAATTGACAGTCATATTCTGGTACTCTTGTAAATATTATCAAAGACCGCATCCTTTTTTGATACCTACTACTTTTGTTATAGTGCTGAAGGAAAACTAAAAGGCAAAGCAGAAACTTTCTGAGCTCTTTGAACGTTTTCACGAAAGCGGTTTACTGTTCACAAAGTCCGTACCGCAAAGCTGGACTCTGGTATTTTATCATTGATTCCATTACAAATCTGAGTCGACAAGCCCCAGCAGCTATTGTTCAAGCTTGAAGCGATCAATGAGCTCTACAAGAGCCTCCCTGAAGTTGGATAATTAATTACTGGCCTTAATGCCTTGGACGCAGTCGTTATGGTGCCCCAGAGCGCCGTAGACTAACTCAAGCCCATACAATACCCTATTGAATCCGGATAATACGTTTTTGAGTTACTACCGAAACGGATTAGCTATATTACAAGCGAGGAAATTATTACTTTCCAATATTACTTCGTAAATCTTCGGTACTGCCGGTAGAGACCAATTCTTTTTACGTTCTAACTGGTTCCTCAGCAGCATTTTATGAATAGTACCATCAGAAACCTTAATAGTAAGTTAAGTTACAATTTTGACTCCTAATAGTAGGACTTACGTGTTCAGAATGTCAAAACGAAGAAGCAAAACATACACGCGCCATTAGGTTCAGTCGGAATACCCCGAAAACACAGGTAAACGAAAGCAGTTATCTCTCAAATGCCTATTATCGAGTTGCTTATTTTAATACAATTCCTTTAATAATGGAAATCTCAAGAACGTAAACTTAGAGTTGATCCAAAATTGACAAAAAACATAACTGTATCGATGTAAAACCACAATAGCTGAGATAATATGTACAAGACTCACATAAACATATTCCCTCAGTCGAGTCTTTACTATGCATATATTTCTTACCAATTCCAATATAAATTCTGCCGGTAATGGGCTGACTGTTCTCGTTAGGTACTATCTAGTCTTGACGCTCACATCATTCAAAACAAACGGCACTACATCCCGTCCATCAACTGCATGGTTCAAAAAGAAATATCTCACTGATGACTCACTAATGTTTTGTTGATTTGACAACAACATTTTGGGTCAGATTTATGAGTTCTAATTATTGTGAATAGATAATTAAAATATAATAACCGATTGATTTGTATGTTACTTAATTAACCAGCTACCGAAATAATAGGTCTTTACCTATGAAATTGCCGTTCTGCAGTACTGGCCATTTCCAAACCAAATTATTTTTGTTTGGCTTTAGGGTCTGTTTCACAATCATTAAGTAAAGGCTTAAGTAGTTACTCAACGAGTTAATTACGTAGAGGTTAAATCCTTTCGTTAACTTTCTTTGCATTTCACAATCATCCAATCAGTAAATTAAAGTGAAGATTATATAATTAAACTTACTTACAAGTTACGTTTCGTTTCAAGGTAAGAATAATTTATGTGTTTCTATAAAGTATAGTAATCACAGAATTATAATTAAAAATATTTTTTGTTATGATTATAAGTAATAAAAACAATAAATTCGTACAAAAAATGTTTACACTGTAATGTAAATGAGTCATTTCACCTTTTCTAAAATCAATGTTTCTGTAAGAATGGAACGCAACGAGGTTTCAACAAAAAGTCTATGTCGAGTCAACGTCAGTTAGTCAGTAAATGGCAAATGTCAAATTTGCCGACGTTTGGTATTTTTTGTGTGGTGATTTTGTTTGCATTGAATTTACCATTACGAACATTGTGTTATTTTACAATGACTGCAAAACTGTCCATTTAAATAATAAAATAACTTGTTGTTGATGAAAATTTGGAAATGACGTATTTGAGGTTATCTTTTTAAATTTACTTGTCAAGTAAAAGGCTACTTGGCAGTGCATCCGGTGATTAACTTAACGAGCAGATAAAGTGGTGATTAACCCTACTCAGGGATTGTGAAACGTGAAAAATAATTTACTGAGCAGATAGGGTCGAAGTAGCTTACCCAGAACTTTACTCAGCGATTGTGAAACAGGCCCTAGAATTCTAATTTCAAATTAATTTTATTTTAATTAAAAACATGGAATTCTTTTTCCAAAAGTAGTTATTTGTTTATTGATTAGTGTTACATGTTAATCGCATTTAAAGCTTTTTCAAGTCATCATGGATACGTTAAAAATTCAAGTAAATATGGAATATGAGTACCGTCGTGGCAGCAACGCGGCACAAACGGCACGCAACATCAACGACGTTTACGGAGCTAACACTACAAACCAACGCACCACCTGTTATTGGTTTGCTCGCTTCCGTTCTGGAAATTTCGCCCTGAAAAATGAACCTCGCGGTCGTCCGAAGACTTTGGTCGACAATGACGAATTAAAGGCGATTGTGGAAGCTGATGATACACTGATGAATCTACGGCTGAATTAGCAGCAGCTTTCGACGTTAGCGTCAAAACAATATTGGTCCATTTGCGTCAAATTGGCAAGGAAAAAAAGCTTGACAAATGGGTGCCCCACGAACTCAATGATCGCCAGCGCGATATACGCGTCGAGACGTTCCTTGCACTGCTCAATAGACACACAAATGAAGGAATTTTGAACCGCATTGTTACCTGCCATGTAAAATGGATTCTCTTTGATAACCGCAAGCGCTCAGCACGTTGGTTTGATCCTGGTTCAGCACCTAAACAATGCCCTAAACGAAAACTTACCCCTAGAAAAGTGATGGTCACTGTTTGGTGGTCTAGCGCCGGTGTGATTCATCACAGCTTAATTCTTACCAAACGGGGTGAGCATTACTGCAGATGTGTACTGTGAAGAACTAAACACAATGATGGAAAAGCTGGCACATCTCCAACCAGCATTGGTCAATCGCTCGTCTCCGCTGCTCCTGCACGACAACGCGCGACCTCATACTGCACAGCAGACGGTCTCCAAGTTGCAAGAACTGGGGTTGGAAGGTCTCTGTCATCCGCCCTACTCACCAGACCTTGCGCCTACAGACTACTACTTTTTCCAGAATTTGGATAACTTCATGGCGGGAAAAAAATTCAATACCCGAGAGGCAGTACAAAATGCCTTTCAAGAATTGGTTGCCTCCCGTCCAGCTGATTTCTTTGAGAAGGTCATCAAAAACTGCCACTGCGTTGGCAAAGATGCTTTGATTGCATGGGTGATTACTTCGATTAATACTAATAAAAAATACATGAAAAAAATTCGTTTAATTTTTTTCATACAAAACGGCAAATTCATAGGTAAGGACCTAATATTACATAATTTATATAAACAATTATATAAACAAAGCAACCAATAATAAAATGCACGGGCTGAAATACAATCAATCTACGTCATCATAAAAAGGCTGTCGCTAAAGATATGTGTATCTAAGTAGGTACTTATTGGGAAACACGTAATATTTTAAACGATTTCTCCCTTTCAATGGGGGCTTTTATTACGCGCTCGCAAGCGCAAAAATAACGTATAATTTACTCGAGTATGGGTTTAATAATATCCTACCGTGAGCCGACGCCATATTAGCATTTGAAAATTAAAGTCAAATCGATCAATCAGCGCGAAATCTGGCGGCAAGTGATTGAGAGCACGGCGCCTCAATAACTTGGAGCAAAAACGCCACTTCTGCCCTTGACGCGAGTACGCTCGCGCAGCAAATGTGAAAAGGAAAATAATGTAAGATTAAAAGTCTCTTGTAGAATTCAAACTGTAATATTATGTCATAAAAAACTTGTACAGTTAACAGCTCAACTTATCACAAAACATCATATTTTCTTTATTAATATGGGTATACAATTTTACTTAGATAGGTACTGTTACAATGTGTGACTATTAAGAGCAAAGGCCGCTAATTCGCGTAACTGAATCGTATCATAATCGTAACTGAACGACAGGTTTTTGACAGTTCTAGTATGGGCTAAATGTCAAAATCGTCCAATTCAAACACGATCGAACTGCGATTCGGTTACGCGAATTCGGCCCCAGAGCATTCAGTGCTCATTTATTATTAATTAAATTTTTAGAAACAGCTAAGCTACAGATAAAATTGCTTTTTATGTTAGAGAAATAACAATACAAATGTAATGATTGAATAAGTACCTACTAATTATAATAAAATAACGTATATGGGTTGAGTCTTAACTCACCGACCGTACTGATTGACGGCAATTTGTCAAGCGCCATCAATCCGGAGAAATTAATTTTCCGTAAAAATATGCAAATATCTAAGTCCCTGTAAAAATACGCGATATATTTAGGTACGGGCAACATTTTCGGGGACATTAAAAGCGGAATTATAAAGGTGGCAAAGGCAGAGCGCCCGGAGCGAATGGGAACGTGCCGTATCTGTATCGTAACTAAATTAACTGGCAACCTCTGGCTCGTAGGTATAATACTTACAACGAAACGGCTCTCAACTGTAAACTCTATTATTTCAACCAAAAACGACGCTACGCGTCTGCACATTTTGTTGCTAGTATATTTTTGAAGCGCATTAAGTTCTATTTGTTTCAATTTAGAAGATCTAGATAGAAGGTGCTGTCTAAACTTTGTAAGATATTGTTATTGCTAACTTGAGTAATA
Organism: Anania crocealis; assembly: GCA_949315895.1. Lineage (NCBI taxonomy): Eukaryota > Metazoa > Arthropoda > Insecta > Lepidoptera > Crambidae > Anania > Anania crocealis. The sequence continues at coordinate 9,743,549 of OX438862.1, forward strand.
AAAATCTCGTGAGCTGAAGCGAAATTACTATAGGATAAAATATAGTTCTGTTTACTTACATAGGTAAATTATTAAGGAAGGTAGGAAGAGTTAATTGATTTGGGGTTTAAACCTTGTACCTTGTTTTTTTGCACTTAACAACCACCCATCGGTATATCATCTATCAGACACATAGATTTAGTATGATATAAATACTAAATCTATGATCAGCCATCAGTTCTGCGATTATGGCGCTTGTAACATGAATTGGAAAAACCCCGAATCAAATAACTCTTGTGACAATGACTTGACTTGACTCTTGTAAAAAGTTTAAATCGCTGTTTAATGAACGTTGTCAGTATAAATGTATTTTATTTAGTGTTTCAGTTTAAGGGTAAGATTCGCACTGAAAGTCACTCATAGAAGCAGTTTGCAATGACTTAATTTTGCGTAATTGCTACGAAAAATAATTGTCTGATAGCGTGAATGAATTATTTTGTTGTTCTATAATTGATCATGAATCATCAATCAATAAATAACTACTTTTAAAATTTTGCGATGCATAAACTATTTAAAAAGATTTACGCAATGACCTCCCAGAGTAGTGTGTGGCAGCGCTTGGCGATATAAATAGCTAGGGGTATTTTCAGAGTAATCGAACGCTCTCAGAATAAATATTCTGAGGTAGTTTATTATAGGATTTTCGCTTTCACTAGGAAAAAAAATTGTTAGTAAACGCTTTCATTCCAAGTTTCATTTGAAAACGTTCACAACATAATTGAGGAGAGAAAAAAAACACCACATTATATGAAGTTCTTTGGTTTAAGTGTGTGTGTGTGTGTAAACTATGAAACCGTTTTTTAGGATTATTTTTTTCCAATTTTTTGGCATTATTACTATGGATATTATTATATAATATTTTATAAATTACAGTTTTATTAAAGTCTCTGTTTTTCTTATGAAAAGTATAGGCACCTTAGGGCTCCATAAAACACATTTCTAAATTAGTAGCGCAAACATGAATAATTTTAATCACTACAAAGTACATTAGTGTAAAGTAATATCATTACTGTTGTTATCCCCAAGGAGATACCGGGAGAGTTGTTCAGCCAAGGATAAACTTAATTGATCGAGCACCTCGACTCGAACATACCTATTCAATTTACTCCACCGGCATGGACCACTAACTACCTACGCAATCTTGTTGATTAGAGTCATAAAGGTAATTTAGTATCATGACTAGTTAAAAACAAACATTTTTAAAGAAACATAATGTATGTACAGTCAAATAATTTAATTGTTAAGTTAGATAAACGAAAAATTTAATTTTGCCAGGTAGACTTTACTGATATCAAATCGCACGATTGACTCATCCATTAATTTCTTAACAAAATCAAAGCAACCTAAACAATAATATTACGCATCGATACAAAAATGACACTTTAAAACTGTCCAAGTTTAACAAATAATCACTACGTTTTAGTCATATCTTACCATAATAAAGCTCTCATAGCCCAATGCTTCTTCGTGATCAATTTCTGTCACGAATGTTAAGCAACAATAGGAGCGGTCACTAATTAGATGGGTGACCGTTTGTGGCATCATACCTTGAGCGCTTCCGTGCTTCGGAGGGCACGTTGCCCACGTTGAGGGCAAGCTTCGGTCTCGGCTGTTATCATAAGAAAACAGTCGTTAAGCCCTGTTGGAGGCCTTCGGGCGGCTTGAGAAACGTACAACAGCGGGGTGATGTTGCCACAGTGTCGCCCTCGCCGTCCACCAATCCGCACTAGGCCAGCGTGGTGGTACTAAGGCCTTAACCCCTCTCCTTAAAAAGGATAGAGACCTGTGCTCAACAGTGAACGAAAATAGGTTGTTACTTTACTTATTTTTTAACATAATAAAAAAAATTACCTTAGGTGAATAACGTAAATATGACTGCAACTAATTAAGGTATAAGTGCACTTAATGTTCAGGGGGTATACCTGCCAAACCTGCCTGCCAGCCTCTGTCAAATAGTGGACTGTTGTGGACGCTAATGCTGCTACAAAATATTTACAAAAATGTCACCACCATCTTCCTATGGTAATATTCCTTTCGATTAGGCGCTTGCAACTTCGCAAAGTAAAAATAATTAAGGCACATGGTAGAACGTGGGTTGCCCTCTCACCAAGTAAACCTAACTTGACGTTTCGCGGTGACAATGAATTATTAACATACCCGGAACAAATTTCGGCGACAAATGAAAACTGTACTTGCGTCGTCACCGCGCTTCGATAGGAACACTCCCCGTCGTCGTCCAAGCTGACTGTATTTATCTTATAATTGTATGTGCTGAATCTCTTTTTTCATGATTTTGATTTTGTATTTTTTAACTTTAACTTTAACTTTTGCTTAAGTTAATGGTGTCTGTCTGTTAGTGGTGTTACACTACGTGATACTCATAATTTTGCCATTTAGTGTGTATACATTTAGGTTGTCAATCTAGTTCTAAGTTACTAACCTGAAAGTATTTACCTAACCCATGATTGTGAACTGTGGTATATGCCTAATAAATAAAATAAAAATAAAAAATAAAAACCGGCTATCAGGTGAAGGTCGCCATATACCGTTGTTGTGGAGGTACGTAAGGGCCTACGTCTAGCAGTGGACGTCGTATGGTTTGTAGAGATGATGATAATAGAGACTCGAAAATGATGAATCATAGATAACTCAGTATCTCAATTGTTCAATATTTAAACTTTCAGTAAAAAAGTCTTATAGAAAAAGTTTTTAAAATAAAATTCATAATTTTCCTCAAGCTCATAATATAAACTAATTCAGAACAAAAATACAAATGGTTACAGTCAAAACTTATGGCAAAGAAACTTTATTGAAATAACATTTTTCACTCCTAATCAAACTTTTGAATTTATGCCTATATTTTAGGATTTATGAGGTTGTATTTTTTATTTAAGTTAAACTGTAGGTACGCTATAAGATATAATGTTGTGTTTGAAACTATCCCAAGCAAAACGTACATTTTTCGGGATTAAAATCTGCGTGCCCAATTTCATTTAGATCTGTTCAGCCGCTCTGGCGTGATCGAGATACAAAATCACCTATTCAAATCGGTAAGCGTACCCTGATGATACGGTCACCTAACTTTTAACACGGATAAATCTGTCGACAAAATTAGCTGTGTAAACAAAAGGTTAAGAACATTTTGTGTCACATCTGCAATGTGTTTTGTTACAATGAAATTAACTCAAATCTTATTTCCCATTGTCTTTAAAATACTGTGATCAAATTATTCAAAGAAATTAATAGCGTTTCAAAATGTTCGTCTGTTCTGTTTCTCCCTAACGAAAGCTTTACAAATCTCAAAATTACACGTTTTGTTCTCGTAATTAGTACATTTTCCGTGCAACTCGTGTTTGAAATAACAAATAGACTGTTTGAGTTTTGGAGCATAAAAACACAATTATCTGATTACAAATTGAATGTCTTTTATTATGATAGAACCATAACAGTGTATACAAAGGCAAAACTATTGACTTTGCATGCATATTCGTTCTTGTGTCGTTTATTTATTTTTAATTGCATTTCGACAGTTACATAATGTGCCAGCATCAAAGCCACAAAGTAAAATAGCTCCACCCCTTCTCGTATTATGAGTATCCTAAGAGGTGACTAACGGAGTCATCCTTTAGTCTAAGAAACGATGTTACATGTAGTTTTGTGTCAGTCCTATCACATAGGTAACAGCGTTTTCTTTTTACTATTGGTTAGACTGTAATCTCCAACTCTTCTGCCGAGCGTGGCGATAATGGCGAAAACCGCTTTTTAAAGAGACTGTTTCCAGCATTGGATGATGATGGTTCATAATTAGTGGTCGGACATTGCATAACTAAAAAGGTTCTTTCTTGCGTACGGTACCGTAGTCTTTTGATGGTTTTTGTTTTTCACTTAAAGAGCTTTAGTATTTAAGTTTGGTGTGATTCGTATTTATTAACGAAGTAGACAAGTTATTTATATTAAGTGATACTATTTCAATGATCCATGTCTTGTCACATAACGTGTCATCAGAATAACATGTTTCAGACCCGATAGTGACTAGAAACATGCATCACCAGGAATAGTAGCTTTCACGGAATCAATAAAAAGGAATAAACACTAAAAACCCGTATCCTACTCGACATTGGCATTGGTATATTAACTTAAGGAAATAATAACTGATGCCAGCGATTTCATTATATTATTCTCAATACAATAAAGAAAATCTTGGCAGAAGTACGCAAATCTTAACGTAACAGTTGTCAAGTTAGTTTAATGGGATAGGAAGCCATACACGAACAAATATTATTTTTTAAGAAAAGGCGTATTGCGAACAATTTTCCTACCTTACAAGTCTGTCGCCGTATTCAGATTTTGAGAATGGGGCGAAAATGAGATTGTTTAGTTATCATTGTGCGGCGGGAGTATCGCTGGCATGACGCTGGCCTGATTTCCCCACGGTCTCCATTCCTCGGGGTGGCCACATCACTGCACTCCACTTGATTAAACCTAAATTTGTAATCAGCTCTCGTTTAATACTTGCGACTCAGTAGTTTCATATTACTAAGTAAGTTATAATTATTGTACTCGTAAGTAATGTAACAAGAAGGTAATTGTGTTACGATAAATTGGACTTAATATAAAATGTAATTATTACCTGTTTTGATATAAGAAGTTAATATACCCAGAAATGCAATAACTTCTCAAACGAAGTGTAAGACGATTGAGAAGTTATTGCATTTCTGGCCAGGTGGAGTGATGACTGGCAGGAGCTGGATGCGAGAAGCCGAGGATCGAACTAAGTGGCGTGCAATTGGAGAGGCCTATGTCCAGCAGTGGACTGCGATAGGCTGATGATGATGATGATGAAAAGATAGGAAAAAATCATAAGAATAAAAAGTTTTTTAGTTAATTATTTACGTATAAAAAAAAAGTCTCGCTTAAACTCGAGAACGGCTGGACCGATTTAGCTCATTTTGCTCTTGAAATATTTGTGGTAGTTCAGGGATGGTTTCAACGGTAAAAAACAAATTCTCATTCAAATTCAAATTCAAATTCATTTATTTCATTCTATCATTATTTTTACAAATAGTAGTTGGAGCCATCCTAGTAGAAGTTAATATTAACTTCTGTAGCAGGAGGTTCCGCTCTTCTATATCTTACGTTATACAAGTTTGATAGACATATTATAATAAAAATAAAAGATAAAATTTTATGTTTTAAGAAAAAGGGGTGTACTTAGTGTGGTTGACCATGTATGTGTGTGTGTGTATGGGTGTGTGTAAAAAACAAAATTAATAGTAAAGGAAAATGATGAAAAATACATTTTCGAATAAATATAAACTCTTCCTAACTATTTGATGTCTTTTGTCTTTTTAGATATAAACAAATTAAAGATGCTTTCAAATATCTATAAGTACGTTTAGAAATTTAACTATTTCGTATATAGCTGTTTTATGAGGTTCGAACTCTTTGGTCTTTGTTTCGGAAATAAAAAAAGTGTACCTAAAATTATTAGTTGTTTGAGCATTTATTAAATCAGCAGCTTGACATCAGAAACCATTAAATTGATTATAAGTATAATAACAGTTTTACACAACTACTTATAATACGTATAAGTGATACGAGGTTCACCTAGTCGTGTAGTCTGTAATAATGTAATAATAATAATATAAACAGCTTGCACAGCTTGCTTATAATGAATAATAATAATATACCTTAATCCTTTCATTCATTGTATCGTGATTCGTGAGAGAATTAAAATTTCAGAATAATTACTGAATTTAAAAATATATTTATGAATGCTTAGTATTTCGAATACGCGTAATAATTAATATTCCCAAAAAAAAAACATGTACCTACCTGCTCATCTTAAATACACAAAAGTATTTTTACACTCGACACCGCGCACCTCTCCCAAGACAATTCTTCTAAAAGCATTTGGAAAGATGATACACGCCTTCCCAGGCCATTATTTGAGTGACTTTATAATCTTTATAAAACAACGGAATGTTCTACCAAAAGCTAAGCATGCACTAAGTACCCATATTAAGTTACAAAATTTCACCAAACAACAAATTAAAAGCAGCCGAAAAGAAAGTTTATAAAGATTTCTCATCAATTACTCGGCTCTGCCAATGTTTCCGCAACTGAGTTTTCTTCGTAGTATTGTTAGATGAAATACGGCGCGAACTTTCGTTCATTACGTCCCAAATGTTGTTAAAAGTATGAGCTATTGAGTAATAGTTTGTGGCCGTCGGATTACTACACCCACTTGTAGAATAATGACCTTACAAGTTGGATTTGTTTGATATATTGTTTTTCTTTTGGCTACTAAATGTGGCTTAGGTAAGTACTAGGTGTTTGGATAAACAACGGGATATGTTACTTTACTTTTATGATGCCAGATAGGCATTTTACTACAATACCATTCGGCTTTTCGTAGTGCGTACGATAAAATTACGTGACAATTCACAAAATGTAGTTGCTACGTGAGCTACGATGGTGTCGCCGTAATATTCCCAGAAATGCTATAACTTCTCATTCATAAGTGACATCAGCCTCCTATCTTGCTGCTAGGTAATGGTCCAGTGGGCTGCCTCTGGAAAATATATTGGACTGTCTAACTTTGACACAACTAATTTTGACATTTCGGGATAAGTGGTGGAAATTAGTACCTATTTGCTTGAGCGAGACGATGATCTACAGTTTAATTATTGGGGTCTGGTGCTGTTGTAGGTTCATAAAGATGTCGAAGCCCGTTTCCGCCGACCGAGGAACGTTCTCGAAGATCCCGACGACAAAATCACATTGTTCATTAAACAATTCACCAGTCACAACAGTACACACCCGACAAGCACTAGGTCGAATCAGCGCACTCGCCGGCGAGTGCGAGGACCCTTGCATCATTTTGGCAGGTACAGACATGTACCTGGCCGCTTCTCACCAGTCCGCCCTTCGGACTAGCGGTGAGGCGTATTTATCGCAACAGATAAATTTAACAGATATTTATATTCCGAATATAACAACTGTTCTTCCTAAGATAAATATCTGTTATAGGAAATAACAGCTAAATCTTAACAGTTGCCGTAAGAACAGTAGAAGAACAGATGCATAAAATATTGCTTGGCCGTTGCTGTTATCTGCGCGATAACTGTTATTGTATCATCCCCTCTCATTCATTTCGCTTATACACAAAAGAGAGGCACCTAGTATTGCCTAAACAACAAATTTAAATCAACCTCACATTCGCAAATATCATAGGCAAAATGTGTCTTCTTAATTTGGTTTTATGAGCAGTTTAATAGCTCTATCTCTTTTTTTCGATCGCGTTCGAAAGAGAAGCTCCTAGTATTTATAACATGAAAAAATGAAGTGGTTACTAGATTACTCAGTTTTAGGTATCAGAAACAGTCTCCTACATTTGGTCTTGTGTTTGATTGATATTTTGACGTAATGTTCGGATACATTCACAAAATAAAAACACAAAATGTTTAGGCACCTAAACCTTGTAAAAGATTTAGGTAAATATTTTTACAAAAAAACTTTACCTCCTAAAAATCGTAATATTAGCAAATTGACAGTCCTAAGCCTGTTCTAAGCATGAAGGAAAGTTTTTGATTGTATTGGATGGGTATTAAAAAGATTGTTTGAGATTTTAGTGGCTACAGGAAGTATCAAAATAAGGAATAACAGGCTGTTATTTAATAACAGATATTTGGACCTGTTATTTTTACATAACAAGAACAGTAGTAACAGATATCGACTTTTACCTGTTATAACTCATCTCTACATCGGACGACGGCCCAAGCCGAGGTCCGAGCCTACAGAGGCGCCCTTGAGGCCTAGTCTGCCCCCCTCGATCGGGCCCACTAGAACGGGGCTCGCGTAGATCGGTCTGTATGCAACCACTAGTCGGGTCGACCTCTTGGCCGGGTGCCCTCAGCACCCGGCACGGTCCGATCGCGCCGCTAGTACGGGGCCTTTGCGCGGGCGAGCCCTAGGCTTCGCTGCGCGAAGCCTAGGGCCCGCTTGGTACCCACTTGCAGGCCGCTTTTGGGGTGAGTGCCTTCCGCACTCGCCTAAAACCCGCCCGGTGAAGCTGTAACGGCCTTCTGCCGCAGCATAGGTCCTTTCAATATAAAAAAATGAAAATAAAAAAATAAAAATAAAAAATAATAATAAAAGTTGTAGGTTCATACTTTATTATTTAACAGCCGTTTCGTTTGAATTGGTTGACACCATCTTGATTATTTTAATACTTGATATGATATTTAAGCAATTTAATTGCTATTATAATATCAGCATTTAATCTTGAAAAATTATGTCTCAGGCGGGACTCGAACCCGCATCTCGATAGTTAGCCTTGCAGCGATAAGAATATGCTTGAAAAATTGACGCCTATGACGTAGTGTCTCGGTGGCTAAATGGTAAAGCGCCGCGCCCGGTATGCGAGGAGATACGGGTTAGAGTCCCGCCTGAGACAAAAATTTTCTTGATTATTTAAATCTTCGAAGAGTGCAAACAGGTGCGTAAACAGGTTATGGGATCTACCTCCTAGTGGTCCACCCTGGGCAACGGCATCTTTGGTTTTCTAACCAATGATGACTTACCCCCGTATTTATAAACAAGTAAAAGTAATTACTTGACTACAAGTAATTACTTGAGAGACAATTTGTATGCCTTAATCAAGAAATTACTAGAAGTTATAACTACCAAAAGTTAGCATTTTCAACCAAATAATATGACTATTAATGGTGACCAATTTCTTTCACTTAAGTACTAGGTATGAACACTTTAAGTTATGACTTTCTTAAGCAATAAGTAATTACTTCTTTATAAATACGGGGGTTACAGATCCCTCTGGGGTGGTAGGCTTCGTAAGAGGCAGCCTGGATGCTACCACTGTCCTGCCAGAGTGTGTGGATGAACCATCTAGTAACTCTGGGTAAGCTCGCTACATCTTGGCTTCTTCTTAACCGTAGAGTTAAGTATGTAATCAAGAGCAAGCCCAATGTTTATAAAAAAAAAACTTTAGTCTTTAATAATTCGAACTCTCCTATTCCGATTTTTCCAAATCAAGGTGAACGCATACCTAGACGCGCCTATAAAGTTTATTCAGATTTTTTCCTTTCATTTTATAAGATTCTTGGATCGGTACTAGATGAATCTTTAAACATGACATTGTTATTACTGTTTATTTGACTTCAAGAAAATATGTAAATTTAAATTGAAGGAAGTTCTTAGAATTCCGTACTAAACATATTAAAGCTTATTGCAATAAATATTTATATTCCTGTGTTTGTATTTATTATATCGGTATTCATAATTAAGTACTTGAATAAATTTTTGTTTGACACTGGTATTGCGCTAGCTACAATTAGTTAGGTCAAGGAAATCGTAATCGTTATTAGCTATCCTAGTTTTGCTTATCTTATTAGAAATTCTTATTTTACAATACAGTTGATTGTATAACATGAAAAATATAATTTGATGTGGCAAGGATAGGTGCCCGTTTATACGATATCATAACACAATAAATATAATGCTTACAACAATTAATATGTATAATGCGATGATGGCGCTGCGTACGGCTCCTCGTGCGTGTCTAGGTGCGCGTTCGTCTTTATTCGCAATTTGATGTAGGCATTTATATTGGTTTTCGGATGTAAGACTTTCAAAAAAGCACCATGGGCAACTTAATACTTGTTTTGCTTTAAGCAAAGCGATTAATGCGTCTTGTTCCTATTACTAATACGACAGGCAAATGTAGGTTACCTCATGTGTTCTCATGTATGATCCTGACACTTGCTAATCCTCAGTTATCCTGATTGACCGTCCACGCGGTGTACATTATACGTACGAGTACGTGCGCAGTGTATAGTATACAGAGTAATTAAATAACAGTAATGTGGAATGCTAGCCCTTTGTGGAACGTTGCGGTCGGCTTTGAAGTGCCGAGGCCGAGGGGGCTCGATAGCTTTGTTAAAATACTCCGTTAATGTGCATATAGGCGTCGGGTGAATGCTTTATTAATCAGGAATAAATAATGAGGTGTAGTGTAGGTTTCAATTTTATTTATTTTATAGGAGTTGCCTTTCAGATTATAGTAATCTAATTCTTCAACAGCGTTGAACAGTAGGTAACTACAATAAGTGCCACTGTAACAAGTATGCATTTAAGATTTTGAAAGTAATCTAGCGGTAATTGTCATTGCATTATCAGTAACTGAGCCAGGTAACTAGCGCTCCCACATTTCGAGTCCCGTGTAATCTAAATTAAAAAGTAACAACCTATAATCATCCCACCAAGGCAAGGCAAAGGCCTCCATCGTTAAATGATGTATACAGGCGATATCACAACTCTTGTCAAATGCGGGTTGGTGATCAAAAACCCGAGCAATGTTCGAAAATTCAAAACTTTTGTGGCCCGACGCAGAGATCAAAGAAATGTTATCAATGCTCAAGATAATATTGTCATAATATAAATATTTGTTAATACTCAAGTAAATATTATGCCTTGTAAAGTTAAATCTGAGCCTTTAAATATGTGCTGAATAAAATTATGCAGGTCATATGAAACTGGGGCCTTTTGGTCCCTTCATTTGTGGGGGTAATTAAACAGGCAACCTCCGTCCGCCGCGGCGACCGCAGGTTAAATAATGTAGCTAAGCAGCTCTATTGAGCCGGTTGCATTTTACAAGGCCCCTGGGTACAGGTTCACATGATTGTCATAATTTAATCAAGATGATGACTACAAGTTAACTAATTGTATTACATGAAAGAAAATAGGCAATGCAATATGTATGATTACGTTCGCGTAATACGAGTATAGAAATCGTACATGTTACTTTTATTAGCCCGTATCTAACATCATTCAAGAATTAAGTTATGTAAAAAATACAAAATACGTTCAATTAGCCGCTTAATTGGAGATAAGTAAAATTTTATTCTCCTTAACTAGTTCTTTTAAATCAAATGTGTGTTAACCTGAATACAAACCATCTTTTATAATTTCATACGAATACTCTTGGTAAGTATTGTTAACTTCTAATAACTCAACAGTCACACCTAGCCATCAGCAACATCAGTCACACAAAGCCGGTAAGTAATTTAATTAGCTGCCTCTCGCCGCGGACCTCTGTATCTACTACCTCCATATAGGGTGAGTATGAAAATATTGTTACGAACGTGGAGTTCGGGATTTGGATAAAACACCGTTGACTTATTAGAAGAATATATTAGGCGATGAACAGGTCGCAAACACTATCACACAAGCCAAATCACAAGAATCGTAGTCCGGTAGGTCGCTGAGGTCGTTGGTTCTAAATCACTATAAGCCAATCCGCAGAGTAGTACTTTAATCCGTTGGTATCGCTAAAGTCGTCGTTACTTCGCACTAGATCACTTTCCGCAGGTATCGCACCGAAAGCTCAGAATGAACTGACTCGGCGTCTCAAGTCCTGTTATTTATATATCTCAACATCGACGCCGGTCGTACATACTAGAATGTTCGTTTTCTAGAAGAAATTACAAGGACGTTAAACGTAAACAACTCTAGTAAGTTATGCCATTTTGTGCCTTAATCTGTAAACTTAAAGTTCAATGTCGCTTGCACTAAGGTCTTGTTATTACTTTGTGGCCGAACTTAGGTAGTTATGTACATTTCTCTAGCGATATCTCGAACCTTCTAGCATGACCGCGACACTGCCCTCCTCTTAGAGATGCTCGTCCCGAGCGTCATCGTTATTCCCGTTATAACGTGCCAAGCGGTCGATGTGAACTACCTTAAGTGCTCCTCTCGGTGGCCGTTGGATCCGGTATGTAACATCGTTTATTCGCGTGACAACTTTGTACGGCCCTTCCCATCTTGTCTGTAATTTAGGTGACCTCCCTTTTCTCCGTGTCGGGTTATGCAGCCAGACTAGTGCTCCTTCGTCAAAGCCATTGGTATTCGCTTTCCGGTCATATCTAGTCTTCATGTTTTCACTCGACTGCAAGCCGTTTTCTCGCACCATGGCATAAATGTCCCGCATCTTGTCTTGTAAATCGGAGACATAATCCTGTACGGTGACGTGATCGTCTGGCGCTCCTCCGGTTACAAGGTCTACCGGTAACCTTAGCTCTCGTCCGAAGTTAATATATGCCGGGGTCGTTTTCGTGCTCTCATGTTCCGAAGTCCTGTAGGCGAGAAGGAATGGTGCAATGTACTTGTCCCAGTCTCTTTGATGGTTGTCCACCAATTTTGCTAAATGCCTCTCTAGTGTTTGGTTAAACCTTTCTACCATACCGTCGGACTGAGGATGATAAGCAGTGGTTCTCGTCTTGTGCATGCCCAATATTTTGCAGACTCCTTGGAACACGTTCGACTCAAAATTTCTGCCCTGATCGGAATGAATTTCCAGGGGTACACCATATCGGCATATGACTTCTTCAACCAATTTAGAGGCTACGGTCGTAGCTTCTTGATTAGGTATAGCGAAGACTTCTGGCCACTTGGTGAAGTAATCCATAACGACCATAAAGTACTTGTTCCCCGACTCTGTCACAGGGAATGGTCCGGCAACATCCACTGCTATCCGCTCCCATGGTGCACCAACGTTATAAAGTTGAAGGTGTCCTCGACTCCTGGTGGATGGACCTTTCACCGCAGCACAAGTGGTACATTTCCGACACCAATCTTGTACATCAGCTCTGCAGTTAAGCCAGTAGAATCTATCCCGTAGCTTTGTTAAGGTCCTTTTTACACCCAGATGTCCTCCTGATATGCCATCGTGTACCTCTCAGAGAACATCCTTGATCCTTTCCCTTGGGACGACCAGCTGTAGATGGAACTCTCTACCGTCAGGTTTTTCCCATTTTCGGTAAAGTATCCCGTTCTGCAAAATGAAACTGTCCCATTGAGCCCAGTACGCTTTAGTCGTAGCACTCGTAGGCGCAACTTCATGCCATCTCGGCTTATCGTTACCGCGTTTCTTCCATGCGACGATCAGTCGTATGTCTTCGTCTTTTTCCTGAGCTTCTTTCATGGACTCATCTTCCCAAGATTTTGGAGGAGCTGTTCTCGTTATTTGTACATAGTCCTCCTTAGACTCCAGCTTGATGCAGTGCTTGCACTCCTCCGGGCACGGTCTTCTTGAGAGGGCATCAGCATTTCCATGTGTCTTTCCACTACGATGATTGATGGCTTCTCTTGTTCCAACCAGCACCCGCTCCTTAGGCCTGTTTGTTTCTCGTTTCCGTTGCTCCCAAGCAGAAGATGGTGTCTCATGCTTCTTCGAAAATTCTTCGAGGCGTTGCTCCAACTTGCTAACCATTTCAGCAAGCTTAGTTGTTTGCCTATCTTTCTTGGGACAGGTGAATTGCAGGTGGCCCTTTTCTCCACATTTGTAGCACATCGGTCTGGTTGCCATTCTCCTAGGGGGAAATGACATCTTCTTTTCCTGCACTTCTCGTATCTTGTAAATTGGCCGAACATCTGTCCTCAGAGCTTCTACTTCCAGAGCGTGCGCTAGAGCTTCCTTCAGTGAGGTATGGTGGTGAAGCCCTACTTCAGCTCTAATCTCCGTATCTGTGATCCCATCGACAAATGCTTGGAGTATAGTAGAGTCCACTATCTTTGCATCAGCAGATGGGTATGCTTTGCGGACTAATTTTTCAATCTCCAGAGCCCATTGCTGTAGTCCTTCTCCAGAACGTTGAACCCGGTCTCGTAGTTGAGCGCGGAAGACATGCTCCAGATGGCGTTCTCCATAACGAGCTTCGAGTGCCCCCATCAGATCGCTGAATGTGCTACCCGAGGATGGTAGCGCCTCCAAAACAGAAAGAGCCGATCCCCGTAGAGCGACAGTGAGAGCTGTTAGGCTCTGTTCCTCCGTCCACCCGTTATTAGAGGCAACGGTCTGAAACTGTTGGCGGTAAGCAGTCCAGGACGTAGTACCGTCGTAGGGTGGCACTTTCACTCTGGGTGCCGGGTTGGTGAATACGAAGTCACTCGAGGCGGCGGGTCCTGCGGTCTCCAGTTGTAGAACCTTTTTTTGTAATTCGGTAAGGTTCTTCTTCATACTGTCTATGGTGGCCTCCAGATTAGTGACCCTCTCTTCTACCAGGTCTACATTCTTCTGTAGGTTCTGCACCATATCACCCACTGAACCTACGGCAAGCAGCACCTTTTGTTGTTCTTGTCGCATTTCGTCCTGTTTTCCTTGAATCATTTCTTGCATTTCTTCCTGTTTAGCTTGAATCGCTTCTTGCATTCTATCCTGTTTTCCTTGCATTTCTTCCTGTTTCTGCCACATGAAGTCCATCATCTGCATCAATCTACTAAAGTCGAATGCAGATGCTCTGGCTTCTTGAGCTGATGATGGCGTAGTAGCCCGGTGAGCGGAGACAGTAGGCGAGGCCGGCGACGCAGTGGGTAAAGCTTCCATTCCGGTAGGCGTGGACTGGTCGATGGACGATGCTTGGTGGGCGGAGCAAATAGGTGTAGTATCCCGATGGTCGGTAGCCTGTCGGGTAGTAGCCGTGGCTTCCGCAGCTTGCTGTGCCCTGGTTCTAACGCCAGCAGTATCTTCCCTCGGAGTCACTGGCATTTCCAAATCTCACTTCTGACACCAAATGTTACGAACGTGGAGTTCGGGATTTGGATAAAACACCGTTGACTTATTAGAAGAATTTATTAGGCGATGAACAGGTCGCAAACACTATCACACAAGCCAAATCACAAGAATCGTAGTCCGGTAGGTCGCTGAGGTCGTTGGTTCTAAATCACTATAAGCCAATCCGCAGAGTAGTACTTTAATCCGTTGGTATCGCTAAAGTCGTCGTTACTTCGCACTAGATCACTTTCCGCAGGTATCGCACCGAAAGCTCAGAATGAACTGACTCGGCGTCTCAAGTCCTGTTATTTATATATCTCAACATCGACGCCGGTCGTACATACTAGAATGTTCGTTTTCTAGAAGAAATTACAAGGACGTTAAACGTAAACAACTCTAGTAAGTTATGCCATTTTGTGCCTTAATCTGTAAACTTAAAGTTCAATGTCGCTTGCACTAAGGTCTTGTTATTACTTTGTGGCCGAACTTAGGTAGTTATGTACATTTCTCTAGCGATATCTCGAACCTTCTAGCATGACCGCGACAATATGTAGTATCATAAAATTATATTTAAAAGCAATTTTTTGCCAACAATTTTCTGGCGATAATTGCTGGAAATCGCTTCAAGAATTTGGTTAAAATCAGTTAAAATCAGTTTTATTTCCGCCTAAGTATTGGGACGTGTAAAAGCGCCTCCTGGCTGTTACACGTCCCAATACTTAAACCAGTGCCGAGAAGAAGCAGCGCAAGAAACTCGGTCACTATTGTCAGCCTCTTTTTAAATAAATGTTTACAAAAGGTTTAAGCAAGCACGATGGTCATTTGATATTACATTTTTTATGGAATGGTGTCCAAATTTTAAATATCTAAACTTTGAGCTGTGCAGCTTACCTATGTAGTCAAGTTTACCCTTATTTAAGGTAGTACGAGTACGTGATTGCTCATTCAGCCTGTACGCAGTACAACACCACACCACAACAAATCAGCGCGCCCGGATTTGCCGTGTCACTATTTCAATGACAGACGGTTTTAGCTTGATTGACTTACAAAACGAACGACAGTTTTGTGAGATGAAAAATCCCATCGTTAGCATACAATGATATTACAAAGAAAAATATCATTGTTAGCATACAATGATATTACAAAGAAATAGGATATGTTACTTCGCGGCTTAAGTTATGAAGTCTTTTTGAGTCAATTGTAACATGTAAACGCTAACGATTTATTTTTACTCCAAAAAAAATGTGTTAGAATTTTATCCCAAATTGAAAACACACAAAGTTGTAGACCCTATTTCATCAAACATAAATTATTAACTCTTACATCAATATACATACATGACATATGTATATTTGTATTTAAAAATATTAATTCATTTCAAAAAACTAAAGACACTCACAATGTAAACACTCGCTACAAAGACAGACTTTACTTGCCATACTCAAGAATAAAAATGCTCAACTGTAGTCCTTATTACATGGCTATAAAAATATACAATAGAATACCTCACAACATAAAAACAGAAACAAATTTGATCTCATTTACAAAAAAATTAAAATTATTTCTAGTCTCTAACTGTTTCTACACCCTTGAAGAGTTTTTTATACAAAATAAAGAATACCAAATCAAAAAATAAAATAAAAATATAGTATAAGGTCAACTAGCGTGTACCTATAATAAATAAGTTCACTGTATAAATTAAAAATTATAATATTAAGTTATCTTTACTTTTTATCCTTTAAGATTGCAACACCTGAATAAGGTAATTAAGTAGTTAAGCTCCATTGTCTAGTTTCTAAGATCTCTGTAAGATATACACTTAATTCGCAATAAATATATTTGAATTTGAATTTGAATTTGAACATGTCTCAATCAGTTTGCGTCAAACAAGCTTCAGAGCGAGTCACAGTGACAGATTAACAAAAATTTGAAAAATGCCGTCTCTTGTATTTCGATTTTAAACAAATTATTGTGCTAAAATGAATAAATCTCAAGGGATCACATATCACATGTAAGTTTATAAAAATATTGTTTTATACTACGTGTTTTTTAATTTTTAAGTTTCTTTATAAGTGCTAAGACGACGACATAGATTAAAAAATCAAATGCGACAATTTAAGTATCAATATGACGAGTTAATCATACCATAGCACACGTAGTGGTATTTATTTAAAAATAATTCTAATGAAATTCTTCATAATTAAATTTGGTACTTTGATAGTTTGAACCACAGAACATGGAAAAAGATTAGAACGGCTGTCATGCGCCAATTGTATGAGAACCGATGTCGCCGCTTGCGTCCCACTACACGTAAACGAGTACAAAGAACGCTAACCAATCACGTTACTGCAGAAGTATTGCATTTGCTCATAATCTCTGTGGCGTGCCTGCCCCGCCAACATCGCCTTTCTAACCCTTTTCCATGTTCTGTGGTTTGAACCGTGATGTTAAAATTCTGGAGTAGCTAATATGAAACGTAAGTACCCCGTCAGTGTTAAGATTTACTTTTCACAATTGTTTTTCTAGCTTTCCTAAGTTAGAAAAGAAGAGTGAATTGCAATAGTGCGAAAGCAACGAAGTGAATCAGACTGGATGTAATTGTGTAATATCTGTTTGTTAAATTTGTACCTAAATATTTCTGTTAAAAATTCTAACTTGTGTAACTCTCATAATTCCAATTAATGTTTTATGTTACGTAATTACATAGTAAAAATATTTTTTCATATAACACAAATACAACCTGTTATATTTCTCTCTATTTTCTACCTACTTTCAAATATTTGTACTGTCTGATTTTGGTTACAATTCCTAATCTATGTAACTGTCATCGTGCAGCGCCGTGACGTTTTGCGAACGCAATTTAATATGAACATAACATATCTATTTCTTTGTAATATCATTGTTAGCATATGAATAACTGATGAAGTCAATCTCATGTGAGGGTTTGATATGATTAAGGTGTAGTCATCCCTACAAATAATATAAACTATTTAGCTGTTGCCCGCGAATTTGTACGTGTCAATTTCTGTTAATCGACAATTGTAAAATCAGTTTTTCATTTCTTATAATAATCCCCAGAAGGAGCTTATACGTCTAATATTCTAACTTACTTCGGGACATGTGTGGGCTTGTGAAGAAGCTGTGCAAGAAACGCTATCACTATTCTCAGCCTCTTTTTAAATAATTTTATTTACATTATCAGGACAATTTAATGCCATACTTTTCTATCATTAATGCTACCGTCTCAAATGCAGTGTTTTACGAGGGTTCAAGCTGAAACTCCACCTTTGTTTGGTATAAATAAATCACCATCAGCCCGGTCGGATTACAAGTATCCTGTGTGTCGCATTAATAGCTAACAATTATTCTAGGATTGTCAATTAAATCAGCAGAAAGCGGTTTAATCCCGGTCGCCTGGTGGACACAATTATTCATCGGTGGAACAAAGCCTGGTAATCCGCCCGTATTGACCGGTTTGCTATAGCGCTGTGCGAAATATTGTCGACTCGAGTTTAAACAAACTTATTTAATTGAGCCCGATTGGCTTAGTGGCCAGTCATTCTGCATAATAGCAAACCCACGTTTGATGATTCCTTTTTCGTATGGGACCGGATCTGGGTGGCGCTTATGCAAAGCTTTTTTAAGACAGGATACTAGGCTCTCCTAGTTCTTGCCATTTTCGTCACTCTGGGCAGATGGGTTGGTGATTGCAGTGGCGAAGAGCAGACTCTGCTGTCTTCTGGTTAATTTTTAATCGCCTCACGTATGCGACAATCGACTATTTAAGAAGGGGTAGCTCATTCCAATTATTTGCCTTCCCACATTGCACGTACAATAATAAACGAACTAAAATGTAATGATATATTAGGTTGTAAAAGCTCAATTTTTTTGTCCGTCAGAAGGAAAAAAATTATTTTATTTGGCAATCGATATTCGATTTACCGATCCGGTGATCGAACCCGGGACCCCGAGATCTTGGCCCGGTATCTAAACCACTAGACCTACGGGGTGTTACACTTTAGATACACTTATGATACAGTATTGCTATCCACTTAACAATAGCCACTTTTAGCATAACGCGGGATCCCGCAAATACCAGGATCCCGCGGGGCTAAGAACCCTTAGTACCGGAAAAATACCGGGGCAAATACCGGGATTGAAATTTCGTTGTGGGATTGCATTCCCTATGTAAGTACTTCATTATTTTATGTGATTCGATAATAGTAAAGCAGTCTATTGCGTAATTAGGTACAATCGAAATATTGTTAAGATAATATTAATACATAACATTTAGCCGACTGTTGACTATACGGCCTTACGTTAGCATGCTCTCAAACCGCCCCTGGGCTATCCCTTCCATCATCCATCACTCCACCTCGATGGAGAATCTCATTAACAAGCGCCCTACGCTGCGTTCATCAAGTCGTATTTCACTAAGATCTCCTGTATGTTATGGCTACAATGTGATAATGCCAAAAAAAAAGTGGAAACTAAACATTAATACCGTGCATAAGGTGTACATCTCTCTAGGAAGAGTTCTTCCAAGTAATTTTCTAATATTAAGAAACTCATGAAACTTGCACAATGTTATTTATTTAATACTGTTCTCTTATACAAAGTGTAGTACCGGCTTGTAAAGTGAATAACACCTCCCCTAATCTTTCTTTCGTGTCATAAGAGGCAGATAAACTGCCAGAAGAAGACGCTACAGCATCTTCTCTCCTCCATTGGCTCAAATGCGATGGTCAACCCACCTGCCAAGCATGACGATTATAATGGCAAAATCCCACTTATGGAGTGGCCAGCAGTGGCTGATATAGTCTGGTAATAATAACAAAAAATTTCAGTCACTTCATGGAAATATAATCCTAACACCGCAAATAAAAATATCTTACTTAACATATTTGAACAAAGAAATAGAGATCACATCAACGTAATTCAGTTTCTCGCGTCTGCCGGGGAGATAAATAAAAAATAACATTCCCTCTAGAGCTAGGTGGAAGGCTTTCTAGCAAATGGCCTTAAAAATATTTCATTTCTGGAATTGTTTCGAGTCAGAAATAGCGGCAAGTGACAGTAAAACTGATGTGTTCTCCTCCGAACCGGGGAAGGGTACATTTATAAAACGTCCGAGTTAAAAACGGACAAACTCATCCGGGCGATGGGTGCTTGAATAGGAACACAGGCGCTGAATTAAATTAGGGACAGGGCAGAATTAATTACCTACACTCTTGAGCATGTAAGTACAATATCTTTCAAGTAGCGTACCTTGCATGAAAGTGTCTTAGGTATCGATAAAACTTTTATCGATACCTAAAGCACAGGATAAAAGTAACTAATATGCTTACTTAGGCCCAGTCCTCTCTTTGAGGAGTATATATCTAGCGATGGCCTCATGTGGGCCGACGTTAATGAATTTATGCAAAACACATTTTAATTAATAATATAATAATAAATCTTTTATTTCCATAAAAACATTACATAACAAATGTAGGTATCCCTGGCATCTGTGAGAGGTAGGTTATTATACCTAACCTGTGTTACAGAAGCCAGTGCTTCCTCCCGAGTATCGTTGCAAACGAGTCGAGTTAATATGGTAAATATAGTAAGATACAAATATGTCTAATTAACATAAAATAGTAATAATTAAACACTATTAAACTACAAAAGCAAGAAAGGTGGTTTGTGTGTGTGTGTGTGTGTGTGTGTGTGTGTGTGTGTGTGTTACTCATGTCTGTGAAAATAGTAAATTTTCTGTGTTTAGATAATCTAGTTTGTGTAACCAATCTCTAACCATACCTTTAACTTTAAAACTTGGAATTGGATGTATATTCAATATCTTATTAATTTTGTCATACAAATATGCCGCCATAAAGCACCGCCACAATTTCTTTATTGATCTTTCTCTTTTGAAGAAGGTTTGTTTCTATATACAACTAAAGAGAAGTAAACATCAGGTAATTTTAATTACATTAATTAATGTTATTTTATTATTTTATATAATAATACAGTTTTATCCGTATTCTGATTTTATCCTGGCATAAATCTTCTGACGTGCTTAATTTGAATGCTTAAACCTAGACTATGGATGTACCTAGTGCCTATAATCTCAAGTGCAGTGTTTATATGCATTATTTATCTCTCTAAAACTATTCCCTAAGTGCTAAATAAAATAATACATGATTATTATAAAAAGTATAGCGGCATATTTACATAACTTAAAATTTACAATATGAATGAGAAGTGGAGGTGGCCCGGCGATAGACCACGCCAGGGCCCAACTGCGCAGCTAAAGGGAGATGACCCGGCGGTCTGCCTGACCAAGCCGGGGTCCAGCTGCGCAGGATAGAGGTGGCCCGGCGGTCTACGTGACCGCCAGGGTCCAGAAGCACCAAATAAAGAAGGCCCGGCGGTCTGCGTGACCGTACCAGGGTCCAGAAGCACCGAATAAAGATGTGCCACTTTTTAATTTTACTCAATTTATAATATATTTTATAAAAGCCGAGAATAGTATCTACTGAAAGCCGAATGTCAACTCAAAACTGATTGACGTGCTCGCCCGACATGGGCGAGGCAATTTTGAATTTCAAAATAAGAATATAAAAAATGACAAGAGTGAGTTTAGATGGCAAAAAGTTTCTGATCCGAAATTTTAAAGAATTTAGAAGAAAATAAGGATATTGATAGTATCGTTGCCTATAGTAACCATATCTGCCAAAATAGCAGAAAAATTTAATTACAAAAGTCAAAATTAGAAAATACATAAAATTATAATAAAATGTAAAATAAACTAGTAAAAATGATAATGGGATGAGAGGGAAATGAGAGGTAAAGTATCTACATGCCACAAGGATTCGAATGTCAAAGTATTAAGAGCAAAGGATTATTTTTCTTAGACATTCGGTACCTACATAAACATATCAATAAAGATTAACCCCTATACTTTTAAAGCATTTGTTTCTTTCAAAAATATTGAAAATATTTCCGGCGGCCTTGCACCTGAGTGCTACCACACATTTATAAATCAATCAATCAATTCGTTGACTTAGTTTTTGTAAAAAAGTTAACTAAATTGAAACTAATATTTTGGTGTTATTATTCTAAGTATTTTGTGGTATAAAAACAGCAAAGAATTATCCCATTGCAGGGCAAAGCCCTCCATCGTTGAACTCAGTTTGCCATAGCAATGATGGGTACCACCAGCATAATCACCACGCTTGCCAAAAGCGGTGATCTCAAACACGAGCAATATTCGAAAATTTTAAACTTTTTGTTCGAACCCGGGATCCCAAGATCTTGGCCCGTTGTTTTAACCACTAGACCAACCGGGCGTTATTAGTGGTTATGACAATAATTATATATAATAAATATAGATGTAAACGTAGCTGTAATATACTTTCACACCTACATGCTAAACGGACTACCGATAGCATAGCATTAATAGTGCTGACTGTTTGTATAGTCTGTACATCAGCAGGTCACAAAATAGATACAGTACCGAAGTCAATCTACATTAAAGTGCGATCGAGCAACGCACGCAAAGACACCGCTCACGGATACCTGTCTGATTACCAACCGCTTCGTCTGCGAAGTTTTTTGTGTAAACAATGGAGTTAGACGTTATTCGTTTATAAATCCATTTTTTCTGTTTCGTTCTCAATAATAAATTAAACAACGAGATACGAGTGCCACTACCCTGATAGTTTTCTGAACGCCGAGTGTAGGTATGAAAAGTGAAGTACATACATGAGATTGACTTCTGCACCTATCTGTTTTGTGAGCAGGCCCCCAATTCCGCTAATTTACAAATGGCTCAATAGCATCGCAATTGTATATTTTGACACATTTAATATGGAAGTAATGTCAAAATATACGATTGCGATGCTATTGAGCCATTTATAAATTAGCAGAATTAGGGCCCAGGTTGTTTGAAGCTCGCGATACGTTTTGCCCGAACGCTGCAGCGTCTGGCTAACCCCTCCGAGGTCGCAGCACGACGTACGTGACCAGACTTAGAAGAAATTCGATTGCTCGCGCGGTTGCTCTGCCGATCATCCCGAATCAATTTGAGATTAGATCTAAATTTCATATGAACCCACCCCAACGCGATTTAATAACATTTAATCTTCACGTTGATATGTTGTAAACAGTCATAGATCATTTAACAAATCTAAAAATAAATACCTACACATCTCCTGAATATGACGATGGTTATGTTATGAACACAACATTAAACAAACTATTTTGTACTTAAGTGTATTGTTGATCGAAGGTAAACAGTTAAGTGACGTCACACGTAAACAGTCTCTATCTAAATACGCTTGCAACTGATAAGTAACAAGAATGATTGATTGTGAATCGTGATTAGTAGGCATTGAATGATCACGATGATGACCTAGCTATGTAATGGTACAAAAATAAATCGGATAACAACTCTTTGTCTGCTGCAGCTGACAAAAATGTTTTAATCTCATAGATACAATAAAAACAAACTATATTAGGTTAGGTGAGAATAGATGATCTATCATCAATTAGGTATTAGGTATGTGATATATCAGGCAATGATAAGCCTGCATATGATGCATGTGACAGTCGCTTAAATGGGCATGCACATGGCAGAGCTTGTATAGATCATTTCCTAGTAGGTTTGCGAGTTCATAAAGCCTACGAGAATCGATCGATCATACTAATAGTATCGATGCTATTAACACAGCCGTGCGTCTGCTAAGCCATCAATAGTACAATTATTACCTTCGCATAGACAGGGTATCCGTAATTTTTGCGCTTTCAGGATAAGCTCTTTTGTAATCCAATGCAACCTGTATATGCAGGCAGGGTACTTACATACATACATACATACACTCACGCCTTTTTCCCGGAGGGGTAGGCAGAGACCACATCTTTCCACTTGCTACGATCCTTACAGACTACTTTCGCTTCATCCACATTAATTAATCTTTTCATACACGTTCACCGGTTTAGGGTACTCTTGACCTGACCTTTCTTTAGAACTTCCCCGATTTGATCAAGATAAGTTCGTCGAGGCCTTCCCCTTCCAACATTTCCATTCATACTCGCCATATATATCTTTTTAGTCAATCTGCTTTCATTCATCCTCTCAACATGTCCAAACCATTTAAGCATTCCTTTTTCAATACTGGTCACTACATCCTCTTTTACACCACATCGATCCCTTATCACACTATTTTTAATCCTGTCACTCAGATTGACTCCAATCATACTTCTTAACGCTCTCATTTCCACTGCATTTACACTGCTTTCATGTTTTCTCTGCCACACCCAACTTTCACTCCCATACATCAGTGTTGGAACCAACACCCCTCCATGCACAGCCAGGCGGGCCTTTTCGGACACCTTCTGACTGCTCATAAAAGCGTGCAACGCTCCATTCACTGTAGGGTACCTAACTGTTTTAATTTTTAGAATAAATGGGAACGCCATAAAAAAATCTTTTGTGCTTATGGCTTTGCTCTGGCCATATCTATAAGGATATAATACTATCTAAGGATAAACATACAGACAAAAAAGTAAAATTTGCTGCTTTTCAAAGATATATCTTGTCGGCGTGAAGTTAGATGTAGCGACACTTATCCACATAACTACAAAAGGCAATAGCACCGAAGGCTTAATGTCCACATCCATATGCACGAGCTGTCAGAGGTAATATCATTGTCTGTCAATGTCCATGTAAACTGTTAGGTTAAGTTCAGTGGTACTCTATGGTAACGGCAGCTCCTCAGCGTTTATGCAAGGAATCACTCGTATTTAGCTGATAATTAACCAAAGCTAGATAAATATTAGGGGTTAAAGTATGAAATAGCCGTTTTGTATGGACGAAATCGAGAAAAGTCATTTTTCCATACTAACAATTTTTTAGTTTTTTTAAAAACGCCTGATCCGTTTTCGATGCAATTAAAGGTGAAAGTTAGATGGTTATCAAGCTACGCATTATGGTATTTAAATTTCTGAAAATCAAAGTATATAATACAAATATACTTAATTGAAGCAAGAAGGTCAGCTGACACATTGTAAGGGGTCTTTTCAACGACTTCCTTTGAAGTAATAGGCAGTAACTAGTATTGCGTTTTTTTTTTTTTGTCAAAAGTTACATTATTTAGTTTTTGATATAATACAAAAAGATTTACGCAATAATATGACTATACTTAAGAGCTATAAACAAAATAAAAAGTGGGATAATAATCGGCAATTTCATACTTTAACTCCTATTAGAACAAAATTCGTTCCATTTTCCCCGAATTAAAATTTACAAACTAAACATTCATGCAACCTTCAGGTTGATTTTAACTTCAGTAGACAAAGGTTCACATGCTAATAGGTTTGTGGTCGCATAGGTGCAAATACCCCAGTGCTACAACTTGGTCACCTTACCGACATAAGTAAGGGCCTACATAACCAATTTGACGATCACGCCTATAATATGCGACCTGCCGGGGTGTCTGAGGCGGTTTCAATATTATTAATTAGCTATATAAAGCAGCTGCTCACATTTAACCCCAAAACTGTTTAATTAATTTTCACCTCCACACAATAAGGTAGATAGATAGATCAATGCGCAGTTTGAGACCAATTTTAGGCGATATTACTTAAGTGTTACTCAGGTAATTTGGGTAAACCCATATCACAGGTTCTTGTTTGATTAAATTTCATCTATGAACGATTAGGATCGCTTTTATAAGTATATTTTGCAGGTGTGGTCATTTACTACTACCTAAAAACATTATAATACAAACAAAATGCTAATGAAGAATATATTATTATTATTTATCTAGGTAGATATACCTAAAATAGAAGTGTCTTTGTGACATGAAAATTAAAGTAATTCGGTTATCTATTTCTTATATGCTTGATCTTAAATTTCCGTGTTCACTTGTATTGTCTGGCAGTTCTGCGACTATTAGGTGCAGTACCTACATTAAGACTCCTTCTAGAAGTCGATTGAGAATTAAATTTGCTTTTATTTAATTAATAAATGTATGAATCTAAAGACAATAATTTCTAAAATTAGAAAACGAGCCACCCTTCTACATCTACCTTTTCCATAATGTAGGAGTTTTACCGAACTTTATAAATAATAATACCCTGGCTGTTTAGCAACATGTCGACCTAAAGTATTAACATAGTGAGGTCTCGGCAACTTCATACATATTTAAATGTAAGCTACACTTATCAAGCAAAGGTCAACTCGACATTAAAATTTGTTGGGTAATAAATGGGTGGTAACAGGGGTCATAATACAGGGTGTCATTCGATAGGTAGGTACATGAGTAAAAACCTTGATCATGGTGCTCATTTTCATATAAAATAGAAGACCAAATAGAGATTATTCTTTGTCATGATAATTGGTATTGGATAAAAATTGCTGTGTGATTTATGCTTATAACGAGAAGGTATTCTAAATTAAAATTAATACTTCGCGAACAAAGTCGCTGATTACAGCTGGGGATTTATAAAATGATCGCTCAATACCGAATTATTGGTTAACATCATTTATAACATCAGCAATCAGCAGAGTAATAAATAGATAATAGTGGATGTGGAATTGTGGACAACATCACATACATTGTTTTGATCCAAAAGTAAGTCTTACCTCATTACCTCAAGCTCGAATATCAGTCTTCATGACGTGTTACTTGTAATAAATAGCTATTTTTAGTTAAGTTTATTACATGTATGTTAGTCTGTAAGGTATTTATTGTATGGGCCTTTTGTTGCCTGATATAAATGAATAAATAAATAAAATATAGCTTATTTTATTAGTGAATTATAATTTTATTCTAAATTGAGCAGTATTTAATAATATGTTGCGTAGATTGAATATTAGTAAGTAAATCTTAGCCATTCATCCTTATTCGTGCACTCGTCCGAATTACGAGTGCACCACATTTATCATCTCCTTGCCTCGAGACATACCTTTTCAATTTCATATCACGTATCTGTTGACATGACGGACGTGAAGAACTTGCAGTAAATCAACGAGCTATCCCGATGGAATGCGTTTCTGTCGGCGGATACTTAGTGGATAAAACAAAAAGAATCCAAACGGAATAGGTAAACATCTTTTCTTTCCCCATAAGTGGTGTAACGACGTTATAAGTAATATACAGTCAGAATCAGATGTAAATTCATGTAAAAGACCTATCTTGAATTGGATTGCATAATACTTTTTGTTGTTGACAAGAGCATGCAATCCAGAGCTTTTCAGAATGAAAGAACACCAATGTCAGTGCAACCTTCGCCCTCGGCAATATCATATCCGTGCTTTTGTAAAACAGCAGTAATCAAAAAAGGTGTTATTAAAATGGCTCCAAAATTGTATAAAAAGTTACTAACCTGAGAATGTTAAATATGTATGTGTTTTAGTGTACCTATACTTACCTACCTAAATGTTATTATGACATAATGTTAATGAATGTTTTATAGATAACTCTAATGAAATACCTAATTATGTAAATTTTGCTCGCTATTATAAACAAATAATAGGGGTTGAAGTATGAAATTGCCGATTATTTTCCCACTTTTTATTTTGTTTATAGCTCTTAAGTATAGTCATATTATTGCGTAATTCTTTTTGTATTGTATCAAAAACTAAATAAAGTAACTTTGGACTAAAAAAAATGCAATACTAGTGCCTATTACTTCAAAGGAAGTCGTTGAAAAGACCCCTTACAATATGTCAGCTGACCTTCTTGCTTCAATTAAGTATATTTGTATTATATATTTTGATTTTCAGAAATTTAAATACTATAATGCGTAGCTTTATAACCATCTAACTTTCACCTTTAAATTGCTTCGAAAACGGTTTAGGCGCTTTAAAAAGACTAATAAATTGTTAGTATGGAAAAATGACTTTTCTCGATTTTGTCCATACAAAACGGCAATTTCATACTTTAACCCCTAATAATTAAATAGGTTATAGTGCTAACCATAAATCATAAATTTGAAGTGTACCCTATTTTTAGCAAACTAGCAGACCCCGCGAACTTCGCATCGTTTCAGAATAATAAAATTTTATTTTGATGTCCTAAATGTCATTGCCATCAAAAATAGCCTAGTTGAAAAAAAATCAAGAAATACTTACATTTTATTACCGATATATTCCAACATTTTTAATTCTTAACATCCTATTCCTAACGAATACAAATCCAAAAAGAAAAATTATCATAAAAATCGGTCCAGCCTTGCTCGAATTATACATAATACGACTTTCTTTTAAATATAAAATACATATATAGATAATATACAGGGTGTTAGGCAATGTGTTAGATAAATAGTTTAACATATTAATACTATGGTGAAGTCAGAATTTTGATTACATCATTTCATAAAAAAAAATTCATACAAATCGGAATCTCAAAATTTTTGTTTGTATGAAAATAATTTAAAAAAATGATGATATCAAATTTCTGACTTCACCATAGTATTTATATACATAATGTTAGCATAGGCTAGTCACGGCTTGTTTTACCCTTAACTTAACACCCTGTATAAATAAAAAAATAGAAGATAAACAATTAAATTGAAGAGAAAATTACACCATCAATTAGAGGACGTCATATTTAAAATATGTTCAAATACAATACTTATAATATAGGTGATACTTATAATATTTTGTATTGTAGTAGAAAGCTATGATGTCACTTTTTCATTTCTTATTTCTCCTTTTTGCAAGAGACATTATTTATCTGCCGGTCTCATCAGAAACATCTAGAATTAGCAACGAAAATGTAAGCACTTAATTACTTTCCAGCTATGAATATGTATTGTGTTTGATTTTAATATTATTACTTACATATGAAAGTCATTCCAATTTACAACCCACACTAGAAAGAAAACAAAATCTTGTTACGTTATTTAAGAGGAAACACAACGGCCGTTTTTCCATACAAACGTAGTCCCCTGTTTCCTCCCTGGATATAGCCAGTAGAGCAATAATTTTTATTACAAAAATCTATGGCCACTATTAGCATGTTTCTATGTTTTCTGGTTTTTCATAAATTAATTAATAAAAAAGATATGAGCCCTCAAAAATCGAAAAAATCGCCAGATTTTCCGCTGTGTTCAAACATCCAGAAAACAAATTTGGCTAAATTTTAGAAAAAAAAGGAAAACGTACGAACACGGCCAAAGCCTTTCTTTAATTTTTAATGAAAAATGTATTTAAATCGGTCTAGTTTTGGAAAAGTAATCAGGGGACTACGAAACGTTGATTTGGTGTGCTTTTAGTAGGTATTTTCGGTCCAAGAAGCAGTTGTCTTTATCACACTGCGGTGAAGGCGTTTGGCACTGCGCGACAGCAATAGATTTTAAAAATATATATTTTTCAATTCTCTCGCCCGTAGTGTAACGTCACATGTTAGTTAGTGAGGCCACAGATAATATAATACTAGTGAGGCTAAAAAGCTCGCTTCGGTGCCAAGGAGCACAAGCGAAATTGCCTGTCATTGCGCGTCCAGTGGTTTATTCGTCCAAGGAAATTTTATAACATGTGAACAACATATCAGAATCACAGAAATACGATATTGGAAATCAAAAACCATAAACACCCAAACTCTAGACAATGTTAAAAAATGGTTGCCTGTAAAGTCGGTTTTACGGGCGAAGATTTTACGTGACAACGTCTTTTTCTCGGTAGAATATTTATTGATATGAATATAATTAAATTGCACAATAGGAACAAGGAATTGAATGAAAATAAGAATTGCACAAATTTTAACTATAGAAATATATTTTGTTTACTAAAACATTGTACATGTAAACTTAAACTTAACTAATTCCTATTTGAGTGATTTTGTTGAGGATAGGACGATGATAGGAGAAATATGAAATGAAAGGAAGTGTTTCTGCTGTAATGTGTCTTGCGAAAGTCAAGTCTTTTTCCAACGCCAAGAACGTTCGAGAAAGACAAAGACAGAGACACAAGCATGCGCCGATTCAATGCGCCTAATTCTCTAGTGCTGCGCGCGCGGCAGACCGATCATAGTTGAGTGGGAGAGAGACGCAAGGCATTCGGCGGGCCTCTCTCTCGTTCGGTGACTCATCGTAACGTTACCGAGCGTTACACTTTTTCATAAGTGACTCCCAGCCGCAACCTAATTTAAGACGTTGTCACGTCAAAATTGGCTCTCTTCGTTGTAACAGCCTATAATCATCCCATTGCAGGAAAAAAGCCTCCATCATTGAATTCAAGTTTCCACAGCAATTATGGGTACTGGCATAATCACCACACTTGCCAAATGCGGGTTGGTGGTCACAAACCCGAGCAACGTTCGAAACTTCGAAACTTTTTGTTGCCCGACCCGGGGATAAAACCTGGGACCCCGAGATCTTGGCCCGGTATTTAAACCACTAAACTAACGGGGCGTTGACCCGCTGGAAATCGAAACCGGGACCTCAGAGATGACGATGTTCTTATAAAAACGGGTATCTAAGACAATCAACCACGGAAGTCTTCAAAAAGAGTTTTTTTTTTCTTGTTTCAGTGGCCTTCCATTGTATATAATCTCATCTAACTTAATTCTACCAAATTAAATAGCCTGATAATTATTTGGGTAAGCTCAATCTTTAATTGGATCTTTCCCAAAGGAATCCTAGGTAAATACTATACTTACACAAAATCAACACTTATTACCTAATTGAATGGTAAAATCAAATTCTCAGGAGTACTAATTTAAACATTAACATTGTCCTATAAACAAATCTAAAAACTAGATGATACGGTTTTACCCAAGTATGATTAAGAAAGCTTTTTCATAACAAACTTGATTGATATTATAATCAGCGCGTCCTTATTTCAAAGTGGAAATTAAAAGAAACATCGCGACTCACTCAAGTCTGCGGGAAAAAAGACTTTAATTCGTTTCTTCAGTTAATTTTTTCAGACGCGCAAATTAGGCTGTCCTTATGGGCCACGGGCGCGAACGCAAATCCGATTTGAGTAATGAAACGGGACTAATTAAAAAGTCGGAAGAGAAATTGTGGGAAAACAATGCTTGCTTTGCGCTGTTATTTATTTAGAGTTTTCACAGCTTGCTTCTTTTATAGCTAGTAGCTTATGGGTAGATAAACTCACGGGACATACTAGGACTTAGTCATTAACAACATTATTGTTTAGGAAACAATAAGGTAGGTACTTATTATTTTCAAATACAGAAACACATTTGTGGATGTACCTACTAATAACATTTTTCCGTCCTAACTTTGTAGTCAAAGTAGTCAAAGATGTAATAATTTCTATCTCGTATGAATATGACGTATCTTTACAACGAAATAACAATTATTGAAATGAAAACTTTCCAAAAAAAGCTACACATCTTATTTATGAAGCCCTCTAGCGTTGGCTTCCTATAAAATGACACGCAAGAGGAAATATACGCACCGCTCGCGCTCGCATAAGCCGAATTCGTAATAAAGCATTTACCTAAACAACCAGTCGATAATAAAATAGGCACCGCCACCACCATAGGCCCACATAAAAGCTGCGTGCGTGGTGGGTATCGCGTGCCAATTCGCCTTACGTAAATCTAGATTACAAAGCTAAATAGGTAGGTACCTAAAAAGCACTATTGTAACTAGTTCTACGTGAAATGATCGCCAATAACAATTGCAATGTTTGCTTACAACTGTTACAGGAAAGTTTATATTTATTACTAGTTTCCAAAGCCCCATTGGTCTAGTGTTTTAAGTACCAGGAAATATCTGGATCGGGTTTGTGATCACCAAGTCCAACCCACATTAGAAAAGCGTGCCAATTATGCCTGTACCTGTCGTTGCTAGAGTAAATTGATATCAATGATGGAGGCCTTTGCAGTGGGATGCCTATATGCCAGAGTTTCATAAAGGGGTTAGGATTAGGATTAGAGGTCCACGGCTTGTGTATCAGGGGTCCACTAGCAATCCAAATACCATGTTCAGGGTCAAATGAACTTCTCAGATAAGATGTGCCTTGCCTTTTTATTGATATACCTACTGAATGTAATATAAACGAGGTTTTTTTTCATTTCTGAAAAAAATGTGACAAGAGACCGTGTAATTGTTTAAATTGTTAAAGAGATCTGTGATTGCAAACAGTTTAAAAAACCCTAAATCTAAGCCATTACTAATATTACTAAGTATTGTTCAATTCTGTTCCTATTGATATAAATATGTTTTCAATACTATTCAAATATTTCTTTAAACCTTAAGGTTAACATTCTTCTTGCAATGCAACTGTATACTGCCCATATCATGATGTTATCCCCAGCTAGAGATGCTGCCTTCCCTTTACCTGAGGCTAATTATTAACAGTGTTGTTCCAGTTTAGTACTTAGTTGGAAACCAAAAGGACTTTGTGATGTTTTTAATGTTGCAGACTTATAAAAGCTAAGTAAAACGATACAAAAAACGGGCCAAATGCTCGGGTAATCATAAAATGTACATGAGCCGTTGTCACGCAACAGAAACCGGTAAGTATTTTGTTATGAAAATAAAATAATCCCGGATAAAATTAAAAAACGATAAAATGTAGCCGCAATGGGTACCAGTTCATAGGGGGGAGGTATAGCCACGGGGGCTTGAGTGAGGAACGTAGTAATCAGGGCACAAAGTGGTGGCTGAGTGGATGTTTCGTAAATATTATGCTTTTGATTGTAATCTCTCCATCACAAGTATACAAGGTGTAATTGAAATAACGCAAAACCACCTAAGGGGCGATTCTGGTGCTGAAACATGAAAAAAAATATTATTCGACCAACTGCAAAATAAAAACTTGAATTAACTGTTCCATAGTAAAAAGTCAAAAACTAGCCGAGTGCGTGTCTTCAGACCACGAGCAATGTAGGGTTAAGTAGTTGCGCGTCGCAAATGTCGACTTACTTGATTTTGTAGTTCGATAATTCAATAAACCTAGTTGTTATGTATTTTACGTAAACAGCAAATTTATCTTACTAATTTTCAAATAAAAGAAGTTTCCTACATCAAGTACATTATAAGTTGTTCGACTGCACTTACATTTGCTAACCCTAGGAATATCTATCTTTCTCTCTTTCTTGTCTATTTATGACTATAGCCATTTTTAACGTATAAGTATCATTAGTATTTTAATGTATTATGTTATTTGCAAATTGTTATCCTAAGTACCTACCTTAGCGGTGTGTCTTAAGGAAAGTAATTTCAATATCTACGAGCAATGCGAGATTAAAAATATCATATAAGTTTACTGTACTACCTGTTTTCTATTTTCAATAGAAGTCTTATAAGTAGGTACATTCGGATGCTTGCCTTAAAGCCGGGTCCAGACGATTGTAACGTGTAATGTAATCCACCGTGTAATGTAACACGAATTCCACGTATGGACGGCATTACGAGCGTTACACGAAATGACTAATATTCACACTGCACAGATAACCACAATTAAGTTAGATATCTACCAATGCTTTCTAATATTACCTAGTTAGGTCATAAGTTCTGTCACATGTGTAATATGAAATAATTTAGACATGTTTATTATTTATGTAACCATTTATATGGCAAAATGAACTTAATAAAACATAGATTCAATTATGGTAATAAAGTTTATTTAAAATGACCCCCGCGATTTTGAATACAGGCCTTCAATCTGCGCGGCCAGTCGTCTATCGCAGCACGAACGAGGTCCATGTCAATATAGGCGGCTGCCTTAAGACGCTGACTGCAGCCGATGACCTTGAGCAATGAACACGCCCACAAATTTATTCGTCTTTGAATTTCTTTGGAACGCGCCACAGCTATCACTTTCGATTCTCGTAGGAGTGACAGAGAAAAAGCGCATGGAATGGAATAGAAGGGCCTAAGTGCCAAACAACAAAATTCGTTGTGCAATTTAAAATTGCCATTTTATTAAAAATCTAAATCAGCCATTTGCTTAAGCAACATGTAATATATAAAATAGCAAAATTTTAATATCATTGTTATACGGACTGCTGAGAAAAATGGTAACTTATGTATTTTCAGAGGCTACTTTGAGATTTTTTTCTATCGAGAAAAGTTTTTAGAATCGTGTTATGGAAACAGCCACCTGGTCGAAAATATGATCAATTACAACTACTTACATAGAATTTGGCAACAATACGAGCCATAGGCTTTAAGCAAAACAATCTTCATTGAGCTCAATTTGGCTCATGTCAGCGTCTTAATCAAGGATGCCTTGAGTGACTCCAAATCAGGATGAGGCTTTGAGCAGGCCTTTTCCTCCAAGTGTTGCCATATCTTGTAATCTAACGGACTCAAATCTGGACTGGAGGGAGTCTTCGTGCCGGATGAAGTCGATTTCACGCGCCGCCAGCCAGTCTTGTGTGCTTTTCGCTCTATGAGCTGGCGCAGAATCTTGTTGGAATACCCAGTGCCTGTTATTAAACATGGTATGAGAAACAGGTTCCACAAGGTTCTTGAGGACTGTATTTTGATATACAACTGCATTTGTTTTTACGCCTTTTTCACAAAAATGTACCTCAGTTAAGCCCCAATAAGAGACTCCCAACCAAACCATGAGCGAGGATGGAAAATGACCTCGTTGGACACGCGGAATACGGTTGCTCGCTTCTTCACTGCTGTGTGCGTACACCTTATCATTTTGTTTGTTGTAGCTCTCTTCCACGGTGAAATTTTTTTCACCCGAAAAAAGAATTTCCCGATGCTTTTTTCCCGCGTACCGCTTCAACAAAGCGCAGCATCTCTTCAGTCTCAGGACCATTAAACGAGCGTCCAAACCTGTGGTCCAAACGATGTCCTGTTTTTCTTCGATATGCCCTAAGCCCTAAGTCTTGATTCATAGCGAAAAGCTAGATAATTATAAAACTGAATAAAGTAAAAATTTCAGTAGTTTATTAGTTTGCATCAGACTTCGGCCGATGTAGCAGAGGGCTGACTCCGCAATTCAATGTCCGTAAATTCGACTACATTTGTCTCTCTCACATATACTAATGTCTTCTAACACTCGTATTTATAAAGAGGTAATTACTTATTGCTTAATAAAGTCATAACATAAGGTGTTACTTCCCTAGTGCTTAAGTGAAGGAAATGGGTCACCATTAATAGTCATATTATTTGGCTGAGAATGCTAACTTTTAATAGCTCTAACTTCTAGTAATTACTAGATTTAGGAACACAAATTGTCACAACCTATTGAACGCCATTGACAACTTTAGTTGCAAAACGGTCCCGTGACTGAGACGCCATTGACAACTAAAGTTGTCTAAATTTTGCTATTAATAAAACAATATTTTTTTCTTTGTACAAGACGCCATACTGAATGTTAATTGTGTTTAAACATTCTTATTAATGTTGAAATACCCTATAAATTAAATTTGTGTAATAAGTTTAGTCAGTAACGTATAAAATGTGTTTGAAGTTAGTATTGATATTCTCACGATTTTGACACTTTTTCGGCGCCGATGACCACTTTAGATGTCAGCTAGTGATGTGATAATACTGATAATATCGTATATTCTTAACCTAGACAATGTGCTCATGTAGATAAATTAATCAAGTGAAAACAATCTGTAATTAAACATGCTTTAATACCTATTTGAAAGAAACTTAAAGTTTAAACATAGTTCCGGGTCGGGCAACAAAAAGTTTCGAATTTTAAAACGTTGCTCGGGTTTGTGATCACCAACCCGCATTTGGCAAGCGTGGTGATTATGCCAGTACACCCATCATTGCTGTGGTAACTTAAATTTAATGATGAAGGCCTTTTCCCTGCAGTGGGATGATTATAGGCTCTTATACTACCTTGCAATGCAAAGCAGAAGTCGCTGACATTTCCATTAATTTTAGTACAGCGCCACGCTACCAACTGTGTTAATATTTATTTGATTGAGCTCAGTTCAGACTAAATATGTTTTGTGAAAAGATAATTGGGAAAATTATGTCTTCAGTACAAGAAATTATTGATCTTTTGACAAACTTTTGGCGTTTGGGTGAGTTGCGTTGTAAACAATTTGTTTGTGTCAACAATTAATCGATATATAAGTATTATAGTTGTCACAACTCACGACTCTACTTTTTCTAAAACAATACTTACTTCGGGTCGTCGTAGACCATTAAAGTTGTCAAATAGTGTTGTGAACTTTACCTTGTAATCACATAAAATTTTATAAAAAGGTTTTTACGTTTTTACTCAAAAATTTCTTAGATTTCAAATAAAATCTTGACGTAACTGTTATAAAATTATGCTTTATTACAGTTCAGTTCGTAATTTATTATTATTATTAATCACCTCAAATTTCAAAAATACCTAAATAATACTTGGGAAAAGCCCCATCACTAGCGAAAATCACAATCACAGGAAATTTTACTAAGCTAGGCGTCGGACGTGATGAAACGTAGAAAAGTGCTGGCGTGCAAAAGTTTAAGTAATTACTTTTATAATCCATAAAATATAGCTTGATTAGAATGACAGTTCTCACTGAAAGAGACGACGTAACTTTGTACCAGCGTCACACAAGTGAAACACATTTGCACACGAAAAAATATTGGTAACTGGCATGTTAAGAATATTTTTTTATACATTGCTGTACATATTAATCAATTTAATTATATAAAATAGATATTTAAAGTTAAAATCATTAAAATAATCCAGTCACAAAAATTACACCTAACTTGAAAAGACGTCTTTACAAGGTTACGTCATTTTTCATAATCGCTAGTGATGAGGTAAAATCGACAAATCGAAATCGACAGACTAACAGTATTTCAAAATCGAAATTAATGTACACACGGCGGCACATCAGACTATACATGTTGACCTTGAGACCGCCTTTATGCTCTACGTAATAAAAGTTGTTATCGCAGTTCAACTGTTTAACTTGATGTGCTGTCGAGTGTACCATAAATGTCACAAATGATTTAATGAGCATTGGTTGATGCTTAGAACATCAAATTGCAATTAAGCTATATTTTATGGACTATAGTCAAGAAATTACTTTAACTTGTCTATGCATACTAGTGTTAGTACCTGAGAGACAGATTTTATCGTATCATATCAATTCTCAATGCATCTTAAAAATTTTAGTTTGTATGAAAATAAAAAAATGATGATATCAAATTTCTGACTTCACCGTAGTATTTATATGCATATGTTAAACATAGGCTTTACTGCTTGTTATACCCGTTACCTAACACCCTGTCAGGCCTCAGGCGGTCACCAATAGGGATGCCACGATATATCGGAAAACCGATAAATATCGATATATCGAAGCCTCAATATATCCATATATCAATATCGAAAATATAATATATCGTAACAAAATATCGAAAAACCGTAAGGTATAAAAAATTACAGACATAAGTAGTAGTAGGTACAGCAGTCTTAATTTGTCTGGAAGGTACCTACTTAAAGTATTCCTGTACTCTACACGAATGGGCCATCATCATGCCATGCTGATGATGACCATTCGCTGTAAACTGTCGAATCAACAGTTGACTTTACTGAATTTCTTTTTAAAACTATAGTAAACCACAGTAATGTACAGCGAATGGTCACGATCATAGCCCATCGTGTAATGGGGCTACAAAACTACATTAATTTTAATAAACATTTAAAAAAGGAGAAATGTCGATAAAATATCGATATATCGACTTAATTCGATATATATCGAAATATCGAAATTTTTGAAAATTTTTCATCCCTACTCAGGCCGCTATGAAGCCTGTAGCCTGAACGTGAGCGGTCCTGTACGTTTAGATTTTTATATTTCTATACTATATTCTCATCGATATAGAATTACATAATGTATATTTTATCTTTTTCTTTGGCATTCTAGTAACATAATATAATAAATCTATGGGGATCACAAATCGGAATATACGAAGCTTGGTATAATGTTCTATATTTAGCACGCTTTCTCGACGATACTATCAATAATTGCAAACCAACATCTAATCATCTGTCTTGTGAAAAAAAACAACGGAATACAATGATGTAAACCAACAAATATTTATTGATTTATCATAAATATTAGAGTACATATTATTGTTCTACAACTACTTCTCCTTAATAATATTAGTAAGGTAAATAATAGACATAGAACATTAAAATTGAGAACAACTCCAAATTTTCTGCTCAAAAAATTTTTTAAATTCGTCACCAGTATTACAAACTTTATTACAAGTATATAATAATATCATTTCAGTTTTATCTTAAATACTCAATACCTTTATCAAGTTTCCAGTCAGAATCAAACAATCTTATCAATTCATTCTTGCACAATGAATACAAAAATAACTTTCATACTCAATTTACATATAGACGTCACAAATACTTATTTTTCAATTATAATATGTTAAGACTATTTTAGGTACACGAACATAGTAAAGTAATACTACCGAACTACTTTCATTCAGTGCGTTATGTTGACAAAATGTAAGTAGGCTATGAACGGGAATAAGGGACGACTCAATCAATATATATTGTATTTTTACAAATCGACAAGACAACTTAATATTTAATGGAATATAAATAAAGCTCACATCGTGTCAAGACTACACCCGACGATTCAGAAAAGAAAACATCTGTAAATATTGCGAAATCGACGGGGTCTTTAGTCAAGAAAATACAAACACTTTCAGCAAAGAGTCGAGGCAATCGCCTCCAGATCAACTTACACAGTTCCGGTACAACGTTGCCGACAATTTACAAATCGGCGTCGATAATTCGGAGACTCTAATGCAGAGAAGTTGACAAGTCAGCGCACACTAGATGGCGCTAAGTATCGTGTCGTACAGTAGCCCCTGGGGCTGCGGCGCGGTTCACATAGAGGTTGGAGACCAGAAGTTCATCTCGCGCAGTTCGGAGGGCTTGGGGCGAAAGGCGTGCGCGGGCTTGGCGGACGGCCGATGAGGCTGATCATTAAGAAGCTGCTTCGGCGTCTTTTCCCGCGGGGCCGGGCCCAGGCTCTCCACCGACTCGGCCAACGAACTGGCTGCAAACAAAACATTACATTTAAAACAGTAATCGGAATGCTTATGATTTAAAAACTATTTGCTATAGTTTGAATTAGATAAAAATATAAATGATCATCCATGAAATTATTCTATACTTCAAGATTGAGATCTGGGGCCTTATTCAGCTATTTCAATCGCAGTTCGATCGTGATTGAATTGGACGATTTTGACATTTAGCCCATACTAGAACTGTCAAAAACCTGCAATTCAATTACGATTGTGATACGATTTGGTTACGCGAATTAGGGGACTGGAATTAGAATGTTTTAAAAATTTTACTTCACATTTAATGTCTTTAACCTAAAACAAATTATTAATAAATTTCTTAGAATTGGGGTAAAATTAAAACAATATAATGATAGAAGTTATCTCTGACCAAGTTTAGGACCTTATCAGTGAATGTACCTACACAGATAACCTCATAAAGATAGCATATGTCCAGTTTTGTATTGTTCCAAGTTCACCTATAGTTAGCAGAAGGATCAGATATCCTATGGGCTATTTCAATGATAGTATTGCTCTTTTCTATTCTACAAGTGCTCTTGCTTCGCTTAACGCTTAGTGTAGGAGTTTATTGACGAAATAATATTTAGCCCTCCTTATTTAGTTAAATATTAAAGTTCACCTCTCATTGATTAGTGAAAGCAAAAATACTATAATATGTATGATACGATAGCCAACAAAATATTTCAAAACATGGACACTATGAACCCGTACAACGATAATTTTGTATACAGTGATCATCACAAAAAACTACAAATAAAGAATCTGACTGATTATGCCTGCCTACTAATAATTGTAATGTTCTGCAGTCAGTTCACCACGCTCTCACTTATTAGTTATTTAGATGAATTTATGTACTGAGGCACAATAATTATTTGCCACGCTTCAGGAATGCAACACAAACATTAAAATTAAAACCCTAATAAATCAGCCAAAGTTGTGTAATGAAATTTAACTTGATATTCAACAAGTGTGTCACCTGAATCAATAAGCTTTTTTATTATGTCTCATTACAGTATTTCATGCAAACAAACGTCATTCCGAGACATGTTATTATCAAGACAAGCGTGAAGGTCAAAGTAACTCAATGGTTTAATGTTCCCAAAATTAAGACATTATACATACATACTACAACAAATTAAACAAAATAAATGCTTGGTTTATTTACTAACGTAAAATGAGATCAATTAGAGTAAATTTAAAATATTTTGGTAAACAAGAATTCGAAATTTATAGAATCTTATACTTTAGTACAATGATTTAACTACTTAAACTAATTAAACTAATAAAAATACAACTATCCAATTGCTATTGGTTTGTTTTGCCTGGGCACCTCGGGTTCTATTTTGGTATTCATAGAATAATATCAAATACTCATAGAGCATATTGGCATTGAGTCCTCAATTAGTACATTTGTTTCTTGTGCAAATAGGTCTTAAATAAATAAAACAGCAAGTGAATCTGTTTGTTATACATATCGTACAATATAAATACAATAGCGCTAACATGCACATCGTAGTAATTAAACTATTTATTATGCTAAGAAATAAAATATCAACACGCACCTTGCAGCCTGGTGTCAATGATATCTTCCTCGGCCAAAGTAGAAGTGGAAGTAGTTAGGTCTTTCTTGAATCCGAGCAGTGCCATGGTCAGCCACGAACGGTTGGCAGTATCCTCCACCGGCTCGAAAGGGGAAGTAAAGTAGCTGTAACAACGAAATTACCAAATTATCGTTGTAAAAGCACACACACTTTGTCATTTATATAATCAGGCTAAGTATAAAACAAGCGATACATTGAAGTAACTCAAAAACTAATTGTGTGATATGATCTAGACATAATTATTTGTATATTCTATCGCTACATGGAAGGCGGAAGGCTTCTTACTACCTAGTTGACATTCCAAGAATATTTTAATATTTGTATTGCGTCGACTTTAATGCAAGGAAATGACGGAGAGTTTTACTGGCTCTAACTTCCTATTAATATTACATGTTTGCGCACAGCACTGTATGTGCTGTCACAACAGCAAAAAGATACATTATTTCTCGTAATAAATGTAAAATTATTAGTGAGGGTAATATTAAGTCGCCTTCAATGTGAATTTTGTCACCTAAGTACAACTTCGGGCAAAAAATTAACATAAACATACATAGTATTGTTTATGTTCCAAGAGAAAGGAATTAATACAAGGGACCAAAATATGAACAATTATCGGCAATTGAAATTGTCTTACTTACTAATAATAATACAAGATAATGGCGATGAAAATTTTTGTTTTGTTTAAACCAGTGCGTATCTAGTATAATAATGTCAAAAGACCTGTTTTGTTCATGTTATAAAGCAACACGATGACCACGATATTTATCAAGCCACATGATAATAACACGATTTTCCTAGAATGTGAATGACTTGTTAATGAATTTTTAAAGCCTTCTCGTGACGAAATTTGTCAAGACACACCTCTTTTATTACATTTTAGTTGATTGATATGCGGTTACTAGTAACTGTGCGTTAGGTTTCCCGTGGTCGTTGTTAACAAGGTGACACGGTCACTGCAGATATTTAATGCTCAGAACTATAAAATGGCATTACTTCAGTTATCTATCAAGCATTGCAGATATTTAATGCTCAGAACTATAAAATAGCCATCCATTTTACAGTTGTCATGGGTTGTAATTTATCATGCTTTCCAACACTAAAATCAAACGTGTAAACAGAAAAATACGATGTTAACTCCTCCAAATTGAGTTCATCTGTCGTTTCATATGCTGATTATAATGAGTGTTTACTTTAAACATATCAATGTATTGTATTAATAAATAAATTCAAGATAGTTTGTAAAAAATAAAGTGAAAAACATAGATAAGTATGTAGTTGAAAAACAATGTCGCGATAAAATAATTGCTTGTAATGTTTTTTGGCTACAAATGGGACAATCACCATGAAAACAATATTTACGATTAATCGAAGAATTCATATTTTCACTAACCAACCATGTAAGTAGGTGATGTAGGTAAGGAATATTAATTATCTTGAATTACATGGATTATCTAACTATACTCTTAGATAAGAGGGATGGGGATATACGCTGACAAAGTGTCTCCAGAGTACGATTGGCACCTACTAATCATCTATTAGATACTATTTATTACAAGACAAGGATTTTCTTCGTAGCATAGTCAAGAACTTTTGCCATTTTGGGTTATAGGTTCACGTAAAGTGTGCAAAGAGTGCAAAGAGGATGTGGTACATACCGATTGCCGTTCATTTTGCGCCGACTGGTAGGACTCGAGTTGGGCGTAACCGGAAGGCTCTTACTGCCGCGGCGCCCCACAGCAAAGTTGTACTGTTCCGGCGGATCGTCATCTGGCGATGCCACTGTGAACCCGCGCCCGGAACGCCCAGACACCATCTGATGCGCAACCTGAAATTGTAATAAAAAGGAAAAAAAATTGATATGTGAGCATAACGTAACAAAACCAATATACTTTGGCATATCGTTGCAAAATTAAGACGAGTTAAACACCAAGCCGAATGCCTACTTGCTAATCTGTGACTATAGTACATTTGTATATTATGTTTGATACTTCTTCTTTTTATAAACAGTGTAATTATATTTTTTTAATTTCTTGTTTGATTGATAGTAATATGTAAATAATACCTATTTTGTCTCCTTTAAAAAATGTTTCAGTTATCTATCAAGTATTGCAATTACAGTAACAGATTTGAAGCAGACGGACATCACTAATTAGGTTATGATTCTTAATTGCTGATTTGCAAGCAACCTAACTAACCTTGTTATCAGATACCACAATAAAAACACCACAGTTGAACTTAACAAATGAGACCCCCCTATCAGTTGAGAAGTAGGTAAGTGGTATAATTATTATGATTTTGTAATTAATTAGCTTTGATCACTCAATAGATGGGTGCGCGAGCACGCATACCAACCTTGACAATAGAGTTGCCGCACGCTGCGCCCTCTCCTTTGAACCCGTCGTCAACACCGGCCGGCTTGGGTTTTGCTGACACTGAATTGGCTGCAAGTAAACAAACAAAAAGGCTTGAAACGCGAAACATACCTACTCGAACGAGTTTTGAAAAACCAAAACCACACCCACGCAGGTTCTCGACTCGACAACTTCAACAGACATACAATTATGTCGATAAATTTTAAATACGTACAACGATATTTCTCATTTACGAAAAATAGTACATAAAGCCAATAATCAAAACCTATCTAAGTGGTTTGTGGTTTAAGACCATCCTATAAACTAGATACTGTAATAAAATACTACTAAGTTTTCAGGGTTACACTATCCTAAAAACTACAAGTGTTCAGGGTTTCATGTTCCATACCAAATTTTCTCTAAACCGGTAAAAAAAATATGAATTCCCCATTCAAACTCAACTCCCCTTTTCACTGCCTTAAAGGACGATTTATAGTATAAAAACTGTCCTATGTCATTTTCTGGGACTCCAAACTATTTCTATGCCAAATTTCATCTAAATTGATCCAATAGTGTCTGAGTTTATTCGCTCCATACCATACTTATAATATTAGTGTAGATAAAGTAGATATAGTCAAGATATGTGTAATACCTATTACATCTAGCTTCAATCAAAATGTTTGACAATATTTTGCGTAAAAATCTATTGCGCTATAAAATATGATTTTACAGAGATAACAAGTTCCTAACTACCTACATTATCACCTTTAGGGTAAAGCCCATCACATCACAAAATTACGCTTAGTTTGATACTGTGTTATCTACATAAGTAAATAAGTTACCTCACACATACATTAAAAAAATAAAAGTAGATATTACTATTAACCCATGCATGGGGTATTCTACTCTTAGCGTGTGAGGCGAAAGAGCAAAAGTTACGCAGAAGTGACGAAGACTTATTACTAAACGATATGATATGGACGGGAGAAATCGTTAAGCAGACATGACGAAGACTTATTAATATACAATATGGTATAGACGGCAACAGCATATTGACATCCTTTGACCTGACGGTACCATACTTAAGAAGGCAACTGGAATTGGAGAATGAACTATAGACATAATAAAATTATAACTACTCTTAAAATTTCACCTACAGTGTTTGCGACACCCAGCAAGTAATCATAATAGTCGTTGGTAGCATAGAGGACACTAACCAGCTGTATTGATGGGTGCGATGCTGTGCAGCACGTCCTGGCAGGGCTTAGTGTGCTTGGACCAGTCCTTCTCCTTCACGCTATTAAATGCTGTAGCTGACTTCACCTCCTTGGGAGCGTCAGCCAGTAAGTTCGGCATATCTTGCTCTGCCTTAGACTTCCCAAAAAGTACATCTGTCTTGGGGTAACGAATGTAGAAGAACGAATCCTCCGGTGCCGGTGGGGATCCAGCAAAAGCATCGAAGTCTCTGTAAACAAAGTAAAAATAATTTTGTTAATTTAGTACAAACATATTATGAATGATGTCGTTTAGAGGATGAACATATCAAAAATAATCCAATGTGACAATGTTCTAATTTGGTAACGACGTTCAGTCCTCCAATTAGCGGTACACGCAAAGGTACCATGATTGTGTCACTATCCCAGAATAGAAATGTATTTTTATGGAGATGTCACTTACGGGAGGTAACAGTTGAGCTGTGCCACAAGATTCCTCTTTCTAAACATTGTGTAAGGACTAATATCGATCAGTTAAACCGAACAAGCAACGACCTATTTCACCAGTACAGTTGTAATGCAACGAGATTTATTTATATCGCAGTCAGTGCCGATAATTTGACTTAGTGCGCGGTGTAATAAAATGGCGAATGCACGACAAAACAGAATTGAAACGATTCTAGATTCGCTTTTGCTTTTTATATGCCGCAAAATGTTGTTGGTATGAGAGTTTATCTTATCACAATCATAACAACTGAGCTAAACGATTAGTATGGAAATAACATGCCTCGTGACGTCACG
Source organism: Anania crocealis (assembly GCA_949315895.1). Classification (NCBI taxonomy): domain Eukaryota; kingdom Metazoa; phylum Arthropoda; class Insecta; order Lepidoptera; family Crambidae; genus Anania; species Anania crocealis. The sequence goes on from OX438862.1 coordinate 9,788,130, forward strand.
CACAATCGGCCAATACGCGAGGTTCATTAGCACACTCCCTCGTGAGAACACATGACAAACAAAATGCCGAGTATAAGAGGTCGTAGACAGGCCCTGCCTCTCGCTACGTAAGCAAAATGAAAAAAACACATTTTGGCAAGTGACCACTGCAAAAATAGAATTGATGTCATTAAAAATCCTAACCAGATAGACAGTGTCGGAATTTTTCAGACTCGAACAAATTCTACGACATTACGACGTTAAAAAACCAACTTGTGCAGGACAATGATAGTACATAATTGCTGTCAGTGTGGTGCATTAAGGTAGTGAAAATTAAGTAAAATAGTAATGGCAAGAAAACCATAATACAAAAAAATATAAACTTAAAAGTAGCAGCTAAAACAATTCTACTAGGTACGTAGGTACGTATTCTCTGAAGTCTGAACCTCCTGATGTTTTGAAACCGTAACTCGGTTTGGAAAATAGTTAGATTAACCAGTAGAACTGGCTTACAAGATAAACAAGTAACTATTATGAAAACAAGCCTGCTTATAAATAAAATACGCAACTAATACGCAATATTGCAATTTGCAGCCTATCTCTAAAGACTTCCTCACACTGATTGATTAGAGGATTATTATGTGAGTGAGATTGAGAATGTGAATATAGTAGGTAGGTAGCAGCAGGGCTCGAAAACGTTATTCAAAATAACGTTTTTAAAACGTTTGGACAGTTTTGTCCGGAACAAAAACGAAATAGGACGTAATGCGACAATGCGAGAACGTAATAAAACGGAACGAACGAAAAATTTATTCCGTAACTGAGACGGCGCATGCCGCGTGTTCGTTCGTATTGCAGGGCCTAACATGGACAAAAACGGTTTCAAATGGTTAAAAACGTTTTATTGAGCAAGAACGATTTAAAATTTCGTTTACCGTCGAAAGGTTTTTTTTTTGTGATTCCGTTCGAACATAAACGAAACACTTACGTATTTAGGTATTTAAGGCGAAAACCTTTAGAAAGATATAACGTTTTCCGAGCCCTGGGTAGCAGATCAAAATTATTAGTAAAAATACAACCTAGAATTTGGAAATAATAGTAGGTACTTACCAACACTTTTATCATGAAGACATGCTTTTAACAAAGCACGATAAAAAGTATGCGTGGGGTGATACTTGAGGTTACTGTAGCCACCTACTGCTACGTAATGAAAAATATTGACATTTCAATTATTATCAGAACGTGTTGCTGAGGACAAACAATATGATAAAGATATCTTAGTGTTTGCCAATCCATATTTAATATAGTTTACTACATGTACAATTTTCGCACTGCTTATCGTTGTAAAAAACGTTAAGTTAACTTATTATTAAGTGTAATTAATTATGTAGGAATTTATTAGAAAAAGAAATAAATATACCATATTAGCTCCAACATTTTATGATTGAATAATAATAAAAAAAACTCCTAATTTACCCCGCTAAAGAAATATTTAATAACTAAACCGATATACATTTCTTTTGACATCTATGCACTGACTGTGACAATTAAAATATTTTGCACAGAATAACTACATTTATTAGATGATTGCTCCTTATGTGTTCAGCTTAAAGTTCCAATGGTTTAGGCAGGATAATATGGTCATCATAGATATCATTTAATTATGGCTCCGGGGAGTGGTAGGTACCACTCGGAACCATTTAGCGGAAGAACAGAAGTGTAATGATTGAAACAGTAGAACAACAGGCAACTTATGACCCATAATGATTTTTTTATAAAGAGTGATGAACACATAGACATAGTATGAAATTTACAATGTCTATGATGATGAAATGGATGAACATATAATATAAATAATACCTTCGCTAAGATTTTACCTTAACCGCCAATTGTTGACTAAAAAGCAATCTCGAAGTTGTCGTTACCGTGATTGTTCTAAGTCTACAAGCCGAAATAAATAAATCGAAAGTTGTTCGGTTGAAAACTTTTTCTTGACAATCTGTTATAATTACGCGGAGTTATACTTCAGTATCTGTTCTAAATTTTTTTACTGTAGAACAAGTTTATCAAATCTTAGTGTCGACTTTGGTTGATAGGGTCTTTCAACAAGGACGGGTCGATGTTAAAATTAAATAAAACAAGCTGTGTGTGAGATATTAACAAAATCATTTTTTTATTTGAAGGGCCCATTTATGCCATTAGGTATGTATGGAATATGACATCATTCAAATATCCGCCGCGGCTTCGAACTGTGGTACGGATCCGAGAGGTCCAATTTTCAATGACTCTGCTGCATAGATCCGGCTGAATCCTGAGCGATGGCCTGCGTTATATTGACTTTCAGGGCATCAGTCGATTGTGGCTTATTGGCTGACTTGCGACTTCAGAAAACCCCACAAGAAAAAGTCTAAAGGAGTCAAATCGCACGATCTTGGTGCCCACCAATGAGACCGACCACCACCACCGACGTGAGATTTTTCGATTGAAAATTAGGGTTCTTTTTCGATATTAAGTCAAAATAAGGTGAAAAAATGAATATTTTAAATCAAAAAATTTACTTTATGTTTGGGACATACAAAGGTAAGTTTTCACCAAATTTCGTGAACAAATATTCTTTTTTGCAAAAGATAAAAATAAAAAACCAAAAACATGGTTATTCGAATTTTTCACATAAATTTTGAGGTTATGTGAAAAAAGTGTCGATACAAAAGTTGTAGATCTTTTTATTACGAGCTACAACTTTGCCATTTAACTTTTTAACTTTTTCATAAGGCTTGCAGTTTTACCGTAAATCGAGATTTACCGTTTTTTACCCTTAAAACCTCCCCCTCTCCCTCTTCCCGACCTCAGATCGCCCGTAATTTATTTTTCCTTCCGTTTTTGTTATATTCTCTACCTCCTCCAATGGTTTCATCCTACTATATTTTTTTTTACTTTTTATCATTTTTAAAATTATCGACCCTGGTCTATCAGTAAATAAATAAGTAACAATAGAATTGACAGTTCCCGCCAAAACAACATGGCCAACACAAGCTGTCAACATTGACCCACCCAAGTTGAAAGACCCTGTACTACCTACTAGAAAAATATTATAAATATTACTAGAAAAAAATAATTAAAGTTAAAATCCGAAAATAGGTTTATCTTTCATTTCAATGTGGGTATAGTGTTCGCGTTAACTTAAGAAAACAGAGTAGAGTTTGAAGTTCTTGCCACGATCATTATTATAAAAATTCGTTCATAAGTACCTTATGTAAGCTGTAATGATATTGATTTTTAATAATACTGTTGGTGTGTGAAATGAGTAATAAAAATATATTTATTCAGTATACACTATAAACATGGCCTGCGAACGATATCCTCTTAAATTGTTTTATTTATTGGGATAATATGTATAAGTATTTATAAAGATGGACATAAAAAAAATACAAACCAAAGATAAGGTTATGAGTTCTCATTCAGTTAATGTTCTTTTGTTTACATAAATTGGGCGTTAATATCTAATAAAATGATGCTGACTAGCCCTATAATTGTAAACAGTCTTAGTTATAAAATACCTTTTGTAAAAATACATAGTTGGTATTTTGCTTTTTATTTAAATGAGAAATCAAGACATGCATTTATTGCATCTGTAGAAACTGTTCTAAAAGTTTTGTTTTCTCTTTAGCACTAATGTCAACAACAGATTAATAGTTAACACATTGAGCGCCATGGGGGTCAAACAATAAAATTTTAATTGTGTCTAGTACTTCCGCAGTTAAAGGCTTAATACAGGCAAATGCTCCGGCTGTATAGCAGGAGCGTACTAATTCGGCCTCGAAAACTACTCAAGTCAATATGCCATACAACGTGTTGCGAACTTGCGACACTTGCAACTGCTAGTACGCATCATAAATGACGCTTGCGACTAGGTCCTTTTGAATATTAATACCACTATTAACTGTCTACAAGTTACAACAAACATCACATACAGGAAAAAATATTAGAATAGTTTTATGTTGATGACTGCTTTTACTCAGAGGTTTATTATAATTAAAACCAACCTTGGACTGCATCATCCGATACCTAGGATGTGCTCCAAGTACAATGATATCATTAAGAAACAAATAATTACCGACATCTTCAACGATTCTCAACAAAAATTTAAAAGTAATCTGCTGAAACACATCAAGTAGACGTAAATAATAGACTAGTTATCTACTTATTAATACACTGATTAGGCTAAAATAACAATTAAACATGATAATAATAATATAAGGTTGTATTGTGGTGTTGTGTTTTTAAAAAATGAGTATCAATTTTATTAAAAACCTACTTAAAAACATAAATACTCATACTATTGTCAATTGTAAAATTTTAAACTTGTAAAATGATTGTAATTTAAAGAATATCTACAAACTATGGTCAAAGCTGTGTACGCCTATAACTGATATTCGTACGAATAAGTGCTAGCTTTAAGATCAGTAATTGTGAATGTTTATGTATGTAATATTGTTGATGTACCTTAATAAATAAAATAAATTAAAATAAAATAATTATAAACGTGCATTCTCAACAGTATCTTGTGTTTTTCAGCTGAAGCTTAATAGAGGTTAAAAATGAAATTGCCTTTCCTTATCGATATAAATATTGAATATACATTAAAAAATATTGTGGTATGACATTTTCGATTGAAACTTTTTTATATGGTTTTTCTCAATGATATTTTAGAGTATAGATAGGTATGTTACGTTCATAATAATTCGCGTATTGAATTTGATCAGACTTCCGAGCAATCCAAAACTGCACACATTAACCAGTTTTACTCATAAGCAGAACAAAATATGCAAAATAGCACGCAAATGAAACATAAGATTAATTAAGATGGCTATAAAATACCGCTCGTAATTAACCATTACTTTACATTTATGAGTACCTAGTCTCCCAAATTTCCCTACCTGATAGGTAATAGGTATACAACGCTATGTAATTTATGGTTTTCAAAAATACAATTAGACATTTAAATAGTCTCAAAATATTATGAGAAACGAATGGAAAACTAAAACAGCTGCCAACAAACAATGGCTCTTCAAACACTGTTTTATTACATTTATGTACTAAGGTCGATATCAGAACAAGCTTCTACCCAGCACATAAGGCTACTCGGATTGAAACACGTTTATGACTGTGCCATTAGATTTTGTAGATAGGTAGGTAGGTACCTACTAGCTGGCTCGCTCTCAATGTCATTTGCCAATTACTCTCAGTAGTTCATGAATATAAAAAACAGGTTTTGGCTGGATTGTAGGTACCTACCTACCGACACATTATTTTATTTTTATTATCTTTACTCATTTTGACATTTATTTATTTAGACTTTATTTAGACATTTTGAATAATCTGTTACATTTGGTTTAAGAATAACCGCGTTGCTACAAGATATTATTCAAGTCACAACAAAATCATCCATTCGTATTTGTTAACTAAATTAATCTTTGTACCACAAATAACCCCTTTTGCTGACGTTTTCGCCGCGCACCCGCACCCGCGGCGTGTTCGCTGCGTGGCAGCTCCGCTTTGAAAACGCTTGTAATCCGCCAGTGTGGCATGGCACTACACCTACTCAGTCAAATATTTCACTCCGAGCCAATACCAGTACCTAACCACGAGAGCTACTTACAGAATGTCTATTTTATTGCAACTTCACGGTGAGACGCGAGTAGATTGGTCGCTAAGGTGGTCTTCTTTGATTTTACGTTAAACAATAGAAGGTACAGTTTGAAAGAAAAGTGTTTGTTCCTTGGATAATTCGAACCCTGAATCAATATAATAGGGTAGAAAAAAGGTAAATAATGGGCCCCTTAAACCTATACCCGTGTCACAAGTCTCGGGAGCTACTCGGAGTTTCTCTTTATGCCACACGATGGACCCGGCACCCGCACGGTGAATCCATGGAACGCTAAAAAGTTTGTCTCTACGTTCTCAAAGACAAATCACATTGATGTACAAAATGTTTTAGTTTTATTGATTAAACAAATAAAATAATAAATACAACAATTTAAAAACCATTCAGAAGTATTACATATTCATGTTTTATTGATTTATTGATTACAAAAATAAAATACAAATAATCAATTTTCTTATAAATTCAATAATGAACGTTGCTTGCTTTCGTAAAAAGCTTTATATTAAAAGGTTTACATTAGTAGTCCCTTTCTTCTTCAAAAATTATTCGTCCGAAATACAAAATCCCTAACGCGTTTGCTATAATCATCACTATCCATAATGTTCGAATATACGAAATTTTATAATGCCTAATTGAATTTAATTCTAAGCTTTTGTGTCATAATATCGGGTGTTATAATAATTACATATCCCAATTTTTCTTGCTATAAAGTCACATGTCTTAAGTGTTAAATTGTATAATGTATGTTAGTCCGAATGATGGTTTATAATAATACTATTAGTCCTAAAACATATGTTTAAAAGTAGGTGTCATCTCATGTAGTTTAGTTATTATAAGTCACATCACGCGTGTTATGTATGGTGCTCATATTAATTTTAAAAAACATTGTGATAGTTATTTGCCTACAAAGTCCAGTAAGTTAGGACAAGTGAAGGTTATGTTAGAGCAGTGACCATTAAGGCGTGAAGGCGAGAGAGCGGAGCGAGCGCACCGAGCGTAGTAGTATTTATAGTATTTAGACTTTAGGGTACGTTAAATTATGACACATTACGTTAGGACTTATAACTGCTATAAAAAAGCCTTTTATGTCTTTTAAACATTATAGATTGTAATATTTATAGCAAAAAAATTTAGGATATATTATATTTAGGGATTTAGATTTTGATTGAGTTAAGGCTAATTGTCATTCGGACAAATGATGATTAGGACACAAAACATTATGACACGTTAGATTATGGATAAAAAATTTATGAGACAAAATAGAGAACCGTTTATATTACTTTGTTATAGAAGAATTTTGATAAGAACTGGCTTTGGTCTATTTTTGTAAGGAATTATTGTAATAAAGTATCAAATCAATATCGAACATCATATACTACTTTATTTTTAAAGCCCTAAATTTGTCTTAACACATAAGGAAACACTGATAATAATCTCATAATACACTGTCCTGGTCCCAAAGAAAGGTTTTTCCTTATGTTATGGTAACCAGACAGAATGATAGTATCTCAAACTATTCACCCAAAGTGGACCAAAAGCGAAAAGGACTGAGTACAAAGTGGACTAAATGCTAGGCGGACCAAACGCGAATTGGACCAAATGCGAAATAGGCTCGTTTTCGTCTAGTAGACTAAATGCGAAGTGGACCAATTGCGACGAAACGTGTCCGTCTGTCACCAGGCTGTATCTCACAAACCGCGATAGCTAGACAGTTGAAATTTTCAATAGTTTATATTGAAAATATTGATTTAAACCTTCCAAGTGTATTTTTTATTATCTAGCAAATGTGACCGCATTTGCAAAATGAAATACAAACACTCTAATAGCCAGACTCGACTGATTGCATAACTGGACACTGTATATCATACTACTGACTACAATAATTATTAATCATCCATTATTGTTAAACCAGGTAAATGAATTACATGTGACGTCATGGGTTTATCGACGATATCCAAATGATTTATTGACTAGTCACTATAAGATATAAGATATAAGCTTGACATAAGTTCTACACAACAATTCAAAAGAAATTATTTTCCAAGTTTAGTAGGGGAGAAAGGAAGTGTTACTTTGGATCATCATCATCATCATCATCATATCAGCCGAACGACGCCCACTGCTGGGTATAGGCCTCCCCCAAGGATCTCCACAGCGATCGGTCCTGTGCTGTCCACATCTAGCGGCTTAACGCGACCTTGACCAGATCGTCGGTCCACCTTGTAGGCGGCCTGCCCACGAAACGTCGACCGATACGCGGTCGCCATTTGAGAACCTTTCTGCCCCAACGGCCATCGGTTCTCCGCGCTATGTGTCCCGCCCACTGCCACTTCAACGATGCAATCCTTCGAGCGATGTCGGCTGTTTTAGTTCTCCTGCGGATCTCATCATTTCTGATTCGATCAAGTAGGGAAATACCAAGCATCGCTCTCTTTATTGCTCGCTGGGTGATCTTGAGCCTTCTTATGAGACCCATAGTAAACGACCACGTCTCACTCCCATAGGTCATTACTGGCAACACACACTGGTCAAAGACTTTCGTCTTGAGACACTGAGGTATTTCGGACGCGAATATATGCCGGTGCTTTCCGAATGCTGCCAATCCGAGCTGGATTCGACAAGATATCTCTTTCTCGAAGTTGGACTTACCTAACTGGACTATCTGTCCCAGGTTAACACAGTGGTCAACAACTTCGAGTGCAATGTTAACTGGAGCGGGTGCAACATGGGCATTTAACATGATTTTCGTCTTGTCCATGTTCATCTTTAGAACCACTCTCACTCAGCATAATATTCAGGTCTTCCAAGGTCTCAGCCATAAGAACTACATCATCGGCAAATCGCAGGTGTGTTAGGTGTTCGCCATTGATGTCGATGCCGCGTCCTTTCCAGTCCAGAAGCTTGAAAATATCCTCCAACGCAGCTGTGAACAGTTTCGGAGAAATAACGTCTCCCTGCCTCACGCCTCGCTGTAGTTGGATCAGATTAGAGCTCTGGTTCTGAAATCGGACCGACATGGTGGCGTTTTGGTATAATTACTTTAGCACCTCGATGTACCTGTAGTCTATTTGGCACCCTTGGAGAGACTGCAGCACTGCCCAAGTCTCAATCGAATCAAAGGCTTTCTCATAGTCCACGAACGCTAAGCAAAGTGGCAAGTTATACTCTTTGGTCTTCTGTATAACTTGCCGCAGCGTATGAATGTGGTCTATGGTACTATACTATAACCTTTTCGAAACCCGGCTTGTTCGGGAGGTTGGAAGTCGTCGAACCTGCGAGTGAGACGATTCGTAATGACTCTCGAAAACAGCTTATAGATATGGCTCAGAAACGAGATTGGTTTGTAGTTTTTCAAGAGAGTATTGTCACCCTTCTTGAAGATCAGCATCACATCGCCTCTGCCCCATGCCTTTGCCTTGCCATTAAAGAGCTTCTGGAGGACCTTAAGCATCGCCTTACCGCCCGCTCTAAGAAGCTCTGTTGTGATTCCGTCATCACCCGCCGCCTTGTTGTTTTTAAGCTGCTTGAGAGCCATTCTAATCTCGCACAGGCTGACGTCCGGGATATCTTCAGAATAGTGTCGGGTAAGCTTGGCTCTAGGGTGTATAACCTTGCTTTCAACAGGTGTTTTCGTGGAGTATAACTGTCCATAGAAACTCTCAATCTCTCTCAAGATTTCAGGTGTTGACGTAATGATGCTACCTGTCTCAGTTGTCAGGCTCGTCAATTGGCTTTGCCCAAGACAGATCTCTGGCCAACACTTTGGAGCTTTTGTTCCGCTCAATGGCCTCTTCAATACGTCAGGTATTAAATTGACGAAGGTCGCTCGTCAAAGACTTAGATATCTGTCTATTGAGTTGCCGATAGCGATGGGCATCCGTTGAGTTCTGTAGCCTCATTTCGTTTCTCTGATCCATGAGTAGGAGAGTCTGACTGGAGAGTTTCTTTAATTTGGGACGGCGGGTTTTAGGTTGGACCCTACCGTACGGACAGTATCCACCAGCATGTTGTATAGATCGTCCACATCGATGCTGTTCTCAAGGGCTTCGAAACGGTTTTGAAGCTCGAGCTGAAAGCACTCGGGGTTTTGAATTTGAGCCGGTATTGGTCGGAGCGTGGATTTTATCAGTCGCGCTCTTTCAAGCTTTACGTCGATATTCAATGTGCCTCTGACCGCGGTAATCGCTTCCTGTCTTAACAGCGTTGATCACAGCGACATCATTGAATATGTGCTTCTTCGTTGACATGATAAAATCGATCTCGTTTTTGACTTTACCGTCCGGGCTGATCCAGGTCCATTTACGGCTCACGGGCTTCTTGAAGAAAGAGTTCATCATAAAGAGGTTCTCCATCTCCATGAAGTCTGCAAGCATCTGGCCCCTTTTGTTCCGTTGCCCAAATCCAAATTTCCCCATTCTCAATTCATCACCGCAACGTTGCCCCAACTTAGCATTGAAATCCCCCATCACAACCGTGTAGTGGGTTTTATAACAATGCATGGCTTTAGAGATCTCCTCATACATAGGCTCCACTTCGACATCGTCGTGTTTCGAGGTCGGAGTGTGAACCTGAATGACATTCAGCGAACATCGTTTCGATATTCTGAGTATCAGGTACGCTACCCTGCTCGAAACACTTCCGATAGTGATCACGTTGTTGACAAGGGACTTGTGGACGATGAACCCGACACCACCTAGGGACTGTTGGTCGCCCTCCCGGTAGTACAGTAAGTTACCGGATTGCAGGGTTATTCTTCGGACTTCAGATAGCCCAATGATATCCCAATGTAACTTACCAATTGCCTCTTCCAACTCAACGAGCTTGGCGTCGAGCCTCAGTGTGCGCGTGATATATGTTGCCAGGTCGAGTCGTCGTTGTTGGCAGCCGGATCTTAGCCGGGGGTTGAAAAATGTATATCTCAGGCAAGATTCGAACCCGCATCTCCTCGCATGCTGGGCGCGGCGCTTTAACCATTCAGCTGAATGACATAATTTTTATAGCTTTAATACTGATATTATAATTGCAATTAAATTGCTAATAATATCATTTAAGGAAGATTTATTGTTTTTTTTTGTCAACCGTTGCAGTGTATCCTGAAATGTGTTCTTTTATTTATTAATATGTCAAAATAAATTTGCACAACATCATATGCAACACTCTTCCCAAAGTAATGTAGGTAGTAGGTAGCTATTTAAAGCGCAACCTATACACAAGCCTTTGCAACATTGACCAGTCTGTTCAAGTCTGTTGTGTTCGTTTTGTCTGTTACACTGGTGAAAAAATTCCAAAAACAATTTCAGAGTTCATATCAACGTCAGCCGTTATTCGAGATGATTCCGAAATTTATTCTTTGATTGAATATGAAATTTGATTTACGGTAGAAACCTTAAGGCTTTTTGCAAACATCTCGTAAAAAGTTACAAAGATCTGAATTTACCTATTATTCTATTTTATCTATGACTATCCAAAGTAATATAATATATTACTTTGGATAGTAATATAATATATTACTTTGGCATATTATACCGTGTAGTGCCGGCACATAAAAATAATGGCACTACCCCCTCTCTTCCCTTGGGTGTCGTAAGAGCCGACAGAGGGAAAACTGCCACCAGGAGATGGGCAGCAGCGTCTCCTAATAACAGCAGGCTATACTGCGATCGACAACCCGCCTGCCAAGCGTGGCGGTTATGGCAAATTGCTTAAATATCATAAAGTATGCAATATTTTAATATTAATATTTATTACAAAAATCAAGACTTTAATATTATAAAGGTAAACCAATTTGAATTTAATTTAAAACTGAAATTAATTATATAATAAAATCAATAATAATAATTTATATAATTACAATAACCAATTATAAAATTTAAAAAAAAGAATAAATAAATTAAAACAAAGTCAACCCCGAAGGGAAAGTGCCCATAACACTTGCAGCATTCCCCCGCTGAATGGCTACGGCTATCCTCTGAACTAGGAATGACCCCGACCGAGGATCATTGGTCCTCACTCTAAGGCGACGACCTACTTCTGCAATAAAACTCTTTGCCTCTGAAGCCCAACAGCCTGAAGTTTCAAAAGCAATGGGGACAAAATGGTAGGCTGATTTTAACTCATTGTATTTAGAGTGCTTTTTAAGAGCCGCTGTCTCGGCTGCTGCCCCAGGCGCCAACGTGGTCCGCCCCAAATTACAAGCAGCAAAAGTACTTACACATGTCGCATCCCACAAGAGGCATCTACCCTTATCCCAGGGTACTAGAGTAAGGCCATCCGGTCTTTTGTCATCAGTCCGACTAAGACCAGGTGGCTCAAGCACACATGGGATGTTGGCAGAAATGAGAGCTCTCCGAATGATATCATTAAGAGCGTTATGACGAGGAAATCTACCCTCACAACTTCGGCAACTCAAAGCATGGTGACCGCTCGCCTTAACGCGAGAGCCGCAAATGCATAAATGAGGTTCGCATACATCGCAGCCCTAGCGAAGGGCAACCGCCACCCGCAAAGAGTCATTATCTAATAAAGTGCCGAAATGAGGTGAGGGCAGAGCCTGCAACTACGCCCCCGATTCTGGCTGTGACCCCGCTCGCATTCTTGCCAGTTCCACCCCAGCGGTAACAAACTCCCAAAAGACGACCCATGACGAATTTGCAACGCAGCCTGGTACCACTGAACCTCATTGAGTGACACATTACCTATACCGGAAACGATGGTTCTCAGACACTGGTCAATCACAGATATGTCATCCAGAAACAGCCAAACTGGAGAAGTTCTTAAAAAATATATGAGTTTGGGAGCTCCAAGGCACATTCTCAAGAGAAACAAAGCCATTGTGGATTAAGAAACTTAAGGCGCTCACTAACAAATTCAAGACTCCGCCCCTGCCCCCCTCAAGAGCCTCTGAAATTCCTTCTGAAAAAATAGGGGAACCCAAAAGATCAAACGTGGACACTCACGGTACGGCTAGTCCACAAGTTCAAAGCCGCTCAGCGGGCTATGGAAAGAGCTATGCTAGAGTTTCTCTTAGGGATAAAATCAGAAATGAGGTGATCCGGCAGAGAACTAAAGTTACCGACATAGCCCATCGGATTAGCAAGCTGAAGTGGCAGTGGGCTGGCCATATTAGCCGCAGAATCAACAACCGCTGGGGTAAACGAGTTCTTGAATGGAGACCGCGTCTCTGCAAACGTAGTGTAGGACGCCCTCAGGCCAGGTGGAGTGATGATTTGCGCAAGGTGGCTGGCAGGAGCTGGATGCGAGAAGCCGAGGATCGACCTAAGTGGCGTGCAATTGGAGAGGTCTATGTCCAGCAGTGGACTGTGATAGGCTGATGATGATGATGAAAAGATCAAAATTGTCCCGTGAAAGAATCCTTAACCCAGGAAGGACGGCTACAAAATCTTGAAAATGTGAAGTCACCTCCGTACTACATGGGTAAAATTCGCATTTTGCAGAATTGATCTTCAAACCCAAAATCATTGAAACGAGGAATCAAGGTGAGCAAATTTTGTTTCACTATATCCGGTTCACCACCAAGCGTTACGTCGTCATGGTACTATACGTTTAGTGGAGACTGTAAATTGACTATAGCCTTATGAATAGCCAGGCTAAAAACAAGAGGACCAAGAGGGTCACCCTGATGCACACCTACTTGTGACAGAATAAGGTTTTCTTTAAAAAATAAATTTGAAGACCTGGTCAAGAAAAGGATAAAGAGAAGTAATATTATACTTAACCTTAACAAGCAAAACATCCCTCCCCAAGGAATTTAATGCATTTTTAATATCCAGCTTGATAATAACACAATCGGCATTATTGGCGTCCAGAACAAAATATGATCGTGTGGCGTGAATTGCCCCTTCGCACCCGAGAAGAGTTCTAAAACCCAACTGATGCGGCTGTAAATATTCAGCCATACTTTCTTTAATCGCAAAACATGCAATTTCAGCAGTTAAACGCCTAAAGGTGCTTCCTTCTGCTATCGGTCTTATTCTGCCATCCTTTTTCGATAAAGCGCAAAGAGAAGCTCCATAAAAGTACGGACAAACTACCTTATTAAGTTGTCCGCTCAACAGAAAATTACAATTATTTTGTTAAGCACTCCATCAAATGATGACCATTTTCCCCAGCAGAAATAGGTATTGAAATTTGAAAAATTATGTCTTTTTTCTCGCTTGAGATAAATTTTTTCAAGTATAAATAAATACTAATAAATATTTTTTTGTGTCTGGCTTTGCATACTGGAATGTGTTAATAAATATTAAAGTTTTCTTCAATTTATTATAAGGCTATAAAAACATTAATCAAAAAACTTACTTTGTTGGTTTCGTCTTCATCCATACTGGCAGATTAAATCCATCCTTAATCTCAGGGTCAGATGCCATCTTGTCAAATGTGATATTTTATTAAAACTCAATACTCAACACAATAACTCTACTCAAAGTAGCAAGAGAACTGCTTTAATAATAAGCGTGGAAGTGACTGATGTGAATTATCTTGAGCAAAAAAGATAAGATTGTTATTCACTTATACAACATTGACATTCATATTTTAAAGAGAAACAAAGAAGTATTAATATAGCGATTAAATCTAAAAAATGAGGCTTTAATTAAAGCACTCAAGACACCCTCAGGGATTTAATGGACTTTAAACACAGAGTTGATGAGGCCATCTGAAACAAATATTTAAAAAAAATCAACCAACAAAATTGATATGAGGTGCTCAATTTAATATTTATTTATGTTTTGTTATATATTTTTTCTTTAAGATAGATAATAAGCAAATTTTTCTAGCAACAAACTTTACATCCACTACACCAGCGTTTCCCATTTGCCGGTACCGGGCCATCAAAATAAAATACCGGGTCGCAACATTCCCTTAACTTGTTTATATTATAATACCTACTATCGATTAACGGGAATTATTCTTCATAAACTTTCGTCATTTTCGGGGAACTTGAATTCTTTAGTAAAACAGGCAGCGTACGAAGTATTTGACTTAAATTTTGTGATTAAATGTGTATTATTTTACCGGTCAGAGGGTATCCTTAGGGGCGGGACCAATTTTGTTTTAAAAGTATTAAGTGGGTGACAAAGGGGCACACAGTGGATCGACGCCATACAAGCGAAGGGACTTAGGCAACTTAAAAGAACAAGATTCAAATTTTGAAAAACTAGTTATGCCATCGCATAGGCCTTGTTATTAGCTATAAAAAAACATTTTGACAATTTTTTTATTGTACTCTTATTTTGCGAGATACAGCAATAAACGTGATTTCTTAGTATGGAGACTGACATAAAAAGTGATGTATCTCCGAAGTCCCTCCGTGTTTCAATTTGTTTTTTTTATATTGTGATAAGGCTAATACTTGCTACATTTTCGAACGAACGAGGTGCGCCCGACGCATGCGTTTTGAGATATAAATTTTTTAATCATTTTTTTCCCTTATACTATGAAAGTACGTTATTACTTCATACATTAACATTTAATTAGCGCATTTCTTAATGTTCAGGACACAGATCATCACCGCACTGATAACAGTTAACAGTAACCTATTTATGTTGCCCTTAATCCCCATTAACAATGGTTTGGCAGGCTATGAATGATGAACTAATAGGTGAGGTGATTAAGAAATTTCTGTTACGCAGAATTTTCTTAATCACGTCACTTAATGTGTTTACATTACTGACTTTCTTTTGTATGTTTTTCTTTGTATTTCTATGCTTTATAGAAGCATTAATGTTCTTACAATTTAAAAATATTCAATAAATAACCATGCTCATGAATCATGATCTAGAAAAAAGTTAAGAACTTTAAAATAAAATTAATTTATTTAGAATAATATGTTTATTGATAGTGAAATTAAAGAAAAAACACACGTTAAAAATCCACATAATATTCCTGTCCCAGATTTTTATCTAAGGTGCAATGTTTATCATAACTAAAATAGACTTACAAACTAAAACATGTTACTTTTCACAATGCATATAAATTATTTACACAAAAAGATATCTCAGGTGCAATGGGATAATTTACAATAACTAAAATATAGGCTTACAGACTAAAACATGTTACTTTTTACAAAGAATATAAATAATTTACACAAACATATTATACATCAAAAGTTACAAAATACACAAAGTTTAGAAATTTAGTCTCAAATTAAAAAACTAAAAAACCACGCTTTTAAAACAGATTGAACTAAAAAATTAAAAATAAAACTGTAGTAATCAATTGTAAAATTCATATTATTGTACATAAAGCGTGGGGTGCTTGTTATGATATCCACAGATATAGTAAATTATTGATAAAATATTTACAACAATCTAAATCAAGCCCCCCACGCTTTTTGTACAATAATATGAACTTTTCAATTGTATACTTACTACAGTTTTATTTTTAATTTTTTAGTTCAATCTGTTTTAAAAGCGTGATTTTTTAGTTTTTTAAACTATAATTTATTTTTTACTTTTTAGTTTAGTTTATAAGATTTGATTCCTTCTTTATCGACTGTAAGTCCAAAGCTATGCAGGAATCGTAATTGATACAGATCGCGCGCTAGCTCTATCTCTTTTACTCCCTCTTACAGAGGAAAACTGGGAAACTGTTATTAAATTATTGCATTGTCATCGGTCCTTAATATGTGTGCAAAGTTTCAAATTAATCAAACTTCTGGAAATTGGTGAAAATTATGCTCAAAGATTCCATTACATAAATAGATGGATACAACCCAAGCTAATAAAAGCGTGGTAAAAATGTAGTCCAAAAAAGCTAATCACTAAAAACATTGTCTTCATCGTCAGTTTCTGATTCTGATTCGCTATTGGCAGTCAGATTTATTACATCACAAAATTCAATTTGATTTTCTTCACTAACCAGCATTTCAAAAACTTCAATAAAGATCTGTTTTTTAACTTTTTTATCCATTTTTGGTCTTATGTTAGATAGAACAGATCTGAAGAGAGAAGAAGATTATGCAAAATGTCCTCGTTACATGAAATACTGCTATTTTTTCTTGAATGGGACTCTCTGTATTTACGGAAATCCTTATTTCTCGCTTCAGATGCCTCTTCTGACAAAAAACCTATTGGCACTATCGATAGGTGTTCAAAATTATATGTGATCCATGAATAATTATTTATGGATACTTACAGGCATGTAATACTAAGGGTAAATATCAGCGAACTTTTTTGCCGTATCCATACAGTACTCATGAAATTTATAATAATTATTTTTTCACCTAATGAAATACATTGTAGTACTACAGCAATTCTTTTTATGAGATCAACATTTAAACCAGAAATAACTTTCTGAAGTTTTTTGTGGGTAATTAAAACTAGCACAGTTACCATTGTTTGATATTCTACTGCCTTGTTTCACAACGTCTAATAATAATCCAGTTTCTTTTCTGAATTTGATTGATTCTTTTTCTCTCTTCAACTAATTTCTTTGCATGTTCTCCTCTAGCTTGCCAAGATTTAATATCTAGTCTATACTCAATGTGAAGAAAACATTCCATAGCACGGATCTACGCATGAAGACTACTTATACATATCTTCATTTATAGGTTTTCTTTTAATTGATTCTAAATCATTCATTTCTTTTGGACTTGCTTTGCATAGATCACATATCGCTGCAGAGGTTCCTGAGATGTAAGATGCCACTTTTCCATCTATCATCGTAAAGAGCAGTTTATGCGTTACATTTGTACTGTCATAAGTGGAGGGGTTTAAAGTTTCAATTTCTGCTTCAATTTCAGCCATTTCAGTCTTCACATTAAACTCGTTCTCTTTCATAAACTTCCACATTATGGGACGACAAAAAGAAGTTGATGAGGGTCGTTGATTGACCCAAATAACATCACCATTTTCAGTTTCAAGTCTCAATGGCACAAGACTCGCCATAAAAACAGTTTGTAAATCTGAAGCAGACAGATTTGAAACACTCGATTTTTGATGGTACACACTTTGGTTTGATGCACCATCAAAACCCCATTTGCTTATCAAGACGAGATTTTCTTCTACATTTTTTTTCAAAGATAATGACTCTATGATCCTCTTCGTAGTAAGGTCTAATAAATCTTGTAATTTTATTTTAACTGATGCGTCTGTGATTGTTAAAGCACTTTCCTGACAGGATAACACTTTTTCTTTTCTTCTTGAAGTTTGTAGTAAATACCCAATATTTACATAGTCCTTCTTTCTCACTAAATTCTCGTATCGTAGTGTTATGTAACGCCACTTGGAGAGTCTCAAAGTAATGAACAAAGCTAATGCTTTTTGGGCTGAAACTTCTTTTATTACTCCAGTTTCAATGAATTGGTTCACTTTCGATGCTTGGTCTGGATTTTCCATAAGAAACTTTAAAATTTCAGCAACATCATGTTTTCCAGAAGACCTTAGATTGGTTTCAGCAGAAAACACAAGTTCTTCCGTGCTACAAGAGCTGCATAATGATTCAGTCCGTCTTCTTTTTTGTTTATTACATAAATCTTCAAAAGATTTGCGGTTATCCATTGAAGTTGACGTAGATGCATCTGACACCCAAGGCACTGGTTCCGTCACAATATTTGTTGAAGAATCCAATACTTGTTGGATTATCGCAGTCGCTTCCTCAGTAGACTCGATTGTATACTCTTCGATGGGAGAATTGGGAGAAAAATTTTCTTTCAAACATTCTGGACATTGAACATCTTTTTGCAGCCAGGAGCAATTCTTTTTCATTAACTTTTCTTGGCTTCTTCCAGACTTGGTCCACTTAACATAGACTCGATAACAGAATTTACGGCACCATTCTTTCAATTCTTTTTTTACACTGTCACTTAACTGAGTATTACTGTTTGTTATCAACGTTGTATTCAATTGATCTTAATTGCGGAGATCGTCACCTTTGCGTAAGGAAACGTAAAGGTCAAGATAATAGCGAAACCACAGAAAGACATAATGACAACACTCGGACGAGGATGAAATTACAACTAATGTACATCATGCAGAGCAACTATTTATATGATTTAAATTATGGAAGTACGGACCAAATTCCCATATTTAGTTATAATTATTGAAGTCATCTATACTTACTAATATTATAAAATTGAAGAGTTTGTTTGTTTGAACGTGCTAAGGAAGGCTTTAGGCTATATAACATCACGCTGCGACGAATAGGAGCGAAGCATTAGTGAAAAATGTTGCAAAAATAATCGCGTTCATAATAACAAAAATTGACACGGACGAAGTCGCGGGCAACAGCTAGTTAAAGATACAAAGGTAATTAAAAGGTGTCAATTAGCATTACAAAAAAAGTCAGTAATGCAAACACATTAAGTGAGGTGATTATGAAACTTCTGCAAAACAGAAATTTCTTAATCACCTCACCGTTTAGTTCATAATTCATAGCCTGCCAAACAATTGTTAATGGGGATTAAGGGCAACATAAATAGGTTTATTGTTAACTGTTATCAGTGCGGCGATGATCTGTGTCCTGAACATTAAGAAATGCGCTAGTTAAATGTTAATGTATGAACTAATAACGTACTTTCATAGTTTAAGGAAAAAAATGTGTCGGTCGCACCTTGTTTGTTTGGAGAAAATGTAGCAAGTATTAGTCTTATCACAATATAAAAAAACAAATTGAAACACGGAGGGACTTCGGAGATACATCACTTTTTATGTCAGTCTCCATACTAAGAAATCACGTTTATTGCTGTATCTCGCAAAATAAGGTCATAATGTTTTTTATAGCTAATAACAAGGCCTATGCGATGGCATAACTAGTTTTTCAAAATTTGAATCTTGTTCTTTTAAGTTGCCAAAGTCCCTTCGCTTGTATGGCGTCGATCCACTGTGGGGCAGTGTGAAAATTACCGGGCCATGGCAGAACAATGTTTGGGAAACACTGCACTACACAATGAAGTACACTTACTACTTTAGCAAATGCACAAACATTGCTATTAAAATAAAATTCTAGTTTTTTAAGTATTAATCCTTTGACGATCGGATATTCCAGACACAATTAAAATCAATTGTTATCGCGACAACCGGTTGTCGCTTGGGGGTTGAGGGATTAAATCCTGCATTTGATAACTCTTAGTACATATCTCCTAGAACCAGACGTAGAGTTGAATTCAAAGGTATTACTGTATTACTCTGTACAATCAAATAAATCAAATCAAGCAAAAGTTTGAAAACAACAAATGACAAAGAACCGCAGTTAAGGCATCATGTTCATTTGTCTATTATGCATTATGATGACTCTCCTAAACCTTCCAATTGGATAATAATTCCTGCATAGTAAAATTTGATCACATGGTTTTAACTGGAACTGTTTTAATATGTAACATGCTAGGTAGTCTAGGTACATCGTAGGTAGGTAATGAGATGTGCGCTAATACCTACAGTCAGGCGAACACACCATAATAAAAACAAGGAAATAAATTAACGTTAGTTACAGAGCCCCAGACTGCAGAAATAACATGCTACATCGCTGGATGCACACTGCGTAATTGCAGTTGCACATCAACAAAAACATACGTAAATAAAACCATTCGCCATCGTGGACGTAGTTTACTTACAATTCGGATTACATGTGAAAAATTAATCAGGGGTCTGTTTGCAAGTTTAATTCAAATACATGAGACAAGTATACTTACAGTGTAATAAAAGACGTAAGAATAAAACTCAAACATTTTTGCGCTTATTATTCCAACGGTAATAGATGAGATACACCTACACGTTGGCTTAGGGAAAATCACCGTCGTTCGTCCGTCACGTTTATTTAATGGATGGAGACAAAGAGTATGTAACTTGGATGGAGAATGGAATATGGATCCAATATACAAATGTATTCTGTGATATTATATTATTAAGGATCTATGCTGAATCTATGTTATGTTACAACGTACTCTGTGATGGAGAATGGAGACCACAGAAAACAATTTACCCTACTACGGATGGAGCTCTGAGTACAGAAACCTATGGAGATGGCATACCTACGGATAAAACGTGTATACCTGAACTTATCGAGAAACAAAAATGACGCATTTCCGTACTCCGTAGTGCTGTACTATTGTGCATCGATATATTTATAGATGAAGTTGATATTAGATAATATTTGCGGCGATAATTTAAGGGCTTTATAATTTATACAAGTGTCTAACCAAAGAAATCCCCCTCAATATGGCAGGCATTAAATTTTTTGTGCATCGTTTCAAAGTACTACTAGAGATCTAGAGGTCATAAATATTATTATAAAGGTTTATTTAAATTATAGGATTATGATGTGTTCAATATTCATATTTATTTATTTATTATCATATACAAAACGATACCAAAATTACCATTTTAGTGGGACCGAAGATTGTGTCCCACTAACCAACGTCGTTTAATCCCTCGATCGTGAGTTTTTCCAGACACAATTGAAATAAATTGTTATCGCGGCACGCGCGTGCCTCCTGGGGGTTGAGGGAAGTTCCTGAGTTGAAGTTCCTGAAGTATGGCACCCAAAATAGAAATTTTAGTATCTTTTTATAGATTACGTCAAAATTATGAAACTAAAAGGTAATAAAATGAAACAAAAAGCTCAATATTGCAAAAAACATATTATTTTCATACAACATGCCAATCCTCATGATATTCTTGTTTTTTATATCCTAACACGTCATTAAATTATAAATCTCGGACTAGATCGGGCTGGTGGCTGAAAAGTGAAACATACATGAAGGATAACTATTAAAATACAACATTATTTGTCAGACAATACTCTAAGGACAAAACTAATCTATATATACCTAGTCAGGTCATAAGTTCTGTCACATGTGTAATATGAAATAATTTAGACATGTTTATTATTTATGTAACCATTTATATAGCAAAATGAACTTAATAAAACATAGATTAATTTGGTAATAAAGTTTATTCAAAATGACGCCCGCGATTTTGAATACAGGCCTTCAATCTGAACGGCCAGTCGTCTATCGCAGCACTAACGAGGTCCATGTCAATATAGGCTACTGCCTTAATCAAAGATGCCTTGAGTGACTCCAAATCAGGATGAGGCTTTGAGCAGGCCTTTTCCTCCAAGTGTTGCCAAATCTTGTAATCTAACGAACTCAAATCTGGACTGGAGGAGGGCCAGTCTTCGTGCCGGATAATGTCGATTTCACGCGCCGCCAGCCAGTCTTGTGTGCTTTTCGCTCTATGAGCTGGCGCAGAATCTTGTTGGAATACCTAGTGCCTGTTATTAAACATGGTATAAGAAACAGGTTCCACAAGGTTCTTGAGGACTGTATTTTGATACACAACTGCATTCGTTTTTATGCCTTTCTTCTAAAAATGTACCTCAGTTAAGCCCCAATAAGAGATTCCCAACCAAACCATGAGCGAGGATGGGAAATGGCCTCTTTGGACACGCGGAATACGGTTGCTCGCTTCTTCATTGCTGTGTGCGTATACCTTATCATTTTGTTTGTTGTAGCTCTCTTCCACAGTGAAAATTTTTTCATCCGAAAAAATAATTTTCTGATGCTTTTTTCCCGCGTACCGCTTCAACAAAGCGCGGCATCTCTTCAGACTCAGGTCCATTAAACGAGCGTCCAAACGATGTCCTGTTTTTCTTCGATATGCCCTAAGCCCTAAGTCTTCATTTAACACCCTTTCCACCGTGGTCCTGCTTAACCCCATCTGGAGAGCCAACAGTTTCTGCTTACGTATGGGATTTCTTTGTATTCGCGCCTTCACAGCTTTTATCACTGCTGGAGTCCTAACAGAGCGAGGGTGACCACTTCTTGACCTGTCATCTACACTAGAGTCTTCATTGTATCGTTTTATGGTACGATAAACGAATCTTTCGGTTATATTTCAGTAAGTCGAAAATCTGAATTGGCGCGTAACCGCAACGATGCAATGCAATAACCGCGACACGGTCTTCTTTAAGTGTCCACTCCATATTTAAAAATGAGGAAAATTCTAAAAAGTACACATTTTTATTTTCATGAAATATTCGAAATTCGAATTCAATAAACTTTTTTGTGGCCAGCATTCTAAATTCAAAAGTTTTTATTGTGTGACAGAACTTATGACCTGACTATGTATATATAAATGTTATGTTGGTTTGTGTACGCTTTAAAAACTCAAAAAGTTCTGCACCGATCGAGCTGAAATTTTAGCATGATATTTAATCCGCATCAAGGATTGTTTTTATCAATTTATCCGTGACTGCGAAATAAAACTAAAAACAAACCATAAAAACAAAAACCATTCAATCACAATGTGCCACAGCGAAGCGTGGCAGGGAACAGTGTCATATTTGATATTATATGTTTTATTTGATATTTTAGCAATTTAATTGCAATTATAATATCAGTATATAAACTTGAAAAAATATTTGATTAAATAGTTACGTAAATAGGTTTATTTTACAAGAAAATATGTCTTGAAATATAAATTTTAAAGGGGATCCGAATTAGAAGAACCTAATGGGCTTTGACAGAACTTTGGGTCAGATTTATTTACTTGAAAGTTAGTAATTTTATTATAATGTTCGTATGGTACCAGTGATGATACCTACGGCATCATAGATTTAGTATACGTTTATGTACGGCGACATCTCATAATGTCGTGATGTTAAGAATAGGTACGATTAATACACGATTCTTCAAAACGGAGAGAGCAAATAAACATAGATTTTGTGTGATTTTAAGTTTTCCATTCCTTTTGTATCCAGCCCCAGTTTTCTATTCTATAATTTTTAAGCAACCTCAAACAAAAAAACACTGTTTAACATTATTACAATACAAATCAAACTTGAAAAAATCGATATGAAAAATGCTTTGAAGGGCAGCTCTATCGCCAAACAAACAGCTTCATATTTTCTTGAAATACACTATCAAAACTCACAAAAATTAATACAATAAGCTTCATTTGGTATGAATTCTAAGTAAACTATTCATAGGAAAGCTAAAACATAAGGCATTTCTTGTATTGTTTGGTATTTTTGCAAAATAAGTAGTACGTACTAGTGTTATGTAATGCTAGGACGATTTTGCTGCCACAATCTACAACCTACCAATTAGGCGTGTTCCTTTTTGCTTTCTTTCACCTTTTGATACATTTATTGATAACACGTAAGTCTCAAATTAAAATAATTATGATACAAAATACTGCAAATATAACACGTGTTGACAGCTCACGTTCCTGATACAGTGAGAAACTAAAATGGCGAATCGGCCTCAATGATGCATTGCTACGACGTCACGTTTTAATGTTGCCAAAACTAAGACGTATAAATATATTGTTGTCTCTTTTTACATGGTGTATTTTGTGTAAGTCAAAACAGGATGGCTATAAGTTTATAAGCACAATGTCGAGTTAAGTCATATTTGTATAACCGATAGTTCATATAAAACAATATGCCATCTCTTTATGTTTCTTTGCTCAGAGCTCAGAGGGACCACAGAACACAATTTACCCTAGACCTTTGAGTATTAAATCAACCGGAGTGGCCATTGACTGACAGGCGTACCCATTGATTTAGGATACAAGTAGATCGACTGACAGCTCGTTAATGCGTGACCAGTTTTGATTTGTCAATGTGTGTGTTAACTAGTGACGTACCTTTAACATTTTTAGGCACTCGATAATAATTGCAGTTCGTCGTTTGGAAAATAATGTTTACTGTCACACAAGATAAATGTCGACAATAGTATCGATAAATTTGAGTCAAGCTCTAGCGTACATGTAAAATATTTCGATGAATTAATTATCCACCAAAATAATGTAATCAATAACGTATAATCAATACATAGAACGTTATCAATACAAAATATTAAAAGGAACAAACGGATTGAAATAATTTTAAGCTATTGCATAGATTCTATCGCGGGCCTTGAGCGCGGGGACCGAATCCAGAAATTCCGTAACGCAAAAAACCTCACGCTCCCCACTTCGACCGGCACAGCGGTGATACGGCTGTTCGACGAGGTGCGTGCGGTTTGACGAGGCGTTTGCCATTCGACGAAGTGGGTGCCGTTCAACTAAGTGGGTGCCGTTCAACTAAGTGGGTGCCGTTCGACGAAGTGGGTGCCGTTCGACGAGGCAGGTGCCGTTCAACAAGTTAGGTGCTGTTTGACGAAAGGGGTGCTGTTTATTTGTTTGTTTGTTTGTTTATTTATTTATTTATTTATTTATTTATTTATTTATTTATTTATTTATTTATTTATTTATTTATTTATTTGTTTGTTTGTTTGTTTGTTTGTTTGTTTGTTTGTTTGATTGTTTTTTGTTTGTTTGTTTGTT
The DNA here is from genome assembly GCA_949315895.1 of Anania crocealis. Taxonomy (NCBI): domain Eukaryota; kingdom Metazoa; phylum Arthropoda; class Insecta; order Lepidoptera; family Crambidae; genus Anania; species Anania crocealis. The sequence goes on from OX438862.1 coordinate 9,813,060, forward strand.
TCTTTGTTTGTTTGTTTGTTTGTTTGTTGGTTTGTTTGTTTGTTTGTCTGTCTGTCTGTCTGTCTGTCTGTCTGTCTGTCTGTCTGTCTGTCTGTTTGTTTGTTTGTTTGTTTGTTTATTTATTTATTTATTTATTTATTTATTTATTTATTTATTTATTTATGTATGTATTTATTAATTTATTTATTTATTTATTTATTTATTTATTTATTTATTTATTATACTTAGGAGCTATGAACAAAATAAAAAGTGGGAAAATAATCGGCAATTTCATACTTTAACCCCTATTATAATTGCATAAGTTGATAAAAAATGCTATGCAATAGCTTTACCGCGGCAGTCTCCGAGTGCCACACGTCTTTTTTATATTTACAGCTTAACAACAAGATCAATCATATTATTAATATTTTTCCCTGTCATTTTAAGAGTATCTTCGTTGGGGTACGTTTTCAATCTTAAGCTTAATTATCTGTTTGCGATACTTTTAATTAGTTCGTGTCTTGATTCAGTAGTGAGAGATTGTACTGGATGATGAGAAATATCATTTAAGCGAGGATAAAATTGATATTTTTTCGAAAAATTTTGCTGTCATTGGTGGGTAACAAATATTTTTTTGCCAGGTTTCTTTTCACTTTCCAGCAACAGATTCATCTTTAGGCATCCTGTACAGCAATTAAATACACTTAGAGCAAAATCTAACTAAATATTTTTATTTAATAATTTATGAGCCGTGATAGGCTGACTCTGACTGAGGAGGTTGCAGGTGCAAGTCCCAGCAGTGGCTTATACTAATGATTTTATATAAATAAATAATAATAATAAATAAATGTGGACAACATCACATACATTGTTCTGATCCCAATTTGAATAACTATTTAAAGCATTCGTATTTTGGAAACCAGAAACAACGAAGGTACCACAAACACCCAGACCCGAGAAAATGTAGAAAAACACTTTTTTCTATATTGACCCGTCCGGGAATCGAACCCGGGACCACGGAGCAGGCGACACCTTGAAAACCGGTGTGTACGCCACTCCGCCACGGAGGTCGTCAAAGTATTAGTATTTAAATTCATGTTTGGATTATAAATAATTATCATACTACACAATAGTATCACACATTTTGAGGATTAATTAATAAGCTATCATTATTAAACATGAACCATCAAAATATGCAATTTTAGACGGTGAAAAAAGAACCCGGACATTTCTAAATTAAAAAAACTTATTATCATAAATTACTTATAGCGTGGACACCCTTCTCCATAACATACTTGCTAGACAAGGACACACTACTATTATAGTTATCTCCTTGGCTCGTTTTGCTACTTTTCCATTTGGCAGAGAAAAAGTAATCTTAGCACTATTGTTTTAGAGTGCACAGTCGAAAATATGAGATATAGAAGTATTCGATCCAGGTTAATATTTAATCCATGTAAACTAATTGTTAATGGAGAGTTTTGCGCGGGAAACGAGAAGAGAAAGATGGACTTTGTTTCGTAATTTTGTGAAATTATCTTAAGCGGCATTTATTGTGATAAAGTGGTGGCATTGTTATATTTATTGTGATAATGTGCCATAATGTGTCAGTGAGTAGGATAAATCAAATAAAAGTGAGAAACAAGGAAAGGCGCTCCTATTTGACTCTGATCCACGTTCTCGCGTAAAACTCCTGTTTTCATTAGGTTAGGTTTCATTTCATTTCATCTCATTTAATTTTATTTTCATTTCATATCAATAAAAAAAATTCTACTGAAGACTGGCTGTATGGGCATAGTTCCCTTTGCCTACCCAGAATGGGTGAAGAAAACAACAACAACTACAGCAGCTGACTTTGACAGTACTTGAAGTTTTGGAATGATGCGCGAATGCATTTGGAATTTTGGATTCTTCCTTCTAAGCCAAAAACAAGACAAATTTTGGAAAGAAGAAAAATTTTCTGAAGTAAAACAAATTCGTGCACAAAATAGATAAATATGTCTAACGATGAACCGTCAGATTTAGACTGGGTGCAATTGCGAAAGGAAATGGGAACAGTTCAACATGTGGAGACGACATCCCAAAAATTCTCTCGAAAGTTTTCTGAAAATCCTTTCGTTCCTATAGGTATGTATTTACTGTAGGTAGTATCTATCATCCAGTTTATTTTAATAGCAGTATAGTACAAAGCTAAAAAATTAATAAATACCCTTAATACTTTTGCTGAAATTACCAGAACATCACGCTTTAACTGAATAAAATAAAATTAACCGATTGGATACGGGTTTATGACAAGATATTATTCAGTCTCTATCAATGTCACTTTTAATCCAGAAAAGTGATGATGGTGGTGTATAAGCTGTACTTACCCAGTTTTAAGGTTAATTTTGCCATAAAAATTTATTTACGTGTTAAGTTGTGTTTAACTATAAATAGAGATGATGGTAGGAAATTACCAGTTTCTTGGGACTTCGTCATAACTTGAATGGAGTTTACAAACCTTGGCAGCACAGCAAAAAAGTCTAGACTAGAGTTGCCACAAATAGTGATTTGGCCGAATACCGAATATTCGGCAACGCTGTCGGCCGAATCGCCGAATATTCGGCACCAAATACATGCTTGTCGAGCGCGTAAACAATAAGGCTGTGTCCCAGTAGGCAAACTGTTAGCGGCCAACTGAATGAGTTGCAAATTTGTGGCGAACTAAAATTTGAGTTAGCTACAAACTCAAATCAATTTTCGTGCGTCGGAAGCAAACTGTTATGAGTTAGTTGCTTATTTAGGTCGATCGGCTGAATTAGGTGCGATGCAAAAAAACACGTAATTACACGTCCATAGCTTCTTTCTGACTGTCCGCAATGGACTCCGCATGAAGTTTGCGGCAAACTGATTCACTACGCCTGGGGAAAAACCATATCGCCACCGCACGTAGGGGTATTTTACCTAAAAAGCTGGCCAAAAGTCATAAAAAATAAAATTCTGAATCCCTAGAAAAACAGGTTGAATTTTGTAAGCTAGTTGTATACAGCCCAAATAATTTTTATCCGGTAGACTTGTCCGGTAACGACCAGTTAGTCGTCATTTGTGCGCTACGCTTAATCAACATGCATTACGAAAGAGTGATCATAATATATTCAATTTTCGTAAGCGTTATTAAAATATGAAAGCAAGTTTTATTCAGTGATGGCTGCAATGGATCATAGTCAACCAGGTATGTACTATTATGTTTTTTCATTTATTTCGATTTCTGATGTCTGTTACTCGCAAAATGATTAGTTTTATTAACTACCTTAAAATATGCTGAAAATTTTTATCTTTAGTACAAAAACTGGTAAAAAAGTTATACTTCCGGACGTTCCCCGGCTGTTTTTTTTGTGACATCTAATAGAACCTTTTATCATGTTTTTAATAATATGTAAATTAGGTGCCGAAAACTGCCGAACATATTTTATTTTTATTTTTCAATTAATTATGAATTGTACCAAACAAACTTTGTATTGCAGTCATGGTAATAAACTTTGTATTTTGTTGCCCACAGGACTTCTGGCATGAAAATTTTAACTCGAAACCCCTAATTTCTTATGACTGAGGACTTCTATGAAAGAGACTTCTCAATGAAGTTGGATTCAGTTGAGCATAAGTTTGTTTGTGCTCAATACAAGAGATAACTGAATTTCGCCGCAATTTTTCTAGATTGAAATCCGAAATGAAGACTAGATGAGCCAATTCCAACAGAACTTAAGCATGGGTTTTAAAAAATAATCAGTGCTGGTAACAAACATTTGATTGATAACAACATTTGTTATCAATAAAGTAAATATATATATCTTTTACTTATTGAGAAAGATAACATATCAACAAGGGACATTGCAAATTCCCGGGAATCACAAAATTCATTTATCTGCTACCGGTCGTCCGACATAAAGGATTTGTAAATTAGAGTGAACGCAATAAACGCCGCAAATCAGAGGATTTAAGGCAAAATCATGAAGCTGTTAAGTTATTTTATGCCAGCCAGATAATACTTTGTGAAACCGACAATCCGATGGTTTAAATGTAGTTAAGAATATACTGACATCATCCAAAAGATGAGAGTAATGCCGAAAAGGGTTCAGAAAAAGCGATACTCCTAATACCACATTACAAATAAGCCATACAAAAACCTTATTTATGTTTGTGGAAACTTCTTTAACACAGAAACAGTATGGAATTATATGTACAAGTCAAAAAAGCTATATCCTTGTTACAGCATTTTACAGAAAGCAAAGAAGGAATGCTATCCTGCTCAAGAAGCGTTTAGAGTTACAGCAACTTGTGCAGAAGTGGGTTAACAGGCTTTATTAAACCATTTAGTTAAACAACTTACATTGTATTTGGATGAAGTTTTGGACTTCTATTTTAATGAAAATATTTAAGAAAAAAAAAAGATATCAAACGTCTGACTTCACCATAATATTTATATGCATATTATGTTAACATTGGCTGGTTTCGGCTTGTTATACCATTTGCCTAACACGCTGTATATGTTGTAACTTGTAAGTCACTCTCAGTTGACAAATAAGTTACAAAATCCGGTTTGTCATGGGACGACTCAGATACGGGGGAGCTTTGAGCCCTCTAGCCCTCTTGGATCCGACCGATCCTGTGTTTAAAAACAAGCTAGAGTACTAATGGTTCCGCTTGAAGTAGCCATTCACAGTGACAATGACAACAACAACGAAGAAACTTCGGATACAAAAGATGATTCTTCTTCAGAAGAAGAAAGGTGGTAGTTCAGGTCATAAGAGTAATTATTGTACATGTTTTTAGTTTTCTTTCTTCAAATTTCTGTAATTTTTTTTATTAAAATGTCTTGAAATGGCCCAAATTACATTAAAATTACCCAAAAATGAATATTTTTTATTCGAATCAATAATCCAAGTTATAATAATTTAAAAAAATATAAAGAATAGTTTTGGCCAGCTTTTTGGGTGAAATACCCTACGAACGCCGACGACTGGAACCGATTTTGCTGGGAGTCGGCTGCTCACTGAGATAGTCGGCGCGCGTAACGCTGCAAACTGTGTACAGTGAGCGCAGAACTAGCAAACTGTGGACACTCCATTTCAAATATATGAAAGGGCATACTAAATCGATAGGCCGCAAACTCAGTCGGCCGCTAACAGTTTGCCTACTGGGGAGACACAGCCTAATAAGACAAGTCGCGACCTGTCTCCCTCGTGCGCGGGCGTGCACGCTTTGCCAGATCATTATAAATAGGTAATACATTAAATAAATAACAAAAAAATTCAAAAAGCTGATCTTTACAAGTAGTGGTCAGCAAACGAAAAATAATACTCAAACCTCTTGAAATTTGCTAAAGTTTATCTTTCTTCTCGCGGGAATAGCGTGTATTGTGAGAAGTTGTTTTCTGAAGCTGGTATTTACGACGAAAAGCGTAATCGTTTGCTACCAAAAAATGCTAAAAAGCTTGTTTTAATCCATCACAACTTACCACTGATCAATTTTACTTATTAATGTATTGTAATTTGGTAATGAATACAAATCTTGAGTAATATGATGTCTTTTTTTTCATGATTTGGTATTCGGTATTCGGCCGAACAGAAGGCCCGAAAACCGAATATCAAAAAAGTGGCTGAATATGCCGAAAACCGAATATCAAAAAGTGTCCGAATATGCCGAATACCGAATAGTAGCCGAATATTCGTGGCATCTCTAGTCTAGACATAGTCAGCTCATATGCAATGCGAGGATAGAGATAGGTATAACTGACAATAATAATAAAAGGCGCTAGAGTATAACTGGGATTTAATTAAATTATTATAAAACATACTGTGTTGCTTAAGCTTGTAGACTCTTATAATTATAACGGGTGTAAAAAAACCAAACGCAGATCCGAAAACCACGTATTTTCCCCATCATTAGGATAATTTTTCTCTTTGGGACCATACCTGGGAAACAGCTGGTTCCGAATATATTGAGGGTCAAAGTCACAATTTTGTTTTCCATTTTATTACAAAGACTGTTCCCAAAGGATACTTAAAAACTTTTCTTCATACAAACATAGTGGTTGTTTTTATTATTTCGTTCACAATAAGGCTTTATTAATTACAATACGCAATGTACGGCTCAGTGCGGACGACTTTTGAACTTAGCAGCCATCTTCAGCGCAGCGGCCTACGCTACGGCTGCTATACATTGCGCGCTACGAATTATAATATTTTTTGAGTCCCATGAATAAAAATCATTTCCCAGCTATAATATTTTGTAATATGGCTTGGTTTGCTTTTCAGATTGCGTAACTTCAGGGTCTGCGTTTAGTTTTTTTACACCCTGTATACCTAATAATATTATTTTGCTCCAGGTGCATTAGCAACAGCCGGTGCACTTTCATATGGTTTGTGGTGCTTCAGAACTGGCAGTAGACAGATGTCCCAACAGATGATGAGACTCAGAATTGTTGCCCAAGGGTTCACTATCACAGCTCTTGTTGTTGGTGTTGTCATGACTGCAGGAAAAAACTATAAGTAATTTAAAAATATTATCTAAACATTACCTCAAAACTAAATATTATGTTTTATTAAGATAAAATAATAGTCATACATTACTAAAACACTCATGTCTTTATCAAAATAAAACATAATTCTTGAGTTTTGATGATGTTCCCGTAAATAAAATAAGATAATTAGAAATAGTTTTTTTTTTAGTAATATGTATTTTGAAGCACAAGATAAATAATAATATATACATGTCACTATTGTTTCATTATGGGTAATCTCTTGTTAATCCTTTCAGCCAAGAGCAATGTTATACAACGGACCACATAGTAACTAGTATCAAATAAAAGTACTGTGTAGTTGGCTATTACACTAGTCGACAAAATTTAACTTTTTTTAGCCACACAATCAAGTTATTTTTTTTTTTTGCTAAACAAAATTATCAGAAAATGAATTGGATACTGGAGTGTTTATATTAGGTCTCATTTCAGAGATATTTGCTTGTAAGCACACAAAAAAATGTGCCTTTATAGCGTTGTTTACGAATTTACTTCAGACATTCAAAGGACATTCGCATGTCGTCGTCAGACACGCAAGTGGTCATTTATGCATTTTATCGGACTGATGGAAACGCAACTCGTCATATTCGCAATTGGCAAAATTCGCAATGCGTCAGATTTGCAAACTGTCAAGTACGCAGCTTCGGCAGACACGCACGACAGAAACGCATCTCGTCAGATATTAGTAAATAACATTTAGACTGATGTAAAACAGGAGATAAGTAAAATAAAACAGTTTTATTGACCAAAATTTATATTAATCTTACAAAATTAGTCTTATTCAATATGTAATTATCTTTTTCTAACTCATGAACAATCAACTACGTATGCGTACGTATCATTATAATTACAGCAGTATGCAAGTGCGCCGAAATAACAAAATACTTTATCTACCAAACCAAAGGTAATCATATAAAAAAACAAGTTAAATAAATTCTTTTTAACCACGAAGAAAGATGGTGTTAGCAGTATTTCAACTAGTTCAGAAAAATGATATTATACTTTTAAATAATTGAAAGTAACGGGATAAATAAAATATTTAAAAAACCAGTACGCATTTTTGAAATAAATATTTTATTAATTGCATACCCACTGTAAAAAAAATCGTAGGCCTCATGCATAGGCCTATAGGCCTCTGACATCTGCTTACTTTCAGTCCAGTTGCGTATCTGTCGAAATGCGCATCTGCCGAATTGCGAATTTGACGAGCTGCGTATTTGACAAGTTGCGAATCTGACAAGTAGGTAAGCGAATCTGGCAAATTGCGAATTTGACGAGTCGCGATTTTGACGATTTGCTTATTTTGACTAAATACATATTTGACCACTTGCGTGTCTGACAACATGCGTGTTATCCCTTCCTATCAGACCTAGCAAACGAGCTGATGATTATGACAGATTTTCAGCCAAGAACCATCTCGACAAAAATCGGTCCATCCTTTGACGACTTCCGTTGCGGAGTGGCGTGACACCGGCCGGTTTTCAAGGTGTTGCCTGCTCCGAGGTCCCAGGTTCGATTCCGGGACGAATCAATGTAGAAAAAAAGCGTTTTTCTATATTTTCCCGGGTCTGGGTGCTTGTGGTACCTTCGTTGTTTTTAAGTAATTGCTCACTTTGGGTTCAGAAAAAAGTATGTGATATTGGTAACATAATAATTGTATTTATTTACAAAGCTACGATGCCACGGAAAGACACCACACAGACAGTCAGACACATCAATCTTATAACATCGCTCTTTTTACGTCGGGTGCTAATAAAAAGAGTAGTTTTGCCTCAAAGACAAAGTGGAGATAGTTCAGAGTCTAAAAAAGTCTGGCATTATTTTGGCACTTTATATGTTGTGAGAACATATTCTGCTGAATCAGACAATTCAAAAAATCTCATTTTTTAAATAAATAAAAGTTTAGTTCCATAAAACATTACATAACAAATGTAGGTACCTGCAGACCTATTATGTACGGGATAGTCACTGAATGGACAACTGACTTCAGTTGATCACAAAATTTTGTTAGCAACTGAAGCACTGACATATTATTGGTATTATGCTTCGAGCAACGCGGCCTTACGGGACGGAAGGCCGCGTTGCTCGAAGGTATGTAACTACTGGCTTACCTACATGAATGAGAATAGTGCATATCAAGTGGACTTGACTATAGAGCTGCACTACTCTAGTACTATCGATAATTTATACGACTAAATTAAACGATTACGTTACAAAATAACTACATCGTAATTTAATCGGGTTATACGTTAGCCACTTCAAATGTCAGATTAGAACATATTTTGGTGCGGACATATTTGAGTGTGTAGGTACTTGTGATTGTGTTTCGTGTAGATTATTTAAAAGTACTTAAGTTGTTAAAAATTAAATAGTTCGTTGGATCACTTAGTCGAAATAGTAAAGAACAAATTTTATTCTTTTGTAATATAGATAGCTCGCCTAGACAGGTTTTGTTACTATTAGAGTTTGTAAAAGAAAACTGCGACATAGCGTTAGGTCGCTTTGCGAGTGGACCTCAAGCAAAACAAATGCCTAAAATAGCCTGGGAGTCCCTTGCATTGCGACTTAATGCTGTCGCAGAAGGAGCTACTTTTTTGCCTTTAAATTAGACTTTCATACCTTAAGTTCATTGCAGACTGCTGTTCTGCGGCTTCTTACTTTCCTTCAATATCTGTTGGATTTCCTCCAATATTTGTTGGAATCAAGCTTTAGTTAATCGAAAGTTTGCAATAAACTCTTCGTCCGTTAGCTGCAGTGGATCACGATCGCGGAGACGACGTCTCTTGACCCTTAATTCATTTATTTTTCTCTGTCTCTCGGCATAAGTCAAAAGAAAAGCTCGAGCCGTTTTGCAAATAAAACTTTTCAAACAAAATAATGGAAGTGTTGTTTATGAGAGAGCCAGTCAGCCATTTATAATACATATCAGTCAACGCTTGTTTTGTTTGGCATGCTTTTCTTTTCTTATAAAACATCCAAAAATGTCTTAATTCAAACTAACACCCAAAAAGTATTTTTTGCATAATACGATTCCACTTAGTTGGTTAATAGTGTATATTCATAAAAACTGCTCTTTAGTAGTTTCTATCAGCGCCACTTGAAAATTCCGGTGACTAACGATTTTGTTAATCATTCTGACTTACTTAATAATATCAAAATCGAGTCGAGCTAACGATACACAAATGGCTGTCAAAAGTGGGATAGTTGATAGTGACAGTGCCTATTAGTCATAGTCACTGACCTTGACATTAATTTATACACCGACGAGGCGACGACACTTAATACCAACACTATGTTTTAATAGTTTACAGATAAACACTTAGGCTCAGCGATTATCACTTTGACTGTCAAAAAAGATACATAATAGCGCTGGACTCCAAGTTGGATATCCTGCAGCGCTATTACCACAGACTACTAAGAGGATACTACATATTATCAGTCGGGAAACTCCTATAGTCGACTGATCTGTACATGTTAGATTTTGACAGATTTCTTTTTTTTTATTTAGAACCTGACGTTTTCGCGGAAAATTTTAAAACTAACACTACGGCTAAACCGTGAAATCCAATTTTTTACTTTGCTTGAGGATAACTTTAAGAGGCGTCTGTATTAAAATGTATACATTTCCCCTTTAAACTTGTGAAATCTTTCGATATTTCATGTAAGCATAGTATGGGGTAGTACATTTTTATAAGTTCACAGTTCTAGGAGAAAAACAATTACTTTTAATACATTCACCTCTCAAAATTTCCATTACTAATACGGCAAACTTAATCAGAGAAATATCGTCGTTAATACGAAAGATTCTGGTTATAGCTTAGAATAGGTTAATGTATGTTCATATTGAAATGAATAAATGAAACAAATCGTTTATTTACTAAGTTTTTTATTTTTTTCTAGTGCCTTTCTTTGCATACATAACATTGATCGGTCGTTTAGTCGGGAAATATTAACAATTCATAATATTTTATGGATTTAGCTGCACCAATTAATCACATTAGCCAGGGATACTATGCTAAATTACTTGTCCGGTAGTTTAGGTATAAGTAGTATACGGGTATGCAACCCCGGCTTCCCGAGCTGCTACTGTCTCAAACCCATCCTTCCGAGGGAGTAGTGTCCATTAAACCTTGTTTCCTATACCAAGTCCTAAATATCCTCTCTAGTGCCCTATTTCCTTTTCCTCTTCCTTTCTCCCTCCCTCTCCACCAATCCAAGGTCTGCCGCGCCTATGGATGCATGGCTAGGGGCGAGCCTAGTCTCAAGCGTGCTGATTGCCCTGGGACCGGGCGACCCCAGATTAAGGCTAGCCTTGTCTTGGCATGCGGGGCTCTGTCAGGATCGACATGTTTTTTTCCCTAGCTACTCGTGGGAACGCAATGATTTCCAAAAAAAAAAATGAAAATCTATATGGTGGCGATGTTGTTCGCGACTCATCACGCCACGTTTCTGTCGGGAGCGGAAAGTGGGCAACGGAAAGCCGCTTTGCTACGATGAATGTTAGAGGAGGAATGGTAGATAAAATAGACGAAGTATGCCAGATGATGAATGAAAGGCATATAGATGTATTGTGTGTGAATGAAACAAAGAGGAAAGGACGAGACACGACCAAACATGGACCCTACGTTGCGTATAGGTCTGGGGTACCCAATACCGATCACGGAAGTAAGGGAGTCTGTGTATTCCTTTCCGAGCGAATGGCTGAATGTGTGACTGAGTTTGAGTGTGTGAGCCCTAGACTTCTCTGGATTAGGCTGAAGGTCGAAATTACTCGAATCTTTGTCTTAGGCGTCTATGCACCTACTGATGTGGGTTCGAGTGGCTCCACAAAAGCTAAAAAGGAAAATGAGGAGTTCTGGAATAGTATGCGAGATGTACTGAAAATCTGCAAGGCAAATGAAAGGATTATCATGTTAGGCGATTTTAATGGATGGGTTGGGGTGAAGCGAGATGGGTATGATAAGGTTCTTGGTGTGTTTGGTGACGAAAGATTAAATGGGAATGGAAAGAGTCTGTTAGAGATATGTTTAGAATGGGATATTTTTGTCTCAAACACAATGTTTCAGCATAAAAAGATTCATATGTATACAAGGGAAGAAGGTGCTAGTAGAACTATGATAGATTTTGTGATAGTGGATGGAAGATTGAAGAAAAAAGTCATGGACACTCGTGCTTATCGTGGTGCCAGTATCGATACAGATCACTTCCTGGTGATATCCCGAATAAGCGGTCTCTTCAGACGCTGGCGCCATAGGAAAACCGAGCCTACTAGTGTCCTGGAAAGAGTGAAAGTAGAAAATCTGCAAGACAAGGATGTAAGAAAAGAATATGTAAGAATATTGAAGGATGAATTTGGTAATTTAGATGAGATGTCTGATATTGAAGAAGGTTGGAAGGGACTTAAAGAAGGAGTTTTGAAAGCTGCTACAGAAGTTTGTGGAGTTTCTAGACGCACGAAAGGAAATAAACAGAAGAGTGCATGGATGAGTAAAGATGTGCAAGAAATTGTTGGGAAAAAGAAAAAAGCATGGTTGGATTGGTTAGCTACTAAAGCTAACCAAAGAAATCAAGATGCGAGCGATCTGGATGTAGAGAAAGCACGAAAGGAGTATAAAAGTTTGAAGAATGAAGTCAAGAAAACTGTGGCTCGAAAGAAAGATGAGAATAAGGATGAGTTTGACAGAAGGCTATCGGAAAACTTTCGTTCGAACTTGAAAGTTTTCTGGAAATCTATAAGGTCAGCTCGAGGTAAAACCGCATCATCCGAGTTGAGTAGAATTAGAAGCCAGGATGGTAACATAGTAAAAGGTGAGGAATGCGTGTTGAAAAGATGGAAGGAATATTTTGAAAGTTTGTTTGAAAAAGAAGAAGCAGCGCAAGAGTTGAATATACCAGAAGTAGATGAAAGTGAGAATGACAGTGAGATAGAAATGGATGAGATTCTAAAAGCGTTGAAAAGTATGAAGTCGGGTAAGGCTGCAGGGTATGATAGAGTATCAGTCGAGATGCTAAAGGCTGGCGAAGGTGCAGTAGCTAATCAGCTGTACTGCCTTTTCAACTTGTGTTGGAGAAGCGGCCGAGTACCAAGTGATTGGTGCAAGGCTGTTATAGTTCCGCTGTATAAGGGAAAAGGGTCACAGCTAGACTGCAAAAATTATCGCGGTATAAGCCTGCTTAGTGTCGTTGGCAAACTGTATGCAAAGGTATTGATTGAGAGAGTGACGAAAGAAACTGATGAGAAAGTATGGGATGCTCAGGCAGGATTTCGAAAGGGAATGGGATGTACGGATCAGGTCTTTTCCTTGCGGTGCATAGCTGAAAAATCTTTGGCTAAAAACCAGAAAGCATATTGCGCATTCGTGGATTTGGAAAAGGCCTATGATAGAGTGGTGAGGAATGAATTGTGGTCAGCACTATCTATGTATGGGGTGAACAATATTTTGATACAAGCACTGAAATCCCTATACAAGGATTCTAGTGCTTGTGTCAGGATCAGCGGGGCGTACACTGAATTGTTTAGCATCGAAAAAGGTGTTAGACAAGGATGTGTAGCGTCACCATGGCTGTTTAACTTATTCATGGATAGTTGCTTGAAAATTTTGAAAGAAAGTGAACGGGGACTTAGAATGAACGATTTGATCGTCAAATGTCTGCTCTATGCTGATGATCAAGTCTTACTCGCGTCGTCGGCAGAGGAGTTGCAGGAGATGGTAAATATTGTGCATGAAGATTTGAACAAGAAAGGAATGAAAGTTAATGTAAGTAAGACAAAAGCAATGGTTTTTGAAAAGGAGGATAGCATGACAGAGTGTAACATTTTGATAGGAGATGAAAAAGTGGAGCAAGTGAAAGAGTTTGTTTATTTGGGATCAATGTTTACAGCGGATGGAAGGTGTAATAGTGATATTGAAAGGAGAGTAAATGCCGGCAACATGGTGAATGGAGTGTTGCACGCTTTTATGAGCAGTCAGAAGGTGTCCGAAAAGGCCCGCCTGGCTGTGCATGGAGGGGTGTTGGTTCCAACACTGATGTATGGGAGTGAAAGTTGGGTGTGGCAGAGAAAACATGAAAGCAGAGTAAATGCAGTGGAAATGAGAGCGTTAAGAAGTATGATTGGAGTCAATCTGAGTGACAGGATTAAAAATAGTGTGATAAGGGATCGATGTGGTGTAAAAGAGGATGTAGTGACCAGTATTGAAAAAGGAATGCTTAAATGGTTCGGACATGTTGAGAGGATGAATGAAAGCAGATTGACTAAAAAGATATATATGGCGAGTATGAATGGAAATGTTGGAAGGGGAAGGCCTCGACGAACTTATCTTGATCAAATCGGGGAAGTTCTAAAGAAAGGTCAGGTCAAGAGTACCCTAAACCGGCGAACGTGTATGAAAAGATTAATGAATGTGGATGAAGCGAAAGTAGTCTGTAAGGATCGTAGCAAGTGGAAAGATGTGGTCTCTGCCTACCCCTCCGGGAAAAAGGCGTGAGTGTATGTATGTATGTATGTAATTAATCACACATACCTTCGAAGTTGTCAGAATAGCAGCGTTTTACCCTGAAATAAAACGCATATTAATCCCTCGATCGTGAGTTATTCCAGACACAATTGAAATCAGTTGTTATCGTGGCACCCGAGTGCCCCCTGGAATACTTACCTCACTGAAAGCTTTATATTGAGATAGCATTTCCGTTTCCCGTCGTTTGCCTACCCTTTTTAGTACGTAGCTTCCGGCTAAGTGGCGCCACCTGGCGGTCGTGCGCATTTTAAGTTTCTTAAAATTTTGCGGCACACCATTTTGCTCATTGGCTCAATTTCACCAGGCAGAAATAATGTGAAAGCTTCCAGTGAGGTAAGTATTTTAATATGCGTTTTATTTCAGGGTAAAACGCTGCTATTAAAACACTGTACCGTAACTGGAAGCTTTATGTTGAGATCTGTTTGTTATCGCCTGGTGACGCCACTTAACATTATAACGCCTTAGCGTAACGCCAATGTGACAGATTTAAATAAAATAAAAAAGCATTTATGATAATTTAATACTTTTTATGTTAAGTATGGCATTATTCTTTTCCGTGTATTACACAGGAATAACAACAAAAATTCTGTTAGTTTTTCATAACATCATTAAATGGAACAAGCAATATAACTTTGAAAAGGTAAAATTTTTAACTGAAAAACTTTCTAGGAAATTCTTCTACACAATCGTATTAGTTGTGTAAGAGTTTATCAATAATTGATTTGATTTCACTCATAAAGGATTGTTGTGGTGTTTTAGCTGATTGCCAATTCCCACGAGCTAGAACTTCGTCGATGGGGTGATTTTCTAACCAGTTTTTGGAAGCTACTGCAGATCTTACGCTATATGGGGTAGCTGTGTAATAAAGAAATGTTTTTACAGTTCCTGCTATAACAGTAAGGTAACTCAAACTGATGAAATTATTAAATAATTTTGAATCTTTTTCATCTATCACTCAGCGATGTTTCATTTTAACCACCCAGAAAGGAGGCTTTAAATTATTACCTATTAATATTCAAAATTGATCTGTAGAATGTCAGTATCTATGTATAGCTATCGGTTGTAGAACTAAATTCAGGTTTTAAAGTTTTTATATTATGGTTAGGTAGGTACTCGTACTTTAGGTAGAGTATAATCTAAGGTCAGGTCATGAATGCATCTGCCTGAACACAGAAGTATTAAAATTGCTGTTTGATGTAATGATTGAAACATAATCTTGTGTTGGTTATACATTTATTTCAAATTTAAATTCAAATTATTTATTTTAGATAAAAATCCATATAACTTAAAAATAAGATTAATAAAATAAAATACACAAAAAAATAATTTAAAAACATACATATTTAGATTTATAGACAAGAGCTATTTGTCTATAAATCTAAATATTGAGCGACAGGCGCGTAGAGCTGCTGCCAACGTCTGAAAAGTGGGGAGTCCCACCGGTCAGCCAGCGCGCTAACGATACCATTCGAGCTACCACGCACTCGTGACCAGAATGACATGCATCGCTTTCTGAGGATTGTGTAAAAACAATCGACATTCGCCTCTGCAAACATAAGGGATGCACTACAATGGCGTGGCAGGTTGAAAAGCATCCTCAACGCATTGTTATATTGGACGCGTAGCGTATATTTATAAGTAGGTACACTGATATCCCATACGGTTTGGGGTTTTGTAAAAGCAATCAATTAATTTAAGAATATGTTTTACTAGAACGTGAGTACCTACTTCCCTGTTCATGGTTCAGAATCGCATTACTTTCAGACAGCTAATTTATGTAAAAGTACCTATTGTATTATATGATATTGTATGTATTTAATGTAAGCCTGATAAGAATCGCGCCAATTGCAGAAAAGTTAGGCTTTTTATCTTTATTGCTGTCCTTGAACAACAACAATTCTAAGCTACTTGACAGATTTATAAAATAAACTCAAAAAGAACTTTTAAGTAGTCGGTAGTCCGGTTGATGTATCGAGGAAATGTATCTGGAGTTTTCTCAAGGTAAGTGGTGCTGCAAGTGCTCGGTCTCTGACACGCCAGAACACTTTCTCCCATCATGGCAAAAACAACCATGTTAAAAGATTTATTTGAATGAGCACCCTGGACATAAGAAACGTTTGTAGGAAGACCCAAGTAATGGGATCGTACCATGAAGAACCGAACGCATCGCCAATGTATCCTGAAATGTATTCGATGCCGATCTAACATGTTCAAAATTTGGTATTTTCAATTGAAATAAAGATTTCGTACTTTCCCTTTGCGAAGATGCACACTGTTATTATTTTGTCACACTAAGAATCGAACTGTGATGTAGTAGTGAATGTGTTGTCCCGAAGCAGTGGTGAGTTTTAAATATTGGGACGTGTAAAAGCGCCTCCAGTGGCCTTATTCAGCTATTTCAATCGCAGTTCGATCGTGATAGAATGGGGACTACCGTTTCTTTGCTCACCAGTTGGCGCCACTGTAGACTGAGGTCCGGTGGTATAGCTGTCAAAGGCGATTGGCGCCGAAACAAAGTGTTATATCTTGAATCTAATTAAGGTTATATTGTTTATAAATAACTATCTTGATATCAACAAACTAACTTCTGAAATAGTTGCTCTAGAGGCCGCCTATTTTTGCGCTTTTTCTTAATTCCGCTTTTAAAGCGTTCACATTAATCGCCAAATAATCCATATTTGCGATATTTTACGAAGGAGATCACTTTCCAGCAGGTAAATTAAAGAAATTATAATTTATGCAACAAATTCCGCTAAAACCAGTACAAAGTGAATGATATTGGACCTCACGCGACACTAGCGCCTCTAGTGGCAAATTTACTAGCGATAGCCCCCATTGGATGATTCTGACATTTAGCCCATACTAGAACTGTCAAAAACCTGCCGTTCAATAGGTACGATTGTGATACGATTCGGTTACGCGAATTAGGGGCCACGGGCCTATTTGCAGAAATAAAACTGATTTTAACTAATTTTTAACTTCCCTACTTTGACGGGTTCTGCTGCCATTAAAGTTTCCATGCGTTTCATACCATACTATATAGGATACAAGTAGATCCACTGACAGCCCGATAATGCGTAACCAGTTTTGATTTGTCAATGTGTGTGTTAACTAGTGACGTACCTTTAACATTTTTAGACTATCGATAATATATACATATCATTTAAAAATAAACAGTCTTAATTAATAAAAAAAATAACAGCCATTGTTAATTAGTTTTCTTTATTTATTTCTTCAAAAGATTTTCCCTTGTCATCTGCTGTGCCGTGTGAGCTTATCAATGGCAGTAAGTGAAAAAGAACAAGTAAACAAAATCTGAATAAACATTTACATTCTGATTTATCAAACACTGATTATTGACTTTTAAACAAGATTATCTTAGTTATGTGATTCCTTACAGTTTCCTTCTTGAAATTGTTAAGTTGACATTAATTTGAGACGCTAAACGTAAAATAACATCAAATTTATCCGGAAACATTCAAGATAAATGTCGACAATAGTATCGATAAATTTGAGTCAAGCTCTAGCGTACATGTAAAATATTTCGACAAATTATTTATCCACCAAAATAATGTAAATAATCAATACATAGAACTTTACTAAGCATCTTAATTGTCAATAACTTATGTCAAAATAATATAATTAAAATATAATATTATTTTACAAAGAATAGAGTAATAAAAATAAAAATATAAATATTTACACAACAAAGCCTATACTACTTACATGTAATTAAACAAAAAATATCTGTTTAAGATCACTATCTTGTGGAAAGGTGCCCAGCAGGCTGGCCACATTACCGCGTTGAATAGCCAACAAACTAATTCTTTGGGCCAGGTACAGGCCAGCCTTGGTATCGTGAGATGTTTCGACCAACCTTTTAGATAACTCACGATACAGCTTGTGGGCGCTTGGTCCCCACTAGGGCTTCCATTCCGTAATTACGTAATTACGCAGTTACGTAATTACGCAAAGATTTTACACTTCTGACAAGTACGTAACTGAAGGGCTAAAATCCGTAATTACGTAATTGTAGTTTTTTTTTAATTATCAATAAAAATGAGTAAATGAACCATTAAAACACAAATTAGCAGCTTATTGGTGGTAAGTTGGCAACATTTAACATTATTCTAAACAGGATGACATGGCAATTGGCAACTCAGTTAAAAATGAAACTTAACAAACGGGTATTCGCCCATATACAATAAATTCAATCTAGTAAAAGTCTATGGTTTCGGGTATTTCTCCGCGCGACTTATTTCAGCCTTGGGTAACGTAGATATGCAATAATCCTCTTTGCCTTGGAAGTAAACGGTTTATTATTTTTATTATATAATTGTCCACCGGGAATCCCTTCTTCTTTCTATGTGTGTCTTCAACCTAGTGATTTGTTTTAGATGGTGACACTTTAAAAGGGTGTGTAATATGTAGTATAACAACATATCGTATAAAGATCAAAACATATACAATCAAATGATAGAATTTCGTTTAATATAACACTTTTTTAATATAATGACGGAAAGATATAATTTTAAATTACATAATTTTAAAACGTATAAGTAACAATTGGGATAAATCATTTAGTATAACAACCGTTTAATATAACATTTAAATGATATAATGATAAAAACAAATACATTTTATTTAGTATAATAACATTTAGTATAATGTTCATTTACGATAACACCCCTTTTATATAACATTTAAAACAGATAATGATTACTTGATACAAAATCATCAAAATGCAGAATTTAAAGATATCAAATACTATAAATTCCGAATCTTTAATAGTACGAAATGCCATAAATACGCAGGCAAGGAGGTATGCATACACGTAAGCAGGCAAATATGCATGCATGCAGGGTAGCATGCATGGATGCAGGCTAACAAGCATGCATGGATGCAGGCTAACAAGCATGCAATATGTATGCAGGCAAGCAACCATGCATGCAGGCAAGCAGCATGCTTGCAGGCAATCATCATTGCATGCATTCAAGCAAGTAGCATGCATGCATGCATGCATGCAGGCAAGCAAGCATGCATATAGGCAAGCAGGCAAGCATGCATGCATTTGTTTTGCTCTTCTCCGGCGCTGTGGGAAGTGCAGTCCTTCCGCCCTTGCGTAACAAATCTCTGGCACCCACACTCGCTTCCGCAGCACCCGGGCGCCCGAGCTTCGTTACTGCGAGCGAGGACTGCACTGCCTCCGCGCCTCCGGCTTTTAAATTGCACTCTAGTGTAGGGCAGACAAGTACCACGGCGGAAAGACCACGGCGAGTCGGGATTCAACCAAATGCTAAATTTTAGCAATTTTAGTTATTTCTTTTAATCAATATTTAAAACGTTTTTATCTCAAATTATAGATATACGAAATAATGCGTATAACAAACAAATTTATATCAAATGAACGATATATAAAATGAGTTTTATTCCAAAATGTTTTATTTGTTTTGAATGTTATACTAAATAGTATTAAATAAACTGTATGTTATGTAAAGTAATCGTTATGTCAAATAAAATTATTTCGTGTGTTGTTGTAACAAATGGTCATTATGTAAAGTGATCGTTATTAAAGTTTGATTATATCAAATGATTTTATATCACATGAGACGCACCCACTTTAAAACGCATAATGTTTATTGTCATACTTTCAATTGACGTACATCATAAATGGCATACAAATAAAAAAGCATAATTGTTTTTAGCAAACTTTTTATCACGCATTTATCCAGAGTCGTTGAAAGGCATAATGCTAAAAAGCATAATTAAATCTATATTTTAATCATGTAAAAATGACCATAATTTTCTTTAATGAACTTGTACAAAGCATATTCTACTAAAGCCAACGTCTATAAAAATGTAATAATAATAATTATTGCCTATTTACTTAAATTTACATTCATCATCATCATCATCATCAGCCTATTGCAGTCCACTGTTGGACATAGGCCTCTCCAATTACACGCCACTTAGGTCGATCCTCGGCTTCTCGCATCCAGCTCCTGCCAGCCACCTTGCGCAAATCATCACTCCACCTGGCCTGAGGGCAGGTGGAGTGATGATTTATTAAATTTACATTAACAAATATTTTTTTTAATTTAAAGTAGGTACCTATGTCTAACTCAAACAAATTGTACATAAGTTTCGAAGTAATAATAAGGAAATCAATATTAATACGAAACTAATTGTATTAAACCCGACTCATTCAATTTCAAAATATCAGTAGCAATAAACATCTATTATTTGTTTCTCTATAATATCTCAATATAACCGACTTTATTTTTATTATTTAAAGTCATATTTTTGGATAAAGTATGATAGACGGACCGTTGCTCTGGGTTTCTGTCATTAAGTGGCTAAAAAGTATGTAATAGTGGGTAAAATAAATCTTTCAAGCAAAGTTTTACATAATCCAGTTTTTTTTGCATGCGTCATTGTCGTTTTCCTATCTACTACATAATAATTATTAAAGAAATCATTCGGTTTAAAACAATTTCCACAATTACGTAATTACGTAATTAGACCACTAAAATTCGTTACTAGTTACGTAATTAACATATCCGTAATTTTGGAAGCCCTAGTCCCCACGGTCCCAAGGTTTCTACCCCAAAAGGTTCAAATATGTAAGTCTCACCAAGACTTTCATATTTGCGCCGTTTGAGGAGCTCCGCAGAAGCGGCAGCTGAACCTGCCCTGTTGCCAGTCGATGAAAGATGAGAAGGCGCTAGAGTATCGACACATGTAGCATCCCACACTAGAGGCCTACCCAACTTCCAAGGAACGAGAGTCATACCATTAGGACGCTTGCCATCGCTACGAGCGAGACCGTTTGGTTCCAAAACGGCCGGTATACGCGCGCTGACAAGAGCCCGACGGATGACATCGTTTAAACTGGCATGACGGGGGATTCTGCCAGCACTTCTGCAGCAAGAGAGACCGTGGTGAGCAAGCTGATCTACAACCTTTCCACAAGTACTGAGATGTGGAACAGAATTGAATGCTCCTAATCGAAGGCTTAAGGCAACTCTAAAAGAAACATTATCTATTAATGTGCCTAGGGCAGGAGAAGGGAGGGATTTTAACCATAAGCCTGATTGCCATTCAGCAACAGCTAAAAGACGAGCACGGTCTGCAGAGCTGGTTGTCGTTTGTAATAAATTATCACGCACAACCCTACAAAGCGGCTCGTCCCACAGCCGCTGAGCTGACTGAGCAATTTTCTGGATTATTTTTGTGGTTGATTCCACAGGCACTCACAGAACATGTGACCATTGTTAGATAAAACTGTTTAAACTATAATTACTTAAAATGTTGAACCTTATATCGCATATGCCACTGGATGTCACTCTGTCAAATACGACAGGTCACAAAACGAAAAGATTTGTTTTCTATTTCTATCTTGCTAGATTTCCATAAGAGGTTTTCTTCTATCTCGCAGGCTTTGTCCGTAAACTACCTTTTTTTTAAACTGAGTTTCGACTTTCGCCAGATTCAGACCAATTCAGACTGAAAAGTACATTGTACTTGCTTGCTACTGACCACTGACCTCTATAATCTACTGACTGACTGCCTGAATACATACCACAGAGTACATTTGTTTGTATATGATTGATACATACCTAGACCTACATCTGAATTTCTCCTTCCTGTCTACTTATTTGTTCGTTTCTCTGCTGTTATTAATATTAAAGTGAAACCAAAATAAACGACTAAACCTGAAGTGCATTTAAAATGGTCTCTAATTATTAATTAATAAAACATAATAAAATGAGTGGATTCATTGCCGTGCATTGTGGTAAGAAATATCTTAAATTTCCCAACAACTACCGATGTTGTACCTATATTTTATTTATTGTTTACAGATTTCAATTCTAAAATACAAATCACGATCTGTTTTCTAGGAGCTGGGTATCACAGTGAAAACCTTAAAAAAGAATACCAAAGAACTTGTTATGCGGCTTGTCGAAAAGCGATTGAAACACTTACAAATGGGGGAAATGCAGTTGATGCTGTTGAGAAGGCTATAATAGGTAATACATACATTTTCTGTACTGATTTCATTTCATATTCGTTGATACTTGAAACTAATCAATTGTCTTTGTTATTTACTTGTAGAGTTAGAAAACAGCTCATTGACTAATGCTGGCTTTGGATCAAACTTGAGTTGGGATGGATCAGTTGAATGTGATGCATCTATCATGAATGGACAAACATTGCATTTTGGGGCATGTGGGGCTGTATCAAATGTGTGGAATCCTATTAGTTTAGCCAAGCATTTGTGTATGAAACAATGTGATAATCTATCATTGGGAAGAGTTCCCCCATGCATTCTGACTGGTCATGGAGCCCGATCATGGGCAGAAAGAATGGGCTTAGAAATTGTTGATGAAAAGAAAATGATATCAGCACGTGCATATAGAAATTACAAACACAGCAAAAGGAAATTGAAAAGATACTCTCTTCAAAACGACATTAAGTTTAGTCCTCTAGACACTGTAGGAGCAATATGCGTTGATTCCAATGGAGTAGTCGCATCTGGAGCTAGTTCTGGTGGGGTTTCCTTAAAACATGAAGGCCGTGTTGGCCAGGCCGCATCATTTGGCAGTGGTGTATGGGCAGTAAATAGTGTAGATAATAGGACACCCTCTGTAGCAGCATGCACATCTGGCTGTGGGGAGCATTTGATTCGGACTCAGCTGGCTAAAAACACAGCAGAGAGTTTAATTGATCCCTCTCCCATTATAAGCCTTGATAAATGTCTGAAAAGTCATTTCCTCAATTCACCGTTCCTCTGGGATGTGGCTGAACGTTTAGGAGGAACTTTGGCATTACGTTATGACCCAGTTATTGGAGAAGGGGAACTTCTTTGGGGTCACACCACTAAAACTATGTGTATTGGGTACATGTCAACTGAAAATGAAAGACCTAAGGTATTCTTGATTTTATCAATTTTTTGTAAATTTGCCTCACATCTACACTGATTATTGTTTGTTATGAAAACTTCATATATAAATTTAAGAAACATTTTAGTAAGTAAATAATTCTACAAGTTGCTAGAAAATGACATTAATATTATAGTAGGATTTTATGCTGATGGATGAGTGATTGATGATACTAGGTGAAATAGCATTATTTTCTTCTTATTGTTGGATGTCCATTTTATTGTATGCATTCTATTTTATTTCCAGTGCATTATTTCTCAATTGCCAGCAAAAGTGGAACCAGGTCATAAAGCAGTTGTGTCGGGGACGCCCTTTAATGTTCCTATACAACCCTGCCCTATGTTTCAGTGGGAGGTCAAGACTGAAACAAATTGCAATGGATCTCTTTAGTTCTACTCGTATTAATTTAACAATGTAGATTGATGTGAATGTTATTTAGGTGCCTAGGTATGTGTTTGTGGTTTGAACATTAATTTAATGAAAAGATAGCAAATCTGTGTGTGCCTACTTTTTGTATTTTAATTTAAGGTAAATCAACCTTGCATGTCCACCCTTCCGTCTCTTCTTTCTTAGTTCATATAAGTGATCTCTTACTTAAAGTAACAGCCTACAATCATCCCACTGCAGGGAAAAGGCCTCCATCATTGAATTCAAGTTATCACAGCAATGATAGGAGCTGGCATAATCACCATGCTTGCCAAATGCGGGTTGGTGATTCCAAGCCCGAGCAATGTTCGAAAATTCGAAAATTTTTGTTGCCCAACCCGCCCGGGGATCGATCCTGAAACCCCGAGATCTTGGCCCGGTATTTAAACCACTAGACCAACGGGACGATTTCTTACTTATGTCGTGGCAATAATAAGCAGGCACATAAAATGTAAGTACTCTGTGGATTCTACGAGTTAGGGCGAGTGCGAGAGAATGTGCAGTATGGACTGCTGTCCTTGAGCACAAGTCAGAATAATAAAATATCAGTATTTAAACTTGGAAATTTTTCAAGTTTAAATATTAATATTATACCTAATTGCAATTAAGTTGTAAGATATTATACAGTAAATGTACAGTAACAGTAAACAATGTAGGTACCCATGCATACATGGGTAGCATGGCTTCCGATCGACTGCACAAAATTGGATAATTCCTTTTTCATATGTTTTTGTAATAGCCAGAAAGTTTGTATGGAAGAAAATAAATGATCAAAAAGGTAAACATGATCATAAACAGACCATTTAAATAAAATAAAAACTAGTAATCAGTAATTACACCAAAAATTTTAATGATCACTCGGGTGCTCATTTGGAATGTTTCTTTAATCACTGATTTTATGTACAGTTTATTTTTATTTTATATTTAATCGTATTCTTCATAAGGTGTAAGCGTTTCATTAGTTAATTTTCAAACAATTAAATTTTATTTGGGTCTACAAAAATTATATAAAAACAAATATTGTTTGTTATTAAGTGGGTCCTTGAAGTTGCGCTTGATTCTGAAGTTCTAGGGGTGCGCGGACTGAAAAAGGTTAAGAATAATAATAAATAAATAATAATATTAAATGTAGACAACATCACATACATTGTTCTGATCCCAAATTGAATAACTATTTAAAGCATTCGTATTTTGGAATCCAGAAACAACGAAGGTACCACTAACACCCAGACCCGAGAAAATGTAGAAAAACATTTGTTTCTACATTGACCCGTCCGAGAATCGAACCCGGGACCTCGGAGCAGGCGACACCTTGAAAACCGGTGTGTACGCAACTCCGCCACGGAGGTCGTCGAAAAAAAATATGGTGTGATGTTTCCTCGTCTCATATTAAATAACAGAGTAAATTTAGTTATGTGGGGAAAAAGCCTCTGAAAGAAATCTAATTAACGAAAAACGGTTATATAGTTAATCTATATGCTGTAGAAGTAGGAGCGAGAGGTATACCAGCAAAATCTCTCTATAACCTGTTGAAAGACCTTGACTTGGCCAGAACTGCAGTAAGTTCTATACTAGAGCGAGTGTCTATAGCTGCATTAGCAGGTTCGTACCAGATTTGGCTGGACAGGGAGAGAAACACGAGTAGTGAAGGCAAGTGTTGATGTACGGCGGAAAGGGGCCCCTTAAACCTACACCCGTGTCACAAGTCCCGGGAGCTACTCGGAGTTTCTCATTCTGCCACACGATGAACCCGGCACCCGCACGGTGAATCCATGGAACGCTAAGTTTGACTCTCTTCCTGCAGTTATAAGTTGTTTTACATTCACTGTATCGATGTCTGTCAAGTAGACAATGTATAGCACTACACTATTTATCTCGCACACATGCGCACTATACGCATACTAATGCGACCCAGTTTTGGTCTCGTTCTCATGATTCAATTACCAATCTTATCATAAACTAAATATGTGGGTGAACCCGTGCAACGTTGAACCTAGTAAGTTATAAAAAAGTATAACGCTGGTATCTCAACAAAAGGTAAACAGAATGAAAGTATGAGTATTATTTTGTATTACTTTAATTTTTAAGAAGGGTCCTGTATTTTTCTTTTGTGTGCTAGAAGTATAAATTCGGTGAGAGGCTATTAAATTAAAGGATTATGTTTACAAAATAAAATAGAAGCCTTTGTTTACAAAATAAATAGAAACCTTAAAATTTTTATCATTTACATTAACAAATAGATACATTTTTTGTAAAAACGGTTAAATATCTAATGAGCACCGATAATGTAGTACCAATTCAATAAAATTATTGTATTTTTAATTTCAAATTAAATAATATTTGTCTTTGCTTCATTGTAGACATGTAAATGAAAATCTGCCGTCAGACTATCCGTCCCATATCCGTCCATACGTCAACAATAAAGAGTTCTAAGCCCCTACATATTTATTTCAGTTACAGATGCAGCTATACTGAGTAAAAAAGACGATAACAAAGCCTGAAGGCATTCTATCTATAAAAAAACGAAAAGTAGCAGCCTATAATCATCCCTCTGCAGGCAAAGGCCTCCATCATTGAATATAAGTTACAACAGCTAAGATGGGTACTGGCATAATCAACACGCTTACGCTTGCCACGTGCGAAAATTTAAAACTATTTGTTGCCCAACCCGGGACCCCGGGATCTTTTGGCAAAGTATTTAAAGCACTAGACCAACGGGGCGTTCTTCTATTTTATTATTTTAAAACATCGAACCAATTTATGCGAGTACCCATTAAAATATATAATATGGAAGCAATAGCTCTAGCAATGGGGGCTATCGCTAGTGAATTTGCCACTAGAGGCGCTAGTGTCGCGTGAGGTCCAATATCATTCACTTTGTACTGGTTTTAGCGGAATTTGTTGCATAGATTATAATTTCTTTAATTTACCAGCTGGAAAGTGATCTTCTTCGTAAAATATCGCAAATATGGATTATTTGGCGATTAATGTGAACGCTTTAAAAGCGGAATTAAGAAAAAGCGCAAAAATAGGCGGCCTCAAGAGCAACTATTTCAGAAGTTAGTTTGTTGATATCAAGATAGTTATTTATAAACAATATAACCTTAATTAGATTCAAGATATAACACTTTATTTCGGCGCCAATCGCCTTTGACAGCTATAACTCCGGACCTCAGTCTACAGTGGCGCCAACTGGTGAGCAAAGAAACGGTAGTCCCCATTGTAGTACCGGGATTAATAAGTGGTAAGTGGCATGAGTTAAATAGGTTTTTATATATTCGTAATATTATACTAGTATAATTGTAAACAAACAGGGGCGGAGGGAGTCCTTTTTGTGAATTTTAGTTATTCAGTAAAAATGTTAAGGGTCCATTCAATTACGTCAGTGTTGGCCAAAAGTTAATTTGATTAACGATTAAATAGTTAATCGTGATTAACGATTAAAGTAAATTAATCGTAATCGAATTTAGACGATTAGTTTGGAACAGTTCAACATACGAAAAATAACAAAAATCAAAAACAAAGGTTATGTGGTTTTGCACATAGAAGTCAGACCCCTATTACTAGAATTTAAAATGGCAGCCCTGGTCACAAAAAAACCCTAAAAATTAGAAAATGAAACCTGTGTCATAAATTGTAAATCCTACTAAGTAATAGGTATAATAAACGTGAAAGTTTGTGAGTATGGATGTATGCATGGTTTTTTTTTTTCGGACGGACCTATCACTGAAACCTTATATGGAAGACTTTATTCAGTTAAACTGGGCGGAAAGGCGAGCCCTGAGGGCTCCCAGCCTAGGTCCGGCCTAAGGCCCATACTAGCGGACGTGATCGGGCCAGTGTGGGGTGCAAAAGGCACCCTACCAAATGGCGAACCAACCAGTGGTGGCGCCGCCGGAACTAAAGATGCCGTGGCATGCCGGATCACGGTCGGGATCCTTTGTGGTGGGCCATATCTTATCTTCGAGAGGGATCGGACAGCGGCCTCAAGGCCTCGGACCTCGGCTTGGGACGTCCGAGGGGGGGGGGCAGGGGAGAAGCGGTAAGGCACATAATTGTGTCGGCCAAAATAGAAGGCGTGACCACGAACCCGTCGGAGGCGGGGAAGAACTACTGTGTTTGCAGTAATTGAAGTGCTTAAGGCGGTGTTGGCTGTTGTGACATACGCGGTGATCGGATCATCGGGGTCTTTCAGTATATGCCTGGGCCGACGACGTCGAACTTCGCTCGGTCTCAGACACGTTTGAAACCGCGAGCAACAGGTATTGGCTGGAATAGCATACAGGCTCCTTTTTTCCCGGGAATAGGTACGAAAGGAACTGGTTCGTCCCAATCAACTTTGAGTGACCATATTTCTTGTAATAAAATTTTAGGCTTTATCGTAAAGATTGAGAGAAGACCAAGAGGATCGAAGATTTTGAACGTTGACGATAGTATAGTTCTCTTTGTAACGTTGTCAGATGGCGAAATGTCGTGCTGAAAATGAAATTTGTCTGTGGACGGCGTCCAACCTACCCCTAGTGTACTAGTAGCGTTGCTGATCATAAGGTTGCCACCTTCCAGGTCAACAGAGTCGGTGAGTATCTCAGGTAAGTTTGAACGGTATTTACGTAAATGAAAACCTCCATTCCCGTAAGCAACAGCTAGTGAAATAATAATATGACAGGACTACAATATTTTGAAAAACATGGAAAATGCCTATTACGCTGTCTTAGCCATGTAAGCGATACCGTGGCTGGATTTCATCTGAAAAAGTAGTTAATTTAATCTAAATAAACTTTATTTCTCTTTATTGAACATAACCTAATCAGCTTTAATCAAATTAATGATTAATTCTTTTAATCACGATTACGATTACAACATTATTGTTAATTTAATCACAATTAATTTTATTCGATTAAAGTTAATCAAATTAACTAATCGATTGAAAAAATAATCGATTAATGCCAACACTGAATTACGTTTTTAGCATGAACCCTGTGCTAGACTTCTACTTCATACAAAACAAAAATAAGCTCACAATACGTTCAGATCTCAGCCTGCACCGAATGCAAATGTTTGTGTTCGAAATATGCTGTCGCACGCATAATAGGGTTCACATACGTGTAAGCATGTCGGTTGTTAAATCTTGTAAGCCAAACCTTCGGTAGGCGAAGAAGTCTGATTCTCATTTGGGCTACCTTTTGGTGGCTACTCAATTTCAGAAAGAACAAAATACTTTAATCATTTTAGTCTAATTTACTATGTCATATGTGAATTAAACCTGTCAGTATAGTCACTGAACACAATATTATATGTAATATATATTTGTTCTCCACTGTTTTCTTTATGGTCATGGTAACAAGCCACGCATTACAGAGGCCAGTCCAATCAACGTGCTTCATACATTATCCATCAGCAGTATAGTCATATCAAATCAAACCATCAGTCAGTAGCAGTGGAGCAACGTATTCAGGGACACTATTAAGAGCATTGCCCGAAACCCCTAGCAGAGGCGTTACGCTGAAACACAATATCTGTCTCTTTCACGAATTCCAATATCTTAGAGTATCTTAATTAATTAGATTAGCAGTACATCAAAATACAAAATTGATTGCCTACGTGTTAGTCTGTAACCTTGGTTTCCGAAGACAGTATGTACGCAAACCCGCCAAATACAAGAAACTCCATGCAAAATGTCACATTTTGAATTCCGGCCTGCGCTTAAACCACGTAGAACTGCAACTGGCCATCGACAAACGACAAACAAGAGCGCAGGAGCAGCGCGATCTTGCGTTGCAATAGTTTAACTGATGTGCGTGTGGATTGAGTGTTATTTTTTAAAAGTCACGAATGTTTTAGGAAAAATTGTGCAAATTCAATGGTGAAGATCAAAAATTTGTGAACAGTATAGAGAGTAAGTTACGGTCAATTAACTGGAACACTCACACCGCCGACCCGAGAAAAATGCTGTATCTGGTTTCTCAAAAGTGCATTAGTGACGACTAACTTTTACACCATTTACCTACATTCTTGTGTCTCATTTGAGAAAGAAATTTCAAAAATGAACAGCATTTCAACATATACAACCCTTAACAACTAAAATATTACATTTTACAACTATAACTATACAACTATATTATATTTTATATTAAGATTTTTGTTTCACAAATTCATTCGGGATCGTATTCGTGAAATAGAGTAACAAAATCAAGAATTTATGTAGCCAAAGTTTGAGATTTTAGGAACACTCCTTGTGCACAATGTGAGGATTGAGTGTTCTAAAGATACCTCTATAAAATCTAAATAAACTGTTAAAAACGATTGAACAATTTTATTGTGGATATGCGTCACAAATTAGGCCAAATAATTTTACAAAAAATTAGATTTATAGGTCTAGTAGTTTTTGAGGAACAAGATACAGCTTTTTTCTTAGGTCGGCGGTGTGAGTGTTCCAGTTAATTGACCGTAACTTTCTCTCTATACTTTTTAAAAATTTTTGATCTTCACCATTGAATTTGCACAATTTTTCCTAAAACATTCGTGAATTTCGTAAACTTTTGAAAAATAACACTCAATCCACACGCACATGTTTAACTGACGCTGCGTTTTGTGCCGTCTTCCTTGCTACAGACCCCTACTCCGCTTTTATTATGTCTCTGGTATGCTCAAGATATACGTTATTGGGTTTCATTATAATGCCAACAAGAATACAATATCTTAGAAGGTTATCTAATTAAAAACGATTAAAAGTAATCGAAGAAAAATAATACGTATGCTACCAGAGATTCAAACAGCTTTAACGTTTTTTTTATAAATACAAAAAAAATGCTGTATAATTGTTAACAACATTCCAAAGGTTGGTCAGAAGCTCGAATTTAAACTTGAATGAAGTAACTATTTTGCTTCTCAATAGGTATTAATGTAGTAGCTATAAAAAGATCAGTCAATCAATTAAAACTGTAATAATGTCCAATACTGTTTCGTTTTTACGTAACATAGTACTGACAGTGTGAAGATTTAAAATATAAATTATTTTGTACTGAATTAAAACCTAAGCATGTATGTAATAATAACTTAAATGTAACTTAAATTAATGGTATTTTACGAAAATAACATTGACAAACAATTCATTAAAATAGTATTCTACTTAGATGATATATCAATGTTTTCTTCCTTAATACCATATGATAAAAACTTATTATTTTAGATTAAATTATCATAATCATAGTTTATAATGCATATAAAAAGTAAAAATATAAAATATTTGTACACACACATTATGCTCACTGTATAGAAAATAACTATTAATCCGAACTTATTCACAGACTTACTGGCAAGGGGATATATGAGGATAAACCTCTCAATATAGACAATATTTACAAATAAATTGTAGCCTCAAAGCTATTTTCGAGTATTATAAAATCTCAAGTAAACATATATAAACTTGAATACAAGTTTTACCTGGTTATCTTATGATTTGTTTAAACTGTACCATAAGAAGGTGTGTTTACGTAGATTCAACTAAACGAGTTTGACATATTAACAGTTTTGGTGAAAGTATGCGAAAAGGTTTTTATTAGCACCTCTTACATCTGTAACTGTTACTTTATTTAAAGCAAACGGAATTTAAATTAAAGCTATGGTATTATTTTCGAAATTGGTGTTAACAATCGTAACTAAATGCCACGCTAATACTGTCATTATTATATACTATAAACATTTCATCGCATTCTCAATTTCATCATATCCCGATCACATTCATTTCAATTCTTACAGTCAAAATTCAAGGCATCATATCAGTCTGTTCAATAGTGTCAAATCATACTCATAGCACTTTTAATATCATACACAGCCGTATTCATACCATATTGCAGATTCCTTAGAGGTATCAGCTTTGTCGTCGCGGCTGGTGTTTCTTTTGTCATGTCTAAGCTCCTCTCTTTCAAGTGAACTGTCATCTATTGTAGAACGGTGTACATCGGAAGCCGATCGGTGTAAATCATTTGTCGAACGATCCGTCGTGCTTTGACAAGCACCGTCGCCGATTACCGTCGAAATTCTGTTGTAAACTAAGTAAGTTGGATTTTCTTTAATAGGGGTGCTTTGAGGTTTAGAGTTAAGTGTGATGTCTGGATTGTCATCAGCTACGTAAACTGTGCGTCTGCTTCCCGCAGTCCCGAAGACCGGCGAGGGCGTGGATGCTGTAAAAATATAAGAAAATACATTTGTGTAATTGCTGATATTGTCTTCAAATTTTATTATCTTATGACTGTATTTACCTGCAGGTGGTAATCCTGTGTCACTTTCTAAACCCTGATAACTATTCCGATGTGAAGATGGAACCGTTTTATGAGCTCTCCTTCTCAAGGAAGCCCTGATCAAAGCGTCATCTCCACCGCCACTGTGCATTGATGTTGTTGAGAGCCTTCTGACAAAGTTTCCTTCTCCAGTCATTCTGGTTGAATCTAAGCTAGGAATGGATCCGGTTAAATCTGTATTGTCAGATTTCTTTAAAAGTTTGTCCTCAAATCTTCTACTAAAACTAGAATCAGAGCTGTGTCGCGGCGATTCTACACTAGGAACTGAAGAACCTTGATCTTGGTCAGAAATCTTTGAAGACTTTTCAATATCTTGGCCTGGGTCTGACTCTCCAGATTCAGAACCTGCTAGAGTTAACTGTGATTTTGAACGACTTGTATCTTCGATTCTTTTATTGTTTCTAGATGTTTTGTTTATCAAATCGGTACCTGCTTTACGAACTTTTTTAACGAAAGAAGCTCCAAAGCCACGCCTCTTTGTAGTGCAATTGTCAAGTTTTTTGTAATGTTCCATAATTTTCTCTTCTAGCTTCTCTTTTTGGCGACACAATGCGTTTACTTTATCAGCAAACATTTTTTCCTCTTCGTGATAATGCTGTTTATCTTTTAAAGAATGTGCAAGTAGTTCATGATACTGCGTCAATAACTGAGACACGTGGTCCATTAGTGAGCGCCTATCCGCATCTAAACTTTTGTTCATGTGCACAAGCATTTCACAGTGCTGGTTTGTTTTATTTATTTCAAGTTCCATGCTAGTGATTATTTCTAGTTTTGTATTTATTTCACCAGACATCTCCGTGTTTCTTAGTTTCAGTTGCGTTAACTCACTTCGAAGATTTCGGTATTCTTCTTGCATGTTTCGATATTCATTTTTGAGCCTATCACTTGCTGTGAAGAGATTCCTGAAGTCATCTTTTAATTTTGAGTGTTCGGCTCTTAGATTCGTCAAATTCCGTGATTCTATTTTAAGATTTTCTCTTTCCAATTCAAATTCAGATATTTTCTTTTCATGGTTTTCAAGTTTTTCCTTCAGTTCTCGATTTTCCAACTTCAAGTCTCGTAATGTTACTTTAACAGGTTCCCTTTCACTTAACAACAATTCATATTCTGTGTTTAGTTGTTCATGAAGAGTCTGTAGAGCCACTTGATCTCTTAGCAAATTATCTTGTTTGTCTTTTAAAACCTCTAGCTGTTTTATGATTTCTTCTTTTTCAGCAGCTAATTGGCTATTAGCTAACTGTAACGTCATTTGTTGTGATATCAAAGAACCATTTTGTGAGTTTAAAGTTGCTATATTCACTTGCAATTTGGCATTTTCAGATTTACTACTTTCTAATGACACCTGTAGTGCACTTAAATCAGCAGTTAATTGTTCTATTTGTGGATTTACTATAGTTTCATCTATTTCAGATTTATCTGTATGTGTACAACTGCATGGTACTAATGCCATTAAATTAGCCTTGGCTGCTATTTCCGAAATTAAATTTTCGTGATCAGTATTGGTGATAATCTTTTCTAACAAATCTTCTACATTTACATCTTTGGACATTATTTCTGAGGAATGGATACCAAGCTTTTCCAAGCTGTTTCTTAACTTGTCGAAATTGACTTTTTCTTTGATTAAATCTTTTTGTAGATTTTGAATGGTTTCTGAATCCATTTTTTTTTGTGACTTGAGTTCTTGTGTCTTTTGTTCTAAATCTTGCAGACGGCCAATTGTATTTTGGTTAATCTCTAGTTCCTTAACCATTCTCTCAATTTCTTTTTTTTTTAACTCGATTTCAGTTGTGAGTTTATCAATTGAGACATCTTTCTCTTCTACAGCTTCTTTTAATTTGTTTACTTCTCTTTGAAGGTTGTGCGATTCTTTTTCGCTATACGATAATTTTGTTTTAAGTTCTTCAGTTTGTATTATTAGACCAGTTACTTTGTCTGCTTCTGGTTTCAGGATGTTTAACTGTTTAGTTCTTGAATCCAACGTTTTCTCTAAATCATCGGCTCGTCTTTGTATAGAATCACACAGCATTTGAATTCTTTGTTTATCTTTGGTAATAGATTCTAAGTGCTTTTCGAAATCTTGTAATTTGTTTTTTTCTGAATCTCTGTCGATTGACTGCCGATCTATAAATGCTTTCTGACTATCTAAAGAATCTTGTAGTTTCCTATTTTCTTCTAATGCATTTCTGAAGACTTCTTCTAATTCAGAGTTTTGTTGCATAACGCGGTTGCTGTTTTCTTGAAGTTGTTCACACTTCAGAGTCAACTTCTTCTTCTCTTTCTCTAGTTCCAATAACTTGTCTCCGCTTTCTAAAAGTGATTGTTCTCGCAAGCTGTCAATGGTCGAAAGTAACCTTTTGTTTTCTAATTCTAGCTTTAGTGCTCTTGCTTGAGCGTTACTTGTCAATTGTTCAGATAAACTGTTTTCACCTGATTCTAATGTACTTTCGCATTCATTATCTGTATCTAAATTACTATTATTGCTTTCGCTTAAAACAGACTTGGTTATATATTGTAAGTGATTATTTTCTTCAATAAGTTCTTGTATTTTTTGTTGGTCGGCATCTCTTTCCTATAACAAATTAAAAAGCAGTTACACAAAATTATATAAAATTCTGAAACAAATCACAATAACGATAATACTGACTAAGGCAATGTCATTTGCTTCTCTTTTTAACTTGATCATAGCAGCTTCTAGTGTCAGGCACTGCTCAGCTCGTTTTCGGGCTCTCTGTAGCTGTTCCTCTAATGCATCTCGTGTCTCCATAAGAGCTTTATTGTCCTCGCGCAGCTCCGACACGCGTGTCTTGTAATACTCTGCATCAGCTAATCGATCCCTATATCTTTGAATTTCTTGTTCTAGCCTGTAATAACCAATAAAAGAAATTAAATATACACTTCATTCATTCAAGCCAATGAAAAATCAGAAAATTAAAATTTTAAAATTGA
Source organism: Anania crocealis (assembly GCA_949315895.1). Lineage (NCBI taxonomy): Eukaryota > Metazoa > Arthropoda > Insecta > Lepidoptera > Crambidae > Anania > Anania crocealis. Next base: position 9,847,726 of record OX438862.1, read on the forward strand.
GATATAAATAACCTGTCACATCGTTCCGCCTTTTCTCTGAGAGCATCAACCTCATCTCTATAAGCTGCAGATTTCCTTGCTTCATTAAACCATTCCTGGCTATCAGAACGTAACTTGGCAAGCACTAGTTTGGTATGTTCTAATTCTTCTCGACACTCTGCTAGCTGTTCAGATTTTTCTTCCCTGTAACAGAAATAAGAATAGGGCCTTTACCATTGTTTAGTTTCTACCATAGGTAAGCTTAGCTCAGCTCAGATGTGTTTAAGCAATGGTGAAATATTAACAAGTCACTTACAGTTCTTGTCTCTGCTTCCGCAAACGTGCTTTCCAGTCAGCCAGTTCAACAGCAAGATGTTGACTCTCGCTACTGTTCTGGTTGACATTTTGAGTTGAACGGTTCTTGCCATTTTTATTGTCATTGTCATTCTCACACAAATCTTCGTGCAGCACTAAGGAAGCCCAGTTGTGAAGATAATGATCGCGTTCTTTGGCGAGCCGCCTCATGTGATTAAACATCGTAGGTGATTGGAAAAGATCTATTGCATCTGGCGTCAAAACCACCGTCTGCATATCAGTTACCTGGACAGTGTTACAATATATTAATGACGTAACGGTGTTGTGCCTGTTGCCCTGCCTGAAAAGGACTGTTTGATGACGTAAGCAGATAAATAGTAACGTAATTTTAGTCATATTTATTAAATGCAAGGTAGTAGTCCCAAACTAAAATGTTACCTACAGCAAAATCGTTTTATTTAATTAATAAATGTAGACAAACACAATTCACATTGAATATTCTGATCTCAAAGTGAGTAACTATTTTAAGCACTCATATTGTGAAAGCTGATTTGGAAAGGGAGCGAAAGGCGCTGTCACGACGTGTGAATAATGTTGGCACGTAGGTTTGCGCGGTGTTCAGTGAGGGTTAAAATTAGCTTATTATTTCAAGCTTACTGCACGCACCCCACAGTACACCTGTGCTCTATAGGCTGATTATTCGCAACGAGTCTACAGCGCCCTTCGTGTCCAGTTTAACAATGCATTCAGGGCGGTGCTGGGGCAGCCCCGCTACTGCAGCGCCTCAGGCATGTTCGCGGCGACGCGCGTCGCTGGTGCGCAGAGTACGGGATAGCTCCAATACCGTTCTAGCAATGATAGCTGGCCGGCTAGATTGTGCCTACATGAGACATTGCGGTGATGACATGTATGTCATTGTAGTGTATAGGGCCTAATTATATATTTTGTTATTTTATTTATATTACTATTTAATTGTAATGTTAATTTCCTTTTTGTTTTTATTGAGTGAGATGTTTTATGAATATGGGACTGAGCAATCCTGTAATAAATGATAAATTTTTTGTGGAAATCAGAAACAACGAAGGTACTGCAAACACACAGAGCTGAGAAACTATAGAAAAACATTTTTTTCTACATTGATTGGTCCGGGAATCGAACTCGGAACCCCGGCGGAGGCGACATGACGCGACACCTTGAAAACCGGTATGTAGGTACAATACTCCACCACGGATGTCGTCATAGCCTGTCTCTTAACCCCAAGATCCCAAGGTATACGCAATTAGAGTGTGGAGTTCTGCCAAAGACTATTTATTTATCTATACAAATATTATAAAACTGAAGAGTTTGTTTGTTTGTTTGAACATGCTAATGTCAGGAAGTACTGGTTCAAATTGAAAAAATATTTTTGCGTTTTATAGTCCATTTATCGAGGGAGGCTTTAGGCTATATAACATCACGCACGCTGCGACCAATAGGAGCGAAGCATCCGTGAAAAGTGTTGCAAAAATAATCGCGATCATAATAACAGAAGTTGACGCGGACGAAGTCGCGGGCAACAGCTAGTGTTGGTAATAAAATAATAATATACTCCATGTAGCTGCAGCAAAAACAACAAAAACACAACTAAGCTGCCAATATTCTATCAACGCAAGTTTCGAAAACTTACAAGCCTTACGAAATTTTGTAACCACAAGTTATTATAACCAAGGTTACCATAAGGCAAATAAAAACGAGTTGTTGTATTTACACACGAAAACCATGACCAGGTTGGACATGGTCTATTACAATATTTGTGTGAGGCCTTACATAACATTTTATGAGTTTTTACGAGTTTACACGATTGGATTACTAGGTATATATGTATTTGACTTATAAATGATACTTTAACAACTCAATTGCAATTATAATATTAGTATTTAAACTCGAAAAATTTTGTTTTAGACACGACTCGAACCCGCATCTTCATACATACCGGGCGAGGCACTTTACCAATTAAGCCACTGAGACACTATGTCACAGCGCCAAGTTTTTAAGCATATTCTTATCGCTGTAAGCCAGCACAGTTTCATCAAATGTTAGGAGTTTTTGCACTCTTAACACCCAAAAGAAACATTTTAACAGATGTTTGACACAATAAAATATGTCTGTATATAAAGAATGAACCAACCTGTTTGATACACTCAACTATATTATGCTGCAAATCCACATCCAGTTCTTTAATATGAGTAATAAAGAGTTCTTTATTAGGGCATTGAACAGCAGCACCAAGTAATAAAAGAATTAACAGTTTCATATTCTCCAAGCCTTTTCTTGTTTCTGGAGACTTGCCTAAGCAAATGCATTCAGGTACAACCAAGAGTGTCATCCCTAGCTCCTCTTCAAATAGAGCTTTGACATTTTTAATGATTGCATCAAAATTTTTCACCCGTCCAAGAATAAGAGCTTGCTCTTCCAAACCAGCAAGTTTTGTGATATGAAATGAAGGTTCTGGGTCAATTTGAAGATACACTTGGTGAAGAATATCTCCATTGAAAAGGGATGAGTACTCAGTGATGACATCAGGTTTAGGTAAGCATGATTTAACCTAAAATTAATTGGTGATTAATGAAGAGAGTTGAAATGAAGTAACATGAAAAGTACTCTATAGATTAAATAATAACTAAGTTATGTTAGTAACTATACTTATAAGCTGGACTGATTTAAGATTTTTAGTTAGTAGTTTTTCTTAGATTTATAAAACATGAAAAAAACTAATAATTATAAATAAGAAAATGTATTTCATCTACTGATATTTTATAAAAAAACTAAATATCAAATTAAATACACAATCACAGTCAAAAAAGTGTCCCACCTAAAAGGCAAACTCAATCATTCAAACGAGGACAGAGACAAACTTCTTAGCGTTCCATGGATTCACCTTGCGGGTGCTGGGTCCATTGTAAACTCCGAGAAATTGAGGAACTCCGAGTAGCTCCCGGGACTTGTCACACACGTAATTTCATTATACAATGATGACAATGACATTTAGGACGTCAAAGACAATTCAAAACACTAATTATTTTGAGGCAGTAAAACAAAGTTTGTGGATAAAGCTCTTGCTATAACACTGTTCCCCACAATTCAAAAGAAGAAGTAGTTTATGGGAACAAGTAGTTTAAAATAAAAACCAAACTATTTTCAAACTAATTACTTCTAGATGTGTACAGTTTTCACTATAGTGTGAAATAGTGATTAAAAAATATTATGTATGTGTATTAACTGGTACTATTTAAACACTTTTTGATGCATTTCTAGTTTAACATAATGAAGAATAATCAACAAATAGTGATTTTCTCCAGGTTTCCCACTTTTATGAGAATCAAGGACAATGCAATTTATGTCTGGGAACTTGCCATTATTATAGACCATAAAAACTGGCATACAATCGTTATTTTTACTATACAATTCTTCATTTATTTTAATACTTGTTACTTTGAAATTTATTTTTTTCCAAATCACTAGGAATTTAACTATATTTTTTACAGGACTTAAGAAAAAGGTTCTTATTTACTAGCAGAACAGTACGGGAATTGTGAAACTAAGTGGTCAATCGGTCTGCTAACGTAACTTAGTAGTAGAAAATAAGAGCGTCTCAAAAGAAGTACTAACTTATTGCATCCATTCACACGGAACGGCGAAGTAATTTTGTCTCACGCTTCATTCTTATTTAATATGAGTAGATATCTAATAAAAACAGATGCACGGATGGCTGATCACTCACCCACGAAACAAGAGGCCCGTTCAAGAAGTCTTCGATTTCAGTACTTGACGCTGCCATTATTGCCGAAAGTTATGATACGAAAATAAGATATTCCGAATCTCTGACGGATTGCATGGCAATTAAAATATTCCAGCAATAATTTTGACCGAGAAAGTAGGAACATCTGTAAAATAAAAAACAGCCGCTGTCTCACAAAATCACAATGAATGACATGGAAAAGGAAAATGACAAAAAAATAATGACAGCCACTGAATGTTGTTGTTTTTTTCACCCATTTTGGGTAGGCAAAGGGAACAATGCCCATACAGCCAAGTCAGTAGAATTTTTTTATTGTTAAGAAATAAAAAATGAAATTAAATGAGATGAAATGAAATGAAACCTAACCTAAGTCATTGAAATGTATGGGTGGTTTATACATTTCAATGATTACAGGAGTTTTACGCGAGAACGTAGATCATAGTCAAATAGGAGCGCCTTTCCTTGTTTCTCACTTTCATTTGATTTATCCTACTCACTGACACATTATTATAACAATGCCACCACTTTATCACAATAAATGCCGCTTACGATAATTTCACAAAATTACGAAACAAAGTCCATCTTTCTCTTCTCGTTTCCCGCGCAAAACTTCTCTCACCTCTGTAAAAAACTAAAAAGTAAATCTCTGTCTGTCCTATAGTAATTACTTGTTCAGTGGCGGAGTTTTGCGCGGCATTGTTATAATAATGTGTCAGTGGAGTAGGATAAATCAAATAAAAGTGAGAAACAAGGAAAGGCGCTCCTATTTGACTCTGATCCACGTTCTCGCGTAAAACTCCTGTAATTAAACCACCGATACATTTCAAAAATGCGCAGTGTAACGGCCGCCGTAAGCTACCAGCGATACGTCATCGCAGGCGTGTGCGTTCGGTGAATGGACCCGAGCGCGAGCATTCCTATCACACGAGAGAGTCTAAATCAGTGTACCGCGCGGAGCGCACGCCACTCGCTCGCCTACTATACCTATCGACTGACGCGTTCGTATCTCGAATCTTGTTTTGTTATTTCCTTCTCCTTCTACAAATAATAAGGTAGTGGCGAATACCACCGCCCAAACACTTATCTATGGAATTTCACTTACGGCCGGTCCCAATAATCTATTGCGGGAATCGGGATACGATCCCCGTTAAAATATGAACACAGGAGTTGGTGGTAAATATTTATTACACGCACGAAACAAAGTTATCGTTATATTAAATATACTTTAGCTTTACAATTTCAAATACACGATAATATTGTACATCATAATCAATCATCTGTCATACAGTAAAAAATTGCCGATCTAGTCGGCGAAAGTCGGCCGTGCCAGCCAGCAACATTGCCAATAGACACGGCCCGGGACACGGGACTTTCGCCACACTATCTATCTTCAGTTTTGGCATATCGGAGATAGAAAACATCTTCTGTCTCTGATTTTGCCGTCCAGAGAAACAAAGACAGAAGTTGTTTTCTATCTCCGATATGCCAAAACTGCAGATAGATAGGTTATTGGGACCGGCCGTTAGTGGTGTTAAAGTTGAAAATCGTTAAATAGAGAGCAATTCTAGGTGTGCATGATAGAGTCTATCATCATCTGCGTATGTATGCGAATTAGGGTCGAAAAACGTATAATTTCTAAAAATACAAAGTGGTTTAGGTATAAAAATAGAAAATAAGAATATGTGACACCTAATACTGTAAAATACCTAGTGCGTGGATCTGTTCTATTAAATACGTTTCATCTCTACAATGAAAGAAGAGGGTGAAAAATTACAAGTGAATATTATTGACATTAATGAATTTTGTTAAGATTTTATCTAGTCTAAATATTATTAATACGACAGAATTCTAATGACTTAATGTAATGACAATCATAGATAAACAAGGCGTAATTTACATTTCAAATAATGATTAAAATACTTTATAGTGAGTTGCTTAAATTGAATTAAATGAGATGAAATGAAATGAAACCTAACCTAAGTCATTGAAATATATAAACCACCGATACATTTCAATGACTTAGGTTAGGTTTCATTTCATTTCATCTCATTTAATTTCATTGTCATTACATATCAATAAAAATTCTACTGAAGACTTGGCTGTATGGGCATAGTTCACTTTGCCTATCCAGAATGGGTGAAGAAAACAACAACAACCAAACTCTGAGCCAGCCTTGCGAAACTAGGAAGAAAAATAATTGAGGGTAGTTTTTGCGAGTGTGGTTATTACAGGTGCTGTAGAAATTTCGTTAATTATTTGTATTTAGTAGTGCTTTGGTTCCACTTTTTATATATAATAAGCCTAATTATCATTTTAGCTAGGGTTGTGGTATATTTATCTGGTAAGTTAAAACATTATGGACCCTATTCCCCCTGATCCCCCGGATCCGCCGGACCGGACCCCATCGCCTATGGAGCTGTCCTTGCCTGTGTTTTCTCAATCATCGACTAAACGTCGTCTCGAGACGGATGATGCTGCCGAACCCGCAAAGAGGTCTGTTACCGACCCCTCCGCGACAAATTCTAGTTCTCCTAGTGGTAGTTCCCAATCCCAACCAATGTACACACACCCATCCATTGTAATTGCGCCTAAATCGTATAGCGACACAGATAAAGGCCCTTTTATTGTACACGTTTCCCGAATTGAATCTGACCCCTCAGCCCCAACATTCATCCAGCCCATAAGGTTCGGCAGATTCTTAGCGACCAACAAGATCTCGAATGTAGTCTTAGACGGAGTAAAAAAGATAGGAAGGAATAGGATCTCCGTAGAGTTTAGCTCCCCTTCCGCAGCAAACAACTTCATTAATAACGAACTACTGTCTCTTTATAAATACGTTGCATCAATCCCAACATATAACGTGACACGCATTGGCCTCATTAAAGGTATTCCTTCGGATTGGACGATGGAGGAATTGGCAGAGTCTTTGACTGTCCCAGCTGGGTGTGGAATTCTCTTAAAAGCTAGACGATTAAATAGAAAGCAAGTGACGGATAATAAAGTATCATGGGTACCCACTCAGTCTGTTGTGGTTACATTCAAAGGTCAGGTTCTTCCTGAAAGAGTTTTTGTTTACCACACGTCTATCCCTGTTGAGACGTACCAACTCCCTACTATCCAATGCATAAATTGCTGCAGGTTTGGACATGTGAAAGCACAGTGCCGTTCTAAACCGAGGTGCTATCGTTGCGCCCAACCCCACTCAGCTGAAAGCTGCAATGTGGAAGAGGACAAGTCAACATGTCTCCATTGCTCAGGCCCACACTATGCCCTGAATAGGTCATGCCTAGAGCATTCGAGACAAAAATCTATAAAGCTGGTCATGTCGCAAGATAATGTTTCGTATGAAAAAGCCTCATCCTTTTATCCACCAGTTCGCAGGTCTTATGCGGACATGGCTAAATCCTCCACACCACAACAATCTTATACACCTACCCTTCCCGAAAGTCCTTCCCAAAAATCATCAACCTCATATAGAAAAACAATTTCACGTGCCCCTACTCGTCCTTTTACTCCTGGTAAGAGCTATGACCGACAAGCTCACCAAGCTATAGTTGGTGATTGTTGCTCTGCTCTCCCTAACGGATGTGCTCTTAACTCAAATTCGTCTCCTCCATTTGCTTCTGAGGAGAACAATAAACTCCTGGAGGTTATGCTGTCCTTGGTCCTCCGTATCGTTTCCGGCCAAAATGTTTCATTACCGTCCAACGTTGCAGAAACACTCTCCCAAATTTCGAAATTTTCTTTACCTAAAAACTATTTAAAAATGACATTTGACAAACTTTATAAAAATGACATCGACGGTAGTTCAGTGGAACTGCCAAAGCATTAGAGCCAAAAAACCAAGATTTTTTTTTTTTAATTAATAAATTTTCTCCTTCGGTCTTAGCCGTCTCGGAGACCTGGCTACTACCTGATTCACATTTTCGTGTCTCATGGCTACGGGGGTAGTGCCCTTCTTATAAGGCGCTCCCTCCGTTACTGTCAAATCCACCTCACCCTCACAGCCAAGACATTAATGTCGTGGCAGTGCGAGTACTTGATGTTTCTATTCTGTCTGTCTACATCCCTTATCCTAATGCATCCTCGCTTAATGAATTGCGTTCCGCAATCTCATCCCTTCCCCCTCCTGTTCTCGTGCTAGGTGATTTTAACTGTCATCATACTACTTGGGGCTCCTATAGGATTGATTCTCCTGGTTTGTTGCTGATGGACCTTTTGGACGACCTTAACCTGTGTACTTTGAATGATGGCCGTCCAACGAGAAGGTGTTTACCAACTCAAAACTCGGCTTCTGCAGTGGACTTATCACTTTGCTCTCCAAATTTAACGCCTCTCTTTTCATGGGATGTCCTAAATTGTACTTTCGGTAGTGACCATTTTCCTGCTATTTTAACTTTATCCGAAAAAACTACTTCACTCTCTCGACCCCCTCCTCTCTTAAACTACAAAACTAATAATGCTGACTGGGCTTCTTTCGCCTCTTCAGTCAAACATAAATTAGAGTCAATCCAAAATTGCAATAACTTAAGCCCCCTTGCCGCTTATTCAGTTTTTGTTGATACCTTAAAATCATCGGCAGATTCCCACATTCCCCTAAAAAGAAAGTGCCGTAAGATCTCTACTCCCTGGTGGGATGCTGAGTGTACAGCCATGGTTCAGAAACGTAGAGGGGCCGAAAAGAGGTACAACCAGGCAATGACTATGGAGAATTATATCAATTATAAAAAGGTAGCTGCTCAAACACGAAAGTTTCTATCAAAAAAGAAAAAACTGGATGGATAAAATTTTGTGAGAGCATGTCACCTAGAACGTCTTCTTCCCTAGTTTGGAAGCAGATAAAAAGATACCGCCAGTCTCTTGTTCCATTAAACTCTCCGTCAAACGACCCTTTGACATGGGTGGAATCTTTTGCTGACAAATTAGCTCCTCCTTATGTTCCATATATAGATTGTTTCCCATCCTCTGCTAGTGTTCCTCCTTCTTCAAATTATTTAGACAATCCTTTTTCTTTAGAGGAACTTAATTTAACCTTGACTGGGCTGATGGACTCATCTCCTGGTATTGATGGCATTCCTTATTCTTTCCTTATCAAATACCCAAAAGAGGCAAAATTGTATTTTTAAATTTAGTGAATTCTTTTTTCGACGAAGGAATTCTCCCAGACTCTTGGAAGCATCAATTAGTAATCCCCATCCTTAAACCAAAAAAAGATCCTTCAGACCCTAACTCTTACCGACCCATAGCTCTCTCCTCTGTCCTTCACAAAATAATGGAACATATGATCAGGAACCGACTAGATTTCTTTATGGAATCCAATGCAGTTCTGTCTAAGACACAATTCGGCTTTCACAAGGGCGTAAGTACTTTAGACAGTTTAAGTATCCTGACTACAGATATTCGGTTGGCATTCAAAAATCAGGAGTACCTTGTTGGAATTTTTTTAGACATATCCTCTGCCTATGACAACGTCCTTCTTCCAGTACTCAGGCATAAATTGCTTCAGCTGAGTGTCTCGGAGAAGTTGGTTCGTCTCATCTGCAACACGTTAATGTCTAGATATATATCAGTAAGAATCCAGGATACTGTTCTTCCCCCTCGTCTAGTTTGGAAAGGCTTACCTCAAGGATCCGTACTTAGCCCTCTGCTTTATAACATTTATACCTATGACCTAGATAAAACTGTAGATTCCTTCTGTAACATTCTTCAATATGCCGATGACATTGCTCTTTACATCTCCTCAAAATCTCTTTCAGAATCATCATCTCGTCTGAACTCTGCCCTACAATTCCTTGACAATTGGTTATCTAACCATGGTCTCTCTATTTCTGTTCCAAAGTGTAGTTGTGTTATTTTCACTCGCAAACGAGATATTCCGGATATACAAATCTCACTCAACGGTGATCCTATCCCATGTAGTAAAGAAGTAAAATTCTTGGGCTTAGTTTTGGATTCAAAACTGACTGGTATTCCGCATTTTAACTCATCACACAGATCCTCGGGAAAGCAGAAAAAGGTTTAAATATCCTCCGTGCGCTTTCAGGCACTTGGTGGGGTGCCCATCCTTACTCCCAAAAAATATTATATAATGCGGTCGTATGCAGCCACTTCGATTACGCATCCTTTCTTTTAGATCCGTGCAGTAAAGCTGTTCTTGAAAAACTGACAAAAACTCAATCTAAATGTCTGCGTGTTATATTGGGAGCAATGAAATTTTCACCCATCAATGCTCTCCAAATTGAAGGAGGAGATCCTCCCTTCTATCTCCGTAGACAGTATCTTAGTGACAGGTTTTTTGTTAAGGTCGCCCAAAATTCTCGCCATCCCCTACTGGCTAAAATTAACCTCCTATCATCATTTAGTAGTCAATCTAATTCTCAAAATACTCCTTGCATCCTCCTTAGTTTTCAAAAATTCAACCGTCTCCCTTCACCATTATCTACATATTCTTTAAACCCTCTTTACTCAAACAGCTTTGAATCATTAACCTTTGACCCCCCTATTATTCTTAATTTCGGTGTTTCTAAGGACTCCTGTTCTGCTTCTCAGGAATTCAAAAATATTATCTCCGAACATTGGCAGGGCTGGCTTTGTATGTATACGGATGCGTCCAAATTCGCTGAAGATAGTTGTGTCGGATCGGCAGTCTGGATCCCTACATACAGAATCTCATTAAGTTTCAAATGCCCTCCATCAACATCAATCTTTACAGGAGAATCTATAGCCATATTAGAACAATCCTGTACGTAAGTTCTCACTGTTTAAATAATACTATTGTACGGGTTGTACACTTAGAAAGGAATGGTAGATAGAAAGTCACTGGTGAAATGGTAATACACAAAAGTTTATTCTATTAACAACACGAAATTAGACAGTTTTTACACGATATTAAAATATGATAAAGTAAATGGTTAAATGGTGGTGGTATGAGTGAAATACGCGCGATTGGTATGGTGATCGGATATGCACTAACTATAAAGACAATTGTAATTAGCTATTAAAAAGTATGACCTAAATTAACAAATTGTCGCGCATCGGGTAAATCCGCTGACACGTGCGTGACTAGGTTAATGAACGGTTAAAGACCGTACATACTCCCGGGCGAGAAAAGTAGGGATGCTGTGTATAATGGTGAGAAAACGTTATCAAATTAAAGTTAGTTGATGAAAGTGCAAGATGTGGTGAAGTGGATTTACAAGGTGAAAGAACAATTATTTATTATGCTAAGGTTAGTCAGACGCATTAAAATATTTCCGATAGTTTGGCATCGTTGCCTTATCGACTCGCGCATTGACACTAGGCACTTCGGCCTTATTAGCACTTGCACTATCACACTGTTCACTAGACACGCGGTCTTTAACACTAACGCACTGCACACTAGCACTATACGTAGCGTCGACGTCGCTGCAGGAGCGCGCCCGCGAGCGCGCTCGCCGCCTCCAGCACAGCCAGCCCAGCGCGCCGGACACAGCGGCAGCCATCAGCACGTAGATGGCCACGTAATGGTGGACGTCATGGTATGATATGACATCTGCTATTCCTTCTTTAGATTTCATCTCCTGGATCTGGTCTCCAATAATCTTAAGATCCTTTTCAAATCCATTTGATCCGGTTTCGATAGTTGTATTCGGAATAGCAATGTTTATTATATTATTTATAAGTGGTATATCAGGTGTTACGATGTCTGGTTGAATGTTTATATTGTTGAAAAATTGCTTATGCGACGTTATAGTGAAGGAGTCGCCCTTGATGACGCAGCCGTTCCCTAACGTTATTACGCCGGCCTTTCTCAGTCTCTCTGCGGCGATCATCTGATCACATATGATTCTAACTGGACATTCGCCGCAACAGGTAAATAAGTATGAGTTCATCTTATGAAGCTGAGACCATGAGTGTTCACATGGAATGGTTTTAGTCTTGCAGCTTTGCTTGTTTGTATGTTTAACACACAGGCTTTGGTCTGATTTAAAGTGGTATAGTGGAGATTTTAATGGGCATAAATGAACATCGATGTCATATGATATACACGTTTGAAGTGTATTATCGCTTATGGGTACATATATATCCTTTTGTAAGTTGATCGCTACATGGTTGGCGATAGGAATTAGGGTGACCATATAGTTGTCAATTTCTCGTGGAATTGGGATAATCTTGTAAATGTCGAATAAATCTCTGTTCACAAGTGGGATTTTAATTTCGAATAATAAGAATTCCTTGGTTATTCTTGCTTTGACCTTTAGTAAATGGTAGAGTTTTGGTAACTGGTTAAATATATTGTCTAATGGTAACGACAAATCTTTAGGAATGCGACCAGCTATTAAATGCAATTCTTGTAATAATTGATCTGGTTTTAAAAGGTGTACGTTAAAATTGCCATAGTAAATATCAGTAATAGCGTCCAACAATGTGTCTTGGACCCTTCGTAATTCGAATAGAATATTATTCGCAATCATAGCTGTCATAGAAAAGTCGTTATTGGTGGCTACTGTATTTAATTTGGCGTTTAAATTAGTGGCAGCTTGCTCGAGGCTATTCAAGTGTTGGTTAAAAAGCTTATATTGTTTTTCGACAGAAGTTCGGGCTTTCCGCAGCAAATGGTATTCCGCTTCTACTACTGACGTCTGGTTTCTCCATAAGTTTTCAAGATGTTTTTCGTTTGCTTGTATTAGATTTATGTCTTTTGAATATTGTTCCGCAAAGTTTTCGTCCAATACTCCAAATAAACTGTGGGCAACGTTGCCTACACCATTGAAGAGCCCACGACGTCTACGATGAGTCGCGTGCGCCGGGAATTGCTGACCGAGTAACATTCCGTTGAAGTAATTATACTCGTCGTATCCATGACCTAATTGTAATAACATTACATCACACTGTGCTTTGATTTTTGTTTGATTACATATGTCAGTCAGGTGGGTAAAATATTTGTTAAACAAAGTTGCTCCTTGCCAATATGGTTTTAAGTCTAAATATGCTATAAGTTTCCATTCATCTTGTATTAGATACATGGTAGATGTTTTGTCAAAATAGTACATACTGTTATTGTTATTCAATGGTGATAAATCGTAATTAGCTTGAGCTGGCATAAATAGTAAAGCGAATAACAATAAAATAGTGGTGAAATAGCTTGCTAGTGGTTTCTTTTTCACTACTGTCCTTGGCTTGGTGCTGTTAATTAGTTTTGAGTCTTCTTGGTTGGAAACTGGTAAAACGGAGATCTTCAAAACAGGTCGTTTCAAAACACCATTTTTGGTTTTTAGAGTTACAACTCTAACATAGCCGTCCTTGCCTGGGTGCAGCTCGATTACTCTACCCATGGCCCATTTTCCAGGTGGTAATTGGTGGTCGTGGATGATGACTATGTCATTGATTTTTACATTTTCATGAGGTTGTCGCCACTTTGATCGCGCTGACAGTTTGGTCAAATATTCGGCTTGCCAGCGTTTCCAAATGTCCTGAAAGATTTTTTGTGTTAACTGCCATCTGGTTCTTTCATCTCTTTCTGTTTCAATAATGGTAAGTGTTGGTCCACTGGATAGGAAATGTGATGGTGTGAGGAAATTTAAGTCTTCCGGGTCTTCAGTTAATGGGCACAGAGGGCGTGAATTTAAGCAACTTTCAATTTGGGTCAAAATGGTTGTAAATTCCTCAAAGGTGAGTTTTTGCTCTCCTACTACTCGCTTCAGATGGTACTTCAAACTTTTTACTACACTTTCCCAAATTCCAGCAGCACTAGGCCAAGCTGGAACATTGAAATGCCAGTTTATCTTCATTTCGGCGACTTCTGACATGAATTCTTCATTAAAGACGTTCTGTTTTAATTCTTCCCATTCCCGTTTTAAAACTCTACTTGCGCCTACGAAGTTGGTGCCGTTATCTGAGTAGATATGGTGTGGTGCTCCCCTTCTGGCTGCCATTCTACGTAGTGCTGCTAGGAATGAGGAAGTGGTGAGGTCCGAAACCAGCTCTAAATGTACGGCTTTGGTTGCCAAACACACAAACACGGCCAAGTAACCTTTGGTAGTTTTTACTCCTCGGCCTTTGTTAGTTTTAATTAACACACTCCCTGTAAAATCAATACCTGTATGGCAGAACGGTTTACTGGGGTTGCACCTTGCTGGAGGTAGATCACCCATCAGCTGTTGGTGCTTACTTGGATCATTTCTCCTACATTTAATGCAAAGACGAATTTGTTTTTTGGTTACACGGTTTCCGCTGATAATCCAATAATTCTGTCGTAGGTAAGCCTGAGTTAATCTCGCTCCACCGTGAAGTGTTTGGTGGTGGGCGTGGTGGATTAACAATTCAGTTAGCCTATGGTTTGATGGGATAATAATTGGGTGTTTCATATTTTCGTCGATGAATGCATTCTTTAGCCTGCCACCGACTCGAAGTAAACCATTCTGATCTAGGAAGGGATTTAAATTATGAATATTGCTTTGTCTATTAACTTGGTTGTTGCTCTTTAATTTGGTAATTTCGTTGGTGAATTCTTGGTTTTGAATTGTTTTGATGACCATATTTCTGGCGTAATTCAGCTCTGTCCAAGTTAAAAATGGCAATTTATTTTGTTGACGTATTCTCATGATCCAAGCAAGAATGCGAACCGCACGCGTCAATGAACTTTGTTTTGAAATAAGATCCACTATTATACTGTCGTCAAGCACTCGAGTTATTATATTCGATAAATTGGTTTGTTTACATTGCTTGATTTCTTCATCTGTGGTATACTTCTGGTCTTGGTTGATTAAATTATCACGATATGTAGGTAGCCATTGTGGTCCATGCCACCATAAATGATGCTGTTTTGTTTGAGATGCGGTCAAACCTCGACTAGCACAGTCAGCCGGGTTTTCCTCCGACTTGACGTATTGCCAGTTTTTCGATGGAATGTTGTCTGTGACCTGCCTTACTCGATTCGCTACAAATGGTTTCCATCGGCTGGGTTCTCCATTAAGCCATCCGAGAACGACCATGGAGTCAATCCAGCCATATGATTTTATTTGGTAGTCGCTATAACAGTCTTGCACCTTTCGCATTAGTTTGGCAAGTAAAAGAGCACCGCAGAGCTCTAATTTAGGAAGGGTGATGGTTTTACTGGCTGGAACTAGTCTTGCTTTTGCTACTACTAAAACGATAGATGCAGACGTACCATGGTTTATTTTACAGTATATTACTGCGGCGTATGCTTTTATGGAAGCGTCACAGAATCCGTGAAGTTCAATGGTGCCCTGTTCTTTCATACCTAGCCATCTTGGTAACTGAAGGCTGCCGACATTATAAAAGTCGTCTTTTATCTTGGTCCACTCCCCACATATCTCTTCTGGTAATTTATCATCCCATTGGAGCTGTGATTGCCACACCCTTTGGAATAAGATTTTTAATTTGGTGGTAAAAGGTGACAGCCAACCTAAGGGGTCAAATATTTTCGATATATCGGAGAGAAAGCTTCTTTTTGTAGGATGTATGTTCTTAAAGTTGATTTTACAATCAAATATAAAGAAATCGGTTTGAGGTTGCCATCGAAGGCCTAATGTTTTGGTGGATTCGTTTTGTTTAAAGTCAAAGCATTCTTGGTTTATTTGGTTATGGTCAGATAGTAATTCGATAGCATTTGACTTCCATTTACGAAGATTGAAGCCTCCTGATTGTAAAAGTTTTATTAGGTCTTCCTTTAACAGTTTTCCTTCCAGGATGGTATGACTTCCATGTAATAAGTCGTCCATATAAAAGGATTCCTCTAGGACCTTGATGGCGTTGGTTTTTTTGTAATTGAGCTTTTCGTCAGTGGCGAGCTGTTTTAAAGTCATCATTGCCAAGAAGGGTGCGGATTTTGTGCCGTAAGTGACTGTGGTAAGTTGGTATTCTTGAAGTGGTTGCTCAGGTGAATCACGCCAAATTATTTTCTGGTATTTCTGGTCACTGTCATGCACTCCAATCTGCCGAAACATTTTTTCAATATCAGCTACAAAGGCATATTGGTACTTTCGCCACTTCAAAATCAAAGATTGTAAGTCCTGTTGTAGATTGGGACCCACCTCCATGACATTATTTAAGCTAAGCCCTGTAGATGTTTTGGCGGAAGCGTTAAAGACGACTCTAAGTGCAGTAGTAGTAGACTCAGATCGCTGTACACCATGGTGCGGTAGATAACAATTAGGTTTCATGTTACCGTTGTCGACCGGAATCATATGACCTAATGAACGATATTCGTCAATAAATAATTGATATTCTTTTGCGATAGATTTATTTTTAGATAGTTTTCTTTCTAACTGATGAAACTGTGCGATAGCGGTTGGTTTAGATGATCCTAGTAGTTTTTCATGGTCTGGTTTAAATGGTATTCTCACGTGATATCTACCATTTTCATCTCTTGTAGTGGTAGACTGGTAATAACTGATGCAATGGTTTTCTGATTCAGACAGTTCTGATGGTGGCTGCGATATGTCCTCGATTTCCCAAAACTTTTGTAGTTCGTCCGTATGGTTAATGACGACATTACAATGAAATGTTTGGACGTTACCGCATAGGATCCATCCAAGCTGTGTTTCTTGAGCAACTGGATAGGATGGGCCCATTTTTATGATACCACTCATTATTATAGTTGAATAAACATCAGCGCCCAATAAGATGTCAACTTGTTTGCTAATGTAAAATTCAGGATCGGCTAGTTCAATGGTATCTAGATATTTCCATGACGGTTTTTTGTAGGATTGGTTTGGTAATTTATTTATAAGACTTTTCATAATGAACGCATCAGTGCTCGTTTTAAAGTTGTTGTGTAATGATGATAACGTGATTCGGATAACACCTTTACAATTGTTTTCTTTAGCGCCTACGCCAAAGATGATTCCTTTGCAACGTTGTCTGCTTAATTTTAATCTCTGGGCGGCGTTTTCAGTAATCAAGGATGTTTGAGAGCCCTGGTCTATGAGCGCTCGCATAGAGTGATGACTACCATCTGCAGCCTGGATATTGACCCTAGCTGTAGCCAACAGAGTTTCAGCTACATTTTCCTGAGACACATGGCACGTGTTTCGCTCTTTGGCCTGGTTATTATTGCTGGTTGTTGAACTTTGCATCGATGACGTAAATAAGTCGTGAATTAACGAATTATGTTTAGCGTTGCAATGGCGACAAGTTTTGCTTGATAAACATTCCTTGCCGTGGTGATTGAACAAGCAATTTGGACATAAATTATTTTTCGCAATAATTTTTTGCTTGACATCCGGTCTCGTTTCGCGAAACGATTTACATAGGTATATTGCGTGATTTTCGTTGCAATGAGGACATCTTTTCGACTCCACGTGCATGGTTTTGTATGATAATGGTGATGGTTTAACGACTGATTTATTGACTTGGTGACTGGTAAATCTTTCATGGTATGGTTTCCTGAAGCGATAGTCTTCATGGTGTGATAGTTTGGTGGTTTCTTGTTTGCGTCGAAAAGCTTCTAACGCCGTAAACTTTGTTTCCAAAAAAGTTAAGAACTCTTTTAGCGTTGGTAATTCTCTTGGATTTTTCAATGACTCTACGTAGTCATTATGAGAATCAATGTCAAGTTTCTGGGCCAATAAATGCACAATTATGGGATCCCATGTAGAAGTATCTACACCCATCTTCTGTATGGCGTGTAGGCATTCGTTGGTGGTATCATGCAGTTTTTTAATAAGAGCAGCACTTTGAACTTGCATGATTGGTAAACTAAGAAGAGTGGTAACGTGTGAGGTAAATATCAACTTCTTATTATTAAATCGGTGATTTAGTATATCCCATGAGATTTGGTAGTTCTCTGAGCTTACACTTAAATGCTGTATTAATTTTTCGGCGTCGCCCTTTAATTTACTTTTTAGAAATTGAAGTTTTTGTGCGCTAGATAAGGAAGGGTTGCTGTGGATGGAAGCTTCAAAGAGGTCCTTAAAGGATATCCACTGTTGGTAATTTCCATTAAACATTGGTATCTCCATTTGAGGTGTTAACTTCTCCCTGTGCGAAACTGACCACATTTTGGTGTTAATAGCTCTCTTAATGTTGGTATAAGATTTTTCGTACTCCGAAAACTCTACTTCATAAGCCTCATAACTTCGATCTTTCACGTCTTTTTGTTCACTGTCAATCTCCCAGTGCAAAGTGTCGATAATTTCCCACCTAGACTGTAACATCTTGAGAGCATCATCATACTCCCACTTGTTATCCAGCGTGTCGATGTTAATATTAGAGATGGTCCGCGAAAATGCTTTGAAGTTACTAGCCTGTTTGCGAAGTAACTCACTTAATTTGCTGTTATTATATTCGAATTTTCGTGATGAAGCCAAAGGCGATGAAGGTAGGTTGGTTGGTATATTTAATGTAGGTGGTTTAATAACTGGTGTAGGTGGTTTACTTTCTTCCGGTAGGTACCCTTGTATAACTTGCCTAGCCTGGTTATAAAAATCTTTTGTACGTTCATATTCCATGCCCGTAAAATAAGAATTATTTTGATCTCCAAAACTACAAATCTGAATGTGGTTTGAATTAAACTCATTCCAGTAAGTATCTAAGGTCTCTAACTTCCTCCTGACGTTATCTGGTGTTTTGCGGTCATGGCTGTCCTTCTTGAAGTTTCTCAGAAGTTGATCCATCCCCGCCATAAGCTGCATTTGGGTTTCTAATAGCCCTTCCATGGTAATGGTGCAGTAAAGTAAGTAAAAAAGGAAAGATCTTACTTGTTTTACTTGGTTCCGTAGCAGAAGTGGTGATGGTGAAACTTAAGCCTTGAACTGGCTCAGAGTGGTGATTTGGTAGAAGTATAGCTCGGCCTGGTGACGACACGAGGTGCCTCTGGACTGGTCTGCCCACGGCTGGTATTTAGGTTGACAGGATCCGCTCGTCCAATAACAAGGCAATCCGTGCACACAATACACTGTGTTAACTTGGAATTGTCACTGGTTTAGAACTCGCGAAAAAAAAAAAAAAAAAAAAAAAACTTAAATGTACGGGTTGTACACTTAGAAAGGAATGGTAGATAGAAAGTCACTGGTGAAATGGTAATACACAAAAGTTTATTCTATTAACAACACGAAATTAGACAGTTTTTACACGATATTAAAATATGATAAAGTAAATGGTTAAATGGTGGTGGTATGAGTGAAATACGCGCGATTGGTATGGTGATCGGATATGCACTAACTATAAAGACAATTGTAATTAGCTATTAAAAAGTATGACCTAAATTAACAAATTGTCGCGCATCGGGTAAATCCGCTGACACGTGCGTGACTAGGTTAATGAACGGTTAAAGACCGTACAACTATCATCTTCACCGATTCTCTAAGCTGCCTCCAATCAATTTTAGCGAACCCTTTTAAATCGAAAACAAAGTTCCCCACTATTCTCAATATAAGAAAAGCACTTTTTACCTGCAGACAGAAGGGTTTGAACATAGTCCTTGCCTGGATTCCCAGTCATGTCGGAATCCCGGGTAATGAATCAGCTGACTCATGCGCCAAAAATGCTGTCACTACTGGCTCCTTAGACCACTACAAATTATTTTCCCACGACGTTGCTTGCCTTTCCCGGTCTCATCTACTCACTTCTTGGAATACTCACTGGGAGAACTCGAAACGGAAAGGCATTGGTAGGTATTATGCAGACATCCAACAAGTCATTCCCCCTAGACCTTGGTTTTTCAAATATCCTCATCTTCTTAAAAAAATTGTTTCCATTGTGTGTCGACTTCGCATAGGCCATTCTTGTACTCCAGTGCACTTGGCAAAGATGCGTATAAGGGATAGCTCCATATGTGAATGTGGTCTTGATGAAGGAACAGTAAATCATATTTTCTTTAATTGCCCCAGATTAAGTTCCTCGTTGTATGACTTTCTTCCTAAAACCTTACCTCGTCCAACTAACATTAAATGTATCCTTCGTTCTATTAATCTCACACTTTTAAAATCTTTATCTAAATTTATAAACATTAATAAAATTAACCTGTAAGCTTTATGATAAGTACGCTTAGAGTATTGTAAAAATCTCGTATTGTCGTGTAACAGCTGCACACGTGATACTGGCCGAACAGTGTACCCACTGCGGAAAACGCAAGTTCGTGGCCATAAAAAAGAAGAAGAAGAAGGAAGAAAAAACAAATTGTATGGGAACGGCGACGTACGTGACGTGTCATTTTTTTTCTAAAGCTTATATGGCATTCAGAAGGCTTGACAGCATTAAAATTAAGGATCATGTCATGATTGCGTTTGAATAATTTAGTGATCAAAATCGAATCAGTTGAATCATGTCAAGCAACTCACTATAAAGTATTTTAATCATTATTTGGAATGTAAATTACGCCTTGTTTATCTATGATTGTCATTACATTAAGTAATTCGAATTCTGTCGTCTTAATAATATTTAGACTAGATAAAATCTTAACAAAATTCATTAATGTCAATAATATTCACTTGTAATTTTTCACCCTCATCTTTCATTGTAGAGATGAAACGTATTTACTAGAACAGATCCACGCACTAGGTATTTTACAGTATTTGGTGGCACATATTCTTATTTTCTATTTTTATACCTAAACCACTTTGTATTTTTAGAAATTATACGTTTTTCGACCCTAATTCACATACATACGCAGATGATGATAGACTCTATCATGCACATCTAGAATTGCTCTCTATTTAACGATTTTCGATTTTAACACCACTAACGGCCGGTCCCAATAACCTATCTATCTGCAGTTTTGGCATATCGGAGATGGTTGAAGTTGTGGTCGCGAACAAAACAAAAGTACCAGTCTCATGTTCGGGCGATGTAAAAGTTACGACAGATTATGACTATGAGGTAACAGTAAAGAATGTTTTGTGTATGCCGACTCTCACAACTAACCTCTTATCAGTCAGTGAATTAATAAAGAATGGAAATAGTGTTGATTATGAATCGGAACGATGTCTCATAAGGAATGAATCAGGCAATTTGGTGGCTCAGGCAGAACTGGTTAATGGTGTCTATAAACTTAAATTAAAAACTCAGAGTTGTTTGATGGTAACATCAACAGTTGATGGTCGGACATGGCACAGGCGGCTTGGTCATTTAAATAGCACTGATATGCATAAAATGAAACAAGGCCTAGTTGATGGGATGAATTATCCAGACACATTTGTCACACGCAAGTCAAGTTGTGTAATTTGCTGCGAAGGCAAACAGTCAAGATTACCATTTTCTACGGGCACACGAGCTACAGAGTTACTTGAAGTTGTACATTCAGATATCTGTGGACCAATGGAATGTACATCAATTGGTGGTGCCAGATATTTTCTGTTATTCATCGATGATTTCAGTAGAATGACATTTATATATTTTTTGAAGTCCAAGAGTGAAACATTGAATTATTTTAAAGAATTTAAATCAATGGTAGAAAATTATCAGAATAAAAGAGTTAAAATCTTGAGGACAGATAATGGAAAGGAATACTGTAGTAATGATTTCGAGAATTTTCTAAAGCATGAAGATAAGATAAGATAAGATAACTTTTATTTCCAAGAATATGGTTACAAAATGGTTACAAATTCAGGTATCAGTTCCACATATTCTGCCGTTGTTTGTAGGCGTCGAAATAATTACAAATAACATTGAATTTTAATTAATTATACTAAATTACATTATGTTTCCAGAACTGCAAATTTTAATATTAGAAGGTGTCATACATCAAAAAACTAACCCATACACACCAGAACAGAATGGACTCAGTGAAAGATCAAACAGGACAATAGTGGAGAGAGCGAGATGCTTACTTTTTGAAGCTGGTTTAGAGAAAAGATTTTGGGCAGAAGCAGCCAATACTGCAACCTATTTAAAAAACAGATCAGCAGCTTCTGGAATCAAAAAGACTCCATATGAGATGTGGTTTGGCAGAAAACCAAATTTACAGCATTTACGTGTATTTGGCAGTCCAGTTATGGTACACATACCAAAAGAAAAAAGAACAAAATGGGATAGAAAATCTAAGAAACATATACTTGTAGGTTACAGTGATAACGTTCAGGGATACAGAATTTATGACCCAGTAAGAAACCAGGTTTCCACAAGTAGAGATGTAGTGATACAAGAGAAACTTCCATGTCAAGATACTATCACTATTTCTATAGAAAGCACAGATTCAGTGGGGGATTCAGTGGAGGAATCTGTAGCAAAATTAGAACCCCTGGATGAGGAAAATTCTAGTGAATCAGAATACTTAGACATTGACGATGAAAGTGAACAACCACAAACGAGTGAAACTTTCAGCTCTGTACAGACCAGTTCAGATTTTCAGAACACAGATTATCGTACAGAAACGTCACAGGCAGGGTCTAATACACCAGTAACTACAGAAATAAGTCGAAAAAGAGATAGAAGGAAACTTGAAAGATATGGCTTTGCTAACTTGAGCACTATAAACACCGGAGGAGATGAACTGACATATGCAGAGGCTATCAGTGGTCCTGAGAAACAACAGTGGTTGCAGACGATGGCAGAAGAGCTGCAGTCATTTGAAGACAATGAAGTGTGGGAAGTTGTCGATACTCCCAGCAACGCGAGTGTAGAGCAGTGTAAGTGGGTTTTTAAGAAGAAGTTGGACCTGGACAATAAAGTGAGGTACCGTGCGCGTCTAGTAGCAAAAGGCTTTACGCAAAAAGCCGGTGTTGACTATCAGGAAACCTTTTCCCCTGTTATAAGACATTCAACATTGCGTTTACTTTTTGCTTTGAGTGTACAATTGAATATGAATATTACTCACTTAGATGTAACAACAGCTTTTCTTAATGGTTACCTAAAAGAGGACATATTTATGCATTTGCCAGAAAGTTTTCCTGTTAATAATGTAAATTATAAAGTTTGAAAATTAAAAAAGGCTGTTTATGGCTTGAAGCAATCTTCACTTGCTTGGTATAAAAGAGTAGAGGAAACTTTGTGTAGTTCAGGCTTTAGCAAAAGCAAGTTAGAACCTTGTGTTTTTATCAAAAATCATAATAATAACAAGAAAACAAAAATTATATTGAGCAATTATTAGAGAAGTTTGATATGTCTGATTGTAATTCTGCCAACACTCCTATAGAATGTAAATTAAATATTGATAAGTCAAATGTATGTGATGAAAGATTACCTACCATATCAAAAATTTATAGGATGTTTGATGTATTTGGCTGTCTTGACTAGTCCTGATATTGCCTATTCGGTTGGTTATCTGAGTCAATTTAACAATTGTTATTCTCATGAACACTGGAATTATGCCAAAAGAGTTTTAAAATATTTGTCACAAACAAAATCTTATTGTTTAAAATATTCTAAAGAAAATGTAGAACTAATAGGTTTTGTAGATGCTGACTGGGCTAGCGATGCTACCGACAGACGCTCATACACAGGATTTTGTTTTATGAAATCAGGTGCTCCAATATGCTGGGAAAGTAAAAAGCAAAGAACTGTAGCTTTAAGCAGTTGTGAAGCA
The DNA here is from genome assembly GCA_949315895.1 of Anania crocealis. Classification (NCBI taxonomy): domain Eukaryota; kingdom Metazoa; phylum Arthropoda; class Insecta; order Lepidoptera; family Crambidae; genus Anania; species Anania crocealis. The sequence goes on from OX438862.1 coordinate 9,871,263, forward strand.
GAGTATATGGCTTTATCGGAAGCGTGTCGTGAAGCGATTTATTTACAGAGCTTAGAACTTGAAATTATAGGTTCATGTAATAAAATTATAATTTATAGTGATAGTCAGAGTGCATTGAAGCTGGCAAATAATTATCAATCACATACATACATACATACATACACTCACGCCTTTTTCCCGGAGGGGTAGGCAGAGACCACATCTTTCCACTTGCTACGATCCTTACAGACTTCTTTCGCTTCATCCACATTCATTAATCTTTTCATACACGTTCGCCGGTTTAGGGTACTCTTGACCTGACCTTTCTTTAGAACTTCCCCGATTTGATCAAGATAAGTTCGTCGAGGCCTTCCCCTTCCAACATTTCCATTCATACTCGCCATATATATCTTTTTAGTCAATCTGCTTTCATTCATCCTCTCAACATGTCCGAACCATTTAAGCATTCCTTTTTCAATACTGGTCACTACATCCTCTTTTACACCACATCGATCCCTTATCACACTATTTTTAATCCTGTCACTCAGATTGACTCCAATCATACTTCTTAACGCTCTCATTTCCACTGCATTTACTCTGCTTTCATGTTTTCTCTGCCACACCCAACTTTCACTCCCATACATCAGTGTTGGAACCAACACCCCTCCATGCACAGCCAGGCGGGCCTTTTCGGACACCTTCTGACTGCTCATAAAAGCGTGCAACGCTCCATTCACCATGTTGCCGGCATTTACTCTCCTTTCAATATCACTATTACACCTTCCATCCGCTGTAAACATTGATCCCAAATAAACAAACTCTTTCACTTGCTCCACTTTTTTATCTCCTATCAAAATGTTACACTCTGTCATGCTATCCTCCTTTTCAAAAACTATTGCTTTTGTCTTACTTACATTCACTTTCATTCCTTTCTTGTTCAAATCTTCATGCACAATATTTACCATCTTCTGCAACTCCTCTGCCGACGACGCGAGTAAGACTTGATCATCAGCATAGAGCAGACATTTGACGATCAAATCGTTCATTCTAAGTCCCCCCTGTTCACTTTCTTTCAAATTTTTCAAGTAACTATCCATGAATAAGTTAAACAGTCATGGTGACGCTACACATCCTTGTCTAACACCTTTTTCGATGCTAAACAATTCAGTGTACGCCCCGTTGATCCTGACACAAGCACTAGAATCCTTGTATAGGGATTTCAGTGCTTGTATCAAAATACTGTTTACCCCATACATGGATAGTGCTGACCACAATTCATTCCTCACCACTCTATCATAGGCCTTTTCCAAATCCACGAATGCGCAATAGACTTTCTGGTTTTTAGCCAAAGATTTTTCAGCTATGCACCGCAAGGAAAAGACCTGATCCGTACATCCCATTCCCTTTCGAAATCCTGCCTGAGCATCCCATACTTTCTCATCAGTTTCTTTCGTCACTCTCTCAATCAATACCTTTGCATACAGTTTGCCAACGACACTAAGCAGGCTTATACCGCGATAATTTTTGCAGTCTAGCTGTGACCCTTTTCCCTTATACAGCGGAACTACAACAGCCTTGCACCAATCACTTGGTACTCGGCCGCTTCTCCAACACAAGTTGAAAAGGCAGTACAGCTGATTAGCTACTGCACCTTCGCCAGCCTTTAGCATCTCGACTGATACTCTATCATACCCTGCAGCCTTACCCGACTTCATACTTTTCAACGCTTTTAGAATCTCATCCATTTCTATCTCACTGTCATTCTCACTTTCATCTACTTCTGGTATATTCAACTCTTGCGCTGCTTCTTCTTTTTCAAACAAACTTTCAAAATATTCCTTCCATCTTTTCAACACGCATTCCTCACCTTTTACTATGTTACCATCCTGGCTTCTAATTCTACTCAACTCGGATGATGCGGTTTTACCTCGAGCTGACCTTATAGATTTCCAGAAAACTTTCAAGTTCGAACGAAAGTTTTCCGATAGCCTTCTGTGAAACTCATCCTTATTCTCATCTTTCTTTCAAGCCACAGTTTTCTTGACTTCATCCTTCAAACTTTTATACTCCTTTCGTGCTTTCTCTACATCCAGATCGCTCGCATCTTGATTTCTTTGGTTAGCTTTACACAAACGTTCTAAACACATTGATGTGAGGTATCATTTTATTAGAGATGTTTTAAATGATGAAAATATTGAAGCAAAATATTTATCAACAGCTAACATGCCCGCTGACTTACTTACTAAAGGTTTACCGAATGCTAAACATTATAAATTTATGAAAGCTCTAGGTATTATAAATAAAATCAATTAGATAGATAGTGTAAATCATGAATGTTTTGTGTAGTTTTTTTTGCCCTTTTAATCTGCATTTCATGAGGAAATTTATTATTTTGATAAAGTGGGGGTGTTGTAAATTTATCAAAATACAATTATAAAATAATGTAACACTATCTTTTATCTATGATTGATATATTGTCTATGCCTTATATTTGAATATCTCTGTATCTGACAAAATAAAAAGTCCGTTTCAAACCGCCAACCAACGTATTTTATTAAAGACAAATTTTCACTTTTCACCGTGATGAATTCATCGCATCAGTGGAAAAAGATGAGGCGGTGTCAGACTCCGGAGTCACACTCCATTTCGGTAACTGGGGTGGGAGAGGGCAGCAGCATGCGCAGTCATGCGACTGCGCATGCTGCTGCGGGGGGGAAAGCGGGGTCAGCTGTGCCAGCGGGAGCGGCGAGCACGAGCGGGACGGAGATGAGGGCGTGGATGGGTGGGGGGGGGGTGCGGAGGGCGCTGTCTCCTCCGGCTCCTCCGAGCAAGGTGACTATCCCGTCGGTAGTCATCGAAGCGACGACTATCTCCGGGTAGTTGGTTGGGAATTAAAAAGTTCTCCCAGCAGGGATTGGTCTGCCATTACGGCGGTTTCCGTGTTAACGTGACTCTACTACCGGTTCACAAGTCGCAACCTCCGAGAAGAACCGACAAGAAACTCGGAGGTGTACAAGGTGTGTACCTCCCTTCCCTGCGGGTGTACAGGTCTGGTTCGTGTCGGTACAATGTGCCCTATCGGTGTACCACTAAATAGGTAAACTACAAAGTAGGGTGTTTCGCCTACGCCTAACTGAGCTTCGGAAGGGCCCGGGCGAACGCGGGATATGCTCCCTTAGGGATGGAAACGCAGGAGAAAAAAGGGAAACACGGGGAAGCCGGGCGGCAGTGGCTGGCGGGAGTTCAGTTTTCCTAGTGACTCAAAAGTGAGGAGGAACTCCTCGCTCTCTCAAGCAGATCCTCCAGGGGGCCAAGGAACTCCCCCGGCGTACCAGTGGCGAAGGGAAACTTTCAGTGCCTTAAAAAAGGCGCTGTCTGTTGCTCCCTAACAACAGAACCGCTTTACAGCGTTTAACTAAACCGGTTTAGTTGGCACCGTTAGGTTTCCTCCGATTTAGCCGCGGGAAAACCACGTTATCCTGTAACCATGAAATGAGGACTCTCGAATGAGTGAAACAACGGGTAGGAGGGAAGCAGCGGCGCGACACGTACGTACGTATAGAACAGCGCGACAGCTAGAAGCGGAAACTGTCTAAAGAATACCGAATACCCTCAAATGCATACTCCTTTCATCATCAGCCTATCACAGTCCACTGCTGGACATAGGCCTCTCCAATTGCACGCCACTTAGGTCGATCCTCGGCTTCTCGCATCCAGCTCCTGCCAGCCACCTTGCGCAAATCATCACTCCACCTAGCCTGAGGGCGTCCTACACTACGTTTGCCGAGACGCGGTCTCCACTCAAGAACTCGTTTACCCCAGCGGTTGTCGGTTCTGCGGCTAATATGGCCAGCCCACTGCCACTTCAGCTTGCTAATCCGGTGGGCTATGTCGGTAACTTTAGTTCTCTGCCGGATCACCTCATTTCTGATTTTATCCCTAAGAGAAACTCCGAGCATAGCTCTTTCCATAGCCCGCTGAGCGACTTTGAACTTGTGGACTAGCCGTACCGTCAGTGTCCACGTTTCGGCTCCGTATGTCATGACGGGTAGGACGCACTGATTGAAGACTTTCGTCTTTAGGCATTGTGGGATCGACGGTGAGAAGACTCGACGTAGTTTCCCAAATGCTGCCCAACCCAACTGAATTCTTCTGTTCACCTCATCCTCAAAGTTGTTTCTACCTAACTGCAATGTCTGCCCGAGGTACACGTATTTCTGAACAACTTCGAGGACGGCGCCGTGCATCGCAATCGGTAGCGGTAGTACATGTTCATTGAACATAACCTTGGTTTTATCCAGGTTCATTCGCAAGCCGATACGCACAGAAGAGTCAGCCAGGTCATTCAGCATCTGTTGTAGGTCCTGCAGCGTTTCTGCCATAATGACGATGTCGTCTGCAAATCGCAAGTGAGAGATGTATTCGCCATTGATGTTGATGCCTCGTCCTTTCCAGTGCAGCGTCTTGAACATATCCTCCATTGCATTTGTGAACAATTTCGGGGAAATGACGTCCCCTTGTCTCACTCCTCGATGCAATGGTATAGGTTTTGTTTGCTGATTCTGTACTTGGACGGACATGGTGGCGGCTTCGTAGAGACATCTCATCACTTGCACGTACCGCCAATCTACTTGGCAACGCTGCAGGGACTCCAGAACGGACCAGATCTCTATCGAGTCGAAGGCTTTCTCATAGTCCACGAATGCTAGACACAAGGGCTGATTGTACTCTTCGGTCTTCTGTATAATCTGCCGCAATGTGTGGATGTGGTCTATGGTGCCGTATCCGCTCCGAAATCCAGCCTGTTCCGGTGGTTGGAATTCGTCAAGTCTTCGCGCAAGGCGGTTCATGACGACTCTTGAAAACAGCTTATAGACGTGGCTTAGAAGGGAAATGGGTCGATAGTTCTTCAGCAGGGTCTTATCTCCTTTTTTGAAGAACAGGACGACAACACTCCTACTCCACGCCTCCGGAGTTCTCCCTTCAAACAAGACAGCGTTAAAAAGCTTTTGAAGCTCCCTCAGTACGGGTTTACCTCCAGCCTTTAGCAACTCTGTTGTAACGCCATCCTCTCCAGGGGCTTTTTCATTTTTCAACTGTTTGTTGCATTGCACTGCATACTCCTTTAGTTGATCTCATTTTAAAGCATCGATTTAAAATGTATCGATTATTAGTATTGAATAGGCCAATGTAGTGTCAAAATTTACGAAAGCACTATCATTATTACATCACTAATAGTTTTTGAGTCATCGTCGTCCTTTTTCCAACTGTCAATAAAGTTGTAGTATGGGAGCCCCATTTCTTAAACGTACCTAGTGCATACTCTTTGGTGATGATTACTTTCTCAGTGAAACTGTGACAACAACTGTTTAGCCATAGCCTTATGTATGTATTATCCATGGCCATAGCTAATACATTATTGGGTTAAACTGATATTTTTTCTGTAAAATTATTTAATACCAACAATTCCTTTTGGTATATTTACTATACTCTATGCAACAAACCATGTTTTCCAAAACTCACAGCGTCAAAGTAAAATTTCAAGACCTGCAGCTGGACGATTATGTACTGGAGGTAAATTTTTATTTCCTATTCCTTGAATAATCTATCCAAAAAAGAATAACTTTGTGAAACTTTATTTACAAATTTTTTTTTCAGAACTCTGTTTTGAAAAGCAAACTGCAGAGTAAAATAGATGCTCTATTGATAATGAGCCGAGAGTTAGACAAATGTAGTATGGAAAGAGACAGATATAAGTTTTTGGTGGAGCAGCTCAAGTGTGTAAAGCCAGTACTCAGTTCTCAAGACACCAACAATTGCAAATACAAGTTCACCCCTACAAATACCATAAGCGGAGGTGATATGCTGGCCAAAACAAGGGATCACAACAATGTGTTGAAATTAGAGGTATGCTTTTTACCTTCATCAAAGTCTCATATTATCATAAATCATTTACGAAATCAACTAGTATCTGCATTTTTATCAAATTAATACTTAGCAATGTATGTTGGTACTCAACTTTATTCCAATCTTCCCTGGAATCCATTACCTAGCCATCCAAAAAACTAGATTATATTACTTGTAGTTTCTTGAAACCACAATCAAGGTTTAAGCTGCTAACTATCTTATTGGTACATGCAAGCCTTCATTATTTTACTAACAATTTGGCATTTGACAGGTAGAGACCTTACGCAGTAAACTAGAAGAGGCTACAGGTGACATAGTTGCTTTAAGAAAACAGTTGCAAAAAAAGGAGTATTCATTAGAAGACAGTCAAGACTCTAGACAATCCTCAACAAATATCTCATACTCCAATAGTGATTATGAAAAATTAGTACAAGAACTAGAAAAGATAAAGAAAAAAGTATGTACTAATATACAAATGTGGTATTTTAATCTTAACTATGAAGCAGGTGACTAATAGACTTGTATGTTTCAGTATCAACAGCTCCAATTAGATTATCGAGCTACATTGGATGAAAAAGAAGAGTTGGTTTCAGATAGAGATTATTATAAAAATAAAGTGCAGCGTTTGAATCAACAAATTAGTTACATACTCTCAAACAGAGTTAAAGTTCAGCCAAATGATAAGGAGTCAGACCCTCCAAAACCCATAGTTGACATAGATGCTTTAGTTACTGAAAATAAGTATCTTCATGAGAGGATAACCCAGCTACAAGTTGAAAAAGAAATTATTAAACGCACCTTAACAAAATACAAGGTTAGTTGCAATAAATTAAAGTATATTAGTTGAAGTCGCAACATATTATAGATAAGTTATCTGTTTCAGACTCTGCTGGATAATAGAAATAATAATGACTCACTGAACTTCAAAAAAGGATTTGCTGATGTTATGACACAAAAACAGGGTATGTGTGAATATGACTGATTGCAATATACTGATTAAAAACTTTCATGGTCAATTTCGTAAGAGTTACTTCTTTCAAGATTTCTAACATGCATTCTGCGATCATAACACTTCCAACAGTGCCGAAATATCAGAAACTCATAAAAAACAAGATACATGGTAGAAATCTTGAAACAACTAACTTTTATGATTGATTAAAGTTCTAGAAAATAAATTAAACATTAATTTTGTTTCACAGTGCGAGAGTTTCTTGACATTAACTCCAAAACAGGGTTCAAAAGAAGTTCAGCTGCTGAACTTAAGTCTTTATGTCTGGGTCTTTTTGAAGCATTAAATGATAAATCTATTGCTCTTCAGCATCAAAGAAAGACTAACCAGTAAGTATTTTGTTTTGATAAATAACTATCAATTTATAGACTCAAAAACTGAACTCCGACAAACATTTCATCGACATTATGCAACTCCAACACTATTTTAGCCGACAAGATGTTACTCAGACACTATGTTTCTTCGACAGTATGTGATACCGACATTACCTAACTCCGACACCATGTTACTCTGACAGTACTTTACTACGACATGATTTAACACAGACGCTATTCTACTCCGACCTTATGTAATACCAACTTTTGACTTTACATCACTACCTTTACCTTTATCTTTAAGTGGTTTACTTCTTTGAAGTCGTAAAAGGTAATTATTTCACATTTCAACATACACATACCTAGTTGTCACACTCACATTGCTAGTGTAGCTACACTGTGTGATATCGTGCCAATCCAGAAACAGGAAGAAACCAGCTCTGAAAAGAGATATTTTAGTATGTGCACGAAGCACGTGCTCTTCTCGTCCCGCGGCACTTCACCGCCGCGCACTGCATCGTCTTCACGCACCGCTTCTATATGCACATAACACGTGTTCTTCTCTTCGCACCGCATCTTTGTCGCGCACCGCTGCATCGCCGAGCCGAGCGCCCTTCTAGCTGCGCGCACGTCTTGCAGCCTTGATCGCCGCCGTCGAAATGAACGCGTGGCGACGCCGCAATTTGTTTTGTTCCGTTAGCACATCTCCGCTCTCGCTCACACCTATTCCTATTTCACCTAACATCGCGCCATTCCGGCGATAAGGGAGACAGTGTAGTGTTAGAGCGAAACACACTCTAAATTCCTCTAATTGGTGATAATGTAAATTTTCCTATTGGTAGTTAAGTCATTTCATTGTAAATAATATTGTATAAAAGTAGCGTAAGTTTTTGCATTAAGTCATTCCATCCATATTTAACCATCAAGACGAGTTTCACTTACCTTCCTCAACATTGGCAAACCTCTGCCAAATTGGTGACCCCTGCAAGAACACAACCCTACAAGGAAAAACGCTGCAAGAACAAAACTCTGCAAGAATAAATTATACTGGAAGGAATCCCTGCTCGTCTTCAGCAACAATGTCTACCGACCCTCAACAGCTACAAGCCACGACGGAGGACCCGAAGCCTACACCATGCCAGCCGGAAGTCGCGAATATTTCGCTGTCTCTTCGCATCCCACCATTCTGGCGCGACCGCCCAAGGCTCTGGTTCTGCAGCTACGAGGCGGCCACCCACGACACCAAGAAAGGCCAAGCTCAACTGGCCCAAATGGTTATCGCCCAGCTCGAGAAACAAGATATCGAGCAAATAACCGACCTCTTGTACAACCCGCCAGAAGCAAATTACTACACCGCCATCAAAGAGAGGCTCATCGCAGCATACGAAGAATCAGACAGTCGACAGTTCCAGAAGTTACTGTCAGAAATGGAACTCGGGGAACAGAAGCCTACGCAACTCCTACGACGAATGCGTGACCTAGCCCGAAACCGAATCCCAGACGCTACACTCCGTCTCCTGTGGACCAATCATTTACCACCACACATCCGTTCCGTGCTAGCTGTTAGCGAATCCTTCAGCAAGCAGACAGCATTAGAAGAACTTGCCCTACTCGCCGACAAAATGATGGAGCAGACGCGGGAAATTGCAGCAATCAATCCTACGGCGCAACAGACAAACCAATCTTCACAATCAGACCTACATTACATCGTCGAAGAGATTCGAAAATTACACCTAGAAATCGCCGAATTAAAATCTCGAAACAATTATCGCCAGCCATACAATCATTCAAGATCCCGCCAACGCAATTCCTAGAAAAGCCTACTGCCGTCTCGCTCGCACAGTGACTATGTGGGCCCATGCTAGAAAATGTACTACACCGTGTACATTCAATAAAGAATCGGAAAACTAGATAGGTCGTTGGCTGAGGCGGATCCCGACGTACCTAACCTATCATACCGCCTATTCGTCACTGACAAGAAGACCGGTCTGTCATTTTTGGTAGACACAGTTGCCAATATCTCCGTCCTACCGAGAAGAAAAGGTCAAGCTACAACTCCGCTGCCGTTCAAGCTCTACGCCGCTCAGACCCCTCTTTCCCACTGGGCACTTTGGGCAAGTGCCCAGGGCCCCGCGATTGATAGGGGCCCCTCTCAGATAAAATACAAAGTTTCTAGTTCCTGTCAGATCATAAAACGATAACCAATATTTATTACCAAAAAACTTATTTAATTCGAAGAAATCGAACCTAAATTACTGACTAAAATACCAACTTCTTTTAAATGCGCGAAGCTATTCTACTCTCGCCCAAAAATTAGGCCTTCCGACTTCAGCATGCTTAGATAAATTTATCTATATATATAAAAATGAAAACTGATTTAATGACTGACTGACTGACATATCAACGCACAGCCCAAACTACTGGGATTTAAAATCTGAAAATTTTCACGGTGCTTCCTTTTATAGTGTAGGTGAGCACTAAGAAAGAAATTTTGGAAATTCCGCCTCTAAGGGGGTAAAAAGGGCCCCATAAGTTTGTATGAAACTCCTTCAGTTTTGAAGCTAAGTCGATGAAAATTGGTATCCAGCTACCTGATTAGAAATTATGAATGACGTCTTTCAGGATTTTTGAAAATTTAATCTTTAAGGGGATAAAAAATGGGGGCAAAGTTTGTTCGGTTCCGCGTCATATCCATACTCTTTACATATTTGTACTCTCTGACTTTACTTAGTTTGTTATGACATTCAATGTGTCAATCAGAAAATAAATATCATTTCTTACAAATAGAATAGTATTATTTTAGAATTTAATAATAGGCGCCAAAATGGGTGAATTAACTAAGTTAAAACATACACGAACTTCATTAAAAGGCTGCATTATAAAATTTGGCAGCCAGATACAAACCCTACGAGAAATTTCTGATTATGAATTAAAATTAGTGAGTGACCAGTGACAAAATTAAATGTACAAAATTACCAAGAATAATTTGGAAGAGATACGACAACAAATAATTAAATTACTGTGGGTCACAGTAGGAAAATGAGATTGAAGGAAAAAATAACCTTCAGGAAATTACAACACAGCTTAAACTGAAACTGCAGAGTTTGAATTCGATAGTACGAAACAATTCCATGTATGCAGAAGGTACTGAGGAGCAAAGGTCGGCCACAAACAAACCTTAGGACATCTAAATTGAACTCAGTACCATTCCCCAAGGACGAAACATTCAAAAACATCATTAAACGGTTGGATACTTACTTAAAACTGAACAGATGTGATGATATCGATACAAGGAAATACACGTTTCTAACATCTTTGAGCCCAGAATTACATCAGAAAACGTATTATATTATATTTATGTGCTCAACGGGACCCTTGTGAGTTAGTTAAAATTCAGTTAGTAAATGATCAACAACTCAAAATTGGACAGATTACTAAAAGATTTTTAAATAGTGTTTGACGGAACTCTTGTTTGCATATCAAACTATAAAGCTCAATTAGTGCTTCAAGAAAATGTGACACCTATTTTCATCTAGACGTATTCCATACGCCCTGAAGGACAAAGTTGACGGAGAAATAGGAGGCTTTGTAACGAAAATTTTGACGAAACTTGATAATTCCTATTGGCTGTCTTATCTATATTTAGGTACATATTCAGAAAATAAATAACAGTACTTATAAATAGAATGGTATTATTTAGAACTCAATCATTTTTGTTTACCTATACGGTAGAGACAAATGTTGGGAAATCGAAAAAAGTGTGTAGAATAAAATTGGTGAGTGAATTTATTTATTTGTACAACCAACACTACAATATACGTATAATAAAATTCCTTTACATGCAATATGCATGCAAAACTTAAAGTAAGTAAAAATGGAATAGGTAATCAATTATTAAATCTTAAAAACTACACTGTTGTATGTACCTCATGAAATTATCAACTATATTAAGCAGTTCAAAAAACTGGGCATAGACCCGTATCTCAGGCAGAATAAGATAAGTGTGTTGCAATAACACTGAGCAGCTAACCGGTGGATTAAATCAATATAGACTGGTAGACCATTTGAAAAGCTTCCGTTTATTCTGGTTTGCTGTACTTGGCCAAAGTGTATGAACAAAAGCGGTGATTTTTCAAAAGTGTATCTACGAGGAAAGTGTATCTTAGAGGAGATGATTTGATAAACTTCTATTTAGTAACGATTTTTCTTTCTATGACGCAAAGCTTTTGAGGCATAGTTTGTTTATTGAACCTTCCTATCTAACGCATGCAAATGGAATTTTTATTTAATTTTCACCATATTTAAAAAAATACACTTTTAAAACATGAAAATAGAACGGTCAGAAAAAAAATAACCTCACTTCATAATTCCGTGTTGTTTAACTTAAGAATAGCTACCACCATTCACCCACTAATAACAGTGGCAGTAGTAATTAATTATGTTTCGCTGACATCATTGAAGCTGAAGAAATAAGTAACAATTTAAAGATACAGTGGTCAGTACAGACGAATCAGTTCTCTATCCTGTAAAGTTTCTGAACACTATTAATCCTGCTGATCATCCTCCATCCATCCATGCCTCGAACCCACATCCCACATAAAAGTTTTGTGAAATTACGTCAGCCTTGATGCTATACTAGCTGTTGCCCGCGACTTCGTCCGCGTCAATTTCTGTTGTTCTGATCGCGATTATTTTTGCAACATTTTTCACTCTCCGCTCCTATTGGTCGCAGCGTGATGTTATATTTAGCCTTAAGCCTTCCTTGATAAATGGACTATCCAAAAAACAAAAATTTTTTTTTTCGAACCAGTACTCCCTTAGATTAGTGCGTTCAAACAAACAAACAAACTCTTCAGCTTTATAATATTAGTATAGATGTTGTATAAATATTGTAATGTTGTTTATAAGTTGTGAGAAACGGTGGAAAATTATGTGGTTGATTATTAGTGTTTAATATCAAATTGAAGTACTTGAAACTTCGTCTATCGATCATGAAGGGAGAATGTCATAGGACTGCCTTTTCCAGAGCTCTACACCGATGCTGGTACTACACCGTCTAAGTCTGACGTCCACCGTCCGATCTAGGTCTTTTATCCAAACGTAGTATGCAAGCAAATTGTCTTTGTAAAATAGCCTTTTTATCGCTTATGGATCGAGAAAAATGGATTTACCTACTTGGTTGGAAACTAAGAATTTGGTTTTTTACACAGGGCCACTTCTTCCGGGCTCTACGCCAGTTATTCGAATAAAGCCTTGCAAGCTGCTTTGAATGGTTTGTTGTTCTACAGCATTGACAGTTTTTTAAGCTTCAAATGATATTGTACTTCAGATTTCATGTAAATGCAAACAGATGTGGTGCGAGCTCGCTTGGACCACGATACGCTAGGAGAACCAACACCGGATCCCTAAAACAATAGTATAAATCGGCCCCTTTCATCCAACTATTGTATCAACGGGCCCCGGTAAGCCGGCAACGACGTATTGGCTCCCACTAAGTGCCCACCACCACCTCGCTCGAGATGGCCACCCCCGGCACCGTAGGCAAAGGAAGTCGAGGAAAAAAGTGGAGGAGAGGGGGTTGAGTCACGACGAAAACTGTGTAACAGATAAAATACCACGCGCGCAAAGCCGCGGGCATCAGCTAGTTTTAATATATAATGGTATACTAAGCACATATTTCTTTCCCTATGCTAAGCACATAGACATTTTAAAGAAAAATCATCAGTAGTACACTCATCGGTGTGACTCGCTCCATTTAAATTGAGCGAACGAAGCGAAGCATGAAGCTCCAAGTTTGAATTAACCAATTAATTTAATTGTGAAATTACATAGAAAATTGAAACAAAATGTGTTTGACTTAATATTTAAGGAGATGGTGGAATGGAATCCCATACAAGTTCGGCCCTGGTTTGAATATCGATGTCCAAGAATAATTTATGCCACATTAGTTAGGTATATAAATGCTAATAATATGTTCATATTTTATTTATTTACAATGAGTTTTAATAAAACAATGGAATTTGTGATCTGATAGATTTTTTGAGAACTTCGGTCACATTGAGGTTTTTTATTATAAATGAATACTTCTTTATTATTACTTCCGTATATTCTACATAAAAACAATAATTTGTCAAATATCCATTCGCAACGTAGACAGAGAATGCATTCGCAACATGACGATTCTTTTCGTACTTAACAAATAAGTGTGGTATTATGGATCCAAATTCTCCTTATTAATACCATGAGTTTCCATAGACAAATTGTGTGGATGTCCTTGAGATTTTTTTCCGACGTCTAGGTGGTTTCTTTGTCTATTCTAACAAAATAGTGTTCTATCAAAGTCATAGGGGCCCCATTATCCTAACATGCCCAGGGCCTCCAATAGGTTAAAGACGGCCCTGACGCCGCCAACAACACAGTTAGAGAAAACTCTCGAACTCGACTTGCAACTCCGTCGACCGTACAAATGGAAGTTCATCGTCGCAGACGTCTCGAAACCAATCCTCGGGGCCGATTTTCTTAAGCACCACAATCTCATCGTGGACTTGAAAAACAGAAAGCTTATCGACAACGTAACCAACCTCAAAATTAACGCACCGGTCCGAGCTACGAATTTGCCTACAATACGCAGTATAGACATTTAACAGTCATACCACGACATTTTGGCCGAATTCCCCGGGACTACAAGAATAACATCCATGAACCTCAGCAACCGCACCAACGTTCAACACTACATCGAAACTAATAGTCAACCAATACATTGCCGAGCACGACCCATACCGCCACACCGTTACGACAAAGTCAAGAAAGAATTTGAAAACTTGATTGAACAAGGCCTTTGTCGTCCCAGCAAGAGCCCATGGGCATCACCATTACACATTGTACCGAAGAAGAATGGTGACATCCGTGTAGTTGGTGACTATCGACGTCTCAATTCTATCACCAAACCCGACCGCTACCCTGTCCCTCGCATCAAAGACTTCACCTACCAACTAGCCGGGAAAACTATATTCTCCACCCTCGACCTGAATCGAGCTTACCAGCAGATTAATTGCAGAAAAGAGGACATAGAGAAAACAGCCATCATCACACCAATGGGATTGTTCGAGTTTCCGCGCATGTGTCCGGGACTCAAGAATGCAGGCCAAACATTTCAATGATACATCCACGAAGTGCTAAGAGGCCTAGACTTCGTCTATCCATTTGTTGATGATCTATTATTGTCAAGTTCTCATCCCTTGGAGCACCGTGAACACCTACGCATCGTCTTATCACGACTCGCATGGCATCACTATCAACCCCGCAAAATGCAACCTTGGTCAACAAGAAGTGACGTTCCTGGGTTACACAGTATCTAAAGACGGAATTAAGCCACCAAGCCATAAGGTAGAAATTATCAACACCTACCCGAAGCCAAAGAACATCGAAGAACTACGACGATTCCTCGGAATGATACATTTTTACCGCGATCACATACCAAACGCCGCATTAATTCAAGCTCCATTAAACGCTTACCTACACAACGCGAAGAAAAAAGACAAAACATTGATCGACTGGACTGCCACCGCAACGCAAGCATTCGAAGAGTGTAAAGCCTGCATTATCAACGCGACTTTACTGGCTCATCCCTCACACGACGCAACCTACGCGTTATCATGCGACGCATCTGATAAGGCGGCCGCGCGGTGGTCCAAAAAACCGCCTTTCATACACATAGAAATGAAATGAGTTTTTCTTTAAATTTTATTATTGATATTAGTTTGGCATTGGTAACTTACGAAAAAAAATTTTAACTTTTTTTTGTATGGAGAAAAATACATTTTATCATTTTTCTCGGTACTTACTGCAACTATTAAGCTGCGACCTATATGGCATATACTGACACATAAAACGAACCCTACAAGCTCCGCCGTTTGTGCCGAAACTTGCCGCTTTGCCCTCTACATATTTATTTATTTATTTAATTTATAATTTATATATAAGTCATACTTATTTGATTCTAATGATGAATGTACGAGTAGACAGCACAGCACGTAATATAAATAGGCATATTTTTTGGTAAAATTGCCTTTACTTTAAATACTTTTTTTTACTAAAAATTATACTGGAAAACAAAAATTAGGTTAAAAATGGACAGCATATTTATTTCATAAAAATATTAATCAATAATAAAAATACTATTAAAGAAATGATGCGGAATGTCAAACTAGTAATAAAGTCAACTTTAAAATTAATAATAATTGATCTGCAAGTAGTTATTGTCAATGTAACATGCCAAAATCATTACAAAAACAAACAATTAATGTTGTTATCCGTCATCAGTCAAGTTTTCGAAATCCGAGTCAATTATTCCCATACCAAAAATATTTCGAATGGTTTTTTATCGTTATTGTCTAAAGTAATGGGCATACATACATGATTTTTTGCATACGTATTCTTAAAACAGCGCACATATTATTGTAGAAGCATGTAATAAGCCAGCTCACAGAAAACTAGTGTTTTCGTATTCTAAGTAATTTCACTCAAGATAACCTCAAAACAAAGACAAAATCGTTAAGAACTCGGCAATTATATGTATTAGGCCGGCGAAACTTTACATGATCATGTGAATATATAATAGGTATAACGGCACTAACGCGAAGTCCTTGGTCTTGTTCGTTCGAGAGCCAGAGCATTTTTCCATTTTTTAGGAAATTAAAGAATAAATCCTCAACCATGCTAGTCATGTTAATGAAAATTGCGGCACAAATATGCACAAATTTACTGTATCTGTATACAAAAATTTATGACTGTGCGTCCAACCGTTTCCCATATAAGTACAGCAATTACCGAAACGTTCTCCCAGCAAAAAACTAAGTAAGTCTGAAATCTTAAGAGGCACAAATTTGGCTTTTACGGCACATTTAGATAGTCGTTCATAAGCAACTTTTTTGCATATTTAATATACAGTTTAATTAAATTAAAAAAAAATTAATTAAATTTCATTAATTCAGTATATAATTTGTGTTTTTTTTAATTGAATTAAATTAATTAATTTAATTTAAAAAAAATTGCTGGGCGAACGTTCGTACTGCAGAATCTATTTTTCTTAAATAACTTTGAAGCTGTTGGACGCACAAATACAAAATTTCGGGCACATTTACACGATATAAGGCACTAATTATCTGCATCATCCAATTTTCGAATAGGCGATACTTTTTGCTGGGCGAACGCACACTCAAATGTTCGTTTTGACCCTATGTCATCACAGAACAGCAGACAGGTTTTGACGCAGATGGACGTTGCGAAAATGACCATCTGCGTCAAAACTAGAACAGACAATCAATAGACCTATATGGCCGACAAACAGCATTTACGTTGGTGTACGAAACAAAGTTTTGCTGTTTTCTAGATACTAAAATATTGCGATATAATTATTTTTCGTCTAATCAGGCAATAATTAATCATTCAAGATCTACTTCAAAAAAGAGTAAAGTAGCTTGTTGAAATCAATTGTAAAATTGTTATCGCCGTGCCGAAGAGTTATCTTGTAGGAGTCTGTTTCGTTGGTATTTCAAATACATATTTATTTTATTACTTATTCTGTTTTACCATTTTTATTTTTATTTGTGTAAAGAAAAAAAAAGACTCACTAGGTTCCCCTTTATATATTTCTACCAGTATCATTAAAATACAGCCAGAGTTACTTACTCTTTTTAAAATATTTTAAGTGGGTTTAGATCATAGATTTAAATGGTTTAGATGTATTTATAGATCAAATATTCCATATTAATTAATTTTGTATTATTTACAGAATTTTGGCAAACAGAATTACTGAATTGGAAAAGACTCTGGAGAGCTGGTGTAATGGTCAAAAATATATTCCTATATTTCCGTCGCAGATGTTACTTGAAGAGTTCTTTCCTGATACAGGTTCTGCCAAATCTGATGAGATGAAAGAGAAAAATGGCATTGATAGTTCTGACTATGTAATTAATAAGTATTCTGACAGTGATGAGGAGTTAAATAAAGACAACAGTAATGCTGACGGTTTCTTAGAAGGATTTAAAAACTGCGGCAATGGTGCTCGTGAAGTAAATGTCAATGATAGGAATATAGGCAAGACAGTTTTACCTCAGGAATTAGAAGAATTAGTCCAAGAAGCACTTGCGGAATTAAAGCCTTTAGACTAAAATTTCTTAGTAAATATACGCCCTAAAGTTATCTGGGATTGTGTTGACAATCCTTAACTGATTCCAGAAATAAATTATGCATGCCAGTGCATAGGTACGGTCCCAGCAAACCCTGGACAATTTTAAATAAGCTGTTTTCTAAATTGATCTAAACTGGGAAATCAACCTTTTGCATTTTGAGCTTATTACCCGCTGCACTACGCTAATCGGGTCGTCCCTAAATAGTTTACAGTCTATTTAATTAAATGTTATATTCAAAATATTAATACCATATTCTAGTCAAATGTATGATAACTAGTCATAAATAAATATTATATTGTTCTAATTTTGTTAAATATTTAATTTTATGAATTATGATAATATTATATAGTGATAACTAAAGTTTTATACAAACTGCCAATGTAGAAAAATCATCGTAGAACAGGCTGATATGACCCAATGCTTATATCAAATCCAATGTTATTTCGGTTTTCAAACGAATTTATCTTGCAAATTACCCATAGGTCATAAGTACAGACGACACCTACCTACACCCACATAAGAACCGGTGGTATTAAAGTTGATGATGGATAAATAACTCGTAAACAAATCATCGTAATTGTAAAATAATTTATTGCCATTTAATAGTTTTTTGTTATACAAGAGTGCAAAGTTCTTTTTTAACCGCGTGCTCAACTTTGATGACCGAGCAAGCAAAGGATTCTAAAATTAAATCACGAGCGCAGCGAGTGATTCAAAAATTAGAATCCTGAGCGTTAGCTAGGGAATTAAAAGAGAGCACAAGGTGAAAAATCTTTGCACTCGAGTGTAACACGTAACTTTTCATCCCCCCTTAGCGAGGAAATGACTAAATGCAAAATAAAACATTTACAATCACAAGATACTTTTATTTCAGTTTAGGTATATATTTACTACAACATTATGATATGTAAGTATTACAGAAATAAACTTCTTCGTCGCTGGAATCACTCATTTTCGTTTTTTTTTTTACTTGTTTTCAAGTTTCTTATTTAGGATAACATACGAATAATATAAAATACGAATTCAAAACAAAAGGGCGAGCGCAAAGCAAATTGAAAACAAAAGTACCTACACCAAGGAGGTTAAGAGTCTGAGTTTTTAACAAATAAAAAAAAGTTGTATGATAAATACGGCACCATGGAGATGAAAGTAAATAGGTTTAATGATGTTTTGAAATCACATACCTAGTGCACGCGATGTTCTAAATTCAAATTTACTTTATCCTCTAGCGAATAAAAACCGCTTTTGCACTCAGATATCGAAGAGCAAAAATACTCTTTCCGAGATGGTGGGATGAAAAAGATATTATTCTACTGATATTTAAATAATTTATTACATAACTAATTGTTATATATCCGTTTTAGGGTATTACAAATTATAATTTTATATTACAATAGCAAGTATAACAACTAACATAATCTTGATAAATATTTCACACTACATGGTTAAACGTGTAGGCATACAAAAAACATTAAATTGGTAACAAAGTGTTTCATAACAATTTTTTATTCGTGGTCGTCTTGTAATAAATTGCCATACTAAACCCACTAGGCGAAGCTGAGAGACACCTGTCTTAGTCAATCAAAATAGTTTTCACTAACCTATGAAGGAATAATACAGTCATCAGCTCAGCTCAACAAGCAACCTCAAATGTTTTCGTCTTAATCGATAATGTAAAAAATATATTAATAAGTAGGTATAATATTATGTAGCATAGTACTTCCTATAGTCACACCTAGCCTCCGATATAACCTCATTTTTTAACTCTCCTAGTAGCGTAGTTGCCACTATCACAATTCAGTTTCCACACGCTCTTTGGGTTGTTAACATTAATTTAAAATATCGATAATTTAAAAGTCATCAACGAGACATGTTGTGTAGAAGTTGATGACAGTCTTTTGTCCCTAGACTTAACATAATTATATATTATTCATTTACATGTATAAAAAATAATTTCTGTTTATTAGTCTCTAAGACTCACCAACCAATTAGGCTAATTTTGGTCTTGAAATATTTATGGTAGTTCAGAGAAGGTTTAAACGGTGGGAAATTGTGCAAGAAAATAAAAAAAAATTTTTTTCCATATAAACTGTTGTACGAAGGGCGAGTTTTAATGTCGGCAGGATAGGTGATACGAAGTAAACCGGGTCGTCTACTTATTCATAAAAATGTATACACCGTGAAATTTTAGTGGTTGTTTTCCCGCAACAGAACGATTTACCTTTAGTAGCACCATCGAATCGTGCGAGTTATTTTTTGAAAATAAAGACATCGTTGTTCTCAATTAATCAAAAAAATAATCATCAACTCAAAAGCGTGAGATACGATAGTATCTTTACAAAATGTGACATGTTTGGGTACTGCTTGCCGCACGAAATCAATGTTCAAAGCAAAAGAAGCTCTACGCACTAAGTAATACAGCATAAACTGCACCGCGCGAGGGGCAATGACCCCGGCCGGTGACCGGCTGCGGCGCGGCTAGTACCATTGGTTCGAGGTTGCTTTCGAGTTTCGTTTATCACAATCGTGAGACTGCTATTTTTTATTTGAATAAAAAAAAAACTGCACAAATCTTTTGTACTACTAAGATAGAATCATTTTACTGCGGGAAAACAACCACTAAAATTTCACGGTGTATAGATAGTATTGTCGATGGTGTGTCTAAATAAATAAATAAACAGTATTTTTACACACGCCTGAGCTCTATCAACGTGAATCTCTAGGTAATGAATATTAAAAATTATTGAATACAATATAATAATAATAATATAATAATAAAACGTTTATTTCAGACCGCCTCGATCCATACAGTTTAGAGTTAAAGACAATATACTTAAAATAATAACAATACTAATAATAATCTAAATTAGTCAAAAAACCGGTTCCTGGATCCTAGCACATGAATATTAACCCAGTGCTTAAAGATGGGACACGATGGCTTATCTTTGATAGCCAACAGGATGCTGTTGGTGCTATCTCGAGTTCTAGTAAGCATCGAAGCCGTTCGTTTACGAATGAAAGCGTAAAAGTCGTCCACACGCGCTTCCGCAAACATAGTTGACGCACTGCAGAACCTTGATAGCCCCATCAGCATCCTGAAGGCATTGTTGTACTGAACCCTTAGAGCGTTATAGGTCATTTGCGTGTAGTTACACCACAGGCTGCAGGTGTAAAAGGTTTGACAATACGCTTTAAAGAGGGTAATTTTGACATTTCTTGTGCACCTAGCAAACCTTCTAGCAAGAATGTTGCAACGGACCGCTAACGCTCTCCTCTCTCGTTCGATGTCACAGTCATCCACTTTATAACGTAGCAGAATATCTGGGGTATCCTTGAAGAGGAATACCCTCAGAAACCTAGGTTTTGCTACGCTACAAAAGAAAATTTTGAAAGAGGGAAATTAAGGGAACCTACCTCCCTATAATTATTACCTAAGAATGAAATAAAACAAAAGATAAGATTATATACAGTATATATATAAAAAAAACTACGTAACTTAATTTTGTTTTAAAAGTCCCAAAAAAAAGAATTAACGTGGAGATGGCCTGGCGGTCGACCACGCCAGGATCTGCGTAGTGGAGGGAAGGTGGCGCAGCTGTCTCCCTGACCAAGCCAGGGGTTCAGCTGCGCCGGATGGAGGTGGCCCGGCGGTCTACGTGGCCGCCCGGGTCTAGGTCCACGTGACCGTGCCAGGGTCCAAAAGCACCAGATAGGAGTGCTAGGAGTTTGCTTTTAATGGAGTTATCACAATGCAAGAACAATCCGAGAGTATTATCATTTGAAAGCCAAGAATAGAAGTCTAAATATAAACTGAAAATAGTTTTAGTAACTCGCCTTAACTATTTTCAAAATAATTACGGCCGGAAGACCTACTGTTTATTAAATCTGTATTCTTAAAATCAACCTAGGACAAGGCAATAAGATGAAGTAATGGAGTAAAATCAAGCATGATGAAGCAGGTTCTATTCAATTAAGTGGGTTAAAATGTATTCAATATTTAGGGCTGAAACGGTTATTCCCTTCCCAGTTGCGAGTTTGTAAAAAATCATGTCCCAGTTGCTCCCGGTGCCTCCATTCGAAAGGGCAACTGGGAATTTAATTTTTAAACATCCCTGTCTCCCCCACTTGATACGCCGTAAAGTATAACTACATAATATATTTTTTCCATATGATGCTAGGAGCAAAGTAAAAAAATATGTTTGTTTCATTTTACACAAAAATACTAATACTTCTTAATACACTTTCGTGACAGCACAATAAGCTTAGATTAGATTTTTTATATTCCATTTGGCATTCAGAACCACTATTTAAGCAATTGCTAAAATTTTCACTTCGCTTCTAGCAACATATGAAAAAAATATCTAGATATACTTGACTGAGACGTTTAAAAATGAAATTCCCAGTTGCCTTTCGAATAGAGGCACCGGGGGCAACTAAGACATTATTTTTTACAAATTCCCAGTTGCCCCCAGTGAGGGCGATGCCGGTGGGGGCAACTGGGAATAACCCCATTAAAAGAAAATTAGTAGAGCGTCATCTCTTTCCATTACAGGCCAAACTTCATCGCAAATGAAGCCATCAGTAGTCAGTAGTTACGTATCTTAACAATTAGTTGTAAAGATACGTAACCATAATTTTTAGTTTAGTAGTTTTAGTAACTTGCTTTAACTATTTTCAAAATAATTACTGCCGGTAGACCTACTGTTTAATATGCCTAAAGATCGTTTTACATGTTTTTGTTTTAACTGGACCATATCCCTAATGGACGATTTACCTACGGTAAACTCGTGTGCGTTCGCCCAGCAAAAAGTATCGCCTATTCGAAAATTGGATGATGCAGATAATTAGTGCCTTATATCGTGTAAATATGCCCGAAATTTTATATTTGTGCGTCCAACAGCTTCAGAATTATTTAAGAAAAATGGATTCTGCTGCACGAACGTTCGCCCAGCAAAATATATATTAATTTATGCGTCTAGCTGTATATTAATTATGCAAAAACGTAGCTTATGTACAAGTGTAAATGTGCCGTAAAAGCCAAAATTGTGCCTCTTAAGCTGTCAGAGTTATTTAGTTTTTTGCTGGGCGAACGTTTCGGTAATTGCTGTATATCTGAAACGGTTGGACGCACACTCATGATTTTTTGTATACAGATACAGTAAATTTGTGCATATTTGTGCCGCAATTTTCATTAACATGACTAGCATGGTTGAGGATCTATTCTTTTATTTCCTAAAATATGGAAAAATGCTCTGGCTCTCGAACGAACAAAACCAAGGACTTCGCGTTAGTGCCGAGTGATACCTATTATATTAATTCACATGATCATGTAAAGTTTAGCCGGCCTACTACATATCATTGCCGAGTTCTTAACGATTTTGTCTTTGTTTTGAGGTTATCTTGAGTGAAATTACTTAGAATACGAAAACACTAGTTTTCTGTGAGCTGGCTTATTGCATGCTTTTACAATAATATGTGCGCTGTTTTAAGAATACGTATGCGAAAAATCATGTATGTATGCCCATTACTTTAGACAATAACGATAAAAAACTATTCGTAATATTTTTGGTAGCTTATCCGACCAAATTGTAGTGAACATTAAAACAAAAAAGCGGCCGCACGATACATCGACCTGTCCTTCCTCACTTGATGGCGTAACGATATTGAAATAGTACAGATGCATACAGAATTTTTAAGTTGGAAAATAGTTTATATGAGGGACATGAAATAAAATAAGAATTGTTTTTTATCTTGTAGATTCATGTATTAAAATTAGGACGGTGATTAAAATTACATCTATAAAATCATTTTTCTTTTTCATTATCATACTAACAGATTTTGAGATTCCGATTATTGAATAAAATTATTTTTTTTTAAAAATCATGATATCAAAATTTTGACTTCACCATAATTAGTATTTATATGCTTAATAATGTTAACAGAGGCTGTGTTTCAACTCGTTCCACCTTTTTTTTCGGACGGACCAGTGGTCTCCTGGCGCCTCGACAATTTATTTTCAATAATAAATTAGTAATTATAGTGTATTTTTACAAAAAAATAAAACAATTGACATTTCATTTCATGTCCCTAATATAAATTATTTCCCAACTTAACAATTCTATACGCATCTGTACTATTTAAATTTCGTTACAATGCCATCAAGTGAGGAAGGATAGGTCGATGTATCGTGCGGCCGCTTTTTAATGTTCACTACAATTTGGTCGGATAATCTACCATAAATATTAAGAATGGTTTTTTATCGTTATTGTCTAAAGTAATGGGCATACATACATGATTTTTTGCATACGTATTCTTAAAACAGCGCACATATTATTGTAAAAGCATGTAATAAGCCAGTTCACAGAAAACTAGTGTTTTCATATTCTAAGTAATTTCACTTAAGATAACCTCAAAACAAAGACAAAATCGTTATGAACTCGGCAATGATATGTAGTAGGCTGGCTAAACTTTACATGAT
Organism: Anania crocealis; assembly: GCA_949315895.1. Classification (NCBI taxonomy): domain Eukaryota; kingdom Metazoa; phylum Arthropoda; class Insecta; order Lepidoptera; family Crambidae; genus Anania; species Anania crocealis. Next base: position 9,895,143 of record OX438862.1, read on the forward strand.
CATGTGAATATATAATAGGTATCACTCGGCACTAACGCGAAGTCCTTGGTTTTGTTCGTTCGAGAGCCAGAGCATTGTTCCATTTTTTAGGAAATAAAAGAATATATCCTCAACCATGCTAGTCATGTTAATGAAAATTGCGGCACAAATATGCACAAATTTACTGTATCTGTATACAAAAAATCACGAGTGTGCGTCCAACCGTTTCCGATATACAGCAATTACCGAAACGTTCGCCCAGCAAAAAACTAAATAAGTCTGACATCTTAAGAGGCACAAATTTGGCTTTTACGGCACATTTACACTCGTACATAAGCTACCTTTTTGCATAATTAATACACAGCTAGACGCATAAATTAAAAAATATTTTGCTGGGCGAACGTTCGTGCAGCAGAATCCATTTTTCTTAAATAATTCTGAAGCTGCTGGACGCACAAATATAATATTTCGGGCACATTTACACGATATAAGGCACTAATTATCTGCATCATCCAATATTCGAATAGGCGATACTTTTTGCTGGGCGAACGCACACGGTAAACTCACCTATGTTCATTTATCTACGTTTATACACTATTTAATAAAACTAAGGTTAATTGAACCCCGACTCGCCGTGATCGTTCGCCGTGGTACTAGTCTGTTAGTGTAATTTAAAAGCCGGAGGCGCGGAGGGAGAGCAGCCTCCGCCCACTGTAACAAGGCTCAGGCACCCGCGCAAGTTGGAGCGGCTGAGGATAGTCGCCTAAAGGCGAATTATGTGAATTAAACAGTAGGTGCGTCGCGTCCAATAGGCGATATGAACATATTATGTGAATCGACCATAGTTATTTTAAAAATAGTTATAACAAGTTTAGTTGTAATGATACGTAACCAGAATTATAAGACTTGTAGGTATTAAAAAAAATATGCCATAGCAAACATAACTTACACATATTTTTTATATAACTACACATCAAATATAAGATAAATACGGCAAGTCAGCCTTACTATTATACTAAATAATTTCTCAGTCAAGTCACAAACTTATCTTAATTTAAAATATAATATGGTACTGTATGAAAAATGCTCATATACAGACGTACTTCTCCTATTTATAATAACAGGACAATTTATTGCTCGTAAAATCATAATTTTAGTTCCCTTACATGCATTAACATAATTTCATTCAACTAGCCATAGTGAAATAAACGAGGATGAGTTACAATATATGGAGCTTAGTCTAAAAACCAATAATGATGAATCTTATGAATGACGTTGGAAAGCTATTTCAATATACTGCAATATTTTATATGATGGGTTTAAAGAACTGTATGACAAATTGTTATCGGCGGACCCTATAAACCATAAAACAGTAACGCTTTGTTTATAAATTTACTTTTTTAACTGCGGTAAATTAATATCCATGCGACCTACAATACAACGACAAATAAATCCGGTCAAACAACTATATACATACTCATAGTTAAAGGAAAAATACCAATCGGCGTTCTTACAAAGCCAATGCAAACCTTAGATACCAGCTACGAGTACAATGAAAGTACAAGCATCAACTCGCCCGGTAGAGCCTAATAAAGAATAAATTTTAAATAAATGAAACTGACTACATATGTAATTCCTTTTCTTGTATATTTTTCTGTTGAATAAAGAAAGAATAGCAAAATAACTTTTTCACAAAGCTATTTACAGTGAGTTTTAATAATATATTGTTTTATGTATATAATTTATTTTGTTACTTGCTAAATATACATTTATGTCACTAAAAATCCATAAAATCCGTTTTATTTGATACAAAACAAACATCTCATTCTAATTCGCTCTTATTTCGTTTAAATTATACCACAATTCGTTTTCATACCTATTACTAAGGATTTACAATCCTTTACTAATTTATTACATAAATTAGTTTTAGTGTCCGATAATAGTTTATTGTTTTACACTTAAACATATGGTAAATTAGGGCTTATCAATGTTACGAAAGCAGTATTGGTAGAAATTCTGCTCTATTATTTGGATACAAGAGAATATTAATAAAACACTATCCAAACTAATGTAGACGTCTACAATTTTGGCTTTTAAAAACAGGTTTTTTTATCAGAAGATCTTACTTCGCTGTGGTTGTGTGTGTAAGTTCTTTAGTTCGTGGTCGCCACACTAAAAACTTTCAGCTGCAACGGTTGCCTGTTCTGCGAGCGATGTGGCTTGCCTACTTTCATTTAAGCAATCCAGATGGATTTCACAACGTTACAACTCTGTCGTTATATGGACAGTTTAGAGAATCTCTGTCTACGCATTTATCGATTTATAACCGTAATAAAAAATAACTGGCAATATTATTACTGCGGCTTTCAATAAATGTCTTTTTAAATAGAACGCAGGCGGGACTGCGTGCGGGATTCCTTTGGCCACCTGTAGATACCATGTGGAACTGTCAATTTAGGTTTTATCCAATTAACATAAAAAGTGCAACTCGAATTTTTAGCTTGGTTCCATCAGAGTAGGTACGAGCTGTACTACTTTGGAATCGCCATCATTATATTTTTACATTTCCTCTAGCCTTAATGAGATTTTTCGGGATTTCAATGCAAAGTTGGGGCAACGTTGCGATGATGAGTTGAGAATGGGGAAATTTAGATTTGGGCAACGGAACAAAAGGGGCCAGATGCTGGCAAACTTCATGGAGAGGGAGAACCTCTTTATGATGAACTTCAAGAAGCCCGTAAGCCGCAAATGGACCTGGATCAGCCCGGACGGTCAAGACAAAAACGAGATCGATTTTATCATGTCAACGAAGAAGCACATATTCAATGATGTCGCTGTGATCAACGCTGTTAAGACAGGAAGCGATCACCGCATGGTCAGAGGCACATTGAATATCGACGTAAAGCTTAAAAGAGCGCGGCTGATAGCATCCACGCTCTGACCAATACCGGCTCAAATTTAAAACCCCGAGTGCTTTCAGCTCGAGCTTCAGAACCGTTTCGAAGCCCTTGAGAACAGCATCGATGTGGACGATCTATACAACATGGTGGTGAATACTGTCCGTACAGTAGGGTCCAAGTAATACCCGACGTATTAAAGAGGCCATTGAGCGGAACAAAGGCTCCAAAGTGTTCGCCAGAGAACTGTCTATTGGGCAAAGCCCATTGATAAGGCTGAAAACTGGGACAGGTAGCATCATTACGTCAACACCTGAAATGCTGAGGGAGATTGAGAGTTTCTATGGACAGTTATATACGAAAACACCTGTTGAAAGTAAGGCTAAAGTCCGTAGAGCCAAGCTTACCCGACACTATTCTGAAGATATCCCGAACGTCAGCCCGTGCGAGATTAGAATGGCTCTCAAGCAGCTTAAAAACAACAAAACGGCGGGTGATGACGGAATCACAGCAGAGCTCCTTAGCGCGGGCGTTAAGCCGATACTTAAGGTCCTCCAGAAGCTCTTTAATTCTGTCATCCTCGAGGGCAAAACGCCAAAGCATGGGGCAAGAGTGGTGATGCTGTTCTTCAAGAAGGGTGACAAAACTCTCTTGAAAAACTACAGACCCATCTCGCTTCTGAGTCATATCTATAAGTTGTTTTCAAGAGTCATTACGAATCGTCTCACTCGCAGGTTCGACGACTTCCAACCTCCCGAACAAGCCGGGTTTCGAAAAGGTTATAGTACCATAGACCACATTCATACGCTGCGGCAAGTTATACAGAAGACCGAAGAGTATAACTTGCCACTTTGTTTAGCGTTCGTGGACTATGAGAAAGCCTTTGATTCGATTGAGACTTGGGCAGTGCTGCAGTTAATCCTAAGGTGCCAAATAGACTACTGGTACATCGAGGTGCTAAGGTACTTATATCAAAACACCACCATGTCGGTCCGATTACAGAACCAGAGCTCTAATCCGATCCAACTACAGCGAGGCGTGAGACAGGGAGACGTTATTTCTCCGAAACTGTTCACAGCTGCGCTGGAGGATATTTTCAAGCTTCTGGACTGGAAACTACGCGGCATCAACATCAATGGCGAATACCTAACACACCTGCGATTTGCCGATGATGTAGTTCTTATGGCTGAGACCTTGGAAGACCTGAACATTATGCTCGAAGATCTCGGTAATGCTTCTCAAAGAGTGGGTCTTAAGATGAACATAGACAAAACGAAAATCGTGTTAAATTCCCACGTTGCATCCGCTCCAGTTAACGTTGGGAACATTGCACTCGAAGTTGTTGACCACTATGTTTACCTGGGACAGATAGTCCAGTTAGGTAAGTCCAACTTCGAGAAAGAGATATCTCGTCGAATCCAGCTCGGATGGGCAGCGTTCGCGAAGCTTCGGCATATATTCGCGTCCGAAATACCTCAGTATCTCAAGACGAAAGTCTTTGACCAGTGTGTGTTGCCAGTAATGTGAGTAGAGTGAGACGTGGTCGTTTACTATGGGTCTCATAAGAAGGCTCAAGATCACCCAGCGAGCAATGGAGAGAGCGATGCTTGGTGTTTCCCTACTCGATCGAATCAGAAATGATGAAATCCGCAGGAGAACTAAAACAACCGACATTGCTCGAAGGATTGCATCGTTGAAGTGGCAATGGGCGGGGCCCATAGCGCGGAGAACCGATGGCCGTTGGGGCGGAAAGGTTCTCGAATGGCGACCGCGTACCTGACGACGTTGCGTGGGCAGGGACAACAAGGTGGACCGACGATCTGGTCAAGGTCGCGGGAAGCCGCTGGATGCAGACAGCACAGGACCAATCGTTGTGGAGATCTTTGGGGGAGGCCTATGCCCAGCAGTGGGCGTCGTTCGGCTGATATGATGATGAGCCTTAATTCGGGGTTCTGAATGAATTATTTTATTATTATTAGGATTGTCCCGGTAATACACATTCCGCTAATAATTGAACATACCATCAAGAACAATCAGCTTCAAGCTACTTAAATTTGACACTTACTATCAGGTAAAAAAATATATTGAACCTAATGCAGGACAAGATACACTTATACACAGCAAGTAACCGTTATGCTTGCCGACTAACGGCCGGTCCCAATAACCTATCTATCTTCAGTTTTGGCATATCGGAGATAGAATACAACTTCTGTCTTTGTTTCTCTGGACGGCAAAAACAGAGATGGAAACTGTTTCCTATCTCCGATATGCCAAAACTGAAGATAGATAGGTTATTGGGACCGGCCGTAAGTGTCTCTCTCGTCTCACGCACTCGCCACTTTTTAACCGTTCTTTGTTTCCGGTGCTTTATTTGTTGACACGTCGCAGACTACAAGATCTATCAATTTTATTACACACATTTTATCCCTATTTTAAGTGGCATTGGGCTGGCCATATTAGCCGCAGAACCGACAACCGCTAGGGTAAACGAGTTCTTGAGTAGAGACCCCTTCTCGGCAAACGTAGGACGCCCTCAGGCCAGTTGGAGTGGTGATTTGCGCAAGGCGCTGGCAGGAGCTGGATGCGAGAAGCCGAGGATGGAGAGGCCTATGTCTAGCAGTGGACTGCGATAGGCTGATGATGATCCCTAATGAGGGGGGGCTAAGGGGCCCCTCGTCAATGACATGTCTTAACGATATAATATGCTAGTGATAGCGGAACGTCCGCTCACGCGATATGCGCGTAGTGCCTCGCGGCGTCTGCGGCGGCCGCGTCGAGGTGCCTGGCGGCGGCGGCGGCGGCGGCGGCGGCCAGCGCGGCCCGCACCAGCCGCGCCAGCAGCGCGCGCTGCGACCGCTCCGTGTACCGCTCGTACGACTCGAGACCCTCTTGGAGCTTCAGTATCAGACTGTCGTAGTTCTTCCTCACCACGTCTAGAATCTGCAGTAATAAATTTAACTGACTTATGTACTTCGAAGACAAATCTTTATATTTAAAAAGAAAGTCGTGTTAGTTACACCACTTATAACTCGAGAAAGGCTGGACCGATTTTTATGATTTTTGTGTTTTTGGATTTGTATACGTCGGGAATAGGATAGTAACTATTAAAAACATTGGAAAGTTAACGTCACAAATAAAATGTATTTCTATAAAATGTTTTCGGCCCACGCCATATTTGATTACAATTACAATGACATTTAAGTTCGCGGGGTCCGCTAGTAATTAATGTATTATGAAAATCGTGCATTTTTCCGGGATACAAGGTAGCCTTTATACTATCCCAGCCTGTAATCTATCTCCGTTCTAAATTTCATCCATATCCTTTCAGCCGTTCTAGCGTAATTGAGTAAACATTCGCATTTATAATGTTATTAAATAATAAGTTAAGTAACGTTTCAAAACGATAAATGAACGTTCTGTAATAATCGATATTTTACTAGCATACTAACTAGCCTTTAACTGCTTGTATGTGGGTAAAGCCAGATACAATAGAAATCAATTGAAGGGGTGAGTGGACAAAGGTGTTAAGTAACAAGAAGTTCAAAATGAGTTAGGAGTGTTTAAAAATGTTAGATCACAAAATCACGGTAGTTATTACAGCTTAAAGTTTTATATTTATTTATTTATTTATTTATTTATTGAGAAAATCAACAGCACATACATAACAATTACTTAAGCCTAGTATAAAACTATAGACTATGGCCAATAACAGATTTTCCTCTGAATAATCAGTAAGTACTATGGTAGTAAACATTTTGAGTGACATTAAAACGAACAACATAATTACACATTTTTTTTTTTTTATAGTAATGCAGATGGTAAACCAAAATTTGTTTTAACTACTTGTATGTAGTACAGTAAGCACAATTATTTCTTCAGCGCCTCAATTATTTGACACTTAAATCTGAATTTAGTGTCTTTAAAAAGATCGATAGACTTAAATCGATTATTATATGTCTCAGCAATACGAAGTAGCACCGAGTTCTGGAAGTAATTAGTATGATGGCGAGAAATGTCCAATAATGGAGTGTTACGGGTTCGGTATCTTGGTGTTCGGAACGTTAATTCACACACCAATTGGGGAGTGTCGATCCTACTGTTGGCTATATCATAAAGAAGCCCCATATCCAAAACAATGCGTCTCTGCTCCAAGGTTAAAAGTTCATGTTCAGAACAGCCGTCCTCGTAGGAATTTAAAGAATTACGGCATCGAAAATTAAGATGGTTAATAAAAATTTTTTGGATTCGCTCCATTCGGTATTTGTATGTGGTGTACTGAGGGGACCATACCGGGCTGGCATATTCCAATATACTTCTCACGTATGCGGAGTATACTAATTTAATCACAGATATTTTTGAGAATGGTTTACACATACGAAGCACAAATCCCAAGTTCTTATATGCTTTCATCGTTACATTGTTGATGTGATCTGAGAGTGTCATTTTTTGATCAAAATGTACGCCCAAGTCTGTTACACTTTGTTTTCTGGTGATTGGTGTCCCATTAAAGTGATAATTTTGGACAATCGGCTTCGGCTTTCGCGTAAATGTAATACATTCACATTTAGCTGCATTGACTGTTATGTTATTCCTTTCATAATACTCATATAACCTGTCCAAATCATTTTGCATTAAGAGACAGTTCTGTATCGTATTAATTTTGCAGAATATCTTTTTATCATCGGCATACATGAGAAACCTAGAACCCCTCAAGCATGAACCTATATCATACAGATACGCGTTGTAGAAAAGTGGGCCTAAATGAGAGCCTTGAGGCACGCCTGTAGGGATGTTAACGTAGTTAGAGCGATAACCACCCATTACTACAGTTTGAGAGCGATTTGATAGATACGATTTAACCCACCGAAGTAAATCCCCATGAATTCCAAGTACCTGGAGCTTGTTGAGCAGGATCACGTGATCCACACGATCGAAACCTTTTTAAAATCAGTGTAGATCACGTCAACCTGCCCCCCTCGCTCCATATTTTTTAACACAAAATCCGTGAAACATGTTAGGTTAGTGGTAGTGGAGCGCCCCTTCAAAAAGCCATGCTGATGCTCGGGAATCGAACGAGATAAGGTAGGGTATATAAAATATATAAAACTTAAATATCAATAATTTAGAAAATATGATTACTTTAAACATTATAGATTTAGAGAAAATATCAACATAACACCTTTGTTTAATTTAATAATAATCATATTAAGATAAGATGAACTTAAAAAGGTCTTATATGAAAAAATTATAATAATGAGTATTTGTATGAAATAGCTTTGTTTTAATAAAAAAAAATACAGACAGGTATGTAGGACAATGTTAATAATGGTTCAAAGTGTGCAAATAATACCATTAAGACTTGCTCGATGTACTCAAGCTGTTTTTTTTATATCAGCATTTTTTTCTTTAGAAATTTTACCCTTTTGAGTAGTACAAGTTATGGAAACTGCTAGGATAATATTTGGGTTCTTTACAAGAGATACATCAAGAAATGGTGTGTTGGGGTCATAGTTGGGGTGTGTCATAGTTGGTCTAATAAAAATATATCTACCGTATTCTTCAACGCGGATCCATTTAACATTAGCTTTAAAGTTTATTTTTTGTCTTAATGTATTTAAATTGATGACTATTCCTTATGATTTATGATGGTTCATATCTTCTATGATTGATTTATTTTTAGATGTGTCGCAGGAATTTTGTCAAAGACGTGATATTATTATTTCACTAGTAAAATTATAATTACACTGACTATTGTCAATGATAACTGGTTCGTATGATTTGACGGGTTCTTTTCAGTGATATTGTAATTTCACTAGGCCGCAATAGTGATATTATATTGTGGTGGAAGCCCTGCGTGTTAATATCGGTTTATTACATATTTTTGGTGTTTTATGAGGTATTTACTTGATTATTCTAGTCAATATTTTCGAAAGAAGATAATAATAGATAAGATTTCGTGAAAGAAGATATTGTCACACGGATTGAGAAAGGGATGCTTAGATGGTTTGGGCATGTAGAACGTGGGAACGTTGGAAGAGGAAGGCCTAGACGAACTTACCACGATCAAATCGGGGATGTTCTGAAGAAAGGTCAGGTCAAGAGTACTCTAAACCGACGAGCATGCATGAAAAGATTGATGAATGTGGAAGAAGCGAAAGATGTATGCCAGGATCGTAGTAAGTGGAAGGCCTTGGTCTCTGCCTACCCCGTTGGGAAGGAGGCGTGATAATATGTATGTATGTATGTATATTTTCGAAATTAGTGATCGTGAGCATTTAAAAGTGTTTCAATCGTCAGATACATCAAATTCAAGTGGAAGCAAGTGTGAAATTGAGGTGCAAAAAGATTTTGACACAGAGTTACGAAAGTACTACAGTGACCAATCGGATAAAATTCAAAAACCGGAGCTCAGTTGGTAACGAAAACGGACCAATCAGCGATCGCTTTGATCATCTTTCTTAAACCTGCGTTATTGTCAAAATATCACTTCCTTACAATTTCACTGTATCGGTCAAGTGAATTTATAATGACACTAAAACTAGCCCGTTAAGTTGTAAGTAACGCAAACGATTGACAATAATCCGTGTAATTATAATGTCACTAGTGAAATTATAATATCACGGCTTTCATAATATCCTTGCAACAAACAGATGCCTTTTGAAATGTGTTTCTGAGGTACTGATTAGGAGTAAATTTTTTCTCACCTTTAGAAAATATTTACTCCTAATCAGTACAGAACAGAAAACGGACTTTTTGGCTCAATGAAGCGAAATGTCACTTTAAATAAGTGCGTTCGGAAACCTGAAAAAGGTTGTAACATAATGTTAAAATTTAACATGAAAACAATACTTACTAGTAAATAAATTTCAACAATGAAGATTAAAGACGTTACCACTGTTGCATTAAAGGCGTTGTAAATATAATGATCAATTTTATTTAAGCAAACATACTACACAGCTTATAACACCTTTGCTTATTTTTAAAATTTTAAAACATGATAATCTTGCAAAAATGCAAAAGGCACATTGCCTGAGCAAGGTAATACCTTTTATTATTCAAAAAGTATCAATGTATGTGATGTTTCAAAAATGTATCTGCTTATACCACATTTGCAAGCCAGAAATGTGTGCATGCTATCAGTTAACACCTTTGCTAGGGTCTGTATTTTTGAAGCGAATGATAATATGCGTGTTGTGAACTCGTCAGTGGATTTATCATCACTTAAAACCTTTGTTCACGCAAAAATATAGATTTTTTCAGTTTTGTCAGATAACACCTTTGTCCACTCACCCCTTCAATTGTCATATAGTTGGATGCGTGACTAAGCAGCCGACCGCTTGAAAATATTTTTACTGTACTGGTAATTTACAGCGGCGTTATCACTATTAGCCAAGCTGTGATAGCCAGTAAAATCGATTTAGCTGGATGCCTTAAACCTGATGTGTTGTGTCTACACAATAAATAACTAAATGGTTTGATTTTACATGATTGAATGGTAACAGCCTATAATCATCTTACTGCAGGGCAAAGGCCTCCAATATTGAATGAATGTTACCATAGCAATGATAAGTATAGGCATAATCACTACGCTTGCCATACGTGATCACCAAATCAAAAACCCGAGCAATGTTCCCGACCCGGAGATCGAACGCGGGACCCCGGGATCTTGGCCCGGTATTTAAACCATTAGACCAACGGGGCGTTTCATCTATACTAATATTACAAAGCTGAAGAGGTTGTTTGTTTGTTTGAACGCGCTAATCTCAGGAAGTACTGGTTCGAATTGAAAAATTATTTTTGTATTGGATAGTCCATTTATCGAGGAAGGCTTTAGGCTATATAACATCACGTTGCGACCAATAGGAGCGAAGCATCAGTGAAAAATATTGCAAAAATAATCGCGATCATAATAACGGAAATTGTCGCGGACGAGGTTGCGGGCAACAGCTAGTTATTGAATAAGCGGCAAGTTATTACCTGGTCCTCAGTGGGTGTGGAAAGGTTCTGCGATGCGAGCCAGGCCTCGATCTTCGGCGAGAAGTGTTGGATGATGGCGCGTACGTTGACCAGGCAGTTGGCGAGCCGCAACGCCTCCGCTTTGTACTCACCATCACCCGTTGAATATCGCAAAGCTGCAAATGATGAGTTTATTTATTTGATAAGTAGTAAGAGGCGCGCTTAATATTTAATTTACACTACTGAGAAAAAAAAACTACATAAATCATTCAATGAGTTTAAAAAAAAAGTATGGTGAAAGATTTATGTTATTTGATTGTGAAAATAGTTTTATCACTATCATTATCATTATCATCATTACAAAGTATAAAACAAAGTCGCTTTTTCTTTCCCCATGTCCCTTTGTATGCTTACATCTTTAAAACTACGCAACGGATTTTGATGCGGTTTTTTTTAATAGATAGAGTGATTCAAGAGGGAGGTTCATATGTATAATAACATCCATTAAATATACTTTATTTGATATTTTAGCAACTTAATTGCACTTATAATATCAGTATATAAACTTGAAAAATTTTGTCTCAGGCGGGACTCGAGGAGATGCGGGTTCGAGTCCCGCCTGAGACAAAATTTTTCAAGTTTATATACTGATATTATCCATTAAATAGTGGAGAAATACTGTTATTTTTGAAGTTTCTGATATGATGTCGTAAATATTCACATTTTTTTCCGCTTACATTGCAAACGCAGGCTAAACCCTAAGAAATTTATCAAAATAATGTACTAAGTATTGTACATATTGAAAAGGTCTACAGAAAACTCCGCGATGGTGTATGTCTATCTGTTATGGATATCGCACAATAAAATTTTTTTGTCATTTACTTTTTACGACAAATAATGGCTAATTTTCGAAGCGATTTTAACCAATACAGCATTAATCCTTATCCAATTAAATACTATAAATTGACAAGAAAGCTGTGAACGTTGTATATAAAGATATCCTGTAATATATTAATTGTAGTACAAATAAAATAAATAGATGAAAATGTAAAAAGTAAATAAGTAAAAATGTAGTGTACGAATTTAGATATTCCAAAGACAGCAGGAAATCTTCATGGTAATATATTAGGGAAAGGGGAATTGTTTTACTCCAAATTTAACACGTGCGGGCCACGGGCAGTAATGAATAAATCAAAACTACTGGATCGATTTTAATCATTTTTTCAGTGACATATTTCATACCCGTGCGAAGCCGGAGCGGGCCACTATGTTTTTTTTATATACAACGTTCACAGTTTTTTTGTAGTGTATTTAATATCAGCATTGCACCCGTGCAAAGCCGGGGCGGGTCGCTAGTTTTTAATAAAAAACAAACTTCTGCAATGCAAATTAGTCATCCATTTTTCAACTAAGGTTTTAGTAATATTGTATAGGTACTTTAACAACCCAACCTTTTCTGATATGAAAATGGTGATATAACAAAAAAACAAAATATTTAACCCTGTAGATGTTTTCTTTTATAAGTGACGTAATAAATAAATTAATGCATCTCCATCTAGTACATTTGCCACAGTTCACTCATAGATCCTTTTTTTTATCCGATCGAGTAACTTGTTCAATAACCTCTCGGAAAGCAATAGTGAACTTGAACTTTTTCGGACTAAACCCTTGTCTATAAACAAATTGCTTACTTCTGAGTTTCACGGTCCCCTCTCCAAAGGTGCAACATGAACATGGTATTTTTTATTTGTGTATATTTATTCTTGAATGTTAATGATTCTCTGATAATCTATGCAATAGTTACCTATTATGGTTTATTTACATTTCGCTTTCTATGTGCGAGTACCTTTAAATGGCTAAGTTTATAAAAAAAAATTGTTCTTATGTTGCTCCACATCCCGTTGCTCTTATCAAAATTGACATATTATGGTTTCAATCCTAATACAATTGAATGGTTTCAAAGTTATTTAAATGAGCGGCAGCAATCTGTACAACTAAGAAGGGACGATGGTTCTTGTGTAGTCTCGAGTCCCAGGCAAGTAAGCCGCGGCGTCCCTCAAGGGTCCATATTGGGACCGCTTTTATTTATTATATATAGTGCTGACCTTCATAAGGTGATCAAACAATGTAGATATCACTGCTACGCCGATGATGTGCAACTTTATATATCTACGAGTCCTGACAACACATCTGAGGCTTTGCAATCTATGAATGAAGACTTGGACAGAATTGCTTTGTGGTCTACAAATAATGCTCTTGTACTTAATCCAAGTAAATCAAAGTTCATGGTTTTGGGCACAAAAAAGCAAACTGAAAAAATTATTAATAGCTGTCCTATAGTCAGTGTTTTGGGTTGTCCGGTTGATAGAGTGAATGAGGCGAGAAATTTGGGCCTAATTTTTGACAGCCAGCTGCGTTTTGGGAGTCATGTCGTGAGCCTTGTGAAGAATTGCTTTTTTCGCTTGAAAGTTATCTACAGGATACGTAACTACCTGTCTGAGAAAGCTCGCATAATCCTTTGCGAGTCTTTGATACTTTCAAGGTTAAATTACGCTGATCTTGTTTACGGTCCGCGTCTATTATACAGGTCCCAGCAAATGATTCAACGAATTCAAAACGCGTGCTGTCGCTTCTGTTTTGATATTCCTCCACGGACCCATGTATCACCCTATATTAATGCCGCATCAATGTTGAACATGGAGTCTCGTAGAAGGCTTCACCTAGCAGTTATGATGTTTGACCTCATGAATTGTAAAAACCCGGATTATTTGTTCGCTAAACTGAAGTTTCCCTCAAATCCACGCTATTGTGAATCCGCGAAGCCTAGGGCTGCCCGGGCTCCCCTGGCAATGTACTCTCATAGAACGGTGGCTTTTACGGGCAGTTTTAGATACCAGGCGACCAAGTGCTGGAATAACATCCCACCACCACTAAGACTTGTAAAATCTAAATATAAGTTTAAGAAAAATGTTAAATCTGTTTTACTTGACTTCCAAAAGCTAGGAATACGAAGCAATAGTCGCCTGGGAGATTGTGTTCCTCTTTTCTGGGCATGTGACCGTGCCACAAATATTTGAAATTATTAATATATTTATTTTTTGTCAACTTTATGGCTTATTCAATATTTTAATATAATCTTTTTTATTTAATTATCCTAATTTATATGACATGCATCCAAGTAATTTTTTTTTATATTTAATAATTTACTATTTTCGTATCAAATACAATCCTTGACATCGAAATAGCGCTTAATAAAGCCTACAATTTAAAGAAAATATATTTATTTATTTATCTTTCAAATCATTTAATCTTTTATTAATTTTTTATTTTTTTATTTTTTATTCGGTAATATCAATATTGCTGTTGTTCCGGATTGCTGTGATTGTCCACGCCTACCTCCAAACATGGCAAAAGCTGAAAACCAGTGTTCTGCTCTTTGAGCAGTGCAAACACTGAGCTTAATGCCTTTTTGCATCGCTGCGGCACACATAACTTAGAATAAGTAATTGTTATTTTTGTAATTTTTTTTATTTTTTTTTATTTGATGAGTGTTGTTATTATTTGTAATTTACTGCATGTGTGCTTTTTATTTTCTTGATGTGTGCCTTATTGCCATGCAAATAAAGATTTTATCTATCTATCTATCTATCTTATGTAATGTATCAGTGCTGTTGGTGTTCCGAATAAAATAAAATAAATAAATAAATAAATAAAATAAATCCTGGTCACGGCACCAATAGGCTATTTGACTGGTTTTTGAAATCCATTTTATATTATTAAGCAGAGGTTAAAGAACCCAGTAAAAGTAGTATTTTGAAATTCTGGTTCATATTTGCTGAAAAATTTCAAATTGAAAATTGAAAAAGCGCGCCAAAACGCGATTTTGACAATATGGCGCTGCAATGGGGTCGGTGACATCACCTACCTGTGTTCTGCCTGCATCTGTAGCACATATCATCTACATACATTTGTTGCAAACAAATAACAAAAGTGATATTGGATCATTTTAACAGTGACTTACGAAATAAAATGAGTTTCAAATGGTATGCAGTTCTAAAATGTATAAATACTTAATACTTCTATAAAAACTTCGGAAAACTAGTTGTTGTAAGTGTTCCAAAGGTAGTCTAAGTGCGCTGAAAGATGTAGCAGAACGTCTAAAACAATTGTAGCCAGAATGATAAATTTGTAGCTGTTGTAAGTTGTACGCTACAACTCGCCGAATGTGGTCCCTCAGATGAACTGTGTCAAATACCAAATTACTGAATCTGATTAGCAAGTGGGGTTTTGATGGCGCTGCAGGCAAAAGTAACTATAAACAGAAAAATACTGATAATAATGACGATTCAATTGCTTTTATGGCCAGTTTAGTACCTATTAGGCTATTGCGTGATGGTGTTGCAGTATGGGAAAACGATAGACCCTCATCAACATTTTTCAACATTTTATTTTTATTTTTTATTTTATTGTCAGTTTTTAAACATTTTTTCATTTATTTTATATTTTAATTACTATTAAACAAATATTTATAAATGTGAGTTATTTTGTAGAAATTATATTAATATTTTATGGAACCACTACTTAATTCTATGTTTTCTTACCCCAAATCATCTCTGTTATTCACATAATAACCTAATTACCTGACATCATTTTTATTTTTAAGTCATGCGGTTCTTAGAAAAAAGGGTGTTAAAAGATTCTGTTAATACAGAACCATGTAAACTAACTACGTAATTAGTTCCTGGTACCCTAATCGATGCTTTTTTTAACAGGAGCAGGTAAAACCCCAAACCATTATCTCTTTATTCGCATAATTAATATCCTAATGACCTGACATCATTATTACTTTAAAGTCATCCGATGATAACAAAAAAAGGATTTAAAAGATTCTGATAGTACAGAGCAATGTAGACTAACTACATAATTAGTTCCTAGTACCCTAATCGACGCTTTTTCTTAGAATTGTAATAATAATCCCATAATAGATTAGTCTATTTTTTTTCGAACTGTTTATCAGGCAAAATTGCTGTTTGGAGTAGCTAAAAATAGATTAGGATGTTAGTACACAATGTACTTATGCCAACCTAAGTCATTATAAGGCACGGTCAAGCAGTTCCTGGGAGATATTTAATACTTTAGGTCTTGTGTCAAACAAAAAAAAACACAAATTATAATTTTATGGCCAAACTATTAGGTTTAGATAGAGTTTAGAGAGCTACTTTTAGACATCTATCATTAGATTATTAGATCTTATTCCATTATGCCATTTAATCAAAAGACTGAGACTGGAATTTAGTGTAATATTGTTTATTAATTATGTTAACATTTTTAAATACTTATTCAAATACAGTCCAGATAATTTTGAATAGACTACTAAAGTATATTTTACTAATTTACTAATACCTCTAAAAGAATCAGGTTTACTACTATCATCACAACGTACGGTCCTACTATATCTAGATGATCACATTGCCATATTGTTATTTAGTTGTTTGTTCAATGGGGTTTATTTCGAAGTTTAAATTTCGTTTAGAAGGGGGGATTGTTACAGTACCTCTTATTAGCGGTTTAAAATTGCAGTAGTTGATGAAAATAAAATGCCAATTAATAACTATTAATCTTAACAATTAATTAAACACGGAAATACAAAGGTCTAACAAGTAAAAATTAATTTAATGTAACACACGGTATATCATACAAAAACAAATATTATGGTTTAAAATTGAAATTTAACTTACCCATATAAAACAGGTTATCAAAGACCTGATGCATTCTAATTAGTTCATAGTACAGCTGATCATAAGACGCTGGCGTTGGTAAGAAGGTGTCCCCAAATGTAATGAAAAGATTGAAGATATTCACAACCTGCAAAAGGTTTTCAAAATTTACCGTGTACATAGCATAGTTTTAACCATAAAAATTAAGCGACAAGTGCCTAACGGCCGGTCTTAATAACCTATCTATCTTCAGTTTTGGCAAATCGGAGATAGAAAACAACTTCTGTCTTTGTTTCTCGGACGAGAAAATCAGAGACAGAAGATGTTTTCTATCTCCGATAAGCCAAAACTGAAGATAGATAGATTATTGGGACCGCCCGTAAATGTGTATCTTTGTTGACATAAGTATTAATAAATACTAATTTTATTTGTAAATAAAACTTTATACCAAAATTACTAAGCTTTCATGAGAGTTAAGAAAAGAAAATTACTTTCCTACTTAATTATATTTTTTTTTTATTTATCCCTTTTTTTATAATTTATAAGCAACGATTAATTATCGACAAATAAATTGATCTTTCTTTATTTCTATTAAATGCAAGTATTCGAGCTAACTGCATTTCATGTAGGTAGTATAATTGTGTGTAAAAATTAGCAAAGAACCAAGCCAATTATTTTATGATTATATACTAAAAGGCTTGAAAGTATCCAAAAAAGATTTCTGTGGCACCTTACATACTCTTGTAATTTGGGAAAGACAATCAAAAAGTATGACGAGACACTGAACAACTTCAAAATTTTATCTCTTTCGGATCGAAGACGTCTGCACGATTTGTTATTCCTGCACAAACTGGCGAATGGCATCCTCGAGACTCCTGAACTGCTAGGAAGTTTAAATTTCTCAACTCCCTTAAAACTTCCCCGTGCATCGAGGTACAACCTTCTAGTAAGCTGTCCTAGTAGATCGAACCTCGGTCAACACGCACCTTTAAACCGCTTTATCAGAGAGTATAACGGATTGTTCAAGAAAAAAGAGTTGGACCTCTTCACGAATGGCATTCGCAAGTTTAGATAGTCGCTTCTTTAGTTCTAGTACTTTTTTCTATTCATTTTTATTATTTAGTTAATTTTAAGTTTCGATAAATGTATTGGAAGTGGTTTGATTTTATGATTAATTTTACAATTCTACTGATAATGTTAACTTTTGCTTCTTTGATTAATGTTGTCTTCACCTGTAATCATGATAGCATTCAGCGTGTCATTTTTTCCTTAATATAGATTATGTGCCTTTATTAATGTATATCATGTTGGTGAACTTAAATAAATAAAAATAAAAAATAAAATAAATAAAATGATTCGAGTAAGTGCCACCGGAAAGATCAATTGTAAATTGTCAACTCTACGTTATCAACAATGACTATTGAACGTTTATAAATTCAATTGATGCGATTGTCAGTCGTATTTACAAGTCAATTAACTTGTAAATACGACTGACAATCGCCTCAAGGCTATTGACGAAAAAAAGTATATCAAGGTTCTAATGGCCTATAATCATCGCACAGCAGGGCAAAGGCCTTCATCATTGAAATCAAGTTACCATAGCAATGATGGGTATTTACTGTATGTATATAATAGTGCCATTTTCTCACCTGCTGAGCCATAATAAAAATGTTGTGCCTCCGCAACAAAGTGCTTTCATTAGTGACTAGGAACTTCAGTAGCGCTATGAGCGCGGCCCACAGAGGGCGCCAGTCACGTGCTAGACGCACGCGACACCGCTTCTGGTAGCTAAGCAACCTCAGTAGAACGCCTACGCATAACTGATACAATTCTCCAGGGAATTTCTTCAACAGGTGACACATTATGAATTCGACCAGAAGATCTATCAACAATAAAGAAGAACTTACAAATTTTGAAAAGTAACATGAGAGAACTTAAGTAACTTTTAATATTTCTAGGAAAAAAATATTTAAAATGCCGATTTTACCGATTATTAGAACGTACATAATTAAGGAGTTAAAGCCATAATACTTAAAGGTCTGTAAAGATACTATACTCCGATTCGTCGATTAAACATTTTTATTACCAAACTTACCAATCAATGTTGACGCTAGTGGCTGTGAAGGTGGTTCTTCAGGAAGTATTTTCCTATGTCGCATTGGAAGTCTGTACAGTTGAACCTGTCATCAAAAAGGTTTCAATGTTGGATTATGGATGTTAATAAATAAACACATATAGGAAAAGGCTTAAGCATTACTAAAAGCAGGACAGTAGCAGTACAGTTTAAATGCGGGGGTGCAAGTTGCAATACAAGATATTTCATGCACACCACAAAAATAATACAAATTTTTAATCTTTGACCGCTTACTTTTTGCCGTCTTTGTGCATTGGTAGTATAGATAGGTTTACTATTGCGTTATCGTTTGCGGTGTAATTGACCGGCCCGGCCCCAACTAACTGCCGTAGGAAGGAGCAGTGCGCGCGCACGCCAACGTATATATTGTATAACTTTTAGTGATTACTTGTTCAGAGTATATCTATGACGGCCGTGATAGTGAGACTGCATATACTAAGTCTAGAGCGTTAAAATCGCGGGTAGTGTATTAATTTCAATGCAAATATTATTGAATCAGTGCAATAATAAATGTTGATATGATTTTATGACAAATTCATTCCTTTTGTGTTCGAACCAAGAGTCCATAAATAGTCCGTATCATATTATTGGACATGTTGCAGCCAACAGCTAACCTAACCTGTCATGCTACAGCCGGACCGACATAATGTTGGTGTCAAATATAGCTACTTCTGTTATAAATATGACTCACATAGTTAGATAAGCACATTTTTTTAAACGGTTTTATTTAGCTCACCCCGTTTGTTTTATTTATTATTCTTGGGTCAAATTTAGTAATTCAAATTTCACCCTCTTCCTGTCAACCGATTAATCTGAAATTTTGTATACACTTTGGATTTTGGTGACAATACAATTATGTTTATTCATTATCATTATAAATTCAAAATGGCCGCCGCTACAAAATGGCGGATAATTTATGTTTTATTAATCCCATCAATATGGGTATCAAATGAAAGGGCTCAACAAGCAGAATACAATATACTATAAAAAATTGAAATCCAAGATGGCGGCCGCTACAAAATGGCGGATAACGTAGGTTTTATCAATCCCATCAATATGGGTATCAAATGAAAGGGCTCAACAAGCAGAATACAATATACTATAAAAAATTGAAATACAAGATGGCGGCCGCTACAAAATGGCGGATAACGTAGGTTTTATCGATTCCATCAATATGGGTATCAAATGAAAGTGCTCAACCAGTATAATACAATGTACTATATAAAATTAAAATCCAAGATGGCGGCCTCTACAAAATGAATTAAACAGAATGCGAAAAAAAAATTAGTTTTTATTTCGCATTCTGTTTAATTCATTTTGTAGAGGCCATCTTGGATTTTAAACTAGAAAATAAATATAGGTAAAAAAACTTTTTAAGTTAAACGGTTTTATGTTAAACATACATTGCAATGTTTAAGATAAATGTACTAAAAACCAAAAAATAATAAAATAGATACAGTCGTGGGAATTATAAACATATGCATAGACTAGACTAAGATAAAACCGTGGGGCACGTCAATTGTCTACAATCGTTGATTAAAATGTTTGTTTTGTAATGTTACACTATATACTTTATTTGATATTTTAGCAACTTAATGCGAGGAGGAGGAGATGCGGGTTCGAGTCCCGCCTGAGACAAAATTTTTCAAGTTTATATACTGATATTATGTTACACTATAATTAGGCAGTTGTTCAACCGACAACGATGGACGTGAGATAAGTAGGGCTAGAATGTGGAAACAAGCTAGCCTATTTTTTTAGTGTATTTAGCATATTTGTGTATCGGCATGCAACGTTTACATCTCTGGCATTGCAACATATCGATTTCAATGTTTATTGACTAAGATTTTCTTAAGAAATTAATTTTGCTTACTTTACTTTATGCTGAACGCGGTTTTAACGCAGTCCCGTTTTGTAACAGCTTTAAACCTGTCATTGCGATCAGTGTTCCGCCTTCTCCGCCACTACTGATCTGCTCTGCATTTATACTGCGTTAGGCATGCTCAAACCTTAAATAAATATTTTTTATATCTTACCTTAAATGTCAGATTCTGGTCATGCATAATAGAGTTGGCGAATTGTTCCTCGACAATACAAGTAAGTGTAATAAAACATAAACTGCATTTATTTATGCTGGCTTCTGTTCTCGTGTCCGCCATTACTATTGAACTGAAAAATAAAGATATTTATGAGAACCGGAAAGGTTTTAATAAAGCTCATACTATTCTTAGCTGATTTAATTAATTTAAATAAACATATTACTTTCACTACGTATAAAGAATTAAATCATAAAAAAAAATTAGAAATATTACATAAAGCCCTTTCCCTATGATAAAGCGCAAACTTAAAGCACTTGTAATAAATAGATCTTTGATATTAATAACGATTTAAATCTCATTAACTCAGAAAAAGGGTTATTTCACGAAACATACCAATATTGGAAAAATGTCACTAGAAGATTGGTCGGCTGTTCGTTGTCCAAAGCTTGTATTTGTGTCAGGTTTGGTGGGCTCTAAAATAATAAAAAAATTGAATGATAATGATAATTTTAAGAATAGTTATAAACAAAACCGTTTAATATTTTCTGTCTCAAATACTTCATTTTGTCACTGGCAAATGCTAAATCAACTGAAGAAAAGAATATATTTAATTTAATTAAAAATTTTAAGACCGCGGATGACAATCGTAGGTGATAGCTTATTTGACACTAATTTTCAGAGTTCCGTACCTAAAGGGAAACGGGACCCTATTACTAAGACTTCGTTGTCCGTCTGTCGCCCGGCCGTATCTCGGTGGCCTTATTCAATTGCAGTTCGATCGTGATTGAATTATGCGATTTTGACAATTCAATTACGATTGTGATACGATTTGGTTAGCTGAATTAGGGGCTAGTACCGTGATAGTTAGACAGATTAGATTTTCAGAGATGATGTGTTTCTGTTGCCGCTATAACAACAAATACTAAAAAACAGAATAAAAAAAATATTAAAGAGGGTTCTCATACAACAAACGTATTTTTTTTTGTTCGTTTTCGCTCGATATTGATAACAGCAACAAGTAGACGCTTGAAATATTTACAGAATATTTACATACATATTCACTTTTCAAGTAAAATAATTAAATTAAAACAAAACAATTATTTAATAAACCATACAAAAAATTAGTTTTTTCGGCGTTTTTATAAATAATGGTACGGAACCCTTCGTGCGCGACTCCAACTAGCAAAGTAAAAGTTTCACTATTTTCTGCCTGCTAAACATTCTCATTGGGCTGAATATTTACTTAATTCCCATATAAGCAACTTGTGAGCAAATATTTTTTCCTATTGAAAGAAAATAGCATCAAAATCAGTCTTTAAAATATTACGGTTGGTCTTTAAAAAAACAAAATACAACGTGAATTAAGCTACTTTCTTTACATCATTTGATTAGATATAAGTACCTGATGAGGTGGCAACGTTGCCGGGGGAGATGGGGGCGCGGAAGACGCAGCCGCCGATGAAGAGTGCGCGAGAGTTGTCATGAAATTGCGGTTTAAGTGCGCCGCCTCGTACAGCGCTAGGAGCATGCCTTCTTCGCCGCCACTGCAAACAATACCCTCGAACACTTGACTTAGCTGGCAGACAACAACACTATTATAGTCCTTAAAATATAGCTTGATTAGAATGACAGTTCTCACTGAAAGAGACACATTTGCACACTAAAAAATATTGGTAACTGGCATGTTAAGAATATTTTTTTATACATTTACATACATTTTTGTACATATTAATCAATTTAATTATATAAAATAGGTATTTAAAGTTAAAAACATTAAAATAATCCAGTCACAAATATTACACCTAACTTTAAAAGACGTCTTTACAAGGTTACGTCATTTTTCATAATCGCTAGTGATGACGTAAAATGGACAAATCGAAATCGACAGACTAACAATATTTCAAAATCGAAGTAATGTAACATAAATGTTACAAATGATTTAATGAGCATTGGTTGATGCTAAGAACATCAAATTGCAATTATTGATAGTATACGAAAAAATTTCAAATTTATTAGATTCTATATGCGATAAAAAAAATCTAATTGATTTTTATGATTGGCCCAATCATTCTAATAATGATCACGATACTAACTTACTGTTAAATCTTAATATATCTGATTTTCGGTTTTTTTTTCGTTTGATCAGTCGAGTCAGTCCCATCACTAGTCACCTCAGTTTGACAGGTGTCATTCTAATCATGCTATATTTTAAGAACTATAAATTTCCTAAGTTTATTTGCAATTTATTTTCTATGAATGGCTGTATGAATAGTTTAAGCATTCTTTGATTGTATCAATCCATGTGATCAATAAAGTGTGAAAAATGAGGGAAAAACCTAAAATTAATAACACAATTAAATTGAAGTCTACAAATGTACATTAACGAGGAAATGTTCATTAAACATAGTAAGGGTAGATAAAAAAACCGGCCAAGTGCGAGTCGGACTCCCGCACTGAGGGTTCTGTACCAAGTTTAACTAAAATACCACAATACAAAAATAACTTTGTTTTTTATAGTGTTTGTATGAAGGACAAAGTTATGTTTGCTGTTGTTGAAAATGTGCTAGATTTTCAAAACTACCAGTTCGATCTCGTTCGAACCAATTTTCGTTGAAAGTTTTTGTTAAGATCTACATTATGTAATTTTTCCAAAATTTTCACTTATTTTTTTAAAAGTTAGAGGGGGGGGGACACTCATTTTACCACTTTGAAAGCGTCTATCTTCCAAATGTTAGACTTTTGGAAAAAATGGTTTTAGATCTAGCTCTAAGTCTTTTTAGAAGACTTATCCATAGATACCCCATACGTATGGTTTGAGTAAAAAAAAAAAATTGTTTTAGTTCTATGTATGGGAAGCCCCCCTTAAATATCATTATTTTATATTTTTTGTATGAGAATCGTTAAGCGGTCAACAGGATACACCTACCTACGAAGTTTTAACTGTGTCATGCTAATACTTTCAAAATAAAGTGGCTGTGACATACGGACGGACAGACTGACAGACAGACAGACAGACAGACAGACAGACTTGACGAATCTATAAGGGTTCCGTTTTTTGCTATTTGGCAACGGAACCCTAAAAACACACACACTAACAAACCATACAACAATAACATTCATGACTTGTGCCAAAATTGAAAAAGCCTTAAAGTACACATAAGTTTACTTGTTTTTACCTATTTCTTTGTCCTCTAACCACTGGCTGAGTTTCATCACTGGTGAGGAATATTCCCCCCACCATGCTAGTAAGAGAGGAAAGCCAGCCACCGCCGCTGCCTCCCCCTTGCATACCCCCAAAAGTAGACATGACAAAATCATTTAATGTTGCTGTTATTACTTGACCATACCTGAAAGAATTTCAATTTTAGGCTTTTTTAATTTTTAACGATATTTTATCATTGTTGGTATGAATTGTTTACATGAAATATGAATTATTTTACCCATTCAAGGCCAATTCATCATCAAGAATCGATAGTTTTACTACATATGGGTTTGCAGATTCTTGTTTCTTGTAATTCACAAGGAACATTAACAGTATCACAACATCATAGCCTGCAAAATAAAAAGCAGTTTATTATTGCAATGATAAGCTCTAAAATTTATTTGAAATAATTTAAAACTTCTTGCTATTTCTTGGTTGTTAAGTATACCGTGATATGGGTCTACTGTGAAAATGGTATAATTCCTATGCAGTCATATTTAGTTAAAATAATAATATGTGTTGTGGTCCACTCAAAATGACTAATTAACAAAAAAATTTGGTTATTTCTTAAATGTTTTGACTATTTACCATGCTGTTGCCTTTCTGTGGATGTGCAAAGTAATTGAATTAAAGGATCAAATAAAGAATTTTGCATTAAATAATCAACCAGGGGGTTTTCATCAATGTTGTCAAATCCAGTTGCTACAATTAGTAGTAATTTTAAAACCATTGATTTCAGACTCTCAGGAACATCAGCTGAAAACAAAAGAACATAAAAATAGTCAATTTAGTAATAATTGTCTAAGTACCAGTTTCAAACATCCATAGAGCTAAAGACATACATACTCGTATTTAGTCAGCTAATTTTAGACAAATAGATTTTTTTACAATTATTGATCATAGCCCAATGCTGTCCTTAATGTTAAGCAATGCTGGAAGCGGTCACTAGTTGGATGGGTGACGGTTTGTGGCATCATACCATGAGCTTTTCTGTGCTTCGGAGGGCATGTTAAGCCCCCTTCGACCACATTCGAAACCAAGGTTCGAAACTAGTTTCTAAATAAGAATAATGTTTCTTCTTTCGAAATTAGTTTCGATATAAGATTTATATTTCTTATCTCGAAACTTGTTTCGACAAAGGAGTTATATTTCCTCATTCGAAACTGACAAATGATAATCAAAACCTCTTTAGAAATAGTTTTTGTATAATAATTTATACAAAAAATGTGTGACAAAATAAATATTTACATTACACAACGAAGTAATTGTATCAAAAAAAACGACACCCTAACCCGACTACCTGTTATACGAAGGCCGCGTTATTGATACCATTTTTTTTGTATAAAATAATAAAAAAAATAAAATACGTAATACAAAAAATATTATTTCCAAAGAGGTTTTGATTATCATTTAATTTTGACAGTTTCGAATGAGGAAATATAATTATTTTGTCGAAACAAGTTTAGGTACGAAATATAATTCTTAAATCGAAACTAATTTCGAAAGAAGGACCAGTATTCTTATTAAGAAACTAGTTTCAAACCTTGGTTTCGAATGTGGCCGAAGGGGTTAAGCCATCAGTCCCGGCTGTTGTCACGAGATAACAGTATTAAGCCCTGTTGGAGGCGTTTGGGTGGCATGAGAAACGTTCAACGGCGGGGTGATGTTGCCCTAGCATCGCCCTTGCCGTTCACCCACCCGCACTAGGTCAGCGTGGTGGAACTAAGGCCTTAATCCCTCTCCATAAAAAGCAGAGACCCATGCTCAACCGTGAGCGTAATGGGTCGTTTTTTTTTTGTAATATTTAATCTTGCAGTCAGTCCATGTAACTATGAGCAGATGTTTTGACTGGGATTAGACATGTGGAGCTATTCCTCTTTAGGAATAGGTCACTAACAATTTGATTAACAATCTAGGAGTCTAGGCTGTCAAGTTCCAGTATTTTACGCCTTTTCAAGCGTTTTTCGCTTTCAGGTATCAGGCGATTCAGAGCCAACTGGTTTGGATGTTTGCTGAGACGTCTTATATTTTGTACAACATGATCTGATTTCCTCCTTAACTGTAGTCATGCCCAGGTTTTCATGTACTTCAGAGTTCCTTATGAACCAGGGTGCATTTCATATTTGCTTTAATATATTGTTTTGTGATCTTTGGATAATGCAGATGTTAGAATTGCATGTGGAACCCCATAGTTGAATGCCATAGGTCCAGATAGGCTTCAGAACAGTCTTATATATCAGCACTTGTTGTCAGTAGACAGCTTGGAGTTTCTACCCATAAGCCAGTGCAGTTGTTTAAAACGAATGTTAATTTAATTCCCTTTGGTCTGAATGTGTTTCCTGCATGTCAACCAGCTGTCAAGGTGAATACCTAGGTACTTGACCGAGTCACTCTGGGCAAGTTCTCTGTTGCCCAGTTTTATGGGTGGGCATTTTTCACGCTGCAGGGTGAAGGTAACCTGCACAGATTTTGTGGCACTGGCCTGTATTCGCCATTTTTCTAACCATTTGTTTATTCTAGTAAGACTTTTTTGTAGTATTGCCGATGCCAGAATTGCGGATTTGTTAGTGGCTAATATAGCTGTGTCATCAGCATATGTTGCAATAGTAACTTCAGGAGTTTGAGGCATATCTGCAGTGAAGATGGTGTATAGAACAGGTCCAAGCACAGACCCCTGTGGCACTCCAGCTGTTATGTCATGGAACCCAGATGTGTTAGTTCCTTCCTTTACTTGGAAGATTCTGTCTGTGAGGTAAGACTTCATGAGGTCATAATAAGAGTGTGGCAGGTATTTTTTTATTTTACATAAAAGCCCCGTGTGCCAAACTCTGTCAAAAGCCTGTTGTATGTCTAGGAAAGCTCCTGTGCAGTACTCTTTCCTCTCAAGAGCATCACGGATCACTTGACAGACTCTATGAACTTGCTCTATTGTGGCATGGTCTGGTCTGAATCCAAACTGGTGTTCCGGAATAACAGGCGATGATGAGAATGATTTCAATAGCCTTCTCAAAATTATTTTTTCAAATATCTTTGACAATATTGGCAACAAGCTTATTGGTCTGTATGAGGACACCTCATGCACCGGTTTGCCCGGCTTGTGGATCATTATCACCTGGGAAACTTTCCACAGCATTGGGAAGTACCCAGTACGTAGGATGCCATTAAAGATCATTGTTAGGTACATAATTCCTTTTTTTGGCAGTTTTGAAAGCACATTTTTATCAATGAGGTCAAAGCCTGGAGCCTTCTTGTCTTTCATATTTCCGATAGTTCGGTTTACTTCCTGTGGGGTGACAGTTTTCAGAGGCTAATCCAGTTGATAATCTTGCTTGAGAGTGAGATTGATGTTACCCTCATCTATTGAAGGATTGGCTTTGTTGGGTGTAAAAATTCTTGCCAGATGTTCACTAAAGACATTTACTTTTTTCTGTGAGGATCTTGCCCAACGATTGCCTTCTAACCGTAATGGTGGTTTAGGATGTGTTGGTTTATCTGTGGACTTGACTGCCTTCCATAAGGAGTAATTTGTGGCTCTGGTGGCAGTGAGTGATTTTGTATGTTCTTCAGCAGTAGCATTTTCCGCATCTTTTATATTTTGTCTTAGTTCACGAGTGACTCTGTTTAGAAATTTTTTGTCATTTGGATGCCGGCTAGTGTGCCAGACCCGCCTCAATCTTCGTTTCTCTAGGATTTGTTGTTTTATTTCAATAGGCACTGTGTTTTGCTTCGGATTTTTATTAAGGTCTTCAGGAGTGCTTTTCCAGCATGCTTCTTGAATCACGGTTGTAATTTCCATCACTGCATTCTCGATGTCATCTTCTGTTTTTAGAGCAATCTTTAATTGGAGAGTGCTGTCCAGAATATATCGAGATTCATCCCAGTTGGTTTTTGAATTGTACAGTTTAACAGTCTTTAGACAATGGAGAACAGTTGAACTTATTGTCAGGATGACTGGAACATGATTCGTAGACCCGTCCAGACAAACCTCAGTTTTGTAGAAGAATTGAGCCAGCCCTTTCATCACAAAGAAGTCCAAGATATCAGGCAATCTATTCGGATCAGATGGCCAATGTGTCGGTTCGGAGGTAGTGATAGCAGTTAGCTTATTAATATCTACACATTTGTTCAGCTCCCTACCTCTTGTTGTGGTTAAGCGACATCCCCAGTGCAAATTTTTGGAGTTCCAATCACCCCCGACTATGAAGCGCGCTCCCAGAGTTTTTATGAAGGTTGTAAGTTGGTTTTCTGATAATTTGTGTTTAGGAGGGCAGTATATGGAGGACACATTAAAATCTCCAGTTTTGTTATAGACTGTAACTGTGGTTGCTTGAATGTGTTCTGTTTGGAACTGTGGCATCGTATGATGTTCTATAGTCGATTTTATTAATACAGCAGTTCCACCATGTGCGGTCCCATCTGAATGATTTGTGGTATATATGTTGTAGTTTTTGTTTTGAACTCGGCTGTTGGCAGTGAAATGAGTTTCAGAAATGAGTAATATGTCCAGGCAATGGAGTCTAAGAAGGGTTTCTACTTCAGTTTTGTTAGGAGATAAACCATCAGGGTTCCAGGTAGCTATTTTGAGTGTATCAATCATTTTGCCATTTTGATGACAAGTGTTGTGAGGAGTCCTAGTAGGGTACTCATTTGTTGTAGCATCATATCTATCCTTTCTGATTGTTTTAAGAAAATTTCCTCAATCCTGTTGGTTGGATGTGGTAACTGTGTTACTGTGTTAAAGGGTTATCTGTTTGGAGTTCTGTTGTTTGTTGTTGGGGTCGTTTTGTCGCTACACTTGCATAACTCTTTGGTTTATTATTTTCTACATTTGTTTCTTGGTTTTTGTTAGTTAAATTCTGGACTAAATTATCAATGTTTTTGGGAGTATCTTTGTAGTTCCGGTCAATAGTTTTGCGTGTTCTTTTGGTCAGTATTCCCTTGTATACTTCACTTTTAATGCTAAAGTTTAATAATTTTTTTTTAAAGTCTAGACTAATTTGTGTATATTTAAACTTTGAAAAAAAAAAGATTTTTTTTTGACACAGATAATACAAGAACGGAACACAACATTGTTTAAAAAAAAATAGCTTAAATAAAAGTGTCAAAAAGGTCTCCGCTTAGCATTAGTCGTGACAGGCGTAGCCATCACGATGCTGATTTTCAGCGGGACCCTGACGCCGGGTACGTGCGACGCGATAAAGGCCCAGAACCCACCAGGCAGGCAGATTCCCCCAATATACTTTGGAACCTCGGTAGTTGCCCAAAACCCACCTGAGGAAATCCAACAGCCTCAGTGAGCTCTAACGCCACTGCCTGCGTTAATCTTTATTGTACCTTCATGAAGAGATACAAATTAACACAATACAGATTATCAACATGAAAAAATAATAGTAACAATAAAAAGAGACATTCCATGGCGCATCAATGATGTTGTACATAGCTACTTCTGGCGGCACGGAAAAAACCAAGGCCGTGAATAATGATTAAACACAAATACATCGAAAAAATATACATGTATAAAAAAAAACAATATATTTAATTTATGGCTGTCATAACTTTCAGTCGAACAGTGAAAAATTATTCAATTATTATTATGCATTGAATGTGGTAGAGCTGTAAAAACTGTAGAAAACATGTGGCACCAATACCAATTCGTGACACATCATACATCCTTGCTTATGCAATATTATGCCAACAAGTTCCTTTCCTTTGACTACATTTTTGAATGGTATTTATTGAATTTTTGAGTGTTAAAATAATATGTACCTGACAATATAGTACTGCAATGATCGAAGAGTTTTTGCATTTTTTCATCACCATTGTCAGCTCCAACAACTAATGTTTTAATGTTAACATTCGAGTCTTGTCCTGCTCTTTGGTACATAGTGATTAGCAGAGCACTTAAGGTTTGAAGAGCATAGACAAGTCTGTAAGAACATACAATTTAAGGGCAACAGTATATGGAACCATATTAATTAAGTAATGCATTATTAAAATACATCTAATTATATGAATAAAAACCTTATGTGATGTTCCTGTCCTAGCATTTCTATACATTGAGTAACTAGTAAATTAAAGCTGTCTTTCATATTCATCATCTGTTCAACTGTTAACTTGTGTATTTCAGCTTCTAATTGAGGGATCTTTGGTTTCAGGAGGAAAAACTCATCCCAGAAAGTGGGGTTATCGCTGGTTAAATCTTCACCTCTAAAAAACGATTCGTATATCTGTACGACTTTTTCTTTCAAGTGCCGTTTTGATCCAGAACCACTTCGTTTTCGTGTAGCCATTCTAGCAATAATACTTTAGATGCTAGTTCCTGAAAATTTACGCTTTAATCCTTTCTAAGGTTCGTTCTGATTCCCGTCCGTCTGTAGAGCTCCTAGAAATATCTTTTTATATCAAATACTGGCTAGATAATAGGATACTTAAGAACATGTATTATAAAAGTTCTTAAAGTTTTAAAATAAAAATAAATAATAACACACACGCAAGTTGTTGCAGCAGGCAGTGACAACTGACAATTTTTTTTTTTTTTTTTTTTTTTTTAAGTTTAACGGCCTCGGATACTTGTCCATACAGCCAATTCTTTAGTACTATTGTCTTTATTTTGCATTAAAACGTTGATGTTAGAAGTTTTAATGCTTTGATGGAGTTTTTGGAGACAGTCGAAAGATTGAAGGAATGTAGAGAAGTCCCCAAGAAAGAGGTGAACTGTTCGCGTTCACGCGCAAAATTCACGGTCCACTTTTCTTGGTTACGACCCATACACCATGTTATTTCATCGAACTGTATATTGTTCACTCGCACGACACTTTGTTTCGCAAAATAACACCACTTTTACGACCCAAAAATCACTATAAACAATAAAAATTCGATAAAATAAACGGACTCCAAACGTATCTCACGAACTCCCGCCAAAAACTCCTGACAACTGACAAGTGAAGTGACTGACAACAAGTGTTTTTTTTTTTATTAAGTTTAACGGCCTCGGATACTTGTCCATACAGCCAATTCTTTAGTAATATTGTCTTTATTTTTGCATTAAAACGTTGATGTTAGACGTTTTAATGCTTCGATGGAGTTTTTGGAGACATTCGAAAGATTGAAGGAATGTAGAGAAGTCCCCAAGAAAGAGGTGAACTGTTCGCGTTCCCGCGCAAAATTCACGGTCCACTTTTCTTGGTTACGACCCATACACCATGTTATTTCACCGAACTGTATATTGTTCACTCGCACGACACTTTGTTTCACAAAATGACACCACTTTTACGACCCAAAAATCACTATAAACAATAAAAATTCGATAAAATAAATTGACTCCAAACGTATCTCTTCTTCTTCTTCTTTTTATTTAATTAAAACTTGTGTTGATTGCACTGTTCCGCCAGTATCACGTGTGCAACTTTTACACGGAAAATAATAATATTCTAAAATGAACAATAAATAAACAGACTTATCCACTTAAAACAAAGATTCTAAAACCGTGGCAAATAAAAATGAAGGGTATTCCATTTTTATTTGTCACTATGAAAGATATATTACAGTTTTATATTGTTAGCTTTAATAAATTTTGATAGTAATTTCAAAAGAGTAGAGTTAACCTCTCCTGTGGCGCTTGTCAAAATTAGAGGTCCAATCAAGTGGCAGACAGTAGGGTACGAAAAAAAAAAAAAAAAGTTTTATTCCGCGGTAACTAAAACCGCTAATTTCTGCAAATTTTTGTATGAAACATGGATTTCATTTAAATACCAACGTAATCTACACAAGATTTACAAGCTTTTACCTACATTTAATATTAATTTATCATGTAATTACTATAAGTTATTAATTGTTACTTCCAAAGTACCTCAGTTTCTAACCACATTTTCAAAAAGAAAAATATGCTTAAAATTAGTGACTGAAAGTTTTCTGATTCTAATTGTACAACAACATAGGACACTAAATAAGGTTCATTTATGGCTTAAAATATTTATTTATGGCTATACAAGTTTTTATTTAAAACCGATTGAAGTAGTAGGTGAAAAAATGAAAAAATGATGGCCGAGTGCCGGTTCTTACAAAAATGTTTTTCTCTAAGAATTCACAAATCCTGGCGAATAGATTAATGCTTTAAATTAAAGCTTGATAACGAACACAGTTAATTAAATGTATTTAACCATATTACTTACCAAGATTGATGGAAATATCAAGTTTCAATGACAATTACGAAAAATTTCGAACAGCCACGGTTTTAGTACTATTTTGAAACCAAAACACGTCACACATCACATAATTAAGTTTAATTAGTTGAATTACATACTGGTTCATAGTTTACACTAACTTAACTATAAAAATCACTTCAAAATCCTCTATAAAATCGATCGATAGAGCACATTCGAGTATTAGGTGCTCACTAGTGGGCTCCGTGGCCTTTACTGACCAACGGTTTTATATTTCACTTAGAAAAGATGTGTACAACTTTACTTTTACCGCTAGTTTATTTTGTCAAAAATACTTTGAACACTAACTGTAAAGACATAGAGTTCTAAAATTTTAACTAAGAACAAAACCGACCGCACTAGTCGAGTGTTCGAAATTTTTAGGAAGAAAATCAAACAAAGAAGAACCGATTTTAGGACAATTAAATAGGATATGATTGGTTGTACCTTCATCGAAACCGCACTCACATATGGAACTGTCCCTGATTCGGATTTCCGCTAAATGGACTGGGGTGCATGAATGGCCTATACGAAGCCGACATATGATGGATACTATCTTCTTATGCAGATTGGGGTGTTTAAAAAACCATGGTTTAGGAGGGATGGTATGCTGAATGTCTGCATAGTATCCACCAATACCCTTGAGTTTCGAATTCTCCCAATGAGTATTCCACGATGTGTATAGATGAGTCCGCGAAAGGCAAGAAGCGTCATGAGAGAATAGTTTGTAATGATCTAAGGAACCAGTAGAAATCGCATTTTTCGCACATGAGTCAACTGATTCATTACCGGGAATTCCCATGTGACTGGGAACCCACGCAAGAACTATGTTGAGACCCTTCTGTTTGCAAGTAAACATAGCTTCTCTGATTTTAAGAATAGTAGGGAATTTAATTTTTGTCTTAAAAGGATTGGCTAAAATGGATTGAAGACAGCTTAGAGAATCAGTGAGAATTAAAGAGTTATTTAAACAGTGAGAAGTGGCGTTAAGTATAGCTTCTAAAATAGCAATTGATTCTCCTGTGAAGATGGATGTTCCTGGGGGACATTTAAAGCTCAGAGAGATTCTATATTTAGGGATCCAAACCGCGGAACCGACGCAACTATCCTCAGCTAATTTGGAAGCATCTGTATATATGCATAGCCAGTCTTGCCAGTGTTCAGAGATGATATTTCTAAATTCTTGAGGGGCTGAGCAGGAATTTTTAGAGATGCCAAATCAAGAATGATGGAAGGTTGGAAAATTAGTGATTCAAAGCTGTTTGAGTAAAGGGGGTTTCGAGGGAATTTAGCAATGGGAGAAGGAAGGCGATTAAATTTATGGAAACTATGGAGGATGCATGGATTATTTTGAGAATCAGAGGAACTACGTAGTGATGAAAGGAGGTCTAGTTTTCGCAATAAGGGGTGATGAGAATTTTGAGCAACCTTAACAAAAAACCGATCGCTGAGATATTGCCTACGCAGATAGAGGGGAGGATCCACACCTTCGATTTGAAGAGCGTTAATAGGCGAGGATTTCATTGCTCCCAATATGATACGTAAGCATTTAGACTGGGTTTTAGTAAGTTTATCTAGAACAGCTTTACTACCTGGGTCTAAAACGACAGATGCATAGTCAAAGTGGCTTCGTATTATAGCATTATATAATAACTTTTGGGAATAAGGGTGGGCTCCCTACCAAGTACCTGAAAGAGCACGTAGAATATTCAACCCTTTTTCAGTTTTCCCAAGAATGATGTTAAAATGCGGAATCACCGTCAATTTCGAGCCCAACGTTAGTCCCAAAAATTTGATATCCTTCCTACATGGGATAGAATCTCCGTTGAATGAGATTTGTGGATCTGGGACGATTCGTTTGCGAGTGAAGATGACACAGTTACATTTTGCGACGGATATAGAGAGACCGTGATCTGACAACCAGTCGCCAAGGTATTGTAGGGCAGAATTAAGACGAGCAATCTGAAAGGGCTTTAGAAGAAAAGTAAAGAGCTATATCATCAGCGTATTGAAGGATATTACAAAAAGAGTTAACAGTTTTATCAAGGTCGTGAGTGTAGATGTTGTAGAGTACAGGGCTTAGAACTGAGCCCTGAGGTAATCCTTTCCAAATCAAACGGGGAGGGATAACATAATCCTGATTTTTTACAGATATGGATCTACACATCAGCATGTTGCAGATGAAATGTACCAACTTCTCGGAGACACTCAGATGAAGCAATTTATGCCTGAGCACTGGAAGAAGGACATTGTCATAAGCAGAGGATATGTCTAAGAATAGTCCTACAAGGAATTCTTGTTTTTTGAACGCCAGCTGAATATCTGTCGTCAGGATGCTCAAACTATCCAACGTGCTCAGACCCTTGCGGAAACCAAATTGTGAATCGCTCAAAATTGATTTTGACTCCATAAAAAATTCAAGTCGGTTTTTAATAATATGCTCCAGTATTTTAAGGAGGACAGAAGAAAGGGCTATAGGGCGGTACGAGTTATGATCTGAAGGATCTTTTCCCGGTTTCAGAAGGGGGATTATCAACTGTTGTTTCCAGGAGTCTGTAAGGATTCCTTGATCAAAAAAGGCATTTAACAAGTTTAGATAGAGCAACTTAGCTTTTTTCGGTGATTTTATGATGACCGAATAGGGAATGCCATCAGTACCAGGGGATGAGTCAACCAAACCATTTAGTGCCAATTCAAGTTCTTCATAAGAGAAGGGATTATCTAAACTATTAGATGAAGGTAAAGCAGGAGAAGAGGAAGGAAAGCAATCAGTAGAAGGGACAGATGGGGAGCTAATTTATCAATAAAATGATTTAGCCAGGTTGAAAGGTCATTTGCCGGGGCATTTAAGGGAACGAGAGACTGGTGGTATCTTTTGATCTGCTTCCAAACCTTTGAAGAGGAAGTTCTTGGGGATATGTTCTCACAAAATTTCATCCAACCGATTTTTTTCTCTTTTAGTAAGAACTTCCTTGCCTGAGCAGCAGTCCTTTTATAGTTGATATAGTTCTCCATGGTCATTGCTTGGTTGTATCTTTTTTCGGCCTCCTTGCGTTTCTGAACCATGGCGGTACACTCAGCATCCCACCAGGGAGAGGAAATCTTATGATGTTTTTTTTAATGGGAATATGAGAATCCGCTGATGATTTTAAGGTTTCAATCAAAACAGAATAAGCAATAAGGGGATTTAGGTCATTAATATCTGGAAATGAGTTTAGTTTATCTTCGATTGAAGAGGCAAAGGAAGTCCAGTCAGCGTTACACAGTCTGTATTTTAAAAGAGGAGGGGGACGAGAAACTGAGGGTGTTTTATCAGGTAAATTTATAATAATGGGGAAATGATCGCTGCCAAAATTAGAGTCAAGAACATTCCAAGTAAAAAGAGAAGATAAATTTGGGGTGCAAAAAGATAAGTCCACTGCGGAAGCTGAGTTTTGAGTTGGAGCACACCTTCTCGTTGGACGACCATCGTTTAGGATACAAAGGTTAAGGTCATCCAAAAGATCCATAAGCAGTAACCCAGGAGGGTCTATCCTGTAAGAGCCCCAAAAAGTATGATGTGAGTTGAAGTCACCTAACACGAGGATTGGAGGAGGTAGAGAAGAAATGGCGGATTTCAATTCATTGAGCGAAGATGCATTAGGGTAGGAGATATATACAGAAACTATAGAGATATCAAACACACGCACTGCCACGACATGAATGTCTTGACTGTGAGGAGGAAGAGGGATCTGAGAATAACGGAGGGAACGCCTTACAAGAAGGGCACTACCACCGTAACCATCGATTCTATCATCTTGGAGGCATGAGTAGCCCGAGACACGAAAAAGTGAATCAGGAACTAACCACGTCTCTGAGACAGCTAAGAGAAATGGGGAATATTTATTAATAATAGAAATCAGTTCGTGTTTTTTAGATCTAATGCTTTGGCAGTTCCACTAAACTACCGTTGATGTCATTATAAGATTTTGATAAAGCAAGATTAGAGATCTGGGCAAGTTTCTCTGCAACGCTGAACGGTATGCGGTCGTTTTGACCGGAGACAATACGAAGGACAAGGGACAGGATAAGTTCCATAAGGTAATTACTATCCTCAGAGGGGACAGGAGTGGAGGGAGTGGGGTTTAAAGCACAACCATTTGGGAGAGAGGAGCGACAATCACCAACTATGGCCTGGAGAGCCTGTCGGTCATAACTCTTTCCCAGTGGAGTAGAAGAACGAGTAGGAGTGCGGGAGATTGTTTTCCTATAGGATATTGAGGACTGAGAATGTTGAGTTGGGGTTTGAGAGAGGAGTGATGAGTTAGATGGTTGAGAAGAGGGGGATTTCGTTATGTCAGCGTAGGATCTGCGCACTGCTGGATAAAAGGAGGATGCTTTCTCATATGAGACATTATCCTGGGACATCATCAATTTAATAGATTTTTGTCTCGAGTGCTCAGGGCATGACCTATTCAGGGCATAGTGTTGGCCTGAGCAATGGAGACAAGTCGACTTGTCCTCTTCGACAGCTATCTGCAGAGTGGGGTTGGGCACAACGGAAGCATCTAGGTTTGGATCGGCATTGAGCTTTTACATGTCCAAATCTACAGCAGGTCATACACTGTATGGTTGGGAGTTGGTATGTCTCAAAAGGGATGGATGTGTGACAAACAAATACTCTTTCAGGAAGGACTTGACCTTTAAATGTAACCACAACTGATTAAGTAGGGACCCAGGATGTTTTGTTGTCTATTATTTGTTTTCTGTTTAGGCGTCTAGCCTTTAAAAGAATTCCACAGCCAGCAGGGGCGGTCAGTGAATCTGCTAATTCCTCCATCGTCCAGTCTGTAGGGACACCTTTGATTAAACCAATGCGGGTCACATTGTATGTTGGGATCGTAGCCACATATTTATACATTGGTAGAAGTTCGTTGTTAATGAATTTATTAGCTGCTTCAGAGGAACTAAATTCAACGGAGATTCTATTCCTGCCAATTTTCTTAACTCCATCCAGGACAACATTCGGGATTTTATTGGTCACCAAGAACCTGCCAAATCTAATGGGTTGAATATATGTAGGAGCAGAGGGATCCGATTCAATGCGTGACACATGAACTATAAAGGGGCCTTTATCCATGTCGCTGTATGATTTGGGAGCAATCACAATAGATGGGTGAGTGTACATTGGTTGGCTGTTGTTGCTACCAATAGTAGCATCCGGAGATGTCGGGTGGTCGGAAACAGACCTTTTAGCTGGTTCGGAGGAGACGTCAGTCTCAAGACGGCGTTTAGTCGCCGATTGGGAGAACACGGGCAAGGACAGCTCCATAGGGGATGGGGTGCGATCCGGAGGATCCGGAGGGTCATGAGGTATAGGATCCATAATTACTAAACTTACCAGGAGTTAAGTAGTACACTAAAACCCTTGTTTAAGTGGAAATTAGGCTTAGATATTTTACAAAAAAAAAGCGGAAACAAAGCACTGCACAACACAAAATTTGAGAAATTATTCAATAGCACGTGTAGTAACCACATTCGCAACCCGAGCAAAAAAAAACCAAACGTATCTCACGAACTCCCGCCAGAAACTCCGACAACAAGTGACAACACGGGACAGGCGAAGACATGAGCCATACTGCCTGGTCTTTTATAGAGTTTCTTGAAGAAATATACTTACATAAACATCATAGCCTAGCCAAACACCTAAGTCATGGAAATGTATGGGTGGTTTATACATTTCAATGATTACAGGAGTTTTACACTAGAACCTGGATCAGAGTCAAATAGGAGCGCCTTTCCTTGTTTATTTATTTATTTATTTATTTATTTAAAACTTTATTGCACAAAAAAAAATATAATTGTACAATTGGTGGACTTAATGCCATGTGGCATTCTCTCCCAGTCGACCATTGGGCTAAGCAGAAAAGTTGTGTAGGCAGTGCGACAGACAAAACTAAATGAAACTAATGTAATAATAATTATAAGTTAAAAAAAAGGGCAATAAACTACACATAGTACCTTTCATATATAAACTAAATACTAGAACAACTACTTATACTAAATAAATACTATAAATATAAAACATAAATAAATAAATATAGAATGACTACGCGTAATAATGTGAGAGCAAAGTTCATGATGATGATTCCGCTTGATTTAGAAAATAAGACCGAACATTTTTCTTAAACGTGTATTTACTGGCAGACATTTTGATATTTTCGGGTAGTGCGTTCCAGAGCCGCGTGGATTGAAGAAGGAAGGAGTTGGAGACAAAGCTAGTGCGGTGAGAAGGTATGGAGAGTGTGAGTTTGTTGGAGGAGCGCAATTGGCGCGAATGTGTTGAACTAAGGAGGTTAAATTGGGATTTAAGATAAGAAGGGAAGTTGGGATCGTTTAAAATAGAGTACAGGGTACATAGAATTCTGACATTTCGCCGAAGATGAAGGGGAAGCCACTGTAACTGCAACCGGTGCTTGGATAAATGGTCGAATCTACGTAAACAGTAGTGATGAGCCCCTCACTCGTGAGGTACCTCGTTTGAGGCCCTCGTCGCAACCAAATGAGGAAGTACTCGTATTTCAACGTTGAACCACCTCACTTGTGTCCTCACTCACATCCGAAAAAGAGGTAGACAATAATACGCACGCACGAGGCCGTATGAGGACAGATAACTTATACTAATCCGCATGTATCGATACTTTTAGTCCTTTAAAGTAGCGTTTGTGCGTGTATACGCGCTTATTCGGTTGATTTAAATATAAGAAAAAAGGCTAAAAGTTCTTTCCGCAAAGAAATTAATAATGATCTTTATTCACATACAATTAGCATTGTAATTCAATCAAAAATATTTGGCGCGCTCGGAATCGGCAGCATCGACCGTCTCCCTCACTCGTTTAATGCAAAGCGGCAACGTTGAGTACGCCTCGTTGCGGACTTACTCACTCACTCGCTCATTACATTTGATTCATTCTTTCTTTACACCTCACCTCAAATGAGGGGTACCTCGCGAGCCCCTCACGAGGAAAAATGAGGCCCTCCCTCATCCTCAATAAAAAAGTAAGAGTTACACATGACTAGTAAACAGTAAATGAAACGCACACAGTTGTTGATTAAGCGATCCAGTTTATTGAGAAGTGATTTATTTAAGTCGGAGTAGCACACATCAGCATAGTCTATGATTGGAAAAATGAGTGACAGGGCAAGAGAAATTTTGGTCTTCACGGGGAGAAAATGTTTTAATCTGTAGAGGGAGCGTAATGTGGCGTTGACCTTACGACCAACCTCACTCACGTGAGTTGTCCAACTAAGCGTAGAATCGATGTGAAGACCTAAGTTCTTAACACACGAGCAGAACGGGATTACTACTCCAATGTTTCTCACTTTTATTTAATTTATCCTACTCACTGACACATTATTATAACAATGGTACCACTTTATCACAATAAATGCCGCTTAGGATAATTTCACAAAGTAACGAAATAAATTCCATCTTTTTCTTCTCGTTTCCCGCGCAAAACTCCTGACAACTGACAACCAACATTGACAACAACAGCGTTTTTTTTTGTTTCTTTGTTCCTTTCGGAAACAGCTCAAGTCTGAGACCATGCTGTCATATCAATCAATCAATCAACAGCCATTGTTCGTCCACTGGTGGACGTAGGCCTCCTTTAAGTCACGCCACAATTGTCTATCCATCCATGCTGCCATGCCTTAAGTAGGAATTCTATATTTTTAATAAATATATAAAATATCATAATAAATACTTACTTACACATAATAACTTCACCTAACCTTTTTTTTTTGTTTTCGCAGGAAAAAATGCATTACGCATACCTACTGCTTCAGGGGCAGCAGTAGGGTATGTGGGACTCTCTTGTCGGTGCCCGACAAGCATACCCACTAAAAAGATCTGCGGTGTACCTTGCAACGTATGTTGGCAGTGTATGGGTTTCCCTTAGGATGCCCTCCATGCACCGCCTACGTACGGCCTATGCCGGGCCTCAGGCATAAAATATGGGTGATCCTGTACACCAGGAACCACCCCCAGTCTGGCAAGCTGTGCAATGCGAGCGTTGAGACCCCCGGCCCAACGCCCACTAGCCTGCTAGAGGGGGGAAGTTGAGTTCGGCGTATGCCTTCTCGTCCTCCCCCATCTACGACTTCGGGTCGGGTCCGCAAGCAACCTCGCCGACCCGATCCGTGGCCACCCTTTACAATGACATTGCATGGGGCCGCCAACGTCTCACGCCCACTGATGATGCTTTAAAGAATGCGTTTGAGGACAAAGGTCTAAACAATAGATTTAGATTACTGTCAAAATTGGTGAGTAATAAATTAGAGAATTTTAACTCGCTACGTGAGTACGTAACTACTATAATGACAGTGGCTCAACAACTGCGTGACCTTGATAAGGAAATAGATGATGAGTTGCTTGCAGCCTTAATGTTACAAGGCCTAACTGAGAAATTTCAACCACTGAGAATGGCGATTGAAAATTCGAACGTAGTTCTTACCACCGACTACGTAAAAACTAAACTGTTTCAAATGGAACAAGATCATTCCCTAAAAGATTCTCCTAGTACTAGCGCACTGATATGCAAAAATCCAAGACATGAAAAAAGGAAGAAAGTGAACAAATCTGAAAACAAGAAGTTGAAGTGTTTTATTTGTGAAGGTCCACATAAAGCCATCAAGTGTCCTCAAAATCCAAAAGCAAGAAATAACAATGCTGATGCAGCAGGATTTTTGAGCACCCACGAGAGCTGTTTGGAAGATTGGATCTTGGATTCCGGCGCGTCAAGTCATATGACAAGCAAAAAAGAGTGGCTGCAGGGTTATAGGAAAAGTGATGTGCGCACGGTGATTGCATGTGCGAATGGAGATAGGATGTATGCTGAAGGATACGGAGATGTGGTGAGTGATAAAGGCCTGAACGTGAAGAATGTCATGTTTGTACCCGATCTTCATTGTAATTTGCTGAGTGTAAGTACGATTGTTAAAAACGGGTATGTAGTGGTGTTTACAAGAGATGGTTGTCAGATTGTAAAAGATGATTGTAAGATTGAGGGAGAAGTGTCTCACAAGGGTGTTTTGGAGAATGGTGTATTTAAACTAAAATCCATATTTCAGAACAAAGCCTTAGCCTCGACTATGTGTGCAGATATAGAGTTATGGCATCGGAGGATGGCGCACCTAGGGCTTAGAAATCTTACATTACTACGTGACAAACTGGCAACAGGAGTAAGTTTTTCTAATAAATCTGCGAAACTAGAGTGTGTAGCTTGTTTAACAGGAAAACAAACAAAGATACCTTTTAAGAAAAAGCCTGGTAGTCGATCTGACAAAGTATTAGGTTTGGTACACACTGATGTGTGTGGTCCAATGAGCGTAGAGTCACTCAGTGGATGTAGATATTATCTTACCTTTATAGATGATAAGACCCGAAAAACGTTTGTATATTTTCTTAGACACAAAAGTGAGGTTTTTGAAAAATTCTGTGATTTTAAAACTTTTGCAGAACGACAAACTGGACAAAAGGTCAAGAGCTTGCGGTCAGATAATGGTACCGAGTTTGTAAACAAAACGATGAAAAACTATCTGAGACAAAACGGAATTGAACATCAACTTACGGTAGAGTATACACCGGAACAAAACGGGGTTGCTGAACGAGCAAATCGCACTATTACGGAGAAAGCACGAAGCATGCTGCTAGAATCTGGTTTAGAGAAAAAGTATCGGGCTGAAGCAGTCAATAATGCTGTTTACTTAAAGAACAGATCACCTACAAAAGCGGTCAAGGACATGACTCCAGAAGAAGCTTAGAGTGGAGAAAAACAGCATCTAGGCATGGTCAGAGTGTTTGGATGTAAAGCTTACAAGCATGTTCCTGATGTCTTACGCAAAAAGTGGGACCCCAAAAGTGTGGAACTGATTCATGTTGGCTATTGCGATAGTTCAAAAGCGTACAGGCTAATAGATCCTGAAACAGGAAAACTACATAAAGCCAGAGATGTCGTATTTTTCGAATCAGAGACGTATGGCAGAAGCAATAAAGATAAGAAATCAGAAGATGTTCATGTTATTCAATTCGATAGTTTCATACCTGAATCCTCTGGAACAACTCTGCAAAATCAAGAAGTAATAGGAAATCCTGGTTTCATTGAGACAAGAGATAGCGAAATGATGCCACGTATTGTAGAAGACACGAACGAGAGTTTAGTACCGACATCTGACATAGATCAAGAGTTAAATAGTCAAGATCAAAATCACGTTGAGACAAGATCAGAAGAAGAGAGGAGATATCCGTTGAGAAATAGAGTTCCTAGAGAATATCCTGATTTTGTTTCATATCAAGCTGTAAAAGGTAGTGAAGATCCTCTGACTACAGAAGAAGCCTTATCTAGAGAAGATGGTCACATGTGGAGAGCAGCAATTCAGGAGGAGTTAGCTGCATTTAAAAAAAAAACAACACATGG
This sequence comes from Anania crocealis, assembly GCA_949315895.1. NCBI lineage: Eukaryota > Metazoa > Arthropoda > Insecta > Lepidoptera > Crambidae > Anania > Anania crocealis. Next base: position 9,937,725 of record OX438862.1, read on the forward strand.
ACATTGGTAAAGAAGCCTGAGAACAAATGCAACTTAGTTGATTCTAAATGGATATTTAGAATAAAAGAAGAGGCGGGAGGTAAGAGGTACAAAGCTCGACTTGTGGCAAGAGGCTTTTATCAAAGGCGAGGCATTGATTACTTCGAGACATTTGCCCCCGTAGTAAGGCATAGTTCTTTGAGATTGCTTATGAGTATGGCAGCACGATTTAATCTTTATGTAGACCAAATGGATGTTAAAACTGCTTTCTTAAATGGCCAACTTGAAGAAGTATATATGAAACAACCTACAGGTTTTGAGGAATCTGGGAAAGAAGGATATGTTTGTCGTCTGAACAGGGCTTTATATGGTCTTAAGCAAGCACCGAGAGCGTGGAATAAGAGATTAAATATCACATTAGAAAACCTTGGTTTTCATAGATCCAAAAATGAACCATGTGTATATTTCAGAGGTGTTAAACACAAGATGATTATTCTTGCTGTTTATGTAGATGATATGCTTATTTTTTGGAATAATGAGCAAGAAATGCGAAAAGTTAAACAAGAACTTATGTCAAATTTTGAAATGAAAGATTTAGGAAGAGCCAAGCTTATGCTTGGAATACACATAACACAGGACAAAGATGGAGTCAGTCTTGATCAAGAAGAGTATATAGATAAACTGCTACAGGCATATGGAATGGTTGATGCAAAACCAGTTGCAACACCTTCTGCTCTAGGACAGAGGTTAGAGAAACCAGTTTCTAGTATTGTACCAACTAACATTCCCTATCAAGAACTGATTGGTTCACTTTTATATGTTGCGGTATGTACGAGCCCGGACATAGCACACACAGTGAATAGTCTGAGTCAGTTTAATGGGTGTTATGATGACAGTCATTGGATAGCGGCGAAGAGAGTTCTTCGATATCTAAAAGGAACCAAATCTTTTAAGCTGAAGTATTCAAGGTCAGCAATTCAAAAAGGGATCGTCATGGGTTATGCAGATGCTGATCACGCTGGGGACCTAGACCGCAGGTCATACTCAGGATCCGTATTTCTGTGTCAAGGAGGAGCTGTCACGTGGAACAGTCAAAAGCAGAAAACAATTGCACTCTCTACAGCAGAGGCCGAGTACGTATCTTTGTCAGACGCTGCCAAAGAGGCTGTATTTCTTCGTAGGTTTGTTTCTGAAGTTACTGGAAATACATGCGATGCTATAACCTTGTTTACAGATAGTCAATCAGCAATGGCTATAGCTCTAAACCCGGTACACCACCAGCGCACCAAGCACATAGACGTGAGATATCTCTTTATAAGAGAAGCAGTTGAAAAAGGTGAGATTTGTTGGAATACAAGGAAACCTCGTGTATGGTGGCAGATATTCTAACAAAAGCATTATTGAGGGGAAAGTTTGAATGGTGTGCAAAAGGTATGGGGTTGAGTGTATGAGAAGTAAATGAGGTATATATGTTCGAGAGAGAGTTTGAAAATCTATGTATAAGGAGGAGTGTTGGAATGGATGGAATAAATCCTTATTTGTTCTTGTCATAGACATGATATACATAGACTGTCAAATGAGAAAATAATTGAATATTAAATGAGAGTCACAACATCAATAAAATAAATCTTTTTATTTAATAATGCAAAATAGTGACTGTATCACAAGCCGGTGCAGTCACCAACAGAGACGCATTCAACAGCGGGCTGCCCAAGCCCACTGGAAGCGTCTCCCGTGTGGGTTTTGGTCTGCGCCAGCCAAATGGCCGGTACCCTCCATGTCTGGAGGGCGTTCCCCTATCCGCCACCTGGGGACGCGCCCGGTAGGAGACCCAAAACTCCTTCCCTGTGAAGGGCGGGAACTTCACCTAACCTAACCTAACCTAGCCTAACTCATTGAAATGACATGTATGGGTGATTTATACATTTTGAAGATCACAGGAGTTTAACGCGAAAACGTGAATCCGAGTCAGAAAGAAGCGTTTTTTTCGCCTATGCTTTATCAGAATAAATGCCGCGTACGAAAATTTCACAAAACTATTTCGCACTAATCACATGGCAGCATGTCTCAGACCTTAGCCGGTTCCGGAAGGAACAAATAAACAACAACTCCATACTCTATTCATTCATTCTTTCATTCCTATTTCGCTGTCTTGCTTGCGTGCGGGTTGGTTGATCCGATTTCGTTCGTGTATTTTTGCAATTGCATTCTGGTTTTTTTTTTGAGTTTTTTAATGTGATAATGAAGTCTAAGAGAAGACATCAGTCATCTTCAGAAGATTCTGAATTATCTGATGGCAGTGAACATTCTAGTAGCTCATCTCCGAGTGACAGCGAAGATTCCTCTGTTTCGCAGCACCGGTACAAGAAAAAAAGAAAACGTGCTGATTCGTCGGATTCTGATAGCGTTTCTGATGATCAGAAGCGTTCGAAAAAACGTAAGCATAAGAAGAAGAAGAAGAAACATGGAAAAAAGAAGAAGCGCGCCAATTCAGAGGTAGTGGAAGATTCCGCCGACGGTTTGTCTTCAGTAAGCGAAGGAGAGATTTCTCCAAAGAAAAAACGCAAGCATAAACACAAACACAGCAAACGTGCACGAAGCTCTTCGGGCAGTGATGTAGGTCAGTAAAAATAAAAAACGGACTCGAACTAATGTTTTTTTTAAAGTGATAATTCGTATCCAATGTTAAAAAATAAATTGATTTTTTATAGAGGAAGTCCGTGTTGAACGACGATTGCACAGTGTTGTAAAGGAACGCAGAGCATCATCTGAAGAAGGCAGTCAACCCTCGCGAACTTACTACCAGTAAGTCCAAAGTACTCAAATATGCTTAGTAGGTTTTTAATCTTTCAGAACGTTTTTTTGGATCAAAATTAGGCTTTTATACTTTTCTGATACTTGTTTCTCTATAAAACAAAGAAAATATAAATGTGGGTAGATGCCAGCTATTACAATTAGTAATGTTAACAAATCTTTTTCCTTGCAATTGACTAATGTAAGTCTTATTGTAGGCCTTAATTTTAAACAAATTTCTGTAGGAAAGAGTACCGTCATTCAGAATTGGGTGAAGAGTATGAGAGAGAACGTGAAGTGCAGCGATTCTATCGAGGCTCTAGTAAGGAACGTAGACATCAGTATGAGCAACAATACCAGTATGGACGGGAACGCAATGACAGGTTATTTCTCTCTTGCTAAAAATATTTCATGAGTAATAGATGGTTTCAAGACTTAAAAAGAAAGATTATTTCCATTTGCAACTATGAGTCTTCTACAGATCATGTCCATCTATTTATTTTCCATTGTTATAATGGGAAAATCATGATCTTATGACGTTAATAAGTATATTTTGTGATGTCTCACAGATATGCATCATATCAACAAGAAAAATATGAACATAAAAACAGAGAGAAATATGGGCAAAGTTCACATTACAATGACACAAATGAAGATAACAATCATCGGAGGCAGCAACAGTTCGAAGGCTACAAGAGGTATTTATGATACATTTGGTTATAATAGCTCCTGTAAAATGAAACAATTGTCAGAGACCATGGTTTGGTTCCATTATGGTGCTTAAAATGTAAGATGCATTTATACTTAACAGGTTACTTCGGTTAAGTAGATTGCCTGACTGTCAATGCCTAACATTGTACTTGCCAGACCACCTAAATTTGTAATTGCCTATTTGTTATTTTGCCTACAGATCAAAATGCCTAAACAGCACTCAGCCTGTTATGCCAAATGTTTAAGTTTGTTTAAAATAATGCTGGCACTAGGAAAGAAGACATTAGTCTCTTTATAATACAACTATCTTCTGAGCTCTGATACATCTATACTATAGATATTATTATGCCTTTCAACAACATTGATTGCTCAGTTTGGTATACTATAACTTACTGATACTACTATAATTCTCTACCATTAACCAACTGTGATGGCCAACCCATCTGTAAGTAGTTGTGGTGATTGTAGCAAGATCCTCCTATATTAGGGACCTATGTCCAGAATAGGCTTGTTATCAATCTATTTACCCTTTGACCGCCAGTGCCAAAATACAAAACCGTGCCCAGGACGCGAAGCATACTTTTACATAAAATTTTGGCCCGATTAAGTAGTCATGTGACAAACCATTTAAAACAATGGTTATAAATACAGTAAAATGGTCAAAATTATTAGGGGTTTCTCATTTATAGGTCGTAAAAATAAATAATTCATTAAATTATATTTATTCTTATGAAACAGACTTGAATTTTAACAAGTAAAGTACTGTTAAAGAGTCGACGGTGTTCAAAACCAGATAATTTGAGAGTTATTCATGAAAAGAACAGTGGTGTTAGTTACATGTCTATAAAAATGGGCAAAATTAAACTCATTCAAAGTTCTCAAATTACACAAAAACCAAGAACTGATGTTTTCATGTAGTCATTTTATTTAACATTTAACTGATATTTCCTACTTATATTATAAACGAGTTGATTTTTGTGAATGTATGTAATAGAGGTCTGGATATTTGTTGTTACACTTGCACGCAAAAACTACAAACTGGATTACAATGAAATTAACAAAAACTTAAAATAATACATCAGTGTAACGCATAATCTATAGTTAATTCATAAATAGTGCAACAAATTTGCCATATATTATGTAATAATTGTAAAAATTTACAAAAAAAACCAATTAGGTCTCAACACTACCAATAACTGTGCAAGCGCTTGTGATGTCATAGGCGGACTCTTTAAATGCGATGTCGATGGGTGCCAATACACCCAAAATAAGCTTCTTCACGCCGCTTAAGAAAAAAATCAAGATAATATAGAAAAGGAAGCCGTGACGTCAACCTGGACTCAACAGAAATCTCAGTCATTTTTGAAAATCATTCCTGTTCGAGTCACTGGACCAGCCGCAGAAGTGGATACGTGGGCTCTCCTAGACGACGGTTCAACGGTCACCCTGGTTGATACCGATCTTGCCGCTCATATCGGAGCTAGGGGTCCTGTTGACCCACTTCAGATTGAAGCCATCACCGAAACCAAGTTAGCGGCCACAAAGTCACGACACGTTTCACTGAGATTGCAAGGCGCAACTGATTCTTACGATATAAAAGCCCGTACGATAGATAACTTGCAACGAGTATCGGAGCAAGATTTAAATCGTTGCCTGCATCTACTTGATATCAAAAATCATCTTATATATGAAAACGCAGCCCCAAAGATTCTTATCGGTCAAGACAATTGGGACTTGTTTTTGGCACTTGAAGTTAGAAAAGGACGGCGAGATCAACCTATCGCATCTTGCACAGCGCTCGGCTGGGCTTCATGGCGCGCACTCACGTACACTGGGCCAGCGTGTTAACTTCGTGCATAACTTAAGAACAGAAAGAGAAGACAATATGAACGAACAATTAAAACACTACTTTGCCATAGGAAACTTAATGATTCAACCGAAGAAACTTAAAATGATCCTGAGCTACGCGCTATAAAAATATTAGAAGAAAACACGACTTAACTAGAAAACGGCTACTATCAAACACCATTGTTGTGGAAAAATGACTCTGTCACGATGCCGAACAACCGTGACAATACCCTACAGCGTTTGTCGTCTATATAAAGAAAACTTACACGAAATTCGATACTTAAAGAAAAATACTACGAGCAGATGCGAGCTTTAATAGAGAAAGGTTACGCCGAACCTGTACCGCCGTCTAAGTCAGCCAAAACTTGTTACTTGCCACACTTTGCTGTTATAAACCCCATGAAGCCTGAAAAGCTTAGAATCGTTCACGACGCTGCGGCCAAGACCGGGGGAACCTTGCTCAATGACCAGCTTCTAACCGGGCCAGATCTTCTACAGTCCTTGCCTGGCGTTTTGATGAGATTTAGAAGACACAAGGTGGCAATTTCAGCGGATATTGCTGAAATGTTCATGCAAGTAAAAATAAACGAAAGAGATAGAGATTTTCTACGATATTTCTGGCGGGAGAATGAAGATCAACCACCCTGCGAGTTCCGGATGACGTCATTGACATTCGGCGCTAAATGTTCACCATCAACAGCCATTTTTGTAAAGAATCTTAAAAGCGCAAAAGTATAAAAAGCTCTATCCCGAAGCAACAGAGGCGATTATTAAAAATCACTACGTTGACGACTACCTCGACAGCCGTGAAACAGTAGAAGATACCATTTGCATAGCCAAACAAGTTCAAACTATGCATCATAACGGCCATTTCGAATTGAGAAAATGGAATTCCAACTCACCAGAAGTCTTACAAGAATGAGCCGAAAACGAACAACAGATACCAAGCAAGAACCTTACCTATGCCGATTCTGAACGTGTGTTAGGCTTTCTATGGAACCCACGTACCGACGAACTCACTTTTAACCTTAACTTGACGAGAATACCCGAAGAAACATTTCAACGTCATACTCCTACCAAAAGAGAAGCGCTAAAGATAGTTATGTCTCTTATCGACCCACTGGGCCTTGCTTCACCAATTACTGTTCGAGCTAAACAAATACTTCAAGAAATATGGCGTCGTGGTACATACTGGGATCAAGAAATGGACACTGATGTCGCTCTTCAATGGAGAACCTGGATGACACACCTTCAGCGCCTACGCCACGTAACGGTACCGCGATGCTATCTCCACTACAGCAACGCTGTGTTACTACAATTACATACCTTTGTAGACGCAAGCGAAGCAGCCTACGCTGCGGCACTATATTGGCGCGCTATCACCCCTGACGGCCAGATTAGCGTAACGCTAATTATGACTAAGGCAAAAGTAGCTCCGTTGAAACTTACCTCCATACCACGCCTAGAGCTCCAAGCTGCCGTAATGGGTAGTCGCATGGCCGCTGCAGTTATAACCGAACACGATCGAAAACCTAACTCGAAAATCTATTGGACCGACAGCAGAACCGTACTTACCTGGCTGAAGACCGGTTCACGTTCATACAAACCCTTCGTCGCTCATCGCATCGCCGCGCTTGAAGAGAACTCGGCGGTAAACGAATGGCGGTGGATACCGAAAAAAATGAATGTCGCGGACGACGCCACACGAGACGTACCACAAGACTTTAATAAAAATCATAGATGGTACGTTGGACCGCAATTCTTATTGGAAAACGAATCATCTTGGCCCACGGATTTCAACATAACTATAGAGCCGTCACAAGAAGAAAAATGTAATTTTTCCCATCAAAAAACAAACACTAAATCGAAGTTAATACAATGTATCTCTGAAAGTACCAGAGTTTCAAAATGGGAAATATTTGTTCGTGCCACAGCCAGAGTCTTACAGTTCATTCATTATTGCCGGCCCAAAAAAGATAGAACGCATTACAAACGTACGCGAAAAATCGAAGACAAAGATCCGAACTGGAAGAGACAAGTAAAATCCATTACGCCAAATTCTATAAAAAAGAAGTCTGAACATACGTCAATCAATACTTACGACAAGATCGACATTTCATTTTTACGAAGAGCCGAAGATTTAATTATTAGAACAAGTCAAGAAGAATCGTTTTATGAAGACATAAAAACACTAAGAAAAGGTCAAGCCATATCCAGTCAAAGCAGATTACACTCGTTATCTATTATCTATGAAAACGGCGTCATAAGACTGAATAGTCGAATAACGCAATAAGAAACGTGTGCAAGACAGAGATAGCGCCACCAGTATTAGATGGAAATAATCACATAGTAAAATTATATATAGACTACGTACATAGACAGTTGTTACATGCTGGTGTAGAGAATACAATAAATGAATGCCGCCAACAGTATTGGATATTAAGATTACGGCCAGTAACGAAAATGATAATACATCGTTGTTTGCCGTGTCGCCTGAAGAAAGAAAAATCGCCTCAGCCGTCAACGGGAAATCATCCATCATGCCGTCTCGCTCACCATCAACGAGCATTTACCTACGCCGGGATAGACTACTTCGGTCCGATTTCAGTCTCAGTCGGGCGATCGACACAAAAAAGATACGTAGCATTGTTTACATGTCTTACAACACAAGCCGTTCATCTTGAGTTGGCCGCTTCGCTTAGCACGGACTCGGCTGTAATGGCCCACCGCCGAATGATAGCCAGACGCGGGTGTCCCACTGAAATATGGTCTGATAATGGCACGAACCTCCGAGGTGCCGATCGAGCGCTCCGCCAAGCCATAGACGAAGCTACAGAACTAGAAGCTAACAAGATAATGATAAACTTTTTTTATTTTTTTTATTTATTTATTTGAAACCAAAAAACAATTTTACAACAACATGTAAGCGTTAACATTTGCTTTAGTCTAGGACTGCGTTACAGATGTTAACGCCCACCTCCAGACAGATGGGCGTTTCAGACATATTATAACTTAACAGCTAGTTATTTTAACATAAAAAGGTAAGTTAATATATATGTATATATACATACATGTGTGTGTGTGTGTGTGTGTGTGTGTGTGTGTGTGTGTGTGTGTGTGTGTGTGTGTGTGTGTGTGTGTGTGTGTGTGTGTGTGTGTGTGTGTGTGTGTGTGTGTGTGCGTGTGTGTGTGTGCGTGTGTGTGTGAAGTTTGTATTTAGGAGAAACTGGCGTTTTATTGTTCCTGGTGCGCCTTTCATGGGAGGGGCGTGGGAGCGCTTAGTCAGATCCGTGAAGACAGCACTAGCAGCAACTCAACAAAATCGTCACCCCACGGAGGAAGTTCTCGTAACGCTACTCACAGAGGCTGAGTACACGGTAAACAGCTGGCCACTAACTCATATTTCCGTCTGGCACGAAGACGCCGAAGCCATCTCGCCAAACCACTTTCTTCTTGGAGGATCAGCACGCGTACCTGTACCAGGCCACTTTAACAATCACGATCTTCTCTCTCGCTCACACTGGCGCGCCTCACAGCGCCTAGCTGACCTGTTTTGGTCGAGGTGGGTCCGTGAATATTTACCTGAACTACAAAATCGACGGAACCCCCATGACCGTGGCGCTGCACCTAAGTTTAAGGTTGGAGATGTCGTCTTCATTGCCGACAACACACTGCCTCGAAATACCTGGCCTAGAGAAATGGTGACAGCTACATACCCGGGTACTGACGGCGTCGTACGAGTGGTGGACGTCCGTACAAGAAATGGAGTGCTAAGACGACCTACAAAGAAGATTGTCATTGATCCGGCCGCCCTCCATTTTGACCAGTGTTAGTGCATCGTCACGAGGACGAAGCTCGGTGGGGGGAATGTTCCGGACGGCCGTAAATTTATAAATATTTTAGTTATTCATTGTAAAATTTATATACACTCCACTTTGCCTTGTAAATAATAGCGTAGTTTGTAATTAAAACAGTTTTCGTGTATATAGTTAACATAAGTCTGGGTAGGTTTTATTCTTCTTCTTAGCGTATCGATCAATGGCTTCTTTTTTTTTTTTTTTTGTCGCTAGATTTTTGCGGACCAGTACTTAGCCACGCGGATAGCGTTATCTGTAGCGTTGTACAAGTCCTCGCGTGTACAGGTGGTGGGACACGCTGGGCAGCTCAGCAAATGAGCTATGGTCTGGGGAGAGGTACCACACTCACAAGGCTCGTATGTGCTGTAACCCCACCTATACATATTTTCCTTACACCGGCCGACTTGGGTCCGGAGTCTATTCATAGACTTCCACGTCGGCCATGGTAAGCTGTTACCGGGGGGTAGTTTTTCGGCTGGTGGTATAGTCAGTGAGGTTGGGTATCTCTCCTTCCAGAGTCGGAGTCTGGTCTTCGGGGCATCGTCATCGAGAGGCTCTGCATTTTTTATAAAACTATGACTGCTTTTTAGTCTCTGCTGTACTAAGACATACTGGCGCATTGGGTGGCGTGGGTCTTTTTCCATTTTTTCCTTCTCGATGGAGCTAGCCACCTGTCTTCGGACTGCCGGCGGTACGATGCCGGCTAGTGGATACAGCATACCAACAGGAGTTGGCTTAAGACAGCCTGTAATAATCCGGCAAGTGTCGTTTAATGCTGTATCCACCAGGTTTGTGTGCGCGGCACGGCTCCATACTGGACTGGCGTATTCACCAGCCGAGTAGCAGAGAGCCATGCCGGTTGTCCGTGAGACATGCGGAGATGCTCCCCATTTGGTAGAAGTAAGTCGCCGCAGGATGTTGTTTCTACCGTGCACCTTCATCTTTGTGTTTGTACAGTGCTGTTTGAACGTGAGGGCTCTATCTAATGTGATGCCAAGATACTTAGGATAGGAACAGTGAGCCACGGGCACGTTACGCCATGTGATATTCAAGACTATTGGCTTCCCGGTTGCGAAGGTGGAAGACGCAAGATTGTGTTTTTGACGGGTTTTGTTTTAATGAATTGCTGTCATAGTACTTGCTAAGAACCTGCAATCCAGCCGTCAGGTGGGTTTCGACTTCTTCAAAAGATGGTGCTTGGGAAGCCAAAGCTAGGTCATCAGCGTATATAAAGCGAGTCGTGTGTGGTATTTGTGGCTGGTCATTGGTGTAGATATTAAAGAGGAGAGGGGCCAGTACACTCCCTTGTGGTAGGCCGTTCTTCTGAGGTCTCCATCTACTCTTTTCATCCAAGAGATGAACCTGAAAGTGCCGGTTGTGAAGTAGTTCACTGAGTATCCTGGTGAAATGGTGGTCTTATGTCAACTCTGTTACTTTCCACAGTAATCTTTTTATGTTAACCGTGTCATACGCAGCCGTCAGGTCAACGAATACTACTCCCGTTACTTGGCCTAACTCGTATCCGTCCTCAAGGTGTTGTGTGAGGTTTAGTGTTTGGTTACAGCAGGATTTACCTGGTCTGAACCCAGCTTGCTCTGGGATGAGTTTAGGGTCAACAACGGTTACGAGAGGATTAAGCAGCACTCGTTCCAGCAGCTTATATGTATGACACAGTAACGAAATAGGTCGGTAGCTTTTTGGATCGTTGCCCGGCTTGCCAGGTTTAATAATTGCAATAACCTTTGATTTTCGCCAGAGGCGCGGTATGCAGGTGTTAGCGAGGCAATTATTAAACAGCTCTAGCAACCAGGATACAGCACAAAGTCCAAGGTGTTTTATTTGTTCAGCGGAAACGTTGTCAGCCCCAGTAGCTTTGCCGCATTTCAGCGACTTTATGGCTTCGATGATGTCCGCTAGAACGAAGGGCTGGCTCAATGTGACACAGTTGTTCATAGAGTCATTGGTCCTGGGCAGCCTTTTCAGACGAGAGGAAGACTTTCCATTCAGGATCAACTGATGTGCGACCTGGTTTGCTGTTACTTGACCTGGCATATAAGGCTGTGGTGGTTCGCCAGTGAGTTTCCCGATAGGTTTTATTAAATAACATAAACTTTTACTCTTTTAATTTCCTAGATTAAGAGAAAACTTGAAAACAGTGTAAAATATATAGTAAAAAGTACATAAATAAATGATAAAAATTACAGCGAAAGGGGGCTCTCTACGGTATTGCCGTAGTTTTCGACAGGAGCTACTTTAGCCTATTGCCCTCTCTTTCGCACAGAGCCCCTTTTCAGTCTCGCGATATTGTGTTTGCCTCTTGCTTTTTAGCAAGCTATCGCGTTCTGACATACAAAACTAATAAATATAGAGCGACCCATCGCTGAAAGAGCATTACGACGGTAACAGTGCCCTGCCCACTTCTTCAGTAGACTCCAAGAACGCCTAAAAAGTCTCTCTTTCCTGCTCCTACTCCGCCTCTCGCTGTAATCTGCCACTGCAAGACATTCTTTTTATTTAGTCAACCCAGCCCCCAATTGTCGTGTACAATTGTTGTGGTCCTTCAAGCCGGATCAATTATTTGGGGGTAAAGTTTATACACCGTGAAATTTTAGTGGTTGTTTTCCCGCAACAGATCGATTTACCTTTAGTAGCACCATCGAATCGTGCGAGTTATTTTTTGAAAATAAAGATATCGTTGTTCTCAATTAATCAAAAAAATAATTATCAACTCAAAAGCGTGAGATACGATAGTATCTTTACAAAATGTGACGTGTTTGGGTACTGCTTGCCGCACGAAATCAATGTTCAAAGCAAAAGAAGCTCTACGCACTAAGTAATACAGCATAAACTGCACCGCGGGAGGGGCAATGACCCCGGCGGTGACCGGCTGCGGCGCGGCTAGTACCATTGGTTCAAGGTTGCTTTCGAGTTTCGTTTATCACAATCGTGAAACTGCTATTTTTTATTTGAATAAAAAAAAACTGCACAAATCTATTATACTACTAAGATAGAATCATTTTACTGCGGGAAAACAACCACTAAAATTTCACGGTGTATAAGTGAAGAACTTTTAACAACCAAGAGTGAGGTACTGAATCATATGCTTTTTTGTAGTCTAAGTACATACTCGTAGTAAATAGATCTTTTTTCTTTTTTTGAACCTGTTGTAATATAACCGAATCAATTATTAACTGTTCTTTACACCCTTGGCTGAATTTCCGGCATCCTTTTTGCTGCTCTGTTAGAATTTGAAACGTAACAAGATGCTTGTAAATTACTTGAGTGAGACACGCTGTGATAATCTTATACAATGTTTGTAAGCACGTAATTGGCCTGTATTTAGCGGAATCAGACATATCATTCTGGTCTTTCGGAAGCATATATGTTATTCCTACAGTTATGTATTTTGGCATTGTTTGAGGGTTCTGGATAAATTTATTTATATGATTGTAAAGAAATGGGTGTAGGTATGTAAACTTTTTAATCCAGTAATTGTGTATGTGATCTGTGCCAGGCGCTTTCCAATTGTGCAGTTTTTTTATTACTTTTTGGAATATATCTACAGATATCATTTCGAATTCCATTGGTTCTATATGTCGCACTCTCTGTTTCTCATTTTCCATCCATGAGGCATCATTATTATGTTCAGCGGTGTTTTCCCATTTTCCAGACCAGTAAGCTTTAAGTGCGTCTGCTTGGGGCTTGTCTGTGTGGTATGAAGTGCTAGTGTCGTGACTGGAAGATGAAGCTTGAATTGATCTATAAAACTGTTTTTCGTTGTACTGAAGTTGAGTGTTTTGACTTTTGCGAAGTGTACAAACTTTATATCTATTTAATCGACTATTAATATATAACCACCGTAAGCTTTTGTTTGAGTGTATCAAGAAAGTGAGTTTAATCTGTGTTAGGTTATTCATGAAATGTAGGTGTTTTATTGTTTAGAACAATTTCTTCTACGTATTTATTCAGCTTTACACTTCTATGCCCGTTTATACACCGTGAAATTTTAGTGGTTGTTTTCCCGCAACAGAACGATTTACCTTTAGTAGCACCATCGAATCGTGCGAGTTATTTTTTGAAAATAAAGATATAGTTGTTCTCAACTAATCAAAAAAATAATCATCAACTTAAAAGCGTGAGATACGATAGTATCTTTACAAAATGTGACGTGTTTGGGTACTGCTTGCCGCACGAAATCAATGTTCAAAGTAAAAGAAGCTCAACGCACTAAGTAATACAGCATAAACTGCACCGCGGGAGGGGCAATGACCCCGGCCGGTGATCGGCTGCGGCGCGGCTGGTACCATTGGTTCGAGGTTGCTTTCGAGTTTCGTTTATCACAATCGTGAAACTGCTATTTTTTTATTTAAATTAAAAAAAACTGCACAAATCTATTGTACTACTAAGATAGAATCATTTTACTGCGGGAAAACAACCACTAAAATTTCACGGTGTATAATGCGTAAGCCTACCTATTTTAGATCTTAAGTTCCCTATTTTCTTTTCTAATCTCATTTGTCATTTGGGATTGTTTCTACTTTTTCTTAGGAGAGATCGTTCTTGAAGCAATTCTAACTTAGGTCCGTTGATCTTTGCGGCAGTCCATGCTGCGCAGTATAAAACTGTTTGAAGGACATTAAATTCTGTATCTATGTTAGCAAACTTTGGCAACAACTTTTCATTAATGTATTTAATCGTGCTGGCTAATTTTTTAGATGGTCTTTGTTTAGGTATGCTTTGTCTGAGTGTAGGGTCAGTGTTTTTGTAAAACTCATAGGTGTTTATAAATATCATATCTATTTCACATGGACTCTCACTGAATTCATGTCCCGTCTTATTATTTACTATGTCGATGGATGGATCGTCTATAAGATGAGGTACTTCTACTGATGGTGACAATTCGTTTGATGTAGTATCATTTATCAGTATGTGTTCAGTTTGACCTGCTTGATGTTGGTCTATTTGCGAGTTAGTGAGTGTAAAGTGCAATTGTGTTGAAATTTGTGATAATTCGTGGTGTGTCTGTGATTGCAAATCATTTATGTCGTGTATTTGTAACTCTGTCTTATTATTAAATGAAACCCTATGTTGGCTTAGCTCTGCTTGTACTTCATTTTTTATTTGCATTAATCGTTGCACACTAATCATTTTATTTTTAACTATAACTCGTCTTTGGTCTGCTATTCTCTGAACTGACACATTTCCCAATTCCGGGTGTATTTCCATAACGTTCCTATGTAATATTTGCCTATACGCAGTTTTATCTCTTTCTCCTTGAGTTATTCTATAGTAAACTCTCATTATGGTTTCGTTTACTTTATTTGGCCATCTCTTCCGCTGTCCTATTTCATCGATATGATTTATGCCCATTAGAGTATCATTGCCGTTGCAGCGAAAATGATGTTCTACTTCGTTTCGGATACCGACAATTTCCGCATTACTCAGTAACTTATTGCGAATTATTGCTCTACGCTGATCTCCGGTTAGGGGCCGGCTGCCTACTAACTGTCATTAAAGGTAACATTTCGATAAACTCTTTGTGTAGTGGTGTGAGATTTCTACGAATGTCAGTTTCCAGTTTAGTGTTTATGAAGTATGACCGCATAATGAATATGTTCATATCATTTGTCCATTTCTTGCGAGTCACTTTTTACAGTTTTATTTCCACAAAACACATTTAGATTACAATAAATTTAAAAAAAAATAATAATTAATTTTTATTTAATTTTCAATGTAATGTGGCCCCAGTATGGGTAAAAGCCTCCTCCATCCCTTTCCACTTTTCTTTGTCTTTGGCCGTATGCATTAAATTTTTGCCTGCTATGTTTACCAAGTCATCTGCCAATCTTTTTCTCTGTCTTCCTACACTTCGCTTGCCACTTGGGCCATGCCATTTGGTTGTCTGGTAAGTCCATCTCTTATCTGCATATCTTGACAAATGCCCTGCCCTGCTCCACTTCTGTTTCAAACTAAAAAGAAGAGCATCTGTCAATTTCTGTATTTCTTGTTTTTTGTATTTTCCTTAGTTTTAGAATACTTGCGTGTTGTTGACAAGAAGAAATTTTGTTTTTTACTTTTTCAGTAAAGACCCATGACTGACTGGCGTATTTTTATCTTGGGAGAATGCATGAATCCATTACAGTCTTTTTAATATTAAGGCCATAATTTCCTTTCAAAATTTCCTTTTTGGCCCAGTATTTCTTCCAGGCCGTACTTATTCGTCTGTCTATTTCATTTTCATTGCTATTTGCATTGAATGACACCAATTTACCTAAGTATACATATTCATTTGTATACTCTTATCGTTTTTTCATCTACTATATTTATTTTATTTTCTCTTGACTGTTTGGCATAATTTTAGTTTTGGATGCATTCATGTGGAGGCCAATTTTGTTGCTTTCAGAGTTTATGGTTCTATGACTGTCGCAGATTCACTAAAAAGGACAATGTCATCTGCAAATCTTAGGTGTGTTAATTTTTCATTGAGTATCCATATGCCCTTATTTTTCCAGTTAATGTTCTTAAAAATGTACTCAAGTACAGCTATGAATAGCTTTGGAGATAACGGGTCATCCTGCCTCACCCCTCTTTCAATTCTGAACTCTTCACCTGGCCTTTTCAGTTTTACTCTACTCACACCCTTAGCATAGATGGATTTTATTATGTCACATATGTTTTGTTTACATGATTATTTCTAAGAGTAGTCCATATAGATTATAGATGGATGCACTATGCTGTCAAATGTTTTGGAATAGTCCACAAAAGCCAAATATATTGGTCTATTCAATTCTTTATATTTCTCTATTATTTGCTCTAATGTGTGGATATGGTCTATTGTCGAGAAATGCGTCCGGAAGCCCGCTTGTTCTATTGGCTGGTTCCTGTCAATATTTGGCGCTATTCTTCTAAGAATCATTGATGAGAAGAGTTTGTATATTGCCGATAGTAAGCTAATAGGCCTGTAGTTGCTGATGTCAAGCGGGTCCCCTTTTTTGTACAATAATATTATGTTTGATGTACTCCATTGTGATGGTACTTGCTCTTTTGTCAGTACTAAGTTAAAGAACTCTACCATATATGCCGCCAGGATTGGCGCACCGATCTTCAGGGCTTCATTTGTGATTTCGTCTTCTCCTGGACTCTTCTCGGGTTTTAGTTTTCTGATTTGAGTCATTATTTCTCTTCTGTTATTAAGTCTACTGGTGCTTCTGCTACATTTTTCTCAGATTTGCTATGAACTTCGTGTCATACTATGTAGTGATGATGGTTTTTCATATAGAGAAGTATAGAACACAGTTGCACATTATATTATACCTTTTCTATCTTTTGTTTGGCCTTTTCCACTGTTTAAACTCTGTATCCAGTCTTTGTGTGTACTCTTTAAAAGCTCTTTTAGAACTTCGGAAATTATACATATTCCTTTCAATAATTCTTCATCTTCTTCTATGGTTTGCAAAGTCTCTTCTAATTAATTTATTAGTTAGCTTAAACAGAATTTTTAGTTCCTCTCTCATTTCTTTGGACTTTTTTTCTTGTGAATATAAGTTCAGTTCTTCTAAGGATTATATTTTGAGTGTGTTAACTGATAATGTCTTTGTTGTCTGTATTTTTTGCTTTTTTATAAATTTTTAGGCTTTTTGTTATTGCTTCTTCTCAATTGTCACTAAAGGATTGTACATTCTCATTTTTCTTTACTAATTCGTTTACCCACGTATTTATAAAGAAGTAATTACTTATTGCTTAAGAAAGTCATAACATAAAGTGTTCATACCTAAGTGTTCATGCTTAAGTGAAAGAAATTGGTCACCATTAATAGTCATATTATTTGGCTGAAAATGCTAACTTTTGGTAGTTATAACTTCTAGTAATTTCTTGATTAAGGCATACAAATTGTCTCTCAAGTAATTACTTGTAGTCAAGTAATTACTTTTACTTGTTTATAAATACGGGGGTTATAATCTTGGTAAGTTCTTTTCTAGATTTTGTATATAGTTTATTTTGTCAATTTGTTGGTTGTGTTTTTAAAAGATCTTCGGCTAACTGTAGGTTTTTGAGTCTTTATTGAGCAAGTTAGAATTCTATGGTCGGATGGGAAGCTTATTTTGTTCAGAACTTCTACATTTGTCACTGATTTTGGGTTGGGGCTAATTATAAAGTCAATTTCATTCTTTGTCTTTTTATCTGGTGACATCCATGTCCACCTTCTTAAACTTTTCTTCTTTAAGTATGTATTCATTGCTGCTAGCTTGTTCTCATGTGCATATTGTATTAAGCGTTCATCTCTGGCGTTCCGAATGCCATACCCATATGAACCATACCCGAGAAAATGAGAAAGCCTGTATTTTTATTTCATAACTCGACGTTTTATACTAACAAACGTTCACATCGCTACGTGACGCCACGCTTTAAGACGTCTATGTGCAGCCCGGTGCAGTAAATTTTGATAAAATATTTTACAGTTTAAAATACACGTTCATAAAAAAATATTGCACTTTTGGAGATATTGGAGCTATGTGAACAACAGTCAAATGGTTCCTTAAGCATATTGGATAGTTAAATGGTAGCTAAGTCGTATTTATTACTTTGAATTTCTCTGTCGAAATATGAACGTTTTTTGACGTCTATAGTCGTCATTGGCGTCAGGAGCAAATATCAAAATGACGCTTTAATGCGTCGATGGCGGTCAATGAGTTAAAGCGTCGTTGGCGTTAATACATATCAATGGGTTAATACATACAAATCACGATAATGATTAATACTATTAATATTAAAAATAAACATAACCTTGATATTTGTCAGCAAATTTAATAGCCACAATACAGTATAGGCAATCTGCTACTAAGTCAATTAACATGGTAAGCATGATTGCTTTAGTGCATCTTGCATTTTAGGTACTGCTATGCTCATGGTGGCCACTACATTGCCTCTCTATTAGGGCATTGTACATGATCCTCATCTTCCTGTCCAACCATCCTTGGTGACTCCAGAAGTCATCATCTTTCCCAGATCACTACTAGCTTCTGAGACAGGTGATGGTGATTGGAGGAAACATGCACCTTGTTCAACCATGCGATTCACTCAGTGAGCACATGCTGTGGTTTTTCTTCTGCTAATGCATTCTCATTATAGGTGGCTGACTCACCTTTTTAGTATGATGAGTGTGCATTTAAGCCATTTTGAATCTATCAGAAGAATTCTTGGTTTGATTGTATTGGAACAAGATTATTTTTTATATTTTTGCTCAGCTATGTTTTTATTTGAACCTGGGGAATTGGGTACTATGAGTTCTGGTTCTGCTTTAAGTCTGCGGGCACGAAAATGGCGACGGCCGAGCGATGGCGAGGCGACGCGATGGCGGAGCGGCGGCGAAGCATACAAAAGCATGGACAGTTTATGGTAACGCGCACGAAACGGGCGGTGGCGGGGCGGAGCGATCGAGCGATGCACAGGCGGGAGGGGAGCGACGGCGGCGCGGAAGCGACGGGACCAAACTAGTTTGATTTAATCGCTCGCGATTACAGTATTGTTGTGTTTACTGACGGATAGTTTCGTGCCCACGCTACATAGGTACTACTACTCTTCGCTCCGCCCCGCGCCGCGCCGCGGTTACCATCGCGCGGCCGTCGCCATTTTCGTGCCCGCAGACTTAAGGTTCTGTCTGTACAGAATGTACAATGTAGTCACATATGACTATAACTTTTTACTGCTAAGTCACACCTATTGCAGTTGAATAAGATACCTCAGTATTAAGCTTGATATGCTTGTCTGTACAAACAATGTACTATCTCAATAAAACTATAAAAATGAAATTCATATAAATATTATATGAAGAATAGAAATAAATGAAATAAATGAAGACATATGAATTGGAGATCCTTTCTGCACTATTGCCTTGGAGAAAAAAAAGGACATTGTAGAAACCAAGTAAAGCACGTAAATCTGATAATAGTCCTACCAAGAAAGGTATAATCAAAATAATTCCAAATGGATGGATAATGGATTCATCGTAGCATTTTAATAAAACTATAAACTGATGAGAAAAAAATTATACCTATATTTTTTGTGATTTAGTTTTGTTATAGCAAAATTTTATTTTTGCAGGCAACAAAGATATGATGATCATCGCGCTCAAGAAAATTATCCCCGAAAACAAAGAGATGACAATACCTATCACTCAAGAGGAGAGGATACCAGAGGTTTGCTGACACTTATTTTCTTTGGCTGTAAAGTTTGATCATTTATGAGTGAACCTAGTCTAAAATGTGATTGGTTTTAGGGTATAATCGGTACAATCAGTATGAAGAAAGAGCAACAAAACGCCGGGAATATGATGCAAGCAGGGACTATAGGGAAAGGTATTATTTAATTTTATTTACCAGCATTTGCCCGAGACTTAAATAACATGGTTTCAATTTTAAAACCTTCCTCCTAAACTCATAATTTTTTTATTACAATCTGATCAGTGGTTTGTGAAACTCGAAGAATATATAACCTAAAGTTTATTTTTTCTTAATTTATATAACTATACTTTTACTAATCTCTGGTCAATCAGACGTGGGCAACCAGAGGCGGAACGCTATCAACAAAGAGAGTACCAGGACAAGAGAGAAAAATACCGTGAAGAAAGATTTTCAATGGAAAGGTATATATAAAATTGTGGTCTTGTCTACACATTAGTATTGTATTGCATAGCTGTCTCAGTTTATGCACATGTCCTAAAATAGGGTGAAGTAGTAGTCAGTTTGTCCACAGAAAACCTCTAAATATACTCAATTCATCCATAAAATGCTTATTCCATGATAATAGTTTTCTTTTAAAAAAGGATTGGTCTCACAAGGGTTAGGCTAGTTTTAGTAAGTTTGATTCGGGTCATTACTAATTACAGCTATACCTTACCCATGACTTTATTTTGGTACTACTACTACTACTACTACTACTACTGCTATACTTTTACCACTATTAACTTGAAAGGTACTGCACATAGTGTAGGACTACAAAACGGGTAGTTTCATGTCTGAATCAAGACGTGTGTGACAACAAGTATTCACGTTTTATAATCGATCAGTGTTGTGAGTTGCGCTCTAAATCTGCAGACAAGGCTTAAAGATAGGATTTTCACATGAGACTATTTTGGGACATATGTATATTCCAGGAATTTATTTATTTAGCAAATTCAAGAAAATTTTATTGTGCCGGACTACAAGAGAATATGTACATACTACTAATAACGGCAACGACTTGATATTGCTAAACAATAATTAAATTCCTTCTCGGTACAGCCTTATGGCAACAGAATGGTAGCTTTAATTTATTAATTAGTTTATAATCGTTTTCTACTTGTAAGCAGACTTATGTAATTAATATCAATAATAAAAATGATTTTATCAATTAAATACTTGATAATATTTCTAGTATATTCGATAGTGATTAAACAGAGTTGGTTAATACGAACAGTGTATTTGTGTGATCTCGGCATGTGTGTGAGATCTTATCGATATTTTTGTTAGTTTACCTCAAAGTTAAATGACTGTATTTGTTTTTACAGAATACCTACAGAAAATAATAATGAGTTTGATCAGAACATGCTGCTTTTGCAAAGATATTTCAGTGTTTGCACCTTAGATACTTACTCTAGATGTTTGTGAAAGATTCAGGTGTTCGGATTTATCAGACACTGAAAAAATACTGAGTTGTTGAGAATTATAAGGAGGCGTCTTAAAGACCACTTATTTTTTGTTAGTTTTTAATAACACATCTTGACTATGACTGGTTGGTCGTATTACTCTGCCTAGAGTTATGCTTTGACATTATACACGTATTCAACCTTTTTATGGTTTAATAAATCAACGTGGCAAGACGCGGATAGTTGGAAAATGTTACAAATATATTGGATCTTGATCAAATATTTTTGGTCACCAAGAACATTTGATACTGACCTGGATTGAAGAGAGTGAATTGATCGGAAACATTTTATATTTAAATAATCAGAAAACTTGCTAAATATTTTTTAATTGATGAATTTGATTAACCTGACTGCTGGAAATATGAATATGTTGAAGACATTGAAAACAGAAAACTCAAAAAAAGAGATTGAACCTAGGATTAAAAGATACAATTGAATATGTGGAATGTTTCTATGAAGAGTAATATTGACAGCGGAAGAAAAAAAATGGTGGCAACAGTTTCTACGTGGATTCTGGAAATATGTATATTCTTCTTAATTACAATATGTTTGAAGGTAATGATTATGTATCAATCAATAGAACATCACGAGTGGCAAACTCAAATTCATAATTGCTTTACAAGTTCTAACAAACAATTTGTAAAAACTGTGAACTGTAAAATGGATTTTATAAAAATTAAAAGATGTGCTTATTTCAAAATATGGTGGAAGGAATGAAAAGAGTATCTGCCAAATAACTACATGGAATGTCTACCTATGGAATGCAATAAAATTATTAAGTATTGAGAGTACACTACAGAACACATAGATGTATTTTTAAAGAAAATGTGTAGCAACACGCAAATTGTGTTTAGAAGAAATTTAGAATAAATAAAATATACAGTATTGGATAAAATTGTTGAAATAAATGCTTGATTACAGAATACTATCTTACCTGACACTTCGGTTTGTCATGTCGTTTATGTAACTACTGCTAAAGTAGTAGTAATTGTATTTCCTGAGATATCCACGATTGGATGAATTTTAGTAGGTATATCCTCGTCAAATCAGCGTTTAGATCATAACATGGTAAGTTTACGATTTACAGGAGTGTCGAAAATGTTGGTTCTTCATCATGGAGACAAGTCGATGAACGGGTTGTTTAATTCTAATAAATGAGTTTTAAAACGGGCAGAGGTTTTTAACACTCATTTTACACTATAAAAGTGTCAATGCCTAACGATAGGCCATGTTTAATGTAAAGTAGATTGAAAGTATGGTCAACAGCTTATCAAGCAGTATACTGGATGAGTAAGTTATGTAGTAAAAAAGCATTAAATTTTATCAATGGATGTTATACATACTCCATCCGTTACATTTAAAATGTAATTTTTTTTAAAGAATTTTGTTTCCTAATAGGTTGATAAGCTGTTTGTGTATTTTGTGATATATGATAAGGTTTCCAATTCCTCAAATAAAAATATATATGTAAAGTGGGAAGAATGCGTTTTCTTATTTTCAAATTTGCTTATATTTTATTTGCAATTATGTAATTTGGTTATAAGAATATATCTACTATAATGTCTCTCCTTATCAGACTAAACGAAGTTAAAACTGTATCGGGTGTCTAAAAATAATTTAGTTAGTCCATTGTGTTTCCTAATCGACGCGTGAGGAAATCGAGACTAATTTAAGGTTTTTTTACCTGCCATATTGGACTAATAAAGTGTGGTTGTGCATTTCAGACCTCGCGAAGTGCCGATGCGTCGAGACCGCCCTCGTCCTGATAAACCGCCTCTACCACAAGAACCGTTAGTATTTGTATTTTTTTCTTAATATTTTATAGTCTGATGGATTTTTTCCTTTTTCAAATTTTGGAAAAGGAAAAGGTCATTTGACAAGTTTTTATAGTTTACATCATAGTTTTTTGACATTTAATGTCAAAAAACTAGCTAGTGCGGAAGGTCTTATTATGTGATAAGAGTTTCGCCCGCGACTTAGTACGCTTGGAAGAGAAGTCCGCTTGTAAGAGTTTCGTTGTAATGCTGTTAGTGCAGTGCTGTGCTGTGCCATGTCCCACTGCAACTATCGAAGGAAGGATAAACCTGGCGACATGGATGCAGTGCGCCAGCGAGACAGACCCGGCTTAGGCCCGCGATGTCCCTCAATACCAAAGGAAATAGACAGACTTGTGCCTGACTGTTACAAGAACCAGATAATAACTAAAGTTCATAATGTATTTTTTGGAGCTTGTCGTAAAATATCAGTTATCTGTTCTATGGGATAAATAATGTAAAAATTAATTAAACATGAAACTGATACCACAATATCCTCATTCCAAATCCTTTATCCACTATGCAAGGTTGCCAGTCACAAAAAAAGCTGATTTAATTTCGATTCGATTCCATTCTGACAGTTCGATTTTAATAAGTTGATCAAATGATAATCTCTTTAGATAAGCTATTTTAAATAAGTAATGGTCTTGCAATTGTAGCAAGCTTTTTTTACTGAAAAACAATGTAGATTTATGGGATTGATGAAGATTAAAAGGTTGGAGTGTACGAAAGGGTGCGCAGGACATAACCTAACCTAACCTAACCTAACCTATTTCCAGCACAATCGTTTCTGTCACTAAATGTATCATAGTCAGCTTTTTGACAAAAGATTTGCTTTTTTTTCACATATGTCAAATGAAATGCGTTTTATGTATGGTGCTTACACTATTTTCGAAAAAGAAACATTTAATGATATTTAATTGCTTACAAAGTCCAGTAGGTTAGGAAAAGTGTAGGTTAGGTTAGGTTAGAACAGTGACCATACAAAGGCGAGAGAGCGGAGCGAGCGCAGCGAGCGTAGCGAGCGTAGCGAACGTGCCGCGGTAGCGGCCGCCGAGCGCCACAAAAATACAAAAAAAAAAAGATTAATGATTTCTAACCTCAAAATTCTATTAAAATACTTTTTTTACCGCGCGCCTCCCTGACTCTACTGAGGGGGTTTCCCCCCTGCCCCCCTCACCCTCCCCCGCCTCCAAGTCCTAAACTTTTAGTGACAGAAACGATTGCGCTGGTAATAGGTTAGGTTTAGGTTAGGTTTAGCGCACCCTTTAGACACTCTGACCGATTAAAATGTTTTGTAACCTGTTTTAAATTGCTAGTAAAATACAATCCCTTAAATGATATTTTAACTGTCTAAGTTGCTACAACTCCATATAATATTAATTGCTTAAATATTTGTAAGATATTTATACAAATATTTTAACAAAAGGTTAAGATGAAACAGCTTTTTTAATGTTTTTAAAACTGTTCTCTAAGCAAATAAATTGCTACTGTGAATTGAAAATGCAATTCCTTGTATAGAAAAGCAGAAGATTGTAGGTATAAGTAGGTAAAAAATGTGTTCAAGGAGATGATAATGTTATTATTTTCTAGTGATAATCGATTGCAATTAATTGATTGCATCGATTCGATTATTTATCGTTTTTTTTTTGTGGCAACAATGAAATGTCACAGTGACGAGACTGACATTCGTTCGATTTGCGTTTTGTTTTTTCGAGTCGTTTGTAGTTTTATGTGTTTTTGTATGATTTTCTGTTATCTCTCCACGACCCTCGCTACGATAACTTCAGTTGTATCACCTTACAATTATTAGTAACTAAAATCATTAACACTCGTCTGGAGGACGCCATAACTCTTTATTGCTTTAGTATAGTAGGAGATTAAAAAAAAGTTATGGAACTATGGAATCGGCTTAAGTGTCATGATTCATTGTATTTAATGAAATACTATGATATGAAACTTAGGAATACCGTAATAAATTATTTATTTATTTATTAATTGATGTACATGCATGCTATTTATAATATCTGTAGACTTTCTTAGTAAATGAACATACTTCACATAACCTAACTTTCGACTACAAAACATTCAATATTTCTATTACCCCATTGATTAACTGTGAAATTTAAACTCATGAAATTAAGATCCAAGACTCCATGCAAATTTACACCCTCTTAAAGAATGATTTCTGGGATAAAAATGATTCACTCGAAACCAGGAAAACCCCTTTTTAGGAGTAACCCTATTGAAAAGGTTACCATGTGATAGGGTTACCCATTTGATAGGGTTACCCATGTGATAGGGTTACCCATGTGATAGGGTTACCCATGTGATAGGGTTACCCATGTAATAGGGTTACCCATGTGATAGGGCTTTGATTGTGTTACCTCATTAGTTCGGTAACCTTTTAAATAAGGTTTAACCCCTTACCGCAAATTATGAGTTGCGCATAGAAATTAAAATAGCCTAACAGCATTCCAAAACACTTTATACGGTAAGCCTATTAAGGGGTTTTAAGTATTGGTAAGCGCATAATAAACAAATACAAATCTTTTCTCTATATTTAGAAGTTGTGATAATTGTATTGAATTTGTCAGAGAACGTTCTCGATCTCGGAGCCCCTCTCGCCGCCATCGCGACAAGCCGCGGGTGGAATCACCGGAGCGTGCCGGGCCCAAACCAGAGTCTAAACCACGAGAGCGCAAGACGAGGTAAATTTTATTATCATTTACAGGCGACTCCCATTGCAATTGTCTGCTCAGTAGGATGAAAGTATGACAACAATGGGCATGTTCATTATGGATTTGGAGTCAATCAGATACCGTTTTCCCTTTTTAACTAAACACATTCCCATTAGGGCATGCAGTTTCGTTGATTCTCAGTTTCGAAACTGGCTACGAATTTCGGAATTTCGGAAGAATAAAACAATTTTTAAGAACATAATTAAATTTATTAATTGTAAAACATAAACATCTCTCTCTATGACGGGGAAGTTCTAACAAGTCCTTACAAAAACAAACTTACAAAAACAAAATTTTACAAGAGGCGAAAAAATTTATTGATTTTTATTTTTGCCAAAAAAAGTTTAAAAAAATGTGTAAATGCCAATATTATACTTAAAATTTATTTGAAAAAAAATTAAGAGATGTTTCCATTAGTAATTTAGAATATATTTTTTTGTTTTGCGACGCGCCAAATTTTGAGCGGCATCAAAACAATGATGCCAACATTATAATTATTCAAGTTTTAATTATGTTAAATACGTCACATAATATAATGACTAAAATTTCGGAATTCCGAAATTCAGCTTGTCAGTTTCGAAACTAAGGAAATGTTGTAATTTCGAAATTTTTCCGAAATTACCTAATTTCGGAATTCCGAAATGCATGCCCTAATTCCCATAGATAAAACTCGAACGTTAAGCATAGTTAAAATCATTTATCTTTGGTCGGAATTTTGTAAACAAACCACATTTCTTTGTTTCGTTAAGATTAGTCGTCTTCTTGACCTTTCACCTTACTATCACATAACTACAATCTATCATTAAAATTATTACACTTAAATATTTATATACCCTGTGAAGTTTGTATGTCAATTTTGATTATAGCATTTATAAGATTTTTTTTTCTAAACTAATATATTCCGTTTCAAGAATAACTTTCAGTTCTATACAAATTGAGTGTACAATTAATGTTACTTGGAAACAGACAAAAATAATGACTAGAAAAAGTTACTTTCAACCTTAACTTATATGGAGAAGACAAACCAAGTGCTAATCTTCTGTGTGCAAGAGGAGTATTTTAATATTACCTGAACTGCTGAAATTAATATAAAGAAATTTTATAATTTTTGTAGATTTGCTAATGACCAAGACAACAAGGAATTCAGCTGGGGCAAGACTGAAGTGAAGAAAGAAGATGGTAAAAATGCTGGCGATAAGGAGAAACCGAACTTTGGACTCTCTGGCAAACTGACAGCGGACCAGAACACTGTCAATGGCGTGGTTATTAAATACACGCAGCCCGAAGACGCGAAGCAACCCAAGAGGAGATGGAGGTATAACTATTTACATAGCATGCTTGAATATATCTCTGCGTATATCCAGACCAAATTTGATCATCAACCTTACTTCAGTCAGAAAGAAACGGACTTTCAGCCATTCTAGCATGATTGATTAAAGAAAATGTATCAAATATTAGTAAGATTATATTTCTGTTTTCGGGTGCGTCTCATGTGATATACAATCATTTGATATAATCAAACTTTAATAACGATCACTTTACATAATAATAATTTGTTACAACAACACATGATATAATTTTGTTTGACATAACGATTACTTTGCATAACATACAGTTTATTTAATACTATTTAGTATAACATTCATAACAAATAAAACATTTTGAAATAAAACTCATTTTACATAGTCAGGTCATAAGTTCTGTCACACAATAAAATCTTTTGAATTTAGAATACTGGCCACAAAAAGGTTTATTGAATTCGAATTTCGAATTTTTCATGAAAATAAAAATGTGTACTTTTTAGAATTTTCCTCATTTTTAAATATGGAGTGACACTTAAAGAAGACCGTGTCGCAGTTATTGCGTTGCATCGTTGCCTGAAAAATTTGAATATAACCAAAAGATTCGTTTATCGTACCATAAAACGATACAATGAAGACTCTAGTGTAGATGACAGGTCAAGAAGTGGTCGCCCTCGCTCTGTTAGGACTCCAGCAGTGATAAAAGCTGTAAAGGCGCGAATTCAAAGAAATCCCATGCGTAAGCAGAAACTGTTGGCCCTTTAGATGGTGTTAAGCAGGACCACGGTGAAAAGGGTGTTAAATGAAGACTTAGGGCATAGGGCATATTGAAAAACAGGACATCGTTTGGACCCTTGTTTAATGGACCTGAGACTGAAGAGATGCCGCGCTTTGTTGAAGCGGTACGCGGGAAAAAAGCATCGGGAAAATCTATTTTCGGATGAAAAAATTTTCACCGTGGAAGAGAGCTACAACAAACAAAATAATAAGGTGTACGCACACAGCAGTGAAGAAGCGAACAACCGTATTCCGCGTGTCCAACGAGGTCATTTTCCATCCTCGCTCATGGTTTGGTTGGGAGTCTCTTATTGGGGTTTAACTGAGGTATATTTTTGTAAGAAAGGCGTAAAAACGAATGCAGTTGTGTATCAAAATACAGTCCTCAAGAACCTTATGGAACATGTTTCTCATACCATGTTTAATAACAGGCACTGGGTATTCCAACAAGATTCTGCGCCAGCTCATAGAGCGAAAAGCACACAAGACTGGCTGGCGGCGCGTGAAATCGACTTCATCTGGCACGAAGACTCCCTCCAGTCCAGATTTGAGTCCGTTAGATTACAAGATATGGCAACACTTGGAGGAAAAGGCCTGCTCAAAGCCTCATCCTGATTTGGAGTCACTCAAGGCATCCTTGATTAAGGCAGCCGCCTATATTGACATGGATCTCGTTCGTGCTGCGATAGACGACTGGCCGCACAGATTGAAGGCCTGTATTCAAAATCGCGGGGGTCATTTTATTACCATATGAATCTATGTTTTATTAAGTTCATTTTGCTATATAAATGGTTACATAAATAATGTCTAAATTATTTCATATTACACATGTGACAGAACTTATGACGTGACTAGGTATATATCGTTCATTTGTTATAAATTTGTTTGTTATAAGCATCATTTCGTATATCTATTTTTTGATATAAAAACGTTGAAATATTGATCAAAAGAAATAACCGTACTGACTGACATACATTGCTAAAATTAAGAATTTGATTGAATCCCGACTCGCCGTGGTACTTGTCTGCCCTACACTAGAGTGCAATTTTCATTCATTCATTCAAAATATTTATTTCAGGCTTGGCCCATATAGAGTTAGTAACAATTTAACTTAAGACTATTGTTAGTAAATACAGGCAAAAACATCATCATACAATTACATTAAATTAAATTACATTATTTATTTATTTATATCATTATTATTAACATTTTATTTATATTATGGTGTGTATTAACACTCATCTCTGAAGGAGTGGAGAATCCCAACGGTCTACAAAAACCTTCAGGATTGCGTTGGTACTTCCTCGGAGCCGTACCAGTGCGGAGGCGCACCGTTTCCTCATTATTGTAGTAAATCCATCGGTTCGCGCATCCGCGAACATCCCGGATGCACTACATCGCCAAGGCAGCCCCAACAGAACCCTGAAGGCATTATTATATTGGACACGCAGATCGCTGTATGCCCGCCGAGTAAAACTAACCCATAGGCTGCACGTATAAAATGATTGGCAGTATGCTTTGAAAAGCGTTAATTTGACTGCCCTAGTACAACGCGCAAACCTGCGAGCCAGCATGTTGCAGCGAACAGCCAGCGACCTACGTTCCCTCTCAATATCAAGGTTGTCCCTTAAGTCCTCAGTGACCCAGTGGCCCAAGTATTTAAAACTCTGAACCCGTTTTAGAGTCTTCCCACACAGAAAAATGTCTGGAACCTGGGTGTAGTTCATCGATCCTGCCTTAAACAATAACCATTCGCTTTTACTGGTATTGTACTTGAGCCCATGAGCCACCGCATAGGTCTCGCAAATAGAGTGGAGTCTCCGAATTCCACTAACAGATGGGCTCAACAGGACCATATTGTCTGCATAACTGATGTTATTTATACAAATCCCATCAATGTGACATCCAACATTGGCGCCGCTGAGCCCACCCATCAGCTGGTTTACATAAAGATTAAAAAGTCGTGGAGAACTTAAACCTCCCTGTCTCACCCCACATTTCAAATCATACTCATTGGAGTAAGCACCAGCCCATTTAACCATATTTTTCTGACTACTATACCAATATTTAAAAATTGATACAATTTCACTCGGCACTGTTGTTTCTGAACTAAGATTATGCCATAACAGATTGTAATTTACGAGGTCAAATGCTTTGGACAAGTCCAAAAAACAGGCAAATATTGGCGTTTTCCTATCAGTGTAGTAATGAACAGTCTGCTTGAGACACAAGATAGCATTTAAAACCCGGTGGCGCGGAGGGAATGCAGTCCTCGCTCGCAGTAACGAATCTCGGGTGCCCGGGCGAGCTGCAGCGGCTGAGGCTGGTAGCCGAAGGCGACCAGCAAGCCGAAGCTGCGGAAGCAAGTGTAGGTGCCAGAGATTTGTTACGCAAGGGCGGAAGGTCTGCACTTCCCGCAGCGCCGGAGAAGAGCAAAACAAATGCATGCATGCTTGCCTGCTTGCCTATTTGCATGTTTGCTTGCCTGCATGCATGCTGCTTGCCTACATGCATGCTGGTTGCCTGCATGGATGCTGCTTGCCTGCATGCCAGCTTGCATACACGATCATTGCCTGCAAGCATGCTGCTTGCCTGGATGCATGCTTGCTTGCCTGCTTACGTGCATGCATACCTCCTTGCCTGCGTATTTATGGCATTTCGTACTCTTAAAGATTCGGAATATACCCTATTTGGTATCTTTAAATTCTGCATTCTGACGCCTTTGTATCAAGATATCATTATCTGTTTTAAATATTATACAGGAAGAATTTTTTATCACCATCCAAATTTTAATATACTCGTACCTAGTTATCGTTTATGTAAATAATAATCTATCTGTTTTTTGACGCCGCCCGGCCGCCGGCCCGCTCGCCCCCGCGCTGCCCGCGCGCACCCTCTCCCGCCCCTCTGCCTGCGCTCCGCTATTGTGTTCTGTGGCCCTGCGCGCATGCGCCGCCGTTATCAGTCGCGTACGCAAAGTAAACAGTGTAGGGAAACCACACTAATTTGAAAAGTGCTTTGGGATAATTATTTTATTATGAAAATTTATCCCTACATTATTTTTTTCAGAAATAGGGTCTTTTAACGATACCTTATACGTAGAAAAAATTTGGATGGTGATAAAATATTCTTCTTGTATAAAAAGAGTGTTATCGTAAATGAACGTTATACTAAATGTTATCATACTAAATAAAATTATTTGTTTTTAGCATTATATCATGTGAAACGGTTATTATGCTAAATGATTATATACCAACTGTTACTTATAAGTTTTAAAATTATGTAATTTAAATTTATATCTTTCCATCATTATTTAAAAAAAGTGTTAGTGTTAGTAAAATTATATTATTTGATTGTATATGTTTTGATATTTATATGATATGTTTTTATACTAACACCCACTGTTTTCTTGAGTTTACGCGAACACTATTAATTTATTTAAGTATTTATTTTATTTTATTTTTATTTATTCGGGATAACAACAGCTTACAGAATATTCATATAATGTTACATAAAAACAAAAAACAATAGGGAAAGCCAATTAAAGTTATCCACTTGTAGGTAGGTATACATTAAACGGAGTGACACGCACACAGAGCAAACAAATCAACAAGAAACCATCCTCCATTATCTTCATTACCTATCAATTAAATGGGTTTAACTATGTTTCGTGCAAAGCAATATGCATAATCAATAAAAAATAAAAATAAGTAAAAAATATAATAATAAATAAGAAAAGCAATTTACACATATAGCTAAGCGCATTCATCCAACCTTATGATAAACAACAAGACTGAGAAGCGCCAATGTCATAAAATACATGCTGCAGTTAGCAGCGTACACACACATCCAACATACACTCATTTACACTTACATATATACACAAATACTCACATAATAAATACTACCTATATGATAATAAAATAATAAAATCACACTCTCTGGTCAACCACGATATTTATACACGCATTTTAGTGAAGCTTTATTTGGTTTTTAAATGATTTTTTCCCACCAACGAAAGGGTCCGATGTACAAAATTTTATATTGTATAGTTGTAGTATCCTATTTACTACCGAGTTTTTAGCATAGGCAGTAGAGAAGTGAGAAGTATTAAAGAGACCGGTGTGCCTTGTCCGCCGAATTGGAGTACAGAATTTAACCAGTTCCAATAGTGGTGGACTGTCTAGGCGTCCTCGGATCACATCGAATAATAAACCCATATCTAAGATCTGTCGACGTTCTTCTAGAGTAAGCATACCATAAGCCCGACATAGATCTTCATAAGACGCGACTTTATGATTTCCTTTTTACATTTGTAATTGAGGTGCTTTATGAATTTCTTCTGTATGCGTTCAATAGTGTTAATATGGATTCTATAGTACGGGGACCATATAGGGCTAGCATACTCCAAAATACTAATTTAAATTAAAGATATGTTTACGGATTTAGTACGCGTTTTTTTTTTTATTTAACCCGACGTTTCGCACACTTTACAGCGTTCATGGTCACGGGCAGACTAAGATGTTATCCGTCTTAAAGTAGGTAATTTGATCCGTAAACATATCTTTCATTACAAGATTAATATACTGTAGATGACACGGAATGCAAAATTTTGTAGAATATTATTCGTTTGTTTGTTAACTCCAATGTTTTTTGTTCAGGTTCTACCCGTTCAAGGGCGACAAAGCGCTTCCGATCCTATATATTCACCGGCAGTCTGCGTTCCTCATCGGTCGCGATAAGAAAGTGGCGGACATCCCGCTGGAGCACCCCTCCATCAGTAAGCAACACGCCGCGCTGCAGTTCCGCGCCACGCCCTTCACCCGGCCCGACGGCTCGCAGGGCCGGCGCGTGCGGCCCTACATCATAGACCTGGGTAGGTGATGTGCCTCGGGATGCAAAGTTATAAAAAGTATCGATATATCGATATCGATATATTGATATCGATATACAACGTGTTCTTTTTGATATCCCATAACTCTAGGGTATTAAACAGACCATGGTAAAGAATCAAATTGCATGAATTATTTTTCAAATATTAATTTTTTTTGTTTAATTTTTTCATACAAAGTAATTCTAAAAAGTCACGACTGTTTATGTAAAACACCTTTACCTTGTTATAAATGAACTTTTGCATGAAAACTATTTTCTCGTATCTACTTATCAATGAAACACCCACACATGTCAGTGTTTTTTTACAAGTTACGTTCTCCCGCTACTTTACTACTACACTTAAGTGTAAGTTTGCCAACGTCTCACAAAACTAAGGATTTGCCATACTGGTTACATTTTTTTTAGCAAATTTAACTAAAATTGATGTTATATTCGAAATTATTGATTTTTGA
This sequence comes from Anania crocealis, assembly GCA_949315895.1. Classification (NCBI taxonomy): domain Eukaryota; kingdom Metazoa; phylum Arthropoda; class Insecta; order Lepidoptera; family Crambidae; genus Anania; species Anania crocealis. The sequence continues at coordinate 9,970,574 of OX438862.1, forward strand.
ACCACATGTTCTAGGGCGTTTTATATTATTTTTACCTATAGAACATAACCTTAGAGTTGTATGATATCAAAAGGAACACGTTGTATATCGAATAAGTTGATACTAATTTATCGATTTATCGGTCTAGTAAAGTAGTTTTAAAAGCTTATTATAATTAATGTAGTTTTATAGCCCCTCTACATGATGGGCTATGATTGTGATCATTCGCTATACATTTCTGTGGTTTACTATAGTTTTAGATAAAAATTCAGCCTTAGTAAAATCAACTGTTGACTCGACAGTGTACAGCGAATGGTCAGCATTAGCTTGGCCCGATGATGGCCCATTCGTGTAGAGTACAGAAATACTTAAAGTACCTTCCAGACAATGGGGACTACCGTTTCTTTGCTCACCAGTTGGCGCCACTGTAGACTGAGGTCCGAAAGTATAGCTATCAAAGGCGATTGGCGCCGAAACAAAGTGTTATATCTTGAATCTAAGGTTATATTGTTTATAAATAACTATCTTGATATCAACTTAAAACTTCTGAAATAGTTGCTCTTGAGGACGCATATTTTTGCGCTTTTTCTTAATTCCGCTTTTAAAGCGTTCACATTAATCGCCAAATAATCTATATTTGCGATATTTTACGAAGGAGATAACTTTCCAGCAGGTAAATTAAAGAAATTATAATTTATGCGAGAAATTCCGCAAAAACCAGTACAAAGTGAATGATATTGGACCTCACGCGACACTAGCGCCTCTAGTGGCAAATTTACTAGCGATAGCCCCCATTCAGGTACTGCTGTACCTACTAACTGCTCTGCCGTCCGTTAACTAAAATCACGTTAAGCCACATGGGGTCGATTTTAGGGTTTTAATGCCATCGTATATAGAAAAAAAATCTCTATCGACCTATGAATGATGATGAATCATATTTGTAATGCTTGTAGTTTTTGAGATATTTTTTGCAAAAACATCGCTAAGCACAAGAAAAGTAAGAGCTTACACGACTAAAACCACGTTAATAATCAATACTTAACTAAAAGATCGCATGCAGCCCTTAACGACATAATATTTCAAACATTTCCCTTAACTTTACATAGCTAAAATACCGTTTTTCGCCAATACTACACAAGAAAGTCACAAAAATACCTTAACTGCTTTCAAGCCAAGCATTGGTGGCATAGTTTTCATTAGTATCCTAAGCTTAAACATCTTTATATGAAAATACTAAACTAGAACACCGTTAAAATCACTTAACGGGTTTTTAGCGTAGGATTCATAAGATTTAAATCAACATATACTTTTTAAAAACATTAACCTCCGATAGTTATTTACACTGTAGGTACAAATCCTCAGCTAGAAGCACTTTATGCCACAATACTTAGCTAGAAACACGCTATCTGCCGTCGCGTCCCACCCGCACGCAGGCGTTGTCCCTCTTTATCAAGTAGAGCTATTCGTACAAACATCACCAGGTTTTTTTTTCTCTTTATCTAGGACAATAAACAGTTACATAAAGGGCTTAACTATAGGGATTATTCTAGTTTAAACTTACTTATTATGTAAACAGCACCATTGTCCACAGATACGATATTAAAATTAAGTATAAATAATACGTACGTTCATTACATTTACGGCGGGGTGTTGCTTCGCCTTTAAAACATATTTTTACGAATTATTCGCACTCCAGGATACGGAGAGCCTTACAGACATAGTAGTTTTAGGTGCAAATAATGTAGGTTTTCGAGTTTTACGAATGGCATACGAGCGATAGGGTACGTGCAGGTATATTTGGTTGGTGAGTTCATTACAGTCAAATTTATTGTGTGAGATATTATACAACAGCATTAAGTCCAAGACAGTCCTTCTCACCTCAAGCTTAGACAGAGCGTACCTCTGAAGCAGAGCATCGCAGTTAGTCTTTGAATGAAAGCAACGAAAAGACATTGATCGCACAAACTTTCTTTGAACCCTCTCAATTTGTTCTTTATATTTTGAATAGAATGGGTTCCAAATTGAAGTTGCATATTCTAACTGAGATCTAATAAGTGACTTGTAAAGTAAAAGGTAGAAAGCAGGACGTTTAAATGGTTTAGCAGACCGCATGACAAGGCTGTACTGAGGCCTTACTTGTGATGTGATTGATATGAACATCGAAGTGAAGTTTTGAATCCATAAAGATTCCAAAGAGAAAGAGGTTGAAGTAGCAATGGATAAAAGGGACATTGTACGACTTTCAAGACTGCCCTATCTAGCCTATTTCAAAAACATGTTTCATGTAACATTTAAAAGAAATTTGTTGGAATTGTATTATAAAAACGACTTTCACGAACAATACACCACATAAATATCTTAAAAGTCCGCGCTTATTGAACATTTCTTTCCGTTCATCACCAAAAGGTATAGTAACATTTATAATTCCTCCGCATAAAATGTTATTTTTGAGTAACTTAACACTTACCAACAACTATTGTTTAAAAACTGTTACCCCATGATTGTGGTATATTTAATTTACACTTAAAGTACCTACTTTATTTATTTGAAATATTCTTACTATAGCCTTAATTAACTTTACTTTCGATAGAGTTAGTTATTTCGAGATTTCTACCATGTACCTTGTTTTTTATGAGTTTCCGATATTTCGGCACTGTTGCAAGCGCCATGATCGCGGAAGAACAAGGTACATGGTAGAAATCTCGAAATAACTAACTCTTACGATAGTGACCATGAAAGTTTAAAACAGTATATTTACTTTCGATGTTGTGCTTAAATTTTCGAAGCCTATGTCACTCGATCCATTGTTACGTATCCAATGAATTATGATTCATTATAATCGTTTCAGTAGTTTAGAATATTTACCCTTCCTTTGAGCTTCGCCGTAGTTGAGTTTATGAGAAGAAAATAATGTAACTAAATGCCAGTTAATACGTAACGCAATAACTATGTGATCTTATTTGTTTCACTTGTAAGACTTTCTATGTTCATTTTATTGAAATGAGTATTTAGATAAATACCAAATACTAGTATGTATTATGCGTTTTAAATATATTTTTTAAAGCACTTACTTTTAATTCTATACTATACAAACCATAGATTTAATATACTGCTGTTAGATTGGCAATGAAAAGAGACAGAATATAATGCAGCTATATGATAGAACGAGATAGATCACAAGGCCGTTCACGTACACGCTAAGAAACCGTAGTGTTTTTCTGAGTTCTGACGTCTGTCACGCGCAACACAATATTCCCTTTAGTTTTACTAGTTTCATTTTTATTATTGTAAAAAAGTGTCGAGTTGATGTATTTTTATTATGGTTACATGTTCAGTACCTGGAAGTAACTCATCTAAAAAAGGGAACCAACATAATTGTACATTTCACACGTCTACACACAATCGCGATTATCAGCAGCAAAATGCAATGTTTCAGAGCTTTGACTAAAATTTTGTATACTAATTGATAGGGCATTTCATCAGAACAAGGATTTAAATTCATATGAATTCAATTAAAAATAATATCAAATACGTGAATTTCAGCAATTACTAACGTCACTTTTGTATTTTAGTGATTGACGTTGTCGATGATATCTTATCGACATTTCATTAGCTGACATATTTCACATTGTAAACCGCATACAGCCTAAATTGTTGAAATACGTTAGAAATGGTTGAAATTGCCTAATAGAAAAGAGTGTTCGCCCAATAAATATTGGAGCATTTGCAGTTTACATTTGGACTCTAAGTGTTTTTAACACAGAGGCGTTCAGCCTGTAAAATTACGCTCTGGATCAATCTCCATATTGTTCAAGCCTCCATCAATCCCCATTAGTTAAACATTAAATATATGTATATTTAGTGTACGTTTGTAATGTGTAATTGAAAAATAAATATCAGTTTTATTTCAACTTTGGCGATCGCGATCGCAAAATGAGGCAAAATTTTTAAATACTGGCAAGTAAAGCCTACGATATTTTTTACAATAAATTGATTTTGTTCGGGGATAAGTAATTATAAAATAAAAAACATATCTAGGTATTTACTTGCAGTTTTTTGGCGTTCTTTTAATAATACTAAAAAATAAATCACCTGCGTCAACGTAAACTGTGTCGATGGAATCGATATCGAAAGCAAGCAGACAATGAAGTACCTGCACTATTTATCTCACGCACATGCTCACTTTATGCACACTAGCGTAACTAGCGTAGTTTTGGTCTCGTTTTCAGGATTCAATTGCCAATCTATCATCTATATTAAATCTATGATATAAACCTTGTTCTGCCAATAACAAACACAACTAAATATTATTATTTAATTAGTTTAGTCGATCTGAAGTCATGCGCTTACGTTATTATTTACTCTTTGAAAAAGTTCTTAACATTTTATATGAAAATTTAAATCATTTTTTAATAAAGTTCATTTACATTTAACTAAAATATGTATTTTGTTTGATGACTTTCTGCTATCCTGTAAGTAGGGACATGATCCCATTGCTATAGAAATTTTGGGGCTTCTAATCAAAAAACTACGACAACTACTTTTGACAGTCCTCTCGTGATGTTAATCTGACACTGCTTAAAGAATTCTAAAGAGACCTAAACAGGTGGAAATCTAAAGGACCAAGGTCAAGACTAAATGGCGGATCATTCATCAAAAACTCTATTTTTTTCTGTGTGGCTGTAGATGTGTGGGGTCTAGCGCTATAATGATGAAAAACCACATCGCTTCTGTTGGTTACGTAATTCCGGCCACTGTCTCAACTTCTTGCTTCAATTTCATCAGTTGTTTACAGTAGAGTTCAGAATCGATAGTCTTGCCTGGCGGTAACAGCTCATAATTAATAATGACCTTCTAATTCTACCATACACCTGACATCTCCTTGTTGCGAGTTAACCTGGGTTTTTCCAGAGTCTGAGGTCTGACCACAACCTTTTTCGCACGATCTTGTCGTACGCGATCTATTTTTCATCACCGACAGTTATTCGATAACGAAATCGAACCATTTTTTGGAGAACAACTTCTTCAAAAATGGTTCGATTTCATTACTTCGTAATAAAGAATCACAGATGAGTACACAGTTTACTAGGTTTCTTTTAGTGAGCTCACGAGGCACCCAAATATCGAGCTTTTTTTGTGTACCTAGCTTTCCTCAAATGCGCTAAAACTGTTGTGTGGTCAATTCCCAGTTTTACAGCTACAGTACTGAATATTCGCCGATCTTGCTCCACTTTTTTTTTTAAATGGCATCCATTTTATCCGTAACAGACCAGAGCGACGTGAATCTTTCACATCAAACTTTTTAGATTAAAAACGCTTAAACCAAATTTGTGTTACTTTTACAGACAATGCATCAGGTTCATGTAACAAACCCCCCCTTTGATTGAGTTTAAACTTAGAAATAAACCCGATTGAACAAACAATTAAATGATTTGGCATTGTGAGCGTCTAGATATAATAGTAGGACCGTACGTTGTGTAGAGTAGTAAGCCTGATTCTTTTAGAGGTACGTAGATGTTCAATTAGATATTCTTCAAGAGTTTAATCTGAATTGTTATACAACCCGGCATCGACTGAACCTACAGACATTTACCTAATATAATTATTTGATGTTATTTAATTTTACAACTTAATGAATAATCCACCAAAGTAGAAAACTACTAGATTAAGCTAAAATCCTTACGTTGGGCTCCTTTGAAAGTGTTTTAAACCATACTCCAACAGTAAAACAAACCTAATCCGAAAATACCGACCACTCCTTTAAATCAACCTAATCAGATGGGTTTCAATTAATTAAAATAAATTCAGTCTGAACGAACCGGAAAGAATTAATTAAACATTGTTTCAAATTCAAATCCTGTTTTGATTCAAACTAATCCAAAAATACCGAACACTCATTTAAAGGTCCATAATCAGTTAATCAGTGGTCGACCTTAAAAGCCCTCGGCATTATCACATCAGCTCGGATCAAGAAGACTTAATTAATTGAAACAAACTCAAGATCCTACAGTAATACAAACAAATCCGAAAATACCGAACACTCCTTTAAAGGTCCATAATGAAATCAGTGGTCGACCTTAAAAGCCCTCGGCATTATCACATCAGTCTGGATTAAGAGGATTTAATTAAACGGGAAATTTCAGGATCCAACAGTAATTTGAACTAATCCGAAAATACCGAACACTCCTTTAAAGGTCCATAATGAAAGCAGTGGTACGACCTTAAAAGCCCTCGGCATTATCACATCAACCCAGATTAAGAGGATATTAACAACTTGAACAAGTTCAGACTGAACCAATCAGAAGGAATTCACATAAATATAACTATTAAAATTAAATCCTACAGTAATTCAAACTAATCCGAATTAGATTGGTTTCTATTAATTTTAATAAATTCAGTCTGAACGAACCGGAAATAATTAATTAAACATTGTTTCAAATTCAAACCCTGTATTGATTCAAACTAATCCAAAAATACCGAACACTCCTTTAAAGGTCCATAATGAAATCAGTGGTCGACCTTAAAAGCCCTCGGCATTATCACATCAGCTCGGATCAAGAAGATTTAATTAATTGAAACAAACTCAAGATCCTACAGTAATACAAACAAATCCGAAAATACCGAACACTCCTTTAAAGGTCCATAATGAAATCAGTGGTCGACCTTAAAAGCCCTCGGCATTATCACATCAGTCTGGATTAAGAGGATTTAATTAAACGGGAAATTTCAGGATCCAACAGTAATTTGAACTAATCCGAAAATAATGAACACTCCTTTAAAGGTCCATAATGAAAGCAGTGGTACGACCTTAAAAGCCCTCGGCATTATCACATCAACCCAGATTAAGAGGATATTAACAACTTGAACAAGTTCAGACTGAACCAATCAGAAGGAATTCACATAAATATAACTATTAAAATTAAATCCTACAGTAATTCAAACTAATCCGAATTAGATTGGTTTCTATTAATTTTAATAAATTCAGTCTGAACGAACCGGAAATAATTAATTAAACATTGTTTCAAATTCAAACCCTGTATTGATTCAAACTAATCCAAAAATACCGAACACTCCTTTAAAGGTCCATAATGAAATCAGTGGTCGACCTTAAAAGCCCTCGGCATTATCACATCAGCTCGGATCAAGAAGATTTAATTAATTGAAACAAACTCAAGATCCTACAGTAATACAAACAAATCCGAAAATACCGAACACTCCTTTAAAGGTCCATAATGAAATCAGTGGTCGACCTTAAAAGCCCTCGGCATTATCACATCAGTCTGGATTAAGAGGATTTAATTAAACGGGAAATTTCAGGATCCAACAGTAATTTGAACTAATCCGAAAATAATGAACACTCCTTTAAAGGTCCATAATGAAAGCAGTGGTACGACCTTAAAAGCCCTCGGCACTATCACATCAACCCAGATTAAGAGGATATTAACAACTTGAACAAGTCCAGACTGAACCAATCAGAAGGAATTCACATGAATATAACTATTTTAAAATTAGATCCTACAGTAATTCAAACTAATCCAAAAATACCGAACACTCCTTTAAAGGTCCATAATGAAATCAGTGGTCGACCTTAAAAGCCCTCGGCATTATCACATTAGCTCGGATTAGGAGGATTTTAATTAAATAATCAAATTTAGAAGGAACCCATCGGAAGTAATTTAAAGAAGTACTATTCTAAACTTAGATCCTAAAGTAATTCAAACTAATCTGAAAATACCGAACACTCCTTTAAAGGTCCATAATGAAATCAGTGGTCGACCTTAAAAGCCCTCGGCATTATCACATCAGCTCGGATTAGGAGGATTTTAATTAAATAATAAAATTTAGAAGGAACCCATCGGAAGTAATTTAAAGAAGTACTATTCTAAACTTAGATCCTACAGTAATTCAAACTAATCTAAAAATACCGAACACTCCTTTAAAGGTTCATAATGAAATCAGTAGTCGACCTTAAAAGCCCTCGGCAATATCACATCAGCTCGGATTAGGAGGAATTTATTCAAATAACAAAATTAACAATAAAATATACTTTGGTAGTCTATTCAAAATTATCCGGCATGAAATTTAATAAGTATTTTATAAAATGATAACATAATTAATAAACAAAATCACACTAAATTCCAGTCTCATTCTTTTGATTAAATGGTATAATAAGATCTAATAACCTAATGATAGATGATTAAAAATATGTAGTTTAATTAATAACCTTTAATTAGGCCAATTTGTCAAATTTATATTAATGAAATAACTTTCAGAGTGAGGGAATCTATATACTTCTAGGATTCTATGAGCATGGTTCTTCATCTTATGCCCTAATAAATTCATTGAAAGTTATTAAAACTAAGAACAATTTAATTTCAATATAAAAATTAATTGCCGTTTGGCTCCCTTGACTACTCATATTCTGGTAAATTAGAGACAATCTTACATGAGTATGTAACCTGTTATTAGACTGTCAATGTACAAATTACATACTACTCATAAAAAAAATATAAAATAAATCATTTGAAATAGGTTTACATCTAGTACAAATTGGAATCATTGAATTTAACTATATAATTCATACAAAATATGATTAGCAGTCAAGTTACGAGGGCGGGTCAATAAGTCCGTGACTTTTTGAATTTCTGACCTCTTTACCGAAAAAGCAACACTACTCCTGGCAACAGGTATCTGTCAGTTGACTCCTACCAAAATTTGAACTTGCTGCGTCAGTTAGTTTGTGTCTGACAGCTATCTTTATCAGACTACCCAGTAATATGAGGAATAAATGGAAAAAAGTGAATTTCGTGTGCTTATTAAGCATTATTTTTTGCGAAAAAAAACCATTACCGAGACCAAGGCTAAGCTTGATAAATACTATGGGGACTCTGCACCATCGATTTCAATGGTAAAAAAGTGGTTTACTGAATTTCATTGTGGCCGTACAAGCACTGAAGATGCCGAACGTCCTGGACGCCCAGTTGAGGTCTCTACACCCGAAACAATCGAAAAAATTCACGATATGGTGTTGGCCGACCGAAGATTGAAAGTGCAAGAGATTGTGGAAGCCGTAGGGATCTCGCATGGCTCAGTGGTTTCAATTTTGAAAGATCACTTGGGTATGAGAAAGCTTTCCGCAAGATGGGTGCCGCGTTTGCTCACAGTCGACCACAAACGCAATCGTGTAACAACTTCACAGGAAGGTTTGGCGTTGTTTAGTCGCAATATGGAGGAGTTTTTGCGCCGTTTTGTAACCGTGGACGAAACATGGATCCATCACAACACACCAGAGACCAAACAACAGTCAAAACAGTGGGTTTCTAAGGGTGAATCAGCGCCAAAGAAGGCCAAGGTGGGTTTGTTAGCCAATAAAGTTATGGCGACTGTTTTTTAGGATGCACGTGGGATAATCTACTTTGACTACCTTCAAAAGGGAAGAACAATCAATGGGGAATATTATGCCAACTTATTGGACCGCTAGAATGACGATTTGAAAAAAAAACCGACCTCATTTGGCCAAGAAAAAAGTTCTTTTCCACCAAGACAATGCAAGGGTGCACACATGTGCAGTTGCCATGGCAAAAATCCATGAATTGGGCTATGAATTGCTCTCTCATCCGCCCTATTCTCCAGATCTGGCTCCGAGTGACTACTTCTTGTTCCCAAATCTGAAGAAATGGCTTGGTGGAAAAAGATTTGACTCCAATGATAAAGTCATCTCGCAAACAAAGGCCTATTTTGAGGACCTCGACAAATCATATTTTTTGGAAGGGATAAAAAAATTGGAGAAGCGTTGGACAAAGTGTATAGAGCTCAAGGGAGACTACGTTGAAAAATAAAATGATTTATTTATCAAAAAATCTGTGTTTTATTTCAAAAGTCACGGACTTATTGACCCGCCCTCGTATGTGTGCTTTATTTGTATTCTGGTTAAGCTAAAACAAGGTATTTAATCTGAAATAAAATTCTTGGAAATATTGAACAATTTACAACTAATTAACAATTGAAATCAAATTAAGTACTATATTTCACATCAAATCTGAATAGCGGATAAGATAACTTTATTTGTATTTTGTTAAGTCTAAAACAGGCATCTATCTAATCTGTTATATTATATGCTATGTAATTCATGAATTATATAGATATTATAAGGAAGAGGCAAATTCTTAACATTCCATGGATTCACCATGTGAATGCCCGGTCTGTAGTGTGCCAGAAAGAGAAACTCCGAGTAGCCCCGAGACTTGTGACTCGGGTGTAGGTTTTAGAGCTCTTTACGTTAACAACACTCACCTTCACTACTCGTACCGTGTTTCTCTCTCTTCCCAATCAAATCTGGTATGAATCTGCAAATGCAGATTTAGGTATTTGATGAGATTAGGTACACAACTTTCAGACCAAATCCTTTCAACAAGTTATAGATTAATTCTGCTGGTATACTTTTCCCTCCCACTCTTACAGCTTAATGACTAACTACATAACTATTTTATGTTAACTCATTTAGAAGATTATCATAATATTTGATTTGTTTCAAAAATATCAATATCAATTTTATCAGAAAATGACCTACTTCCCAATAAATTAACGATTGAGATCAATTAATGTTCTCATATAAGATATGAGTAGCGGTTAAGATAACTTTACTTGTATTTTCCCAAGTCTAAAACAAATATTATGTATGTAATCTATTATACATCTCAGTCAAACTGCTAATTGCCTATTATCAGAAAATAACTCAAAATTCTTAGAACTCACTTATTGTTTTGCTATTAGAGATGCTTTAATTAGTAAGTATGTTCAAAGATAGTTGCTTTAAAGTTTGTGACAGTTAATGAATAAGATTATGGCTTTTTTACCTGTAGTATAAAAAACACAAGATAATAACTATAAATTAAGCCATAACTTAAAATATTATAAGATCAAACTTTATCTGTCTTCTTGATTCCGGCTATTACAAAATAAATAGAATGTTGAAGTAAATAGATAAACTTTAAATAATAGTCTTTCTAACTAAACAGGAATGGTAAGACAAGGCATATTATTTAGAGCCAGATAACATTTGTGTAAGTGATTTAATTGTTATAAATTTTCTAAAAAAAAAGGTTAAGGTCATTGACATTTGTCTGAATATGTAATGGGTTCTATGGAATTTAATAGAAATAAGATAAACCTCACAAGTCTTGATTGAGAACAACTTTGCAAAAGTTTCATAGAAGTTGTTATAGATTGTTAAGATTGTTGGCATTGAATTGGTATTCTTAAAATTGTACTAAAATCACTCACCAATAACATCCTGGCATACCTTTTCCCTAAGCATCGCTGACTCTTATGTACTTTCTTACCAGGACTTCTTTTACACTTCCTAAACTAGGAAAGTACGCGAGGCTCTTCCAATTCTATGCTAGCTTGCATATAAAAACTATGAAATTATGATTCAAGGTTGCAGAAACCTTTTACTAGCCGTGTAATTGATCAAAAATCATATCGCACTTATTATTACAATATCTCAAACAATTTAACCTGACTCAACAATCACATAGTTTTCTCACAAACTTCCACTTTTGGCGCAATTTCCAGCGCGTCCCTTGAAAACCAAAGAGTATGTAAGTCAAAGCTGTCAAACCGGCGCGGCGGTCCTTGGATTCGTCCATTGAGCCAAAAACCAAAGTATACACACATTCGAAAAACTATTTCTTAATTTACTGTATTTTGATTTTATGTATTATTAGTACATTGTTTAGTTATTCTACTGCATTATTATTTTCTAAAATAGTATCTATTAGTGAACTGTGGCAAATGTACTAGATGTAGATGAATTTATTTATTACGTTAGTTATAAAAGAAAACATCTACAGAGTAATTTTTTTTTATCACCATTTTTTATATCAGGAAAGGTTGGATTGTTACATTCATAAACATCACATTATTTTTAAAATTATAAATTGTATCAAAATTATTTATAAGATTAGAAGAATAATCTTTATGTAAAAAAACAAATTAGAATTACACATTGTCCTTCTTTTCGGGTCGAAAGTCAGATCCGTATTGATATACGAGTGCAAAACGTGGAAGGTTACCAAGTCCATCTCGCACAAACTCCAGGTTTTCATCAACCGATGCCTTCGCCAAATTCTTGGTGTGTACTGGCCCGAGATAATTTTCAACGAACACTTGTTGGAACGCTGCCACGAAACCCCGATCGACCAGCAGATAAAGCGCCGCAAGTGGAACTGCATTGGCCACACTCTCCGGAGGGATCCCGATCATATTCCCAAACAGGCTCTGAATTGGAATCGCCAAGGAAAACGTAAACGTGGCCGATCCAAACAAACTTGGCATCGCGCTGTAGCAGATGAGGCGAAAAAGATAGGCAAGACTTGGAGTAAAATCAAACGCAAAGCTCAAGATCAAACGCGATAGAGAACTAGTAACTGTAGACGTCCTCTGCCCCGTCTTGGGGAGCTAGGACATTAAAATAAGATTGTCCTACTTTGAACTTTGAATTATCTTCTTCATATTTCAAACTTATTAAAACCAGCCAGATAGATATAAATGGTATAAAGTTAAGAGATTTTAAAACAAGTTCATACATTCTACATGCAAAAAAGACTTTTACCCCAACCTAATACATTTTGGTGATTACATTTTATTTCTGTAGATTCATATTTAAGAGCGGTTTTCTTGAATTTCAAGTTATTTTAAGGTCCTTTACTAAACAACTAATGATTTATTTCGTTTTTTTATTAGTAATATTCAATCCCTTAAACATAACTAAAACGCCGCTAAGCTGAAATGTTTCACGTTTAACGACGTTTTAGTGTAGTATGAGTGAGCCAAAATACTTCGATAAAAACACAAAAAGAGGATTAATTCAAAAAACTTACCTAAAAGAACACTAAATTACTTTAACGTTGGTATAGATGAGGATCAATAAAAAACTGAAATGACTATAAAGTCGTTAAGTGGCTTAGCGTTGTTTTAGATAAGCAATTTCGAATAACTTTTACCCTGAAAAAATTCTACTTTATGTACGGTGGAATCATAAGCTAAAACGTCGTTAGGATGCACTTAACGGTGTTATTGCCATGTATTTTGTTAAAAAAATCACTGTACTAAGCACAGCTAAAAGAAATAACCAGCATTTTCTTAACTTAGAACAATATATTTTTAATCAAGGTTATCCTTATTTGAAAGTAAATCTAACAAGCTATCTAGATATGTTTTTTTTTCTAGGATACATAGCTTTCAATTAGCACATTTTTTAAACATTTGCCGCTTTTTTTGCCCATAACTCAAAATTAGGTTTTGTGGCTTAACGTGATTTTAGTTAGCGGACGGCAGTTTATAATTTTTTTTACCGTACTATTTTTCGATATTTCGTTACGATATATACATTTTTTCGATATTGATATATCGATATCGGCGTATCGTTGATATACCGATGTTTATAGGTTTTCCGATATATCGTGGCATCCCTAGATGTGCTCAGTTCCGACATCGCTAGGCAGGGGCGTGCACTCCATACATGCCAATAAGCTCCGCATACCCTGAACCTAGACCTCTTCCGGCTGCGGCTAGCGGCTGCGGTTGACCGCAGTGTGGCCTGCGGTCGTGGTTGCTTCTATTCCAATAGAAACTAGTGCCCCTGTGGGTGGGTACTAGAGCGAGTGAGAGAAATGCTGCAACGTTTAGGGGTTTGGGAGGGTGTTGGGGGTGATGTGGATGGACGGAATGAGGTGGTAAATGAAGAGACGAGCATGAATTAACAGAATATTTATTTTCTCCGGCTAAGCTCTTAAAAAGCTACACAGAAATCTCAGGCGTGAGTCCTTTGTAAGGCTCTGAATTACCCCTACTTTTAAGCGAGTTGTACCACCAAACTTGTCATGTAAATTTTTACCAAACGGAATAATCTAAATTAAATTGTGTACGTTAGACTAATAAACGGCAACCGGAATTGTAGACTGCTAACTGGATTAAGAAGATGTTTCCACTTACTTCATCAAAGATAGGGTAGGGTAACCTTATGCATCCACGTGGCGTGGTACCAACCCGAATCTCATCGAGACAAGCTTCTTGCGTCTTTCATTTGATCAGCGGAAAGTCAACGTAAAACGGAAGGTAATATGCTAAGCCTGGTAGCCAAACCAAGCGAGACGGCCATCGAAAGATCTGAAAGAAACCACTTATGTTACAGAACTGCATGAAGCAACCAAATGAACGAAATCTTTCGAAATCAGCAAATATACTTACGGCACTTAACCGGAACAACGTAATAAATATTTAACGGCGATTATTAGCCGGTAACAAAATTGAGGTATCGGCCTCCATCTTCTCCTTCGGCTTCCTGGCCGACAGCCAGAGCAAAGGTGTCCTCCTCGACATCTTTACGACCCCAAGCCATATACCGAAATGAATTCAATCAAAATGAAATCCTCGAACGATTACGAAACCTCCAAATTACAAAAATGCAAATCATTGTCGCGAAGGAATTTCCGAGTGCTCAACACACTAACTCCAATCTCACCAAAACAATTGAAACAACACAAAGGACTATTTCTTTGTAAAACACATATTAAACTAACAAGAAACATTCAAACTTTTTAGGTTATTTACATTATCTTAATATTCCAATTACAATTATTAACTAAAGGCTGGTCATTTGATTAATCCCTCAACGCCCAGGCGGCAGGCGCCTGCCGCGATAACAATTGATTTCAATTGTGTCTGGAATAACTCACGATCGAGGGATTAAATTCTTTTCGTTAACAACCAGTCCTCAAGACACGTATTTTTCCCTAATAAATTCCCAATGTTTATAAACCTGCCACACTATTATTGTTTATTAACTTTTTTAAACATCTGTCGAAGGTCAAACGTCATTCTGCCAGGCTCATGAAAATTACTTCGGCTGCGTGAAGTGTCATAAACTAATTTAATGTCAACACACAATCTTAAAAATATAGAAAACAAATTTGTTATACATATTTATTGAAATAAATCATTCACGACCTTTATGAAATAAGTATGTGTTCCGTGCGTTTGCTAAACTTAGACAAACGAACGTAACGCTATTTTAGTCATTCAGAGCATACGGACAGTCGCATGCGCATCTGACAGCTCTTTGTCATTGACAGATCAATAACCAAAACAAAACTCGATTATTATTGACTGTATTAACTAAATGTGAGTATTTAGAGATTGGTGCGCAGCCCAGAAATCACAACGTGACAATGCATAGCTCAATTTTTATTCGGCAGTATCCGCTTTTCTGACATTTCACTAGATTTAGTTTAGTGGAACGACATATAACTGACGATAAATTAGTATTTTGTCATTTCACTAGATACTTTTAGTTAGAAGACGTAATAAACAAGAATATTCGACATCTACCGGTATTTCGTCATATCCCTAGGGATTTCATGAAATCCCTGATATCCTGATTTCCCTGCGACATATACAATAACAACAAGAATACGCCCGGACATTTCCATGTAGAGACGTACGAAATGTATGAACTCTAGCAATAAATGTATCAACACATCTATTAACCATTTGGATCAGTGGTAGTAAACGCTGCTTCTGAGCCATAGGTCGCGGGTTCGATCCCTGCACAGTACAAATATTTGTGTGCATGAACATGTCTGTTTGTACTGGTCTGGGTGTTTTCTATGTATTATAAGTATATATTTAAAAAATATATACTTATATGTAAGTATTTTTATCGGTTGTCTAGTAGTCAATACGACAAGCTTCGTAGTAGTAGCTTAGTTTGGGACTAGAGGCTCTGTGTGGCCCAGTGTTGCATGTCTGAAATATATTTATTTATTCTATATTCCAATAACCCAACCCTGCATAATAAATTTTCCCTTTTAAGATTCCGCAAACGGAACTTTCGTGAACAACAAGAAGGTTGAAGCGCGCCGCTACGTTGAGCTCCTAGAGCGTGATGTGGTCAAGTTCGGTTTCTCCCAGCGCGAGTACGTGCTGCTTCACGAGAACAGTAAGGACGACGCGCAAGACGATGACCACCATGACCCCGAGCCGGCGGTGGCGGACGGCATAGACGGGCTCGGCGCCGCCGTCAACACGACCGACCAGATCAAGAGGGACAAGCGCGTCAAGGAGGAGCTGGCCGCCGACGGCGAGTGACTGCCCTCTGCGTAATAGCTTGCGCAGACGAGGGATTTTGTCCGCGGACTTTTTCGTCCGCTAAAATAGGCTTACAACTGTATCAGTTAAAATCAGTTTTATTTCTGCAAATAGACCCCAGGAGGTGCTTTTATCGAATAACGTAAACGAGGGATTAAAAGTACCGCGTGCAAAAAGTCCCCCGAATCACCGAGGACATGCAGAGAGCGGACCGGACAAAAGTACGAGGAGTCCCCGAAATAAATAGAACTCGTGTGACTAGGTGAAGCAACGCACATGGCGGACTAAAGTCCGCCATGTGTGTTGCGTTAAGTTCGTGGTAAATACGCGGCGGACTTTTTATTTGCGGAGCGTACTTTTTTTCCGCCGCGGAGAAAATTCCTTCGTCTGCGCAGGCCCTAAGGTAGCCACGTTGAAAGCAGGCAACGCTGCTATACCAGCGTCCCCTTTGCTGAACGTTACTATGCTTTGTCTAACGCGAGGTGCCCATAACATACGGTGTCAAAGTAAGCCGCATTGTATTTATACCTAAGTACTATACGCACTTTTTATCAGCCCATTTGAAATTAGGCTAGACGTAAGTTAGCCACATAACATAATCCGGCGGTTTTTCCATAGTGCGCGACCTTTTGGAATACTGCGTGCTAATAGTTATAAATCTGCTAAACGCTACTCTGCTGAGACGAGCCTCGTCTCAGCAGAGTAGCGTCCAAAATGTCGAGCTCATCGGACGAAACAAAAGTTGACCTACCAGCGCTTATCGGATCCGAGGTAGTGTCTCGTACTTATGTAACTTTCAGATACTTTAACACATTGTTATGTGTGGTTTGTGGAGTAAGGCCTCGGTACTTGTCGGCGACGCTGGGTTCTTATTGGCGTTCGGCACAAAGTATTAAGATACTTATCACATTGGTATGTGTGTGTGTTGTAGAGTAAGGCCTCGGAACTTGCCGGCGACGCTCGGCTCTTATTGGCGTTCGTACACAAAGTATATAGACTTCTTGCTACTTTTTATCTGCGTGAACGGTTTTCCATAAGCGCTGACAGATCGGCGTTGATAGCTTTCTACGTGAAAGCGGCCTAAGACTGCGCTTCCAGAGAAGGGGAATTAAGCGGGGACTTAAAAAAGGTAAATTGGATTACAACTTCAAAGGTCTACCAAATATTTTAATATTTTATGCTAGTTGTGCAGCGATGACACAACAGTCAACTAAGATACAATTTATATTTGATTATTTACTTGCCCATTTTTACGTATAGTATAGATGATCTTTAGTAGGACCATTGTAGAGAAGAATTTAGTATAAACAATATGTTCATGTTGTTTTATGGTCTTGCAAGAGAATATTCAAAAAAATAAAAACTTTTTTTTTAATTATTAGAAATTAGGGATTACATAATATTAATAATCAATATTTTTTACTACAATTAACGAAAAGACAAGTTATCAATATAAAGTCTTTATACAGGGTGTAAAAAAACTAAACGCAGACCCTGAAATTACGCAATCTGAAAAGCAAACCAAGTCATATAACACAATATTATAGCTGGGAAGTGATTTTTAATTTTGGGAGTCAAAAAATATTATAATTCATAGCGCGCAATGTATAGCAGCCGGAGTGTGGGCCGCTGCGCTGGAGATGGCTGCTAAGTTCAAAATTCGTCCGCGCTGAGCCGTACATTGCATATTGTAACTATAAAAGCCTTATTATAAACGAAATAATATAAAAAAATACTATGTTTGTAAGAAGAAAAGTTTTCAAGTAACCTTTGGCAACAGTTTCTGTAATAAAATGGAAAATAAAATTGTGACTTTGACCCTCAATATCTTCGAAACCAGCTAGTTCCCAGGTATGGTTTTGAAGAAAAAAATGATCCTAGTGATGGGGACAGTACGTGGTTTTTGGATCTGCGTTTGGTTTTTTTACATCCGTTATAATAGTTAATGCAAATATGTTTATTTTACACAGTGGTGCAGATGAATACTTCAATCAAGAATATTCTTGCAGACATGTGCTTCTTATAATTTGTATTTTATGCATATACTACCTTGTCAGTAGGTATAAATCTACCGTACAATCAACATAAAAGTTATAATTATATTCATATCATAGTATCTGTAAATATAAATTTTGCTCTGAGCAAGCTTCAAGCAAGCATGTTGTGGTATAAAATTTTTGTATGAGTTTGTTATCGTAGAAAATATAATTATTAAGACAAAGTATTAGTATAGGTTATCTTTTCCTTTCTTTTACTAAGGCAAAGTAAATCTTTTTTCCTTTTCACTTGTATGCTTTATATTTAAGGACTGTGTTTTCATTTAGGATTTATGGACGCAATAATTGACTATTAATTAATAGATCGAAGCGTGAGCAATGTAATTATGGGTATGTATTATATAAATAATACCTATTTTGTATTCATTGTTACACTTGTCTCTTGTTAGAACTGTTAGGTATGTACTAAAGGAGTAATAAAAATGTATGTTTATATTATTTAGTGGCTTTTTATTTTACATTTTTTAAATCATTTCAAATGAAACAATACTACGCTTGGGCAAAGTTTTTTATGAATTATAAATAATTTACAATAAATGCACTTTACTTTTATCCACATTGACTAGCTAACTATATTCCTTAAAATATAGCTTGATTAGAATGACAGTTCTCACTGAAAGAGACGACGTAACTTTGTACCAGCGTCATACAAGTGAAACACATTTGCGCACTCAAAAATTTTGGTAACTGGCATGTTAAGAATATTTTTTATACATTGCTGTACAAATTAATAAATTTAATTATATAAAATAGATATTTAAAGTTAAAAATATTAAAATAATCCAGTCACAAAAATTACACCTAACTTTAAAGACGTCTCTACAAGGTTACGTCATTTTTCATATTCGCTAATGATGGCGTAAAATGGACAAATCGACAGACTAACAATATTTCAAAATCGAAGTAATGTAACATAAATGTTATAAATTATTTATTGAGCATTGGTTGATGCTAACAACATTAAATTGTAATTAATTATAGTTTACGCAAAATTTTCGAATTTATAAGATTCTATACGTGATAAAAATTTTCTAATTGATTTTCATGATTGTTCAAATTATTCTGATAATGATCGAGATACTGACTTATGGCCTGCGCAGACGAGGGATTTTTGCCCGCGGTGTTTTTTGTCCGCTAAAATAGATTGCTTACAACTACTTCCAATTTAACTGTATCGAGTAAACGAGGGATTAAAAGTACCGCGTACAAAAAGTCCCCCGAATTACCGAGGACATGCACAGAGCGGACCGGACAGAAGTACGAGGGAGTCCCCGAAAAAATAGAACTCGTGTGACTAGGCGCAGCAACGCACATGGCGGACTTTAGTCCGCGTTGTGCGCTCGACAGTGACGTACGTATGCACGACGATAAACGAACAAATGATCGCACATCGTGTACGTTGAGTTCGCGGTAAATCCGCGGCGGACTTTTTATTCGCGGAGCGTGCTTTTTTTCCGCCGTGGAGAAAAGTCCGTCGTCTGCGCAGGCCATTACTGTTAAATCTTAATATATCTGATTTTCGTTTTATTTTATTCGCCATAACTGTCTTTTTTTCGTTTGATCAGTCGGTTCAGTCCCATCATCAGTCATCTCAGTTTGACAGGTGTAATTCTAATCGAGCTATATTTTAAGGACTATAGCTACTAGCAGCCGAGTCTAATATTCGCTACTACATGTCTTGCCACCTATTCTATTATATACAACGAGTCCGCTCTATTTACAGTTATACAAAAGAAATAAATAATTAAATACATAACCTAAAGTTACAAGGACACGATCGGTGGATAATGTACAAGAATGATTAAAAAGCCTAATATCACAGGTCAAAATGTAGTCTTGAATACGTGCTTGTCGAAGTCGGGGTCGAACCGAAGTCGTTCCTGCGACGAGGCGGAGGCGGGGGCGGGCCGGGGCGCCGCCTCGCATAGGGACGCGCGTTTTGCGATCCCGTTCCGCAGCGGGATGATGGTCGCGTTGGGCGGGCGCGTGGCGGCCCGCAGCGAGTGCGTGCGGTACAGCGGCGGCTTGATCAGCCTGTTGGGCGCCACGCCCACGATGCTGTGCCGCGCGAACGGTGTGTACGTCATGGCCGTCCGCGGAATCTCGTACCCGTCGCCGGTGCCGGGCGACGAGTCGCTGTCGTACATGAGCTCGAGGTACTTGGGCGTGCGCTCGGGAAGCAGCCGCGACGGCTCCATCTGATCCGGAAGGTCCTCGTCTGTAACAAGTCGCCAATTCCGTCAGATTTGGATTCACTTAAACGAGTTAGATGGTTAAATATAGTGAGATGGTTTAAAACGAACCTAGGCAGGCGTTGTCATTCTCGTCCAGCAGATAGGTGCGGTTGTCGATGGCGTCTGTCATGCGGCCCATGCAGAATATTGTAATAGGTTAGTGAGGTACATAACTTAATGCATTATTTATTATAAAGATGAATCATGCGCATTAATGGAAAGGACAGACATTCTAGTCTATTTCGCTTAGCATACAGCAGCAACTTTGTAATTGCTGAATATGGAATTTCTTTATACAAGTCACGTTCTACTATCTTCATAATAACTATTAAATTTGAACACAATATGAATGAGTTTGGTCATATGAAAAGCAGACAATGAGCGTTATTTAAATTTATACTAAAAGTCTTTCTCCATGGCAAATGTGATGAAATCAAAATTACCAGAGTAGGTAGTGATTTTCGCTTAAATAATGTTATAATTATATGTATGAACTATTTAGTACTGATGTGGAGCCATCTACCTAAATTATCGTCGTTCAATGAGTACCTACAGCTTTTAACAGAATCGAGTAAGTACAAATATGTCATTTGTCATTCTTTTGCTTTATTTTTAAACAATATTCTTTTTCAGTTCGATACCTATCATCAGAGATAAAAATGCACACAAAGCTGTTTTTCCTTGCACTGTGTCGTACCGGGTAATTTGTGATGCCCTAAGCCTCTAACCCCTAAGCAGTTCCTTATAGCTCAAGGGCCTAAAATTTGCTAAGTGTTTCTAGTGCCCCCCAATATTGATGCCCGAAGCCCTTAGGCTGCTTTTAGTGTCACGCGGACCGTCAGTACGGATCGCTCCGTACCAACTAGTATATTAAATTCAAGGAGAGCGGAGTGAAGCTGACGGGTCCGTACCGCGGACCGCCCGCGCGGTTATGTAGTTAATACATTTTGGGCGGTATGGAGCAATCCGTAGCGACGGTCAGTGTCACGCTAAAACCAGCCTTAATTGGCTTTTTTTTCATAAACATTTAACGGCTTTGGACGAGTCCATACAGCCTAGTCTTTAGTTATAATGTAAATTTAAAATACATATACAATATCATAAATACTTACATAAATATAATAGCCTAACCTAACTTAAACCTAAACTAACCTAACTCATTGAAATGTAGATATGGGTGGTTTATACATTTAAATGATTACAGGAGTTTAACGCGAGAACGTGGATCACGAGTCAAATAGGAGCGCCTTTCCTTGTTTCTCACTTTTATTTGATTTATCCTACTCACTGACACATTATTATAACAATGCCACCACTTTATCACAAGAAATGCCGCTTAGGATAATTTCACTAAATTACGAAACAAAGTCCATCTTTCTCTTCTCGTTTCCCGCGCAAAACTCGCTTAATTTGCTGGGCTAATGCTAGTAGGTTCTCACCGTCAGGCAGCAGCGTGAGGTAGTGCGGCGCGGGCTCGGGCGCGGCGGCGAGCGCGCGGCGCGGCGGCGTGGCGTCCCTCAGTGCGGTCACCACCTCGAGGCACAGGCGGAAGGACGGCCGCGCCTCCGCACTGTAGCTCCAGCACTTCTGCAGCAGTTCGTAGCTACCGACAAGATATCACAGGCTGCTATTTAATTAAACTAATCTTAACGACCCGTTTATAGTCTACAAGATCCTGGGGTCGATCCCGGCCGGGTCGGGCAACAATAAGTTTAGATTTTTCGAACTTGCTCGGGTTTGTGATCACCAACCCGCATTTGACTAGCGTGGTGATTATTCCTGAGCCCATCATTGCTATTAGGCTATTTGACTGGTTTTTAAAATCCATTTTATATCAATTAGTAGAGGTTAAGGAACCCAGTAAAAGTATTTATTTTAAATGCTGGTACATATTTGCTAAAAATATCAAACTGAAAATTTTAAATTTTAATAGCGCGCCAAAACGCTATTTTGACAATATGGCGCCGCAATGGGGTCGGTGACATCACCTGCCTGTGTTGTGATCTGTAGCACATTTATCATCTACATACATTTGTTGTAAACAAATAACGAAAGTGCGATTGGATCTATATTTTAACAGTGATTTTTGTAATAAAATGAGTTTCAAATGGTATGCAGTTACAAAATGTATAAATACTTCTATGAAAACTTCGGAAAACTAGTTGTTGTAAGTGTTCCAAAGAAAGTCTAAGTGCGCCGAAAGGTTGCAACTTTTTCGGAGGGATCATAACATAGCGAATAGTACAAATGTTTTCTTCTGTGAAGAGCATTTCGATGTAGGTATGTAAACTTATTTATAATTTTTAATAATTCATTGCATGAATGTGGGTAAATATTTTGTTATTGGTTTGAGGTTATATACCTCTCATGTTTTTAACAGAATGCCTCTTGCAACTCACTTCGAATATTTCCGCTATATTCCATAATATGAACTAAAAATTGTAGCTACAGTCTTATGATTTCAATAAACATTACACTTAAAGATCCCGACTAACTGTTTGTTAGTTACAGATTTTAAATGAATGGGCAGGTTACTGCCTTTTGCTTTACAAAATCGTTGTCCATGGTAAAAGTAATTGACAGAATTTGTAAAATATTGGAAATGAATCGCACAAAAACAATTGATAATATTATTATAGGAAAATATTACTAAAATATTTTGGAAAGCTAATATAACACAAGTAGGCAAACGAAGTTGACAAGCAGGTGACGTCATCATAAACCCGACCAATTAGGAGCGTTTCGTGTCACGTGGCAAACGTTTAATTATTTCCTTTTTTATTTCTGGATTTATAAATAAATCGTTTATTATTTTCAACTTCAGTTAATAAATAACCATTTCTAAACTCATAATATACTGATAATATGATTTGGAACTTTATTTTTCGCATTTTCAATTAGCCTATTCAGTGATGAAGGCCTTTATCCTGCAGTGGTATGATTATCAGGCCGTTACTACTAAACTAAACTAGTAAATAGTTTTTATAATGTTTTCGGCTCCTTTGTCGGACTTGATCCGGTTGATGTAGTGGTGTGGTCGTCCGGTTTAGATTTCCGGTCGGGTTAATTTAGGAAACGATATTTTCTAAATTAGTTTGGGTCTGGAAGTGGGGGGGTTGTAGCCGTGCTTCGGGAGGCAGTTAAAACGTTGAAGTCAAAAAACAAGTTCCCTTAAGGCCTAACTGTGACAACAGACTATATGCCTTATAGGATACTGTTTTACAATAAAATATAAATATAGGTATAAACCTATTATCAGCATAAAATGTTTTTCTAATTTTGTCGGTTACTTTGCCATCCTTGAAAAACCCATTATGAGCTTGTCGAGTATTATATCCTCATGAAATGTATCTTATTCAATCAAAATAATTTTCGATCTAATGAAGGTAAAGGTTTGGTCAATGTCAAAAACACTTAAAGGTTGTACTTACAAGGCCGAAGGGCAATTCGGAGGACGGTCTGGGGTGCCTCCAGCTTGGACGTACGCTAGCACTTGTCGATTAGTTCGCGCCGGGTATGGTTGTTGACCCAACGACAATACCTGTTGAAATAAACAAAATTTAGTAATAATTTATAATCAGGTCCCTGTTGACTGAAGAAACTGAATATTACCTCCCAACACAATACTCCCCACGCCCACACGTCCGACTGGCAGGAGAAGACTCCATCCACGAGACATTCCACTGCCATCCACCGTACCGGTAGTAACCCTGCAGTGACAATGATACAATTAAGACACACAAAACTTTAATAATCAGTGTTATTGATTTAAAATGTAAAATACGGTTAGCTGTGTCAAACCCTGGGTCCGAAGTTTACCGTCATGATGTAGACATAAAGGTAGTTAATATAAATTTAAATTTTAATATAAATTTATAGTAAGTAGGTATGGTATCTTGCCTCGGATATTACAGATATTGGGTTTAGATGGATAAGTATAACTGTCGCATTTACCATATTTGACCTAAAGCACTAAATGGAAACAAACACCTTTTAGAAAATATAATTCCATGTTTTTCCGTCTGACTTGAACCCACATTCTTCCGCTCAACCTTCCTAGCGAATGGTTGTGGGTGCGGTGCCACCTAAGAGAGTCGATTTTTTTTTATTTAAGGATTTGCTTTTTCAGTTTACAAAAGCGAATAGCTTAAAGAAGTGTTAAAAATCAAATACCTTCTCCTTCCTTCCTATAGTAGTCGTTCTTGTAAATGTCCCTCGCTAGGCCGAAGTCCCCGATCTTGACCACGCGGCCATTGGCCCGGTGCGCCACGAGGCAGTTACGGCAGGCCAGGTCGCGATGGACGAAATGCATCTCCTCTAGGTATCGACAACCTTTAGTCACGTCCACGCACATATTGAAGAGATCGAGGAGGGTCAGCGATTCCGAGGTGTACTGAAAATAAGTTTATGACATACATCTCTGTTTCTACAACGTTTGGGACCATGGAACTTTAGCAGTCATGTCCGTAAATACAATAGGTTTTATTTAGGTTTTTTAATGCAATAATGTAAAATGTATTGTTAAGTTCTTAGGTGTCATTTTAAGTTTAGGTATAACAAAGATTATTCGTACCAGAGAAGTTCGTTTCTTCCTCAGATAGCTGAGCAGGTCGCCGCCCTCCATTAACTCCATGATGATGTAGTTGGGGTCGTTGTCGAGGCAAACGCCTAAAAGTCTCAAAATGTGCTCATGCTTAAAGTTAGACATCAACGCTGCTTCTTTCAAAAATTCGGTCTTCTCTTGTTCAGTTGCTCCTTTGCGTAATGTCTAAGACAAAATTGGAAGCATAAGTAAAACATTTTCGGCACTGGGAGATTGATTAACTATAGTAGGACTATTGTTCTTATAATTCAAAGGAGAATGGGCAAATGGGTCCGTACCCGGATGTATCAAGTTATTATACCTACCAAGAACGGTTAAATAAGTAAGTTAACGGTTAAATACCTATTGATTATGATATTATATTATAATATGTTATCTGTCTTTTTGACATAGCTAATAAGAACTTATTGTTGTCGTAAGAAGCAATAAAGAAGTTCAGCCAGAAGAAGGCGGAAAGTAGAGTCATTTCTCTACCATTGACTAAAATGCGATCGCCTGCACATTGGAGAGGCCGAGATATAGACTGGTGATATTTAAAGTGAGAACTAAGAATATCGTAAGGTATGTGGAACATGCAGCTATCACGGGAAGAAGAAGGTGATAACATTCTATAAACAAAAGCAATCAGATATTCAGCCATACCTTCACAGCAACTTTTGTGTTGGCGGTACTGCCGTTGAGCTGGCGTGCGACGCCCTCGAACACCTCACCGAAGGCACCAGAGCCGAGGAAATTGGTAAGCGTGATCTGCTCGCGCCGGATGTGCGGCAAGCTGGCCAGCTCCGCGTCCGACGGGCAATGCACGCCCTGAATCATTTTATTTGCATCTTTATTATTCATTTCTTGCCAGGGACAAGAGACAGCGCTAGAGTAGAGTGCATTATTGTTAGATTAGGTAGGTACCTATTGTTCTGTTTGCAGGCTTTTTTATTAGTGAAGTAAAGAATATTCCAAGTATGATTAATTCCGGTAGAAATACCTATGGTACGGTTCAACGATGCCTACCACTTTTTTAACCAGTTTTGGTTATCTAATAATAATAGGGGTTAAAGTATGAAATTGCCAATTTGTACTGAAAATCAAAATTGTTTATTTTTTAATTTTTAACAAATTTACATACTTACATACATACACTCACGCCTTTTTCCCGGAGGGGTAGGCAGAGACCACATCTTTCCACTTGCTACGATCCTTACAGACTACTTTCGCTTCAACCACATTCATTAATCTTTTCATACACGCTCGCCGGTTTAGGGTACTCTTGACCTGACCTTTCTTTAGAACTTCCCCGATTTGATCAAGATAAGTTCGTCGAGGCCTTCCCCTTCCAACATTTCCATTCATACTCGCCATATATATCTTTTTAGTCAACCTGCCTTCATTCATCCTCTCAATATGTCCAAACCATTTAAGCATTCCTTTTTCAATACTGGTCACTACATCCTCTTTTACACCACATCGATCCCTTATCACACTATTTTTAATCGTGTCACTCAGATTGACTCCAATCATACTTCTGAACGCTCTCATTTCTACTGCAATTACTCTGCTTTCATGTTTCCACACCCAACTTTTACTCCCATACATCAGTGTTGGAACCAACACCCCTCCATGCACAGCCAGGCGGGCCTTTCACAGTCGGACACATCAGTCAAATCATGAGGCACCCATTTTTCGTTTTTATTTTTATTTTATTGATTTGACGCAAATGAGTCAATATTGTGGGTAAGGTTACGTTAAACCATGCCGCTAATTCCTGGGTAGTTTGACTAGGATCGGCTTCCACCATCTCTCTTAATTCATCGTTAATCACCTGTGTGGGCGGTCTTCCTCGTGGCTCGTTCTTCAAGTCGAAGTTTCCATCAAGAAAGCGTTTAAACCAAAATCGCACAGTGCGTTCATTAGCAGATCCCTCTCCAAACGTAACATTGATATTGCGGGCTGTTTCTGCCGCGTTACTTCCGCGTCGGAACTCTTATTCAAAAATCACTCGAATTTTCGCGGTATCCATCTTTCTTGTCAAAGTTAAATAACAAAAACAATTGGAAGTCGATATTCAAATGTTTCACATTTTTTAAAAGAAGAACATCATAGAAACCATGTGAAAAAAGTTTCATTCGAAAACCTCAAACCATGAAGATTATAGTGTCAATTCAAAGAACCTACATATTACAATAAAACGGCAATTTCATATTTTAACCCCTAATAACTTGTCCGCTTTATACAGGGTGAAATTTTAACCATTTTCCAAAATTTTTATAGGCGTTTGCTATCGTATTTAGAGCCCATTCATGAAGTAAAAAATGTAAATCAAGCTTTCACCCGAAAATATTTTTCACAATATAGTTTTCAATTTTTCCGGTCCTAAGTAGGCCTGATAAGGTATAAAGGGAAAATTAAAAACGTATGAATAGTATCGTAATGATTAAATAAGATGCAAATCGCGTAAGAAAAGTGTTGCTAGGCGGCTGTATCAAAAATTTTAGATTTTTTGCGGACATTTTCTAAGTGCTTTATCTTGACATTTTTGTACTGGGCTATACCAAAAGAAAAAAGGCGTCATTTGTTTTTTGTCTCGTAGATTGATATATTAAAATTTGGAAGGTGGTTAAAATTTCATCCTGTATACTTACCTACATAAGTTTACCTACTTTTTAGGTTTTGTTTGCGGGCTTTTTATTGTGAAGTAAATATTGTGCCCTCCTTGATTATTTACTTGTTTAATAAAGTTTACCCAAGGACTTCGATACGTTCATGAGTTTACCACTGTTTTTAACTTCAACTTTAATTTATCTAAAAGGATCGTAATGTTTTCGTCGTAATCTTGTAAAACCTTATAATACTTTAATAGTTTATAAGACAAGTAGGTATATACATTAATATAAATATAATAATAACACATACTTTTATTCAAATGGTAAATCACCTGGTTGTAAAGTATATTCGTGGAATGTCTGATCGGTAGTTGTCGCAGTGTAGCCAACTCTACATCCGGACCTCTTCTGGTAACAATACTTTGTATTTGCATTTCCATCGCAGCTTTCTTCTTTGTTCTGTTGTTGTATGCTGTAAGAAAATATATTTTTACTGCCATAGAAAGATCATACAGAGAACATAATTGAAAACAAATAGTTAGATCTTGGTATCACATCTAAAATTTTCGTAAGCAAGTTTTGCTCACTTTGATCAAATATACCTACTAAAAGCGTGGCGGAGCGTTTTCAATTGTTTTTGGATAGTAAGGAGGTATTAAATTGAGCTTGAGGCGATAGAGGGCTACATCCTCCCCTCCTGTACATCAAGGCCCCGTTAGCGAGCACGATCGCGACTAGCTCAGCGACAGCAGTGAGACGATATTTTTTGTGCCGGCCGAGAGGAGACGCAGTCGTAGCTGCTGTTGTAGGCTGTGGCCGTAGCTGTCGTACTGTGTGTGTGATACCAACTTACTGTAGAACACAGCAGCCCCGACGGCTAGCACGAGCGCGGCCAGCGCGGCGACGGCGACGGCGAGCACGGCGGGGTGCGGGCGCGCGGCGTGCGCCAGCGGCGACGCGTTGAGCTCCGCGCCGGCCGACAGCGGCCCCCAGCCGTAGCTGTTCCGAGCCTGCACCCGCGCCATGTAACCTTCCGATATTTCGCCAGTTCCGATCAGCCAGTATGTTTCTGTTTCAATATTAACATAAATTATGATTTTAACGAGTAGGTACAAGTTACCTAAGTACCTAGTAGATTTCATATTGCATAATCTGAAGCAGTTAACAATGCATTTAAATTCTGATTTAAATATTAAAAATTATTGCTGTAAAATTAATTAAAAAAGAACTAAATTTTAAGGCTGAATGTCTGTACGCTGCATTAACTGTACCATTTGATTATTTCTGTTTTGAGGAGAGCATGTCAAGTCAAATGTAAACGTTGTAATCAAATCAGTCAAATGTAAATAATGTAATGTTAAGAAATGAGAATATTTATTTGTTTAATCAGATAACTAGATCCAAATGTTAGTAACGAATTACTAGGAAAAGGGATTAAATACAAAACATGCCGTTTTTATGTAAAACTCAATAAGTACAGTACAATACACAACTTTCATGCTGAAGTATCGGAAATTCAGAAAAAACAGGAATATACGTGAAAGTAATGCCGAATCTAAAACTCTAATTAGTAAGAAGGTATGAAGGAATTATTACAGAAAAAACGTAACATGGTTTAATAATTTACGGTTTCGCTAAGAGTGTTGAATGAAGCATGAAATTTACCTGTTCCATTGTGTAGTAGTTCGAGTCCATCGTGAAGAATTTGAATTTTCATTTCTTTAGGCATATCTGACGGTAGCCCCAATAACATCTCGTTCACGTTGTACGTGACATTCACATAGTTCACCCTGAAAAGATGATGAACACATAGGTAGGTGTGGCATTATATTCTGTATTGCTGTGAAATGTATTGTATGAATAAACATACATTACATTGTATTTTGACCAGCTTTTGTAGTATAGAAATAGCGCTGGCCCTGACGTAGAGCAAAAGTATAGCGGTCACCCTAGGCGCCAAATAGCATGGAGGTCAAAAAGCCAAATTGTAAAAAAATCTAGGCAAACGCTGAGAAGCTAAAAAAAGCTGAGAAAGTAGTGTTCCCAGATCATAATTTATAAAATTCTTAGAGACGCTGAACAATCCGTAGATTGTATTTCAGATATATCCGTAGATCTACAGACTTGAATTGTTAAAAGCTTTGAATTGTTTAGACTAAGAACAGACAGCTCTTTTGTGCACATAACCAACATCATTCCTACTCATAAAAAGAACGAAGTAGAATTTCCGTTAAATAAAAGGCTAGGCTCAACCAAAGGGCGCCTAATAAGATTCTCGCTCTACTTTGATCAAAGGCTCGGATCAGCGCTATACAGAAGAATAATAATATTTTTTATAGAATGAAGTTATTTATAAGGTATTATCTTCTATCTATATGATGAAGGTTACCTGTTTTGCGGCTTGCCCCAGACTCGGTACAAGTTGATAGGCGCGCCTCGCGTGTCCGGTTCCGACCACCACGCTCGCAGCACCCTCTCCCCTACGGCTTCCACTCGCAGCGCTCCGGGGGGGCCGGGTACGTCGCCTATAATTAATTTTTTTCATCTAATAATTGCTTATAGTTATAAATAAATATGTCCGACGCCCCGTTAGTCTAGTGGTTTAAATACCGGGCCAAGATCTCGGGGTCCTAGGTTCGAATCCCGGGTCGGGCAACAAAAAAAAAAGTTTCGAATTATCGAACGTTGCTCGGCTTTGTGATCACCAACCCGCATTTGGCAAGCGTGGTGATTATGCCAGTACACCCATTATTGCTGTGGTAACTTGAATTCAATGGAGGCCTTTTCCCTGCAGTGGGATGATTATAGGCTGTTACTTTACTTTTTACTTTTATGTCCGATTTGTCGTCGTAAAATGTAAGTAGGTAAGTACCATAGTACTTACTTACATTTTACCTCACGAGGTTTGCCATCATACAGAGAGAGGTCAATATGTAATCTCAGTAAACTAAATTTAAGCTCAAGATTAATATTTAATGTGTAAAATGATGAGCACAGTTATCAAATACTGATATATTTTAACGTTACAAATAAATTATTTAATGCACATAATACAGTGGAATAGTAAATTATAAAACTGGCTGACAATAAATAGGTATATCCGAGAAAGAAATCACAGTAGCACATGAGATTCAAACAATAACTGGTATTCAAATGTGATTACACTGGATCATAGTTTAATATTTGCTACCGTCTACAGGCCTGGATGGTTAATGTCATGAATATTTTAGTTAGTGTGATCAGGCAGCGTCCCTATTCAGTTCCATTCAGGGTCGTCATCCAAAGGGTGTAGGTAGTATAAATGAACCATAATTTCAGTTCACGTCAAGTCATGGTAACCGATAGTGAAAATAAGAGCTCACCGAGGGTGTGAAAAGTGAACCGGTCGTCGCTGGGCCAGTAGTATGGCGGCGCGTCGCGGCGGTACTGCAGACACAGGCGGAAGCGGTAGGGCGCGCGAGGGCGCAGGCCGGCCGCCACCCACTCGTCGCCGCGGTGCACGCAATCCTTCCACGTGCCGTTTGATACGTTCGCCTCGCTATATTCCACTTTGTATCTGTTGAAATTTACAACATGAAAGACACAATCGATCATGAACTTTTATTGAGGAGCTAAACGCTAGGCTTCAGAGCGTAGAAGAAGCTACTTATAAGCTGTGTCTCAGTAGCTTAATACACACACAAGAATTCATACAATGTTCTTTTAGAAGGTAGGTGAGGTCACCTCACTGTGAGGTAACCTGAAATTAATAACCTTATGAAATAAACTCAGTTGCTGGTTCTGGTTCAGTTCTCAGGTTACAGTCTCTGATAATTAGACGTATAACAATTAAATAGTCTGTATTAATTTGTACCTTACGTCTAAATGTGGAAGAAGACTACATTATTTTAATACCAGCTGTTGCAGGCGACTTCGTACGCGTAGTAATTTAATACTATCCCACAGGAATCATACTTTTTTCCAGGATAAAAAGTCGCCTATGTGCTTCTCGTATTCCAGTCATTTGCGAACTGATTTCATCTAGCCTACACGTTATTGCAGCTAATGAACTAACAGCGTGACAAATTTAATTCCGATCCGCTCAGTCATTTTAGCGTGAAAGAAAAACAAACATCCATACATTCTCACAAACTTTTGCGTTTGTAGTATTAGTATTTTTAAAAGGATAACTGACCTGTATATGGTGTAATCGGCAGGCGGCGGCCACGTTATCCTCAGTCGCGTGGGTGAGGGCATGCCTAGCCGCAGCGGCGGCGGCGCGGGGTACGTGCGCATGTGGAGTGGCGCGCTGTCGGCCGCCTGCGCGCTGTGCGCAGAGCGCGCGCGCACCCACACCGCGTAGCGCGTGCCCGCCGCCAAACGAGAAACTACTACGCTGCCCTGCCGCGTCTCTGAGACCTCGAACGTGCTGTGCTCTGGTCGAAGTAAGGTTGTTGATGTAATTATACAAATATACACAAAAAGTGTCCCAACTAAGGCCCAGCGCAAGTCTAACGAAGCGCGGTGAAGAGCTGTTCTGGAGCATAAGGCCTCAAGCGTCACTAAGAGCTGTCGAGACCCTATGTGCTACATGGCATGTTCAACGATCTATTCCTTTCTAATACCAAAAACTAATACCTACTAGTGGTATTTGTTGTTACCTAATCGTCATTAATTTTCTATTCCGGACGAATAGCATGAGTTCCAAAATAGGATATATTTTTTTTAAACTTGGCGTTCGTTCGGAATAGGAATAGATCTGTTCAACCGCGTGTCATTAATACGGTTTTAGTTTAATTGTTATCTAATCGGTCTCTTCGCCTCGCCACGCCAGGTGTGCGCTGGGCCTAAAATACCTATTTTACGTCATAAGGGTGCACTTTTAAGGCAACGTAATACCCACAGGTAATACCAATCGAAAAGATACAACATGGCATGAATATCCATATTATTGCTTATCGACATATTTTGGCCGGGTTATATAGTTAACTAACACAAAAACAATAATTCATTCGAGGACAGTTTCAGGTGTCATTTTTGTGCTTTATGCGATGTGCGGAGGAGACAAGTGAGAGAAGTATGACAAAAGACCGACACAATTACTTGGCTTAAGGTATTTGCATGGCGTACTTATGTTGACATGGTGTCAGCACCATGCAACTTCGGGGCCCTAGCCCCTAAATAAATACAGATCTCCAAAGCTGCATCTGCCTGATGATCGTGAATTCATGATTCTGTTTTTCACCTCAGTTGCTTTGCATATATCTTAGTTATGATGGTCACATGTACTGATTCATGTCACATACACTATCAGACTTTAGTTTCAAAACTCAGCTCAAAGAAAGCCATTAAACTATTGTGGATAAGTAGAGCTAAATAAGTACTTAGTGCATGCATTGAGAATACTAAGTTATACTCATAATTTGTATATGTGTCGTGTTAAAAACTGAAATGGATAAACACGTATATAAAAATGTGATACATATTATAGAAAAAAATATCGTCTTATCTAAAGGACATAATATTTGTAACAATATGTCCGTGTGATTTTAATTATTTAACGTTAATAGAAAAGATTTGAAATAACTTTTTAGCCAAAACCAATTGTCCTTTACGTACCTTTAAGTCTATGCGGTAAAGTAGTAGAGTCATTAGTTCGCCAATGTACTTCATATTTTAATCCATGATCAGGAATCCATTCAACGCGAGCTTGTACTGGACTTAGGGGTATTGCTGTCACATTTTTCGGTGCAGTTGGAGCTAAAAAAATATTTCAGGGTAGGTGAATGATTTTCAATTTATTTACTTACATATATAAAGTACTTCTAAATTTTGAACATAAAATATTTTTTTCTAAAACAACAAATAAGTAATCATTCGGCGTAAAATAAGTTTAAGTAGTTAGTAGTAGGTACCTTCCGCAGCTGTTTGTAGCACTAGAGATGCACCAACCAACGGTTTAATTTCGTGAAGCTTTGCGTAATAATTGGTTGCTTCTAACATCACCGAGTAGTTTGTGAACGGCTTTAGTTCATTTACAATCACATCGGTTCTAGTAGTGGTGATATATGAACAAGTATCTCTATCGCAGTTTGAAAGGTCATCTAGCGCTTGCGGGCGGTGGTATACTGTGTATTCCGTGGAAGGCATTTCGTATTCCAAGGAACGACATTGCGATTGCTGTGGTTTATGTACCTTCGGCAACTGGAGCGTTATACTGTTTGCTGAATTCGATATCACTTTCGGTTGCAAGTTCTGAGATTTAGGAAACAGACATTGCCTGGGTGGATAGGGTTGATTGGCTGGATCTAATGCCATAATTTTATACCCGTGTGATGTTTTGGCGTGTTCCAATTTTTGCTTTTTGTTTTTTATTGCGTAAAATATTTCCTTCTCGGTTGAATTAAACCAGTACACATATTTACTGTCTACAGATATAGACATAGGTGTAAAACCATATTTTTTCTTTTCGGTGGCATCGACGACAATCCTACATTTGCAACCGTCCATGTCAGCCGCTAGTATTTGGTGCACCCAAGGATCAACCCAGTAAAGTTCCTGGTGGCTCGTCATATCGATGACAAATGACTTTGCAACTTGAGGATTTTCAGGGCAATTGCAACCTTTAAGTGTGCCATTTGCTTTTAGTGAATTATTGAAGAAGCCTATAATATCAGATCCATTTAATTTAGATGTCATGATAGTTCCCAGTCCAGCATGAATGCTCTCTTCGTACCAATATAATGACCTACAAAGTTAATTAAATGTATACGTGTTGTAAACCTCAAATAAGTTATTTTTTAATGAATGGGTTTCCTGATTACCTGTTCAAAGGAGCAACTTGCAAACTATAAATAGGCTGTCTTCTTGCTAACACGCGAGAAATGGGAGGACGTGTATTAGGAATACCAAGATCAGCTCGGTATGTCACGTAAGATTCGGCCGAGGTCATTTCTAGCTGTGTCCAGTATACGGATCGCCCGACCCAGTCCAGTGTAATGCTCGTGGCAGAACCGTTGATAGATGTTAACTGAAAAACGTTACATACAATTATTTTATCCTTAAAAAGGATTAATGAATGATTGTGTAATTATAGATCATTTCAGTGTAGAACAACAGTAGTTCGGTAGTCGGGCTGTAACGTGTTTCGTCAACCATGAGATCGAATCCACGAATTAATTCTTGTTTGTCATTGTTTTGTTTGGCACTGCAGAAGAAAATAGACGAAACTTATTACTCAGATCACACTGGATGTGTAGGAAAAATCCAAAATCATTTGTTATATGAATATTAACAATTAATGGTCTGTGTTCTGCTATCTAAAGGTTACAAGAATTATGACGGCAATCACTCTAAACGTCATAACTACACTAACCACAACTTGGATCATTGTTAACAAGCGTACCTGGCTATAAAAATCAGAAAGAAATGTTAACTAGCTTGATTCTTACCTTGTAGTGACCGCTACCGTTGATCCTAGAGGAAAATATTTCTTCCAAATTGTTAACCCAGTACACTACGTTTTCCTCAATGGAAACGGCAAAATCTATGGGTATGCCCATGCTTTTCGGTATAGTTTCGCTTTCCCCAGAGTCCAAGTCCACGATTCTGATCGCCTCCTGTGATGATACTATAACTTTTGGTACAGGATTTATTTCATCTGACGAAGATGATACCACTTCAGAGTACGGTCCGAATCCCGCGTCAGTGTAGGCGCGTACCTGGAAATACAGTAAATGTTAGTGGCTCTTCAGAAAATCAAATCGAAACACTCATATTTGGTGTGACATGTTACCTGAAAGAAATAGATGGAGGCGTTGACTAAGTCCTTGAGCATAAGTTGCGTGTAGGTGGGAGAGAGAAGTGCGTCGGCGCACGCGGATGGCTTGCCCGCCGGCTCCGGGGCGAGTCCGGTAGCGGGTTGCGTCCAGCACTGGGCCTCGTACCCACGAATAACTCCGTTGGTGCGGGCCGGTGAGTCCCACCGAAAGATTGCAGACAGGGATCCACCACTGCAAATTAACTGGTTTATGTTGTCTGCAAGGTCAATCGAAGATAAAGGCCAAACGAATTAGTTGTAAACGCACTCCATTATGCCTCATATTTTCATTGTTGAATTTAGTAACCAGCCGATAAATCTAACCGGTGTAAGAGTTAAGAAAAATCTGGAGTGAGTCGTAAAACAACTACAGTTGAAATAATTTTACAAAGTATAGACGAGCATTAGATGACGCCTATGGTCAGAAGTTAACTGACATATGATGATGATGATGATGATGATGATGGTGATGAAATGGCCTATTGACTTAAGTAAATTATCTTATTAAATATATAGTAATATAATCTTAATTTTTTAATTTTTTAAAATTAATCTTATTAAATAATAAGTAAATTACCTACCTACCAAATTAGTAAAGTAGCCTACGATCATTGTAGCATATCAGTAGCGTTGACACTGTAAACCAGTCTCGTAGCACGTAAAGACGGCGCTTCGACTCTACGACTACGAGAACTTAAACTGTAGTTTTCCCACTAAGCGCTTATTTATAAAGTACCTCGTAGCAGGCTGTACGTAAAGCCGCGGTGAGCGAGGAGCGGCGGGCGGGGCCTGCGGTGAATGCGAAAACGCGCGGGCGGACGCGCCGCCGCCCCACGCCGTGTGCGCGCGCACCGACACTTGCAACGCGCTGTACGGCGCCACGGTGCGCTGGGACACCTCCACCCATGGCACTTCTACAGTACGCTGTAATAACGTTATTTGAAATACCCTATAGAGAATTGCTTTCCAACGACCATGCCACACAATTACATAAAGAATATACATATATTTATTCTTTCATGGCTCAGAAGCAGCGTTTGCTTCCACTGAACCAACTGGTCGTCATACATTGTCTAGTAATGCGCCGAACGGATTCATTAGTTCCTCCGACACTTACCTCAATCTTATGTTGTCCCGGGAAGTTGAGGCTGACGTCGTAGTAGACGCGGCTGTTGTTAACGTTGACACGTACGGCCGGCGTCCATGTGATGTTGAACGAGTCCCACTCGCCTACCACGGCTATTGAAGCCGCATCGATCGTTTCGGGGATCGCTATCAATGATTCTATGAACAATGTTGAAGTATGCTCAGAGATAGTTACATACAAGTGTTAAAACAAAATACATGTTTGCTCAAGGCTTTCTTTTATGACGTAGGTTAGCACTAAGAAAGGGCTTTTGAATGTCATACCTACTCAATAAGATAGTTTTTTGTCTTTATCTAATAAACGCTATAAATACTAACAATAACTGTAAGTAGTGTGTTAAATGTGTACTGTAGGGTTTGTATGAATAGTTCAAAGACATTAAGAATAAAAGTTTTACAATCAGTTAAAATCCGTTTTATTTCTGCAAATAGGCCCCAGAAGGCGCTTTTACACGTCCCAATATTTAAACCTACCACTGCTTCGGGACAAGTCTGGGCTAGTGCCGAGAAGAAGCAGCGCAAGAAACTCGGTCACTATTGTCAGCCTCTTTTTAAATAAATTTTTACAAGGTAAGGTAATGTTTACAAGGTTTAAGCAAGTACGAGCTAGGACAACTTAATGCCATACATTTCTATCATTTAAATAATCATTAACAGTGTAATAGCCCTTTTTCAATAAAATAACTTTAACATACGATTTAAGTTTATGTACAGGGAGTTCAGCAATATCCTTTGGTAATTTGTTGAAAATACGGATACAATTTCCCATAAACGATTTTCCTACTTTTCGCAGTCTGAAGCCTGGAACGGCGAGTTTATCTTTATTTCTCGTATTAAAATTGTGTACGTTACTTTTCTTAAGAAATAAATGTATGTTCTTACGAACGTAAATAATATTCTCGAGAATATATTGAGAAGACACTGTAAGTATATTAAACTCTTTGAAGTGCTCTTTCAGCGAGTCGCGGGGTCGAAAGCCGTAAATAGCCCGTACAGCACGTTTTTGCAATATAAAAATTGACTCAATATCTGCCGCTGAGCCCCACAACAGAATTCCGTATGACATTATGCTATGAAAGTAGCTAAAATATACTAATCTTGCCGTTCCAACATCAGTCAATTGCCTTATCTTTCTTACAGCATAAGCAACAGAACTAAGTCTTCCAGACAGCCCCCTAATATGAGCACCCCATTGCAAATGAGAGTCTACAGTTATACCCAAAAAGGTAGTAAAATCTACAGAGTATAGTGGTTCATCTTTAACAATTATATGAGGGGCAGCTAACCTTACGTTTGGCATCGTAAATTTAACACATTTTGTTTTATTTGCATTTAGTAAGAGATTATTTGTTGTAAACCAATGCAATAATTTAGAGAGGGTATTGTTAACATCGTCAAATAAAGATTTGCCCCTCTTGGTTTTAAAAATCATTGATGTATCATCTGCAAACAATACCATCTCACAAAGATTATGTAAGTAACAGGGAAGGTCATTTATATAAACTAAAAATAGCAGGGGTCCTAATACTGATCCCTGTGGGACACCCATAACAAGGGCCGACCCTGAAGACTCAGCTCCATTTATGCAAACCTTTTGTATTCTGCCTTTAAGGTAAGAACTTTTAGATCCAAGGAATCATTCGATGCACCATAATGTTTAAGTTTTTTAAGTAATATTTCATGGTCTACACAATCGAAGGCCTTTGAAAGGTCACAAAATACACCTAAGGCATCTAGCTTACTCTCCCAAGCCTTAAACACATGTTGTAGGAGAGCAACTCCAGCATCGGTAGTATTTCTACCTTTTCTGAAGCCATATTGGTTGCTATTTAATAATTTATTTACACTAAAGTGAGATAAAAGCTGATTAAACATTATTTTCTCGAAAATTTTACTTAGCCCTGGCAATATAGATATAGGTCGAAAATTGGAGGGGTCACATTTTTCGCCAGACTTAAACAAAGGAATGATTTTGCTAAACTTAATTAAAGTTGGAAACTGTCTATCATCAATACATTTGTTAAAAATAATAGCGAGTTGAGGGGCTAATGAACTTAAATGTTTGTATTGATAATATTGACAGAAATTCCCCAAAGATCCTCTGTTTTTTTCATATTAAATTCTCTAAAAGTTTTTGTAATTATATCAGGGTTTATATGTCTAAAATTAAATGAAGAATTGCACTCTTCGACAACAGACTTGAGAAGGGATTCAGCTAGATCAGCAGAAGAAGCTAGCCCTTCAGTAGTAGAGGGAGCTATATTCGAAAAGAATGTCTCAAATGTGTTTGCAACCTCTGTGTTCGTGTTTATTAGCTTATCCCCTAACTTGAGTAAGTAGGATTATTTGGTTTTACTCTACATGTCTCTTTATTAATAATATTCCAAGTGGTTTTTGCCTTATTTTTGGAAGCCGAAATTAAATTATAAAGATATATTGACTTCGCTTTGGCACATACTAATTTAAATAATTTAGAGTATTTTTTAACATGTTCTATAATATGTTGGTTTTGAGAATCTGCCTTTAAACTATATAAATCATATAATGTTTTTCTGCTTTTATAAATACCAGGTGTAGCCCATTCATTAAACTTACACTTCTGTCTGTTTATTTTTACTTTTTTCTGTTTAAAATGTTTATCAAATTCCTTTTTAACTAAACCAAAAAGATTATCATATAATTCATCAACATTCTGATCATTAGGCTTTAGCAAATTCACACCCTCTTTAATTGTTTCCTTAAACTTTTCTATTTTATTAAAAGTGAATTGCCTATACACAGAATCTACTTTGTTAGAGACATAATGGTGCTCGAACGATGCTTCTTGTCCGCTGTGGTCCTAAATAAGACAACTTAAAATCTTTTTTTTAACACTTTACCATCACAAAAAATATTATCTAAGCAAGTAGCTGACGTGGGCGTTACCCTGGTGGGTTCATTAAAAAGATTAATTAGATTATAAGACTTAAAGAGATTAAGAAACCGGGTGGACAACTGCGTTTCTTCTAATATATTAACGTTGAAATCCCTACATACCACTACTTTCTTATTCGATTTTGAGAGCTTTTTCAGAGCCTCATCCATAACAGATTCAAAAACGTGGTAATTAGCTTTGGGGGGGCTATACACGCTAATTATGATATATTGTTCCAGCGCAGCACACGCTAGTTCAATAGTTCGTTCAACCGAGAGCGACACAATGTCTTTGCGTTCTTTACATTTTAATTCATTTTTTACAAGAATAAGTGACCCCCCTCTTGGTGCAGACTCCCTTATGAGCGAACTAGCGACTTTATAATTTTCAATGTTTAACATTAGTTGGTGTTTTTTAATCCAATTACAGAATTTTTTCAGCTTTCATTGGGTCAAGCAAGTGGGTTTAGCTTACAGGTGTTTGACAATGGTTGGTGGAAATAACGACATAATAATAACACGGAGTTATATGACATACCGCTGTTAGCATGGAGAGTGGGGTCCCTTACAGCAATGACATGGACCCTGGGCACTAGCGCCGCTGTGTACTTGCCGGCCAGATCGGACACCACCGCGCGGGAGGCGTCTTGCACCCACACCAGCCGTCCGCTGAAGTAACACAATGGGCCTAGAGTCGCCGTGCCTGCTAGACGGGTGACCAATGACCCTGATATCTGCAATAGGTACAAGAATTCAATATTTATTGTTCAAAATCTCATATTTCCTTTGCATAAACTTAACATTTTCCAAAACATTTTTAACTAATCATTTGATAACAAACAGTTGGGAGTTGAAGAAGTTGGAAGTCTAAAAGTATATTACATTAATTTATAAACATAAATATATCTAGCTAGCTTTTTTCCTTAAATAATATTATAAATACAATTCCTTGAATGCAAAATTTACCAGCCTTAGTAAAATAGAATTACTAATGACCTAAAGGTTTTTAAATTTTGCATGAGGGACGTCCTCATGCAAAATTTAAAAACCTTTTTAGGCTTACACACATAACATGTAATTACTGTAGGAGTTATTCGTCTTGGGTTTAGTGACCATGGAAGTTTAAATCACTAATGTAATTATTTTCGTAAATAATAAAACAGTTATCATAAAATCAATTAATAGAATTCGTCTGATTTAAACTTTCATGGTCACTTTCACTAGAGTTATTTGATTCGAGGTTTATGCCATGTACCTCAGTTTTTATGAGTTTCCGATATTTCGGCACTGTTGCAAGCACGGGAGAATTCCGTAGCCCTTGCAACAGTGTTGAAATATCGGAAACTCATTATAAATGAGGTTTAATGGTTTGAACCCCGAATTAAATAACTCTAGTAATGGAATTTGAGTTATTGAGCTAGTTTAACTAGATTAACCTAATAACCTTCGGCTAGTTTAGCTAGATTAGCTCTTTAAAAAATTAGGCATCTATTTTTTTGGTTAGCTGGTAACCTGTTAGGAAAAACATTGTCCGGACTCGTATTAAAATAAAAGTTTAAGATTACATAATATTATGTCTATAGTATATGATTCACAATAACAATTCATATTTAAAAAGTTATGCAGCACGAGTAACTTGTTAAATAAAAATTAGGTAATAGTACCTACATACCTCAGTAACGCCGTGAGCAATCAGATCGGCACTTGGCGCACGATGCAACTCGGACCCATCGTAACTTCGGACCAACCAATACAACCATTTATTTTCTAAATCAGCTGTTAATCCCATTACTAAAAATAACATTAAGTTAGTAGTAAAACAATACATGTAGTAAATAATAATATACGTTTTGATTGAGAAATCACAAACAAATTATTTTGATCTAGTTACCTTGTTTCCCGCTATATAATTGCGCTGGATAATAAACCATTTTGTTCTCGCCATTCAACTTTGCTGCCTCAACGGCATGACCGGTATTCCAGTAAATGAACGCTCCAAGAGAGTCAATTGTTAGCTCCTTCGCTACAGTTACAATAGGCACTGGTTCCCTGTTGCTACCGTCGAAATTTCCACGAGTTATCTAGACAAATAAATAAATTAATGCAGACTCTACCTAATTTTCATCATATCAAAGATAAGAGACAATTAATTTCTTACCAATTGTTGCTTAGGATTAGACCAGTATATTTTCTTTCCGACCCAATCTACTGCTAAACTTCCGACATTATCCATATTGGGCATCAAACCTTTCTCGTAAGAGGTCGTGTTGTACCAAATAACAGTTGAGGCGTTGGTTACTAGATAGAGCTTGTCCCGGTACCACGAAATGTCTGTTATATGAAGGTCTTTTAAATGTCCCCTAAAATATACATATATTTACATATGTTAACGTTAATTATTATTATTACTTTTATATATTTAAGGATGACTTAAGACTAAGAAAGGTTGAGTTGCATACCCGTGAATCAACGTTTGCAAATTATCGCCAGTTAGATCAGTCTGTAACAGCCCATCCGGACCGGACCACAACAATGTACTGTGTAAATTCGTTGGCGAAGATGCTAAAGTTTTACCGACGAATTCGGAAGACCAAGGACCTGCAATGGTTTAACAAAATAAGTAATTCTTTATCTTCAGTCAAAAAATAATTTGTCAGTCATTCAACATCTAGTTATGCCTAAAGTTTTGCTATCCTTATTTTTAGTATTCAGATTATTATGCACATGTAGTTAGTATAGATTTTAT
The DNA here is from genome assembly GCA_949315895.1 of Anania crocealis. NCBI lineage: Eukaryota > Metazoa > Arthropoda > Insecta > Lepidoptera > Crambidae > Anania > Anania crocealis. Next base: position 10,012,796 of record OX438862.1, read on the forward strand.
CAAACGAATAAACTAATTACCGGATCCAGACGGTGTGATCGCTGCGACTCTTATGGTATATTCAGCATCTTGTTTCAGGTTTTCCACAACGTACATAGAGTCATTGATATTTTTACTGCAAAGCAATTTAATATTATGTTTAACCTAAACTTATTTGACTATAAAAAAACATTTAACTGAAAGTAACGAGAACACATACATATCAATCGTATCTCCCGAGTGCTTATGTATAAGTTGAAGATGGTATGTCCATTGCTGCCAAGCTCCGCTACCCTGATGCCCTAGCAAGTGTGGAGGAGACCAAGCCACCTTTGCTCTATTAATGCCCATCACACTTTGCACTCCAATTGGCGGATTTACGGGAACAGGAATTGGTTGACAGCTTCTGAGAGCTACTAAAACTTGGCGCGTTGCTATTATTTTGGCGTTGTATGCTAAAGGATACTCGTTGTGAAAATAGCTGTCGCTTAGAGCATGGTACTCTTCCGTTAACATTTCTTTACCATTAGTCCAATAAAATAGGCCACCTGCGTATGCTATTGAGCGAGTCGATAAAAACATTGGAGTTTGTGTGTTGCTTCGAAAATCTGACACTTCACGCCTGAAAATAAATATATATATACTTTAGACAGAGATATCTAGAGATAAACTTATGTTTTTCACTTTACATGTACAGACCCATCAAGTGAAACGGCCAGCACAGTATTCTTCTTTAGGTGCGCGACAAGAAGCCTGAAGTCTGCGTGATCGACAGTAAAGGCACCAAGATGTGCATCTCTCACTATAAGCTCCGGTTGCGAATCATGCCGAACGCCATTCGATATGTTAGCTAAGTCTAGCCTGAACAAACCACAGCGATCTCCACCACGAAGAGCCCAAAATAAGTACCTTTAAAGATATTTTTGTTTTTAATAACTATCGTTGTTTTTAAAAAATACATCAGTAATTTAAATGTAACTAATATTCTTACCCATTATATGCATCTACTTCAAAGTGAATTGGACGCGAATTAAATCCCGAATAAGCGACTATTTGATTTTTGCCATCGAAATCACAACGTATAATCTCCCATTTGTCAATTGAAGTTAAATTGCTTGTAGTATAATGCACTTCACCGAGTACGTATAAGTGACGGTTTAACCAGTCCACAGACAAGTCTAAAGGACGATAAGAAAAGATGTGTGGACGTATAATAGCTTCAATGTCACCCTTTTTTGATAGAGTGCTTCGATATACATAACCGTTAGAAACAGAGACGAATAGAGAATCACTAGAGACATCCAAACCAACACCTGAAACAGAACATTACATTATTTCATGTTTCTGAATTTATAATATGAATTATGTATTTTATAAATAATTATCATACCAGTTATGACGTCATTCGCAGACGGAGTACTGTAAAGCTCAACTGGATCTGAGAGGATATCATTTGCAAGTGCTGCTAAAATATTTTGCTCTCCACCCACAATTAGAATAGGTTGTTGACTAGGAGCAGCTGAAATGTGATACAAAATGAAAATACCGACCATTTAAAAATGTGTGGTTTCACTAAAGATAAAGATTTAAAAAAATGCTCTAACTATACTATGCTCATGCATTGCTCTGTGGCATAGACTAAACACTAGAACGGTACATAACCTTATGTAAAAGACTACAAAACGATGACTAATCTAATTTATTTATTTGCAAATTAGTTGTACCATACAACTATGTGTATTATGAATGAATGAATTTAACTCACGCGTAGGTAGAGGCGGTGTAGATACTTTAACAAAAGCTCTAGGACCTTCGCCCACGGCATTCCTCATCGCCACGGACACTTCATATTCACGAGCTGGTGCTAGGTTTTGGAACATGTAGAACAATGTGTTGTTGGATGCTGGCATATCCTAAAATTAAGAAATTTTATAAGACAGGACTCATTTACGTGCAATGGCCTGCAAATCACGTAATGTATGTGGATACAAAATCGCACCTATTTCAACTATACACGGTGCAATTTCAACCACCTGTAAAACGAAGCCCACGCTATGTAACCACTATGTATGACATCTTGGCAGTGTTATTTTCATTATTTAATCAAAAAACTTTTTTACAAGAATATAAAATATAGGTTCAGCTATTTATTTTGAAGCGCTCATAGCCCAATGCTTCTTCGTGACCAGTTTCTGTCACGAATGTTAAGCAACGATGGGAGCGGTCACTAATTGGATGGGTGACCGTTTGTGGCTTTATACCTTGAGCGTTTCCTTGCTTCGGAGGGCACGTTAAGCCGTCGGTCCCGGCTGTTATCATGAGATAACAGTCGTTAAGCCCAGTTGGAGGCCTTCGGGCGGCTTGAGAAACATCCAACGGCGGGGTGATGTTGCCACAGCGTCGCCCCCGCCGTCCACCAACCCGCACTAGGCCAGCGTGGTGGTACTAAGGCCTTAAGCCCTCTCCTTAAAAAAGGAGAGAGACCCGTGCTCAGCAGTGAGCGAAAATGGGTTGTTACTTTACTTTTTATTTATTTTGAAGCACACTGTGACGCGCACGGATGGAGCTGTGTAAGGTTCATTCATCCGGGACCCCGCTGCAGCAAAATAATACGTATGTGCGCATCACAGCCTGTTACAAAATTAAAAGTCTGATTAAATTAAATGATAGATTTTAGAAAAATATTTTTATTGATAGATTAAATAACATTGCCATGCTGTTATACATAATGGTCACAAAACGTACGTGGGCTTCGTATTCCAGGTGGTTTAAAATGCATCGTGTATAGGATGTCTCAGTGTTTAGTCTAATGTTGTGTCGTCTGCATTCAATTAAGATAATAATAAGAAATGGACATAATCAAATTAAAACTTTAAGATTCCGTCTTACACGATGTATTATCAGGTTTAGTTTGTATGACTCTAGTAGGTATAAAGTACTGACTTTATGCCACACAGTCTTGATATAGTGTATGATATAGTTATTGTAATTACATTTCAATCGAAAAATGGTAGTAGCGTGATAGAACATTGCGAACTAACGCCCGTCGATCTAGAGGTTTAAGTACCTAACGGGCTAAGACCTAGAGGTCCTGGGTTCGATCCCCGTGTTGGGCAACAAGAGTTTCGAATATTCAAACATTGGTCGGGTTTGTGATCACCAATCCGCATTTTGCAAGCGTGGTAATTATGCCTGCACCTATCCCATCATTGCTGTATTGCTTGAATTCAATGCTGGAGGTCTTTGCCCTGCAGTGGGATGGTTATAGGCCGTTTACGTTTTTACATTGCGAACTTACTTCCAAAGCGTCGATGGTGTTCGGCTGAGTGTCGGTGAGCCGCAGCACGTAGGATATTAGCGGCCCGTTGGGGAAGGGTCCTGGTTCCCAGGAGATAGCCACGCGACTTGGGTCGGGCGCGGCAGCACGGAGCGACTGCGGGGACGAGCTTGGCTTGCCGTTTTCTAAAGTCGAGATCACAACCGAAGGAGCCGAGTACACCGGTTCACCTGTCCCTCCTCGGCCGGATAGGAAGATTGCCACACGAAACTGTTGAAATACGTGGAAGTAATGTTAATCTTGCCCACTAAATACATGCATTTACACTTGCAATAAACTTTACATTATTTAATTTTTATAGGAAATCGAAATAAAGAAATAAAATGTAGAAAACATCACTAACATTGTTATAATACCAAACAAAGTAAGAGTTAAAGCTTTGTTTTTTTAGCTTTGCAAGCATAAATTGAAAATACTATTCCTTGAAAAAAACCTCGGGCTCAATACTACGAAAGTAGGTACTACAAACACTCATAGCCGCGGAAATATTTATTTTTTATTCACTGACACATCCAAAAACTGATCCCGGGACCCTGAGGGCCCGGGATACAACTCTGAAGCTGAGGACACTATAACACACACAAGAAAAACAATCTGAAAAACTATTATTAAGGCAAGGACTGACAAAGTCGCGGTAACAGCTTGGTATTAATTAAGGTAAATAATATTTAAACAATTAACACACATACCCTGTACTTAGTATAAGGGCGCAGATTCTCCACGTGAATAATTGATCTGTCGGAGTGACTGGTGTTCGAATAGTACTGCCAGGTGCCGGGCAGCTCCTCGTACCGCCACTGCACGAGGCAGCTCAGGTTTCCGAGGGTAGGAGCTTCCCATACCAGCGATAATGATGTAGCTGTCAGGCTGTCTGCTACTAACGCCGGCGCGGGCGGCGTTCCAATCAATTCTTTAGTAAGACACATATTTAGTTAAATGGGTGTTTTTTTTTTAAATAGATTTAAGTTTTTATTATAAACATTCTGATAGTTTTATTTTTTACAATTAATTAACAATAAAAATATAGACAGACATGGTCTCACCTCTTAACTTTTGAAAGTATGTGTTAAGAGCCTCATTGCATCCCATAACGCAATACAGTTCCCGCGAAAACGTCGATTCGGATGTAACATTCTGTGAACAATATTCAGAAGTAAGTCAGGTACAACACCTCCAAAACCGTTACGAGACAAATTTTTGTTAGGCACTTACACAAACTGCTTGACACGAATTTTCCAATCCTTCTCTCCAATGACTGCACCCAGTCGTACACTGTGAACAAACGCAATATCTAGTAAAATAATACAAGCAAAAAGAATCGGCTAAGAAGTTTTATATTACCCACTGAAACCGTTAAAAATTCATAGATTATACTGTCATATCGTGTTAATTTAAAAAAACTAATATTAACTTAGTGATGACAAGATAGGCGCGAAGTAAGTATTTGTATCCTGGGTGATTTACATCAATTAGCGGTAAATGGTGCGGGTTCTAATGCAATTAAATTCGGTTAACATAATACATATCTTAATAATTTTAATTCTCTTAAAATGTTGTTGTCATAATCCTCACCCAAATTAATTACTAACCGTTTTTATTTTTTACTTTTATTAGATAAGTACGTACGTAATACGTATTTATGCATAAATGTAACTTTAATATGTTATCATAATTTCACTATAAAACTAAAGACGTAGTATTCATTTGTTGTTAAAGAACAAAACGATTTAGAGCCAGTAACAGTTTCAAAATACAATCAAAACCATTTCGTTGTTCTGTTTATTAGAACCCGTTAAAAAGTTACGTAATTTGTTCGCAAGAGTTTGAGTTTTTGTTTACAAGATAACACGTGCAAGCTCACTGCGTGTTTACGTGTAGACAACAAGAGCGAAACAACGTTCATATCTGTGCCGATCTGGAGAGTATCACTGCTGTTCTTCTGTTCCATGTCATTTTTTTTGGCTTTTTGTGTGAGAAAGTTTACTGCATAAGACAGTTTATCAGCACTAAAAAAACTGCGTTTGCTTTGCCCAAGTGTAAAGAACTACTTAATTATTTTTACAAAATGATCTGTGAAGAAGATTCTACGGATACGTAGACATTATTATAACCGTTACCTGTTAATTGTGATGACTACTTGAAATAAAAAGCAGGATTCAAATTACGGCAAGTTACCATCAAGTTGTATCTAACGGACTCTTACGGTCGGCTGGCGACCTTTACGGGGTGAAAGTTTGAGGGTAAGACAACGGAAGTAATGTACAGGTGGTGCAGTCTTGAGCACATTATAGTGTAGTATAGATATTCTAATTACACTTAAGCGTGGGAAATGTTACGGTAGGTGAATTTATATCTGCCTGATCTGAGATGTAGTGGTCTCGTGCTAATTATAATTCAGTATATTATTGGTAACCTTTATTTGTGATAAACACAAATAATACCATGCGCTAACGTCTTTCGTTAGAAATAAGTTAATTGATTATGTATCATGATTAATGTGCAATGAGCATAGGAGGCAGAAAATTATATTTTGAGTTTATTGTTAGACAGGATGAAATTTTAACCACTTTCCAAAATTTTTGTAGGCGTTCAGTATCGTATTTAGAGCCCATTTATGAAGAAAAAGTGTAAATCAAGTTTTCACCCTAAAATATTTTTCGCAATATAGTTTTAATTTTTTACAGTTTTAGGCCTGTTTTGGTACAAAGGGAAAATCAAAAACTTATGATTAGTATCGTAATAATGAATGAATGTGATATGCATTGCGTAAAAAAAGTGTTGCTGGGAGGCCGTATCAAAAATTTCAGATTTTTGGCGGACATTTTCTTAGTGCTTTATCTTGACATTTTTGTACTGGGCTATACCAAAAGCAAAAATACGTCATTTGTATTTTGTCTCGTAGATTGATATATTAAAATTTGGAAGGTGGTTAAAATTTCACCCTGTATACCGTTATCAAGGTAATAATATTTCTGGCATTACGAAATAACTGAAAAATTGGGCCACACCAAATAAACTATGAAAAGCTACACAATAAGTCTCTATACCTTAAACTCTACCAGTAAAAATTTTGGGAACAATTTATTATTGCAAAACGCCATCAAGCTTCGTTCACAATGGGCCCTCAATAGTTGTCAGACATTTAAAAATTTACTAAGCAAATGACTGTATTACGTATGGTTTGAAATACAAATTTTCTTGATATCATAATTTGTCTAAATTGCATGACCAAATAAATAAATCTATCATTGCGTGTTCAAATGTGAATTATTAGATAAATTCAATTAACTACTCAGTGGGTGTCCCTCACCTCAATTATAAAGTTATCAACGAACTGAACTATCATTCAAATATATTCAAGTAGATAGATTTTATAATAGTAAGAGCCAAATAGATAAACTACTTCTAATAATAATGTCATAGGTTGTTTCTCATCTGCATTCATATAATACATAGGAAATATTTTTAGACTTGCTAATTGTTACATAAACTTAAGTTAAAACACATGCTAAGTAAAATCTGTTTTCCCAAAAATGGTCTCAACAGGCGCTGTAACATTTTTAACCTACCACTGCTTCGGGACAAGTGTGGGCTAGTGCCGAGAAGAAGCAGAATCGTTTTAAGTTCAACAGAATTTAGTTGAATAACAGTTTCAAGTTACTTTAATTTTTCCGGGCTAAGAAAGTGATGCGTTATTTAAGTAGTGTCACTTTTTGACATCAGTCGTTTGATGTCCTAGAATCCGAAAAAAATAATTTGCGCTAACACACTAAACAATCAAATTATTTGATTGAACATACGCTCCGGTACGTAACTCATGCAAGGATCTCTGTCTGGCGATTAATTGCAATTAAAAATACGCAGATCAATTAAAGCAGCATGAGTGTGCGCAGCCGCGATCTGTGCGCCTGTTTCGGCGCGGCAATTGCGGGTCGCGGGCTGACCCACGCACTGCCATTACGGATCTGGCACACTGACTTGACGTCATCACGTCAGGGACCACCGGCACATTATCGTATGCGTAGTACTACAGTTTATAGATAAGTTAGGTTACTGCTTAAATACCTATAGCCGCTAGATTATGAGATAGCAAGCAAAACTTATTAGGAGAGCACCTTTGTTGGTATTAGGGGTTAAAGTATGAAATTGTCGTTTTGTATGGACGAAATCGAGAAAAGTCATTTTTCCATACTAACAATTTTTTAGTTTTTTTAAAAACGCCTGAACCGTTTTCGATGCAATTAAAGGGGAAAGTTAGATGGTTATAAAGCTACGCATTATAGTATTTAAATTTCTGAAAATCAAAGTATATAATACAAATATACTTAATTGAAGCAAGAAGGTCAGCTGACACATTGTAAGGGGTCTTTTCAACGACTTCCTTTGAAGTAATAGTATTGCATTTTTTTTAGTCAAAAGTAACTTTATTTAGTTTTTGATACAATACAAAAAGAATTACGCAATAATAGGACTATACTTAAGAGCTATAAACAAAATAAAAAGTGGGAAAATAATCGGCAATTTCATACTTTAACCCCTATTATAATAGAGCAATAGAGCTAAGTAGCTATTTATTTCACAGATGAAAGGAAAAAATATCATGCAAATGCAAAAAGTTACTTAATCAATCGACTTATAAGCAGGTTTTCAGATAACTTGTAACAAATACCTAATTAGTTATTCGGCGTCATTTTAACTATCGATACAGATCGATACTATTGTTTAATTAGAAATACGTAATAACTCCTAGCTATTACAGCTAGGATTTACGTAACAGTTGCCAGAGAATCCAATCAGTGCAGACTCTATATACTTACTTAAATATGTTAAGCTTGTTTTAAGATCACAATATACAAAAGTCATCAGGTTCAAAACAATTCGGTTATAACTAATTGTTTTGAAGCCTCCTTTCCGATAAATTAACAAGTGGCTCTTCACAAAAGTTAAAGCACGCCTGCATCCGATCAGTCGGACATGCGCCTGGGCAGCCCTCGCTAACGCGCCTCTTCCGCCATGGCTGGCTGTCACAACACCACGCCCCGCGCCCTACGACGCATGTACAATTTATAGTTTTGTCTGACGGACGGATTCATTAAACATGAATATATGTCAATTCTTGTTAGAAGACTCTAACCCCCGTATTTATAAAGAAGTACTTACTTATTGATTAAGAAAGTCATAACTTAAGATGTTACTACCTAGTGCTTACGTAAAGGAAATGGGTTACCATTAATAGACATATTGTTTGGCTGAGAATGCTAACTTTTCATAGTTCTAACTTCCAATAATTACTAGATTAAGGACTACAAATTGTCACCTAAGTAATTACTTTCAGTCAAGTAATTACTTTTACTTGCTTATAAATACGGGTGTTAATCCCTCAACCCCCAGGAGTCAGGAGGTACTCGGGTGCCACGATAACAATTGATTTCAATTGAGTCTGGAATAACTCACGATCGTGGAGGGATAAATAGACCATTAGGCATGTTAAGTTAGAACAATGAAAAATGTGATTAGTCAATCTTTAGCTATTATTTGTTTTGTTTTCAAACGAAAAAGCAAAGATCGAAAACCAAATTTGACAAATATTTCGTATTAAAATAAAAACAATAGGTACAGGTTTGTACCATATACATAAATATATAGGTACTATGTCTATGTACTTTATTTGATATTTTAGCAACTTAATTGCACTTATAATATCAGTATATAAACTTGAAAAATTTTGTCTCAGGCGGGACTCGAACCCGCATCTCCTCGCATACCGGGTTGGCGCCATACCATTTCTAAAATCAATGTTTCTGTAAGAATGGAACGCAGCGAGGTTTTAACAAAAAGTCCATGTCGAGTCAACGTCAGTTAGTCAGTAAATGACAAATGTCAAATTTGCAGACGTTTGGTACTTTTTGTGTGGTGATTTTGTTTGCATTGAATTTACCATACGAACATTGTGTTATTTTATAATGACTGCAAAACTGTCCTTTTAAATAATAAAATAACTTGTTGTTGATGAAAATTTGGAAATGACGTATTTGAGGTTATCTTTTTATATTTAAGTACTTGTCAAGTAAAAGGCTACTTGGCAGTGCATCCGGTGATTAACTTAATGAGCAGATAAAGTGGTGATTAACCCTACTCAGGGATTGTGAAACGTGAAAAATAGTTTACTGTCGAAGTAGCTTACCCAGAACTTTACTCAGCGATTGTGAAACAGGCCCTTACATTTCAAAATCTTATTGAAAACAATATATCAACGCAATGTCAAGCTCCTTTCTCTTCATAGATAAATAATGGAATATCCTAATAACAGCAAGCTAATAAAACAACTAAGTAAATTAGTGGCTAATTAGCCAGTTTCCTGTCTCGTGCCGTAATAATCACAAAACAATAGCAACTCCCTGTAGGGTCATTAAACGTCGCGTCAGTTTGTAGAGCGATTTCGGAAACAGCTCGGAAGTCCAATTGAGAGCGAGGCGCACAGCGGATGCAGGGCGCTGTGAAAGCACTCACGGATAATTTGCTTGTTAATTGCTATGTGTTGAATCAACTAGTCGTGTTTGGTACTTTCATAAATAGTGCATAAGTATAATTCCCAGTTAATGCAATATAAAGGGCTGACAACAATACACGTAGTCTTCTCACAGCACTTGTAATCAAACATGAAAATTAAATTATTAATCTTGATGTGTTTCTTGTTAAATATAGTTTAGTAAAGCTGTATTACAATCAAAAGTTCATAATTTATTGAATATTTTAGAATTACCTTACTACATTATTTAATTTCATCCAATTTAAATTAAGTAGTTGGTTTGACACCAAACTATTGTGTTAGTACATACTTAAAATGTTTGGGTTTCAAAAGTAATTCTGATAACATTATTTTGCAGCAAAAAAATACCTACATAGATAGTGTGATTTACCAAAAACAGATAGGTACCTACGTTAAGAACACCGTTACACTGACTATCTTATATTATTTTTTGACCCTTGACTGAAATCTCTGAATACATTTTGTCGTTGCTCCTGAGGTGTGAAAACAACTGCAAGTATTATATTAATTAATTTGCTTATTGAGTAACATATTTGTATGTTGGCGCCAGAGGATGATAATCGTATACTAGTGCTGTTTTCGAGCGATCTAACGGTCGTGACCCACGATAACTTACTATGTCGGATTCTACATTACGCTGCTGATTGTGGTTTCATAGCGTTATATGGGTTTCCACACGAGTTTATCAGCTGTTGGATTCGTGATAGATCACTATTAAAACAACACTTAAACTTAGTAGGTATTAAAAGATTGCCATTGAACGTTTATGGTGTTTCAATTTAAAAAAAAAGGATTTAGCGATAGTCATCATATCATTTTTGTACACACCAGTAAATTAAATGGTTCAATTTTATTTGCATTTAAATGTATACAGTCATAACGTCTTTTATTACGTTAATTAGTTCCATTATTTTAATAAATAATTGATACTCTGACGTTTCTTTTTTTATATTTTTATGCTTCTATCAAAAAGTTTATTGTACTTAATAATAGCAAATTCTCCTTACGGGTTGCCGTGGCGTAAATCATCATTTATTTTACAATCATAATTAAAATTCTAAGATCTAGCATCTTTTTTATTTCGACCAACCAACATCTGCATGAACATATTATGCAACAGACAAACAAATAGGTTAGCTCCACATGGACTTCTAAATCTTCTAAATCTTAAAAACTCACAAGTAGGAAGAAAATAAAAGTCTTACTTCTACTTCTGTAAAACCTATTTAAGTATGAAGTTATTAGAAGTGGTTTAAACTAATTACAGCTTTTGCTATTTAAAATTTATCAAACTATGTTTGTTAGGTACCCAGGTATTTTGTTGGTTGTGAGTAAAGTCAATAGAAAAGCGGTAATAACTGCAATATATATTATTATTTACTACAATCGAGTAAATATTTGTAACTAAAGGTTATCCTTCAGTTGTCATTGTCTATTTGTCTCCAACCTTGCGCAGCCCATTATGTGACAGTGCCAGCTAGTACGCATTACACAGGTAGATCGGTAGATCCCATGTGAGCATGTGTGTGGCAATAATCAATCTGAAACCATCTCTGTGCTCCGGAACTCAAGTCAAAGAACTTTAATTTATTCCTGTTGGATGACTGCATGCCGATGCCGATTTGGCAATCATACTATTTTACCGAATGCCTTACTTTTTACCCTACTACGGCAAAGCCAACATATGATTTCAGCAGTATATTTTGTATGTGTATGTGGTATTTATGAGGGTCCCACATTTGCGGCTAAACTACTGAGCCGATTTTTAAGACTTAGAAATCAATGTATGAAGGATAAGGCCTTAGTCCGGGTAACTTAAGGTACCTTTCCATAAAAAAAGCTACTTGGCCAATACTACAATAATATTGGGGTACTTTTAAAAATAACAAAAAGTGAAGTGAAGAACGAAGACAAAATTCTGAATGTAAAAATGTTTAAACAAAACAGAAAATATACAGAGTGACTCGGAATCATTGGCGTTTCCGTAGTCGGTTACAGTTTTAAAAACTAATTATTCAACAATAAAAACATAGTGTCGTAAATAATTGTGAGTCAAACAAATACAAAATATGCGAGCAGGTCACGAGCTGGCCCACGCCAACTGGTTGTCTCTGGCAATTGGATAATGCTGGGGCAAATTGGGGCCCACACCGCGCGCTCCGCCCGCACTCCCGTCGCGACTCAAGGGCTCTCCTCTCAGTTTTGTCTAGTGTCGGCGGTGCTGGCCTCTATCAGGCAACTTCAATGGTCCTCCGCTGATCATTTTGTAAAAAATATATTAACCGTAACGAACCACTCTATAGTTAGTCTATTCATTAGATAATCGTCAAATGTCTCTACCCGAGATGTGATTATCATCGTAATCCATAAGTTTCTAATTCAAACTGATTAATGATAATATTATGGGAGATTATATTTCTATTGATTTTCTTTCTATGAAATTTTTAATACATAAGATGTGCATAAAGATGTCCTTATTAGGGCTCTACGGAAACAGTAATTGAAGTTGTCGTAGAAAACGACAGGAAATAATATTAAAATCTATTTTTGCTGTGCAGACGAGAGTACAATAATTGGACAATAAATCACAACACTTCGTGGCTGAGTGCACTCGCTACAATTTCGCACAACGGATGAACGGGTGGAGAGTGAAAAGGCTTAAAGTTCTACTAACATTAATGGACCGAGGCTGGAGAGGGGAAGGGGGGGGGGGGAGTATTGAATGGGCGAAGCGCAAGCGCAGTTCGCAGGCGAGGAACCGACCACGTAATGAGGAAATAGGAATTAGCGGGCGACAAAGCCGAGTGCAGCTCTTTATGGTAACAGTATCTGGATTCCTTAAATTACTATGCACTCACGGCCTTTAAAGAATAGCCGCGGTAAAATGATAAAGTATCTAAATAGGCCGCAATTATTATTTTACATAGGTATTAAAACGGAACATAACGCCAGGTTATTTAGCTCTATCTTACTTGTCATTCGGGGTAATAGTACGTAGCGGAGAAAAGGACGCAGTATCCTTTTTACAGAGAGGTGAGGTGGCGGGGACGCTGATTAGTCGGGAGTGCTTGCGCGCGAGCCGCTATTTTATGTCAACACCTGTTGAGTAGTGCGGGTTACGCTTCGTGAATTACGAATAAAAATTTGAAACTTTGGTTTTATTTAGTTTTTTCTCCTGTCAAGGAAAAGTTTATGGGACTATGGTTTAAGTGTTCTGTGAGGTAAGTTGTATTTAATCGTTTTATGTAGGTATTGACGTGTTTTTTTTTCAAAATATTTTTCTAACCTGGCCTTATTTGAATTTAAAGTAGAACTCATTGTTTTGGTTACCAGTCAAAGGGGTAAAAGGACGGGGGTAATAGTACGTACGCATACTTATACCCCGGTATGCGGAGTTTTACCCCAATAGTAGCAATTCATATGATTGGTTATAAAATATATATTTTATGAATATTTATATTATAATTTGTTCCAGGATACGAAATAATGCCTCGTAATTACGTCAATAAACTCCCAGTAGAAAATTATTTTCCGAGGAACAAATTCGTGCTGCAAGAAAACTTATAGAACAAGGAAAAAGTAAAAGATTTGCAGCAGATTTTGTGGGAATACACTCTTAGAAAAAGGTTAAAATTGGACCATGTGCCTACTTCTTTAGGTTGATTTAGACCGACGTTCACAAAAGATCAAGAAGCAGAATTTGCGACACACTGTCAAGCGATGGATGATCGGTTCGCTGATGTTGCTTTATTAGTAATATAATTTTTCATGATTGATTGAAATTGAAACTTACCAAAGTTTAAAGAAAAGTAAGAATATAAGTCAATATACTTGGTTTTTGGTTTTAGTTATAAGCATATTGTGGTTATGTTTTTTGTTTTTATTTTTGTTGATTTTATGTTAATTCCTAATTTAGATGTTTTAATTGAAATGTTATAAACCAATGTCTACAAAATAATTAAAACAATAGTTATTTTAATTAAATAAACACAATTTCTGTTTTGCTTTTCGTTTTATTTTATCATTTCATTCACTTTCCTGCGATGCGTACTTCTACCCGATGAGCGGACTATTACCCAAACGAGAGCGTATTTTTACCCACATGTTGGGGCAAAAGTACGCAGTACGACTAAATCACTTATTTATTCAATAAAAAAATATTGTTGAGTATGTTGGTGACTACTCTAGGTCATCACTCTATAAAATATACTATCGGATAGCCTACAAAAAAATTCTAATATTCCGATGGTTACAGTATAGTAAATGAAGAAAGTGAAAAGTGCGTCGTTTTACCCCGAATGACTCTAAGGTATAAAGTTTATGAGGTAAACGGTAAAACAAAGAAATTGTACAGTTTGCTAAATAGATTACTCCATTAGGAAGTGCTAGATTCTTTAGACCAAGCTGCGTGTAGAAATTAAGGCGTCTGGGTCTTAATTAATCCTAGACACTAACTTAAATTACGTACTACTTAAAGGTTGAACAACAAAATTGAAATGACTGTCATTCAATTTGTTAGGTAATTTACACATACAGAAATAGCTGGGGTTAAAAATGAAATCGTTAATATTAGAGTATAAAATGCTTAAAATGAATGAATTAGTATAGGATAGTCCTGTAGGTGGAAACGTGTTTATACATATACTAAAAAATATTGACAGATTTATAGACAAAGGGACATGGCAAAAGTATAAAGAGATCCGCTTAGCCGTCAATTCATCCTATAAGTAAGTCTAAATGATTTTTAGTTGGCACTAGGAAATGTATAGCAGCAAGTCAACAAAGAGTTAATAATAAAATATTAAGGTAGGTACTTGTAAATTAGTCTCGTTGCTATTGCGTATCGTTAGATAGGTCTCGTGTGGTGAGAAATATTGTCAGTAGGTATAATACGTTAACTTAAACTCGTATTTGTAAAAGTAAAATTATCGTCAGTACCTTCTATAAAGTTAAAAAGAAAACTATCGCAGCCAATCAGAGTTTATACCTAGTTATAAAATATGATATAAGTATTGAGTAAATATTTAAATGAAAAAAAAAAATTTGAGGAGGGTCAAGGGACACCCGGATGGAACGAAGTTCATTTTTAGTAAAGGAATTGTAATATTATTTCATTTTATATTCATTTTTAATCCTCTCTCTCTCCCTCTCCCTCTCTCTCGCCCTCTCTCCCTCTTCCTCCCCCTCTCCCTCTCCCACTTACAACTATACATGCACGGCTTACAACTATAGCAAAAAGTGTCGTTACAATTTGTTGTCTAGCCCCCTTTCGCAACGCGCGATAAGGAACTTCGTTCCAAAAATTCTTATTTCGTGAATATTAGGATTTTAGATTTGATATTATTTATTTATCTACGTATCGAACACTTTACAGCTTTTTTGTTGTCACTGAATTGTGTTCAGGTAAATTTAAGAAATCATGAAGCATATTTCATAGAAAGGTTTACTTTTTGAGGAGAGGAGGCCAGATTGTGTGTCTATTGCTTAAGCGTTTCTGGAATAAGTATTTTTTTATTATTTTATACTTGAAGAAAAAAATCAAACAAACTCCATTATCCATAATCAATAACTGAAAACAAAAGTATTACTATATAGTTATGAACCATGTCAAATTTGCGACGTAAACTGCGCGTTGCCCGACACGCACTTGGCCGGTATTTACCCGACTGCGACTGTATCAATGTATGTATGTATGGATCATTGTTTCGCATGCCCTACAGCCCAAACGGAATGGCGGATTTTAACATATGAGGTGTCGTTAAATTGGTTTTGACTGTGGGAGTGAAATAGGCTATAACAAATATGTGGAAACAGGGAAAAGTTGGAGGTCGGTTCTCCGAGTCCATAGAACTGGCCTTAATTTTCAGGTTTTTTTTGTTTTATTTTAATAATTTGATCCTTTGTCAGGCTTGTACAAAGAAAAAATTTTAATGTTTGGGTAAATATTTCATTTCATGCAAATTAGACGTTTTAAAGAAAAGATAAAAAGTGAATGCTGAATCACGTTCTTTGAACTTTAAATCAGTAAGAGTTGAATGTTTTAATAAAAAATCATAAAGGCACAGTAGTCAGATTTAAAATAAAGAAGTTACAGGCTTTTTAAATGTTTTTTTGAACAAACGGTAATGAGATGGACAAAATGGTAATTTATAAATAAAAAATGTATAAAAGAAATCAACTTTTTAATCACATTTTGATGAAAATAAAAATAATTATTGGTTCATGTTTATAACCATCATTACACTGTTATTCGTAGACATATATATTTTTTTATATATAATAAAAGGGAAAATCTTTCACGGTAAGTAGGCAACTGTATTAATATAAATATAACACGGTTTGATTTAAATCAAATCAACAGCCATTGTCCGTCCACTGCTGGACGTAGGCCTCCTTCAAGTCATGCCACAATTGTCTATACTGGGCTTTCCCCATCCAGTCGCTGCCAACAGTTCTCCTAAGTTCATCAGACCATCGAGTCGCAGGGCGTCCTACACTACGTTTTCCTAAACACGGTATCTACTCCAGAAACGGTTCTACGGCAGACGTGACTTCAGCGTGCTTATCCTTCGGACTATGTCGATAACTTTTGTCCTCTGACAAATATGCTCGTTTCGTAACCTGTCTCTTAACGAGATACCGAGCATAGACCTCTCCATAGCTTGCTGAGCGACTTTAAACTTGTGAACTAGTCCTCTGGTAAGAGTCCCCGTTTCCGCAGCATAGGTAACTGGTAGGACGCACTGATTGAAGACCCTAGTTTTCGGACATTGTGGCAGGAATGACGTAAAGACGTGACGAAGCTTTCCATATGATGCCCAGCCCAATTGAATCCTCTTATCGGCTTCTTTCTCGAAGTTGTTTCTACCAAGCTGGATTACTTGTCCCAGGTACAACTCCTGAACAACTTCGAGGGCCGAATCTTCGACAAACAGACACTTTGTGAATGTGGTCTACGATGCTATAGCCTTTTTGGAACACGGCTTGTTCAGGTGGCTGGAAGTCGTCAAATCTTTTTGCGAGACGATTCGTAGATATGCAGTTTGATTAAAATTTTAAAACTATTATTATTATAATTAATTAATTAGTTTGCCTAAACTTTTTGACCTTTTCTTATTTTCTCTACTTACTTTATGTGGTTTATTACCTGTCAATATATATATATTTTTTAAATTGTATAAGTTGACTTTTGTGGTAGAAAGAAGTTACTTATAAAATCGGATTTTTGTGTTTAGACTCATATATATCGATACCTTCAGGTTCAATTGGCGTATAAACCATTTTGGCCAAATCGAGTTAAATATACCATTTTGATCAGAATTTTTTTCTCTATCGATCTGTATATCCGAAATGTATAAATTCGCTAAAAAAAATGTTTATACACCCTAAAAAAGTATTGCCGAAAAGTTAAAAAATTCCATAAAAACAGTGTAAAAGCCAAGTAGTTGTTTTTGGTATTTCTGTTAAGATGTAATGACTATACATTTTTTTAAGCCCAGGCGTAAAACTCTATGATAATCGCAAATGGTTTTTACGTTAAGATTGTTAAGACGCAATCAAAGATTTCAATGTCGTAAGTCCACGGTTCTGGTGCAAAATATAGGGACTTAAAACGTCTCTGCGATAATGGAGTAATATCAAAGAGATTTCATACTGACTTTTTACAATTATCATACGGAAGTAATGTACCTGATACTATAACGCTAACTGATGAAGAAGATGAGGAAGAGCGGATTGACTAGTATTTTGTTTCACATATTCTACATAGGCCTAGGCTTATTTTGTTATTAATATGTTATTTTATTAGCCACTAAAAACGTATCTTGTTTGGTGGTCTAAGAACTTTTATTTTTTAACAAAGTTCCTACTTGGAATTATTTTCATAACTATAAGGCTGTTTTTCAGGTCCAGTGCCGCTGCCTATCGACTTAGACTAAATGTGATAAATTTAATACTTTTAAACAAAGAAAACGAGCCACAGTTTACTCAAGAAAGCAATTTATAACTTTTTGAGATGTTCTCTAATGAATTTCTTTCTTTAAAAGTACCCAAACTTTTAATTATTGCCATAAATGGTCACTTTTAGCAATAATCGTAAAAAGATAAATTCACCATTGAACTTATCAAAAAACTACAAATTCCTCTCCCGAGCACACCATGGCTCTACTCCCTGTTCAAAGTCTCAAATTCATCACAACCAATCGAAATCAATTTTATTGGCGGCAGCCCTGAACCGGGAAAAAAGTCTTAATTTTTTGCCATAATTGCATAAAAGAAGTGAATATTAGTTTCGTCTTTTAAGTTCCAATATGTTGATTTTTTCTACTTAGAGTTATTAAAAAATCTTAATGTTGTGCCGTAATTTTGCTACAAAATTGTAAAATAAAAACAATAAAAGAAAGTTATTTTCGTACTACTTAATTTTATTTTATCTACATCAACCAAATATAGTTATAACACTAAAAATATATTTCTATACATTCTCGAAACAATAAAAGTGTGCTTATAGTCAACATTAAATTATTTTTATACAACGTTTTATTAATTCATTTAAATAAATCACTATAATCAATGGTTGTAAAAACCAAAAAATTTACATCTATCGGTCTTTACGTCAGCAATTGCAATCTCATGTTTACTAAAAATTCAAATACGACGTAAAGAGATAGGACGTCGTATATACCACCGAGTATATTTTTTAAAGACGTAAATCCAAGCTAACCTTAAACTAACGAAGACGTTTTGAATATTTAGATTTTTTTATCGCAAAATTTTAAGATTGTTTTCTTTTGGTCAATTTTTAATAACTTTTGAAATAAAAAAGTTATGATTTTTTTAATAAAAAAAATAACGTTTTTTGGCTCTCCTGAAAAGTACGGTTTTGGTTTATACGACAATTGAACCTGAAGGTATCAATATGATCTGTCTTAATACAGTTAGTATAAATACAACATTACAGTATTTTGTACGACTACTAATTAAAAACTTCCAGGTTGGCGAAACTGGAAAAAACAGGTAGATATTATCAGCATTTTTACATATTAGCGTTTTTCACATTTGTTAAGGTGTTTCAGTTAATATCTAGATATAATTTACACGAAGAAATAAAATGTACAAATATACAGTAGGTTTCTTTTTTTGACCATTTTTAATCGTAATATTTCTTATAACACTGAACTGAACTGTACTAACTATAGAAACAACAGCAAATAAGTATGAACAAACATAATCAGCGTTGATTAAGTAATGGAAGGGCTCAGTGGTCTTCATATCGCACATATTTCAATTATGTTTCTAATTGGTGTACTGAGGAACACGCGCACTTCGGAGAAAGTTCTCGTGTGAACTTTAAGTTCAGACATGTCATAAACAAAGTACCCACGAACCCCATGGCTGTAACCATAGTGTTCCATAATCAAACGATCTCATTAACATTTAAATATATTAACCTAACGTAATTATCATCAACATCGCGCAAAGTCCAACAAAATATATTGAAATTCAGAATATTCATGAATGCACCTGACGCTAAGTCAATGGCCGGTCTCATTATAGTTCCGCTGTTTAAAATGTTGTTTTGATGGTTTTGCTCTACTGCCTTTTGAATAAATTATTCTGATCAATTTTAATATAACGTATTTAAGTTCCCACGCACCAAATGAACAATTGGTCTCATAACTTTGTAAATAATTAAATTTATTCATGTGTAATCTATACTTGAGTTTTTCAGTGTGCTAACATCATTGATTGATAAATATATCACAAAAGTCACGATGTTTGGTAGTAGGTAGTTAAAAAATAGTATAGGGAGCTACATACTCGTACATGCAAAAGCACTAGAAAACGTGTATTATATTTACTTTATTATCAGATATCTCATCATTATCAGCCCATATCAGTCCACTGTTGGTCATATGATTCGATTGATTGATTTGCCATAATTGCCACGCTCGATAAGCGAGTTGGCGATCGCAGTTTGGCCAGTGATTGAAACAATATTCTGTTACCCGTAGGAGAAAATGAGGCAGTGTTATTGTATGTACTGCTGGCACCTAACGGCAAGATCAAGTATTTACACGTGTATAAATAAAGTATTAATTAATTTTGGCCTTAAAATCTATCGCCACGTATCATTAGTACCACAAACGCATGGGAGCAACTTTAGTTCCAGCACTTAGATATATTGTTCTGAAAGCCAATTCGGATGTTGTGAGATTTCGTGGTACGAGTATGAATTTTTGTTATATGATATATGAATTTGACTTTTCACTTCCAGTCTGTGATTGCTCACTTCCGAACACAGGGCAGCCATGCGGCCCGAGTGTTGAATTCCAGCACAGGGTCACAAAGGGTTTTTATAATAGCTGTGCGTTCATGTGTATCTACCTGTTGTAATTTCGATTCGGATCATTTGTTTTTTAAACACTTTTATGGCGGTATATTTAAGAGTACCTACCTACGTCACAAAAATGATGAATGTGGACAATTTTTTTAAGCAGGAAAAGTGTTTTTGTACTCCTCTTATTATCTTTACTAAATTGCCACATAGAACTGGTGTTGCGATATTTCGTTACAGGGACGCGTATTCTGTGAATTAGTAGGGTAATTATAATATCCTCTTAATAAACTTCCGTCGCATTTAATATTGTTATTATTTTGATACCTATTTTTGTACACTTTTATCGGCCAATAGCACTCTGGGTATCAACAAATTAATGTTTCTTTCTGTCTTTCTATTTAAAGTATTCTTTAATTAGAATTATTTTATCTAGATTATTCCAGGTTGACGATGAGATTACCTTTTATTTTACGTGCTAAACACAATACTCAATTGGAAGCAATAATTAATTAAAAAAAAGTAGAGTTTGAGCACTGCAATGTGCAATAGACATTGAGTGGCATGGGAAACAAAATATCTTGAGGCTGACCAATCTCGTCTATATCAAAAGCTACCAGAACTCATTTTAATCAGGCTTTCCTGTGTTGTCGACGTCGACCACCCTTTATGCACAGCCTATAAAACGATAGAGTAAAATGAATGAACTCTAAAATAGATCTGGGGGAGCTGACTGGCAACTAGCAGCTTCCTTCCTGCGTGCATCCGGCGTGGAGTCTCACGCGACCCCGCGTCCGCCGGCACCGTGCCCTGCCCCATGAGACCATGCGCGTGCGCAACCTCTGCCGTGGATGACCATTGGATACTCGAAGCATAGCATTGCAGAGAAAGATACGGGTAAGTCGTATACTAACTACCTTACAAGAGTTATAAGGCAAGGCTTTTTGATGGCATGACCAGGCCACCTTTACCCTTCTCAAGCATTTGTACTTGTTCATATTTGTATTACAAATCATGAATAACATACCTACAATTTCCAAGATATTCAGGTCAAGCCTAGGATACTTAAAAATGTGAAATCAAAAAATTATACCTCCCAAAAATAACAACAGTATTGAATAAAAGATAAAAAAGACATACCTAACAACAAGTAAGAACTCTATTCGAGCTATTTGGAAGCTCACGGAAATCATTAAAATGTAAGTAGATGAAATGTTTATAACTTTCCTAGCGTAGGTGTAGACGATCCGGTTAACAGAAAGTAGTGTTATGTAAACAGTCTAAAAACCTGTGTAGGGCAGAGATTTTTTTCAATATAACCAACCATGTGTAGAGCTGTAAGAGGCACCCACAAGCAGGCGCAAGCGCTTCAATCCCTATTGCAACGATGTGCTAGGTGTTGATCGATATAAGTAGGCAGTGTGTAAAAGAGTCTGCTCAATTTAAACACAACCCCGAAACTGAGGTTATGCTGAATTTACTACACTTATAAGCACAATCCTGAATTTCGTTGGTTTGTTGAGTATTGGCTACACAGAATTGTAGTCAACAACTTAATCAAATAATTATTTTTATAATACATATTAAATTAATTAGTTATCTTTACTTTGTTTTTTAAGCTACTTGGTATCTGCTTTAGATGCAGGCATAGTATATTTTGATTGAACAGTTAAATTTATGTTGTGCATATGATTCAGAAAGAAAGTAGAGACAGTCAGAGAATTATTTTTGGCCAAGATGGTCAATGTAATGAAATAATATACCTACCTACAGATAAAAGAGGAAAGAATAAGAATATACAGGCTAAATAATAATATGTACGAAGACACAGTCATGGTAAATAATATTGAAAAAACACTTAACATAGTTTGACAGCTCTAAAATAATAAACCTAAGTCTAAATCATTTCAATCACCAAATTTCTAGTAAAAGTAAGTACTGTAGTGATTTAAATTTGATTGAAATGTAACGTTAACAGTGATGTCTGTTTTCTGACCATCTCTTTTATGGCCGTATTTATGAAGTTAAACACAAAACGATATGAATAATAATAATTCAAGGAAGCAAGTCAATTGAGCTCATTTGCCACGAGAAGGGTGCGCGCCCCGTCTGCCCACTTGAGCGTTTTTGCGCCGCGTATATTGGACGAAGCTGATATTTTTGACATTAAACAGTAGTAACTGTCAGCCTTCGGCGGGAACATTATGTTTCATGTCAGTTTTTGTACAGGCTAAATGATTGATAACGAAACCTATTGCACTCCCTGTTTCAATATGGTTTCAACATTTAGATTATGTTATAATATGTTGTCTGTCATTTACAATAAAACTTGCTGTTGATTATTTTGTTTATTGAAAACAAATTTTAGAAAACCTTCACGGTAATTTGAACGTTTAAAACAGGCGACAGTGAGTTACCTATCCATTTACAAGTTCAAAACAAAAGACTTGTTGCTCTGGTTGTCAGCCGGTTTTGTTTTGTACCTCCAACGCTCCAATTCATCTCGATTCGGTATGGTCACAATTCACACAAACAAGATCTCAGTTGACCTATATCATAGTCTTAAGACAAGTTATCTATATGCAATACAAAACGTTGTATGTATCTAATAGGCATAGACTGACAAACAATCATGAAATTGAGTACAGCAACTAAGAGTATCTCCCACCTGAACTTACTTTAATACTTAGTAACTAAGTACCATTTATCTAAATGTGCAATTTATCATTATGTTTTTGAACCAGTATTCATTTAATGCGCACGTATATCACGTTAGGAGGTCACAGTTCAGTTGCGATTTAGTTATCTGAAAGTAATTATAAAAGTTATTACCGTCAGTCATATGTAATTATTTTCGTATGGCAACCACTCCATCTCACCCTGTTGGTACCTTAGTTATTTTCATTGGCGTTAACTTGTGTGTTGATAAATTAATTAACAACACAGTCAATTACTACTATCTAAAACTTAGTCTTAAAATAAACAGGTTCTGTTGATCATTAGTCACCACCCACCGGTGAACCTCGAGGAATCCACTGCTGGACAAAAGCCCTCTATAGCTCGCTAGAAATTCCTACAAACCGGTTTACAGCCCTCGAGACTTTTCAAATCGTGGTTTTCAAAGAAATAAGAAGATTTGTTTTTTATGTTACATAAATTTTATCTTAAATCGAGTTTCCGCTATTTAAATGAACTGTTAAATTTGGTTTAGGCAATAGCTAATAAAATGTAAAACAAATAAGCGCTTATCTCGATATTTGTGTGCTTTTATGACTTGTCGTTCGAATACGAGACGAAAACACAGTTTTATTTTGACATAACCGATTATATTGTACTTGTAATTAGGCATCGAACACGATTGTTATAGTTATGTATTATTTTATTACTTGGAAGTCATATTTTTACGCATTACTACAGAGATAATGACCTAAATTGTAGATTATACCAATTGCCTTAACAATTTGTAGAGCCGGTACCAAATGAAAATAACTTATAAATAGTAGTAGTATAAGAAGAAAGTATAGTATTATTTTACGAATCTTTAGCGAATAAAGCACATCATATCAAAATTTAATTAATTTTACTACTTAATTACGTTTAATTCACATAGGTACCTACCTATCTAATGTAAAAAAAAATGTTACATGACAACATGCTTCTTCAACTAAAACACGATGTGGATTAGTACATTTAAAAGGTAAAGTAAAGGTACCGAAGAAAGTATATTGTTATTAATTGCTCTTTGCCTTAATTTGGACGTTCGATTTTCCTTCACAACAATGCAAAATTATTGATCCACTCCTATCACCTCTTTGATCGACAAAGAATATTTGTTTAAATTGCTTATGTGTTCATACTAAATTTCAGTTCAGTTCAGTTCCGCGATTTAAGAATGATAATACATACCTGTTGAACACTGCATTCTGATCCACAGCTGACATCAAAATGGCCATCTCCAGTCCGATTCTGGAAAATAACAATTAAATTTTGTCATACACCTACTTAATTTCCGGATCGAGTAATAATACTTACAAAACTACTACCCGAAGATAATTACGATTAAATACTATTAAACATGTTTGATATTTATGTAAAAGTAAAGAGATATTTATGTATGTATAAAAAAAAATAACTTTAATATATTTCGACGACGAAACGACCTCCGTGGGAAGCTCCTCCTTGGTCTAGTGGTTTAAATACCGGACTTAGATCTGAGGATCCCAGGTTCGATCCCCCGGTCGGGCAACAAAATGTTTTTAATTTTCGAGCATTGTTCGGGTTTGTGATTACCTACCTATGGACAAGCGTGGTGATTAGGCCTGTACTTATCATTGCCCTGGTAACTTGAATTCAATGATGGAGCCCTTGCCCTGCAGTGTGATGATTTTAGGTCGTTACGTTACTTTATGCTAATTCGCTATTTATCTATACTATTAATACTATAAACCTGAAGAGTTTGTTAGTTTGTTTGTTTGAACGCGCTAATTATTAATTTACTACTCCGAACAAAACACGTAACTTTTTAAATATTGACTAGTACAATACAAACAAAACCTGCTTGGTGTATATCAAATACGTTGAGTAGAGTACCTACCGTAGTCATCATTACTCTAAGAGCCACTTTAGACTTCCCTTCAGTAAAGTTTTTAAAACTATTAATTACATTAAAATAAATCACTTAACTTTTTGCAGGAGACTCATGCAAATTATGTCACCATGAAATCGATAAGTTTAAGTAGGTGCATGTTTGCCCGTATCAATGACGCTAAACTTTCAGGATGAATTGCTTTCAATATCCTAATCTTTCAATAAGGGATATTAGTTTAAAATACGGAGAGCAAAAGATTATCTTCAGCTTTATGCGAAAGTTTAGATATTATTTTACAAAAAACCGGACAAGTGCATCGCCCACCGAGGGTTCCGTACAAATTTGTAGGTACACATATAATCACCGCGCACCGTTGCTTAATTACATTTTCTGAATATGTTTTTTATGATGCCATCACAAACGTATACATTCAGATTTTTCTCTTCTACTCTTAATACTATAAATTGTGATTGCCGTGAGTGTCGTTTTTTACCTTTGAGGTACGGAACCTTAAAAATAGTATAAGTAGTGCAAAGTAATTATAACTTAAGTGGTCACTAGTATAAGAGTATTTTCTTAGGTTTGCCTTGTTTTTTGTGGGTTTTCGATATTTCGGCACTGTTGAAAGCGCCTGACATCCCAAAAAAAGTCTTTCGAGAGTAATAAGCTAATGTGTACAGGCTTAATGTTCATGCTTGCACCCCTATGAGCTCTAACAACATTTTAATATTGAGTAACGTTTAGAGATTTTGATTTTTTGATTTCGACTCATACTACTGCATACCAAAGTACTATTATCGTCTTAATATTTCTCAAAGAGTAAGGATATTCTTTTAGGAGAAATAAAATGGGTCTTGAAAAAGCAATATCGAGGGCTAGTTTTTGTAACGGCCAAAGGATGTGTCCACCAGCGGCACAGTTTGACTTCCGGCGTGATGGCGCGTGCGCAGCCAACCGTGCGCCGGGACGGATCCTACCTGCCGCGATTAACCTATGATTTAACACCGCTCATTATGTTAGGTACTTCGTTGATTTTTTTATCACTAGCTATATATTTCGCCGATTTTATATTGAGTTTAAAAAGCTAACATAAATTTAAAAAATACATGATCGTTTCTAGGACAAGGTTTTCAAAATAAAGCTTTATTGATTCGAGACTCAGTTTCTGATTAAGTAATCTAGTGCTAAATATAAATTTCATTCACGTCTCCCCCAACGCTTTCCACTGGTCTCTTTTAGCGGCTAATGACTCAATTTAATGTTTAATGATATTTAAATAAAAATCTATGTTTGTATCTATGCATTCTATTTATCGGATTGTCATAACAATTTGGTGAATTATCGAGAAAGGTTTCTGAATCATAATGAACACAGCGCATGTGAAGTAGCGAGCTTTTTTTTTAATACATGATACCAATGGGATCATTGGTTTTTTTGCAACCGTGTGACCGGAACCGATCTGGCGGACTGGTGGCTCGTGTAGGGCTTCGGGGCGAAACGCGATCCCTGCGGTTTACACTTTAGGATTTTGGAAAAAAAAACGAATCAAACATGCAGTGTTCTTTTACGTTCACGCGAAAATCACAAAATGGTTAGTTTTTAACTTAAACTTACGATCACCCGGTCCGATCCTTACCTCTAAATTAATAAATTAAGAATGAATAACTAATGAGTTAAATTTTACGCTATCATAGAGATCGCAAGATGGTTATTAAGATGATATTATTGATTTTAGCGATACAGAAAACTGAAAGTTCTGTTAAGCTTTCTGATCTGGGGTAAGTCTCTCCAAGCTTGCCAAGATCGCTTACGCACAAGCAAGATTTTGGGCCTTAGTTGAAAATGTTTATATGCTACGAGTATACCAATAGATCTCTGATGCTGCTAGAAATAAAAACAAAAAGGTAAGATCTACATTGCAATATTCTATTATTAGCAGGTTGTAGTTTAACCTCTTAATACAATTATTTATATTACATCAATAGAAAACATATTTGCTAATTTTGTTCATTTTAATTATGGTCATTATGGAATAAATGAAAGGTAGTTAAAATGGAAACAATCCCATCCTTATGTGGGACAAGGCCCAAGGCCAGAGTTTGAGTGACCAGCCCAATGAGCTGGCCAAAGTGTGGGGACACTCTATATTTAGCGCGGCTGCGTTGATTACAGTAGATCGCTAATTGTTTACAATTACTTAGATGTGCGTTGAACCTGCGCGAGTGCAAACAAACAAAATGCTCCGCGATCATCTTCGCCCCGCGCCTATTGAGTAACTCTTTGACAACTTTCTATCAATGAGTCTATATCGAATAGTTTAATGTTACTTATTTTATTATAATTATATAACATCATTATAAAGCAAATCAGTGTTGATTAGTATTAATATACTTGATCTATATTATATCTTCATTCGAAGAACATTTTTAATTCTACATTTGTAAACATCATCATAGTTTCTTTACTTTAAAATTAAGGTCTTTATTCTCCACAGAACAGATTTGTAAAGAATACATAATTTATATAACTTAAACAGAAGCTATTATTGCTAAACAACATATCGTAATATGTAAGCATATTAGCATGAATAAGTCAATATTTATGATATTTATGTCCTACTGACCCCATATTACTTTATAAAAATGAATTTATTTAAGCAAACTCAAACATGTTTGAAAACAAAGTTTGAAACGATTTCTTGATTTAGGTATTTAAAAAAAGATTATATTTACATAAAGACGAATCTCTCCAGATTGCATAGATAGAACTCTGGTAAGAGTTCTTAATATTTTTTTGTTCATACATTTTTTTAATAAGTTTACTCTTACAAAAAAAAAACATTTCAAGAGTGAGTAATTTGTAAAAGTAACCTCTAATAAGAAAAAAATATATATGGTTACAAAAGGTAGGTAGGTACCTAATATTGATATATTCTCCAGCATATTATTCTCGCAATGCGACGTGCAAATAATAAGTCAATGTGAAAAATAGAAGAAACTAAATAACACATACAGAAGATAAGTTTTTTGATCCAAGTAAGTTACGTTAAGGTACATAAACATTTACTTTTCGGTAAATTAACGAAAAAGAGCTTAGTAAACAAATGTTTAAAAGATTCCAACAAATTGTAATAGGTAATTTCAAAATCGAACCTGGAACGGGCATTTTTCATTGCATCGAGCAACGGCTTCCGCTCCAAATTTCTCGGTGATGGAACTGTAATCGCAGCCAATTGGCCGAGCGGACAAAGCCAATCCAAGCAGCGACAACACTAGCCATTTGTGCCAATTCTGCAGTGCGCTCATTGTGCTTCACCACCGCCAACTCCACTCCTGGACACTGTCATCCGACCACGAAAAACATGTCCACATTAGCACTCTTAACAATATCACATTATCAGTCTTACAATGAGAGAGTCCTCCGAGGGTTTTGTTTAATTAATTAATGTAGCGTTTTCGCGCTAACGGCATATCGTTTGCAGTACGGACGAGTATAGTCGGTGCGCGCACGCATTGAAAGCCGCTCATGGACTGAACCGCGCGCATCCGCCCGCCGCACGCGCTACGCGACGACCGCGCCCGCTCCGTGCTACGCTGTAAAGCTCTCTTACCTGGCCACTAAGCACTTTGAATACATCTCCAATGGTTACTTTGCAAGAATTGGTAATATTTTCAAATGGATTCATGTCATTATTATAATGTTTTTGTATATTATGAATGCTACGGTAAGCCAATCAAAACAAAGTAAAACATTATGTCTCTAGAATATTTAAATCCTAACCTTTCATTAGCCGGGGCCTACACTTACACCAGACAGAGATATTCTCAGTTTATTAAAGGGAATTTTGCACAAAGTGAAGAAATAGCGTAGTCCAGAATGAAGTTTCATAAATGCTACTTGATGATATGCAACAACCAAAATAACTATTGTAACAAAATATATAAAGTATTGGTTTTAAGAACAATCAAAAACTTTTTTTTGTAAGTCTTGATACTGGGTCGGTAATGGAATTACCACTATTAATGAAGTCAGTAGGAATGCTTAACAAAACCACAGCACTTTTGTTTTTCATCTATCTCTATCTAGAAAAACAAAGACATTAATATGTAGGTACACAACAAGTCCCATTCGGACTGATCCGATGCATGTGAACTATGGCGGCAAGCCTTCCTAAAAACTACTAACTATGCACAGCCCTGGAAGTCGTTTGGTCGTCTGGGAGAAATAATGATGAATATTTATTTTGGTTTAAAATTATGATAATACAAGAAAAATAAATACAATACAAATACAATGTGTTAAATAAATGACCATAGTCACTATCACTAGAGTTACCTAATTGATGCTTAAACCTTATCATGGGAGAACTTTTTATGTGGTGTGGTGGTATATTATTATAATCTAAAAACCGAAAAAAAATTTTTTGTATTTTGTGTGTTAAATTATGTTTTTTTTATATTATGTTAGAATCAAAAAATCATCTGGAATATTATTGTAAGTATTTAATAATATTATAAGTAACCGAAATAATTGTTAAATAGAACCGTGTTTTATATTTGAGAACGGTTCTTTTAGATCTTCAAGAACCGGATTTTCCATTTATTCGGTTCCGAACTTCCGACGCCTTGGCATTAAACTGGTGGGAAACAACCTGTGGAAAGGACTGAAAACTTAGTAGGTAGGTACTTCAAACTGACCTTGCTTTTGGATAAAACTCTTTACATTACCTACATTTATATGCATCACACCACTTTCAATTTTAAGGGTTCGATATAACAAAAAGTGAAGAAGAAATTCATTTAAGTAAGGATGACTTTGTTTATCAGTCTAGAGCCCTTTTCTAAGAAAGATATCAAAGTAGAAATTAAAATAAATCAGTCAGATCTTTAACTCCAAGAGTTAAATAGGCTATCAAATGAAAAGGTTATTTTCTTATATATAATATAATATTATCCATAAATAAGATACTTGAGCCCGCAAATAATTGAAACATATAGGGTACCTACCTACTTCTCATTGCCCTAGATTCATAAAGTTTGGCAAAATGCACAAGCAATGGAAATAATCCGTTGAACCTGTGTTTGTAGTTGGGTCATTCTACTTACGAGGAAAATAATTATGGTTCAAAAAAATAATTAAAAACTTGTTCTACTTTATTTTAAGACAATTTACATAAAATTTTGTAATAGAGCTCCCTAATAGTTATATCTTGAGAAAACTATAGATTTTCAAAAATGAGTGATAACAGAAATGATGTTTATTATCACAGACAAAACGTTTTTATGATTTATCGCTAAATAGGAACTTGAATGAAGCTTAACACTATTCTACGTTTGAATAATAAACGGACACATTTTGGCTTAATAGAAATAAGAAACGAATTATAACTCTAATTCAACATAAAAAATATTTTCGGTATCATCACAGAAATGACGTCACTGCCATGATCATTGCCAACACTTGAAAAAACAAGTGCTCATAAATTCTTATAATGTTTTAAATAATGAGTTAACGACCTTAACCGTTTTAATCAAAAATAAGGTGACATTTGAGGTCCACTTTAAGGTAATAAAATAATATTTATACGTCTAAAAAATGTTTTCCTCGGATGAACTTGGAGATTCTAATTAATACGCCGACGTCACTTTGATCCCTTTTGTCTTGTTGTAGGAGAAATGACCCAAAAAGATCGATAACGACAGAGTGAGTACGAAATTTTGTAAGTTACTGTCTTTTTAGACTTAGAATACAAATTCAGCAAGGAATCATTAAGTAATTATTATGGATTTAGAAAATTACTTTGCTAATGATTTCCGCTTGTTAATACCGGCCTAGATACCTTCACCACACTACCCACACTAAATAATTTTTTTAAATCCATAATTAGTTATGGATTTCCGCAAAGTAGCGCCTGAGTCTATTAATTTTCAATTAAATAATTAAGTAAACTTAATCATTTTTTAATTTTGTGTCTCGTTTTTTATTTTTTTCCAGCTGTTTATCTACTACATTCATCATCCTCCAAAAAACCTTAAATACATTTTTTGGTTACATTGATTTTACATTTCTTCTTATTAGATACTACCTCTTGATTACTATTTGCTTTGTTGATGAACCCTATTGTACCGTATTTTGTACTTCTTTACTCTTGCCTCCATCTGATGTAGTCTTTCCTTAAGTAAAATGTTCTCCAATTTTAAATGCCGTTTGTTCTTTCCTGTATTTTCCTACCAGATTCTACTCTAGATCTAGATCTATAACTAGATCTATCTGGTGGAGTTTCATTTGTTGCAAACTCTTCAGTTTGACGTTGAATTTGTTCCATATGTTTTTTCTACTCATGATACTTCTTTGATTTTTCTTTCCACAGCTTTCTTTTCACAGCTTTTTGAAGCGGGGTATCATTTCATTAAAGCTTTTTATTAATCCTTGTTCTTTTTTTCGTTGGTACCGTTCTCTATCATTTCGTTTTCTTTCTAGAATCTGTTCTTTTGTCATCTTTTGGCGATATCTTTTCTTTTGTAAGAAAATCATTTTTTTATATTAGCGCCATTTTTTGTAGCTTTCAAAGAAAAAAAAATCTAACAATACTGTCATTTAATTAATATCACCCAAACACATGCAAAATTATTGTTTTCGTGTATGGTTCTCAAAAACTCACCTTTGGGTGTCCAAATCAGGGATGATGAACGAACTTTTACGCATAAATTTTGACCAACAAAGTGTTTTCAAATTTTTTATCTAACTCATTTTTTTTTACAATGAAAATCGCACACGACTGACAGGTGGTTCAGTGTTCCAAACACAAAAAATAAAGTAAACAGTCGCAATGGAACTACTTTGTTTTTTTAATCATACCATTGATAACCGAAATGATGTTTTTTTTTGTAGCAAAAGTAGAATTATGGTTGCATAAAATATTTTTAGAAGTTCACAATTTAATGCACATAAAGTATGATAAACTATACTATACACCACTACTTTTTAACTACCTATATCTAAAAAATTAAAGGGCGTATCTCTACCCTTAACTAACTATATATGTGCAGTTAAAAGTTAAAAATTTACATATGTAATTAAGTTATTAAGGTTTATTTGTGTCCCATACTTTGGACAAAATTTTAGACTGTGCGTTTGAATCTCATTCATTAGT
This sequence comes from Anania crocealis, assembly GCA_949315895.1. Lineage (NCBI taxonomy): Eukaryota > Metazoa > Arthropoda > Insecta > Lepidoptera > Crambidae > Anania > Anania crocealis. Next base: position 10,044,739 of record OX438862.1, read on the forward strand.
CGCGCGTAAAATCACCGCGATAGCGTACATACATGCTCTCTCGCTCACACCCTTGCCCCGCCCACAATAGTTAAAATAATATTACTTAGGTAATAATCATAACATTTCAAAGACAATTTTAGGACATTTTTTTTTAAACTTTTAACTGCACAGATATGTTCAGTAACGTGTTCTGATACCCCCATTTTTTTTAGATATACTTAAAAAGTTGTGGTGTATAAGAAATTAATACGAAGCTTATGTTCTTCAATAACCTAAACTCTTATATTTTTTAAACCAATACAAATGTGGTAACGTAGGAATTCCACAGATAACGGAGCGTGATAATCTCCGATGAATTTTTTTTTAGAAAAAGGAAAACATACCAAATATTTACGCATAAATTTACGTCATAGCATTAATTAATCTAGATCGATCTGTGTTGAAATAGCTTAAAACAATACCCATAACTTAATAAATGAATGCGTTTTTTTCAAATGCACTTATTTTTGGCTGTAGAATAGACCCAGTTGGTGAATTTACATATCATTACAGGAGAGCATACATTTTTCTTTCAATAATACTTATTTTTACATTAGATATGTTTGGTTCTTTTACTTTTAAAATATGTATATCTTTATGAGATAAATTTATTTATTTATTTATTTATTTTATTTATTTTGGATAACTTTAGATCCATAGTGTTAGTAACATAGTTCTTACGTATAGTATTAGTGAAATTGCGATTCGAATAATTACATAATAATAATAATAAATAAACCAATTCAATTCAATTTAAAATTAATTAATTTGTATAATATATTTGCTCCGATTTTGGGTTAATTAGGGCAGTGATCCAGTGCTTAATTAGGGCACTATCCCATCTCCCCGCCAAAACGACGGTAAGACGTTCCCATTGAGACGGAGAATTTATTTGCTGTGTTTACCGTATTTTAAACTTTGGGCCTAATAATCTATACCACATAAAACTGTTACTCCAGTGTGAGTTCTGGTATAAGTCGGGTTTTGAAAACCAACTGACTGTCTTAAACAAACGAAAATTAATCATTTAGGATAATATTTTCTTGTTACTTTCCAAGCTGTTTGACCTTGTTGATCCTAATTCCGAGGTTTGTGGCGCCGTTTGTCACGGACGGAGTGGAGTGGCGGCAAGGACGACAAAACGCTGCGCACGCTCGGCTTCCAATTATTCTAACGACACATCAAGTTTATTCGACATCCCACGCTTAGTAGCCGCAGCATTACGTTATACACTGGTGTCGGTGATTTCATCTAGGTACACTATTTTCAGGATAACTTATAATAGACTAGATTGGGGCCTTAACCCGAAATCAAACGTATTTTATGTGCACTTACCTAACCGGAATTGTTGAATGGCTATATAGTTAATGAGCATGTATAAAAATAATACAATATACTGCTCCATCACGCTATAAATTTCACCGAGCTAAAAGTGCTGCGGCTTTAGACAAGTGGCTTTTTATTCAGTCATTTTCATATACTACGCGTTCGTTTCGAGTTGGCCGCTACCACCCTCCCCGCCACACCGCACCACGCTCCTTGACAGACCCTATTAGTACCGTTTGCAACAATCGCAACATTTCGGGTAAAGAAGTTGACTGTGCATTAAGAATAAATAAATAATCGATTGTAATTTCTCCATTTTATTAATTTTAATAACTCACATATCGTCTAGGGCGCAGGTACATATTATTTTGTATATCCATCAAATCAAACCAAGATGTATGGAAATGATAAAAAGATATTGCAATAAAAACACGATTATTTCTTTTTGCCAACGGTACTGCTATATATGACTGTGACGTCATTTTGTAACGGTCATCGACGGCCATCTCGAAGCGAACGGGTAGTATTTGTTATCTATTCGTCGAGCGTAAACGATATTAGAAAGCCACTTGTGTGAGGCCGCTGTAGTGCTAGCCACAAGTTACGGCCGGTCCCAATAATCTAACGATATTCAGTTTTGGCATATCGGAGATAGAAAACAACTTCTGTCTCTGATCTTGCCGTCCAGAGAAACAAAGACAGAAGTTGTTTTCTATCTCCGATATGCCAAAACTGAAGATAGATAGGTTATTAGGACCGATAATCTAGTAAGCAATCTTTTTTGCAAAGATATTATGATCATATTTCTATTATAAATGGTTACTATTTGTTGCTCGCGACTTAATCCGCCTGGAGAATTGAATTAAACATTAGTACTAACACACAGGAACGATTCAAATTCGGGATAAAAAGCCTATATGTCATTCCAGCCTACAATATACTTCTGCTTGCCAAATTGCATCGATATCCGTTTGGCCCTTCTAATGCGCTTAAGTAACAAACATTCATAAATCCATAATATTAGTAAGGTTAAGATTTAACTCGACGCGGACGTTTCGATTATAAGTATTAATTTCACCGATCTATTTACACCGAGATAGGTAAGTTTCAGTTGGTACCTACATAGGCTAAAAATTTACGAAAGTTTGTTTTGTAAAAAAAAATATTCTTACATAATGTAGGTACTACATACATAATAATAATATTAGTTATTCTTTGCTTCAGGTAAAATTTGCAATCGATCCTTCTAGTGTCATTTCGCCTTAAGTTTTTCTACAGGCGCGCTGCAAATTTCAAATGAAAATCTTTAAATGACGATAACTATTTTCTCTGCTATCAGAAGTCTACATGTTGCATCCAACTGAGCACAATCTAATTGTAAAAACCGCGATTAAATCATTGCAGTACTTTCGGAGATTAGAGTCATAGGTACCCAAAGACCTACAGATATACAAACAAAAAAATCAAATTAAAACTCTTTTTTGTGTTCTATTAATCTTTTCATGTAGCCCACACTCACTTTTGGATGATTTCATTAAATTTTCAGACTTGTGATTTTTATTGCTTTATTGAATGTATCTCTAGCATACTCTAAGAACAGCTTTCACCAATATTGATCCACCACTACTCGGAAATTGAGCACTCTTATTTCTATATTACAGATACTTAAAAGGGTTAAAATTACTTTTAAAAAGACTGACTTAAACTATTGTATTTAATTCTTATTGGGTCCTTTTCTTTCATCATTAGACAATATATGGAATTTACTAGATTAAGATTTATAAATTAAGAGAGGCTAAGAATTATTTAACAATGTCGACAATACTCTCACGAAATTATTGTATTGGTTCGAAACGAACAATCTTATACTCAATGCAAGTAAGGGGTAATGTGTAAAATTTAATATACCTAATTTTAAGGTTCGCCACCACTGATACTTCTAACTGTAAAAGATGAACCGTTAGAGACCGTAAATTCCACTCCCTTTTTTGGTAAAACTTTAGACTCTCTTTTGCAATGGGGATCAGCTGCACATGCTTATGCTGTAAGAAGGATTATAGACAATTCATTGCCGAGTGCTACACGCTCGATATTTATCGTGATATTTGGATCGTAATCCAGGATCACGATATTTATCGAGTGTGTAATATAGCGTATCACGTATCGTGATACGGATCCCTGGATTTCTAGAAATCCAAAAATCCACGATTTATATCAAGTATCGACGATAATTCGACGACCATTTGGATCAGCGGTAGTAAACGCTGCTTCTGAGCCATGGGTCACGGGTTCGATTCCCGCACAGTACAAATATTTGTGTGCATGAACATATCTGTTTGTACTGGTCTGGGTGTTTTCTATGTACTCGTATTATAAATATGTATTTACAAAAAAAAAGTATGTGAGTAAGTTTATCGGTTGTCTAGTACCCCATACGACAGGGTACTTAATAGTACCTTAATTTGGGACTAGATGGCTCTGTGTGGCCCAGTGTGGCATGTCTTAAATATTATAATTATCGAGCGTCTAGTCTCTAATCGATATTTATTTAGTCAGTATTCATTCTGTCAGCGATGGAAGAGGACGCGCATATTGAGGCGGCGCCCGCCGTACCTCAAACGAACGATCAAAAACACTTGAAAGAATTCATACTTGTGTTAGAAACACTACCTGAGGTATGGGATAGCTCAAATGCAAACAGTCTTAATAAAGTGAAAAGGGCGAATGCCTATGAGCAGTTGCTAGAAATTTTTAAGAAAATTAAACCATGCGCGACACCTAAAGACGTAATTGCAAAGATTAACTCATTAAAATCTAACTACAGAAAATAATATTAAAAAATAACTGATTCGAAGCGATCTGGTGCTGCAGCGAAAATGTTTACAATCCAAAGTCTTGGGTATTTCATATGCTGAAGTTTTTGAATAAAAATGAAAAGCCCATTGATATGGTAAGTTGTTTTATTATATCTACATAACCTAAAAATTACATTTCACTGGAGTTGTAATAGTTACAGAATCTGTCTCTCAGTCTTAGCATACTGTTCAATGTATTTAACAATGTACGTAGACACAGTGAGATAAGTTATACGTTGCACATTCCATCTACATTAAGCACTTATTCGGATTATACTTTAGGGACACTTTTCTCTTCTTACCAAGGTGAATAAGCCTAATCCAGTTGTAGGTATTTTTTTACTTATTGTGATTCGTACCAATAAATAATTAAAAACATTATCATGAAGTTTTTTCTTTCCTTTATATATTCCCGTAGGACGTATGTCAGTGCTTCACAAGTACTTATGATTGCTTGACTAACAGATTCAGATGACATTATTCCTGCAAATCTCATATTTTTAAAATATCTCCCTGTTAATAGATAATGTAAAGTCAGAGCTAGCTTTTCTCTCACAGGAATAGCCTTTCTCATTAGTGTATCTTTTTTAATCAAGTATGGAGTAATCAACTTCAGCAGATATTCAAAGCGGGCTTCGGGCATGCGAAAATAATTTTCATAGTCATCCATTTCTTGGTATTCCCGAATCTGATTTAATAAATTCAGATGCGTATATTTTTCTCTATCTTGAAACCAATATTTCGCCCATTTTTTTCGCTTTATACGTCTTTTTAATGCTATCGCTAGTATAATAGCAACGCAAGCTTTATTTATATTGTCAATCATAACTTTATTTATATTTTAATACGAAACGTACGAGTGTACTCACTGAAATTTACCGTTGTACTGGAGTGATTCGTATTGTATATGTAGTATACAAAAATATCACTCGATAAATATCACGATAAATATCGAGCGTGTAGCACTCGCCAGATGTTGGAATTGGAAGTACCTTAATTTTAGATACTTTCACAGCATAATGATGGAATATGAATAATTTGTAATGTCATGCTATTTATATATATATGGATGGAAAAACTGAACCATGCTATTATATTGACCACCACAATGTACCCTTTTTCAAAAGCAAATAAATCATTTCAATTCAGAATCCTTTTATAGGGCTTAGCGGCAGATATTAAGTCTACTTTTATGACCCCATGACTCGCTAAGAGAGCTGCAAAGAGATTAACGTGCTTACAGTTGCTTCTCAATATATTTATGAAATTATTATATACGTCCGTATAAACCTCCATTTGTTTCTAAGAAAAGTGGACTACAGAATTACAATTCTAGTCAAAGATAAGCTTGCCGTTCCGAATTTCAAACTGTGAAAGGTAGGAACTTCGTTCATGAAATTGAATTCGGATTTGTTACAAATTACTAATGTCTATAGCTAAACTCCCTGTTCATAACTTTAATTACATGTAAAAGTAATTCTGATGGAAAAGCTATTATTCTACTAATGATTATATTAATGATAGAAATGTATGGCATTAAACTGTCCTAGCTCGCACTGGTATACCTTTTGTAGACATAATTATTTAACCCCTCGATTGTGGGTTATTCTAGACACAATCGAAATTAATTGTTATCGCGATCGCCGGTGATCTTATAATTTTGTAGGAGTTAAAAGAGTCTGGCAAAAGTGACTGTGTTTTTTTACGCTGTTTATTCTGGGCATTTGCCTATATACTCTTGTACCGAAGCCACTGTTTCGAGGCAAATATTATAACCTATTAAGGTAGGTAAGGTATAACCTATAATATTGGAAGTATAATATTGGAATTATTTACAGAAATAAAACTGTGTTTTCATATGCCACGGGAACTTACATTTTCGAGATAAAACGTAGCCTATATTGTAGTCCAGCATAGAAGCTCTATCTACCACCTTGCTAAAACTTCTTTCAGCCGTTCTGTTTTGATTGACTAATAAACATGAAATCCGAGCTTTCGCATTTATAAAATTATTACTAATAGTATTAATATATTAGGGGTTAAAGTATGAAATTGCCGTTTTGTATGGACGAAATCGAGAAAAGTCATTTTTCTATACTAACAATTTTTTAGTTTTTTTAATAACGCCTGAACCGTTTTCGATGCAATTAAAGGTAAAAGTTAGATGGTTATAAAGCTACGCATTATAGTATTTAAATTTCTGAAAATTAAAGTATATAATACAAATATACTTAATTGAAGCAAGGTCAGCTGACACATTGTAAGGGGTCTTTTCAACGACTTCCTTTGAAGTAATAGGCACTGGTATTGCATTTTTTTTTTAGTCTAAAGTTACTTTATTTAGTTTACTTACTTACTTACTTTACTTACTTTACTTTGATACAATACAAAAAGAATTACGCAATAATACGACTATACTTAAGAGCTATAAAAATAAAAGGAGGGAAAATAATCGGCCATTTCATACTTTAACCCCTATTATTAGTAAAGTGTCTGTAGGTACTATTAATTTAGTAAGATTAGAATCTCCCCAATTGCGAGCGATACGGTGGCGAAACGTTAGCGATACGATACATAAAAAAAACCGGCCAAGTGCGAGTCGCACTCGCGCACGAAGGGTTCCGTACCAAAAAGGCCAAAAAAACGGATTTGTTGTATGGGAGCACCCCTTAAATATTTATTTTATTTTGTTTTTAGTACTTATTTGTTGTTATTGCGGTAACATAATTTGTGAAAATTTCAACTGTCTAGCTATCGCGGCTCTTGAGATACAGCCTGGTGACAGAGCGAGGGACAGACGGACAGACAGCAAAGTCTTAGTAATAGGGTCCCGTTTTTACCCTTTGGGTACGGAACCCTAAAAACCGACGAAAAGTATGAAATAGGCCACCAAATTTGAGGCGGTTATTGATCGAATCTTTAAGGAATTGTATTTTCAATTTACTCTAAGAAATTAAATAATTTAAATCAGTTTCAAAACTATAGAGATGTTTCCTCTTAACCGATTATAAATTATTCGTAAAAATATTTCTACCTAATTTGGAGGTGCCTTCATGAATAAAAAAATTGACACTACTACAATACTATTCAGTTTGCCATGCGAACTAGTCGACAAGCTTCGGAGTGGCGCCTTCCACTGATCCCAAACCGAAAAATCCACGCCAAAGTCGAAAAGTCAAATCCATGTCTGCCTGCATCAGCCCAACTGGTGAACAAGATTGTTGAAGTGATCATTTCAACAATCTTGTTCACCAGTTGGGGCTCCTCCAGCCGACTCCTTTCTTTTTTCTAAAGACAAATTACTACATTATGGCACCCGGTTTTCATTCGGTAGAATACATACCTAAAGGAGAATTCGCGGCCAGAACTTAACTCAATTTCGGAAAAAGTACTTTTAAATAATCTCTCGATAATAGCGATATTAGTTGGCGTTAGTGTAAGGCGCAAACATAAATTTGAATAAATAACTAACATAAAAATTACGTGTTTGATCTTTTTTCGAGATTTTCTTGACACAGTAGTATACAATGTATTTATTCGTTGAGTTCTAAATGACATAACATATGTCTCACATAGTAATTTATGTTACCTTTGTTTTGTGCAATAAAAATAATTATCTATCTAAATTAATTAAGTCACAGGATAGACTTCAAAATAGATAAATTAATTGTATAATTTTATTTGAAAATGCCACTTAGGTTAAAAGACTCATTGTTCCTTTAAATAATTACGATCAACATTTTTCCTTGCAATAAAAAAGACATAAACGCGTTAATGAATGAGCTTTAATAATCGAAATCTCTTACGAGTTTTAGGGCCTGTTTCACAATCGCTGAGTAAAGTTCTGGGTAAGCTACTTCGACCCTATCTGCTCAGTATACTATTTTTCACGTTTCACAATCCCTGAGTAGGGTTAAACACCACTTTATCTGCTCGTTAAGTTAATCAACGGATGCACTGCCAAGTAGCCTTTTACTTGACAAGTAAATTTAAAAAGATAACCTCAAATACGTCATTTCCAAATTTTCATCAACAACAAGTTATTTTATTATTTAAATGGACAGTTTTGCAGTCATTGTAAAATAACACAATGTTCGTAATGGTAAATTCAATGCAAACAAAATCACCACACAAAAAGTACCAAACGTCAGCAAATTTGACATTTGTCATTTACTGACTAACTGACGTTGACTCGACATAGACTTTTTGTTGAAACCTCATTGCGTTCCATTCTTACAGAAACATTGATTTTAGAAAAGGTGAAATGACTCATTTACATTACAGTGTAAAAATTTTTTGTACGAATTTATTGTTTTTATTACTGTGATTACTATACTTTATAGAAACACATAAATTATTCTTATCTTGAAACGAAACGTAACTTGTAAGTAAGTATTAATTATATAATCTTCACTTTAATTTACTGATTGGATGATTGTGAAACGCAAAGACAGTTAACGAAAGGATTTAACCTCTATGTAATTAACTCGTTGAGTAACTACTTAAGCCTTTACTTAATGATTGTGGAACAGACCCTTACTAGATCACTAGACGTCTACGTCTTATCAGGTCATGTCAATGTCTAAGATTAGCACAAACACTAGTCGCTTAAGATAACATAATGTTCGGGGTATATAAAATGTACCTATTATTAAATTTTGCCTGATGGGTAAGCCTAATGAGTTGTTTCATTGTTTATAGCTACAAATTGTTTACAAAATGCAACAGGTCACAAAAAAGGAATTTTTTAAAGATATTTGAAATCGGTGGATTGAGATTTTCAGTGATTTATTATTTTACTTCGACTCAAAGTTGGGAGTACCATTTATTAAATGTTCGTTGGTTCAATTTTTATAAATTTTCTTTGACAAAAGTTTTAGATCTATATATAGCGCCATCTGGTATATCATTCATAGTTTAACATCTTGTGAAGCAACTAATAAAGCGAACGACGTCATTGGCGCAACCGGTGTACTACACATTATAGAAAGCTTACCTAGATGGCGCTGCGAGTAACTGTTTCAAGTATTGCCTTAATTGCAATTTACTACTCTTGTTTCTACGACTCTACAGCATCAATTCTTAGTAATAATATTCATTCAAGATTGACTTTCATCCGATAGTCACTGATGTCATGAAAACATTAAAATGTGTAAAAATTCAGCTAAGAGGACTAAGTAGGAATGTTATGAATAAAAATAAGAAATTGTAGAGTCATCATATTGCTAGGGGTTTTACAATAGATGCAATGCAACACTATGTGCCGGATGACACGTGGCCGGGTTTGGTACGAAGATGAGGGAGGAAGCCAGACGGTCAGACGCCCGTCTTGTTTGATGATGATGTTGATGAAATGATAACGCCTTATGTCGGGTTACGGAGTAACAGCCAACCCAATGTTTACTGTGTGGACTGTATTGTATGCGGTGAGGTGGCTGTGTATTCTTCCTATTTTTCTTCCCAGGATCTGTTCAGGTTGATCTTCTAGGGCTCTTCCTACTTGCTTAGGAGAGAAGGTTCTTCCTTGCTACTGCTGGATCGAATGATTCTATGGACCCCCTGCTCGCCTTATATTCACAATTTTTGGCGGGAAAATCCCCACCCACGCAATCACTGTGTGAGCGAGAGGTCGGTGCGAGCGAGAGGGGAGATGGCATGCGCGTGTTTTCCGCGGTCGATCGGCAATACCGTAGGGAGAGCCGCATGCCATCTCACAATTAGAAAGAGAGGGAAATAGTACGGGCTTGCGTTTTGACTCGAAAAGGCAATACCGTAAAGAGAGCCGCGTCCTATTTCCCTTCCTAGTCCTCGTTATCCTGTACGAGGGTGTGTGCCTACTTAGGGTGTGTTTCCTAAACCCCCGGCTGTTATTCATTTATTTCCCATAAAGTTTTACAATAATTTACAAATTCAAAGTTCAAACATATCACAATATAACAAAACATAATAAATAATAAAAACTTATATACAATTAACATTTTATAACGCTGTCCCGTACATTCTCCCGCCGTGTGTCGCAGCGCAGTCGGAGAGACACTCATCTTGTGGAAGGGGCGGCGTCCTTTTCTTCTATTTGCAGATTCACCAGCTTTTTCGTAGGGCGTCGCAGGATACCTCCTCGGGTCAGCACGTCTGCAGCTCGCACGATGCCGTCGGGCCCTGGGTAGACAGCCGTTACTCGTCCTAGTGGCCAAGTGTTTCGTGGCAGAGTGTTGTCCACGATCAGCACGACGTCTCCGGTCTTCAGTTCTGGGCCACGGCCGTGCGGCTCCCGCCGGCCTTGGAGTTCAGGGAGGTACTCTCGTATCCATCGGCTCCAGAACATGTCTGCTATTCTCTGGGACGCCCTCCAATGGGTCTTGCCCAGCAGGTCTTTGTCTTCAAATTGTCCCATAGCCGGTTCGTGTGCAGGCTCCAAAAGCAGGAAGTGATTCGGCGTCAATGTTTCAGGTTCATCAGGGTCGACCGCGACGTGGGTGAGCGGCCGACTGTTGACGGTGAATTCCACTTCTGCGAGGACCGTGGCTAGGACTTCGTCGTTGGTGGTGCGTCCATTCATCACTGTCGATAGCGCTGTCTTGACTGTCTTCACCAGCCTTTCCCAAGCGCCGCCCATGAACGGCGCGCCCGGTGGTATGAAGCGCCAAGAGATGCGGCGTTTGCTGGCTTCAAGTTCTGTTGCGCTGTCGATGGCTCGGCGCAGCTCCCTCTCGGCGCCGTGCAGGTTGGTTCCGTTGTCAGAGCAGATCTCCTTCGGGCAGCCTCTCCTCGCGATGAATCGCCTCAATGCCATCACCGCTGAGTCAGTGGATAGCGTAGCGGCGAGTTCCAGATGGACCGCTCTGGTCGTGAGGCACGTGAAGAGGGCCACGTAGCGTTTGTGTGTGGCTCGTCCGACGGTGACTTGTAGAGGCCCGAAGTAGTCGACCCCTGTGTAGGAGAAGGGTCGCTGATGATGGGCCAGCCTGCAGGGCGGATGGTTTCCTGTTGATGGTGCTGAGGGTGCCGCTCTTCGTTTGCGACAGTGAAGGCACTCTTTGATTATCTTTTTTGCAGTCGGCCGAAGTTGCAGGATGTGGAACCTCTGGCGACACTGGTTGACGGTGGCTTCCACTCCCTGGTGATGACCGGTGAGATGGACGTGCGCGATGTAGAGTCGCGTGATGTGGTGACGTCCATCCAGGATCGGTGGTCTTCGTTCTACTTCGGGTATTCCTTCTGCAGCGTCGATTCGAGACTTCAGGGTGATCAAACCGTTGTTCATTTCAACAGCTAATTTCTTCATTCTGCTCTGACGGCTGATCTGATGTCCTCTTCTTAGGTTTTCTATGTCCTCTTCGAAGGCGTCTTCTTGGCTCGCCTTGATGAGAACCTTCTCAGCTTCGATGATGAGTTCAGCGGGAATCTTCAAATATTTGTCTTCTTCATGAACCTTTTCAATTAATTTCTTCAATTTTCTGTCGACACGCTGAGCACCCCAGGAAGGATCTTTTGTCTTGTTCGGCTTCGTTCTTGAGAAGAATGTTCTGTGTTTCTTTGTCTTCAGCAGGCTGACGAACTGTAGGACTCTGGCTGTGGTGCGGACCAGACGTTCCCATCTTGAGAACCTGGTTACGTCAGGCACGACTTGTGTTGCGGTCGATGATGACTTTCTGAGGTTCAGTGTTCGTTCTTCTCCCGTTGTTTCAGGAATGGTCTTCTTCTCTTCCGGCCACGTCGATCGATCTTCTTTCAGGAAGCTGGGGCCGGTGAACCATCTGTGGGTCTCGTCGAAGTCCTTGGGGACGTCCCGTGTCGCGTCGTCAGCTACATTGAGTTTCGTGGGAACCCAACGCCATTCCTCTGTCTTGGTGTTTTCTTCGAGTTCGGCGATCCTGTGGGCGACGAAGGGCTTGAAGGATCGGGCTCCTGTTCTCAGCCAGGTCAGGACTGTCTTGCTGTCGGTCCAGAATGTTCGGGACACTGGCTTCCGATCGTGTTCCTCGATGGCTGCTTGCGCCATCCTGCTGCCCATCACCGCTGCTTGTAGCTCCAGCCTCGGGATCGATGTCACCTTCAGGGGAGCCACTCTCGCCTTGGCCAAGATGAGTGGTGTTTGGATGTTCCCGTCTTCATCTTCGATGCGCCAGTAGACCGCAGCTGCATAGGCGACCTCGCTGGCGTCGACGAACACGTGGAGCTCGATATTGTCGCTGCGACTGTAGTTCGGGTAGCACCGGGGTATGTGGATTTGGTTCAGCCTCTGGAGGTGCGTCGTCCATTGTTTCCATTCCAGTGTCAGGCCTTCTTCCAGTTGTTCATCCCACGCCGTGCTCCTTCGCCATATCTCCTGGAGGATCTGCTTTGCCCTGATTGTGACAGGCGAGGCTAGTCCTAGAGGGTCGAATAGGGACATGACGATCTTCAGGGCTTCCCTCTTCGTCGGCCTCTTCTGTAGGATGTCTTCAGGCAGGCGCGACAGGTCCAGGTTGAAGCCCAGGTGGTCGGTTGACGTTCTCCAGGTGAGCCCCAGAACTCGTTCAGTCTTGTCATCTTCGGCCAGGTTCATGTTTTCTTGTTTCTTTCCCGGATCCAGTTGCTGCAACACTGCGTCGGAGTTCGATGTCCACTTCCTTAGTTCAAAGTGTGCCCGCTGGTGGATGTCTCCAACTTCTCTTGCGACCTTGATTGCCTGTTCTTCAGTCTCGAAGCTCTGGATGTAGTCGTCCATGTAATGGTTGCGTTCAATGGCATCGGCAGCTTCGGGATGTTTTTCGGCGGCTTCTTTCGCGTTGCGGTTTTTTACGTAGATCGCTGTGGCAGGGGACGAGGTGGCTCCGAAGATCAGTGACGTCATTCTGTATTCGGTGGGTGGAGCGTCACGATCTGTTCTCCATAAGTAGCGGAGCGCATCCCTGTCTTCTGGTCGGATTTTCACTTGCAGGAACATTTCTGTGATGTCTGCTGATACTGCGATTTGATGTTGCCTCATCCTCAGCAGCACTCCAGGAAGTGATTGCAGCAGGTCTGGTCCGGTGAGTAGAGTGTCGTTGAGCGATAAACCCTTCGTGATGGCTGCTGCGTCATGCACCATCCTGACCTTGTCCGGTTTCATAGCGTTGATCACCGGGAAACAAGGCAGGTACCATGTTCTGTTTTCAGTCTTCTTCGTAGGTGCAACTTCAGCGTAGCCTTTTTCTATGAGCGCTTTCATTTGTTCGTGGACCTTGGCCTTCAATTTGGGATTCTTCTCAATTTTCTTCTCGGTGGCACAAAGTCTTCTTAGCGCGTAGTCTCGATTATCAGGCAGCTTGATGTCCGCCGATTTCCACAGCAGCCCGGTCTGGAAACGGCCGTCTTCGAGGCGTTTGGTCTCCGCATCCAGAATCTTCAAGGCTTGGGCTTCTGGATCGTTCTGTGGTTTCTTCGGCGCGACTCCGAATGACTCTAGAGAGAAGAAGTTCTTCAATTGTTCGTCGATTCTCTCTGATTCTTCTGTTTCCGTTGTCACGTGGTTCACGAAGTGGACTCTCTGTCCCAGCGTCCGCACCTGTGCTCCGTGAAGGACCCATCCCAGTTTCGTAAGTGAGGCGACTGGTTGCTGTCTGTCACCGACGCGAGTGGTTTCTGCCAGGAGGAGTGGCCAGTTGTCTTGCCCGATGAGTATTCCCGGCTTGGCTTGTTCGTAGGTGAGATTCTTCAGGCCCTCCAGGTGACGGCAGCCAGCCAGATCGCGTTCGTCGATGGTCTGCGGGGATAGTCGCAGCTGATTGATGCTTCTGGCTTGTATGGTGTGGCGCTTCTTCTGGTCACCCTGGATCGTTAGTTTGAGCCGCCTTGAAGATCCTGTTTCAATTTGCCGTTCACCGATCGCTTCGATGCGTAGTGGTTCCACTGGTCCTCTTAGTCCGGCGCGCTGTGCCAAGCTCTCGTCGATGAGCGTGATCGTAGAGCCGTCGTCGAGAAGCGCGTACGTGTCGATTTTCCTCTTCGGTCCGACGATGGTCACAGGCAGTATCTTCAGATACGCTTGAGGCTTCCTTGGCGTCCACGTGGAACTGACTACTTCACTTTTCTTCTGTTCTGTCTTCTGTTCACCACTCTTAGTGTGATGTAGCAGCTGATGATGTGGATGGGGGCACCCGTCTATGTTGCATTTCGTGGTGCGGCAGTGATGTACTTTGGTTCTATACCGCAGGCACCGAAAGCATAGTCTCTTTTCTTTGGCGAAATCCCATCTGTCATTGACGCTCAGCTTCTTATATTCTTCACAGTTCCCGATGGCGTGCCCTGTCTTCTCGCAACGTAGGCAGCTGTATGTCTTCTGTTCGGGTTCCGTGGTGTTTGTACTGTAGGCCCGTTGAGGCCTCTTCGCTGGCACGACGTTGTCCGGTTGTTCAGGTTGCGCGTAGGGGCCGCATCGTTCGGCCTCCCGGTTCAGGAAGCGCGACAACTTGACTAGGTCCGGTTCTTCACTGTCTTGTTCAGCCGCGAAGTCGTACCACCGATATCGCATGGTGGAGGTCAGTTTTTCTATGGTGTTCTTCGTGATTTCCGGGTTGTACAGGTAGTGCCTCTTCTTGATGGCACCTAGTGCTGCGACGATGTTCGAGACCCGGGAGGCAAAGATGCATAAGTCCCGCGCCGTGTCTTGAGGTTTCGATAGCGTTCGCAGCCGCTCCAGTTCGGACATCGCGATAGCGTCCGGACGACCAAACCTTGCTTCTAAGGTTTTCACGACGTCTTCTGGGTTGCCGTTGTATAGAAGGAGACTCTCTACTGCTTCCCTTGCACGTCCTTTGAGGCTTCGGCGAAGACGGGCGAGGTTCTCCAATGATGTCAACCCGTTCTTCGATTCTTCGTAAGCAGCTTTAAATATCAGCCATTCTTGATGGGACCCGGCGAATATCGGCAATTCAATGTTCATTCTCGGTTGACTTGCTCTTGTAGCCATAGTGATCGCGGCAGCTAGTTGCGCGATGTCACTCTTCATTGTTCCCGCCGGTGGGGCGCCGACGCATGCCGTCTCACTCACTCCCGCCGGTGAGACGCCGATATGTGCTGTCTCGTTCACTCCCGCCGGTGAGACGCCGATATGCGCTGTCTCGTTCACTCCCGCCGTAGGACACGTCGCGATCTGCGGGGCAGACGCCTGCGTCGGTATCGGCGGTAGCGGCTCTGGGTTGTGTGGTTGCTCGGTGATAGCCAGCACTTGCAAGCGGCTATCGTCAATCCAGGCGACAGTGCGTTCGTTGTTGTTGTTGCCGGAGTCATCAATCACGGTGTCAATGTCGTCTTCGTCGGTGTCCGTTTCCGCTTCTAATGCCGCTATCTTGGCGGCGGCGAGCTGTAGCTGGATGTGCAGTAGTTCTTCCCTGGCCTTCAGTAATTTCTTGCTTTTCTTTGATATTACAGAAGGTGCTAATTTCTTCGTGTGTGCTGCGGGCAGCTGCGCCTGAGCGGGCGCAGCCGGCGGCGCCAGCTGCTCTTCTTGGCGGCGTTCTGGCTCAGTAGCCAGCGGACTGGTCGTTTGACTTGTGGCCGAGGTATCTGGCATAGTGGTACCAGTGACTTCGGTCCCCGACGATGTTTCCGTCTCCGACGTAGGCGATCTTTCTTGTGTACGGGAACGAGTGACGGGCATCTTGACAATCTTCAATCTTCAATCTTCAATACGACGATCCGGCTCGAAGGACCAACAATGTGCCGGATGACACGTGGCCGGGTTTGGTACGAAGATGAGGGAGGAAGCCAGACGGTCAGACGCCCGTCTTGTTTGATGATGATGTTGATGAAATGATAACGCCTTATGTCGGGTTACGGAGTAACAGCCAACCCAATGTTTACTGTGTGGACTGTATTGTATGCGGTGAGGTGGCTGTGTATTCTTCCTATTTTTCTTCCCAGGATCTGTTCAGGTTGATCTTCTAGGGCTCTTCCTACTTGCTTAGGAGAGAAGGTTCTTCCTTGCTACTGCTGGATCGAATGATTCTATGGACCCCCTGCTCGCCTTATATTCACAATTTTTGGCGGGAAAATCCCCACCCACGCAATCACTGTGTGAGCGAGAGGTCGGTGCGAGCGAGAGGGGAGATGGCATGCGCGTGTTTTCCGCGGTCGATCGGCAATACCGTAGGGAGAGCCGCATGCCATCTCACAATTAGAAAGAGAGGGAAATAGTACGGGCTTGCGTTTTGACTCGAAAAGGCAATACCGTAAAGAGAGCCGCGTCCTATTTCCCTTCCTAGTCCTCGTTATCCTGTACGAGGGTGTGTGCCTACTTAGGGTGTGTTTCCTAAACCCCCGGCTGTTATTCATTTATTTCCCATAAAGTTTTACAATAATTTACAAATTCAAAGTTCAAACATATCACAATATAACAAAACATAATAAATAATAAAAACTTATATACAATTAACATTTTATAACGCTGTCCCGTACACACTAGATACTTTGCTTTGTTATCAAAGATTTAAATATTATTATAATAAATACTAATAACTCTATGTTTTGTAATTCCGAAGAAATATTTCATCATAATATTTATGATTTCTATATTTTGAACCTGGCTCCTAAAGTAGGTACCTACCTACTATTATTCGGAATATTATCGACGACTATTACAAGCATAGATACATTTTAATAAGAATCTAAAGATATACTTACAGGGAACATATTTTGTACTTTTTTTTTCTCTTCTTAAATCTATGTCTCTTTTTAAGAACAACTAACTAAGAAAAAAGAAACAGACGAAGCTGTTTAGTTAAATACCTATAGTTTCCGTAAAAATAATTCCTACACTTTCATTACTAATTCGCCTTCTTCTAATTATTAATACAAGGTAAAGGTCACTTTTGATTAGAAGCATATAACTAGGTATATTCAAATTGCCTGTCTACACATCTACACAGGGCGATAGCAAATTTGTTTTTTTTTTTGATCTTTTAATCAAGTAAGTCTACTTTAGTGGTATATATAATATATAAAAAAAAAAAGACTTAGTAAAAGTTTTTTTTTTTTAATATTTTACACAACTTGAACACTACAGAAACTTCCGACACGAGAGACCTACTGTGCTGACTACATGCTGTTTTGATGTCATGTTGTATAACATTAAACAAATATTTTTTTTAAATGAATTCCAATCAAAAATATCTGCATTCTAAAGCATGTATAGTGTAGTGTAATGGCTAGTTTGTATAATGAATGGCTACGTACTGGTACTATTCGTAGTAAGATATAAATAAATAAATAAATGTGGACAACATCACATACATTAATTGTTCTGACCCCAATTTGAATAACTATTTAAAGCAATCGTATTTTGGAAACCAGAAACAACTAACGTACCACAAGCACCCGGACCCGAGAAAAACACTTTTTTCTACATTGACCCGTCCGGGAATCGAACCCGGGACCTCGGAGCACTCCGCCACGGAGGATATATTCCTTATCTCGCTATAATAATATGTTTATTACACATTTGTGTATTATGCAATGTCATGGTAGGATGATGTAAGACACAAAAACATAATGATTAGAAAAAAATGGTTCGTCCATCTATATGGTAATAACAAAGCACAAGATCCACGTGTTGAAATGTTTACCTATATGCATGTTATACACCGTGCTATTTGAACCACCTGTAAAACGAAGCCCACGTTATGTTACCATTATGTATAACATCATCACGTCATGGTTATTTTATAATATGTATCATCAGTGTTATTTTTTTTTTATTATAAATAATTTTTGATTCAGACTTTTAATTTTGTAACACGCTGTGACGCGCCCAGACGTATTATTTTGCTGCGACGGGGTCTCGGTTATATGGACCTTACACAGCTACATCTGTGGGCGTCACAGCGTATTTCAAAATAAATAGCTGAACCGATATTCAATATTTTCATAAAAATAAAAAAATAGTAGAAAAAAAATAACATTGCCAAGATGTTACACATAATGGTTCCATAACGTCGGCTTCGTTTTAAAGGTGGTTAAAATTGCACGTTGTATAGATAGCTCTGAAATTACTTAACGCAGGCTAATGTTTTATCTCGAAAATATGTATATTACCAGGAATTCAAGTTATATGTCAACATCGATGTCGCCAATTAACTCAGATGAAGCTAATCATTTAGTTAGTGTAAGCAAAGTAATTCAAGTAAGTAAGTAAGTCAACAAAGGCTAATAAGCAAAACGTATATAAGTATTTATAAGCATTAAACATGCTTAATGGATTTTTCAATTTTATTCTAAAACAAAACAATTTTCGTACACTAATTTCATTTGCATTTACCTACTTCAAAAAGGCACGTTTTTGAATTTGTGTTCATGAGACATATTTTTTCAAGTATAAATAAATTTTGTTTGTTTTCTATATCTCTCACTTACACGGATTTAGCCATCGATCGCCATTCATCTCTCATAGGTACCCCTGTAGGTATAATCGATGGCATCCATATTCCATATGGCAGTCAATAAACTTTGAAAAAGTAAATAATATCATAATCTGTACCTTGTAACTTGGTACTCATCCAAGTGTTGTTGTGTATAGTGCCAAGCGGTCATCGTTTCATGTTACCTAACGAATGCCTCTCTGACGTTTGGCTTTAGTTCTACACGGACCACCAGTACCGTATTCAACTCCTTGTCGGCTGATAAAAGTGAATTAATTTATTGTCTAGAAATATTCCTTACGGATAAAGACAATAACTGTTAACTTTATTCTAGTCGGTGCCATTATTCTCCCACTGTCTATTTAGATAAAGATTATATTATTATTGTGCTAACTTTAAAGATAAGTATTTTATTGTGTCGGTTCATAGAAAAGACGTCGCAGCAAGCTATTCACTCATTTCCTGACTGACTCTGTCTGTACTAGTGTTTTTAAGTGCACCTTACTCGTAGCAGCCCAACAGGAAAAGATGGCCAAGGACTTAGTGCACAGCAAGGTAAATAATGAAAGTACAAATAACACACACAGACATTGCCTAAAACTCATTAAAAATATGCATTTATATCAAATCTGGACATAATGCAGCAAGCTGTAATCGAAATAAAGCGTAACTGCGTTTCTGGTGATTTAAGCAGCTTTTTCGGTTAGTTTTCAAAGAAAAATACAATGCGATTTCATTGTTGGTCTCATACATTCATAAGTTGTTATGTTTTAGCACTACGAACGTTCTGCGTACACTTTGTACAAGCTAAGTATAAAAAGTTATGTAACGTATACGTAGGTAGAACAGTTCAGAAACATCCATGATTGCAAATCTTTTTCAGGTCAATGATGTTAGTAAAAATTAATCTTTGATTTGAATTTAGGTAAACAAGTTTCGACATTGTATCTTATATATACATACGTTAAACAAAATTATATTATCTTATTTCTTAAATATCATCATTGTTATCCGATTGAAAGTATAGATTCAAAATATATGACACCCTGCAATTCTTCAAATTCAAAAATAATCTCATATTCAGTGCTTATCAAATCTGATTTTTAAATTAGATTCAAGTACATAAAAGTAAGAAAACCGGACAAGTTCTAGTCACACTCCGAGAGTTCCGTACAAGTTTGGAGGTACCTACATAATTCAGGAATCGAATCACGCAGATATTTGTCAACTAACATTCACCGATTTTTTTGAAGAATTTATGACATATGTATAGTTGCAGATTTTTCCTTATACTTGTATAGTATAAGACTTAGGCAGTTAACATAGAAAATTTATTTTACAGCTTTAAGAGGAAACACTACGGGCGAGAGAATTGAAAAATAGGTATTTGTAAAATCTATTGCTGTCGCGCAGTGCCAAACGCATTCACCGCAGAGTGTGATAGAGACAACTGCTTCTTGGACCGAAAATACCTACTAAAAGCACACCAAATCAACGTTTCGTAGTCCCCCGATTACTTTTCCAAAACTAGACCGATTTAAAAACTTTTTTCATTAAAAAATAAAAAAAGGCTTTGGCCGTGTTCGTATGTTTTCCTTTTTTTCTAAAATTTAGCCAAATTTGTTTTCTGGATGTTTGAACAAAAGGAAAATCTAGCGAATTTTTTCGATTTTTGAGGGCTCATATCTTTTTTATTAATAAATTTATGAAAAAACAGAAAACATAAAAACATGCTAATAGTGGCCATAGATGATAAAAATTATTGCTCTACTGGCATTATCCAGGGAGGAAACAGGGGACTACGTTTGTATGGAAAAACGGCCGTAGTATTTCCTCTTAAGGGACTTTAGACCTGTGTATACATGGTTTTAATTTAAACCGAGATCTCTACAAGTTGCCGTAATAAACTGTCATGATCACAGACAGACGGAAGGACGGATAGACAGATAGTGATTCTATAAGGATTACATTTTGCCTTATGAAGTACGGAACCCAAAAAATGGGAAATTCGTCCTTCTAGACACAATAATTTCTGAAAGCGTAGAATATGCTTTTTTTTTAAACTGGACTCGTAAGCTTTAAATTTTAGCTTTTATTCAAAAGTCTATAAAAATACTATAGCATCATTCTTGAACACAACCAGATAAATTTGCCGTAAATATAATAAGTTGATGATATTTTATTGCTTGTAAGATTGTGTGAAAACTGTACATAAATCGCTGTACATAATACACTTCGCTTTTGGGTTTTTCGGTTAAATTTCTGTAATTATGGTAAATTATGGTAAACTGCTATAGAGTAAGCTTGAGTTTTAATCCTTTAGTGGCTTCTATCGACACCCATAGCTAGATTTTTGACTGGCAATTTAATTAAGATAGCATTTTTCGGTGAACAACTAGATAAAACCAACCGTTATCTAAATGACATTTTATAACCTGCGCGTTTGCGAATAAAATACTAGGTACTTTACTTTACTTAAGGGCTTTGCGGGTAAATCCCTGGTTCTGTGATTTAGTAAAATTAGAGCGTATAATTACGTAATCAAATATTTACGATTACCCATATCAGATTAGGTATCTAGATACAGGGCTTCCCCTCTTGTCTTATTAGCATTACTAGATTAACACATAAAATAATACTGTCTGAATTTCAATTTCATACAGTCTATAGAAACTTAATAAGGATAATCCAAATACAGAAATGCGTATTAGAAATAGGAATAGCCGCATACAAAATTATGTTCTACGTCTCTTGTACTATAATAATGAAACGATACAATGTCTTTGTTGAAAAACGGAATTCCCAGAACATTGTTAATTAATGCAAATAATATGTAGTGGGATGCAACAGTTAAGTACATTATAGTCTCAAGTCGGCTCTAGGTCACGAGATGCATTTTTATTCATAGCAGTAATTGTTAACTTATATTGCTAACAAGACCAGTTTGAAAACTGTCGTTTAAAAAAACCATCTGTGTTAGTAGATTACATATACAGATATGTTATTTATTATAGGGTCAACAAAACAGTGCATGAGTGTGACCATATTATGACGCAAAACAACACTACACTATCATACACATTTATTCCACAACTCTACAACCTACAACTATGTTTGTATTGATAGACTATTATTTATTTAAAAGGTAAAATGAATTGTATTACGTAATACAATATATAGGTATATACAAGTACTATTAAATACATATAAATTGTTTCTATTTATTGCACAAATTTTCCTACTAACATTGAAAAAGGTATCCATCCAGTAATAGTAATAATGACGAAAGCGCACACGCATCGCATTGCTCGTCGGCGGGGGCACGCCAGCCACACCCGCGATTCAAAACACAAAGAAGAACAGAAGGTACAGCTCCATAACTCCCAATGCGAGTTTTTTAGTTTTATATGGTTTTATAAACTTATTAGAACGATACTTCATATCAAGCCTGTTAGGTCTCTTTTGCGTAAGTAACAAAGGATGAATTAGCGTATCTTACCGGTTTTTTTTTTCATTTTATGGCGTATAGAAGTTGTATGAGCGACTTCAGTACTCTGAATAAGTACTTACCTACAGTAAAAAATATCGGTCAAGTGACGACACTGTATATTCTACATACGCACATCAATCAGTTGTATGATGTTGTAGTTGTATGATGACTAATAATTTGTGGTTTACGCAGTTTTTCCTTTATCTGTGCTTTAAGACGTTGCTCCGTACCAAATTTCAAGATTCTGAGTTCACGGGAAGTACACTCGACAGCACATCAAGTTAAACAGTTGAACTGCGATAACAGCTTTTATTACGTAGGGCATAAAGGCGGTCTCAAGGTCAACATGTATAGTCTGATGTGCCGCCGTGTGTACCTACCCCGTAGGTTTTGATTCTTTGCGAGTATCGAAATCATGCGGCATAAGCGGCTGTATCTTTTGATTGCGTTGGCTTAGAAGTGTTGAGTATTGACTGACAAGACTTAAGTATTTGCCATAAATTCCATCTGATACCTTCACGTGTTCCTGAGAAAAAGGGTGACAACAAAGTGATCCTATAGGATTCCGTTTTGTTTTTACGGTACGGAACCCCTTCTTCTTCTTCTTCTCGAGTCAATGGCAACCAATTAAACTCTCTGCGCCCAAAAAGTGGTCACATCAATGGCCCTCTGATTGGAGTTGCAAAGGTCCTCTTGCGTGCAGGTGGCAGGAGAGGTAGGGCAGGACATTAAGTGTGGCATAGACTGTAAGGCGCCACACTCGCACGTGTCGTCCTCAGTGAAGCCCCACGTTTTCCTGAGTTTATTGCACCTGCCTACACCTGAACGAAGTCTATTTAACGCCTTCCTAATGGAAGAAGGGAAGGGAAGGGAAGATTGTGACCAGGCGACAGCTTCTCAGCTATGGAGATGGATGGGTTGTTGGGGGCGAATTTATCTGACCACAGCTGTTCTCTGGCCTTAGGTGGGTCCACGCTAAGTGGCTCGGTGTTACGCATAATGCTGCGGCGACTCTTAAGACGTGGGGGTGAAGGTATTTTTTTCATACAACAGGTGCCTCTATCTTCTTCTTGCTTGAGCCTTTCAATGGAGCATGCAACCTGGCGCCGAACACACGGGGGAGCTATTCCAGCTAGGGAGTAGAGGACGTTTAAAGGCGTAGGTTTTAGCGTTCCCGTAATCACCCTGCAGGTTTCATTGAGGGCGACATACACAACCTTCGCGTGTGCTGAGCGCGCCCAAACAGGGCAAGCGTATTCACCGGCCCCCTGGAACGGAACCCCTTAAAACCAAGCATAGCATAGCTTTACAGCTAGAAACTTTAATTTGTGTAACAGTCTCGTACCGTAAGTGTCCTCTTCCCGGCTTCTTGTCAGATTTTCACATTTACACTTTGAGGAATTGGCAAAGAGAAGTCTCGGCGAAGTTATACACATGATGCTCAGCCTAGTTGTATTCTTCTGTGAGCTACTGTTTAATAATTGTGTTCACCCAATTTCATAAATAATAGGGGTTAAAGTGAAATTGCCGATTTGCACTGAAAATCAAAATTTTTTATTTTTTAATTTTTAACAAATTTATTTAATCAAATTGTTACTATTATTATCTATACATTGCTGCCGTCTAATAGGAAGGTCATTTATGCCTTTGTGATAGAACTCTGAGGATCTAGACTGCACAAACTATGTGAAAGCACTTTGTACTGCCTCCTGGGAAGAAAACTTCTTGTCACGTAGATAATTGTCCAAATCACGAAAAAAATGGTAGTCCGTTAGAGCAAGGTCTGGCGAATACGGAGGATGTCGAATGGTTTCTAATTGCAGTTCCTGAAGGGTCAAAACGGTTTCTCGTGCTGTATGAGGTCTCGCGTTGTCATGGAGCAATAATGGTGAAGATCGATTCATGAGTCGGGGCTATTTTACTGCTAGTTTTGCCAACATTGTTCGGAGTTCAGCACAATAGACATCTGCCGTTATTGATTGACCAGATCGGAGAAAACTATAGTGAATAACACCATGCTAAGACCACCAAACAGTTACCATTACCTTTTTATTGGTAAGTTTTGCTTTAGGACACTGTTGTGGCGTTTGACTTGGGGTCAGCCATTGCATTTTTCTTCTACGGTTATCATAAAGAATCCACTTTTCATAACATGTCACAATTCGATTTAATATTCCTTCATTTCTGTACCGATTCAACAAGGCAACACAAGTTTCAACATGCGTTTCTTTCTGCACATCAGTCAAATCATGAGGCACCCACCCATTTTTCGTATTTTTTTTATTTTAGTGATTTGATGCAAATGAGTCAATATTGTGGGTAACGTTACGTTAAACCATGCCGCTAATTCCTGGGTAGTTTGACTAGGATCGGCTTCCACCATCTCTCTTAATTCATCGTTAATCACCTGTGTGGGCGGTCTTCCTCGTGGCTCGTTCTTCAAGTCGAAGTTTCCATCACGAAAGCGTTTAAACCAAAATCGCACGGTGCGTTCATTAGCAGATCCCTCTCCAAACGCAACATTGATATTGCGGGCTGTTTCTGCCGCGTTACTTCCGCGTCGGAACTCGTATTCAAAAATCACTCGAATTTTCGCAGTATCCATCTTTTTTGTCTAAGTTAAATAACAAAAACAATTGAAAGTCGATATTCAAATGTTTCACATTTTTTAAAAGAAGAACATCATAGAAACCATGTGAAAAAAGTTTCATTCGAAAACCTCAAACCATGAAGATTCTATGTCAATTCAAAGAACCTATTACAATAAAACGGCAATTTCATATTTTAACCCCTAATATAAAGTTCGTTAAACAAACCTTTTTTGTAATAAAGCTCACACATTGAGATTCAGCTAAACAATCCAGAATGTAATGTGGCTCTTACGGCATTTCTATGTTATTTCTGTGGTTAAATTTTGAATGCTATCCTTAGTTGGACCGTCAATTTTGCTGGGACGTTACTATGTTTGCTATTTTGACTGATGGGTTATATTTATATTACAAAATATGATTTTTAAAGTATTTACGCAGTATGCAGCTTCATTTTTGTTCCAACTTGCGCCTGGTTAAATACAAATAAGTGGTCTTTCTGCTTCCGTGTCCTACTATGATATGTCGGGTTGCCGCACTAGATTCCAGCAAAACAACGAGCGACGTGCCCGACCGGCCGTCGCTCTCGCTAAACTTGTTTCAGAACACTTGCTTTATTCCGCAAGTGCCTTACCGCAAGTAGATTACCTACTGTACTCAAAACAATAGTAGGTACACTATTACCTACACATTATAATGATGGAGTTAGGTAGGTAGTACCTACATAGTAAATAGATCACAACAATTGAAGCAAGGTATCAGACATGTTCTTGCCTCTAAGAATACGATTTCCTTACAAGTTGTAATGTCTATGATCAGCATCATTCTTCAAAACAATTGTCCGCAAAAAAGACCTACCTACAATGTTTTTCGTCTGTAAAAACGTACGGTCTACATGCGTTTTTGACTCCTAGGTATGGTAGGTATGTTGGTGTTTCTCGTTGGGTGTTTTTAATCGTAAAAGTACCTACAGATACAAATACAAAATAATTTTTCAGCTTCGTTGTAGGGACAGATAATATAGAAATACAATGTGCATTTTCAATGAAATTAAATATTGACACGTCATTTTGATATAAGTAAGTAGTTTATAAATACCTACCTAGATAGGTACTTAATTAAACAGTTAATCACTCCTATTGTTTCAGAATTTTCTATCAAACAATTCATGGAAAATTGTTTAGTTTCATTATTTATATTAATATTATTATTTATATTAGAAAATGAATGATATGTTTTTACATCTGTGTAGTACCTAATTAACACATTGTAATTTTATTATAGCAGCTCTCGTGTTAAGGGCTCGACTTTTTATCAGCAACAGTAAAACACGTCATATAGACAAAGGTTTGACAGCTAATATTGCGCCAGTTACACAATGATTTCATCGTTAGCGTGAACGTGAAGGGAATCACGTGAGCGGTAGGTAGATGGTATGAGGGGCCCGTGCAGGGCGTGACGTCACAGCGGCGCGCGCGGGGCGAGGAAGAGGGTGTGGTGCACATGCGCCGACCGCCGCGTTTCAAGGTGACCCTCGCGCGACTCGACTAGCAAGTGTTCCGAACTCGCCGGTCAGAGTACTATACTCCTTTCACTTCTGCACGACTACGCCGCAACTGATATCGGTATTCGCTTATACGCGGATATCATTGCAATTTTGTGCCCCGTGGAATTTATGACGGCACCCTGTGGACGCCAACGTTACTCGTTCATCACCTTTTATCTCAGTCATCGCGACTGACAAGACGAATCGATATGCGTCAAGCGCGAGACATTGTGAGTATATGAAACCTATCAAATATTTGCTTCAATTCAAAAATTTCCTTCTTCCAAGCTAACCGTATCCGTTTGCCATGGTTTAACAGATTGTCATTAGATGAAAGTCAAAAGATAGCAACCAAACATTTAAGGTTAGTTCGTTCTTATGGTTGACTGTTAAATGATACCTACATACAATATGTAACATGTAATATGTAAAACTTTTCTATTCATTTTTTATATCTATAGTAGATTCAATTATAAGAGGAAATCGTGTTTGTAAACAAGACCATACTGCGATTGATGTGCAAAGTAGGTAATGTAAAAATGTTTTGTTGAACTACCCACAAAGTAACACTATATAGATGTCATCAATCTATTGGAAAATCTAACATAGTAAATATCTTAACAATCACCTTGACATGATTCACGCTATTGCGTAGCTACTGCAATAATAGCTAAAAAAATTCAAATTAAATGGGCCAAATAAAATAAGTTTAAACATTAAAAATATGTATTCAGCTCAAGTTTGAACTTCTTTTTTGACAATACGAGCCTTTCTGCACGCGCCTTTGTCCGTTTAGTTTATTTAGGTATACCTACAGACTGTCTTCCTGGCCCTTATTCTGCTATTTCAATTGCAGTTCAATCGTGATTGAATTGGGCGATTTTGACATTTAGCCCTGATTTATACTAGAACTGTCAAAAACCTGCTATTCAATTACGATTGTGAAACAATCGTATGGTTAGTAGAATTAAGGGCCTGGCTACATCACACTCTTACGAGATGATCTCTATATTTCGCAAAGATATAGGTGTATCATTATATATATATGTATCAAATTGAAAAATTATTGATTCCCCATTTCACATACAAACTTCCATCATTTTTTTATCCCTTTGAAGCATGATTACCATGATAATTGATAACCCATGTATTTGTTTAAGGTCTGATCACTGAACCATTTTTCATCTGATGCGGTTTAGTAATATTATCGTGAAAACGTAACAGATAGACACATAGGTTATTTTTGTATTCACAATATTATTCTTTTTTATTGAATGACTATACGAGTACTTCTATTGAAAGTCAATGTCGGAGTTTTCTATGCCGTCTTTAACAAGCATCAGGTTGACTTGTATAAACTACTTCCATCTTGCGACAGGAACCACCTTACGAATCACGACCAGCTAATTTAAAAAGGTGGGTTCCTTAATTTACCTGACTTGGAATAAAACCCAGGGTCCTTGTGTAGTAGGCGGATCATTGCAACACGGTTCAGATCGTTGATATGAAGTTAAAGTATTATTAATCATCGATATAATACCAAATAATTTGTTTTAAATTTAAATTCTGCGAACATGTAACAAAAGTTCATATCGCTCGGTTGACGTGAATACTATAAAACCAGTCGGTTTGACAAGGTCGTGGCTCAAGGCCATGTCACAGCGACACGTGCAATCATTCCGAATGATGATCTTCGGATAATCCAATTAAATAACACAAGAACCTGAATTGATTTAATGTGCAATATCACCAGTTTACATATTTTCTTAATTACTTAATTATGGTACAATAAAATTAAGTTCCTAGGCATAGGATTAGGAGACGTAGTATGGGTATTAGCAAATTTGCAATACGTTGTGTAATTATTTAAATGTTTGATTTTAATTACCTACATTTATTTTTTACATGGACGAATAAACCACTTTTTATAAGGAATAAAGATAGTGGACAATACCCAACACTTATTAGGTACGAATAATATGAGTGTGTTTGCGAAACTTCCTCTTACTGTTTTTAAGAGTATTGCTTAACAAGCACAAAATGTTACTCAACTGACAAATTTTAACGGATCTGATTGCTATCCTAATATACCACTTAATGTATTATTGTTAAATTTAGTTATGATGTCGCAATCATTCTTTCTTTTCAGTACATATCTATGAGTCCTACATACTAAATAATTGCTTATAATGATTATTATAGAGAAAACATCTTTAACATACACTTACGAGTAGGTTCGTGACAACTATTAAAACTTTATTAACATTGTTTACTAGTATAAAAGCATAAACATTAATTCCAAAACCCTATGTTATCTAAGTGTTTTGTGTACAAGAAAGTTAAAGAAGATATGCACTTGTCCGTGCACTAGTAGGAACACATAGCCGTATGAAAGTAATTTTAATTCTAATATACGATCGGCATTTAATCACAACAGGCATCATATTATGATACGGCACCATTACCGTTATCTGCTTATCAGTGTAATGAATCTATATACCAACACTTTGCTTGGAACCGATACGGTATTTTATCAAGCCAGCCACTCAAGCTGAGGTGCCATGACTGTGCTGTCTGTGTCTGATACCGGATAAAAACCCATATGCACCCACATATATTTATGTACCTTAATTTTATCAGTTAACTTTTCGATAACTTGTTTCTTAAGGCGGAGGACATTTACCTACTGATTCCGATTTCCGTTAAAGTTAAGTATCTGCATTGTAAAGTACTCGTAATTCCCCAAATGTATAATTAATTTGTTTAACGTCGGTTCTTTAAACTTCTGAGCGAGCTTTGCCTATCAAACATGTAAATGATGCACACTACCTGAAAAACTACGAATAATTTGACAACACAGATAACGTCTTTTTGTCACGAGACACAAGTCTTAAAAATAAACAACATCCTATGCCAAGAAATTACATCGACGTGCGCTCGTCCTGACGTGCGGCAAATGTTCTATTTTAAATTAAACCGCAGTGCTTTTTTTTAAATTATATACCTCTACTTATAGACTTTTAGACTTTGCGTGATTTTGGGTGTCTGATAAATAAGTAATGTTTTATTTCTTTTGATCAAATTTTAAGAATTCTAGGCCCTTCCAATTGGTTTCTTAAAAAAAATTTGGTATTGGACCCATAGAAATACAAATTAATTAAGGGTTAATTTTGTAAGTAAGAGTACCTCATCTTAATAACAGTTTTGAAATAACAGTTTTGAAATAAAAAAAACCTATAATGAGCCTACATTTTCATACATTCAAGATATCGTCTTACTGCGTAGACAAGAGTACTCGTAGAGTTGCAGGCTTTTCTTTCAATTCGAAAACTTGTACTCATTCAGGCAGGTACACTGTACTGCAATGCAACACAATTAAAATAAATGTTCGATTTAAATAAGTCCAATAAATAATATTCAAATGTAATAAACCTACAAATAAGCCTAGCACAAAACAAAGTAATGCATGATATTACCATCACAGAAAATAAGAAAATTATTGTTGCAATACGCCTACATTGTTTCTAATATTTTGTTTATTACACTAAACTCGTAGTAATCGTATTCGTAGATCGTAGTCGTAGTTGTAAGTAAATATTGTGCATTCGTAGATTACTTACAGACGTAGTCCGTCGTCGTAGCAGGAGCGGTCATGTAAACACAGTATATTGGAGCACATGTGAGCACAGTATATTGGAGATATTAGAGATATAAAGTATTAATTATTAAAGTCGAGCTATCCTGACGCGTCCATTCATCGGTAATACGAAAATTACACGTAAAACTGTCCTCAATTCAATGACGTTAAGAGGAAACACCACGGCGGTTTTTTTATACAAACGTAGTCCTCTGTTTCCTCCCTGGATAATGCCAGTAGATAGAGCAATAATTTTCATCATAAAAATCTATGGTCACTATTAGCATAATTCTATGTTTTCTGTTTTTTCATAAATTAATTAATAAAAAAGATATGAGCCCTCAAAAATCGAATAAATTCGCCAGATTTTTCGCTGTGTTCAAACATCCAGAAAACAAATTTGGCTAAATTTTAGAAAAAAAGGAAAGCATTTCTTTATCGGTCGGTAGTTATAAATCGGTCTAGTTTTGGAAAAGTAATCGGGGGACTACGAATCGTTGATTTGGTGTGTTTTTAGTAGGTATTTTCGGTCCAAGAAGCAGTTGTCTCTATCACACTCTGCGGTGAATGCGTTTGGCACTGCGCGACAGCAATAGATTTTACAAATACCTATTTTTCAATTCCCTCGCCCGTAGTGTTTCCTCTTAATTTTATATGTCTGTCAACTTTATAACCCGGCTAAATGGGGGCTATCGCTAGTGAATTTGCCACTAGAGGCGCTTGTGTCGCGTGAGGTCCAATATCATTCACTTTTCACTGGTTTTAGCGGAATTTGTTACATAAATTATAATTTCTTTAATTTACCTGCTGGAAAGTGATCTCCTTCGTAAAATATCGCAAATATGGATTATTTGGCGATTAATGTGAACGCTTTAAAAGCGAAATTAAGAAAAAGCGCAAAAATAGGCGGCCTCAAGAGCAACTATTTCAGAAGTTAGTTTGTTGATATCAAGATTGTTATTTATAAATAATAAACCTTAATTAGATTCAAGATATAACACTTTGCTTCGGCGCCAATCGCCTTTATCAGCTATACCTCCGGAGCAAAGAAACGGTAGTCCCCATTATGTAGACATGCAATAGTATGGATATTTATGTCCTGTTGCATCTATTCAATTGTTATAGGTTGCACTATAAGTGCACCCTTGTATCAAGTTGTTGCACATTTAGTTGGGACACTTTTTTGACGCTGATTGTGTATCTAGTTTTTATATTACATATTGCGTCTATTGCTTTATTATACAAATGCCACGGTCAAGACATTTAAGGCGCCTTGAACATTATTTACCCAGATATGTATTTATATCTGGATTTTGAGACTTATCTCAAAAACAAGAAATGATGACTAGATAAATAAAAATAATTATTAGTTAGTTAAGTTATACATTATTATACACCGTGCAATTTTAACCACCTGTAAAACGAAGTCCACGTTATGTGACCATTATGTATGTATAACATCTTGGCAATGTTATGTAATTTTTTTCCAAAAAAAAAAAAATTTTTTTTAATATTGAATATCGGTTCAGCTATTTATTCTGGGCGCGTCTCTTGGGCTTGTAATAGGATACAATACTGAAAGGTGAGACTGATAGGTATATCACAAAATGTAGGGTTTTCGGATATCTTGCCTTTCAATGTGTGTGTATGATTCCTATTACGAATATATGGGATATGCTATATATATAAGTTTAGCAGACATTCGACGACCTTAGTATTTGCCCTCAATTTCAACTTTCTACCTCAACGCAATCCTTAGTAAAACGATCCGATTCTCTTCGCGGGGTTACTTGTTTCCTTTATAGAGATAAGACCCTAAAAGAGTTACTAGTATCGTTTGGTGCAAATATTTAAGACATGCCTCACTGGGCCACACAGAGCCATCTAGTCCCAAATTAAGCTACTATTAAGTACACAGAATATGGAATGTTCTGTGATTAAGTACCCTGTCGTATTGGGTACTAGACAACCGATAAACTTACTTATATACTTTTTTTTTGTAAATATATACTTATAATACATAGAAAACACCCAGACCAGTACAAACAGACATGTACAAGCACACAAATATTTGTACTGTGCGGGGATCGAACCCGCGACCCATGACTCAGAAGCAGCGTTTTACTACCGCTGATCCAAATGGTCGTCAAATGTCGAATGACTAGCTGATTGTCAAAATTGACTCTTTAGTAGGTGCCTACCTAATACGCAAAAATTAAATTCCATAGGATCATTGCACAAACGAAGATTTTAGCTATTTTAATTTTAATAAATTAGCCCTTCAAATTATTTACAAATTGCATAAATATGTAGGTACTTTTATGCTTACTAAAACTCACCTATACAAATATTGCATAATATATTAGCCCCAATTCAAGCCGACCACAAAACAGCTATGGAATGGTTAAATCCATACAAGAAATATAAATAAATACTTTCGTTAAACCAAATAATCATATTTGATTACAAAGCAAATACCTAATATTCAAGAAACAAAAAATAAGTAAAACCTTTTTAAAAACGTATTAAGAGTTACACAGAATTCCAGAATGTATTAAACATCAGCTGACTGACGGTGATGAAAAAAAAGTTGGTTAGCAATAATTCTTTATTAGGTTGCTGCATACACGAGCGAGCCACACGGCACACACCCACGCAACGCACAGCTACAAATTCACCACTACACCAGTGCAATTGTAAATATAGGAATTGAGGAATGTGCCCAATGACGTCACGAACGAGCCCACGTGTCAGCCAATCAGAAACAAACGCCAGAGGCGCACCACTGGCTAAATATTAACATAAATGATGAACTTTGACAGGACTACCACAGGGAAGAGCTATTTCTATTAAGTAGGTTCTCAGTGATAGAGATGAAATTAAAATACTTTCTGTGTTTTGCTAAGTACTGTTTAGGTTATTGAAGCCGTTTTTTTCCTTTATGTATGCACTCTTCTAACACATACGACTTCGCCTCACACGAGTGAGATAACAACAGTATGCTAACAAATTCATGAATGAAAAAGAGCGGGTTCGTATAGAGCGCGTCCGCCGATTGTGGCCGTATTCCTCATTTACTTGTGAGTTTGGCAAGTCGTGCCATTAGTTTCAAACGCGCGTTGTGAGTTGAATACGATATAGTTCAATAATTGTGATTTAAAGAAAACCACAAAATGGGTATGGCCGTTAATAATTTACCTGTGGTGAGTTCTAATTAAAATACACTTGGATTATTGTAATATTAATATTCAAGCCGGCTTTAATAATAAATTGGAAAGCAACGGTTGTGTCGTAATGACCGCTTTGACCTTGTGAAACTCGTTCGCGATAATGAACGGCTTGCTTACAATCGCTGGTTTATTTTGTATGCAGGAAAATTGCATTCTTTTCATATGGAAAAAAGTCCGAGAAATAATAAAATTATTGTAAGATCAAAATCATAACATATCATAATTTTTTCCATGTAGGCTACAATTAATTTTTACATCAATAAAAGTAACGTTACTTTTAGTACGTTTAAAACGAAAAGTGAGAAATAATGCATGTCATGTTAATTTAAAATAATCATATCATGCCCATACCAAAATGTCGGTAATATTAAAATTTGTGTTAAATTTGTTTAAGTTTAAAAATTGTTTTAAGCAACTAGCTCTAATGATACCCTCTGACCAGCTATAGCTTGGGACTTTTTTCGTGACGTGACTATTATCCTACGGGAACGTGACTTTTTTTCAGAATGGAAATAGTAAAAAAAAACATAGGAATCAGTCGAGCCGTTTTGGAGGAGTTCGTTACTAACACTGTGATACGATAACTTTATAGCTATTACTAGACTAGCAACTATTGCCTGCCAATTCTTATGCGTGGATTTTTGAAATCGAAGCATAAGCATACAAAATAGTTTACGACCTATATATTCTCATATATACCCAATTTACACAAAAAAATATCATACCTATAAATCGGTCGAGCCGTTCGGGAAAGTTTGGTTGCAAGCATTGACACGAGAATTATTAAAGTTAGTATAAATTACTAGTTAATATTTAAAATAATATTACTTGAATGAAAATATTGAATGCACTTTGGAGTAAGTAGGTACTTATTTGAATCCCGTAAGAATAGTTTTAAAAGACATTACAAGCCATTCCATCAAGATTTTTAATTAAAAATGCTTCTTTTGGAGGGTGAAAGTAAATAACTAAACATAAACATTGATGAAACTTCTCTGGCTTACAAATGTCTTGGCAGGTAAATTGCCCGGTAAATTAAAAAATAAAATTTCAATATACATTCATCAAGGAAACGTATTTTCAAACTTACGTAGATAAGTCTATTGAGCATATTGTCATAAACTAATTTTAGGTAAATACTTACCACCTTAACTTAACGCATCGGCGTCTAAATTTAGATTCTGCCTGTACTATCAATGTCGATAGTAGGGTCTTTCATATGCATAATAACTTTATGTATAAATATGTTTTTCAGATCCGCGAAGAATGCGAAATCCTACACCTAACAGACAAACAGATCCGGGAGATAATGAGCCGGCTCCATAACGATCTCTTAAAGGGGCTCGGCAAAGATTCGCACGCCTCATCCATCGTCAAATGTTGGCTTACCTACATTCAGGATTTACCCAATGGCAAAGGTAAATAAATATTCATAATTATTGGCAAAATTAATCAAACCTGTCGGTCAGCCGCTTTAACGACACTTGTTTTTTCAGAACGTGGTAAATTTTTGGCTCTGGATTTAGGAGGAACTAATTTTCGAGTATTAATTATAAATCTTGGAGAAAACCACTTTGATATGCAGTCAAAAATTTATGCCATACCAAATCATATTATGGTTGGTACTGGTGTTGCATTGTTTGACCACATAGCAG
Source organism: Anania crocealis (assembly GCA_949315895.1). Taxonomy (NCBI): domain Eukaryota; kingdom Metazoa; phylum Arthropoda; class Insecta; order Lepidoptera; family Crambidae; genus Anania; species Anania crocealis. The sequence continues at coordinate 10,079,465 of OX438862.1, forward strand.
AGTGTTTAGCCAACTTTATGAAGGTAAAAATACTATAAATCTATTTTAGTACATAACATGTATAATGAAGCACCACCTATTTTATTTAATAGCAAAACATTTGTTTCTGTAGGAGCATAATGTGTATGAAGAGCGCCTCGCCCTAGGATTTACATTCAGTTTCCCTTTAAAACAATTGGGGCTCACGAAAGGGATCCTACAGCGTTGGACTAAAGGGTTCTCCTGCAGTGGAGTAGTGGGGGAAGACGTCGTACAAGGCCTGAAGGATGCAATTGCTAGAAGAGGGGTAAGCTAAGAATCCTATCTTTAAATATGTCCTTAAAAACACTCTTAATCGTGTTATTATATTCATGCTTATGTCTTTCAATCACTTAAAATAATTAAATAGAATTACTTTCACCAGTAAACCTCTCACTTCCACATTAGCTCTACCTATCTTAAATAGTGGCCATTTTGCAGGACCTTTCATTGTCTGTGATGGGTATCTTAAATGACGCCACTGGTACCCTTATGTCATGTGCACATAAGGAACGTAATTGCCGAATAGGGGTTATTATTGGTGAGTTGACGATGATAAACAGCTCTCATCTAAATTTAGAATTATAAGGCATGTCATTTTGGAGCCAAAACGAGAGCCATGGAGTCTTTCAAGTTATCTTACTTATAACAACTCAGTATATATTATTATTTAGTGTTAGATTTTACAGTAGATAATATATTTTTTGAATAGATTATTGGTTTATTGTTCACTATAGATGGCTGAAATTATGGATCAACTGGATATCAATATTGATCCAAATATTTGGACAACTTAGTCTAAAGGTGTCGTGTCTGGGATATTCTCGAGCGACACGACATACAGTGTTCTATAGTTTGATTTTACTTTGTTTCTTGTTGTTTGATTGATTCCGGGATCATAGTCGTCAAATTTCTTATTTCAAGAAATATGAAATGAGTTTTCACCCATTAAACAAAAAATAAGTAAAGGCAAATTTTACTCTTACACATTTTAATTATGGAACTAGCTAACAAATAACGAAATCATTAGGAGATATCACTTCTCTTACAAATCGTAACAGTTTCGTCATATAGCTATGTAATATATATATATATATATAATATTAAGTAGTATATATTATAAGTACATATTATAAGGTAGGTAGTTGGTATATATAAATATTATGCCTCTGAGTTGTTATAAAAGTACTTGAAGGCCTCTGGAATCATCATCAACACTTTCAGGTCTTCTCACATGGTCTCTTAAAACAATCTGGCTGGAATGAAACTACCTCCTAATATGCATGTTTCTCTCGCTCTTGTAGGACGTACAGATTGACATATGTGCCATACTGAATGACACCACGGGCACGTTGATGTCTTGCGCGTGGAAAAACCACAACTGCAAAATAGGACTCATCGTTGGTAGGTTTACATTATATTTGTCGTGTGGTGGTTTTTAGCTTTCCAGCAGTTTTTTTTTGTTGTTATTGTAATCAGTAGTACGATCTACAATATACTTATCATTGTAGTCGATCTCGTATTTTTATTCGTAACAATTATTTCTCTCAAGCTAACAACACAATGTGAGCACGCGCGCACAAAATAACTAACAATCAGTCATGTGTTAATCAAGCCATCTTTTCTAAGTTTTTCGCGACTCTGTATTTTAAAACTAACACTAATGTCGCATGCATGATTTATGTTTCACGTTGAGTTTTATCACTTGGCTCTACCATCTATTTAATATTTAGCAAGTCTTCGTGTTTGTTAGTATTAGTACGCAAGATAGGTGGTGGTACTAAATGGGAAAATCTATCTAACCCGTGATATACATTTATAAAAGGATAAGTGCCGTACAGCGCTATGTTATTGTTGGGAAATCACTAATCAAAATAATCACAGTAACTCTAGTGTTTACGCCCCGCCCACGCGCCACGCTTCGGTGTACGGTCGACATGCATGCGTCAGCGTTTTTCCCCAACTTTGTCCTGTTGGTTGCTGAAGTAGATACTTACTGAACACAGGTACTGGGAGCAACGCGTGCTACGTAGAGAAAACTGAGAACTGTGAACTCTTCGATGGAGAGCCAGGAAAGCCAGATCTGCTCATCAATACGGAGTGGGGCGCCTTCGGCGATGACGGAAACCTGGATTTTGTGCGCACGGAGTTTGACCGCGAGATGGACTCTAATTCTATCAACCCCGGAAAACAGATGTAAGCCGTTAATCAATTTAGTGTTACATTAGGTACCTACTAAGCACGCAATTTTTTTATCTAGTCTTATTGAACTAACAAATAATACTTAGATCACATGATATATAAGTTATGTCATAATAACAAATATGAAAGAATACTAGATTATTTTAAACGTTTTCTTTTATTTTCATACCATCATGGTTGATTGGTACTTATATGTTTTCTCAATAGAGTTGCCTATTATAAGTAATTGTAAGTAGTAATAATAATGTAGGTAAGTAGTATATTATACTAACATGAGATTGTTGATGTTATTACTAATGAATACTTAGAAGTACTTATATAATCATGTTATATTGCGATTATTTGTAAAATTAATGCCTACATTCTTATCATCAAAACAAGAACAAGTTGAAACAATCTTGAGGTCATCCCTTTGTTCGATTCTGCGAATATGTTTTACAGAAAGCCGCAGTTTTTCTAATGTAAATAAATAGGTATTGGCATTAATGTAGTAACCATTAGATAAATAATAATAAAATAGCCCATACAGTCCGTAAACTTAGGTACTTTTGTTCCAATGTATATTGTTCGCGTATATTCTCATTGCTAGTTTTTAAATATAATGCCGTCGTGCAGAATCTTACTTTTTGTACTGAATACGAGTACAATGCATGAACTAAGTAGGTGCCTTGCTAAGTCGACATTTCAGATTAGTCACAAACAACATATCAATATCATGGCCAAAGTCCAAGTGCAAAGTCTGGCAGACCGAGGTGTTTATAGTAAAATTTAACTTTTCAGTCAGGAAAAAATGATTTCGGGCATGTACATGGGCGAGCTGGTTCGACTTGCCCTGGTTAAGTTCACGAAGATGGGACTTCTATTCGGCGGTCGCGGGTCCGACCTTCTGTTCCAAAGGGGCAGCTTCTACACCAAATACGTGTCGGAAATCGAATCCGACAAGCAAGGAGACTTCACCAGCTGCATTGAGGTGCTTGAAGAACTGGGTAAGTTCAGTATTTTTTATTAACATTTTATATCTTCTCTTTTAAAGGGATTGGTTCCAAATGACGATGTTGTTCCATCTGCCCTTGCGGCTGTTCCGTTTTCGGAGATGTATGGCCATGCATCAGGGGTTATTAGCTTTTTGCTTTTTGGGTTCCGTAGTCAATGAATCCGTCTATAAAGTTGTAATTTGCCATGAGTAGGTATTTATAATAATCATGCAGACAAAGTGGTACTCAAACAAAATGTTTTTTTTTTCTTCATTTAAAGGGACTTTGTTTCTCGTCTTTCTCATGGCGAGGGGTGACGTGAGGTCGGTTTTTAAAAATATTTTGGATAGCATTGGTGGCACGACTAAAGATTTTAAAGAATATTAGCTTCAAAATAATTAGTCATATTTCGAGCCCGCATAAATAAACGTTGGTCACGGGTGCGAATAATGCCTAGCGATTTGCGTCATTCGAAGCATGACACAAACATTTCGTTCTCAGATTTGAGCGACAAGAACAATCATATTTTACGTAAGCAAGTTTTATGATAATATACATGCAAATACACGTAGACTTAGATTTCACAGATTTGGTATCCTAGTCTAAGACTAGTAGTCTTATCAAGTTACCAGCAAAAAACTAACAAAAAACTATGATTTCCGTCGCCCACAGCTTTCATTTTTACTCGCAGAATCACAGGCTCTGTCTAAAATAATATCAAGGATTAACTATCACTACACACTCTTGATATCCTATGCTATGACTGACCACCTAGTTATTAACCTAATGGTTTCGAGAAACATTATGAAAATCATATTTAAACGGCTGAAAAGGGGGAAAACTTAAACGGGGAATCTCTATTTTCACAATTTTGTATAAATATATGTATAGCAATTTGTGAAAATTTTAAGTGGTCTAAAATGTATGATATTAGGACCGGGAAGTCTGGGAACGCGTTGTAACTTGCAACTGGGATGTTAATATAGGTACCCAAGACGTGGGCTGAGCGATGGCTAATTACATTAACGACGGGAAAAACAGCAATTCATTATTGTAGGCACTTAAAATTTATTTATTACTCCAGTAAGTACCTATAGCAAGAAAAAACTGATCACAAAAAACGCCTTACAAATGCTTCTATAATAATTAGTAGTTAGTAGTCTCCGCAGCGGTTGAAGTAAATTTTCCTACCTACATATCTAATATATAAAATTCTCGTGTCACAGTTTTCGTTGCCATACTCCTCCGAAACGGCTTGACCGATTTTGATGAAATTTTTTGTGCTTATCCGGTATCTATGAGAATCGGCCAACATCTAATTTTCATCCCCCTAAATGTTAGGGGTAGTCCACCCCTAATTTTTTTTTTTTAATTTTTTTGACAAAATTTTTAATTTTTTTATGATACAACATACAAAAATACATACAATCCTCAATTTTCACCCTTCTACGATCAACCCTTATTTTTTAATAGCCATTTTAGTAATTTAATCATTTTTCCTCTCCGGTCGAAAACTGATCAATTATCGTCTTTTTTGTAAGGGTAGGATAGGAGTAGAGAAGGGTTTATGCTAGGGTTTAGGCTAGGGGTAGGGTAGGGGTAGGGTAGGGGTAGGGTAGGGGTAGGGTAGGGGTAGGCGGTAGAGGTAGGGTAGTAAAATATTAAAATTTTATAAAATATATACAACCCTTAATTTTTACCCTTTTACCACCAACCCCTATTTTTTGTTAGCCATTTTAGTAATTTAATCATTTTTATGGCAAAACAACGTTTGCCGGGTCAGCTAGTTATTTATATAAAATTATAAGAGATTTGCGTCAATGCTCGGTAGTTATGTATACTTGTACGCCAATCATTACGCTTTTACCATGCGTTTGTTTGAGCTTACGATTCTTTGTAAAAAACTAGTCAAGTGCGTATTACTGTCAGGCAACTCGCAGTGTAGGGTTCCGTAGCTGCAAGTCACAAATATGCTGTCCTTTTTGATATTGTTGTTCCATACTTTCTTATGTTTTGTAAATTTTAATGAATTACTATCTAATTTAACAACTTTATCTAACTAAATTCCAATGGAACTTGACCGATACTTTTTACTTTACAAAGTAACTGAAGAGGTGGAAAGAAATTGGTTTACAGTTTTACACCATGAAAAATCATCCTAACCAACATAACATATTAGGGGTTATAATATGAAATTGCTGTTTTATTGTAATAGGTTCTTTGAATTGACATAGAATCTTTATGGTTTGAGATTTTCGAACGAAACTTTTTTCACATGGTTTCTATGATGTTCTTCTTTTAAAAAATGTGAAACATTTGAATATCGACTTTCAATTGTTTTTGTTATTTAACTAAGACAAGAAAGATGGATACTGCGAAAATTCGAGTGATTTTTGAATACGAGTTCCGACGCGGAAGTAACGCGGCAGAAACAGCCCGCAATATCAATGTTGCGTTTGGAGAGGGATCTGCTAATGAACGCACCGTGCGATTTTGGTTTAAACGCTTTCGTGATGGAAACTTCGACTTGAAGAACGAGCCACGCGGAAGACCGCCCACACAGGTGATTAACGATGAATTAAGAGAGATGGTGGAAGCCGATCCTAGTCAGGAATTAGCGGCATAGTTTAACGTAACCTTACCCACAATATTGACGTCAAATCAATAATTTAAAAAAATACGAAAAATGGGTGCCTCATGATTTGACTGATGTGCAGAAAGAAACGCGTGTTGAAACTTGTGTTGTCTTAATCGGTACAGAAATGAAGGAATATTATATCGAATTGTGACATGTGATGAAAAGTGGATTCTTTATGATAACCGTAAAAGAAAAATGCAATGGCTGACCCCAGGTCAAACGCCACAACAGTGTCCTAAAGCAAAACTTACCAATAAAAAGGTAATGGTAACTGTTTGGTGGTCTCAGCATGGTGTTATTCAGTATAGTTTTCTCCGATCTGGTCAATCAATAACGGCAGATGTCTATTGTGCCGAACTCCGAACAATGTTGGCAAAACTAGCAGTAAAACAACCCCGACTCATGAATCGATCTTCACCATTATTGCTCCATGACAACGCGAGACCTCATACAGCACGAGAAACCGTTTTGACCCTTCAGGAACTGCAATTAGAAACCATTCGACATCCTCCGTATTCGCCAGACCTTGCTCCAACGGACTACCATTTTTTTCGTGATTTGGACAATTATCTACGTGTCAGGAAGTTTTCTTCCCAGGAGGCAGTACAAAATGCTTTCACACAGTTTGTGCAGTCTAAATCCTCAGAGTTCTATCACAGAGGCATAAATGACCTTCCTATTAGATGGCAGCAATGTATAGATAATAATGGTAACTATTTTGATTAAATAAATTTGTTAAAAATAAAAAAATAAACAATTTTGATTTTCAGTACAAATCGGCAATTTCATACTTAAACCCCTATTATATAGATTTATAATTTTTCTTTTTTTGTCGTTCGTTAAATAACTATTCTGCTGAAGACGATTCATAACTTTAAACAGCAGAAAACAATCGTGATAAACAACATGAATTGGATAGAAAATTACACGTCATAATGCATTTTAATTTTGCACTGAACTTGTTTTGTCTGTCCTTGTAAGAATACAAGATTAGGTTAATAAATAACGATTAATTTGCTTAGGTAAAACAATTACCTATTCATTATCTACTGCAAAAAAGTACCTATTAGGTAATCAGTCTTTAAACTGCGGCAACGTAGGTACTGTGTGTTTAAGATATACGACCAACATCGTACCAAAATCTACACTTAGCGTCACAGTTTTAGTTTCGAAGTAATATTATCTCAAATACTAAACTGAGCCTATTCGAGAAACAGTTGTTTGATTGATCATAGCTAGACACAGTTTAGGCAAGTACTTTTTGGTATTTGTATAGGTCTCCAACCTACTTAATTATAATTTATAATCCTTAAAAAAATGAGGTAGGTATACCTACGTTCACTTGCACTCTCCCTTATTGGGGATATTGGTCATGTTTAGGCAATCCACTTATATACGGTAACTAGAGCAAACCATCATATTTTATAGAAAGAAAATAAGTATGAGACGACCTCCGGGCTTAAGGGAGTACACACCGGTTTTCAAGGTATCGCCTGTTCCAAGACCCAAGGCCTAAGGTTTGATTTTTGGATGAATCTAGAAAAGAAGTACTTTTTAATATTTCTCGGATCAGCGTGTATGTGGTACCTTCGTTGTTGGATTCACACAAAATTTCTTTGAATTTAAAATAATGTATGTGATGTTGTCCACGTTCATATTGATATGAAATCGCGGGTCTGAAGTGCGATTGTGTAAGGTTGTTCATGGATGGACAATGAATACAATTGATCATCGATCGTATAATTAAATTCTAATTGTGTAATTTTGTCCATTCCATGAAGACCGAAAAGTGACCGGTGGTATAAAAACGTTTCATGGATTTGCGTTTTATTATCGCAAAACATTCGGTAAAACTCTTTTTTTTTCTAACATAATATTAAGTTGTATTCAAATATAAATGCAGGTTTTTAATCAAATTTTACGATTTCAACCCAAAAACAAACTTTATTTCATAAAAACATTGAATTTAAATTAAAAATTTACCTTTGCAATTGATATAACCAAACGCAAAGAACGAATGAAATACGAGTTTCCTGCTACTCGACAATAGGTGGCGTTAGTGGACTATGTTTTTTATTTCCTAAAAGTTTAACGGCTTCGGACGAGTCCATACAGCCTAGTCTTTTTAGTTATAATGTAAATTTTTTTATACATACAATATCATTTAAACTTGCTTAAACATAATAGCCTAACCTAACCTAAGCCTAAACTAACCTAACTCATTGAAATGTATGGGTGGTATATACATTTCAATGATTACGGGAATTTTACGCGAGAACGTGGATCAAAGTCAAATAGGAGCGCCTTTTCTTGTGTCTCAGTTTTATTTGATTTATCCTACTCACTGACACATTATTATAACAATGCCACCACTTTATCACAATAAATGCCGCTTAAGATAAATTCACAAAATTTCGCAACAAAATCCATCTTTCTCTTATCGTTTCCCGCGCAATACTCCAGTGGACTACGTAAAGTGTTCTCTGACGTAGTATATTATTTTATTTATGTTCTGTGAATGTCAAGTGTTAACTGTCACAGTGAAACAAAACTTTGCATTTGTTTTAAATAAAAACACAAGTAATTAAAAAAATATTAAATTAAATTAAAGCGTTCTATCAAAAACAAACATGAAAAAGTTTACCTAAATTAAATAAAGATAAAACAACATTTTCTTTCAAAGAAAATGTAACAATTTGAAGAAATTTGCGTACATAACAGGGTAAAATTTACGATTGTCATGAGTCAAGAGTCACCGCAATCATTTGACATTAGCAATGAGCTCATAATACTTACGCAATTCGAATTATCTGTCAAAATCATGTACATCATTCACTCATCGTTTAAAATTAACGACCCAATCGTTAACGATAAATGAACTCCGTACACAATTAGAATTAGCCGTTTGACAGATTATACCGTACGTTATGAACTGTCAAATGAATACGATTGCTTTACACAACCGCACCTCTGTAGTGCGATTGTGTAAGGTTGTTCATGGATGGACAATGAATACAATTGATCATCGATCGTATAATGTAAATTCTAATTGTGTAATTTTGTCCATTCCATGAAGACCGAAAAGTGACCGGTGGTATAAAAACGTTTCATGGATTTGCGTTTTATTATCGCAAAACATTCGGTAAAACTCATTTTTTTTTAACATTATATTAAATTGTGTTCAAATATAAATGCAGGTTTTTAATCAAATTTTACGATTTCAACCCAAAAACAAACTTTATTTCATAAAAACATTGAATTTAAATTAAAAATTTACCTTTGCAATTGATATAACCAAACGCAAAGAACGAATGAAATACGAGTTTCCTGCTACTCGACAATAGGTGGCGTTAGTGGACTACGTTTTTTTATTTCCTAAAAGTTTAACGGCTTCGGACGAGTCCATACAGCCTAGTCTTTTTTGTTATAATGTAATTTTTTTTATAGATACAATATCATTTAAACTTGCATAAACATAATAGCCTAACCTAACCTAAACCTAAACTAACCTAACTCATTGAAATGTATGGGTGGTATATACATTTCAATGATTACGGCAGTTTTACGCGAGAACGTGGATCAAATAGGAGCGCCTTTTCTTATTTCTCAGTTTTATTTGATTTATCCTACTCACTGACACATTATTATAACAATGCCACCACTTTATCACAATAAATGCCGCTTAAGATAATTTCACAAAATTTTGCAACAAAATCCATCTTTCTCTTCTCGTTTCCCGCGCAAAACTCCAGTGGACTACGTAAAGTGTTCTCTGACGTAGTATATTATTTATTTATGTTATGTGAATGTTTATGTTTAGAGACATTTATTCTCATAAAGACATACATACGCCACTTACATGAGAACATAAATAAAAAGAAATAAACAAAATGAATTCGCTGTCGTACCTACACAATTAAAAATAAAGACAAGAGAAAACTTATTAAATTATACATACATCATTATTAGTGATCCGGGAAAACAAAAATAATTCACTATTACATTATATTTCACACATTAATATCCACTGGTAACTACAGTTTTACATGAACGGGGATGATTAAAAAAGTATTATTATCGACGACCAAAACTAGCCACTCAAAGATATAAGGTTCAATGTCTTTAACTACTTTTAAACTATCGCGTTGCATAATTATTTAAGATGTAACGGGACTGTTATAAAAGGTATAAGCCCGTCCAACGCACTCAAATTGATATTAAATTTGTAATTACGTAATTTGCTAGTCGTTTTTTGAATACGTTAAAACAGTCAATAGTTTTGATATCCGAGGGTATTTTGTTAAAAAGGCGCGCACCGTCGGATGTTATCGTGGTTCGGCCGTACCTTGTTCGGGTCTTAGGCAACACGATGAAGCTCGCGCGTCGAGTGCAGATGCGCCCAACTTCTTTTCGCTTAGTAAACTGTAGGTCAGTACGGACTTCTTTGCTCATGGTCTTACGGATAAAAATGCAAGTATTGTAAAAGTGTAGCTGTTTAATGTTCATGAGATTAGTTTCTTGATAAATTATTGAAGTGGCTGTTCTAAAGTTGTAATTAAAGAGCATTTTAATAATTTTGTTTTGTAGAACTTGTAATTTGTTTAATCTTGTACTAGCAGCGCTTCCCCAGATTTCTATGAGATACAACAGATGTGGTTTTACAAGCCCATTATATATTTTGTAACGCAGTTTATGTGGTATACATCTGATATTAATCCGAAGAGAGGCTAGGAGTGATATTAACTTGGTTGTTAAGTGTTTAATGTGAGCATTCCATGTTAAATGTGTATCCATGTGGAGGCCAAGATATTTTTCATGTGTTTTTTCTTGTAAAGGTATATTATTTATAACGAGAGGTGAATAAGTTTTGGGTATTGGTTTGTTTTTTGCTTTGAAAATTATATAGCTAGTTTTGGAGATATTTACAGTTAGTAAGTTGTATTGAAACCAATCGTGAAGGATGTCAAGGTCGTGCTGGGCTTGCGCAATTAAATTTTGAAATGATGAGCCGAAATAAAAAAGACAAGTGTCGTCGGCGTAGAGAGTGATATTGCCATTTAGGTCTAATTCGTGCATATTATTGATATATACTAAGAAGAGCAGAGGACCCAGTATTGACCCTTGTGGTACTCCATAGGCTATAGACTCTGGGGGACTTTGGAAGTTACTGCCCATTTTTACGATTTGCGATCTGTTCGTGAGGTACGATTCAAACATTTTTAAAGCTTTGCCATCAATACCAATGGTTTCCATTTTTTTTAAGAGCAATTTATGACTAACGGTGTCGAAGGCTTTTTTTAAGTCAATGAATACTCCTAATACAATGTTTTTTTTATCAATGTTGTGTTTAATTTTGGTTACGAGATCGATTGTCGCTGTTAGTGTATTGCATTTAGATCGGAATCCGTACTGCCGCTCGAAAAAGAAATCAATTGAGTCCAAGTAGCTCTGTAACCGTGAATGTAGGATTTTTTCGAGAATTTTTGATAAAACTGGTAGTACAGAGATAGGTCGATAATTACCAGGCTCCGTTTTTGTTCCCGATTTGTAAATAGGTGTTACCTTGGCTATTTTGAGTGAGTCTGGAAATAATCCTTCTTGTAAAAGTTTGTTTAAGCTTATTGTTAATCGGTTTTTTACTAAGGCCTTTACACATTTTATAACTTTTGTACTGATACCATCCAGACCAACACTACTATTAGAATCAAGGTTGTTAATAATATTAAGGATTTCCTTTTCAGTACATGGTTCCAAGCTATTCATTTGCGAACTATGAAGAGGTGGTTTTGGTAATGCCCGAGTATAATTGTCACGGAAATGTGTAGGTATTTCGTCAGCTAAACATGACCCTATAGTAGCAAAGAAGTTGTTAAAAATCTTGCATATTTTATTGGGATCTGTAACGTCGACTGAATTGACAGTAAGTTTTGAAGGAGCGCACCTTTGTTCAAACTTGTTATTCGTTAAGGTATTTAGTAAGTTCCATATTTTTTGGGCTTTCCATTGTATTTATCGAATTCCTTCTTATAATATGCCCTTTTTGCTTCTCGGATCAAGTTGGTTACTTGGTTTCTTTTTGTGTTAAACTTTTCTTTCAGATCTTCTTTGTCTGGGTTCTTCTTCAGTTCTGCCCACATTATGTTCCTTTCATTCATCTCTGTTATAATTTTTCTGTTTATCCATTCCTTTTGTGGTTCATTCATAATTTTGGCTTTGGCAACTTTGCTTTCCTCAACACATTTTTTGATTAGCTTTTCTACACTTATAAAGTCATCGTTTGATTCTTTTTTTCCTGATTCTTCCATGGCTTTATAAAGTTTGTTATAATTAATGGCTTCGTATTGATGATATATTCTTGGAACTGGTTTAATTTTCTTGATTTCCACGTATAGCTGTCTATGATCAGAGAGACATGAGTCGACATATATCATGTGGAAATTATCTTTCTTTAAATTGGTGCTTACATGGTCTAAGATTGATTTTCTAGTAGATCCTTGTCTGGTATAATATTTTTTTGTGATTTTATTAATTACCTTATGGCCTGCTTGCTTAAGAAGTTGATTGTATTGTTTTGTTTCCGAATCCTTTGTAAGTAAATCAATGTTAAAGTCGCCAAAAACTATTGCTCTGCTTCTTTCTTGTAATTGTGATTCATACACCTCCAGAAATTGCTTAAAGTTAGTGTGTCCAGGATTGTATACGACTCCTACTTCCAGTGCATATTTTTCTAGTTGAATCCACAAATAGTTATTGCCTCCTACGTACACTGACTCTGATAAACTGTGCTTTAGGTTATTGTGAACATATACAGACACTCCACCTCCTCCAGTATCTGTTCGATAGTTATAGTAATGGTAGTAATTTGGTAGTTGTAATTGTGATGCTTGCTCATCGTTGCGAATCCAAGTTTCAGTTATTAATATAATGTGAACATTGTTCGGTATTGCTTGCAATATACATTTGAGTTCATCAAATTTCCCCTCTTTTCGTATACTTCGAGCGTTAAGGTAGAGGAAAGTAAAGCGTGACTTGTTGGTGGGGAAATTTTGGTAGTTTTTTAGTAGTTCATAGGTATTTTTGTTTTCGGTAGAAGCGTTGATTGTTGTTTTTATTGCATTTAGTTTTTTGATATTTTTATGATAGTCGGTGTTCCATTAACATATCTAATTGTAAGGTTAGGCTCACCTTCGTCTTGACGCTGCTTTAGTTCTTGTCTAAGGTTTTTCATAAAGTTTTGCTGAGTTGGAGTTTGGTCTGAAAACATTTTTAAGCCATCTTGTAGCTTATTTCTGTTTCGAAGTAGCTTTTTGGCAGGATCTATTGTTTCGAAGCACACCTTGATACTACGGTTTTTGCCTAGTTGGAGTTTGCCGATCCTAAAAACCTTTGACGGTTTTGGTATACCTTCGTTCACCAGTGAAATGATTCTAAACACATCAGCTTCGTCTTTTGATAGTCTCTCTTCGGGAGCAGACGCAATTTGTTCAGGTAGACCGACAAGTACGATATTTTTCTCTCTACTACTGCGAAGCTGCATTTCCTGTATAATTTGTTCACCGAGAATTAACTCACTTCCTAAGGTACTAGGTGCAGTCTTTGCAGAAACTTTGAGTTTGTTTAAATCTGATTCAAGAGATTCCATTTTGATCTGCATAGCACTGTGTGTTCGCTCGTTTGACGATTTCATATCAGTGATTTGGTTTTTAATATCCGTTATGTTTTCTTGCATGTTTTTCAAAATCTGCTCGTTGGACCCTACATACTTTTCTAATATAGAACTGATACGAGACATTTCTGATCTCATTTCTCTTAATTCATCAGAACATGAGCACTGTATATCACAAGGCATTTTTCGTTTCCGATATGTAATTGATGATTCCGAACTTAAAATACTCATCTTGGATAAATCAGGTTGCGACCCCCCAGTTGGTGACCTCTGGACACTCATGTTTTTTGCGTTACGTCAGCCGAAACACCGATATAGCGTAATGAGTAAGTGAGATAAAAAATAGCAATCGTACGTGTTTTGCGGGGGTGAAGACGTCTCACTGGTGGTGCACGGGGGTCCTCTTTGTTGATGCGTAGGAGTGTAAGGTCACATTAAATAAACAGGCGTTCAAACAATTTAGAGTTTTATCCCTCCTGAGTGAAGTATGAATTTTACTTGTTACGATTTAGTGAAATTTAGAATAAAACTTGTACACGTCTGCTCAGTACGACAACGAATTGACGAATGTCAAGTGATAACTGTCACAGTGAAAGAAAACTTTGAATTTGTTTAAATAAAAACACAAGTAATTAAAAAAATATTAAATTAAATTAAGGCGTTCTATCAAAAACAAACAAGAAAAAGTGTACCTTAATTAAATAAAGATAAAACAACATTTTCTTTCAAAGAAAATGTAAAAATTTGAAGAAATTTGCGTACATAAGAGGGTAAAATTTACGATTGTCATGAGTCAAGAGTCACCGCAATCATTTGACATTAGCAATGAGCTCATAATACTTACGCAATTCGAATTATCTGTCAAAATCATGTACATCATTCACTCATCGTTTAAAATTAACGACCCAATCGTTAACGATAAATGAACTCCGTACACAATTAGAATTAGCCGTTTGACGGATTATACCGTACGTTATGAACTGTCAAATGAATACGATTGCTTTACACAATCGCACCTCTGGTTGCGACCCCCCAGTTGGTGACCTCTGGACACTCATGTTTTTTGCGTTACGTCAGCCGAAACACCGATATAGCGTAATGAGTAAGTGAGATAAAAAATAGCAATCGTACGTGTTTTGCGGGGGTGAAGACGTCTCACTGGTGGTGCACGGGGGTCCTCTTTGTTGATGCGTAGGAGTGTAAGGTCACATTAAATAAACAGGCGTTCAAACAATTTAGAGTTTTATCCCTCCTGAGTGAAGTATGAATTTTACTTGTTACGATTTAGTGAAATTTAGAATAAAACTTGTACACGTCTGCTCAGTACGACAACGAATTGACGAATGTCAAGTGATAACTGTCACAGTGAAAGAAAACTTTGAATTTGTTTAAATAAAAACACAAGTAATTAAAAAAATATTAAATTAAATTAAGGCGTTCTATCAAAAACAAACAAGAAAAAGTGTACCTTAATTAAATAAAGATAAAACAACATTTTCTTTCAAAGAAAATGTAAAAATTTGAAGAAATTTGCGTACATAAGAGGGTAAAATTTACGATTGTCATGAGTCAAGAGTCACCGCAATCATTTGACATTAGCAATGAGCTCATAATACTTACGCAATTCGAATTATCTGTCAAAATCATGTACATCATTCACTCATCGTTTAAAATTAACGACCCAATCGTTAACGATAAATGAACTCCGTACACAATTAGAATTAGCCGTTTGACGGATTATACCGTACGTTATGAACTGTCAAATGAATACGATTGCTTTACACAATCGCACCTCTGATCTAAAACGGGGAAACCCCTTAAATTGTTCATCAGATGTCCAATGTGTCCCACTCATCGATTTATAATAAGAAGATATACAGTCTGATACAAAAAGACAAACTGTCCTCGATTGAATGATTGACGTTGATTTTATGTCAGTGTCTGTCAGCTTTATAACCCGGCCAAATTATGTCGATGTGCAATAGTATGGATGTTTATGTCATGTGGTATTTATTTGATATAGGTTGAACTAAAAGTGCACATTGGGTTAGGATTCCTTTTTGACGCTAATTGTGTGCCTATTTAGTATTTTATATTACATCAATGATCCCAATTAACTTAGAAGTGCATCATTGCAGGTCTCTCACACGCGACTGAAGCGGACATGGCGGCTGTGCGACACGTGTGCGAGTGCATATCCCGACGCGCGGCGCACCTGGTCTCGGCCGGTATCGCCACGCTGCTCAATAAAATGAACGAGCCTCGAGTCACCGTCGGCATCGACGGCTCGGTCTACCGGTTTCACCCGCACTTCCACACGCTCATGTGCGAGAAAATCGCTCAGCTGGTGCGGCCAGGCATACAGGTTAGTACCTACTTGTACCGCCTGTGGGTACTTATATACTTGATGGGTACTCATGTGCGAGAAAATCGCTCAGCTGGTGCGGCCAGGCATACAGGTTAGTACCCACCTGTACCGCCTGTGGGTACTTATATACTTGATGGGTACTCATGTGCGAGAAAATCGCTCAGCTGGAGCGGCCAGGCATACAGGTTAGTACCTACTTGTACCGCCTGTGGGTACTTATATACTTGATGGGTACTCATGTGCGAGAAAATCGCTCAGCTGGAGCGGCCAGGCATACAGGTTAGTACCTACTTGTACCGCCTGTGGGTACTTATTTTGAACAGAATTTTGATTTAATATTCAGTCAGTCACGTAACAGATAGAAAACCCTCCTTCCAGCTACTTCATCCGATGCAGGCAACAACAAGACAGGTTTTAACATACAAAGAGTGGGTTCCTTTTCTCCCCGCTGTAAGTTAGTGGTGGTAATAAATTTCCACGCCAAGTTATCGACTTATGCAGATGTTTTAACAGAAGACTGTAAAGATATTATGTTGAATAGAGAGACTAAAAAAGTAACCTACCTATTAAGAGGCATTATTTATGCAAATAGATACTTAATACAATGACGGCAATCGACTGACGCACTTTATACTTAAATTACATCAACTTACACTTAGTTAGGAAAGTTTCAGAGTTAATTGTTTGGCATTGTTTTGAAGAGGTTAATCTCACAATCGTCGAGGTGTGTATATTTAGCATATTAGCGATGACGTTAAACAAACACATTTTTTAGTAAAATTTTATGGTAATTAGTTGTAATATGTTTTTAATTTTACAGTTAAATAAGTATAGGTAATACATAAATACTCTAGACAAAAAATTTAAAAGTGTTAAATTAAAATTTTCTAAGATTCAATAACACTTTTAAGTTTTAAAAGTTATCATAGGAAATACCTAGAGCTCTGACCCCCAGAGATAAGTGACCTCAAAATTATCAGAGTGCAAAGTTTTTTGGCCGCCACCCATTTGAAGAGCCAACCAACGCTGTTCAGATATTATTGTTTATAAAAGATAGCCGCTGAATCAATAGATTATTAAATTGAAGACAAGCCTCTGGTAGGTACTTAGAGTCGCGCAAAGATAAACTTGTTTGTCTACGGATGAAGGACAGTATTTAACATTAAACACACAAAGTCACTTTATTTAATTGGTTTGTAGCTAGCTACTTAAAAGCGTCCATTTTTTACCAATTTTATACAATAACGTTAATTGTCGACTTGTGTTGAGTAAATTTTTAGTAACTTTAAGTACCTCTGCCTATCCACAGATTACTAAATAGTTACTTCAAACTTTATACTCGTTAGTTAAGTAAATTAAAAATATGAGTGAAATATGCAATAACCGACAGACATTCAGTTTATGGTGGGTATTCAATTGAGGGAAACCTACTTTTATCCACGTAGGTATACAAATTGCATTTATGCTGCTGATATTTACTTGAGTTTAATTAGGTGGTTAAATAAACTCTCATTGAATGCATGGTGGTTTTAGCTCTTGTTATTCGTTTCTTTTAAAAATTGCTTGAAAGTTTTTCCAATGAAATTTGAAGGTCTTTAATTTTTCATGGTGGTAAAAATGCTGGTCTATGTATAAATAAACAAATAAATAAATGTGGACAACATCACATACATTGTTCTGATCCCAATTTGAATAACTATTCAAAGCATTCGTATTTTGGAAACCAGAAACAACGAAGGTACCACAAACACCCAGACCCGAGAAAATGTAGAAAAACACTTTTTTTCTACATTGACCCGTCCGGGAATCGAACCCGGGACCTCGGAGCAGACGACACCTTGAAAACCGGTGTGTACGCCACTCCGCCACTCCTCAAACGTCGTCAAAGTCAAAGTTTGTAAAAAAACGAGAATTACTAAAACAAATTAGGTCATTTGAATATAGTTTATTGTTGATACGTTGTTTTAAGTATCGTGTTTTATTACTTATGTAACATTCCTAATTTTTATTTTTGTTTTAGTTTGACTTGATGCTGTCAGAGGATGGCAGCGGGCGTGGCGCTGCCCTGGTAGCGGCGGTCGCGTGCCGCCAGAGGCTACAATTCGCGTAGATCGCCCGCAGCGATCACCGGCCACAACCTGCGGAGCCCGAACACACATCTCTCTCTGCTCGCCCCAAACTTATACCGTCGAATATTTATTTGACAGCAACCTAGGTAGCTGTTATTCTATTCTGAGAGGAATCTCTACTGAATGCCTTGGCTTGATTGCAACTGTGCGACTCAAAACTTCGATAAGTAGAAGATATAATGATAAAATGATATTTTTGTTAACGCCGGAATCTCTGACGGTTATGGCGTACCACATCCAGAAACTCATAAACGTCATTCTTTTTCACGTTGCGTTGTTTCAATCAAAATTGATAGGTATCGTCTAGAATTTCATCACGTAGGTAGTCAATTTTGAGCATTTCCGTTCTAAATGCAACAAATTTGCGACAAGTTTGCGAAAGTTTAGCGAACGAATAGGTTTTTCGGTTAGTTGCTATATCAGTCTGCTTAGTTTAAATAAATAAAAAGTGAACATTGAAGTCATGTTAAAATAGCAAGGGTGGAACGAGAAATACTAAGTTTTGAACTAGACCTCGGTACTTAAATCAGCTGCTATTGCACGTTTGCTCTCTGTCATAAAATTAGTTAACATTGTTTTATAAAATATTCTCACATGATAGGCACAACAAAAAATGATTTTTTCATTACTAACACAATGAAATTACGCGTTTTTAATGCACGAAGGTACTTATAGAAAATCGTGTCTAGTCTAGTCACAAATTGATGTTTTTGTGTATATCTGTACTTACCTATTATTTTGTTTAAAATTGTTTAAATCAATAGTACCTACTTACCTAGGTATCTATCTAAAGTAAGTCAATGGAAATCAAGTACTTACTTATACGCGTTACATTATTGGTTCAAGTGCCTATTCTTTTTAATATTAACAAGCATTCTTGGCCCTAAATATGACTTGTAATATTAGTCGATAACAAATAAATATTTAATAATTCAATGGAGAGAAAGCTTGTGTATGTTAAGCAGTTTAAAGTTGTTAAAAAGTATATGAATGGATTTACGTTATCTTTGTCTAAACAAGTAATATCTGTGGATTATGCGAATTTAAACATTTGCATATTTCATTTGAAGGCCACAATATTTGCTTAATTTAAGTCCATAGGATATGTAGCTAGGTCCAATATTTTTTTACATATTTGTACTACGTGATTTATTAAGGCAGATATCTACACCCGAGCTCGACATGCAGTTGATGGCGTTGTTATACTCAAATATTTTGAACCCACACGTGTGCATGAATTATGTGTAGGTAATAGTTTTTTTTTTATCATTCCATTTTATGGGATCACCATGCACTTCGAGCCGCTCTACCATTATACGAGTATAATAATATGGTTAGACATCAAGATCATTTTTAATACAATGTAGAACATTCATAAATGATCTGAGCATCTATAAATAAATGTTCAAATAATGGTTTTCGATTTTATGGTAAACGTGATATAAAATCGATCTTTTGGAGACATTTAAATATACTTATATAAAAATTTAAGATACTTATGTACTTGTAAGTGTTTTGATATTTTACTGTGATAGAACTAGGACTATTTTGTAAAGAATGTTTTTGTTGCCATTTTATTTCGTTAGTGTGGTAATTTACATTTAGGACTTCAGCATGAACAGGTGTTTGTAACTAAATTGAGTAGGTACGTCGGTCACTACCATTCATTCCTGTATATTAAACTTGAATCACTTAACAGCTACAGTCATTGCGTTTCTATAAAATGCATGTATATCGATATTTAAAATCATGCATAATGATTCAGAAAATCAATATTCATGGTATTACATCACACCTTTTAATAGTTCCTAGATTTTATGAAGTAGGTGCATTTTACTTTAAGAGTGTCTTGTTACTTATTGTTGCATGCTCTTTTTGGGTTACGTGTACCTAATTATTATTATAAATTAAGTGTAGATATTAATTAACTATGTTTAGGTACATTTTATTTATTTATATATATTTCCAATTTTGTCAATAGTTTTTTTTTGTGAATCTATTATAATTCAGTCCTAAGTTAGGTAATTAATTTGATAAAGTACAAAATTACTTCATTTTTTAAGTGCTTCAATGTTACAAAAAAAAACACGAGAGGTGTCAAGGGACACCCGGATGGAACGAAGTTCCATTCGATTGATTAGTGAAGGAATTGTAATAAAATTTAAATAAATAAACTTTTTAGATAAATAAAAACTTCATTTAACTAAATTTAAACTTTCTATGAAAGAGAGAGAGAGACAGACAGAGAAACACGCGCACGCCGCACGGCTTACAACTACTTGTAGCAAAAAGTGTCGTTACAACTTTTGGTCTTAATTTTTTCCGTCTAGCCCCCTTTCGCAACGCGCGACAAGGAACTTCGTTCCAATAAAGTCGAAATTATTGCCAATGTATTTTTAAATATTAGTTATTCAAATAATTCCTAGAAGAACAATAATATAATCAGTTTAGTACTTCCTGTGAAATGTATCATTTTTTGCTTGATAGAAACATTACTTTACCTACGTGACGCATGCAGCAGGCAAATCAAGTAACGAAGCTTGCTGTGGGTAGGTACCCAACATTACCCAACATTACACCATACTACGATTTTCTTGACAAATCATTCACCAGACTTGCATATATCAATGATACTTGAATGGCAACAACAGTATAAAATCCATTACAATCTTGATTGAATTTTGGGCATTAACCTACAATCAAGAATAGCCAGCGAAATGCAACATTCCATAGGTCTCATGCACCTGTCAGTACTAATATAAATGTTATATTCCCTAACATCGTTTTAACCACAGCATATTGTGTTAGGGGAACGCTAATAGAAAGCAGGAGAAACTAAGTACATAATATATCACAACTTCCCGTCATCTGGGGTCATGTACGTGTCAACTGTGTAAATACTAATACTTGCCAAGGCCTGGAGCTTTGTTAGATATTATTGTTTATGTGTACATAATGATATAAAAAATAGTGTTTTATCAAATGTGTAGTTATTTTAAAAAGCTAACTACCAATAATTTTGTAGATAGTTAATTTAAGAATACCTATATATACTTTATATGTTTAGGAGAATCAAAGAAATCGTTAGTAGCTAGCTCAGCCTGTGTATGAGCTATTAGCAATGTTACTTATCCAATAATAAATTTATATATAAAGAGTTTAAGTAGGTATATTTTCTTTATTTTCCCCTAAGTATTCCAAATTTCTAATGCCAAAGACAGACTGACTCAATATTGTCGTCGCCTTGTCGGGCTACGCGAAGTGTGGTGTTCCGAAGTTGCAGAGTGAAAACGACTTATTTATAGGCATTTGTTGTACCATAAATGATTTGTTAATTTATATTTAAACAGCCGTTTAGCTGGAAGAGGACGTCGTCCCCTACTTTCTCATTAACAAAAATCATCACTTTGGAACTCGATATTTTACAAACAAAACCCTGATTAGAAAAACATGTTTGGAGACATTGTTGGAGACCAACAATATTTTAATACCATTTCAGTAAAAAAATATGAAAGGTTGGTTATTTTTTACACAAAAAGGTTACTTTTTTATACTTTAGGTAACTTCTGAAAAGACCCGACTGGCAACACTGATAGATTCGTGTGCGTTACGCCAGCGGAAAAGTATCGAATTTCTCGACTTTAACCACGCACATAATTAGAGTGTCAACTCGTGTAATTGTGCACGATTGATTTTGTGCATGCAACCCCTTTGATATTCGCAAAAAACACTTTCCGCCGGAGTAACGTTACCGCAGCGGCACCTTTTTTTTTTCCTGATGACTTTTCTGAAAATAAATTAGCCAGGGTATTAGAGCATAACGTGCTGTAAATGTAAGTGTTTATCTTAAATTTGTGCGCCTCAAGGTTTTGAAGTTATTCAATATGCCGCTGGAGTAACGTTTGCGTAGTTTCTATATATCAAGAACGGTAAACTTTTTTTTTTTTTACACGATGTGATGAGTTTGTGTGTGTATTGAGCAAAAACAGAATTTAAAAAAAGCACCGGTTAGAAGATACAAAATAAAATAAAATAAACTATAATCGGCCCTAGCACTGTAAATAGGAGTCATAGAGATGAATTATTGACAGTGATGCATAGCGCTTGATTGCCTGCAACGTATAGTTAAGTCTCGTTAGCCTACTGTAAGGCAATAACTAATAAGAGATGCATAATTATGACGAATTTTGATAAACCAATAATTAGAGTGTTCATTCAGTCATCCACCTGCAAAATTGCAGCAAAATATACCTATTGATTATGAAGTTAAAATAAGAAACAATTACGACGCGCAAAACCGTGATAAATCGACCAAGTTTACACGACTATCAAATATTATTATTATCACGGCCGCGCAATACCTACTTACTGTTACCCTTCTGAAACTGACAGCGTTTGCTGAGGGTACAGGTGCAATCCATACCAAAATCGTTCAATCTAAGATCAAAATTCGTCATAATTATGCATCTCTTATTAGTTATTGGCTTACAGTAGGCTAATGAGACTTAATTTTACGTTGCAGGCGATCAAGAGCTATGCATTACTGTCAATAATTCATCTCTATGACTCCTATTTGTGTATATATCGGATTGCCGAATTATTTGTACTCCTAAGTGTCACTGGCATACAAACTTTAAGCCTAAAATTTTTTCGCACATTTTCACTCTTCCTAAACGTGCTTAGCCTATATTTACTACGCCTTACTGTATATCGCCGTATTATAATTTTCCAAATGCGACATTTAGCCGAATATATCCTAATACCTACCATTTACAGTTCCAAATTTTTTTTTGCAGAAAATTAAACTTTATCAGTATTTTAAAGAAGTCAACATGCATGCATGCAAGCAAGCAAGCACGCAAGCAAGCATGCAAGCAAGCAGGCGTGCATGCAATCAAGCAAACATGCATGCAAAAAAGCAATCATGCATGCGTCCAAACAATCAGACTTCCCTGACGGCTTCGGTGCTGCGGGGCTCCGGCGGTCCCACGCGTGCTAATCGTCGCAGATGGCTTACACTCAACACCGCAGCTTCGGCTTTCTGGCCGGCTGCGCCGGCCAGCCTCAGCCGCAGCACCTCGCTTACAGCCTCCTGCTCCTCAGCCCGCGGGCCGCCTCACCCCTCCGCGCCTACGCGCTTTTAAATTACACTCTAGGGGTAGGGCAGACAAGACTGCTTGGGGTCGGTTTGTGAGCGATTCGTTTTTTTAACATTTTCGGTTTTAAAAAAAATGGCTTTCATTACTTAGCGTTATGCCAAAAGAAAGATGCAAATATATTTTAGTGCATTCGATATTAGACATACTAAAATTAGGTTTTTAAATTTTTAGACCCAACTATGATAGTGCGAAAACAACTGTTAGGCTAGACAATATTTATACGTTATAAGTTTAGGCCAATACGGTTCGGCCAAATGAAATTAGGACTTCAAATTTTAGGCGAACCGAAGGGCACCCCTCCTATTTACAGTGCTAGGGCCGATTATAGTTAATTTTATTTTATTTTGTATCTTCTAACCGGTGACTTTTTTTTAAATTCTGTTTTTGCTCAGTACACATACAAATTCATCACATCCTGTGTAAAAAATATTAAGTTAGTGCTTTTTACCGTTCTTGATATACACCGTGAAATTTTAGTGGTTGTTTTCCCGCAGTAAAATGATTCTATCTTAGTAGTACAATAGATTTGTGCAGTTTTTTTTTATTCAAATAAAAAAATTGCAGTTTCACGATTGTGATAAACGAAACTCGAAAGCAACCTCGAACCAATGGTACCAGCCGCACCGCAGCCGGTCACCGGCCGGGGTCATTGCCCCTCGCGCGGTGCAGTTTATGCTGTATTGCTTAGTGCGTAGAGCTTCTTTTGCTTTGAACATTGATTTCATGCGGCAAGCTGTACCCAAACACGTCACATTTTGTAAAGATACTATCGTATCTCACGCTTTTGAGTTGATAATTATTTTTTTGATTAGTTGAGAACAACGATATCTTTATTTTCAAAAAATAACTCACACGATTCGATGGTGCTACTAAAGGTAAATCGTTTTGTTGCGGGAAAACAACCACAAAAATTTCACGGTGTATAAAATCAGTTAAAATCAGTTTTATTTCTGCAAATAGGCCCCATGAGGCGCTTTTACACGTCCCAATATTTAAACCTACCACTGCTTCGGGACAAGTCTGGGCTAGTGCCGAGAAGAAGCAGCGCAAGAAACTCGGTCACTATTGTCAGCCTCTTTTTAAATAAATTTTTACAAGGTAAGGTAATTTTTACATGGTTTAAGCAAGTACGAGCTGGGACAACTTAATGCCATACATTTCTATCATTTAAATAATCATTAACAGCCTTTTTTCATTAAAATAACTTTGACATACGATTTAAGTTTATGTACAGGGAGTTCAGCAATATCCTTTGGTAATTTGTTGAAAATACGGATACAATTTCCCATAAACGATTTTCCTACTTTTCGCAGTCTGAAGCCTGGAACGGCGAGTTTATCTTTATTTCTCGTATTAAAATTGTGTACGTTACTTTTCTTAAGAAATAAATGTATGTTCTTACGAACGTAAATAGTATTCTCGAGAATGTATTGAGAAGAACACTGTAAGTATATCAATCTCTTTGAAGAGCTTTTTCAGCGAGTCACGGGGTCGAAGGCCGTAAATAGCCCGTACAGCACGTTTTTGCAATATGAAAATTGACTCAATATCTGCCGCTGAGCCCCACAACAGAATTCCGTATGACATTATGCTATAAAAGTAGCTAAAATATACTAATCTTGCCGTTCCAACATCAGTCAATTGCCTTATCTTTCTCACAGCATAAGCAGCAGAACTAAGTCTTCCAGACAGCCCCCTAATGTGAGCACCCCATTGCAAATGAGAGTCTACAGTTATACCCAAAAAGGTAGTAAAATCTACAGAGTTTAGTGGTTCATCTGTAACAATTATATAAGGGGCAGCTAACCTTACGTTTGGCATCGTAAATTTAACACATTTTGTTTTATTTGCATTTAGTAAGAGATTATTTGTTGTAAACCAATGCAATAATTTAGAGAGGGTATTGTTAACATCGTCAAATGAAGATTTGCCCCTCTTGGTTTTAAAAATCATTGATGTATCATCTGCAAACAATACCATCTCACAAAGATTATGTAAGTAACAGGGAAGGTCATTTATATAAACTAAAAATAGCAGGGGCCCTAATACTGATCCCTGTGGGACACCCATAACAAGGGCCGACCCTGAAGACTCAGCTCTATTTATGCAAACCTTTTGTATTCTGCCTTTAAGGTAAGAACTTATTAGATCCAAGGAATCATTCGATGCACCATAATGTTTAAGTTTTTAAAGTAATATTTCATGGTCTACACAATCGAAGGCCTTTGAAAGGTCACAAAATACACCTAAGGCATCTAGCTTACTCTCCCAAGCCTTAAACACATGTTGTAGGAGAGCAACTCCAGCATCGGTAGTATTTCTACCTTTTCTGAAGCCATATTGGTTGCTATTTAATAATTTATTTACACTAAAGTGTGATAAAAGCTGATTAAACATTATTTTCTCGAGAATTTTGCTTAGCCCTGGTAATATAGATATAGGTCAAAAATTGGAGGGTCACATTTATCGCCACACTTAAACAAAGGAATGATTTTGCTAAACTTAATTAAAGTTGGAAACTGTCTATCATCAATACATTTGTTAAAAATAATAGCGAGTTGAGGGGCTAATGAACTTAAATGTTTGTATTGATAATATTGACAGAAATTCCCCAAAGATCCTCTGTTTTTTTCATATTAAATTCTCTAAAAGTCTTTGTAATTATATCAGGGTTTATATGTCTAAAATCAAATGAAGAATTGCACTCTTCGACAACAGACTTGAGAAGGGATTCAGCTAGATCAGCAGAAGAAGCTAGTCCTTCAGTAGTAGAGGGAGCTATATTCGAAAAAAAAGGTCTCAAATGTTTTTGCCACCTCTGTGTTCGTGTTTATTAGCTTGAGAGAGTAAGTAGGATTATTTGGTTTTACTCTACATGTCTCTTTATTAATAATTTTTCAAGTGGTTTTTGCCTTATTTTTGGAAGCCGAAATTAAATTATAAAGATATATTTACTTCGCTTTGGCACATACTAATTTAAATAATTTAGAGTATTTTTTAACATGTTCTATAATATGTGGGATTTGAGAATTTGCCTTTAAACTATAAAAATCATATAATGTTTTTCTGCTTTTATAAATACCAGGTGTAGCCCATTCATTAAACTTACACTTCTGTTTGTTTATTTTTACTTTTTTCTGTTTAAAATGTTTATCAAATTCCATTTTAACCAAACCAAAAAGATATTCATATAATTCATCAACATTCTGATCATCAGGCTTTAGCAAATTCACACCCTCTTTAATTTTTTCCTTAAACTTATCTATTTTATTAAAAGTGAATTGCCTATACACAAAATCTACTTTGTTAGAGACATAATGGTGCTCGAACGATGCTTCTTGTCCGCTGTGGTCTGCAATAAGACAATTTAAAATCGTTTTTTTTAACACTTTACCATCACAAAAAATATTATCTAAGCAAGTAGCTAACGTGGGCGTCACCCTGGTGGGTTCATTAAAAAGATTAATTAGATTATAAGACTTAAAGAGATTAAGAAACCGGGTGGACAACTGCGTTTCTTCTAATATATTAACGTTGAAATCCCCACATACCACTACTTTCTTATTCGATTTTGAGAGCTTTTTCAGAGCCTCATCCATAACTGACAGACTGACAGGTGCAGACTCCCTTATGAGCGAACTAGCGACTTTATAATTTTCAATGTTTAACATTAGTTGGCGTTTTTTAATCCAATGTTCTGTAAGGCATCACATGAACATTATAATCTTGAAGAAATAACCCTAAACTTAACTCTTTGCCGGCCAGGCCTTGTATGTTTTGATGAAACATATTGATGTACGAGTCATCGTATCATGTTTCAATATTTCTTAGGCAATGACGATAATAAATTAGTGCAAACAAGCCACTCGGCGGAATCGGTCGTTTACTTGAACCTTGCCCTTTCCCCTATATCACGACATTTCTATCATCTCTGACATCTTATCAACTATCTTCTTATCACCTGTAGACTTACACCCTACAATTGAAATACATATCAGGCCAAGCTTTTGTCTTTCCTCTCAGTTTAAAGCCTCAGAGGTTGTCAATGGCACAATATTTAAATTAGTACAAGTACTAACATGTTCATAAATTATACTTTTGCTATTTTTAGCAAGACAGTTAATATTAATATTATTCTCTCAACCCCCAGGAGGCACTTGGGTGCCACGATAACAATTGATTTCAATTGTGTCTGGAATAACTCACGATCGAGGGATAAAATGCTAACAAAGTAGCAATTTGTTTTTTTTATTTTATGAGGCAGGTGTACAGAGCCTCCTGTCAAAATAAAACTATTGTTAATAAATTTATTTGTGTCAAAAACACCTTGTCACTATGTCTTTGACATAGGTTATAGAAACTAAGCAAACGTTACTCCAGCGGCTTTTGAATAACTCCAAAACCTTGAGGCGCACAAATTTAGGATAAACACGCAAATTTACAGCACGTTATGCTCTAATTCCCTGGCTAATTTGTTTTCTTTTAGAATAGTCTTTAGAAAAAAAAAGGTGCCACTGCGGTAACGTTACTCCGGCGGAAAGTGTTTTTGCGAATATCTCCATAGGGGTTGCATGCACAAATTCAAAATTTCGTGCACAATTACACGAGCTGACACTCTAATTATGTGTGTGAACGCAGTGTGCGTTACGCCAGCTGAAAAGTATCGATTAAAGGATGATAGAATAGAAGAATGTTAGTTGTATGGCTTACGGAAACATCGATGAGTTTTTGAGCACTTGCCCGCATTTCTTGATTTATTCATATTGATACCATATCAATGGATGTAGGTACGCGCTCGTGTAATTAATTTATAAAAATGGATTATAGTGAATATTATTACAAATTGTGGGGCTTTTCTGTGCCGTAGGGATCCAAGAACGAAAACTTTGAGAAGAATCGTTATTCGACTACTTCGAAGAGACAGAGACGGATAATACCCATAGTGCCTTAGATTGAATCGAAAAAAGATGAAACGATACCTTCAAACTTAGAAAATTTGATGATTTCTGGACCAGTTACACAACAGTTTTGCGGCGTGGGCGTGGCGTGGTGCTATTCTGCTGCGTTGGAGGGCTTTTGACTTGCGCGCGTTTTCAATATTCTTTCTATGAAATATTGAAAAAAAAAACTGTTTACAGTGTTACTTTCGCGTAAAAAGGTATTCCGTGTGAGTTGTTACGGTGACTCGAGTGGTTTGTGCATTGAAGAAATGCACAGGACATTCACTATGACCACGATCCTCAGTTATGATGAGAGAGAAACGCACAGGAAGGCATTTTTAACGCATTTTCACACTTACAATTAACAGAGCTGGTCTGCAGCTAACCTGTTAGGGACTGAAACAGTAATTCATAGTATGACACTCAGGCTCACTTTTAAAAGACCGCGCGTGGTAATATTATAGTACTCTCTTTGTTTTAGTCTAAGCCTAGAGCTAAAATGGGATTTTCGCGTAAACCATATTTTCATTTTTTTTAGGTGAGTAGGTATGTGTATTTTCTTATGAACACAAAAATACAAATAAGTGACAAGCATACTTTTCCATTAAACAGGTTGTTAGGAAAAGGGTATATCAAGCCAAAACTTAATATTAAAAGTGCAAGTCGGACTTGCGCACGAAGGGTTCCGTACAATTGACTATAATTATAGGTAAACAACAGTTTATTTTAATTTTATTGTATTGTAAAATTGTAACAGCCTATAATCATCCCACTGCAGGGAAAAGGCCTCCATCATTGAATTCAAGTTACCACAGCAATGATGGGTGTACTGGCATAATCACCACGCTTGCCAAATGCGGGTTGGTAATCACAAACCCGAGCAACGTTCGAAAATTCGAAACTTTTTGTTGCCCGACCCAGGGATCGAACCTGGGACCCCGAGATATTGGCCCGGTATTTAAACCACTAAACCAACGGGGCGTTTTTTAATTTTATTACTAAATTAAATATACAATTAAGTATTTTCTGAATATTTCAAGTGCCTACCTGTTACCATTTATTGATGGAGCAAATGATGGCGTTTTTTGTATGGGAGCCCCCTTTAAATATTTAATTTATTTTTATTAACTACCTATTTATTATTAAAGTAAAAATACAACTGAGTATCTTATGGATATTTCAAGTGCCTACCAGTTGGCATTATTAATATCAAGCAAAGAAGGGGGAAAAATCGAGTTTGTTGTAGGTATGGGAGCCCCTTAAATTTATATTTTATTTTGTTATTAGTATTTGTTTTATATGCGGCATCAGAAATACATAATTTGTGAAAATTTCAACTGTCTAGCTATCGCGCCTCTTGAGATACAGCCTGGTGACAGACAGATGGACGGACAGACAACGAAGTCTTAGTAAATAGGGTCCCATTTTTATCCTTTGGGTACGGAACCCAAAAAATTTAATTACTTACATTATCAAAAATACGAAAACCGAAACTAACCTATGTTAGCATAAAAGCATAGGTACTCGTATAAATAGTGTACTAAAGTCAGAAATTTGATATACATATATTTTTTTTTCATTTAAATCAAAACTTTTAAATTGCGATTTGAATGAAAATATTTAAAAAAATATGATAACATCAAATTTCTGACTCAACCATAGTATTTATATGCATGCGTTAACATAAGCTCGTTTCGGCTTGTTATGCCATTTACTTAACACCCTGTATATCAATATTAGTATTTATCCTGTATAAATTATGTAATTTTAACCACTTTCCAAAATTCTTGTAGGCGTTCAGTATCGTATTTAGAGCCCATTTATGAAGTAAAAAATGTAAATCAAGTTTTCACCCGAAAATTATTTTTCGCAATATAGTTTTAATTTTTTACAGTTTTAGGCCTGTTCAGGTATAAAGGAAAAATCAAAAACTTATGATTAGTATCGTAATGAATGAATGTGATGTGCATTGCGTAAAAAAGGTGTTGCTAGGCGGCCCACTGTGTGTCACCTAGTACAAGCTACTCGTAGCTGGACAAAAACAAAGTTAAGATTTTCAAGAACTATTTACGAGGATAGATAGTCAAGTTGTTAGCTATTACTTTAATGCCTATATAATGGGGGTGTACTATATAATACAAAAGGGGCCGCGGCCGTATCAAAAATTTTAGATTTTTGGCGGACATTTTTCTAAATACTTTGACATTTTGTACTGGGCTATACCAAAAGAAAAAATACGTCATTTGTTTTTTGCCTCGTAGATTGATATTTAAAATTTGGAAGGTGGTTAAAATTTCACCCTGTATTTATGTGTTTTGCATGTTAACATGGGCTGGTTTCGGCTTGATAAACCATTTATCGAACACCCTTCATTAAATAAAATAAAAGAAAAACTGTAACTCGTCTCCATTGATGAAACATGAGAACCTAATACTATACAGTTAGGTATTGCAGTCTGCTCTGGGTCATGAAATGCGGTCTTCTTATAAACTCCGCCTAAAAACTCCCCTTTATTCTTCTCATTCCTATACAGTTTTTCACTGTTAAATCTATCCACTTATGGAACTCCCTGCTGTTGTGCATTCGGCTGTCAGAATCTCTTCTAAGTTTTAAAAGCAAACTTAAAACCTATTTCCTTTCACTATATATTTATTTACAAAAGTAGAAAAACATTATATGATTTGTATAGTCTAAAAGCTGAATCTCAAAACCACAACATTATAGACCATGTTAAAAAATACTCCAAATTATATAAAATAGTATGCGCCAAAGCAAAGTCAATTTATCTTCATAATTTAATTTCGGCTTCCAAAAATAAAGCGAAAACTACTTGGAATATTATAAATAAAGAAACATGTAGACTAAAACCAAGCAATCCTGCTTACTCTCTCAAATTAGGGGATAAGTTAATAAACACGAGCACAGAGGTTGCGAATACATTTGAGATTTTTTTTTGAATCATAGCTTCCTCCACTACTGAAGGGCTTGCTTCTTCCGCTGATCTAGCTGAATCCCTTCTCAAGTCGGCTGTCGATGAGTGCAAATTTTCATTTAATTTTAGACATATAAACCCTGATTTAATTATAAAAACTTTTAGAGAATTGAATATGAAAAAAACTGAAGATCTTTGGGGAATTTCCGTTCATATTATCAATACAATTATAAATTCAATAGCCCCTCATCTCGCAATAATTTTCAACAAATGTATTGATGATAGACAGTTTCCAACTTTAATGAAGTTTAGCAAAATTATTCCATTATTTAAATCCGGCGAGAAATGCGATCCCGCTAATTTTCGACCAATATCTATCTTGCCAGTACTAAGTAAAATATTTTAAAAAATTATGTTTAGTCAACTTTTATCGCACTTTAGTTTGAATAAATTATTACATCACAATCAATATGGATTCAGGAAAGGTAGAAATACCACTGATGCGGGAGTAGCACTTCTAAAACACGTATTCGATGCTTGGGAGAGTAGGTTTAGATGCTATAGGTGTTTTTTGTGACCTGTCAAAGGCATTTGATTGTGTGGACCATAAAACGTTAATTAAAAAACTCAGACATTATGGTGTTTCGAATGATTCGTTAGATTTAATTAACTCATATCTCACAGGTAGAACACAAAAAGTTTGCATTGATGGAACTGAGTCTTCAGGGTCGGCCCTTATCATGGGTGTCCCTCAGGGATCAGTATTAGGACCCTTGCTATTTTTAATATACATTAACGACCTTCCATATTATATGTATAATCTTTGTGAGATGGTATTGTTTGCAGATGACACTTCAATAATTTTTAAAATTAAGAGGGGCGAATTATCATTTGACGATGTTAACAATACCCTCTCTAAATTATTGCATTGGTTTGCTACGAATAATCTTTTGCTTAATGCAAGAAAAACAAAATGTGTTAAATTTACTTTGCCTAATGTAAGGTTTTCCGCCACAAATGTTATTGTAAAAGATGAGCCATTAGACACAGTAGACTCCTCTACCTTTTTAGGTATAACTGTAGACTCTCGACTGCAATGGGGTGCTCATATCAGGTCTCTGTCTGGAAGACTTAGTTCTGCTGCTTATGCTGTGCGAAAGATAAGACAATTGACTGATGTTGGAACGGCAAGATTAGTATATTTTAGCTACTTTCACAGTATAATGTCATACGGAATTTTGTTATGGGGCTCAGCGGCAGATATTGAGTCTATTTTTATATTGCAAAAACGTGCTGTGCGGGCTATTTACGGCCTTAGACCCCGTGACTCTCTAAGAGAGCTATTCAAAGAGATCAACATACTAACAGTTGCATCTCAATACATTTTCGAAAACATTATGTAAGTACGTCCGTAATAACCTCGAATGTTTTGTCAAACATAGTGACGTACACAATTTCAATACCCGAAATAAAGATAAACTTGCCGTTCCAGGATTCAGACTGCGAAAAGTAGGTAATTCGTTCATGGGAAATTGTATCCGTATTTTCAACAAATTACCACTGTCAATTGCTGACCTCCCTGTACATAAATTCAAATCATATATCAAAGTTGTTTTAATGAAAAAGGGCTATTACACTATTGATGATTATATAAATGATAGGAACGTTTGGCTTTAAATTGTATCAGCTCGCACTGGCATATATCTTATGTAAACATGTTTATTTAAAAAGAGGCTGACAATAGTGACCGAGTTTCTTGCGCTGCTTCTTCTCGGCACTAGCCCACATTTGTCCCGAAGCAGTGGTAGGTTAAATATTGGGACGTGTAAAAGCGCCTCCAGGGGCCTATTTGCAGAAATAAAACTGATTTTAACTGATTTATAGTTTTCTGCTTGTCTTTTTTGGTCACAAGATCCTTTTCTTAACGGTTTGGGGTATATTATTATATGTAGTTTATTATTATTATTTTAGTATATGTATGTATATAAATTATAAATAAAGCTTGTGTATTTTTATTATGTTTGCATGTAAAGCTGTTGTTTTTATTGTTTTAATTGAATCTTGGTAATGTTTTCATTTTAGTAATCCCTTCCTCTCTTGACTCTAATACATTTTTTTCCTCTACCTGAAGGTTGTCTGGAAGAAATCGCTTCCAGCGACAAGACCGCCTAAATTGTACGACTCTAAATGTGTCTCTTTTACTTATAGTTGATTATTTGTGTGCAATAAAGAGTATCTATCTATCTATCTACACTTACAAAACAAAAAAGGGAAAATACATATTAAAAGATCAATTTACTTTCATTTATTTTATTGTCAAATTACAATAAACGGTGCTGTTTTGAAAAGAATTACAAAAATAGTAATTAAAATAGGTTACTAATCAATCATATAAGAGGTCTATTACATTTTTGGTTGATAATGACACTGAAAGCTAAATTACAAAGATATAGGTTTAATTATTAAAACGGCAAACTTAAGCATCAAACAAACAATTTTGACATTATTTATAAGTTTTAACAGTGAATACAGTATTTATTTGCATTCAAAGACAATTACGAACTATTTAAACACAGTTGTTCTTGTAATAGTAATTTAATTTATTCTACGAAATATAATTTATTAATAGTCATAAACATAAGAATATGGTTTCATATTATAAATATAAACACAATACTTAAAAAAAAAATAGAATTTAGTTTGTCAATCAATACCTAATTTTAAACATTGTCCGTACAATTTTAAGCGTTCCAACCAAAGTATGCATTATTATGGGATGTTCAATTTAGTGTACATAGGAGGCATTTCTGAAGGTATTGGATTGGAATTTTTCGGATCGATTACGGATTCCGTACGTGTATGCTGTTTTTTAGTGTTTATAAGTATTAAATCAAAAATGTTTTGGGAAAAACACACAAACGTATTATTATACCATCACAAAATTTCACATTTTTTTTAATTAACCTTATAGGCACTTATACTAATTTAATAATCAGTCCAATAAAAATATATAAGATCCCCTTTAAAGCGGAAATCAGCAGATCATTCTCTTTTTTCTTATTGCTCTACAATAATGATGAAACTCATGACAATGTGCAACAATATATTTTTTGATAATTAAATGGTTAACAATGTACACACGGCGGCACATCAGACTATACATGTTGACCTTGAGACCGCCTTTATGCCCTACGTAATAAAAGCTGTTATCGCAGTTCAACTGTTTAACTTGATGTGCTGTCGAGTGTACAATCACTTTAAATTCATAAATAACTTACTACCTATCATAAATAAACAAGTGGACGTCGACAAACAACGCGGACAAGTCTCAAATCAGGCCTCTTGTTCTTGAAACGGACTCGCTAAGGAGACTTCGCTCATTTACACATACACGATCTAATGAGACTTCTATCTGCATATCAAAACCATATAGCAATCAACTTTGAGAATCATGTGACTATAAAACTAGAAATAATCTTTTGCGTCAGGCAAAATTCGATCCAACGTCTCCCCAGTGTTCGGGAAACTGTTCTTTTTTCATTTTGAAAGTGTTATAATATCATCATCTAAAACTAGCATATATTTTCGAAAAAAACAATTATTATTAGTTTAAATTTGGTAATAGGATAGTTGAATATTTTTAAAGTAGGTCTTAAATTATTAATTACAGTCTGAGAAGACGAAAAAAACACTAGCCCTTATTTTTAGTAAGTACCTAGAATACAAAAAAAAAATATTATAATAAAACCCTATGTTTCGTTAACCAGTATATTGGTCTATAGATCATCTGTTTTGTGACTCATAGAGATCAAAACAAATATTAGACATAAACCAACATTCGCATGCGTACTAATTATCTGTCTTCATAAATTCAATGCCCATGATTGTTCGTTCGTATCAAAGCTGTAACAGTAACACTCGGAATGGGATTTTTTACAAATATTTAAAAAGTAAAGATAATATATTTATTTGCTTAAGTAAAATATGGTTTACAAGATGTTAATACGATGATAAACGATTACGATCACAAAAATAGCATCAACCACTTCATTTACTTAGTCACTTGTTTCATAAATGTCAATGTCATAACATGGTCTACACTTATTGAATTTCACTCGTAAGGATCCGTTATGAAATTTGTTTACAACTCTATGACGTCACAGCATGGCCGAAAGCGTTTGCAGAGTTCAAATTAATAAAAATAAAAGTTATACTTTTAAATTGAAATTATGTTGGTGTATCTTACATTTTATAAATTGAAATCGATAAATATTGGTTTCTTAAGTGAATTACTACAGAAAATATACTTTTGTAGCCTTTAGGTATGAATATTAGTAACTAAAGCGCTCATAGCCCAATGCTCCTTCGTGATCAGTTTCTGTCACGAATGTTAAGCAACGATGGAGAATCTTAAGCACTAATTGGATGGGTGACCGTTGAGCCCTGTTGGAGGCCTTCGGGCGGCTTGAGAAACGTCCAACGGCGGGGTGATGATGCCACAGCGTCGCCCTCGCCATCCACCAACCCGCACTAGGCCAGCGTGGTGGTATTAAGGCCCAATGATATTAAAAAGTAATTAAATAAGTAACTTTTTGAATATCATTGCTAAGGCCTTTATCCCTCTCCTTCTCCTAAAAGAAGAGAGACCCGTGCTCAACAGTGAGCGAAATTGGGTTGTTACTTTTTTTATTAGTAACATCAACAAAGTCATTCATTATATACATTTTTAATACTTACTTAATTATTTAAGGATTACGTTGAAGTCTGTGTTCATAACTTAAAAAAGCGGATACCTAAATAACCCACTTTATCGCGAGATGTAAAGTAAATATTTGAGTTCCCTTTTACTGCAAAAATATTCGTTTACCGGTAACTATTCAAATTTTAGGCATATGACATATTTGATAATTAAAATATTATGGCCATTCACCGAGAATTTAACTTTTGAATTGACAAAACACATTAACATCAACATTAAAAATATACGAGTATAGGTAATATTTATATTATAGATGTAGAGTTGGTCAGCAACATTACATTCGCGTGTCTCCATCAGGGGTAATAGTCTCGTCTGCAAAGCTGGTTCACCCTTAGACCTTTCCGAGCAGTTAACTGGAAAAAGTATTAAGAAATATCTGATCTATTATTATACAACAATGAAAGCACATCGCTTCATCTTTGATGGTAATGAATGAATGAATGAAAACTTATTTGCAAATCAAACAAAATAATTGACAGAAAATGTTGTCTTATCGCTATAAGCGATCTCTTCCAGACAACCTCTACAGGATGAAATTTTAACCACTTTCCAAAATTTTTGTAGGCGTTCAGTATCGTATTTAGAGCCCATTTATGAAGTCAAAAATGTAAATCAAGTTTTCACCCGAAAATATTTTTCGCAACATAGTTTTAAATTTTTACAGTTTTAGGCCTGTTTAGGTATAAAGGGAAAATCAAAAAATTATGATTAGTACTCGTATCGTAATGAATGAATGTGATGTGCATTGCGTAAAAAAAGTGTTGCTATGCGGCCGTATCAAAAATTTTCGATTTTTGGCGGACATTTTTTAAGTGCTTTACCTTGACATTTTTGTACTGGGCTACACCAAAAGAAAAAAATACGTCGTTTTTTGTCTCGTATATATTGATATATGGAAATTTGGAAGGTAGTAATAATTTCACCCTGTATGTCAAAATGAAACTATATAAAATGGTAACTCAAAGCCAGTCAGTAATTACCACAGTACTGTATGTATACTTTTAATAAAATGCCGCTATACGAACATAAAAATTTCATCAAATTTTTATTATTAACAAAGGCAACAAAATTTTGACTTGTGTTTAATATTTAAGTCAGGGGGCTAAATCGTGTATTACGTGGATACAAATAAAAAGACCATGAATGTTAGGTATAACAAAATCTCCTTGCCAAATCAAAAGAAATCCACTGCAAATCACAGAATGATACAGAATGATACTTTATTAACTGTAGGTTCTTTATATGATATTTTAAGCAATTGAATTGCAATTTATACTCTTAACTGTAGGTTCCTGGAATTTGATCTGTTACGTTATTTTATTTTACATTTCATAAAATGTAGCAGCCGTATCAACACGGGAGTTTGCTGTAGTGTTTGTAACGGTAACAGATATTACGCGTTAATTTAAAAAAAATATACCTATTATTTGGATTTCTAGAATATAGTGAGTGGGTCTTTAGATGAACATGGAGTGATTGATCGTCATGGAGTTCTTTAGGGGAAGCCCAGCAGTAATAGGCGTAGTTTGGCTAAAATGATGAAAAAAATTCGCTAAGTTAACCAGAACTTAAGAAGTTTATATTTTGATAATAAATTACATTCATATTCTACATTAAATTTTGTAGTAAATAATTATCATGTGAGAAGTATGTAATAATAATATGACAAATGATAGTTATTCGTAGTAAATGATATTATCTAAACTTTAATAGGTTCGGTTTCTTTATGCATGGAAAGTAACCTTTTAAAAGTTTCTGATATTTCTTTCTTTTCAATATAGTGTGTATAGTAAATAGGTTAGCCTGAGGGTGTTACTTATGTACTCCTTATTTCCGAGGCCCGGCATAACCGTACGAAGATGATGCATGGAATACGTCCTGTACGGGTTCCCATGCATCGTCAACATACGTTGCGTTGTACATCGCAGGTCTTTTAGTGGGTATGCTTGTCGGGTGAACAGTGATTAATGCCGCTGTTTCCTGACAAGAGAGGCCCACATAACCTACTGCTGCTCCTGAAGCAGAAGTTGGATACCGCTGATTTTTTAGAGTCCCACATGACCTGTCACTTGCCCCGGAGTGACAGGTATGCGTTATGCATTTTTCCAACGACATAAAAAAGGTTGGGTCCGGCTTGTCATATCATTTACCTTATACTGTCTTCTCACCAAACGTGGATGAGTATTTAGATCACTTTTCTTGTTTTAAATACTTTTAAACATAGTCGTTATTATATCAAAATTATCTAAATTTAAAAAAACCAAGTAGCCTTTGTTAAAATCATATTGTTTCATATAAGTATGTAGAGCGGGACTATGAAAACGTAAAATCAAGTTTTTTAAAGCTAGACTTTTTAGACACAGTCAAGGAAATAAGTTTTAATCAATACTAATATTATAAAGCTCAAGAGTTTGTTTGTTTGTATGTTTGTGTTTAAACGCGCTAAATTCCGGAAGTACCTACGTTTCTACGGTTCGAATTGAAAAATTATTTTTGTGTTAGATGGATAGTCCGTTTATTGAGAAAGGCTTTAGGCTATATAACATCACGCTGCGACCAATAGAAGCGAAGCCTCAGAGAAAAATGTTGCAAAAATGGGGAAAATTATTCATATTTAAAGGCGTCCGTTGCGTGCGTAAACGTTTCAAGTTACCCAATAAATAAAATACCCAATCGCGATCATAATAATAGAAATTGACGCGGACGAAGTCCCTCAGCTCCCGAAGGGACTATAGTCCCTTTTTTTATATGACTAATTAGCTTTCGGGAACTGAGGGGAATTGACGCGGACGAAGTCGCGGGCAAAAAAACTACAACTTGTAACAATGTTTGGCAATGGACCACTAAAACGAGTGCGCTAAATCTATATATAGAAAATGAATCCCTATTCCCTTGGTCACGACATCACATGTAAACGGCTGGACCGATTTCGCTAATTATTTTTTTTGTTTTATTTGTCATTGACAGGAGAAGGTTCTTATAAAAGAATAAAATAAGGAAATTACTTGGAAAATTAGAAATTTAAGAAAACTTAATCACCATACTAAATTATTTGTGATGTAACCTGGCCCCTAATTCAGCTAACCAAATCATATCTATTGAATAGCAATCATATAATTGAATAGCAGGTTTTTGAAAGTTCTAGTATGGGCTAAATGTCAAAATCGCCCAATTCAATCACGATCGAACTGTAATTGAAATAGCTGAATATGGCCCATAATTGCTTTTGTGGTTAAAGATACTTTATTTCTCATTAGAATACAATTCACTTACTGAGAAACTTAAAAAATAAATACAATATAACATAATTGTATGTGCGACGCGTGCCGCGCTAAAATAACAATCAAAAGTCGGTAGTTTTAAAACTTAACATGCGAATCATTCACTGCGAGCGTTCGACTAGGCATAGAAACATGGAGTTATAAAGAAAGGATGTGGCATTGTTGGCATTGTTACAGCAAATGTGTTTTCAGTATTGTTGTTATTACGAAGTAAACACTTTACGATTTTTTTGTATGAATTTTTAAGTTTATAATTTTAAATTAATGTATAATTTTAATTTCATATAATTTTGTGTAAGACATTTTTAACCGTGTATTTTTAGATTTCATTATAATTTAGTAGATATGTATGTATCTATGTAACATCTATTTAATGATTTTTTTAAGTGGTTATTTATACTATTTAGTTATATTAATGTCATTTTAAGGGTTTTTTATAGTAACAAATATTAAAACTTAAGGCACAATATTAAATTTATGGCAATTCAAATAGTTTTTTCGCTTACAATAAAAGATTTCAGTTGCCGTTTAAAGCTGACCATGCATTCGGTCGATTTGATATTATTTGGTAATTTATTATATAATTTTACACCTTCATATTCGATGTTTTTTTTTTCCGTAATTAGTTCTGTGTTGGCGGGTAACTAGGTCATTGGCGGTACGAAGACGAATTTTCTGAACTTGTTTTTTTCTCATAAAATTTATATTTGTATTTATATCGTTTCTTAGTATTTTATTTATAAGAATGCATGTATTATACACGTATGATTGTCTTATGTTCAATATGCCTGTTTCTTTGTATATTTTTTCAGTAGATGTTCGGTAATGGTAGTTAAATAAGATTTTTATTAATTTATTTTGTGCGGTTTGTATTATTTTTAAGTTAGTTTTAGCGGCGGTACCCCAAATTTCAATTAAGTAATCTAAGTGTGGTTGGACTAAAGAGTTGTAGATTATGTAGCGTACTTGTTTGGGGAAACATTTAGCTATGCCATGAAGTATCCCGGTTAATGATATTAGTTTCGAGTGTATTTTTTCAATATGAGGTTTCCAGCTAAGTTGATTGTCCAGTATAATTCCAAGATACTTTTCTTCAAAATTCCTCCTAATTATTCCTTCATTAATTTTAAGCTGTATATTTTCTTTGAGTTTTTTGTTTTTAGCATGGAAAATTACATAGTTAGTTTTATCTGTATTGAGTGTCAAGAGATTGAATTTAAACCACTCTCCCAACATATTCAAATCACACTGGGCTTGAGGTATTATAACTTCTACTGAATGACCAAAATAAAAAACACTGGTATCGTCAGCGTACAATGTGATGTCACCCTGTAGCCCAATCTGGTGAATGTCATTAATGTAAACTAAGAATAAAAGTGGTCCCAGAATCGAGCCTTGTGGAACTCCACATCTCATCAGTTTTGAGCCGCTTTGATTTTCACCTATTTTGACCACCTGTTGTCGATTTTGGAGATATGAATCTAGTATTTTGAATGCTTTACCTTTAATGCCAATTGCAAATAGTTTTTCCATAAGTATCTGGTGACTGATGGTGTCAAATGCTTTTTTTAAATCGATGAATACACCTAGGGCCACTTGTTTTTGGTCTATTTTATTTTTTAATGTAGTTACCAGATCAATGGTTGCTGATAATGTGTTTGATTTTCTGCGAAAGCCGTACTGATTTTTGTAAAAGAAATTTATTGAATTTAGAAATGTTTCTAGCCGAGAATGTAATATTTTTTCAAAAATTTTGGATAATGTTGGGAGAACCGATATTGGTCGATAATTGCTGGGATCAGATTTAGTGCCAGATTTATAAATTGGGCTTACTTTAGCGATTTTTAGGCTATCAGGAAAGGTTCCTTGCTCGAAACAGTAGTTTATACACTTAGTGAGTTCGTCGACTATTAAGGTTTTTACGCATTTTATTGCTTTCGTACTAATACCATCAATACCACAGGCAGTGTTAGGATCTATTGACATTGACATTTGACAATTCAAACTGAACAAAAGGAAAAAAACTGAATTTTGCACATGGCCAGTAATGTCTGTCGCCTGTTTCCGTGTCCCTATATTTTATACCCGCCAGAAAAAAAAAAGAATGTAACGTCTCAGTATTTAAACTTGATTATGAAAAATTATGTTTCAGGCGGGACTCGAACCAGCATCTCCCCGCATGCCGGGCGCGGCGCTTTGGCCATTTAGCGTGTTAGACATAATTTTTCAAGTTTAAATAGGTACTGATATTATAATTGCAATTTAATTGCTTAAAATATCATATAAAGGACAACGCATGTCGGGTCCGCTAGTAAAAAATAAAAACAGTTTATATGCTCCACGACCCTATCACGTAGCGTGACATGTAGACGTTGTTTTGTAGGCATATCCGGGTCCAATCAATAGTTGAGATTTAAATTCTACTATATAAACAGGGAGTAAAATAGTAGATAGGTAGGTACAAAAGTTTTAGGGGCGAGTAAATAATTAATCGATTACCACAGAAAAATAATAAAGTTGTGTCATGTTCAAAAAAAAAAGTTGTAATGATTATTAAAGTTATTAAAAGTTATAATAAATAATAAATGCGAAAGTTTCTTTCTGTCACACAGAAATTCGTTTTGAAGAGTTATCATTCTAGTAAAAATTATAATTAAGCAAATATACGATGTGACGTTTTCGTGGTATTTTTCTATTATTTATTTTCCATTTACCATCTATTTAGATTTCATTATTTTTAAAATAAAATAAAAGTTAGCTTCAATTGATAAAACTTACATACCTGATTTAAACACGACAGGCACACTCAGTGGGAGTCCGAGCAGGTTTTTTGGGAGTACTCAATCTCTTGGAAGTGCATGTGCCATATTGAATTCCAGAACCAATTCTCTCTGGATCTAATTCTCCAGTCTCTATTTTTGCTAGTATTGTCTTTGAGCATTTTAGAAATGCTTCCTCAACATTTTCTCCAGTTTTAGCACTAGTTTCTAAAAACATCAACTCTGAAATTATTAGATACATAATTAATACTAATTACATAAATATAAATATAAGATAGATCCTGAGTCCAGAGCATGCTATCCGGACATTTTACTATTCGGATATTACGAACAATAGTATATTTCTTATTATGAGAACAAAGGTTCTTTACAGCTGCACTTTACTATTCCACTTAAGCGTGGTGTATAATGATAAGTCGCAGCTAACTAGCTTAATCACGAATTTAGTTAACAGCCTAGGCTGTTGACTAAATGCCGGCATCCAATTAAATAGCTGAACAACAACCAGTCAATTCATTGACCGCAACGTTAAACTAGATGACTAATCGTTGTGTAGTCATGTAAGTAGTTAAATTAGGTTTTCTTTGAGATCCTTAAATTAATAACACTAGTTTGTAAATGACGGATAGTTACATTATTAAAGCTTAAAAGTTCCTTTTTACCATAAACGTAGAATCTATGCTTTTTACAGTCCAAATTTACGTCCCCTAAGACGTCACGTCACTAAATAAATATGTTTTAAGGTAATTTAGTCACGGTAAAAGGAAAACTAAAGGCTGATTTTTCAATGGTCAGATAAAAATTATCTGTTGTATAAAATATAAATATCCAGTTTAAAAATATCAATCATATAGAGTTATAACATTTCTGGTTGAGTTTTCAAATTAGTCATCTTATATTTTAATCAATAGATATCTTTCTGACCATTGAAAAAACAGCCCTAAACAATATTATTAGCGTTAAAATTAAAATTTACCGTTCTCCTGCGCAAACTGACTGGCCTCTGTAAATGTGACTTCTCTTGACTCTTCCAAATCCTTTTTATTTCCAACAAGTAATATCACAATATTTGGACTAGCTAGTGTTCTTGCATCTCTCAACCAATTAGCTAAAGCATTGAATGAATCACGCGATGTTACATCATATACAAGCAGCGCTCCGGCAGCACCCCGGTAATATGAACGAGTCACAGAACGAAACCTTTCTTGGCCAGCTGTGTCCCATATTTGTAACTTTGTAGATTTGCCTCCAATATTTACAATCTTAGAACCAAATTCAACACCAATTGTGTGACATCGATCTTCTTTAACTATAAATCATAAATATTAATTTATTATGTATTAATTTTTGTTCAGCACATCAAACATTCTAGCAAACTACACTAAGAAAAATATGGATGCTACTAAATATTAGGGTCTCAGTACACAATGGGACACGCACGCACAGCCATGCGCCACGCTAAACCAGCAATACTTATCGGCGAAAAAGGGTTCACTTAATGGTTTGGTACATGCCTCATTGCTGCCCGGTTAAACGCCATCGCCATTGTGTAAGTACAGGGGCTTATGTGGCGCATGATGGCCGACACTTGCCAATTAAGATACTTTCAACTTTTTAAGTTCATTGAATTACCTATAGGACATGATACACTTAGCACTTACGCTACGATGGACGTGGAAGTAATCTAGGCCGCGGCAATTTTTT
This sequence comes from Anania crocealis, assembly GCA_949315895.1. Taxonomy (NCBI): domain Eukaryota; kingdom Metazoa; phylum Arthropoda; class Insecta; order Lepidoptera; family Crambidae; genus Anania; species Anania crocealis. The sequence goes on from OX438862.1 coordinate 10,123,015, forward strand.
TGTATAAGCCATACAACTACAACAGAAGTGTTTACCGGAAAAATTAATCAGGGGGATTCGATAACTTTGTTCGTATCATGTCCTATAATTCAATGAACTTAAAAAGTTGAAAGTATCTTCATTGGCAAGCAAGTGTCGGTCATCATGCGCGACATAAGCCCCTGTACTTACAAAATGGCGATGGCGTATAATGAGCCACCATTGAATACTGGGACTATTATTTATTACCTAGGTAAATAATTTAGTGCATAACATCACTATTACATGTATAATAATAATAATATTTAAGACATGCCTCACTGGGCCACACAGAGCCATCTAGTCCCAAATTAAGCTACTATTAAGTACAATGTCGTATGGGGTACTAGACAACCGATAAACTTACTTATATACTTTTTTTGTAAATACATACTTATAATACATAGAAAACACCCAGACCAGTACAAACAGACATGTTCATGCACACAAATATTTGTACTGTGCGGGGATCGAACCTGCGACCCATGGCTTAGAAGCAGCCTTTGCTACCGCTGATCCAAATGGTCGTCTGATATATATCCGGGCATTAACTCGTTAATGCTATAATCGTTAATCTACGAAGTTACCATTTCGAGTAACGAATTAACTTTTCAGTGAACTAAACATGATCACGGACAAACGATTGACTTCCATTAAATTTCCGAAAATCTGGTAAGGCAATCCCTAATCCAGTCCAATTATATTTACAAACATTATAAATTCGAAAGTAGCTCTGTCTTTCTGTAACATTTTCACGCCTGAACTACTGAATTCCTGTTCATATGCTATTTTGTACCGCACAGCTGAGCACAGGCCTTATGCCCGCGCGATATAACGTGGTACACGCACGGACGAGTAAAATTAGTACTTTTTTACTCGTCCATACACGTTGACGCAGGGGGTGCCACGGGCGAAATGCTAGTGTATCGTAAAAAATACCGCAATAACTGCTAACAATAAATGTAATATGCAGTAGGTAGTTACTAAATAAACCAAGTAATTTTCACAGTTTTAGCTAATGGTATTTAAATGGCAAAACAAAATGTTGGGACCATTTCTAGACGACGAAAATTTCCGAATGTCTTCTACTTTTCATCTGATGTTCCGGGTAAAAAGAAGAATACCACCAACGGAACAGACTGGATTTCGGCGCGGATACGGCACCAAAGACCACATCCATACAGTGCGGCATATTATACAGAGGACCGAAGAGTATAATCAGCCCCCGTGTCTAGCATTCGTGGACTATGAGAAAGCCTTCGACTCGATCGAGATCTGGTCCGTTTTGGGAGTCCCTGCAGCGTTGCCAAGTAGATTGGCGGTACATCGAAGTGATGAGATGTCTCTAAGAAGCCGCCACCATGTCCGTCCAAGTACAGAATCAGCAAACAAAACCTATATGTTGCATCGAGGAGTGAGCAAGGGGACGTCATTTCCCCAAAATTGTTCACAAATGCAATGTAGGATAATTTTCAAGACGCTGCCCTGGAAAGGACGAGGCATCAACATCAATGGCGATACATCCCTCACTTGAGATTTGCAGACGACATCGTCATTATGGCAGAAACGCTACAGGACCTACAACAGATGCTGAATGACCTGACTGACTCTTCTGTACGCATCGGCTTGCGGATGAACCTGGATAAAACCAAGGTTATATTCAATGAACATTTACTACCGCAACCGATTGCGGTGCACGGCGCCGTCCTCGAAGTTGTTCAAAAATACGTGTACTTTGGGCCGACATTGCAGTTAGGTAGAAACAACTTTGAGGATGAGGTGAACAGAAGAATTCAGTTGGGTTGGGCAGCATTTGGAAAACTACGTCGAGTCTTCTCATCGTCGATTCCACAATGCCTCAAGACGAAAGTCTTCAATCAGTGCGTCCTACCCACAGTCTATGAACCATCAGTCGTTCGACGAAGACGTCTAGGACAGGGCAATGGGGACTACCGTTTCTTTGCTCACCAGTTGGCGCCACTGTAGACTGAGGTCCAGAGTTATAGCTGTCAAAGGCGATTGGCGCCGAAACAAAGTGTTATATCTTGAATCTAATTAAGGTTATACTGTTTATAAATAACTATCTTGATATCAACAAACTAACTTCTGAAATAGTTGCTCTTGAAGCCGCCTATTTTTGCGCTTTTTCTTAATTCCGCTTTTAAAGCGTTCACATTAATCGCCAAATAATCCATATTTGCGATATTTTACGAAGGAGATCACTTTCCAGCAGGTAAATTAAAGAAATTATAATTTATGCAACAAATTCCGCTAAAACCAGTACAAAGTGAATGATATTGGACCTCACGCGACACTAGCGCCTCTAGTGGCAAATTCACTAGCGATAGCCCCCATTGTGCGGGGTGTGAGGGGCGAGACGCGGGAAGGCCGAGCCCGAACTGCGAACAAAACGATGTTAGCAGTTCGGGACACAGCATTCAGGGCTAACAAATGTTTGTGTTTTAAATTATTTTATATTTGTTTGTTGGAATTTATTGGAATGCTGATATCGAATGATTCGAGATGGTGAACATATTTTTTTTTAATAAGATAAATAGTTGTCAATTTCGAGGTTAATTGGGCTGTTGATTACGAAAATGCTATCCTTTTTTAAATTCAAGATGGCGGACGTAATTTTTTTTTAATTTGTTATGGGTGTCAATTTTGAGGTTCAGTGGGGTGCTTCGGATATGCCATCCTTTTTAAAATCCAAGATGGCGGACATATTTTTTTATAATTTGATATGGGTGTCAATTTTGAGGTTCATTGGGGTGCCGATCACGAAAATGTCATCCTTTTTAAAATCCAAGATGGCGGACGTATTTTTTTATAATTTGATATGAGTGTCAATTTTGAGGTTCATTGGGGTGCTGATCACGAAAATGCCATCCTTTTTAAAAGCCAAGATGGCGGACGTATTTTTTTATAATTTGATATGGGTGTCAATTTTGAGGTTCATTGGGGTGCTAATCACGAAAATGCCATCCTTTTTAAAAGCCAAGATGGCGGACGTATTTTTTTATAATTTGATATGGGTGTCAATTTTGAGGTTCATTGGGGTGCCGATCACGAAAATGCCATCCTATTTTAAATTCAAGATGGCGGACGTAATTTTATATTATTTGACATGGGTGTCAATTTTGAGGTTCATTGGGGTGCCGATTACCAAAATGCCATCCTTTTTAAAATCCAAGATGGCGGACGTATTTTTTTATAATTTGATATGGGTGTCAATTTTGAGGTTCATAGGGGTGCCGATTAACAAAATGCCATCATTTTTAAAATCCAAGATGGCGGACGTATTGTTTTATAATTTGATATGGGTTTCAATTCTGAGATTCATTAGGGTACTGATTACGAAAACTCCATCCTATTTTAAATCCAAGATGGCGGACGTAATTTTTTATAACTTGACATGGGTGTCAATTTTAAGGTTCATTAGGGTGCTGATTACCATTATGCCATCCTTTTTATAATCTAAGATGGCGGACGTATTTTTTTATAATTTGATACGTGTGTCACTTTTGAGGTTCATTGGGGTGCTGATTACGAGTGTTTATCTGCAATGAATAAATATTTTCATATATTTGTTTACTTTTGACAACCCTGGCCGTCACGATACTGTCTAGACGTTGTCGGCATTTTCCATGAGATCAAAGGCGTCGAACGATTTGTATGGTTCATAGACTGTGGTCCTACCCGTCATGACATACGGAGCCGAAACGTAGACACTGACAGTACGGCTAGTCCACAAGTTCAAAGTCGCTCAGCGGGCTACGGAAAGAGCTATGCTCGGAGTTTCTCTTAGAGATAAAATCAGAAATGAGGTGATCCGGCAGAGAACTAAAGTTACCGACATAGCCCACCGGATTAGCAAGCTGAAGTGGAAGTGGGCTGGCCATATTAGACGCAGAACCGACAACCGATGGGCTAAACGGGTTCTTGAGTGGAGACCGCGTCTCGGCAAACGTAATGTAGGACGCCCTCAGGCCAGGTGGAGTGATGATTTGCGCAAGGTGGCTGGCAGGAGCTAGATGCGAGAAGCCGAGGATCGACCTAAGTGGCGTGCAATTGGAGAGGCCTATATCCAGCAGTGGACTGCAATAGGCTGATGATGTGATGTGATTAACGGCACAAAAGACAGGTACTCGTAGGTACAGATTGTACTGAAATAAATCGCGATAAGGGGCCTTCGCGTAACCGAATCGCAGTTCGATCGTGATTGAATTGGACGATTTTGACATTTAGCCCATACTAGAACTGTCAAAAACCTGTCGTTCCACTACGATTGTGATACGATTCGGTTACGCGAATTAGGGGCAAGGTCGTGAACTTTGGCTAAAAAACGTGTGCGTTCACTCAGCAAAAAGTATCGCCTTTTCAAAAATTGGATGATGCAGATAATTAGTGCCTTATATCGTGTAAATGTGCCCGATTTTTTTTATTTGTGCGTCCAACAGCTTCAGATTTATTTAAGAAAAACGGATTCCGCTGCACGAACGTTCACCTAGCAAAATTTTTTTTTAATTGATGTGTCTAGCTGTATATTAAATATGCAAAAAGATAGCTTAAATACGAGTATAAATGAGTCGTGAAAGCCAAATTTGTGCCTCTTAAGATTTCAGAGGTAATTTAGTTTTTTGCTGGGCAAACGTTTTGGTGATTGCTATATATCGGAAACGGTTGAACGCACACTCATGATTTTTTGTATACAGATACAGTAAATTTGTGCATATTTGTGCCGGAATTTTCATTAACATGACTAGCATGGGTCAGGAGCTATTCTTTTTTTCCTAAAAAATGATAAATTGCTCTGGCTCTCGAACGAACAAGACCAAGAACTTCGCGTTAGTGCCAACTGGTACCCATTATAATCACATGATCCTGTAAAGTTTTGCCGGCCTACTACAATTATCATTGCCGAGTTCTAAACGATTTTGTCTTTTTTTTTGAGTTTTTTTTTTTTATTTAATACAAACTAAATAATAATAAAAACCTCAGAGATAGACAAATAAAACAAAGATAATTAACATACAATTTTTATTAGTTTACATTAATTCACAATACAAATTATTAATAGTCTTAAGCAAATTCTCATACGCATATTTCGCGTTTTTTATAAATACGAGCGAATACTTTTGCTTCTAGCCTAGACTCGTGAGGTTTTGCTTATTCAAACGGCCTATTACAATCATTTTCCTCGTTCCGATTCATTACCAGTAAGATTTGAAGTGTTCGCTTCCGACATTACTGTATAACTTTTGTAAGAATTAAAATATATAACCATTAGCTTGTCGATATTTTCTGGCTTCTCCTAACGTCTAAAATCCATTTGTACATTGAAAAAGTTCGCTCTACGTCAACTGAGGTGAGGTTAGCAAATTTTTACACTTCCTCACAAAAATAACAACTCAAAATACGGTCAAATCAATCAAATGACGGTCGTTTGGCCTCAGCTTTATGCAAATTGTTTTCAAAATGTGTCGTGCAATAAATCGTCAGAAAATAGCATTGTACACACGGCGGCACATCAGACTATACATGTTGACCTTGAGACCGCCTTTATGCCCTACGTAATAGAAGCTGTTATCGCAGTTCAACTGTTTAACTTGATGTGCTGTCGAGTGTACATTAATTATCAATATTCATTTTAGTTAATAAAAAAAATACGATTGACTGATTCAAAATCTAATATATAAAATTCTCGTGTCGCGGTGTTTGTTATTAAACTACTCCGAAACGGCTGGACCGGTTTTCATGAAATTTTGTGCCTATCGGGTAGGTCTAAGAATCGTTAATGATTTATCTTTTATTCCTGTTTTTTTTATCCCACGACGAAAAAGTGCAGTGGGTGTAGCCACGACGAGATAGCTTCTTTTCTTATAATATTTCACTACACTATATCACCTGCCAATAGGTAGAGGTTTTCATGGATGGTATATGTAAGTAGAAACAAGTACGAATTAAATTACAAATATTTAATAACAGAACTGAAACTATCAGTACGTAATATTACCTACTTACTTATTAAATCGTACATAATTAATGCCACACAAAAATGTAAAGAAAACAAAAATGAAAAATCTGGGAATTTTTTCCTATACCAGGCAACATTTTCATTGCAATGGTGGCTGTTTTGTTTACATTTTACTTTCTAGTTTTGACGAATGTTTAACTCAGAATTATAAGTTGCAAAACAGTAGTTACGGGTAAAATGTGATCTTCGTTCCCTATAGTTATTGTGAGACGCGTTGTGACATCCTTTCACTGTGCAGTATGCACTTTTTAAATTAATGAGACTTTATAATGACGACTGACGCGACGTCAAACGTACTAAGCCTTAAAAGGCCGACTTGAAAATGCATCAATACGCTAGGGCCTACTAGGGTTCTAAGCGTTATTATTTCTAAGAAAAAAACAGTGTGTTGACCGGATGATTTCTGCATTTGGTAATGAAGCCCCATCCAAAACCACAATTTATCGCTGGTTTGCTGAATTTCAACGTGAACGTGTCAAGCTCAGTGATGATCCCCGTCAAGGTCGTCCAAAAACTGCAGTCACCCAAGAAAACGTTGATGCTGTGCGTAAGCTGATTGAGGAAAATCGACATATGACATACCGCGAAATTCAGGCAACTTTAGACATTGGCATGAGTCAAATACAAATAATCTTGCATGAACAATTAGGTGTAAAAAAGTTGTTTTCCCGATGGATACCGCATTCGCTCTGTGAAGAGCAAAAAGCGGCTCGCGTTACTTGGTGCGTCAGAACTCTCGAAAGATTCCACGCAGGATCCTCAAATGCTGTATACAACATCGTATCAGGTGACGAATCCTGGATATACGCGTACGAACCCGAAACAAAAAACCAGTCAAGAGTTTGGGTGTTCGAAAATGAGTTAAAGCCAACAAAAATTTGTTCGTACATGGAGTGTTGCAAAAAAAAATATGTTGGCCACGTTTGTCTCCAAAACCGGCCATGTTGCGACTATTCCTCTTGAGGGGCAAAGAACGGTTAATGCAGAATGTTATGCTAACATTTGTTTGCCACAGGTCGTTTCTGAACTCCGTAAAGAGAACTGCAACCACCGCATCATCCTCCATCACGACAATGCGAGTTCTCACACCGCGCACAGAACAAAAGAGTTTTTAGAGTAAGAAAACATAGAATTATTAGACCATCCGCCGTACAGCCCCGACCTAAGCCCTAATGATTTCTATACTTTCCCTAAAATAAAGAATAAATTGCGTGGTGAGAGATTTTCATCACCTGAAGAAGCTGTGGACGCCTACAAAACGGCTATTTTGGAGACCCAAACTTCCGAATGGAATGGTTGCTTCAATGAGTGGTTCCGTCGTATGGAAAAATGTGTCAAATTTCGCGGAGAATACTTTGAAAAGCAATAAATACATTTTTAAATAGTAATGTTGTGTCACTTCCTTGATTCCCGAAATTTTTAGTGCCGCCCTCGTAAGCTTTCGCAATTTGCCCATCTCAAAGCTAATCTCACTGCATCAAATATTTCAAATGATTCCATTAGAGAAAGATCGGGTTTCTAAAGTGATGTTAAAGCTGTTGGTATAATTGAAAAATTTTCGTGAATACGAGACAAATCATCCTTAATGTTGTCATAAAAATGTTTAAAGCATTCTCTATTGATTTTGCCTCTTGATTATTCAGCACAAACAATACAGATTTAATTTCATCGAAATGCTTAGCGTAATAGAATGCTGCATCAAACCAAGTACCCCATCTGGTAATTACAGGTGCAGGAGGTTAAGGTAAATCCGGACACATTTCTCTGGATTTTTCGTTTGGATCCAACCACTTCCACTAATGTTGTTGCCCGTGATCTGAGACTCACGCAGTGGAAAGTGTGGTTTACCGTACACACTGCGGGCCTTTACCAGGGTTGGCCTGGATAATTATCGTGATAATTATCATGATAATTATCGTTGATAATAACGAGTAACTGTTATTGTACAAAACAAAACGAAATAATATATATGTGTATCCAAACGCATGTTTTTTCGTTACAATATTAAGCGTGTATCCAAACGAACGCCAAATGTCATTCATCTACAGGGGTATTCCCCTCACTGTCACTGTTTTGTTTTCCTTTTCTTGAACTGTTGTTTGTGCGCTGCGAAATTAAATAAAAAAAAACATTATGCCTAGAAAACTTAATCCAATATGGTCAAAGTTTGACTGCATTAAAACTAAAAATAGAAAGAAAGAAATGCAGGGAATCTTGCCTAGAACTAAAAGTAATATCTAAATATAGAAAAAAAACTTTCATTTATACAGGGTGAAATTTAAACCACTTTCCAAAACGGCGGCCGTATCAATATTTTTTTATTTTTTGCGGACATTTTCTAAGTGCTTTATCTTGACATTTTAGTACTGGGCTATACCAAAAGGAAAAATACGTCATTTGTTTTCTGTCTCGTAGATTGATATATTAAAATTTGGAAAGTGGTTAAAATTTCACCCTGTATACCGTATTTGATTTGATAGTTGGATAATTATCAGATAATTATCGGATAATTATCAGAGAAAATAATTATCTTGATAATAGCCAACCCTGGCCTTTACCCACACCATTACACGCCGGTACATGCCATCGAAGAAGGAGACCCTGCGAGAAGATTAGATTTCTGCAAATTCATGCTCAATACGGATTTGGAAAACCCGTCATTCCTAAAAAATTTCTTGTGGACAGATGAATCCAAATTCGATAATATTACATGGAAATTACATTAAGTGGAAAGGAAAAAGAAGGCCGCCCGCCAAAACCTTTGCGGCACCGCACCGACTGGACACAACCAGCTGCTGCGGCCGGCTATCCCGACAACGCAGTTGTACGTGTCCCGCCTGCATTACTCCACGAAATCAGATGATATTGTGGAGTACATCAGAAATAAAGCCAAATTCACTCTGAGGGTCGAACGGCTGGTTTCCCGCCATAACGTGAATTTTAATTCCTTTGTGGTGAGAGTACCGACCGAACATCTGTCGACCTTCATAAAAGAAGATTTTTCCGACGATTCCGTGGTCGGATACCGGACACTGCATTGCGCAACACGTCGCCGCCATCATTACGTGTTTCTTGTAATAAATAGTTATTTTTAGTTAAGTTTATTATATATATGTATGTTAGTCTGTAAGGTATTTATTGTATGGGCCTTTTGTTGCATGAATAAATGAAATAAATGAAATGAAATTACCAATTACCACAACGCTCATTACTGGACCCTAAAAGAACTAAGAAATCCGAATAAGAAGAGGGTAAAGGGATCCCAGCGAAGATATAGCGTAAACGTGTGGATGGGCATCATTCCCAATCATTTGATTGGACCTCACTTTTTACCCGATAATTTAAATAAAGAGCACTACGAAAACTTCCTGAGAGGAGACCTCAACGATTTGATGGATGATTTGCCACTAAACCTAATTAGGGACATGTGGTTCCAGCATGATGGCATTTCCGAAGAAGTGTCCGAGAATGGCTGGACACAAATTATCCCCGTAAATGGATAGGACGAGGTGGGCCTTTACCCTGGCCAGCCAGAAGTCCGGACTTAACCCCCATAGATTTCTATGTGTGGGGGCACATGAAGAGCCTCGTCTACAGCGAGCCCAACCCAATTGCGTCTGTCGAAGAATTAAAAGACAGGATAATTAATGCGGCAAACGAAATAAGAAGAACGTTGACTACTTGTGTTGTAAAAACTGGGCTTCGCAGAAGAATGCTAAGATGTGTACAAAACAGAGGGGACATGTTGAACACGAACTTTGATTAAGGACTTTAATAAATAATATTTTGTAAAACTTACCTATTGTTTTATTTTACTTTCTAGGGCCAAAGAATAAATTAGGTTCAATAAGCGTAATTATTTTTACGTCCACTATCGCCTATGAATCTAAGTTTTTTCCTATGAAATAAATAAGACCCTAGAGTATTATACCTTGTTGGATAGCTGACAAAACGTAGATATTTTTAGGCATATCTGCGAAACGTGTGCCATACAATTTTTTTTAGATCTTCATTAAAGAAAGGTAAATTGACAATTTTTTTTTTAACTATTTGAATTTTGAAAAATCGTCCAGAACAACGTATTTAGTTAACCTACGTAGGATTTTGGTTATTAAATTCATAGAGCATCTTAATCCGCATGTAAAAAATCAATAATAATAATCATAATTCATCATCATCATCATCATATCAGCCGAACGACGCCCACTGCTGGGCATAGGCCTCCCCCAAGGATCTGCACAACGATCGGTCCTGTGCTGTCCGCAGCCAGCGGCTTCCCGCGACCTTGACCAGATCGTCGGTCCACCTTGTAGGGGGCCTACCCACGGAACGTCGTCCGGTACGCGGTCGCCATTCGAGAACCTTTCCGCCCCAACGGCCATCGGTTCTCCGCGCTATGTGTCCCGCCCACTGCCACTTCAACGATGCAATCCTTCGAGCGATGTCGGTTGTTTTAGTTCTCCTGCGGATCTCATCATTTCTGATTCGATCGAGCAGGGAAATACCAAGCATCGCTCCAAAAAATTTTGCTGGGCGAACGTTCGTGCAGCAGAATCTGTTTTTCTCAAATAAATCTGAAGCTGTTGGACGCACAAATATAAAAATTTCGGTCACATTTACACGATATAAGGAACTAATTATCTGCATCATCCAATTCTTGAAAAGGCGATACTTTCAGTTTCAGTGCAAAAATGAGTTAGAAATACCTTTCTGTGCATTTATTCAGTGCACAAACCACTCAAGTCACCATAACAAGACACACATTTTTTTTAAGCATAAGTACACCAATGATACCTTTTCAATTATATTCTATTATACAAGTTTATGTATATCTATTTTTGTATGAGCGAGATAAATATATTGAATGAAGGTGTGCAAGTGTCACATCTATTGGTTGGGCCAGCGCAGCGCAGGCCGCAGCTGACCACCAATCATCACGGCAGTATAGATAGTGTGCAGAACCACAATGGTTGGTAAGTCGCGAAGTATGAGCATACCATATCTACCACTTTTTGTTAACAAAATGAATTGACAATCCTTTAAAAATAATTATCACATATAATATCTTGTGACAATTGCACAGTTCACAGTTCAAAATACAAGCATAGACGTATACATAGTGTCAATTTCAGTTATTATGATCGCGACTATTTTTGCACTATTTTTCACTGATGCTTCGCTCCTATTGGCAGCAGCTTAATGTTATAAAGCCTAAAGCCTTCCCCGATAAATGGACTATCCAACATAAAAATTAAACAAGCACCCTGCAAACACTCATTTAAGAAACTTGCTCTGTCCCATTTCCGCAAATTGTTTTTGTCATCTTCTTCTTAGTTTCACTTTTCATTGTAAGTCATCTTATTTAATATGTATTTATCATATTTTCATATAGTATGTATTGTATAATTGTATTTGTGTATAACCATTTACATATGTGTATACTGTTTGAAGCTTATATATTGGTTTATTATTTATATGTATGATATGTTAATTGTTTGTACCTAATTTTAAATATTTACTTGTAACTTTGCTTAAACTTTGTCGCACCGCCCACTTTACATTTCTGCTTAACTTAATGGTTGACTGGCAGAGAATGCCATACGGCATTAAGTCCGCCATTTGTACTTTTTTTGTTAAAATCTGTGCAATAAAGATTAAATAAATAAATAAATAATTCTTTTTTTAGAAATTAGCGCATTCAAACAAACAAACTCTTCAGCTTTATAATATGTATTAGTATAGATATGGCAGATCTGGTAGCTGAAATAACTAAAATTCACCATTTGATGTTGAATTTAAACCATCCCCTGAACAGTCCAGAAAAAAACTTTCTTTGCTCCATTTTTACACTTGATAATTCACATGTGTATGTTGTCTTATATGGATAACACTCACACTAGCAATGGTCCTAACCAATCCAGGATAGTCTGTGTGTGTTTTGCTCGAGTGCACTTGGTATATGGATTAAGATCTGTACTTTCTCCTTTTTGTTTTAATTGTGCCCAGGTATAAACTAAACTTAGATATTATAAAGATAATAGATAATATTATTACAATCGAGAAATGGATAACATAACCATAATCAGGCTAAACTTTAAAAGGAAGATGCTTAATAAAAAAAAATATATGATTTTATATGTTTCAGCAGATAAAAGAAGAGATTAATTAACTGATATGCATTACTGCATTTGAAATTTAATTAACATTACCAATACCTATAGCCACTCAGATCTAACAGAATGAATAAACAAGTTGCTTACATTTATTGCCTATGAAGTTATTCAAAAGGCTGGATTTTCCTGTCCCGGCACTTCCAATAACAAGAAATTTAAATAAATATTCTGAAAGCAAAAATGCAAATAAGTATATTTCCGACAAGTAAAAAGCAGGTTCGTTATTAGTCTTACCGTATGATTCCGACATGCTTTCCAAACTATAGACGTATAGAATTTAAGTCTTTACGATATATTAAAGTTAAAATTACTTATAATCCACACACGTAAATTTATCTTCATCAAAACAAATCCAACAGATGATGAATGAATGAAAAGATTTTTTTATTTCTGACTGAAGAAGGATAACAAGAATAATAACAAACAATAACAACCTCTCTCAGTCTAATCTGTGGGTGGTTGGTTGTTGTTGTTGTTTTCTTCACCCATTCTGGGTAGGCAAAGGGAACTATGCCCATACAGCCAATTCTTTAGTAATATTTTCTTTATTTTTGCATTAAAACGTTGATGTTAGACGTTTTAATGCTTCGATGGAGTTTTTGGAGACAGTCGAAAGATTGAAGGAATGTAGAGAAGTCCCCAAGAAAGAGGTGAACTGTTCGCGATTCCGCGCAAAATTCACGGCCCACTTTTCTTGGTTACGACCAATACACCATGTTATTTCACCGAACTGTATATTGTTCACTCGCACGACACTTTGTTTCGCAAAATAACATCACTTTTACGACCCAAAAATCACTATAAACAATAAGAATTCGATAAAATAAACGGACTCCAAACGTATCTCACGAACTCCCGCCAAAAACTCCGTGGGTGGTTGGTTATCCGTCAGGGTAATGATGCGCCTTAATATATGACGAAATTGGTGACACATCGATAATTGCAGTGTGTAAATATCGATACTTAAAATTGGATCACAACATAATTACAGAGATTATTTAATTACCAAACCTTAATGAAGATTTATTTTGATTTTGCCTGTCTTTTCCTTTTTTATGATGCAATTAATTAAGTCAATCTCAGCTTTGACAAACGACCGTTGTTGGGCGATTTCGCCAAAAGGTGTACCCACTAGTTTTGTCCCACGTGTTTGACTTCAATTTAAGAACACATATTACGGTTAAAATTAAATATATATATTTTTTTTACATTACTATGTGAGTTTAATTAAAGGATTGTGCCAAAACTAACGCAATTTTTACTTTATAATAATATTTTATTTATATTTTTTCTAAAAAATACCGTAGGTTTTAACATATCCTACGCTAACTTGGCTTGTAATTAGTGTTGATAAAAATTAAACCTTACCCGAAGTATTTTAGTTTTGTTTTATAACTAGAGGATATACTTTTTAGATTTATATTCTTTTTTACACAATTTTACAAGTTATTATAACAATAATCGACTTTCAAATAAACATCAAAATATTGGACATAGTGGAATTCCACTTCCCGTGACCACGATTTTTACAAAAATATCAAATTTTATTTATTTACGCTGGTATCACTATTCTACGATAATCAAACCATCATTTTGATTACTACTGTCAGTTGGGCGGCCAGCACATTGTTTTCTATGGGCCAGCATTCGCTGTGCAAAATTGTGCCTTCGGATAGCCTTTTTTGTGGTCTTACAACCGTGACCGCAGATTAGGTAAATATAAAATTATTTGTATTTAGAACACTGTATTGTATTGTTTAAGTACTTACGAACTCTCGTGTGCATGATTTATTTATCTAATGATGAGAAAACTAAACAATATTTAGATTTTAATGTCAACTTTAAAGGATCCGTTACTTCCATTCCGAAACTATGCTTGTAGTAACGTATTAGGTGGAAAGCAAAAGTAGCGGATTGGAACTGATTAAGTTGTGATACACTGGCGACAGTAAATTAGGTTTGTATTAATCGGGTATTTAGTTTTCATACGACTAATAAACGAGTCCTATTCAACTTAATAGCTCACTAGACCGATAATATTAAGTTTGCTAAATTAAGTTTAAGTTTTGTGGCTAGAGATGGGTAACGCAGCAAATTTTCGTGCGTCAACGCAGTAACTCAAGCGCAGTCTATTGCGCCGACTCATTGCGTTAACTCAAAATTGCGCCATGGCGCAATTGAATATAACCAGTGAAGCGGGCGCCATCTGTACGCCGTACTCTGAAGCTTTTGACATTTTCACGTTTTTGGCTCAAAATGCTCAAATATTCACTCAACGCAACGAGTGAGTTAATGAGTTTAAGAAATAATGAAATCGGAATGATGTGCTAGGTATGTTTTGATGACACTTGACACTTAATTGAGTTCATTCATTTATAGCTTCATAATAATTCGAATTCTCGAATTCGAATGTTTTATGTTAACCAAGTATGGAGCATAAAATATTATATTTTAGTATCAAGCAGTTACATTCCGTCACAATTATTGTCAAATGAGCCACCTGTCAAAAATTTGGCAGTTACCTACGTGCGTCCTTTGTGCCAGGGCCAACACATTTTGAATTTCCCGGTACTGCACTGTGCGCCAACTCATTTTGAAACTGCGTTGACACATCCGGCGCAGTGAAATGAGTTGGCGCAATTGCGCGGCGCAGCGCAGCGTTACCCATCTCTATTTGTAGCTCATTGCTTGCATAATTACTTACTGCCTGGGTAAATCTACTGTTGGTTTGTTTGCAATTTTGTTTAAACTATTTAACTTCTAACTTTGGACGTATTCATTCATAATTATTTTTAAATCTAGGTTCTTGTAGTCCAGTCTAACTATATGAACGTTTTTGTAAAATAGTAACTAAGAAAAATAAAAAAATCGTCCGTAAGTAATAAAAACCCTAGTAGGCACAGCTAATACTAACATTGTGTGGCATACTCATAGATCTCAAATATCTGAAACATAAAATACCTAAAAATTAGTTAAAAAATAAATATAAGATACTAAATCTTAAATAAGTTAATTAAGCAATATACTTTGACGGCCATTTGGATCAGCGGTAGTTAACGCTGCTTCTGAGCCATGGGTCGCGGGTTCGATCCCCGCACAGTACAAATATTTGTGTGCATGAACATGTCTGTTTGTACTGGTCTGGGTGTTTTCTATGTATTATAAGTATGTATTTACAAAAAAAAAAAAATGTATATAAGTAAGTTTATCGGTTGTCTAGTACCCCATATGACAGGGTACTTAATAGTACCTTAACTTGGGACTAGATGGCTCTGTGTGGCCCAGTGTGGCATGAATTACGTTAGCTACAGCCGAAGGAGCTAAAGGAAACTAAATTAAGTTTTACTAATTTAATATTTAAAATAAGATATACTAAGACTAAGGGGGAGTGCCTAGCTTCGAAGTGTGAAAGCAAGTGGATTGAATATTGGGCAGCGAGGAAGCGGTGTTGCAGGCTTGACGTCACGTAGGGCGAAAACTGCTGACGAGGTGGCGCGTGCAGGCGAGTAGATCGGGGTCATCGCTATGCAGTCCAAATGTTGCAATGGTCTTGTGTGAAGTCAGCTGGTTTGGCATAGGAATGTAGTGGTAGTGGTAAGGGGATGTAATTCCTCCACCCTCAGAACAGCAATTATTTTCTAAGCTTGTGTGAAAAAATTGCTGGTAGAGATGGTTTCGCATAGATAGGATCATTGGAGATTTCATCTTGGTGGCTGTCATCTGGTTTCATTTCGATCGTGATTTGTTCTTTCTTCGCAGGGCTTCGTCTCCATGGTCCGTAACGGCGAGATAGCACGACGGTGGCGAGTGCGACTGTACCGAATAGTACTACGTAGAACGGTATAGTCGTGTGGTAAAGTGTTTCAGGTGCGGCTGCCAGTTGTAGTGGGGGTTGGATCGTGTTTTTTTTTTTTTTTTTTTTTTTTTTTTTTTTTTTTTTCATTTATTTTTTTTTTTCATTTATTTAGGACAACAAACAGTCTTACAATGATTCTTAATTTAGAGTCATACTTAATAAATGTTACTAATTCTAAGACCAACAACACTGTCCACGTAATGTAAATATAAGAATATTCTCTGCTGAGAGCAGAAATGACCAAGACTGAAAGATGTTTACAATATTAACAAGATTACTATGAGACAAGTTGTAAATTATATATAATATCTACCGACAACATAACTAAACAATTTAATTAAATACAAAGAAATTAAATATGAACAGAAAAACAACTACATGCACAAATATGCACACCAATACAGTAAAAAAATCAGTAAATCTTAGGAAGGGAAGTAAAATATTTTAAAATATTCTTTTTATATCAATTTTCTTTAAGTTTTAACAGAATTTTACTTTTAAATTTAAGTGGTTTCGTATTAAATAAGTCTACATCATTAAATCTACAGTTATATACCTTAAACAATCTATTAAAAGGTGACCGTCTACCCGCATTTGTACGGCATTTTGTAAGTGCAAATGTTTTTATTTGCCGACAGGAACGAATAGAAGGTTTACTAGGAACAGAATATCTCAGTTTACTTGTTAATCCATTGTCATCAAATCTATTTTGACACAAGTCATACAGTACAATCATATCTAATAGTGTCCGTCTATCCGTAAGTCTTAAAAATTTAAACTTTTCCAATAGTAAGTCATATGATAAGTAACTATGATAGCATCTGTAACCAACACACCGCAGGAATTTCTTTTGTACATTTTCAATTGCATCACTATATATTTTATAAAAGGGGTTCCAAATTGGTACGGCATATTCTAGCTGACTTCTAATAAGAGACTTATATAGGTATAAATAGGTTTCAGGTAGTTTGAATTGTTGTCCAGCACGGACCACAAAACCATACATTTTAAAAGCTTTATTTACTATACTGTCGATATGTTTATTTAAATTCAATTTCGAATCGAGCAGCAATCCCAGGTCCTTTATGCAGTCCACTTTTTCTAAGATAATGTTTCCTAGTTTGTATTGGAAATGGCTGATTATCTTTTTCTTAGTGAATGTGATTGATTTACATTTAGTAATACTCAGGCTTAATTTGTTAACATTACAATAACTAGTAAATGCGTCTAGGTCTTTTTGAAAGCGTAAATGATCATTGTAGGTTGTTATTGCATGAAAAATCTTTAAATCATCTGCATATAGTAGAAAGTTACAAAAAGAGAAACATTTTTCAATATCATTGATAAACATCACAAATAGGAGTGGCCCAAGGACTGATCCTTGAGGTACACCGGAAGTTACTTCAACTGTATCTGATTCATAGCCTCGAATCACTACCTTTTGAGTTCGGTTGCTAATATAGGATTTAAACCAGCGCCACAGGTTTCCTCGTATACCATTAAAGGCAATTTTCTCCAATAGTATTTTATGGTCCACGCGATCGAACGCCTTCATAAAGTCAGTGTAAATACAGTCGGTTTGTTTATTTTTGTCCATTGTGTCAAAAAGTTCAGAGGTATATTCTAGTAAATTAGTTAAAGTTGACCTTTTATGTACAAACCCATGTTGCTGGGGTAGAATCTTTGTATGTAGTAAAGGATATAATTTATTACGAACAAGTTTCTCAAAAATTTTTGACAATATAGGTAAGATTGAAATTGGCCTATAATTTTCCACGTTCTGCTTAGAACCAACTTTAAACACTGGGACTATTCTAGCTGCTTTCCATATGTCAGGGTATTCACCAATCACAAGAAGTCTATTATATATATATTGAAGTGGTTTACTAATCGAGGAAGCTGTAAGTTTTAGAAAAATAGGAGGAATATTATCAATGCCAGGCCCCTTAGTGATATTCAAAGACTGAAGTTGTCTAAGTACATCAAGTTCTGATAAAACTATGCTGTGGACATTTATCTTGAACATTATGAAGTTTTCTCAGATCTATCGTGTTGAGGTTGAGATGCGTTGTTGAAGAAATCTTAATGTTGTTAGGGTATGTGATCTTCATAATCTTGAGTGGCTGGCCTTGAATGATGTCGTATGTATTCGATATTGTAAATTCCGTAGTACGCAGTGAGCAGTGAATAGGTATCGTCGCGAGAAAGCTTCCATTCAGCAAATTGTAGTCTTCGGTGCCACAGTGCAGTTGAACTTGAGTAGGTTCGGGGAACGTTATGACGTATCTTCGGTCGTCGAGTCGCTCCATTGCTTCTTTTGAAAGGTGAATGTTTGATAAGTTACACGCTGAGTTGAGAGTCTGATGAAGGATAATTTGCATGATGCAGTCCGGTTGAGTACGGAGTTCTTGGTGAGGGTTCTCCTCGCAGAGATGTTGACCTTCGAACTTCGGGCATTCAGCCTCAATGTACACATAGTCTTTTCTATTGGTTGCTATGAGAGGAAAGGGAGGTATAAGGACTTGGTGGAATTTATTAGGAGCTAAGGATAACCTATACAAATCGAATATGCTAGTTGATACTATGGGAAACCTAAAAACTATAACAATCTGTTTTCCTACAAAATATGAACCGGATTTAATTATATTATAGTAGTCTCTTAGTTCTAAGTTAATTACTTGCTCTCTACTATAGATGGCGTGTAATTTTCCTAACATAATTTTAAGTACACTTAAACTTAACATTGAATGATGAGTGGTTTTAGTACGGGTAAAGGCTAAAATATTTTCTATCCTGATGAGTTCATTTAGTAAGTCGTCTGTGTTTTCAGATATAATAGCTAATAACTGAGCAAATTTACCATACTTAATATGACTGTGGTCGTAATATGCGTTTTTATCTAGAATTAACTGTAAAGTGTTATTGATTTTATGCTGGTTATCTACTAATTGGTTAATTATATTACTTTGTTCAGACATCCACTCATTATTTAAACTAATTCTGTTATTTAATTCTAATGTTAACTTATTTTGATTAACTTTTAATATTTTAATAGCATCATTGTACTTAATGGCATCCTGATAATCCAGGTTTCCTGTTACACTTTTAATAATTGATCCTAAACCATCTAATAGACCTCTTTTTGTCCTAATGGGCTCGAGACTACTTAAATGATCTAAGATCTTCTCTGTTTTATTAGCTAAGTAATTTATCTGAAGTTCGTATAAGAAAAACGTGTCATTAGTCAGTTTATTTTCAAAGTTATTTAACTGTTCTTTCAGTATAGAGATCTCGTGTTCTATTCTGTCGAGTTCTATGTACTGTAGGAAGGTATGATAGTGAGTTGTTAGTCGAGTCGGTCCCAGGTTAAAAGGTAATAGTCCAGGTCCTTCGTCCAGGTTGTCAAGTTTTATCTCCTGGGCTCGAGCCAAGAGCAGGGCAGACAGCAATAGAAGTGTCCTGCAACAATTTTACATTTTTGGGTGCTCGTTTTAACTGAGTTTTAGCTACTGGACCACGCTTTTTAGAGGTATATATGCGAATTGGCAGGTCAGCAAGGACTTTTACTTGCGTGTAACGAGGAGCTACTTTCTGTCGATTAGCATATGGATTTTTAATAAATACTTGTTGCTGAGGTTCGTATTCAGCTTCGGGTTCTCTAGTCTTGTTTCGATTATTTATAAGGCTAGCTAATGACGATTCGTTAATAATGTCATATGCCACTTGCATTTGTTCACGATGAGTCTGAACATACTGTTGAAGTAAACGTTCTGTCAAGTCTAGGTCAAAAGGGTCTCGTGGGTCAAAATGTCCTTTTAGTATGTCGTATGGTCTGCATTTAGTGAAACTGTGGATAGAGCTATTATATGCAATAATAGCGTACGGTATTAGATTCACAATGGGTTCATCTTTTTGCTGTAACTTTAGGATACGGAGATGTTCCAATAGTGTCGAATGAAACCGTTCGATATTACCGTTTTCGTTGGGGGAGTAGGGTAACACTTTATGGTGTGATATTTTATGTAGTCTAAGAAATTCAGCGAAAAGTTGGTTAGTGAACTCTGTTCCATTGTCAGTTACTATTGTAAGAGGAAGACCATGGTGGGTACAGAACAATAACAGGGCTTGGAGTATGCTGATAGCAGTACCGTCTTTGAGATGGTAAGCCTGTCCATATTTAGAGAAAACGTCTATGAAGGTAATGAACTTTTCGTTCTGAACAGTGAATAAATCGGCATGAACTATTTCTAGCGGTTTAGTAGCTGGTGGGACAATGTTAAATTTCTGTTTGATGGGATTTCTGTCATATTTACCTTGACCACATATTGCACATTCATTTATGTATTTTATAATTTGATCTTTCATTTTTGGCCAAAAGAATTTACGAGACAGGGATAAATAGCATTCGTTGATGCCTCTATGGTTGGTCTTGCCGTCATGATAAAGTTTGATTATTTCCTGCTGTTTTAAATATTCCTTAACATTTTCTAGTTCTACTTTACAGAGTACAAGGTTCATGGAAGAACTCTTGAACTTTTCTTGAATAATTGGAATAGTTTTATACATACCTAAAGGTGGATTAATAAGAAGGGCTGTTTTAACCTTGGGATTGACATACTCTTTGATAGCATTTATTACGTCATTTTCTAGGTCAGATTCTGTCACTTGTACTGTCACTCGAGTGTGAGTCTCAAAAGGTTTAGTCACCACTGGTCGTCGTTTAATGTCACCTACGATTGTCATACATAATTGCCTGTGAAATTTATTAAGGGGCTCGTCCGTAATAGGGATCTCTAGAATAGGGTTCTCATGACTTGTGTGAGCTGTGCTGGTTGCTGAATTATCAACACTAGGTGGCCTTTCAGAAGGATTGGCTATTAATGAGCTAATTTCTTCGTTGTGAAGTTCTATTCGAGATAAAGCATCAGCGTTAGTGTTACTTTTCCCTTTTTTATATATTACTTCATAGTCATATTCACTGAGCTTCAGTCTCCATCTAGTTAGTCTGGAGTTGGGCTCTTTAATGCTCATAATCCACTGGAGTGGCTTATGGTCTGTAAGGATCTTAAATTTTCTACCAAACAGGTAGGGTCTAAAGTATTTGGTAGCCCACACTATTGCAAGTAACTCTTTTTCAATCGTACTATAGTTAATCTCACTTTCGTTGAGAGTACGAGAGGCATATGATATTGGTTTGTCAGAACCTACAGAGCCTTGAGATAGAATGGCTCCTATAGCAAAGTTGGATGCGTCAGTGGTAAGTATAAAGTCTTTAGTAAAGTCGGGGTATTGGAGTATTGGATCATTAGTAAGTAATTTTTTACATTGTTCAAAGCAATTTATATATTCATCATTTAAGGTAATCTTTTTATTCTTTTTCAGGCACTGGGTCATGGGTTTGGTAATTCGAGCAAAGTCGGGTATAAATTTTCTATAGTAACCTAAAAGACCAAGAAATTGTTTGATCTCTTTCGGTGTCTTTGGCATGGGGTACTTTTTAATAGCGGAAATTTTATCGGGGTTAGGTCTTACACCTTCATTACTAATGACATGACCGAGATAAGCTGTTTCAAGCTTGAGAAACTCAGATTTGTCCATTTGGATCTTAAAATTGGACTCTCGAAGTCTCTGAAATACTTTTTCGAAATTAATCATGTGTTCCTGGAGGCTAGTGCTGTAGACAATTATGTCATCCAAATAGACCAGGCAGATCTCATTTTGTAAGCCTTTTAAGACATTATCCATCACACGTTGGAATGTGGATGGAGAATTTTTTAAACCCATCGGCATTCGAAGAAATTCGAAGTGCCCGTTCTCTACGTTGAAAGCTGTTTTATGAACATCGTGAGGGTCCATTTCAACCTGATAAAATCCACTGGCAAGATCCAGGGTAGTAAAATACTGACACTTGCCTAATTTATCCAATACGTCACAGATGTTAGGTATAGGGTACTTGTCGTCAATCGTCTTTTCGTTTAACTTCCGAAAGTCAATCATGATACGCCACTTTTGTTTGCCTGAGGCGTCGAGCTTCTTTGGCACAACCCAGATAGGTGAGCTCCAAGCAGATTCTGATGGACGTATGATGCCTTGAGATAACATCTTCTCGATTTGATCTTTAACTTCTTTACGATGAATAAAGGGATATCTATAGCTCTTTGTGTAAACTGGAATTTCATCGGTGGTGTTAATCCGATGCTTAACTTTATTAGTAAAAGTTAAAGGCTCATTTTCAATGTAAAATACATCTGGGTAATGAGAACAGAGTGTTATTAAATTAGCCTTTTCTTCCTCATTTAAATGGTCGGTGCGCAAACGCGATATTACGTCTTTAGTGCGCGAAGATAATTGATGAGAGCGTGTACACTCAGCATTGAACATTTCTGCATTGACGAAGAAGTCTAATGAAAGTATTGCGTCATTATTAGTAAAATTTTGAACTTCGACCATAGCTCGATTATTAACGACAGTCGTTACGCATTCTGAAATAATGCAATTACAAGTTAACTGTTCTGGTACATAGACATCGCCATCCGGGGCGTTAATAGGCAATCTAGTTAATTTAGAACTTTGTGCCGGAATTATGTCTTCGTATAAATTGACGTTTCGGGAGTTATACATTTTTATCTCGTTAGTTGAAAATCGAGTTGTCAGTGTTCTGTCTTTTAAGTCAATTTTTGCTTCCCACTTAGTTAGTAAGTCAAGTCCAATAAGGCCGTCAAAATAGTCGTGAAACTTATAGACGAAAAGTCGGATGTGGTCGGCGTCGTTGAATTCAGAAAAACACGGCAATGTGATAGAATAGTTGTTCCTGCTAGTAGCATGAACATTTGTTACCTCAAAAGGATCATAATTTAATTGAATATCAGGAAAATATTTCTGAACAGCTTGGGGACTTATAAATGATTGGTTAGCGCCAGTATCAATTAAAAACTTAATAGGCGGGTCATGGATCTGTATAAAAGGCAATTGTCTTTGAGTTTGTAAGTTAATTTCTATTTTGGCTTTTTTGAAGTCGATGCCTTCTGAAAATCCTGGGTAATATCTTCGACCTGGGGGTCTTCGATATTTAAAATATTGGAGGGTCCGGAAGCCTCATAATGACTTGAAGAGTCGGGGTAACAATCATAGTAAAGATAATCTGTACAAAGGTTACCTTCTGCATTATCGCTATATTGTGGACAGTCAGTGTAATCGGAGTCATAGTAATTGTAACAATCGTTGTAATGGGAACTCGTGTCGTAACACTCATTCATGTTCATTTCACGCGATTTAAAATAGTTGTTAGGAGGCGGATTGCCATGGGTACGCCAATCATGACCACGAAGTCCTGCAGATGCAGGTAATGCTCTAGAGTTGAAGTGTTGGATACCGCTCATAGGTCTAGGAGCGAAAGATGGATTGGGTTGGTTTCTGGGCTGAAGGCGAAACATGTTACTCTGTGGATTATAATTAGGGGGTCTAGCGCTGAACATTTGTTGAGTACGTGAGGGGCCAGCACGTGGCTGTGACTGATTATAACCCTGTATGGGATTTGATCTAAAACCTTGATGTGCAGGTTGTGAATGAGGGGCGAACCTAAATGGCTGTGGTGGTGGTGGCATAGGCCTTTGTAACGCTGGTGAAGGCCAGAAGGGTGCTAGGGCAGGCTTTGGCATGTGTACTTGTGCCGTTTGGATTCTAGGGGCCGACGAGGGCTTAAATACGGTATCGTTACGTTGTTGTAAGTACATGATATTTAGTTCTTCCTGTACATATTCTAAAGCCTTTTCTAGAGTGTCGGGTCTCATGCATCTAATACGTGACCCTAGTGGTTCGTGTAGGCCTCGAACAAATGCTTGCATAGTTAATTTACGATATAAAATACGTTTGGCCTCTATCGTAGTGGCTACGGTTTCGTGTAGGCTCACATACCTACGTCATTATAGTGCTAAATAATGTTTGACAGTGATCGTAAAATTCCTGAGGGGAACGGTTAGCCTGAGTGGCCAAAGAGAGGTCATTATAGATAGCGGTCTCGTCTCTCTGATCTGCAAAATTATTTATTAATGTATTTCTAATAGCTAGCCAATTATCAGGTATACCATTGGAATTAATTACGGTAGCTGCGGAACCCGTAATTTTATTTAAGATACCATTTAATAGACATAAATTCGATAACTCGTTGCCTGGGCCTACTCCGAGATAAGTGCCGATAATTTGATCACATATTTGAATGAATCTAGTTAAAATATTAGGATTACCGTCGAACTCTGGCACGAGGCGTAAGGCCTTGTAAATGGTGTCAGGTTCGTGCGCCATTGTGTAATTGAATAATACGTCTAAATTTAAATCACTATTAATTTCTATCAAATCTAAATTTCTATTACGATCTAAATTAACCTGTCGACGAGACCGCAATAGCGCAGACTCGCTAGGACCCGAGGTACTGGGACGAAAATTTTTTAAAACTAGGTTATACTAGGAGGAAAGGAACACAAGGAAAGCAACACAAGAAAGATTCTGTGTACTTACAGTCTCATGTCTTCACTGGTCGTATCGAGTGCTGGATACTTCTCCTTCTGTGGCTGCAGCGCTCGTAGATTCGGATACTCGTACCGGAGCTTGATAGCCGCCCGGGCGACGCGCGATTACCGAATTCGATATTAGAAAACCTCCCCGCGAATCGACCGCGAGTATCCTACCGACTGCGCCAATTACGTTAGCTACAGCCGAAGGAGCTAAAGGAAACTAAATTAGGTTTTACTAATTTAATATTTAAAATAAAAGATTACAATAAGATATACTAAGACTAAGGGGGAGTGCCTAGCTTCAAAGTGTGAAAGCAAGTGGATTGAATATTGGGCAGCGAGGAAGCGGTGTTGCAGGCTTGACGTCACGTAGGGCGAAAACTGCTGACGAGGTGGCGCGTGCAGGCGAGTAGATCGGGGTCATCGCTATGCAGTCCAAATGTTGCAATGGTCTTGTGTGAAGTCAGCTGGTTTGGCATAGGAATGTAGTGGTAGTGGTAAGGGGATGTAATTCATGTCTTAAATATTTATTTATTATTTACTTTATTTGATGTTTTAGCAACTTAATTGCACTTATAATATCAGTATATAAACTTGAATTTTTTTTGTCAACGCTGGCTTACAGTGTAAGAATATGCTTGAAAAATTCGCGCCGTGTCGCAGTGTCTTGGTGGCCTAATGGTATGGCGCCCGCCCGGCATGCGTGGAGATGCGGGTTCGAGTCCCGCCTGAGACAAAATTTTTCAAGTTTATATACTGATATAATTAAGCAATGTTAATAATAAAATAAATACACACTAAGAGCCTCGATAAACACCTCAAGAGGCTCACGTTAGGCGCTTGGGTCAAGAGTAGGATACAGAAGGCAGTACTCTTGGACACGGCCCGCATTGTAAGGAGGTTCCTGTCTCTGGGGCCTTAACCACCGGTAGCTTGGACCCTGATCTCGATGCCGGTTGGGAACTATTTTTTATATTTGTAAATGAAGGTTATCGACCTTCATTCTGTTCGATGTAATTAAAACTTTTTTGTGTTGAATTAAAATTAGTTCTCTTTCAATCCGAAGCGTCGGTGGTGACAGCCTCGGTGACATAATTTTATTGTAAAAGAAATACAAGAATGTATGCACTTTAATAAGCGAAATAATAGCTTTAAATGTTGTTTCTCTCTTTTCAGGTAAGATTCATTTAAACCATTGTCTAAATTTATATAAAACTATTATAATATTGCGTTTGTTTATGTAATTTAATAAACTCTCTTTTCAGAGCAACTCAATTGAGCATTATTTCGAAAATAAGAATTCATTATAAAACAACATTTTCTACAGCTATTTTGACGAAATGGAAAAGCTTAGATTTGAATTTATTGTGAAGGCTAGTGAAGATCCAAAGTCAAATACAATTTGCGTTACGTCAATAACTGACTCCAATAAAATCATATTTTTGATTCCGGAGAAGTTTCAACAGATGAAGTTACATGACGCTGTTATAAAAACGGAAGCTTTTAAAAAAGTTGAAACTACATTACAAAAGAGACATGATAAAAGACAAGTTTGGATCTCCATGACTCCAGAAATTCATAAAACTTATGTAGATGAAGATGGAAACATGCAGTTTATGGGATATTTATTGCAAGAATTAACCCCAGAAACACGGGATACTGCGGCTGGAATTTCAGAAAAGGCTTTAAGAAAGATTCTTGAAAATTTTATTGAGATGAAGAAAAGTACATCTAAAACTAGTAACATCGGAATGCTGAAGGATAAATTCGTAATAGATAAATTCACTCGAAGAACATCAAATGCATCCCAATGGATAAACATTTTTGAAACTGAATGCTCTCGCTTCGAAATAGAAGAACATACCAAGAAAATTGAAGCTCTTAGATTATTTTTGGATGATTCCTGTCTTGACTGGTATAGCTCTATGTTAATAAAATATACAATAGACTCAACATGGTCAATGTGGAAAGAACACTTTTGTGAAACGTATATGGATAAAGGTTGGTCATCAGTCAGGTATGCAATGTTATTTAAATATAAACAAGGATCACTATTGGATTATGCTGTAAAAAAGGAAAGACTTTTATTAGAGATTAATAAATCGATGGATAAACACACTTTAATTGACCTAATTGCTATTGGACTACCAAATTTTATAGCTGACAAAATTGACAGAAGTAATTTAAAAGACAGTAAAGATTTATTTAATAACATCAGAAGTTTAGAACATTTAGTACCTATAAATATTTTTGAGAAAAAAGGTTTTGATAATAAAATTAAAGATAAAGATTATAGAGACAGACCATGCAGGATTTGTGAACAAGAAAATAGAGGGAACTGATATCATCCCGAAGTTTCATGTTGGTTCAAAGCCAAACAATTTGATAAACCCAAAAGGGATCAAATAAGAACTGTCAATAATTCAGAACTAGAAGTAGAAATAAATGCAATAGATCCAAAAAACTAGTTATTCCACCATTATTCAAAATACATTTATTATTAAATGACACTTTAGAAACTTTTGGGATTTACGATTCGGGATCAAATGTGTCTTAAATAAACTCTAGATTGTTGTCCCTAAAAAATGTATGCGAAAATAATGAGATGAATAACGTAAACTTGAAAACGATTAATGGTATGAAAAAGACTAAAGGAATAATAACATTAAAAATTAAGATTTATGACATTGAAAAATATACTTTATTTGATATTGTAGCAACTTAATTGCACTTATAATATCAGTATATAAACTTGAAAAATTTTGTCTCAGGCGGGACTCGAACCCGCATCTCCTCGCATGCCGGGTGGGCGCCATACCATTAGGCCACCGAGACACTGCGACACGGCGCGAATACATGAATGTTTTTGTGGTCGATCAAGATAGTTTTGATTATGACTTTTTGATTGGATTAGATTGTATACAAAAATTTCATCTTCTTCAAAATGATGTATTAGAAATAACTCAAAATATTCAAAATACAAGTAAAAAGATGAACCAATGTGAGGTGAACTTTAATGAACATATTGCCGAGAAAAACTTCAATATTTCAATTGATCATTTGAACAAAGAGAAACAAGCGGAAAAAGACGAACTAGTATACAAGTATAGATCACTGTTTGCTAAAGATAAATACGATATTGGTACCGTAAAAGGCTATGAAGCTCGTATTGATTTGCTTATTGATAAGTATTGTAGCAAGAGACCATATAGATGTACAATTAAAGATAAGAAGGAAATAGAAAAACAGATATCCAAATTATTACAAGAAAATTTAATTGAGGAGTCTTACAGTCCTTTCGCAGCTCCCGTAACACTGGCTTATAAAAAGGAAGAAGGGAAAAAATCAAGATTAGATGTAAACTAAACGAAAAAAATAATAGAATGGCCTAGACAACGATTGCACACGAATGTACTCAAAAGTATAATGAAACCGAACATACAGTTACAGGTTTTTCTCCATTATAATTATTGGAAGGTAAAAATGTTGATATACTTTTCGAAGAATTAAAACAAAAAAGAAATCTAAACGATTTAATACAAGATAGAAAAGTTGCATTGGAAAATACTATAAAGTCACACGCTTATAATAAACAACAGTTTGACAAAGGTAGAAGAAATTTTGAATTGAAAAAAGGAGATTTGGTATATGTTGAAAATGGAAATAGATTAAATAGGAAAAAATTCGATGAAATAAAAATTGGCCCGTTTAAGGTTTTGGAAAAAACAAAAACAGAACCATGGCATTCCTGGATGTTCGGGTGACAGTGAGATCGGATGGAACATTGGCACACTCAGTTTATCGAAAACTAACTCACACAGATATCTGCATGCCTCTTCACATCACCACCCTCGTCATCTTGAAGCAGTTGTTACGTCACTTATTAACAGAGGACATAATTTATGCGACCCTGAGCATTTGGGAGCTGAACTTGAAGCATGTTCAGGAGGTACTGACAAGAAACGGCTACAACGTGACGAGGAGACGCATGGAAAAGAGAATCAAGAGGGATAAGCCACCACTGGTGAGTCGAGAACCAGCTTTTCTCCCGTATGTGAAAGGGATTACGTACAAAATTGGAACAGTACTAAACAGATACTCCATCAAGACTGTATATAAGCCGTGGTCTAAAGTAACGAAGAAGATACGCTCACCAAAGGACGTCATACCTCTGCAGACACCGGGAGTATATAAAATCGATTGCAGCTGCGGTAGTTCCTACATAGGACAAACAAAACGTACAATCGCAGAAAGGGTCAAAGAACATATCGCGGCTGTTAAGAATCGACAGACGAGCAAATCCGCGATAGCAGAACATTTATTGAATTCAGGCGTTAACCACTGGATGGAATTATATGATCCTAAAATCCTCTCAACCGATCGTCATTACTATTCAAGATTAATACGTGAAGCTATTGAAATTAAGAAACATAAGAATTTCAATAGAGAAGATGGATTTCATTTGTCATCATCATGGAACCCAGTGTTAACGAAGTGTAAATCGTGTGCTATGCCGTTAGTGAGAAACCTGGACACTGTTAGTGTGGTTTGTCGAGCTGACTGTACGAGTGACAAAATTGTTAAAGAAGTGCGGGTAGAAGAAAACATTTCGTCTCAACCGCCCAGACGACGCCGAGCGCCTCCAGTCTGCCCGCGACCATGATTCGTGCAACCGGATCGAAACGTCGGGAAGGTAAATTACTGTTTACCTTTAAATAACGGTTCGTTGCATTAAACCCCGTAAGTGTTAAGTGTTTAGTGTAAAAATGCAACAAGAAAGTTTAAAATCCTATATTAGAAAAAATGTCAAACACAATATACAGAATTGATACAGGACATAATAAATGTGAATCAAATCTCTTTCATATAACGAAGCTTGTTCCAGTCCTACATGTACATGACTAAATAGCGTCAAGGGGGGGAGATGTAAATGAAGGTTATCGACCTTCATTCTGTTCGATGTAAATAAAACTTTTTTGTGTTGAATTAAAATTAGTTCTTTTTCAATCCGAAGCGTCGGTGGTGACAGCCTCGGTGACATAATTTTATTGTAAAAGAAATACAAGAATGTATGCACTTTAATAAAGGAAATAAATATTATTCAGAGGTGGTAAGCATGAGGATGTGGTTGCAGTGGATAACGGATTGACCCCACTATCTTTAGGTATGGCAGAGCAAAGAGCTCCACGGAAGGTTCTATCGGGCCCTTCACGGCCCTGATATAGACCTTCCTGCTTCTGTGGCCTGGCTACGCTTCGGGGACTTGTTCGGGGAAACCGAAGGGTTTGTCTGTGCAATTATGGACGAGGTAGTGATGACGAATAACTACCGGAAATATATCCTGCGAGATGGGACAGTTGACATTTGTAGAGCATGTCACTGTCCAGGTGAATCCCTCAGGCATATCATTTCCGGTTGTTCGCGTCTCCGTACTTGCACAGGCATAACCAAGTAGCCAGAATCATACACCAGCAACTTGCTCTGAAATACAACCTTGTGTCGTCGGAGCCGTCGGAGGTCCCTTACTACCAATACGTGCCTGAGCCAGTTCTCGAAAACAGTCGTGTCACATTGTACTTGGACCGATCTATCATCACAGACAGGACTATTGTAGCCAACAAGCCTGACATTGTGGTAATAGATCGTCAAGATCGCCATGCAATGATAGTTGACATCGC
This sequence comes from Anania crocealis, assembly GCA_949315895.1. NCBI lineage: Eukaryota > Metazoa > Arthropoda > Insecta > Lepidoptera > Crambidae > Anania > Anania crocealis. The sequence goes on from OX438862.1 coordinate 10,153,287, forward strand.
CGTGCCGCATTACGGCAACCTCTTCAAGGCTGAAAAAGATAAAGAATGTAAATATCTTGACTTAGCTCATGAGGTTGTCGACATGTGGCCTGTCGATTTAGCTGTCATTGTACCGATAGTCGTCTCTGCCCACGGACTGATAGCTAAGAGCCTCGATAAACACCTCAAGAGGCTCACGTTAGGCGCTTGGGTCAAGAGTAGGATACAGAAGATACAGAAGAACACCGGTAGCTTGGACCCTGATCTCGATGCCAGTTGGGAACTATTTTTTATATTTTTAAATGTATTTATTTTTTTATAAAGATATTTAAAAATGTAATTTATATGTTATAAGATTAAATAAAGGAAATAAATAAATAGCAACTACTTAGATATGAATAATGTTCTCATCAAACAGGCGTGGTGCATTTGATATTGATTTGTATCTCTATAGTAAGTAAATTAATCAATATCTTGTTGAGTAGTTATTAAAACGACATTATGCCAGTGAGCTGATGGCCTTTCGCTCCAGCCACTACAGTCGCGGTCTGCTGCTCTCCTTACGCTAACGAATTTTTGTATCGGCTTGTTACTTACCTGCACGCCTATCCTTTTATCTACAAAACTTGATATATACTACTAGATATCTTTGCTGGGTAATTTTCTGTTATATTGATGTTTTTTTAAAATTTTTGCCGGGAAGCCGCTGGATGCGGACAGCACAGGACTGATCGTTGTGGAGATCCTTGGGGGAGGCCTATGCCCAGCAGTGGGCGTAGTTCGGCTGATATGATGATGATGATGATTATGTTTTTTTAATACAGATGCCTCTTACCCCAGCTGAAAAATGCAACGATATCAAGAGAAGCTGGAGAAGGACCCAGAAAATTATGAAGAGTATTAAAAATTTTGGTATTCTATTAAGGCTCATTGTGTCCAATGCCTTATATTCCATTCGGTTACTACTACCTTCCGTTTCCGAAAATGTCCTATAAAACTGCAACTACAAATTATTATGCTGTGAAATATTCAATAAATAAGTAAGAAATATTTTATTTTAGTATTCTTTAGAATATGTTAATTGTGTGATTAAAATTATTAGAACTTAGCCTGATTAGAATCTCATGACACCAAAGCATAAACGTAGAACGAAACGAATCCCATATCTATGCACCAAAGAGTAAAAAAGATTGTAAAATGTCCTTTATGTAACGGAATTGAAGTAAATTATGTCTTAAGTATAATTTTTATTGTAGACTGAAACTATTTACGTGATTTAGTTGATTGTTAAAGACTATATGCTGAGAATTAAATATACATTTTGGTTAAAATTTGTTTTTATTTGCTTTTATAGACATTTGTCCTTGGTCACGGATTGGAACATCTTAGTACTCCACTTTATAGAAAAAGTCCTTTTTCCACTGGTAGGTACACCTTTTGACGAAACTGCCCTGTTACCACACGGTCCCACAGATTCTTTTGTCAATACTTATCATCTAATTTAAATTCTACCATTTATCATTTTAATAAGATTTTGAATGGAAGTTTGTCTTAAATAACTTCTGGAATGACTTCCTAAGGAAATATAGAAAATAAAATCTAAACTTTTCGTGCTGTAATCTGTTTTGGTTGGCATAACGTCACTTATCGACACTCGCGCTATTAGCACCACAGTTTTTTGTAATCATTCTTAATTCATTAATTTTGCATTGCTCCGCCTTCCATAAGCAAAGGTCGTAAGATGGCTTACTAAAGATATACAAAGATGAGGGAATTCCCTGCCTCTTGCCATCTATTCATCAGAACTCTAAAACTTCTGGACTGATTTGCGATTATATCTAGTCAAAACAAAATAAGGGCCAACATGTTTTTTTAGTAACCCAATAAATGTATTAAATTTAGGGGTTGACAAATGATTTAACTTAATTTTATGATTAATTTTAATGCTTTAGCATTAAAATTAACAAGGACAAATAAAAAACAAAAATAATGTAAGATTTTTGTGAACTAAAGAAATATTGGCTAAAAATACACTTTGTGAAACAAAATTTAAAACAAACTTTATTTTTTCACTTTTCACTTGTACCGTGTATGCCCTCCCCTTTTTTTAATTTGAATGCATTCTCAAAGCCTGGAGGGCATACTCTCTACCAAGTGGCGAACTGTTTCTCGTGCAATTTGTTCCCAGCTTGTTTTTGTACGGGACAGCGTTGTAAAGTGTTAATTGTATATAAGTTTTTATTATTTGAATATGTTTTGTTATATCGATGGCTCCTACGTAAACTGGCGTGAGTGAAAAAAATAGATTTTACAGGAGAGCCATTTAAGTTGCCAGAATTGAGTATATATCGAATCAAGTCGATATTGATATATCGATATATCGGTCTAGTACGTCGATATATCGATATTTCATCGTTATTTTTCCTTTTTTAAAGGCTTATTAAAATTAATTTAGTTTTATAGCCTCTCTACACAATGGGCTGTGATGGTGATTGGTGACCATTCGCTGTATATTACTGTGGTTTACTACAGTTTTACAAAGAAATTCGGCCTTAGTAAAGTTATTTGTTCACTTGACAGTGTACAGCGAATGGTCATCATCAGCATGGCATAAAAATTGTATATGCCAAAGATATAAGATGTGACTAAAGAATTATTGGTTCTTAATTAAGTACTTACTATTTTTATTTATGCGTGTCTTAAAACATTTTAATTTTAATAATCCCGTTGTTCTGCGGGAAATACATTCGTGCTATGAGGTCACTAGCAAGTCGCGAATAAAATATTTTTTTTTACAATAATTAGTTATTGTGAATTAAGTGGTTAGAAAAATCATCTTGTAAATTAAGGATTGTAATTTTTGCACCCTTAACACCCGAAAGAAACATCTTTGCAGATGTTCGACAATCAGTTAAGATGAAACAGCTATTTATATTAATATACTTTATTTGATATTTTGATTCCGTATTTTAAAACGTAGAAATTGTGACAATTGAAGGAGTTGTCGTTTTGCCTTCGGCATATTACATATCAGCGAGCGTTTCTAAACTGACGACGCCGTATGTAAACGGCGGATTCACACAAAATGCCTGCGACATATATATATATATATATATTTGATATTGATATATCGATATCAGCGTATAGTCGATATCAATAAATATCGATATGTTCGATATATCAATATTTATCGGTTTTTCGATATATCGTTGCATCCCTAAACTGGACATTGGTCTAGACCCATAAAGGTAAGACCTTAGCCGGTTCCGAAAGGGACAAAAAAATTAACAAATAAATAAGTTGTGTTCTGTCTGTGTGAAATTAAAAAAACTCTAAAGGTGGTCCTTGACGATCATTTTTTCGCGTCAGTTGAACTGACGTCGCTCCAAAATTTGATCTTGATGAAAATTTGAACTCGATTTCTCCACTGACTGGCGTCAGTCCGGCCTTTCAGTTCTCGGCCGTCTGCGGCCGCAGCCGGGTTGCTAGTACGGGTGTATTTTGTATGCTTTTTACCCGACTATAACTCGAAAAAATGCATCGATCCACATAAATTAACAGACTCAGTTGAATAATAATAATAATAATATATCGAAAAGAAAGCTGTTTAATACGCCGAGTAACATCATTCTTCCTTAAGCTAATGGATTAGAGTTTAATTTCATTGCTTCTGTTGTACTACTTGTTTGACTCGCAAATTTAAGCTCTAATGCGTTTACTTAATGCTTAAGTTAACTTACTCAATAAACGTATAAATCTATAAGAAAGATTGGGTATGATATTTTTATTCATTGCGGACTAGCGTTTTAAACATTCATTAGGTAATTTTATCAATCGGTTAAATTTATGTATACGAATAAAACTTTTAGTTGCGAATAAATATTGTTAATCGATAAAATTAGTTAAAATCAGTTAAAATCAGTTTTATTTCTGCAAATAGGCCCCAGGAGGCGCTTTTACACGTCCCAATATTTAAACCTACCACTGCTTCGGGATAAGTCTGGGATAGTGCCGAGAAGAAGCAGCGCAAGAAACTCGGTCACTATTGTCAGCCTCTTTTTAAATAATTTTTTACAAGGTAAGGTAATTTTTACAAGGTTTAAGCAAGTACGAGCTGGGACAACTTAATGCCATACATTTCTATCATTTAAATAATCATTAACAGTGTAATAGCCCTTTTTCATTAAAATAACTTTAACATACGATTTAAGTTTATGTACAGGGAGTTCAGCAATATTCTTTGGTAATTTGTTGAAAATACGGATACAATTTCCCATAAACGATTTTCCTACTTTTCGCAGTCTGAAGCTTAGAACGGCGAGTTTATCTTTATTTCTCGTATTAAAATTGTGTACGTTACTTTTCTTAAGAAATAAATGTATGTTCTTACGAACGTAAATAATATTCTCGAGAATATATTGAGAAGACACTGTAAGTATATTAATCTCTTTGAAGAGCTCTTTCAGCGAGTCACGGGGTCGAAAGCCGTAAATAGCCCGTACAGCACGTTTTTGCAAAAATTGACTCAATATCTGCCGCTGAGCCCCACAACAGAATTCCGTATGACATTATGCTATGAAAGTAGCTAAAATATACTAATCTTGCCGTTCCAACATCAGTCAATTGCCTTATCTTTCTCACAGCATAAGCAGCAGAACTAAGTCTTCCAGACAGCCCCCTAATATGAGCACCCCATTGCAAATGAGAGTCTACAGTTATACCCAAAAAGGTAGTAAAATCTACAGAGTTTAGTGGTTCATTTTTAACAATTATATGAAGGGCAGCTAACCTTACGTTTGGCATCGTAAATTTAACACATTTTGTTTTATTTGCATTTAGTAAGAGATTATTTGTTGTAAACTAATGCAATAATTTAGAGAGAGTATTGTTAACATCGTCAAATGAAGATTTGCCCCTCTTGGTTTTAAAAATCATTGATGTATCATCTGCAAACAATACCATCTCACAAAGGTTATGTAAGTAACAGGGAAGGTCATTCATATAAACTAAAAATAGCAGGGGTCCTAATACTGATCCCTGTGGGACACCCATAACAAGGGCCGACCCTGAAGACTCAGCTCCATTTATGCAAACCTTTTGTATTCTGTCTTTAAGGTAAGAACTTATTAGATCCAAGGAATCATTCGATGCACCATAATGTTTAAGTTTTTTAAGTAATATTTCATGGTCTACACAATCGAAGGCCTTTGAAAGGTCACAAAATACACCTAAGGTTACTCTCCCAAGCCTTAAACACATGTTGTAGGAGAGCAACTCCAGCATCGGTAGTATTTCTACCTTTTCTGAAGCCATATTGGTTGCTATTTAATAATTTATTTACACTAAAGTGAGATAATTTTACTTAGCCCTGGCAATATAGATATAGGTCGAAAATTGGAGGGGTCACATTTATCGCCAGACTTAAACAAAGGAATGATTTTGCTAAACTTCATTAAAGTTGGAAACTGTCTATCATCAATACATTTGTTAAAAATAATAGCGAGTTGAGGGGCTAATGAACTTATGAGTGTATTGATAATATTGACAGAAATTCCCCAAAGATCCTTTGTTTTTTTCATATTAAATTCTCTAAAAGTTTTTGTAATTATATCAGGGTTAATATGTCTAAAATTAAATGAAGAATTGCACTCTTCGACAACAGACTTGAGAAGGGATTCAGCTAGATCAGCAGAAGAAGCTAGTCCTTCAGTAGTAGAGGGAGCTATATTCGAAAAAAATGTCTCAAATGTGTTTGCAACCTCTGTGTTCGTGTTCATTAGCTTATCCCCTAACTTGAGAGAGTAAGTAGGATTATTTGGTTAGGTTTTAAGATTATTTGATAAGTTTAATAAGTAATATTTATTGAATAAATGTTACATTGTTTTATTTCTTACTTAAATTTAACTGATAATAGATATACTTTATTAATATTTGATATTTTAGCAACTTAATTGCAATTATGATATCAGTATGTAAACTTGAAAAATTTTGTCGCGGTTTCGAGTCCCGCCTGAGACATAATTTTTCAAGTTTATATAGTGATTATATTAGATATATTTAGCATCTCTAGTATGTATGTATGTATGTATGTATGTATGTGGGTATGTATGTTCATATGTTCCCTCATAGCTTCCAAACTAGTTATTGTCACGTGTAAACTAGTCATTGGACACATGAGGTCTCGGTGACTTAATGGTATAGTGCCGCGCCCGGCATGCGAGGAGATGCGGGTTCGAGTCCCGCCTCAGACATATTTTTACACTGTATTATGATATTATGACATTATTCTGTAGCCGTGGTCGTATGCCGCCTAAAGCAGCAAAACAGATTCATTATTATAATAATATAATAAGATCAAAGTCGCATACGATCGATTCATATAATTTTAGTCCGTTCCTTTCACCGCGCTCAACACGCTCATTCACCGCGGGCGCAGCGAGCGAACTGAAGCTTTGGATGTGGGTTCACACACTGACGGTCAGTTTGGCGTGACACCGGGCTGGATTTCCGGGCGCGACGTCAGTTAAAACTCTGGAGCGATGACTCGCCACTGACGATCAAATTTTGGAGCGATGTCAGTTCAACTGACGCGAAAAAATGATCGTCAATGGCCACCTTAATAGTGAATTAGTGATGATTACCTACTTGCTCAGTGATTCAAATCACTCGGTCGGTAGGTATGTGATTATAGGTATACGTAGTATCCTCTTATTAGTCTGTGGTAGGTACCACAGAGTACAGACAGAGTACATTGTATTTGTAAGTAGGTACGAGAAAAAGCGCGGGAATCAGCGGTCTCGGTGCACGTCTTTTTTTTCGGTTTTTCAGTTTTTAACTTTAAAACGTATAAAAAGGATCAGGGCAGTGAAGTATTGTTTTAAATTGTGTATTCTATATATATTTATCATCATAGTAGTGTAGTTATCTTCATTTGGGTAAGTCTTAACTTTGTATTTGTATAATGGACGATGAGCCGCACGATCCCGGTGGGACAGTCCCACCGGCATCTAACTATGTTACTATTTCTTCCAATATGGACACTGAAGGATCAGTTACAGATGTATCTGATTCTAATTCGAACGTTAATAATGCTAAACGCAAGAGATCATCTGTAAGAAAGATTTGCAAACATTGCAACAAGAAAAGAAGGCGCCATAAAACTTCTTTATTAAACAATTCTGATTGCAAGTGTGTAGAAAATTTTGTCAGCGAAGAACCAGAACTTCACAAACCAATCACTTCCACTTCAACCTCAACAGCCAATTTGTCGATGTCTACAACTGCTAATCCTTCTTCTAACCCAGTTGCTAGACCTTGTTATGTAGCTTCGGATTTGGCTCCTTATGTAGTCCATGTCCAAAAAGTTCCATCTGAGCCTAATGAGAATTGTACTGTGCACCCTGTATCATTTGGCTTTTTCCTGAAAAGGAATAATATTAGAAATATAATTGATGGAAGTTTAAAAAAGATAGGCAGAAACCGACTATCCATTTCCTTCTCTAAATTTGAAGATGCTAATTACTTTCTTGATAGCGGGTCTTTAAAGATTAAAAATTATAAAGCCTTCATTCCCTCATTTAATGTCACTCGTATGGGTGTGGTTCGGGGTGTCCCAACAGATTGGTCTGATGAAGATATTCTCAGTAATATATCAGTACCAACAGGATGCGGTTCTATTTTAAAAGTGAGACGACTCAAAAGGAAAATAACAAGTAATGGTAGTTCTCAGTTTATTCCCATAGAAACAGTTGTACTAACATTTGATGGGCAGGTTCTTCCTAAAAGAGTTTTTATGTGTTTTAATTCATTGCCTGTTGATCTTTACATCTACCCAACGATACAATGTTTCCATTGCTGCCGATATGGACATGTTAAAGTTCAATGTCGTTCTACACCCAGATGTTTCAAGTGCGGTTTGGGCCATTCAGGAGAAACCTGTTCAGTAGATGAGGAGAGCATAAGATGTTGCTTGTGTTCTGGTCTCCATATGGCTAATAGTAAGGCATGCCCTGAATTTTTGAGGCAAAGGAATATTAAAGAATCTATGGCAAAAAGTTGCATAACATATGCTGAAGCTCTCAAATTACACCCCCCCAGTAGCAAATCATATGCAGATGTATTAGTTTCAGCACCTTCTAAAAATTCTAATTTTTCTTTAGATATTATGTCAAACAACTACAATCCTGACAAAACGTCATATAAGAAAACTGTCTTCCTTAAACCGAGGACACCACCTAGATTAGAAAAAGGTTATGACCGTTCTACTCATAATGACCTTGTCAAGGGGTACAACTCCCCTATATCACCAAGTAAAAGTATTTTAATTAATAGCAATGAAAGACAAGACTTAACCAATCTATCTGTAAAGGAATTGATAATTGCCCTTATAAACTCTCTTTCTCAGTCTAACTTTGTTTCTCTACCGTCCAACGCAGCCACTATCACAGATAGTTTATTGACAAGACATTTACAGAACGAAACAGAGAGCCTCAGCAATTCAGTGGAATTGCCGCAGCATACAAATTAGAAAAAGTGATCTTTTATATTTAATTAATAAATTTAATCCATTTATTGTTGCCCTCCAGGAAACATGGCTTCAGCCAGTTTCCAATTTTAAAGTTCCAAATTATTCTTGTGTTAGAGAGGACCGTAGTGATGGATATAGTGGTGTAGCTTTACTTATAAGTCATACTGTACCATATTCTCATATACCAATCCCTCAACATAGCGCCGGTTTTTCTATCATTGCAGTTAAATTAAAAAATATTACCTTTGTGTCAATTTATATACCTCACCCCTACTCACAGGTTTATGATGAAATAGAAAGAATTATTAATGATCTCCCTAAGCCTGTTCTAATATTAGGAGATTTTAATGCTCAACATCAGTCTTGGGGTAGTGACAGTTCTAATTGTTATGGCAATAGAGTTTTGGATATCATAGACAACGTTCCATTGTGTATATTAAACACTGGTGCTGCCACCCGTAGGACTCCTCCTCATGAAGGAAAAAGTGTTCCTGACTTGTCTCTCTGTTCTCCTAATCTAGCATCCTTGTCATCATGGTCAACGTTCCCAATAACTTTTGGTAGTGACCATTTTCCGATAATTATTGATTTTCCGGATAACAATAAGCATCAGAATATACGTACACCCCGCATGAAGTATAAACTTGATAACGCTGATTGGTGTTTATTTAAAGAAAAGGTAGAGCAGGGTATCCCATCACTACCTGTTATTAATGAAGACAACCAGTCTGAATGTGCAGAAGCTCTGGGGGCTTACCATCAGCTTATAGCAAGCCACTCAATTTCCAGGCAGTTCAATAGTAGGGCTGCTTTTGCCCTGCTAAAAATCATACCATAACCGCTGAAAAGCTGAACGACTTTAGCACCGCTAAACCAAAAGGTGAACTGCTAAGCTTGTCTATGGTCTGTTTGTCTGCAGATTGCATGAACGAGACAGAGCTATACTGGTTCAGATAAATCTGTCTCTTTTTAGTTGAAAACGTTCAAATACACAAATACATGATTTATTCCAAATTACCGGTTTTTGAAAAACTTTCTACTTATTGGATTTTAAAGAGAAAAAGTCGATCTAAATGTTGCTATTTTGCAGGAGATTACTTAAAATACTCAATTCTAGTAAAATTACCTTCTTGGCGATAGTAATTAATGTACAGTGTTGGGTTAGGTTAGGTTATTGAAAATGTGGATAGACATTTTAACGTGATCATGATTGGAACGGTTCTGCCTGCATTTTTGGCGGTAACATTCAAAAATTGAAGAAATATTCCATTTTCCCGGAGTAGTACGTACGTTCGACTATTTTAAATTTACAGTTAAACATTGAGTTAAACCACATGAGTAAATATTTATTCATGTGGTTAAACCATATTTTCACAATGTCATACTTGTGTGTAAGTATTGAATAAAGTAAAGTGGAATTGTAAGTAATTTTATTAAAATATTAGTATAAAAAAGTGATCATCCATTGACTTTCAGTGAAAACCAACAAAAAAAAAAACGCCTAGTTTCTCACACCCAATTGTATAACCTTTGGGAATAACAGTTAACAAATCTTTAACAGCTGGAGACCACTCCAAGCGAATGGAAAGGGTGGCAGAAATTTTAATTCTGCGGGCGATGTAGTCATAAAATTAGGGTTTAAATGAAGTTTCTGGTTCAGTTACACTGTGTAGTAAAAGACTACTACTACTTTTTACATGGGTATTATAATAATCTATTCTATTTTAGTACTGACTGGGTAGACTAAATGCAAAAAATAAAACATAAAATAATTAATGATTCAAGGAGAGGAAGAGGAAACAGAAAATTATATTACATATTAGGTATTCTCTACCAGTCGAGCATTTGGTTAAGTAGACATGTTTTGTAAAAATTTTGCAGTAAAAAAAACAAACACATGATTTCATATATGTAATATAATTACAAAAAAATATATTTCAAACACATATTAAAATAAAAAAGACATACTTAATATAAAAGTACTTCAGTTTTAACCCTAAATTTAAAATCTAACAAAACAACCATAACTTAGTATATGTATTAACTGGTCGGCTACCGAAGTTGTGGAATCGAGTCATAAGACAATTTATTTGTGTCTGGAATTACAAGGGGTTAAAAAATACATCAATACATAAGCTTATTGGTGAACCTCTTCGTCTGTGAGATAAATTTGCTTGATCTGTGAGATAATTGATTGGCTGCATTGCAAAATGTTATGTAGGATTACAAATGCTTTTGCAATAAGGCTAGCTACCTGAGGTTGGTAATGAACCATTAAATAAGAGTCTGTAGAACACCTATAATCGATCTCTCTCTGTCATTAAGAGTTTTTACATGTCTCTGTATAGGTATAATAGGCTTCAGAAAAATCTAATTCTGCTTTAACAATTGTTGTCATCATAAATTTGAGCAGTGAATATCTAGAATCACCTACAATAAAAGGAAATATTCATTAATTTTATCATCTTTGTAAGACTGCTGCAAATGTGTTATATAAGAACTAAAACTTTGTTGTCTTTTACACCCAGGCAATATTTAAACAAACAAAATCAGCAACATATTCATAACACAAGGGTTTTAGGTGCTATAACCTGTAAAATATGTTTCTTTATCTTTTCTTTTTACTCAATTGAACGGAAAGGACATATCTTTAAAGTTAAACTAAAATGTGTATTGTATGTTTACCTAAAAGCCATACAGATGCTATAGTGCTCAGTTCATTCAAGTGAGACTACAAAGGATGATTAGACCATATTTTATTGTAAATTAAATGAATCATAGCCATCATTTACACTTATAATTTCCATGTATTTGTTACAAATCTGAAAAAAGTATTACACATAAATATTAGTAAAAAAGAAGAGTTATAAAATTTGAAAGTACAGTTTTTTCAATATATTCTATTGTATTGTCGCGGTCATGCTAGAAGGTTCGAGATATCGCTAGAGAAATGTACATAACTAACTAAGTTCGGCCACAAAGTAATAACAAGACCTTAGTGCAAGCGACATTGAACTTTAAGTTTACAGATTAAGGCACAAAATGGCATAACTTACTAGAGTTGTTTACGTTTAACGTCCTTGTAATTTCTTCTAGAAAACGAACATTCTAGTATGTACGACCGGCGTCGATGTTGAGATATATAAATAACAGGACTTGAGACGCCGAGTCAGTTCATTCTGAGCTTTCGGTGCGATACCTGCGAAAAGTGATCTAGTGCGAAGTAACGACGACTTTAGCGATACCAACGGATCTAAGGACTACTCTACGGATTGGCTAAATGGTGTTTTGGAACCAACGACCTCAGCGACCCACCGGACTACGATTCTTGTGATTTGGCTTTTGTGATAGTGTTTGCGACCTGTTCATCGCCTAATAAAATCTTCTAATAAGTCAACGGTGTTTTATCCAAATCCCGAACTCGACGTTCGTAACATTTGGTGTCAGAAGTGAGATTTGGAAATGCCAGTGACTCCGAGGGAAGATACTGCTGGCGTTAGAACCAGGGCACAGCAAGCTGCGGAAGCCACGGCTACTACCCGACAGGCTACCGACCATCGGGATACTACACCTATTTGCTCCGCCCACCAAGCATCGTCCATCGACCAGTCCACGCCTACCGGAATGGAAGCTTTACCCACTGCGTCGCCGGCCTCGCCTACTGTCTCCGCTCACCGGGCTACTACGCCATCATCAGCTCAAGAAGCCAGAGCATCTGCATTCGACTTTAGTAGATTGATGCAGATGATGGACTTCATGTGCCAGAAACAGGAAGAAATGCAAGGAAAACAGGATAGAATGCAAGAAGCGATTCAAGCTAAACAGGAAGAAATGCAAGAAATGATTCAAGGAAAACAGGACGAAATGCGACAAGAACAACAAAAGGTGCTGCTTGCCGTAGGTTCAGTGGGTGATATGGTGCAGAACCTACAGAAGAATGTAGACCTGGTAGAAGAGAGGGTCACTAATCTGGAGGCCACCATAGACAGTATGAAGAAGAACCTTACCGAATTACAAAAAAAGGTTCTACAACTGGAGACCGCAGGACCCGCCGCCTCGAGTGACTTCGTATTCACCAACCCGGCACCCAGAGTGAAATTGCCACCCTACGACGGTACTACGTCCTGGACCGCTTACCGCCAACAGTTTCAGACCGTTGCCTCTACTAACGGGTGGACGGAGGAACAGAGCCTAACAGCTCTCACTGTCGCTCTACGGGGATCGGCTCTTTCTGTTTTGGAGGCGCTACCATCCTCGGGTAGCACATTCAGCGATCTGATGGGGGCACTCGAAGCTCGTTATGGAGAACGCCATCTGGAGCATGTCTTCCGCGCTCAACTACGAGACCGGGTTCAACGTTCTGGAGAAGGACTACAGCAATGGGCTCTGGAGATTGAAAAATTAGTCCGCAAAGCATACCCATCTGCTGATGCAAAGATAGTGGACTCTACTATACTCCAAGCATTTGTCGATGGGATCACAGATACGGAGATTAGAGCTGAAGTGGGGCTTCGCCACCATACCTCACTGAAGGAAGCTCTAGCGCACGCTCTGGAAGTAGAAGCTCTGAGGACAGATGTTCGGCCAATTTACAAGATACGAGAAGTGCAGGAAAAGAAGATGTCATTTCCCCCTAGGAAAATGGCAACCAGACCGATGTGCTACAAATGTGGAGAAAAGGGCCACCTGCAATTCACCTGTCCCAAGAAAGATAGGCAAACAACTAAGCTTGCTGAAATGGTTAGCAAGTTGGAGCAACGCCTCGAAGAATTTTCGAAGAAGCATGAGACACCATCTTCTGCTTGGGAGCAACGGAAACGAGAAACAAACAGGCCTAAGGAGCGGATGCTGGTTGGAACAAGAGAAGCCATCAATCATCGTAGTGGAAAGACACATGGAAATGCTGATGCCCTCTCAAGAAGACCGTGCCCGGAGGAGTGCAAGCACTGCATCAAGCTGGAGTCTAAGGAGGACTATGTACAAATAACTAGAACAGCTCCTCCAAAATCTTGGGAAGATGAGTCCATGAAAGAAGCTCAGGAAAAAGACGAAGACATACGACTGATCGTCGCATGGAAGAAACGCGGTAACGATAAGCCGAGATGGCATGAAGTTGCGCCTACGAGTGCTACGACTAAAGCGTACTGGGCTCAATGGGACAGTTTCATTTTGCAGAACGGGATACTTTACCGAAAATGGGAAAAACCTGACGGTAGAGAGTTCCATCTACAGCTGGTCGTCCCAAGGGAAAGGATCAAGGATGTTCTCCGAGAGGTACACGATGGCATATCAGGAGGGCATCTAGGTGTAAAAAGGACCTTAACAAAGCTACGGGATAGATTCTACTGGCTTAACTGCAGAGCTGATGTACAAGATTGGTGTCGGAAATGTACCACTTGTGCTGCGGTGAAAGGTCCATCCACCAGGAGTCGAGGACACCTTCAACTTTATAACGTTGGTGCACCATGGGAGCGGATAGCAGTGGATGTTGCCGGACCATTCCCTGTGACAGAGTCGGGGAACAAGTACTTTATGGTCGTCATGGATTACTTCACCAAGTGGCCAGAAGTCTTCGCTATACCTAATCAAGAAGCCACGACTGTAGCCTCTAAATTGGTTGAAGAAGTCATATGCCGATATGGTGTACCCCTGGAAATTCATTCCGATCAGGGCAGAAATTTTGAGTCGAACGTGTTTCAAGGAGTCTGCAAAATATTGGACATGCACAAGACGAGAACCACTGCTTATCACCCTCAGTCCGACGGCATGGTAGAAAGGTTTAACCAAACACTAGAGAGGCATTTAGCAAAATTGGTGGACAACCATCAAAGAGACTGGGACAAGTACATTGCACCATTCCTTCTCGCCTACAGGACTTCGGAACATGAGAGCACAAAAACGACCCCGGCATATATTAACTTTGGAAGAGAGCTAAGGTTACCGGTAGACCTTGTAACCGGAGGAGCGCCAGACGATCACGTCACCGTACAGGATTATGTCTCCGATTTGCAAGACAAGATGCGGGACATTTATGCCATGGTTCGAGAAAACGGCTTGCAGTCGAGTGAAAACATGAAGACTAGATATGACCGGAAAGCGAATACCAGTGGCTTTGATGAAGGAGCACTAGTCTGGCTACATAACCCGATACGGAGAAAAGGGAGGTCACCTAAATTACAGACAAGATGGGAAGGGCCGTACAAAGTTGTCACGCGAATAAACGATGTTACATACCGGATCCAACGGCCACCGAGAGGAGCACTTAAGGTAGTTCACATCGACCGCTTGGCACGTTATAACGGGAATAACGATGACGCTCGGGACGAGCATCTCTAAGAGGAGGGCAGTGTCGCGGTCATGCTAGAAGGTTCGAGATATCGCTAGAGAAATGTACATAACTACCTAAGTTCGGCCACAAAGTAATAACAAGACCTTAGTGCAAGCGACATTGAACTTTAAGTTTACAGATTAAGGCACAAAATGGCATAACTTACTAGAGTTGTTTACGTTTAACGTCCTTGTAATTTCTTCTAGAAAACGAACATTCTAGTATGTACGACCGGCGTCGATGTTGAGATATATAAATAACAGGACTTGAGACGCCGAGTCAGTTCATTCTGAGCTTTCGGTGCGATACCTGCGAAAAGTGATCTAGTGCGAAGTAACGACGACTTTAGCGATACCAACGGATCTAAGGACTACTCTACGGATTGGCTAAATGGTGTTTTGGAACCAACGACCTCAGCGACCCACCGGACTACGATTCTTGTGATTTGGCTTTTGTGATAGTGTTTGCGACCTGTTCATCGCCTAATAAAATCTTCTAATAAGTCAACGGTGTTTTATCCAAATCCCGAACTCGACGTTCGTAACAGTATATACCTATTACATCACAAAACCATGCTAACAATTTTGTCGAAATTGTATTTTCATTTTGGTAAATGATGATATAAACATTTTATACAAAATACTAACTCAAAGACCTTCAGGTTTCTTTACACTGTAATTAGGTTCCTTAATCTATAATGAAACATGTAAATTTTCACAAAACTGCTGAAAAAAGTCTGAGAAACGCATAAAATATGTCGAAAAAGTTAGTCTCCTAGTAACTTCTTCAAGATGGCTAGGATGACATTAGCTTAGCTCAAAAGGACGTTTACCTGCTGTCAAATTGAGTGTCATGGTATGAAAAGATTGAAAAGTTCATAGTAAAAAAATGGTGAACGGTTTAGAAATGTCTACGTAAATTGGCCTGCCACAGGCCTGCTAAAAACGATGTCATAGTACAAAAGAGCAATGCAGTCCAATAGCAGTCCTGCTTTAAGAGCTGATGGTAAGGCCCCTGGCCTCACTTTTAATTAATACTGCTAACCAAGTTTTTCCTATCAAAAGAGGCAATACTAACAAAATTCCATCACCGCCTTGGTGGGACAGTGAGTGTTTAGATGCTGTTAGAAAAAGAAAAGAAGCTGAGATGAAATATAATTCTCTCTCGACTGAAGAAAATTTTAATTCTTTGTCTGAAATTATTACCAGCACCAGAAAATTATTAAAATGCAAGAAATGGGAAGGGTGGAAAAACTTTTGTGTTTCCATCTCACCTGATATTTCCCCGTCTGTTGTTTGGTCAAAGATTAAACAATTCAGATCAGCTTTTAAAGAATCACATCCTCCTACTCTTCATACTCCATTACTTGACCAATTTTTAGATAAATTAGCACCTCCTTATGTTCCTGAAGATATTGGTTTTATAAATGATGCAGTGTATTTTACTGACATTGACCATACAGACCTTAGTGCTCCTTTTTCCCTACCCGAGCTGGAAGGAATTTTATCGTATGTCAAAGACTCTGCTCCTGGCAGTGATGGAATCCCTTACTCATTTTTCAGCAACCTAAGTAAATCCAGTTTGGTATATTACCTAAATCTAATTAATTCTATCATGACTTCAGGTAGTGTGCCCCACTCATGGAAATCACAAGAAGTGATTCCACTATTAAAACCACATAATCCTTCCAATGACCCTAATTCCTATAGACCAATTGCACTTTCATCTGTTCTTATGAGACTAGCTGAACATCTGGTAAAAAACCGTTTAGAGTGGTTCATTGAAAGTAAAGGTCTACTGAGTAACAGTCAGTACGGGTTCAGAAAAGGAAAAAGTTGTTCAGATAGTATAGGTATTTTTTGTACAGATATTCGGCTTGCCTTTTCATGTAATGAGTCTGTTCTTTCGGCATTTATAGATATATCAGCAGCATATGAAAACGTTTTAATATCAGTTCTTCGAAATAAACTCTATCAGCTTCATGTTCCTAATATGTTAGTTAATTTCATCATAAATATTCTTAACGAACGTTCTATAAATGTAATTCAAGACAACATAACTACATCTAGAATATTATATAAAGGTATTCCTCAAGGTTCTGTCTTAAGTCCATTATTGTTTAACATTTACAGCTTCGATCTAGAATCTTCTATAAATAATACAGCTAACATATTGCAGTATGCTGATGACTTGTTGATTTATATTTCTGGTAGTAATATACAATCTTTATGTAAATCTCTATCTTCCTCACTTACTATGTTGAAGTCATGGTTAGATAATAATGGACTTAGCTTATCTCCATCTAAAAGCTCAGTAGTATTATTTTCCAGATTGCGATTACTTCCTCCAATCAGCGTTTATTTCAATAATATTCAACTCCCTGTTAAAAACCAGGCCAAATTCTTGGGAGTAATCTTAGATTCTAAAATGACAGGCATTCCCCATTTTTACTATATCAGTGATAAATGTGAAAAAAATCTCAATATTCTTAGATGCTTATACGGAGTGTGGTGGGGTGCCCATCCATTTTGTTTGAAACTTTTATATAATGCTCTAGTTAGAAGCATTCTTGATTATGGGACATACTTTCTGGAGCCTAGTAACGTTATTGGCACTCGTAAATTAGATTTAGTCCAAAGTAAGAGCCTCAGATTGATAACGGGTGCTATGAAATCAAGCCCCGTCAATGCTCTTCAAGTTGAATGTGTAGACCCTCCACTGAAACTTCGGCGGCAATACCTGTCAGATAGATTTTTATTCCGTGCTCTTCAATTTGCACATCACCCACTCCGATTCAAGCTCCATAAATTATCGGAATATGTAGATTCTGCTCCATATTGGCGTTATAAATCTTGTCCATGTCTTATTGTCAGCTATCGTAAATTTATATCTCTTGAAGCTCCTACTCATAAATCTTCTTATCTTCCATTATTTAGTGTAGAGTATGAAGAGTTACTATACTCCCCAGATATTCATTTTGATTTAGGTATTTGTAGCGGAGACAGTAATGCCCAATCGAGTTTTAATTACATAATCAACAAAGATTGGTTTGATTGGCATCATGTGTATTCGGATGCCTCCAAACGTTCAACTAATTCTGATGTAGGCATAGGAGTTTACCATAAACAGTATAATATTATTCAAAAAATAAAATTACCACCCGAAACCTCTGTCTTTACAGCTGAATGTTTTGGTCTTTTTAAATCCCTTGAATACATTTTTATTATGAAATTACAAAAAACTATAATTTTCACGGACTCTAAAAGCGCTCTTCAATGTCTTGCTAAATTTCCTTTCAAATCCAACACCTTTTATCCTATAATCATGGATTGTAGAAGATTACTATATAATTGCTCACTAAATGGTCTTAAAATATCTTTTGGATGGATTCCTGGTCACAGTGGTATTCCAGGAAATGAAAAGGCTGATGTTCTAGCTTCTGATGCAAAAATCGACGGTGATTGTTTCCCTTACAAAAACTATTGTCACGATCTACTGTCTCTTCCCAAACTTTATCTAAATAAATCCTGGGAAATAATCTGGAATGATAAAGATCTAACGAAAGGGAAATATTATAGAAACATCCAACCTGTTATTCCTACCAAACCCTGGTTTTTCAAGTCCAAGCTAGACAAGGTCAGTACTAGTTGTATCATTCGTATGAGATTGGGTCATGTCTGCCTACCATTCCATTTGGCAAAACTTAAAATTGTAGACAGTGACAAATGTGGTTGCGGGGATGAAGTGGGCGATTTAAATCATCTATTGTTTTTCTGTCCTAAATATGACCGCTCCTCCTTTATCATCTCTCTTGTATCTCTCAGTGTTCCTTTTCCAACTAATGTATCATGTTTATTATCATCTAACGATTATTCTGTTTATCAATGTTTATCTAATTTCTTAACAAAAAATAAGATTAAAATTTAAAATTGCTACTTATGTATATATTAAATAAATAAATAAATATTTAAGACATGCCTCACTGGGCCACACAGAGCCATCTCGTCCCAAATTAAGGTACTATTAAGTACCCTGTCGTATGGGGTACTAGACAACCGATAAACTTATATACTATATTTTTTTTTTTGTAAATACATACTTATAATACATAGAAAACACCCAGACCAGTACAAACAGACATGTTCATGCACACAAATATTTGTACTGTGCGGGGATCGAACCCGCGACCCATGGCTCAGAAGCAGCGTTAACTACCGCTGATCCAAATGGTCGTATAGTGTTTATGTAGACAATTATATATTTTTCTATCCAGTAACCTTTTCTTCCTTCCTGATCCTTTATAGATTCCCGGTTTGTTTTCCTTTTTAATAAATGATTCCCTACCTTTCACCTGTTGTGGCGATGCACAAGCCGTGTAAGCCAATTTAAAAAAAAAAAAAAAAAAAAAAAAAGTAGGTACGACTACGTACGTTTTGTTTCTACGTACTCAGCAGATAGATTCATTTAATTCTCTAAACATAAGGATACCCTCTGACCATAATTTGTTACTGACTACACTTACTGAACAAAAATATTTACTCTTGAACAGAATTTGCTGACAAAATGAGTTACAAAAAACAAGCAGTGGTAAGAATTACTTTTAAGTTTTATCTAGCATTATTATAGTCATAACTGTATTTTAAAAATTTTTATGAATCTTGTATGTGCCATGTTCTTGTATCTAATTTGTATATATTTGTATCAAATCAACAATTTAATATATTTACAGAAAAAAATAAAATCACTGTGTTACTTGACCTTGGGAGGATCGGTGGCATACCAATGCATTTACTTTAAAAAAGACTTTAATGGTTATTATGGTAAAATTCTTCAGCCTGCAAGTCAGTTTCTAGATCCAGAATGGGCTCACAAAATTGGTGTGTCTGCTCTTAAATATGGCATATTTCCTCCAGAATGTTACAATGATCCTGAAATTTTAGTAAGTATGCCACATAGGTTTTAAAAAACTAAATTGTTATAGAAAACTAAGGCTATAAAAGTGTACTACTTCATTCGATAGCAAAAGCAGTGTATAGGCCAGACACCGTGAATGTCAAAATACGCAACTTTTCAGTACAGTATAAAAACTAATTTATTTGTGTGCGTTCGCCCAGCAAAAAGAATCGCCTATTCGAGAATTGGATGATGCAGATAATTAGTGCCTTATAAAGCGATATATCGTGTAAATGTGCCCGAAATTTTATATTTGTGCGTCCAACAGCTTCAGAATTATTTAAGAAAAATGGATTCTGCTGCACGAATGTTCACCCAGACTTTTTTTTTTTTGCATCTAGCTATATATTAAATATGCAAAAAGGTAGCTTATGTATGTAGTAGGCCGGTGAAACTTTACATGATGTGATGACTTGCGCTGTGTTGATACATATTTTTTTGAAATATTAGAGAGTAACGCAGAGTTACGCTAAACAAAATATTAAAACACGATTATCTAATAAGCTAATAAGTTTTAATTAAACAGCATCAAAACTTTTTTGCCAGGTTTTATGTCTTCATCATCAGCCTATCTCAGTCCACTGCTGGACATAGGCCTCTCCAGTTGCACGCCACTTAGGTCGATCCTCGGCTTCTGGCATCCAGCTTCTGCCAGCCATCTTCCGCAAATCATCATTCTACCTGGCCTGAGGGCATCCTACACTATGTTTGCCGAGACGCGGTCTCCACTCAAAAACTCATTTAACTCAGCGGTTGTCGGTTCTGCGGCTAATATGGCCAGCTCACTCCCTCTTTAGCTCGCTAATTCGGTGGGCTATGTTGGAACTCTAGTTCTCTGCCGGATCACCTCATTTCTGATTTTATCCCTTAGAGAAACTCTGAGCATAGCTCTTTCCATAGCCCGCTGAGCGACTTTGAACTTGTGGACTAGCCGTACCGTCAGTGTCCACGTTTCGGCTCCATATGTGCACGTGTAGGATACACTAATTGAAGACTTCCGTCTTGAGGAATTGTGGAATTGACGATGAGAAGACTCGACGTAGTTTCCCAAATGCTGCCCAACCCAACTGAATTCTTCTGTTCCTCATCCTCAAAGTTGTTTCTACCTAACTGCAATGTCTGCTCAAGGTACACATATTTTGAACAACTTCGAGGACGGTTACACATAACCTTGGTTTTATCCAGGTTCATCCGTAAGCAGGTGCGTACAGAAGAATCAGCCAGGTCATTCAGCATCTGTTGTAGGTCCTGCAGCGTTTCTGCCATAATGGCGATGTCGTCTGCAAATCGCCATTGTGACATGTATTCGCCATTGATGTTGATGCCTCGTCCTTTCCAGTGCAGCGTCTTGAACATATCCTCCGTTTCATTTGTGAACAATTTCGGGGAAACGACGTCCCCTTGTCTCACTCCTCGATGCAACGGTCTGCCGCACTGTGTGGATGTGGTCTATGGCACCGTATCTGCTCCGAAATCCAGCCTGTTCCGGTGGTTGGAATTTGTCGAGTCTTCGGCGAGGCGGTTCGTGATGACTCTTGGAAACAGCTTATAGACGTGGCTTAGAGTTAGAAGGGAAATGGGTCGAAGTTCTACAGCAGGGTCTTATCTCCCTTTTTGAAGAACAGGACGACCATACTCCTACTCCACGCCTCCGGAGTTCTCCCTTCAAACAAGACAGCGTTAAAAAGCTTTTGAAGCTCCCAAAGTACGGGATTACCTCCAGCCTTCAGCAATTCTGTTGTAACACCATCCTCTCCAGGGGCTTTTCCATTTTTTAGATGTTTAAGAGCCATCTCGATTTTGTCAAGGCTGACTTCTGTCAGGTTTTAAGTGTAGTGGCGTGTTAACGCGGCCATAGGGTCATCATTTTCGGAATCAGGTCGAGATGCATGCGAAGCGTATAACCGGCTTCGAAGCAACGACTTCTCCACTTTCTGTGCTCAATTTCGTCAGGTGGCTTCTTCCAAGAGATTGTACGAACACTTGTATATGTATACGAGGAGGTTACATCCATCGATTCAGTACATAATACATTATACTCTTGAAGGTGCCGATCTGTAGCATCTTCAATGGTCAGAAACTCAGAAGGAACTTTACATGGATCTTGCACATCTGTGTTACTCAAGCTGTATAAGAATATACAACAAACTACTCATTCCTTAACTGAACTTCCTCTGAATGTATTTAAAAATAAATTATTTGACTGGCTTAGGGTTAAGTGTTTCTACTCATTAATGAATACTTTGAATCTAAAATTAACATTGATGTTATTAGGTAGTAGGTATTGAAAGTTTAGGGACAACAATATTTATGATATTTTTCTTGTATAATATTTGTGGTTTATGTATTGTGTATTCGTTTATCGATATTTTGTGACATAAATATTTGCATGCTATTTATTAACTATGGCTGGGTATATGAAACTACTTGTAATACATATAAGATCTGTTGTACTATATTCAAAAGCAAATAAATGATTCTTGATTCTTCAGTGTTGACGTAGGTGTATGAGGCAAGAAGGGTAGAATCAGGTTGTTGCTGTCAATGTCAAGAGGCTGAAAGGCATAGGAAAATAGGTATTAAAGTTAGTACAAAACACAGCGCAAGTCATTTTACTAGTATGTATTAACACCGCGTAACTCATTACGTAATTTAAACGATTTTTTTAGTTAAAGTATAAGTTATAACGGTAAAATATAACCACAATAATGCCAATATCACTCATATTTACCTTATTTTTCTCTAAAATTCTTCAGAACACTTGTCGCCACACGATTTACTATGGAATGAAACTGAGTTACGCGCTGTTGCTGTGGCTTATCGCACAACACTGATACACGCGGTGTTTTTCTTTTTTGAATAACGTCTCACCATTGGCTCAAACGATGCGTCTCGCGATACCCTATCGAATGATGTGCGTAACGTTATTTGGTCAAAATATGACTTCCGCGGTGTTAGAACTTAAGCGACGAAATGTAGTGTTTTTTTAAGTAGCGGTACTTAAAGTACTAAAATAGAAAGAAAAACTTTTGCAATAAAAATTAAAATTTAATTATACAGCATAAATTGTTAGAATGCCACAACATATTTAGGTAAAGGACAGCATAAATTGTTAGAATGCCACAATATGTTTAGGTAAATAAGTATAGTTTTTTATTTAAGTATTTCATTTTTAAAAAAAATGTTTTATTATGTTGTAGTTGTGAATATTAGTATCAAAAATTACTTTGCTAGGTCTAGTAGGTCAGTACCTACTTAATTTCGTATTAAATTAGGTTCAATGTTTTTGTAGCATACTAAATTCCTTCAATATGAATTGAGTAATCCTATTGGCATAGCAGCAGGATTTGACAAACATGGAGATGCAGTTTTACCATTAAGAAGTATTGGTTTCTCTGTTGTGGAAATTGGTTCAATTACACCAGAAGCTCAACCTGGGAATCCTAAACCTCGAGTTTTCCGATTACCAGAAGACAAAGCTGTTATCAATAGATATGGTTTTAATAGTGAAGGACATGATGAAGTATTGAAGAAACTAAATAATTTGGACAAAACACTTTTAGATAAAGGGCTTTTAGGAATAAATTTAGGAAAAAACAAACTATCAGATAATGCTACTGAAGACTATGCACAAGGAATTAGAAAATTTAGTAATATAGCAGATTATTTTGTAATTAATATAAGCAGGTACATTCATACATACCTAAATGTTTAAATGCTATGTAAAATTACTTTATCATTATCAATTTTATTTACATTTGTTTCAGTCCTAACACTGCAGGCTTAAGATCATTGCAAAACAAAGAAGAACTCAGGGGACTGTTAATAGGAGTAAACAAAGTACGAAACACTCTTTCTGATAAAAAACCTCCACTACTCCTTAAACTTGCCCCAGACCTTAGTATGGAAGAAATGAAAGACATTGTGTCAGTTATCTCACGGAAAGAGAGTGTTGTGGATGGCCTTATCATCTCAAACACAACTATTGATAGGCCATGTCTTGTCAACAAAAAGTTTTCAAATGAAGCTGGTGGTCTTAGTGGAAAACCATTATCCACAATATCTACAGAAATGATAAAAAACATGTATAAGTTAACTAAAGGTATGAACATAAATGTAATACAGTATTGTCAAGTAGGTATATGCTTTTGGCTGAGGAATATAATAGAAAGTCATTTGTTTCTGAATGTTATATAATAAGTACTTTCACTTTTTTCCTAGTCTAATTGTCACTATTACCTACGTGCCTTTAGGTCCAGAATTTCAAATTCGCAAAATATCATGTTGGGTGTTAAAAAAATTGGTTTAGCTACTTAGATAATATGTAAAAAACAATGATAGGCTTAATCAAAATAATTTTATTAGTATAATGTGTTACATAATACCATTATTTTGTAGGTGTGTATAGTAATAATCAACATCATTTTTAATTGCAGATTTACAGATGAATTTTAAATAATATCTAACAATAATTAAGATTTACATGTACCTACTGTTAACAAAAGAATACATATTATAAATTATTTTATGTAGGCGAAAATTCTAATTAGCGTTTTTGCAAAATATATGTATTAAGGCTATATGCGTCAGTAAGGCTGTATCCATTTTATCTAAACTTGAATTGAACTCGTTTTCAAAATGTAGTGTAAATGTTTAGAACTTGCCAGTTAGAAACATTTATAATGAAAACTTTTTTTAAATTTCAATTTTAGAACTCTTTGGTAACATAATGTAGTAGGTATATTGCATTAATTTGTCATTTGTTTTTGTGAATTGGCGGCAAATCTAAAACTCTTGTTACACGTGAAAATTAACCTAACGCGAGAAAATTTTCGTCCAATGATTTATTATGACTTTCGTTGTGGCTTACTCAACAACAAAGCTATGATAGGCTGCAATTAGCATTTCTTAATGAAGCCCCATCTCGTGCCACTATTTACGATTGGTTTAACGAGTTCAAGCGTGGACGTAGCAATCTCAATGATGATCCGCGTCGTGACAAAACGTCCTACTACTACAGCGACTACTTTTTTTAAATTTCAATTTTAGAACTCTTTGGTAACATAATGTAGTAGGTATATTGCATTAATTTGTCATTTGTTTTTGTGAATTGGCGGCAAATCTAAAACTCTTGTTACACGTGAAAATTAACCTAACGCGAGAAAATTTTTTATGACTTTCGTTGTGGCTTACTCAACAACAAAGCTATGATAGGCTGCAATTAGCATTTCTTAATGAAGCCCCATCTCGTGCCACTATTTACGATTGGTTTAACGAGTTCAAGCGTGGACGTAGCAATCTCAATGATGATCCGCGTCGTGACAAAACGTCCTACTACTACAGCGACTACTGAAGATAACATCAGTGCTGTGCGACGCATGATAGAGGAAAATAAGAGAGTGACCTATCAGCAGATACATGATACTATAGACGAAATGATACTGTAGACGTAATGATACTATGGACGAAATGATACTGTAGACGTAATGATACTATGGACGAAATGATACTGTAGACGTAATGATACTATGTACGAAATGATACTATAGACATAATGCCACTATTAACCTTATGCACCAGAAGGGGGCAAGCCTAGGCATTGGTATAAGTCAAGTTTAAAAAATATTACACGAACATTTAGGCGTCAGGAAACTTTGTACCAGATGGATTCCCCATACTTTAACCGACGACCAGAAACACCTTCGCATGGACTGGTGTCGCCAAATGTTAGATAAGTTCAACGGCGGTGACTCAAATGCTGTATTTGACATCGTCAGAGCTGATGAAACCTAGATATATTGCTACGAACCCGTAACCAAAAGACAATCAGCTCAATGGATGTTTCCTTACGAGGATCGGCCAACTAAGGAAAAGAAAGGAAGAAGTCAAGGAAAAAAGATGATTGCCTCATTCTTTGGTCGGAAAGGTCATTTCGCGACAGTTGTGCTAGAAGATGGAAGGACAGTTACTGCAGACTGATATGTCAATCGCTGTTTGCCTGTTGTCTTGGAAAAAATTCGACAGCAGCGCCCTCGAAGCAGGATCTTCCTTCACCACGACAATGCTTCAGCGCACTCCGCAAAACAGACTGTTGAATATTTGACTATGCCAGGTGTCGAGATAATGAGTCATCCGCCATACAGTCCTACATGGCGCCCTGCGACTTTCATTTATTCCCAAGAACTAAAGATAAAATTCGAGGTATTCGCTTTACGAGCCCTGAAGATGCGGTGAAAGCATAGATTTAATATACTGCTGTTAGATTGGCAATGAAAAGAGACAGAATATAATGCAGCTATATGATAGAACGAGATAGATCACAAGGCTATTCACGTACACGCTAAGAACCCGTAGTGTTTTTTTGAGTTCTGACGTCTGTCACGCGCAACACAATATTCCCTTTAGTTTTAAGCGAATACCTCGAGTATTCGCTTTACGAGCCCTGTAGATGCGGTGAAAGCATAGATTTAATATACTGCTGATAGATTGGCAATGAAAAGAGACAGAATATAATGCAGCTATATGATAGAACGAGATAGATCACAAGGCCATTCACGTACACGCTAAGAACCCGTAGTGTTTTTTTGAGTTCTGACGTCTGTCACGCGCAACACAATATTCCCTTTAGTTTTACTAGTTTCATTTTTATTATTGTAAAAAAGTGTCGAGTTGATGTATTTTTATTATGGTTACATGTTCAGTACCTGGAAGTAACTCATCTAAAAAAGGGAACCAACATATTTGTACATTTCACACGTCAACACACAATCGCGATTATCAGCAGCAAAATGCAATGTTTCCGAGCTTTGACTTAAATTTTGTATACTAATTGATAGGGCATTTCATCAGAACAAGGATTTAAATTCATATGAATTCAATTAAAAATAATATCAAATACGTGAATTTCAGCAATTACTAACGTCACTTTTGTATTTTAGTGATTGACGTTGTCGATGATATCTAATCGACATTTCATTAGCTGACATATTTCACATTGTAAACCGCATACAGCCTAAATTGTTGAAATACGTTAGAAATAGTTGAAATTGCCTAATAGAAAAGAATTTTCGCCCAATAAATATTCGAGCAGTTGCAATTTACATTTGGACAATAAGTGTTTTTAACACAGAGGCGTTCAGCCTGTAAAATTACGCTCTGGATCAATCTCCATATTGTTCAAGCCCCCATCAATCCCCATTAGTTAAACATTAAATATATGTATATTTAGTGTACGTTTGTAATGTGTAATTGAAAATTAAATATCAGTTTTATTGCAACTTTGGTGATCGCGATCGCAAAATGAGGCAAAATTGTTAAATACTGGCAAGTTAAGCCTACGATATTTTTTACAATAAATTGATTTTGTTCGGGGATAAGTAATTATAAAATAAAAAAACATATCTAGGTATTTACTTGCAGTTTTTTGGCGTTCTTTTAATAATACTAAAAAATAAGTCACCTGCGTCAACGTAAACTGTGTCGATGGAATCGATATCGAAAGCAAGCAGACAATGCAGTACTGCACTATTTATCTCACGCACATGCTCACTTCATGCACACTAGCGTATCCTAGTTTTGGTCTCGTTTTCAGGATTCAATTGCCAATCTATCATCTATATTAAATCTATGGGTGAAAGCGTACGAAAATGCCAAACCTCTAAGGAAGAATGGGCCCACTGCTTTTCTCAGTGGTTCCATCGAATGCGACGATGTGTAGAGAGGAACGGAGATTACTTCAAAAAGCAATAAAAGCATTGGCAAATTTCTACATTAAGCCGTTTTTTCCCGTTTTTGCCGATTTTTTACATGCGGATTAAGATGCTCTATGAATTTAATAACCAAAATCCTACGTAGGTGAACTAAAATTAATTGTATGGCACACGTTTGGCAGATATGCCTAAACATCTACGTTTTGTCAGCTATCCAACAAGGTATAATACTCTAGGGTCTTATTTATTTCATAGGAAAAAACTTAGTTTCATAGGCGATAGTGGACGTAAAAATAATTACGCTTATTGAACCTAATTTATTATTTGGCCCTAGAAAGTAAAATAAAACAATAGGTAAGTTTTACAAAATATTATTTATTTGTCCTTAAAGTTCGTGTTCAACATGTCCACCTCTGTTTTGTACACATCTTCGCATTCTTCTGCGAAGCCCAGTTTTTATAACACCAGTAGTCAACGTTCTTCTTATTTCGTTTACCGCATTAATTATCCTGTCTTTTAGTTCTTCGACAGACGCAATTGGGTTGGGCTCGCTGTAGACGAGGCTCTTCATGTGCCCCCACACATAGAAATCCATGGGTCCGGACTTTTGGCTGGCTAGGGTAAAGGCCCACTTCGTCCTATCCATTTACGGGGATAATTTGTGTCCAGCCATTCTCGGACACGTCTTCGGAAATGTGCAGGGCAGCCATCATGCTGGAACCACATGTCCCTAATTAGGTTTAGTGGCAAATCATCCATCAAATCGATAAGGTCTCCTCTCAGGAAGTTTTCGTAGTGCTCTCCATTGAAATTATCGGGTAAAAAGTGAGGTCTAATCAAATGATTGGAAATGATGCTCATCCACACGTTACGCTAAATCTTCCCTGGGACCCCTTTACCCTCTTCTTATTCGGATTTCTTAGTTCTTTTGGGGCCCTGTAATGAGCATAATGCCATCTTTATCGAATTTGGGCTCATCTGTCCAAAAGATATTTTTTAGGAATGTCGGGTCAACTAAATCCGTATTGAGCATGAATCTGCAGAAATCTAATCTTCTCGCAGGGTCTCCTTCTTTGATGGCATGTACCGACGTGTAATGGTATGGGTAAAGGCCCGCAGTGTGTACGGTAAACCACACTTTCCACTGCGTGAGTCCCAGATCACGGGCAACAACATTAGTGGAAGTGATTGGATCCAAACGAAATCGTTGCACAATCTCATTGTCAACTTCTTTGTCGTCATCAATTATCACGTCTGTGCGTCGTCTTGAAACGGAGCCAGTTTCTCCGAAGTCTACGATAAACTCCGTCAAAAACGCTCACATTCGGCACTCGACGGCCGGGGTAACGTGAAATGTATTCGTTGCGAGCTTGCGCGGTCACACAATTGCAGTATCCATAGCAAATCAACATATCGGCATATTCCTCGTTCGTGTAAGTCGTCATATTCGACAGTTCCAAATCACAAGCACAAATCAGATTCCAGTTCACAAGCACAGTAGTCACAAATCAGAAACAGTCCAGAAACACAGCCAAGTCGAGTAGGAAACAGAGAGCAGAACAATATCGCATCTTCTATGGACGGATCACATGAGCAGACTAACAACTAACCAAACATAAACTACAATGGCGCATATTGTATCCAAAACCTGTTCCTGCCTGGACATTATTTTTCTCACTCGCACGTGCATAAATCGTAAATTGTCTCGCTCACACGCATCGCCTGATCGGCGAGGGACCGCTACCTGAGCTGCTTGCTACCTAGGAGTTTTTTTTCTTCGAACCTAAATAAAACCCTAGATTGTTGTACCTTGTTGGATAGCTGACGACACGTAGATGTTTTTAGGCACATCTGCTAAACGTGTGCGATACAATTTTTTTTAAAACTTCATTAATAAAATGTAAAATGTGAATTTTTTTACTAACTTTTTTTACTTTCAATCGTCCAGAACAACGTATTTAGTTAACCTACGTAGGATTTTGGTTATTAAATTCATAGAGCATCTTAATCCGCATGTAAAAAATCAATAATAATAATAAGATGCACTAACTTCAAATTATCGTAATTAATGGCAAAAAAAACGAATCTAGGTCGACTAAACCTGTAACCCTGTATATTGCAGACAGATGCAGCTGAAATGTCTGAAATAATTGATGCCACTTTGCCGTCAATCATAGTCATATGAAATGCGTGACTAATTTCCAAACCATCACATTTTGTAGTAGTTGTTCATTTCTTCTTTTAATTGAGCTTCTTCTTTTTTAATAAATTCAGCAGTCTCTTTCTGGAGCTCGAACATAATGGGTCTGCAGTCATCGAAATTGATATCTTTACTCCTTTGCTTGTATTGTATGCGCTTGGCGATGAAGATCCGTCAAATACCCATTTTCTAATCAATTTTAAATCCTCAGATGATGAATCACATTTTCTTTCCTCAAATTCTAGAATCCGTTGTACAGTAAAATCTAAGAGAGACTATAACTTGATTATAGCTCCACTCTCACTAATTTCTATTCATTAGAATCTTCGGCACAGGTAGGTACCTATCACTTAGGATGTGGTTCACAATTACGTAAATACACAGCCATTATATTAACAAATAATTAATATAAATGTCGTCACCAGGGACAGGAAGCGCGTTCCATGACGCGGGTTTTTAGCGGCTAATTGATAAAAAAATTTGGCTTGAATATTTTTATTAGATAAAAAACCCCTATTGTTTGGTAACCCTTTCGATCGACTAACTGTATCATATGGAAAGCCTTTAAAAGGGTTTCCCTTTAAATAAGCTGTTAAAACATGCACGTCACGTTACCCTTACAAAAACCATTTCTCATAGGGTAACCCTATCTCATAAGCTAACCCTTTAGGAGGCGCTTTCCCTGGCGGCCAGCGGCGATGGTGGCGGCAAACGGTCAAAGACTCAAAGCGCTCAGGCTGGCTGAGCCGCGACGCGACGCCATGCAAAAGTATACCCTAACTAGATATCGATTTGTTTGATTTCGGCGCGGGCGCTGCGGTGAATCGTGTCGCGACGTGTTTTTGTATGTTTTTCTTTTTGCAGTTGTATTCGTATTGTGTCATCAATTCATCATTTCGCTCTTAACTTCCGTGCTGTTAAGGATTTGATGCTTCCGGAAACAGTGTGAATTATAACTTATAACTTACCTGGTTGAGGTTCCGTATTACAGCATGTATAATCCTGTGTTAAATCGTCTAACGGCTGACTGTCTGGCGGATTGTCTGGATATGGATTATATAGAATTTTACAACGGGTTTTAAAGTATGTTTCTGTCTACCCATACCTATAAAAATCAAGACAAACACACACACACACACAAACACACACACACACACACACACACACACATACACACATATTCGCCAACCACGCTTGGTCAGAAAAAACTGTTGGACACCACGCGAGTACATGTTAAGAGTACAGGTACTTATCTAGATTGATGTGTGGTGGTTGTGTAAATAATGGTTCACTCTCTAATTTACGTAGATCTTTGTTCTCTAATTTACGTTTGACGCCATTACAAGTCAAATAATAGTCATCTGATGATCTGATGATTAACTTCTTGCTGCGGTCAAAAACTATAATAAGTCCAAAAAATCGTCTGACGACAAGTTAAACACATCGAGCATAGGATTGAACTGCGGCAAGAAGCCCATCTTCATAATGGAGCACTTGACACCCAGCAACAAGGCTCTGCATGCAGCTGCCAGATTGAGGGCTAAGGAAAAGAAATATAAATATGTTTGGACTAGGAATGGCAAAATCTTCGTACGGAAAGCTGACGACACAGACTATATAATGATAAAAGATGTGAACTCCATTGATAAAATTTTATAAGTTAAACTAGGGTTTTTTTCTTCTTTTTAAATATATTGCATGATTTTGTGTTTCAGGTTTTTAAAATACGATTGTTTAAATATATTCTACCAAAATGTTCGAGGGCTTCGCACCAAAACACTGGAATTCTATAGAAGATTGTGCAGCAGTTATTTTGACATAATAATCTTGACTGAAACATGGTTATGCGATGGCGTACTCAATACGGAATTATTCGACCATAGGTACCACTGTACGCAGAAGGGACAGAGCTCACTCTAAGAAAAAAGACGGGGGTGGTATTTTAATTGCTATTCGAAAATCGATAAACTCTGAGAGATTGATAGTTTGGGAAAGTACTGCTGAAGATCTATGGGTAACGCTAGACATTAAAAGCAAAAACTCCATTAAGAGGTATGCACTATGCACTGTTTATCTGCCTCCTCCTGTGACCAGGGTATCTCTGGAGAACTTCCTAGATAATTGTAATCGCGTTTTTGAACATTGTGATAGGCAGAGACTTATTGTAGGTGACTTTAATTTAAGATGCATTGACTGGAACCTGGTGGACGAGGCGTCCTGCTGCCTTCCTGGTTTGGCTCAAACACTGGTAGACTTTCATTACATTAATAGTTTTAAACAGTTGAACCGTGTAGTTAATAATAGTGACAGAATCTTAGACTTAGTACTTACTGACATACAGGGCTGTGAGGTGAGGAAATGTTCTGATCCCTTGAGCAAAATTGACCCACTTCATCCCCCTTTACTTATTGTGTTACCGTCTGATCATATAGAAAGTTTGCCTAAAAACCCTAGTTGCCCACGCTTTAACTTTCGTAAAGCTAATTATGACGATATCAACGCGGCCCTATGCGAGGCTGACTGGATGTTCTTATTCGACAAATGCGAGGATGTAAATCAAATGGTAGGCTGCTTCCAGGACACTCTCGATCGCGTTATAGCGGAACATGTGCCTCACTTTTCAAACACAAATACATTCTCGAGAATATTGTTTACGTTCGTAAGAACATACATTTATTTCTTAAGAAAAGTAACGTACACAATTTCAATACCAGAAATAAAGATAAACTTGCCGTTCCAGGCTTCAGACTGCGAAAAGTAGGAAAATCGTTTATGGGAAATTGTATCCGTATTTTCAACAAATTACCAAAGGATATTGCTGAACTCCCTGTACATAAACTTAAATCGTATGTCAAAGTTATTTTAATGAAAAAGGGCTATTACACTGTTAATGATTATTTAAATGATAGAAATGTATGGCATTAAGTTGTCCCAGCTCGTACTTGCTTAAACCTTGTAAAAATTACCTTACCTTGTAAAAATGTATTTAAGAGGCTGACAATAGTGACCGAGTTTCTTGCGCTGCTTCTTCTCGGCACTAGCCCAGACTTGACCCGAAGCAGTGGTAGGTTTAAATTGGGACGTGTAAAAGCGCCTCCTGGGGCCTATTTGCAGAAATAAAACTGATTTTAACAAAAATACTACCAAATATCCACCTTGGTACACGCGTAGCTTAATCAACAGACTCAAGGAAAAGGAGAAAATAAGAATAAGGGTAAAAAGATACAATAACCCGTTGGATGTGATTGAACTGAAGCTGTTAAAAAAGCGCTGCGCAAAATTGTCGGTGGACTGTTACAATAAATATATTGAAAAGGTAGAAGACCACATTAGTCAAAATCCGAAATACTTTTGGTCCTACATAAAATAAAATAAAAAAACAATTGCAGCAGTCTCCCGTCAGTCATGGTGGACGATGCTACCTCTTCATGCAGTGGACCGTCTATTTGCAATATGTTCGGCGCATATTTTGCTTCTGCAAGTGCACCCGTCTTGGGCGAGGAGTGCTTGGTTCCCGTGGTGGTGACTGCAACGACACATTCTCGAGAATTGAGATAGTTTATGACGACCTTTTGAAAAAAAATGAAGTGTTAGATGATAGAAAGGGAGCTGGGCCCGAGGGAGTACCACCTTTTTTTATAAAACTTTGCTCAAAAAGCCTGGTAACACCGCTGTTATATTTAATGCCTCACTGTCATCGGGTGTCTTTCCTATGCATTGGAAAGTAGCAAAGGTAGTTCCTATTTTTAAAAGCGGTGACAACAAGGCTGTCAAAAACTACAGACCGATCTCAATACTCAGTAGCTTTGGAAAGATACTAAAGTCTATTGTATGCTCAAGAATCCAAGGTTATTTTAAACAACACATCTCGATACACCAGCATGGCTTTGTACAGGCTCGGTCGACAACTACCAACCTTGTTACCTTTATTGAGGAAGTCATGGGGGGAATTGACGGGGGCGGGCAGGTCCACGTCGTTTATACTGACTTTCGGAAGGCATTTGACACGGTTCTTCACTGCGTTCTGGTCTCAAAACTTGCGTCGTATGGTTTTACAGGTGCACTCTTGACGTGGATTGAATCCTATCTCCGGAATAGATATTTTTATGTCGTTGCTAACGGCTTCAAATCTAGTATATATTTCACCACATCGGGTGTTCCTCAGGGTTCCCATCTGGGACCAGTTCTTTTCAACATCTTCGTCAACGACATCCCAGAATGCTTTCAATATTCCAAGCCGTTCTTATATGCTGACGATTTGAAAGTTCTTAAGGTAGTAAATAATGTTGCAGACTCAGAACTATTTCAAAAAGATCTAGATCACATGACTGCTTGGTGTCGGCTTAATGGCATGCATCTTAATACTGAAAAATGACATTTCATTAATTTCACCAGGAAGGTCAGTGGTATATTTATTATTATTATTTATTTATTTATTTATTAGTACAATTACAATTTATTAGTTAACAATAATAATTTCAGGTCCGCACACTAGGCTAAGCCTGTCCTGTGAGGAACAATAAACGAGTCACAAAAACAACTAATATAGCTTAAATAAAGAAATAATAAGTAATTAAGAGTAAGGAATTAGAGAAAAATAAAAATATAATATCTGTAATACATATTTGAAGAGAACTTGTCTCAATGTAAACTAAAAGCGGACTATGGGCAATACTATAAATTGAGTGTGATGTATATAATAATAAGTGTGCTTATAAATGTATTTATACTATAATGATGAAAAAGTCAATGTAATAAATGTTCCAAACCAACCAAGTACGGAATTTTGTAAATTATCCTATAACTTCCAAAAACTTTTCCGTTTCGTCATACGACCATTTGAGCAGCAATTTCGTAACCAAAGATTTTGCTCTAAAGACAGAGCACTGTTTAATATCAGTTAATTTAACCATTTTATTATAGATGTACGGAAACAGGAATCGACCAAAGTGATGAGAAAAGGATGTATGAGTGAATACAACAGGGATCTTAAAAACTCTCTTTTTGAGTAAGTGGTCATATAAATCCGAAGTTATGATCTTTCTGTGAGTACGGGCCACAGCTCTAACCAAGAACAGCCTTCGCACGCTAAGGACTCCTGCTTCCTCATACAAGGCGGCAGTGGAGTATAGTACTGGCTTATAGAGGGCTACTTTTAAGACACCCCTTTGGGCTCTCTCCAGTATGATTAGAGATGATTTAGCTGCTCCTCCCCATGCGAGAATACAGTAAGATATTATAGATTGGCATAGAGCCAGGTAGACAGCCTTTAAAGTCTTTCCGTCTGCGATATCTCTCAGGTTTCTCATTATGGGTATAAGTTTTCTTACTCGTGCTGACATATGGGCAGTGTGTTGATTGAAAGTGAGTTTTTCGTCCAAAATTACTCCGAGAT
The DNA here is from genome assembly GCA_949315895.1 of Anania crocealis. NCBI lineage: Eukaryota > Metazoa > Arthropoda > Insecta > Lepidoptera > Crambidae > Anania > Anania crocealis. Next base: position 10,188,378 of record OX438862.1, read on the forward strand.
AGCTTAGTCTCTGACCTTTTAATACTTTCACAAACACATATGTCGGATTGTTCAGGATCACAGCTATGTATTCTTATTTGTATTGAGTTGATATTAGGGGCAGAAGCAGCATTGACTTATCCCTACAGCATTGACAGCTCACCTTTAACTGAAGTAGACTCAATAAGAGATCTCGGTATTCGAGGAAATTGTTACTGGAGCGTCTAAGGCATTAGGCTTTATATTACGCAACATCAAAATATTTAAGAGTTACAAAACTAAAATATTGATTTATAACAGCTTAGTGCGAAGCATACTTGAATACGGGTCAATAGTCTGGCGGCCACACTACGCCAACCATATTTTGAGAATAGAAAGGATCCAAAAAAGGTTTTTGTGGCACCTGACATTTTCCGGGCAAGGCCAAAGCAGTACGCTCATACGATGCAAGACTGAAAAGATTCGGGATTAGCAATCTAGATAAACGCAGAGACTTACTCGATTTGGCTTTCCTATTTAAGATTCTTAGAAATATGGTCGATTGTCCACAACTAGTATGTAAATTTAATTTTAAAGTTCCCCATCGTTACCCTCGTAACAAGATAATAATATTCTTTCTGCACCACGCCGTAGGACTCGGTTGGGTGCCTGCTCACCGGTTCCACGTCTCTGTAAACTTCACAATGAACTTAGTGATTACCTGGACGTTCACTTGGACTCCATTAATAAATTTAAGAGATCAATAGTAATTAATAACAATAAATAAGCATTAATTTTATTTGGCAGGTTTCATTTGAAATGATATTCAGTAAATAATTTAATAGAAAAATAGATTAGGTCATTAATTAATAGAAGGTAAATAGTGGGTAGGAAAATGTAAAAGAAGATTTATATTTTACGTTAATATTTCTTAAGTTACACACATAGCTCTAGCTTGTCTGTTTTTGTTTTGTTTGTTTCGTATTTGTATTATGTGCTAATAATGTATGGTGTATGCAGAGTTTATCTAAGTCTGTCGTGCAATAACTGCAAGCATCCCAAATTCATGTTATTACTAGTTTAAGAACCATTGTAACAACAGTTGATAAACTAAATAAATAAAATAAAATAAAATAAAATCTGATATAACACATGTGCGTAGGGCAACGGCAGCAGGCGCATTATGAATAGATGTGTTTGACCATTGACCAAGGAACGATGGAAAAGGCGATCGCGGGCGAGACGCGGGGGGAAAAACCCTATCAATAAAGCGGAAAAAAAAACCTTTCAATGATTTGGTAAACGCTTAGCCTATCATAAGGATAGGGTAACCCTATAGGGATACGGTAAGCCTTTTGTCTGGATAAGCTTTTTATAGGATTATACCTATACGAAAGGGTAAGCCTATCGTAAGGATGACCACTTAAAGGGGTTTTAAAAATTAGCCGCTAATCCGGTCCCTGGTCGTCACTGATAATGATGTGTGTTGCGTATTCAAAAATTTTCTTTTTGAAAAGCTCCTATCAAGACTATTTTCTTGCAAATTTAATATTATACTCTTACTAGATGGATCCTATTCATTTTGCGACTATTGCCGTAAGGGATGTCAGCCGATCAGCGTTTAGAATTTCTCGTAAAAGAGATAATGATTAAAAATATGAATGAAAGAGTAAGATATACTGTGAGAAAAGAAGGGATATTGTATGAAAGAGAGGTTTAGTGTTTGAAAGACATATTATCCTAGGATATTATCCTAGTTTAAACCAAATATCTGCATCTCTGAATAAATAAAACAGAAATAAACTTGTATGTTCATTGCGCGCAAGACCGCACGTACACGCAGAAAATGTTTGTGTGGAAATGTAAGGCACACCAGGCACTTACCATTTCAAAAGTTTTCATTGCTGCAGTTTGCTACAGCGGCCAGAAAAAAAAAATGATTTTGTCCTATACTTTTTTTTTGGTGATATTTTTTTTAAGTATGAAGTACTCGTTTTTATGAAAAATTTATAATGACAAATGTTGATCAGCATTTAAAATGCTATACGAATAAATTTTTTGTTCGGTGAAATTACGACTTTCGATCGAAAGTCCACCTATTTTCAATATCAAACCATCGTGTGCCGCCCCAGTAACGCACACAGTCAATGGTACGGAACCCTTCGTGCGCGAGTCCGACTCACTTGACCAGTTTATATTTTAACACACAATGATATTTTGGGAATTTAACATTTTAGGCACTTGACATTTCGGGAACTTGACATTCTAGGCTGCTTGGCCTACGTGATTTTATAATTTTCCACTGGATACGGACTTACAAGAATATTTGGTATGATTTTGAAGTTTTTTTTTTTTTTTAGGAAAGATACCTATAATTGGTGTTGGTGGAGTCTTTAGTGGCCAAGATGCTTACGAAAAAATTTTAGCAGGTGCTAGCATTGTTCAGATATACACTGCATTAATATATCATGGGCCTCCAGTGGTGACAAAGATCAAAACTGAATTGTCTAAATTGCTTGATAAAAATGGATACAAAAATGTTAATGAAGCAGTTGGCAAAGGAGTTCAATAATGTAAGGTAGTGTGAGATAATGTCTATCTTGTAACATTTTGTAACAACTTATTTGGACATGCACTTGTCAAAATGAAAGGAATTTATTTTGTCAGACAATAAATAATATAATAAAATATAAAACAGTGTAACAACATGAATAAATTGATATATTTTAGAAAGTAGAACAGACTTGTTAATTTAAATAATAAAACACTTTCTTTAAATACAATGTAAGTTTCAAATGGGTAACAACATGAATAAATTTATATATTTTAGAAAGTAGAACAGACTTGTTAATTTAAATAATAAAACACTTTCTTTAAATACAATGTAAGTTGTAAATGGGTGGTATGACACTTTTAATTCATAAAATAGTCTGCACTAAAGCTTAATGCCCTATACCAGCCTTATAGCTTTCCTATAGATCATACTTTAGCGTTGCTGCTAAGCATTTGGCTTGATACATATTATAATTAGTAGTGGCAAGCAGCTGAGAAAACTTTGCAAGTTGTCAAAGTGAGATGTCAGACCGATAGTATAGTGTGGATGTTGCAGTCACTTAAACTGTTTCTTTTATTTCCGGATTACCTGCAAAAAAAGTGTGAACATTATATTTTCATGGAATTTGACATTCTACTCTACATAGAGTAAGTGACTATGAGGTCATGTTTATCTTGTATTCTATAGCATTTTTCTCAATAGTTAAGTAAACTAGCAAAAGCAAAATACAGATGCCAATGACTTTGGAACTATTAATGTACTCTTACTGAGGAATGTTTCTATGTGAACCTAATACAAAAGGGATCTATTAAGAAGTGTTACAAAATCAATTCGAAATATGCTAAGTATCGTTATCTTTTGAGCGAGTACTGCTTGTAGTGGTAGTAACTACATGCCTATACGCACCTACGCTGTGGCCACCCGAGGTCACCCGTCCCTTGCGCCGCTCTCCTGTTTCGACAATGCAGAACTAACTAGCGGCGTGTGAGCGAGTGCCGAAAGGCAATGATATTTAAAACTACTTTTTTAATATCATTGTCCGAAAGGCGAATTGAGGCAAAATATTCGTGACCGCGCGGCGCACAGTGGGCTGAAACGGGCCGGTAATGGACTTAGCATATTTAAAAAATAATTTTTTTTTGTAATTTTAAATATTGTAAGTATTGGATTTATCTATCGATTATAAGAAACGAACACTATGACGGTCTTTCATATAACTTAGTATTTTCGAAGTTATTCATTTCCAATGTTATTTTTGTATGAAGCAGAACAAAAAAGGTTAAAATCTAGAAATTCTCAAATTTTCTCAAAGAAGTTTCTTTACTTAAGCATAGTCGGGTCTCGATTTTTCTCGATTTGGTCGCAATTTCAACATTTGTTCTCTATTATAATTATTATTGTGTGTTTCCGATCACGAGACTATGGAGTCCCGGACATTTGGAAGGCGTACGAGGGTCCGAAGCCAACTCGCAGAGACCCGATAGACAACATTTATCTAAATGATGTAATGTGACACCAACCGACAATTATACCTGTGCGCACTATACAAGTACACCCAAGGATAACGCCCGGTCAGTGCAGGACTATTGTAGAATGTGGATACAAAGGATACTGGGCTATGGGTTTGGGTGCTAGTGGACTGGGTAACTGGAACTATGAAAGGACTGTGGCCCCTGCCTGACCTATGTTACTCACATAGATAAAATGGCAGCGGGTGACTCGCACACTCGTTTAATGGGCCCCCGAAAACAGCCGCTAGCACATAGTGACGTAGCAACATAGCCTGAGGTGCTTGAGGAGTGGCGAGGTATTACACGGCTCTCAGGATAATCCCGGTAATCCGTTCAAGATCCCTACAAGCATCTTACTGCAATACTTCCTTCCTCCGAGCATTTCTGCTCTAGCGACTCTCCACTCAAGCCGGCCAAACAGGTATGCAAGAGGTGGGAGATATGTTCCTCGTCATTGTTCACTCCGGCCAACCAATGAAGGCAAGCCAGAGGTGAGGAACAGGGATACTCCCGGGAGCAATCAGGTTCGTGGGGTCGCTACTGCCCAACAGCTCGCCACAAGCTGCCCTGCGGGGTTATTATTATTATTTTATTATTATAAAATTCACATTCGATTGCGTAGTAGGACCCCGACACTAACACTAACGCAGCTCGCGCGGCGCCGAGCATTCGAACAAACGATACCTTCAAAGTACAAAGGCACCGCAATCTTTGTGTTTAGCGCGTACGCGCCGACCAGTAGCCGCGCCGAAAGAAGCCGACAAGCGGCGGCATCTCTTTGTGCCGTGCCGCCCGCCCTAGCTACTCTCGTTCACGCGGTCAGTTGTGACGAAATCATCGCGTAAGCAACTTGTCCGTGTTTTTGCGAAATGACGCAATATTATTCCAACGTTGAGCTAGTTGAAATGATAATTTGAGTGAAGCTATTTAGGATGTTTAGTGAGTCATTCCCAAACCGTCCACGACCCTCGAAAACAGTCATGCTCCCGGCAACGCAGAGATGTTGTGATCATGAACAGTTCCATGAACGCTCGAAGTCAGGAAGGCCGTATCGGTCTTGATGTAAGACTGCAAGAAGATATCTTGGACTACTTTGAGAGGGAACCGAGAGCGAGCACCAGAGACGCCGGCTTTTAGTGTCAATTTGTAGGCTGGGATAGTAGGGGATCAGCTGTTAGGACCTTACTTCATCGAAGGCAGCCTCACCAATGCTAAATACCTAGGATCTGTTGGAAAACGTCGTAATAAAGACGAGATGTTGGAAGATATGCCTTTGTATTTCCATTCCAACCGGCATAATGGAGCACCGCCTCATTATGGTTTTAAAGTGCTAGACTATTTAAATCGTGAATTTGGAAATCAGTGGACCGGGCGTGGTGGACCGGTGCCTTGGCCACCACGGTCCCCAGACTTAACGCCCTTAGACTTAAACGATTAGTGGACACTGAAGAATCGACAAGTAAATGCAGTAGAAATGAGAGCGTTAAGAAGTATGATTGGAGTCAATCTGAGTGACAGGATTAAAATAGTGTGATAAGGGATCGATGTGGTGTAAAAGAGGATGTAGTGACCAGTATTGAAAAAGGAATGCTTAAATGGTTTGTTCATGTTGAGAGGATGAATGAAAGCAGGTTGACTAAAAAGATATATATGGCGAGTATGAATGGAAATGTTGGAAGGGGAAGGCCTCGACGAACTTATCTTGATCAAATCGGGGAAGTTCTAAAGAAAGGTCAGGTCAAGAGTACCCTAAACCGGCGAGCGTGTATGAAAAGATTAATGAATGTGGATGAAGCGAAAGTAGTCTGTAAGGATCGTAGCAAGTGGAAAGATGTGGTCTCTGCCTACCCCTCCGGGAAAAAGGCGTGAGTGTATGTATGTATGTAAGAATCGACAAGTGTTGACGACTTGAGACAAAGAATAGTAAGTGCATTCTAGACAGTGAAACAAAATCGTGTTGTGTTAAACAGTTTGAAAAGGAACACCAGACGCCGTGCTAGCCTATGTATTGCTGTCTGGTGGCCACTTCAAAGATAAATTAAGGTTAGTGAAAATAAAAGTGTACAAAAACTAGGTACCTATTAAGATAAATCGTTGAAAATAAATAAGTTGCAACTACAAAAATTTTTTGAGGTTAGTGTAAATAAGAGTGTACAAAACCTAGGTATTAGATACATCGTTGTCAATAAGTTGATTTTTAATTACCTACGTCGAAAATACTGCAGACTCCGTGAACTCACGTCATTTAATAATCTAGTATTTTTTATTTTTAAAAAAGGTTAGGCTAAATCAACGTGAAAGCTCAGGGTTCGATTTCCTGCACGACGACTTTTGCTCATTAAACAATTAAAACTAAAATAATGTTAATTTTTAAGATCCAAAAAGATTCAGGTTCGATTCCCGACTGAAGGCTCAAATCGTGAGCGACCAGAGGTGCGATTGTGTAAAGCAATCGTATTCATTTGACAGTTCATAACGTACGGTATAATCTGTCAAACGGCTAATTCTAATTGTGTACGCAGTTCATTTATCGTTAACGATTGGGTCGTTAATTTTAAACGATGAGTGAATGATGTACATGATTTTGACAGATAATTCGAATTGCGTAAGTCTTATGAGCTCATTGCTAATGTCAAATGATTGCGGTGACTCTTGACTCATGACAATCGTAAATTTTACCCTCTTATGTACGCAAATTTCTTCAAATTGTTACATTTTCTTTGAAAGAAAATGTTGTTTTATCTTCATTTACTCGTAGTTTAGGTACACTTTGTCTTGTTTGTTTTTGATAGAACGCCTTAATTTAATTTAATATTTTTTTAATTACTTGTGTTTTTACTTAAACAAATTCAAAGTTTTCTTTCACTGTGACAGTTATCACTTGACATTCACAGAACATAAATAAAATAATATACTACGTCAGAGAACACTTTACGTAGTCCACTGGAGTTTTGCGCGGGAAACGAGAAGAGAAAGAGGGACTTTGTTGCGAAATTTTGTGAAATTATCTTAAGCGGCATTTATTGTGATAAAGTGGTGGCATTGTTATAATAATGTGTCAGTGAGTAGGACAAATCAAATAAAACTGAGAAACAAGAAAAGGCGCTCCTATTTGACTTTCGCGTAAAACTCCTGTAATCATTGAAATGTATATACCACCCATACATTTTAATGAGTTAGGTTAGTTTAGGTTTAGGTTAGGTTAGGCTATTATGTTTATGTAAGTTTAAATGATATTGTATGTATAAAAAAATTGACATTATAACTAAAAAGACTAGGCTGTATGGACTCGTCCGAAGCCGTAAAACTTTTAGGGGAAAAAAACGTAGTCCACTAACGCCACCTATTGTCGAGTAGCAGGAAACTCGTATTTCATTCGTTCTTTGCGTTTGGTTATATCAATTGCAAAGATAAATTTTTAATTTAAATTCAATGTTTTTATGAAATAAAGTTTGTTTTTGGGTTGAAATCGTAAAATTTGATTAAAAACCTGCATTTATATTTGAATACAATTTAATATTATGTTAGAAAAAAAATGAGTTTTACCGAATGTTTTGCGATAATAAAACGCAAATCCATGAAACGTTTTTATACCACCGGTCACTTTTCGGTCTTCATGGAATGGACAAAATTACACTATTACATTTAATAGTAATATACATTAGAATTTAATTATACGATCGATGATCAATTGTATTCATTGTCCATCCATGAACAACCTTACACAATCGCACTTCAGATGACCTGGCGTCATTAAGCAATAAAAACACTTAATTTTTAGGTTGACCTAGATTAAGATACCCAGATAGGTAGTGTAAGTTTGAGGTTCGTTCGGTTCCCGATTGATCGCCCTTTGGTACTTAGGTATGTTTGTCAGTCCTTAGCCCGATTAAAGTATGAAAGAAAATTTGTAATTAACTAACGTGAAATCGGTTCCTTTACAAATAGCTATTTACATATTCGGGAATAACGCAGACGGCAAATAAAGAGAGATAAGCAAGCAATGACGACCAGTTAGTAGGTAGGTACCTACCTACCGCTTGTCTACGCGATTCGCGCGCGCTTTGCGTACAGTGCAGTTTGCTTGCAGTATCTAACGCCAGAGTGCAGTAAGGGTTTAACATAAAATATTCGCTTAAAATTTCAGTTTTTTTTTTTAAATTAATTTGTTTCTGGTGCTTGTTCTATATGCGATCATGAGTTGTTTTTATAAATTCCGCTCATATTGAAATCAACACCCTGCATAAAACAGAGCAAATAAATCAAGTTGAGATGGGCAATCAACTACAAGTTTTATAAAGTGCGTGTACATTCTTGCTAACAAGACTATAAAATCAATTGTAAACTATTTTAACATTAAAATTAGATGTAGTATACATGCATACATTATATTACTGTTCACGATCTTAAACCACTACTTTAAATTTCTAAAATGAAAATTACAAATTAATATTCTTTTTTACAATGAGAGAGAGGGTGGCATATTAGAAATTAATATTATTTCTCACAATGAGAGTGAGAGAGAGAGAGAGAGAGAGGCTCAAGTATTACGATAGCGATTATTTTTGCAACATTTTTCACTATTGCTTCGCTCCTATTGGTTGCAGCGTGATGTTATATAGCCTAAAGCCTTCCTCGATAAATGGAAAAAAGATTTTTTCAATTCGAACCAGTACTTCCGGAGATTAGCGCGTTCTAACAAACAAACAAGTGTGCTTCAAGCTGGAATCCTCATATTTGAAATCTCTATGAAAACGAATTTAGACAATGCTAAAAAATAGTCCTGAAATAGTCATAAATAGTCGTACAAGTAAAAAAATAGTCGCATTTTAGTTTCTGCGTTATAGCTATAGGTTATTGAGAATTATGGCTCGAACGTCAATCTGTAATCCTCACTTCTGCAAGCAAACGGTAAAGTCTATCGAATTGGTTTAGGTTCCAAAAAATAGTCATGAAATAGTCTTAACGACATGCCAAATCTCAGAAATAGTCTATAAGAGATTCCAGAGATATAATGGTACCCGGTGAGGATTATGGCTTGAACATTTGAAAACTTCAAATTTCTCCGAAACGCCTACGATTTGTTTCAAGTTTGTGCTAAAAAATAGTCATGAAATAGTCGTATGAAACGAAAATAAATTTGAGCTGATTTAATTTGAATATAAAAAGTTTTTATTTCCCCTACATTTCTATAGAGGTACAGTCGTGTACAAAATGTTTTACTTCATTTGTTATTATTGTGAAATATTCCGCTTAAAATAAAATATTTCTTCCAATTAGGCGTTTTCCATGGCAGCTGTTATAATTAAACAAAAAAAAAACATTTATAATTGTATTCTTATTTGTTACAATTGAAAGCTTGCAAATACGTACATAACTTGTTGAAATCTAAAATCAGTACATATATGTTTGTTACATTGTATATGTACTTAATTATACCCAATCATCAATTTATTCTGTTTTAAAAGCAATTTTGGTCGTAAAAGTATCACACACGGTATCGTTTACGTGGGTACGTATGACGTAACACACTGTGATTGGTGTATCGTTTGACATGAGAAACAGATTATAAATGTCGTAATTATTATATTTTATTTATTGATTCAAAATTAAAAATCTTTATCTATTGTACGTACACAAAGAAACAAACCCTTCAGCTTTATAATATTAGTATAGATATACACCAACCTAAAAGGTTTGAACTAGGCGCGTTTTTTTTGTAGTGGTGTCCCCTTTGGCTAATCCACTAAGTCCTAATAAAAAAAAAGTAAAAATCACAATCACTGGTAGTCACTTTTAATCACTGTCAAGGATATCCACATTAACGAATGCAAAATTTTCCTGTTCGTCATCATCCAATGTTTCTGCCTGTTCAATAATAAATAATTAAAAAACTTTGTGCTTCTCCTGACAAAATTTTATGTTTTCTGCGAAGTTTGCAGCGTTTTGTTTAAATGCACTCATTTAAACAAAACTGATCAGAGCTGGTCAATTAATTATTTAAAATATCTTCATTTGTAGCTTATCTGCTGCATTTCCTGTTATGGTGTTGGCGGTACCTACGAAAATCTTTATTTCTAGCTTCGGCAGCTTCTTCAGATAACTGTTCAATTGGTATTAGACCAAAACCTTCAATGATAGCTGCACCATGCATAAGAACTTTATGAACACTGGCAGGCATATAATACCAGCTATAAAAGTCCAAATACAGTTGCATAGTGGCTTGAGAATATTTTTGAAATTTGACTGCGTCAATGCGGCAGCCTGATGAAATTGCCTCTAAAATGATTGCAAACCGCCTAATTAAGTCCTCACTGACACCAGTTATATCAGCAGCCATGTTTGGATTTGCAAAAAATCTTCTAGCGGTATTTCCGTCATTGGTGGAGCCGTGACCTTGTTTGACAACATCAATCAGAAGTCCTGTTCTATGTTTAGAAGCGTCTGATATGATTTACTTTCTGCTTTCCATGATACACTTGGTGTATCCCTTCACAGTCCATGTCTGTATCGGTAATCTGTAAGCTATAATTATGCAGAACGCATTTCATCATTCGTATCCAGGTGTGCAATGATGACAATCTATAGAGATCTGTATGTCTGTTTTGACGCAATTAAAGCTAAATTATTTATCTCAGTTGGAGTAGCTTTACAAATGTCGCATCTCTGAGATGAAGTGTCACATAAAAATCGACGTTGCTTTTCGTCTATCATTGTCATTGATAAAGAGTGTAAAATCTTTATTTAATAACTTCTGTCTCCACTAAATTAGTTATCTCTTCCTGAATAGAACTTTTTTCCCGCAATATGGTTATTTTGTTTACTTCCACAAATTCGAAAAAGTTTGGTCGGCACCAGTATGATGAATTTGGTGAATCATTTTCCTAGATGACATGTTCGCCGCAAACTACTTTGATTGGTACTAAGTTTCCCTTAGATATGCTTGAATCATCAAAAGTAAAAAAAAAAGATTGCACTTGATTGCACTTGATAATAGGATGGAAACATATAGGTGTCTTTCTCGTTAACACTTTTTCTTAAAGCTTAAGTAATATAAATAACCCCAAAGCCTCATACGGAGAAAAGCAGGTTTCGTTTCTTTAACAGATAGGTACGAGGGCGGGTCAATAAGTCCGTGACTTTTGGAATAAAACACAGATTTTTTGATAAACAAATCATTTTATTTTTCAACGTAGTCTCCCTTGAGCTCTATACACTTTGTCCAACGCTTCTCCAATTTTTTTATCCCTTCCAAAAAATATGATTTGTCGAGGTCCTCAAAATAGGCCTTTGTTTGCGAGATGACTTCATCATTGGAGTCAAATCTTTTTCCACCAAGCCATTTCTTCAGGTTTGGGAACAAAAAGTAGTCACTCGGAGCCAAATCTGGAGAATAGGGTTGATGAGGGAGCAATTCATAGCCCAATTCATGGATTTTTGCCATGGCAACTGCACATGTGTGCACCCTTGCATTGTCTTGGTGGAAAAGAACTTTTTTCTTGGCCAAATGAGGTCGGTTTTTATTCAAATCGTCATTGAAGCGGTCCAATAAGTTGGCATAATATTCCCCATTGATTGTTCTACCCTTTTGAAGGTAGTCAATGTGGATTATCCCACGTGCATCCCAAAAAACAGTCGCCATAACTTTATTGGCTGACAAACCCGCCTTGGCCTTCTTTGGCGCCGATTCACCATTAGAAACCCACTGTTTTGACTGTTGTTTGGTCTCTGGTGTGTTGTGATGGATCCATGTTTCGTCCATGGTTACAAAACGGCGCAAAAACTCCTCCATATTGCAATTAAACAACGCCAAACCTTCCTGTGAAGTTGTTACACGATTGCGTTTGTGGTCGACTGTGAGCAAACGCGGCACCCATCTTGCGGAAAGCTTTCTCATGCCCAATTGATCTTTTAAAATTGAAACCACTGAGCCATGCGAGATCCCTACGGCTTCCACAATCTCTTGCACTTTCAATCTTCGGTCGGCCAACACCATATCGTGAATTTTTTCGATTGTTTCGGGTGTAGAGACCTCAACTGGGCGTCCAGGACGTTCGGCATCTTCAGTGCTTTTACGGCCACAACAAAATTCAGTAAACCACTTTTTTACCATTGAAATCGATGGTGCAGAGTCCCCATAGTATTTATCAAGCTTAGCCTTGGTCTCGGTAATGGTTTTTTTTTTCGCAAAAAATAATGCTTAATAAGCACACGAAATTCACCTTTTTCCATTTTTTCCTCAAATTACTGGGTAGTCTGATAAAAATAGCTGTCAAACACAAACTAACTGACGCAGCAAGTTCAAATTTTGATAGGAATCAACTGACAGATACCTGTTGACAGGAGTAGTGTTGCTTTTTCAGTAAAGAGGTCAGAAATTCAAAAAGTCACGGACTTATTGACCCGCCCTCGTATGCACCTTTTAACTTTTTTTACATCTTGTGGATTCTTAAGTAAATATTCTAGTATTTCAGCAATTTACTCAAAATAGCAAGCATCATATATTTCTCGCGCGAATGACTATACACTAGCGGTAGTAACGGTATAGCAAAGGCGCAAGGGTAATAGCTTTGTTTTGTTTTTGGCTCAGAGACGCGACCGCTTCGCCATGGTGTTTCACTCAATCAGTAGATCAGTCACCTGTACAAGATTAAATTTAAAGTAACTAGGAATATTAGTTGCAAAACGCAATAAATATAAGTTAATTTAAAAAAAAACTTGTTTTTTTACTGTCCCGATCTACAACCATAAGTTTAAAAAAAAATAAAAAATAAACGATTTGTTTTACCCACGGATTTAAATATTAACCTGGATCGAGTACTTCTATATATCATATTTTCAAATGTGCACTCTAAAACAATAGCGCTAAGATTACTTTTTCTCTGCCAAATGGAAAAGTAGGAAAACGAGCCAAGTGAGATAACTAAAATAGTAGAGTGTTCTTGTCTAGCAAGTATGGGAAAAGGGTGTTCACGCTATAATTAATTTATGATAATAAGTTTTTTTAATTAAGAAATGACCGGTTTTTTTTTTCACTGTCAAAATTGCATATTTTGATGGTTGATGTTTCATAATGATAGCTTATTAATTAATCCTCAAAATGTGTGATATTATTGTGTAGTATGATAATAAATTATTTATGATCCACCTACATGAATTTAAATACTAATTAAAAATCATTAGTTTCACTGCTGGGACTTGAACCTGCAACCTGTGAGTCAAGCATTTTTCCAATTGGGCTACCACGGCTCATCATCATCATCATCATATCAGCCGAACGACGCCCACTGCTGGGCATAGGCCTCCAAGGATCTCCACAACGATCGGTCCTGTGCTGTCCGCATCCAGCGGCTTCCCGCGACCTTGATCAGATCGTCGGTCCACCTTGTAGGGGGTCTGCCCACGGAACGTCGTCCGGTACGCGGTCGCCATTTGAGAACCTTTCCGCCCCAACGGCCATCGGTTCTCCGCGCTATGTGTCCCGCCCACTGCCACTTCAACGATGCAATCCTTCGAGTGATGTCGGTTGTTTTAGTTCTCCTGCGGATCTCATCATTTCTGATTCAATCGAGTAGGGAAATACCAAGCATCGCTCTCTCCATTGCTCGCTGGGTGATCTTGAGCCTTCTTATGAGACCCATAGTAAACGACCACGTCTCCCATAGGTCATTACTGGCAACACACACTGGTCAAAGACTTTCGTCTTGAGACACTGAGGTATTTCGGACGCGAATATATATGCCGGAGCTTCCCGAACGCTGCCCATCCGAGCTGGATTCGACGAGAGATCTCTTTCCCGAAGTTGGACTTACCTAACTGGACTATCTGTCCCAGGTAAACATAGTGGTCAACAACTTCGAGTGCAATGTTACCAACGTTAACCGGAGCGGGTGCAACATGGGCATTTAACATGATTTTCGTCTTGTCCATGTTCATCCTAAGACCCACTCTTTGAGAAGCATTACCGAGATCTTCGAGCATAATGTTCAGGTCTTCCAAGGTCTCAGACATAAGAACTACATCATCGGCAAATCGCAGGTGTGTTAGGTATTCGCCATTGATGTTGATGCCGCGTCCTTTCCAGTCCAGAAGCTTGAAAATATCCTCCAACGCAGCTGTGAACAGTTTCGGAGAAATAACGTCTCCCTGTCTCACACCTCGCTGTAGTTGGATCGGATTAGAGCTCTGGTCTAATCCGATCCAACTACAGCGAGGTGTGATGACAATCGGACCGACATGGTGGCGTTTTGGTATAAGTACTTTAGTACCTCAATGTACCTGTAGTTTATTTGGCACCTTTGGAGAGACTGCAGCACTGCCTAGGTCTCAATCGAATCAAAGGCTTTCTCATAGTCCACGAACGCTAAGCAAAGTGGCAAGTTATACTCTTCGGTCTTCTGTATAACTTGCCGCAGCGTATGAATGTGGTCTATGGTACTATAGCCTTTTCGGAACCCGGCTTCTTCGGGAGGTTGGAAGTCGTCGAACCGACTCGTATCGACTCTCGAAACAACTTATAGATATGGCTCAGAAGCGAGATGGGTCTGTAGTTCTTCAAGAGAGTTTTGTCACCCTTCTTGAAGAACAGCATCACCACTCTTGCCCCATGCCTTTGGCGTTTTGCCCTCGAGGATGACAGAATTAAAGAGCTTCTGGAGGACCTTAAGTATCGGCTTACCGCCCGTTCTAAGGAGCTCTGTTGTGATTCCGTCATCACCCGCCGCCTTGTTGTTGTTAAGCCGCTTGAGAGCCATTCTAACAGGCTGACGTCCGGGATATCTTCAGAATAGTGTCGGGTAAGCTTGGCTCTAGGGTCTTTAGCCTTGCTTTCAACAGGTGTTTTCGTGGAGTATAACTGTCCATAGAAACTCTTAATCTCCCTCAGGATTTCAGGTGTTGACATAATGATGCTACCTGTCTCCGTTTTCAGCCTCCTCAATTATTATTATGATTTATGATATACAACGTTCTTTTTTCCGACAGGCATTACTGGCCATGTGCAAAATTCGTTTTTTTTTACCCCCTATTAAGGTTACATTAGAAATAATTTAATATGATAGTTAAGTATTCCTAATTTTTTTTAAGTTTCGAGCAATTTTCTTAATTTTTTCTTACATAAGAACCTTCTCCTGACTATAACAAACAAAACAAAAAACAATTAGCGAAATCGGTCCAGCCGTTCACGCGTGATTCGATGACCAAGGGAAATAGGGTCAATAGGGATTCATTTTTATATATATAGATTTAACAATTATAAAAGGGGTTATAGTATGAAATTGCCGATTATTTTCCCACTTTTTATTTTGTTTATAGCTCTTAAGTATTATATTATTGCGTAATTCTTTTTGTATTGTATCAAAAACTAAATAAAGTAACTTTTGACTAAAAAAAAATGCAATACTAGTGCCTATTACTTCAAAGGAAGTCGTTGAAAAGACCCCTTACAATGTGTCAGCTGACCTTCTTGCTTCAATTAAGTATATTTGTATTATATACTTTGATTTTCAGAAATTTAAATACTATAATGCGTAGCTTTATAACCATCTAACTTTCACCTTTAATTGCATCGAAAACGGTTCAGGCGTTTTTAAAAAAACTATAAAATTGTTAGTATAAAAATGACTTTTCTCGATTTCGTCCATACAAAACGGCAATTTCATACTTTAACCCCTAATAATAGCAATTGATTGGCCTCCTGTTTGGGGAAAATACTATGAATCATGAGAAGATCTTTAGTTCAAAAAGATGCCAATGATTTCAAAGTCACCCTGTATAGTGGTCTAAGTGATATGTTTGACAATAATATTCAATCAAAACATTACTATATTGAAAAGGAAAAATAGCTAACTTGGCTACTAATACCTACCTGTACCTGTGCCAGTAACTGAATTAAATCGGAAAAGTATCATTTTGTCTAAGCCTGAAATCCTGAAGAAGATCGAGAGTTTATATTAACAGTTATATACCCCACCCAAGCACTCATTGAGAGCAATGCTGAAAACACTATATCCAAGCTTTCTCAACTCTTTGCTCAAGACATCCCATCACCAGCTCTTATGACTTTGGTGTGACTCTTAAACAACTTCAAACCCTCAAAGCAGCAAGAAATCATGTAATTACAACAGAATTTCAGAGAGAGGGTGATAAATCATTGTTCTCAGACCAATCTTACTTTTAAGAAGTTGTTTTCGAAAGTTATTAAGAATTATCTTGCACAGACACTCTTGGCAATAGAGGAGGTGGATAGTTTTATGTTGTTGCACAACATTTCTAAATATTGCAGCAGCTGCTGTTATTAATTGCCGCTTTCACTGACAAGGGGATCCAGGATTACTTGAGGTCTATGCTCTGCTTGCTACATGCTGCTGTAGGTGTTTTTTGGCTGACATGATGATGAGAATGATGCACACTATAAGAAAAACAATATTGGACCAGGAAGGTTCCACTGCTAAAGGAAAATATTTCTGGCTGCCAGTAGTGGTGAACTATAGTTGTAGTTGCTATTTAGGTCTAATTTGTTATTTTTTCAGGATCTGCAATTTGAAAAAAATTACTATCAGGGCTCTGAAAAAAAATTTTTTCCTACCTAAAAACGTAAGTGTTTGGTTTATGATGGAACGTACTCACAAAAAAAAATAGTTTTAGCTCAATAAAACGTCTTTTTAACCATTTTTACCCAGTTTAGGCCCTGCATTACAAATAAACATGCGGCATGCATCGTCTCGGTTTAGTTCTATTTGGAATAAACCATTTCATTACGTTCTCACATTACGTTCTTATTATGTTTTTGTTCCGAACAAAATGTTGAACAAGGAACTGTCCTAAATGATTTAACAATGTTATTTTGAATATTACTATTTCTGAGCCCTGCTTACTATTATGTAAGACCAACATCAAATTCTTAAAATAAAGTCAAAACTGGTTTATTAGAACTAGTAAATCGTTCTTAATTACCTTTTATTTTGCATTTTGGCAAATGAGACTGTAAAAAGTTTTTGCATTCTTCAAGATTGGTAACACTCTGTAAATCAAAAAGCTCCAGGGACTGAAGTTTATCAAGTATTTTTATATTCTTTATCCCACTATCAGTGACACTCGGACATTTGGACACTTGAACATGTAGAAGAGTGGATTTGCCATATGAGAGACCCTCCATAGCTCTATCTTCAATGTATTTGTCATTATGAAGTATTATTTTTTGCAGCATCTTGCACCCACCTAAAGACAAATTTGAATAACTTATCAATGTCAACTTGTGTATTTCCTTATGCTTAGCAAGCAGTCACTTACTAAGATGTGAAAATCCATAGTGAGAAATTGAAGAATCTGTTCCATCAATTTCTAGCAGTTTAGGTAGTCCCTGATTGTCGGGTGGCAATGCATTGTAATCTGAAAGCTTCTTTCCGTCTGCCCAAACTACTTTGCCACCGTTCCTTAAAACCCACTCGGCACAGGCTCGATCCGGCCCAACTTGTTCTATTCGCTTTGGATCAGGCTTATTAAACATCATATTAACATATTCCCAAAAGGTGCGAGTCTGGTTATTTCTAGGAATAAACAGTTTTGCAGTGTTTCGGAAGGGGTTCTGAAAAAATATTAACGAATTTAAATATTATGTATTTTATACAGAATTACTAAATGCTTCACGTTGGTTCTTACTCGTAGGATCGCTGAAAATACCATCTTCTTTGCTATATCAAAAATAATAATTGTTTATTGTTACCGTGCGATTTCAGGAAACTACGATTTACAAACTATTCACAGACAGAATAATGAGGATCAGTGTTGCCAATATGGAAATCCAAAATTATCGCAAATCACTCAAAAAATTATCGTATTTTTATCGCGTACATATATTCATGTAAGTAAATGAAAAATTTGGGTTATTTATAGGATTACCAGGTACATACCTATTATTTTGAGCATGTAAAAAGGAAAAGGAAAATAACTATGTATGGTATGTCTAAAATATTATTATTAAAAAAAACCTAAATTTGTATAACTAAATTTATGTTTTCATCCTCATGTTCTTTTTTTTTCTGGACTATATTATGTATTTACAAGTGTCATGCGATCCAGCATGGCCTTTTTGGGCTTAAAATCAAGACAGCATATATTGCCAGATCGAATAGCTTCGTCTGCGAGTAAAACTCCATTTATATACAAAATACATGAGACATGAAGAAATAGGTTATAATAATGCCCGTGATGCCGGCTCCAAAGAAACAATCGTCCAACCAATCGCCTAGCCTTACGAACGGAATGCGGCTTTAAAGACTATAGATTTTGTTGATTGAATCGCTAAATGCTGCTTTCCCTTTTACGCTCACATTTTTGCACTTCACGTTAAGTTTTCAATATTATCGTAATCTTTCATAAATTATCGTATATAATTGTAAAATTATGGTGCGATACCCTGTTATTATTTTATATCGTATAAGGCATAGAACTATCGTATATTTACGATAATTATCGCATAGTTGGCAACACTGATGAGGATAATTGTTGTTGTTTTCTTCACCCATTCTGGGTAGGCAAAGGGAACTATGCCCATACAGCCAATTCTTTAGTAATATTTTCTTTATTTTTGCATTAAAACGTTGATGTTAGACGTTTTAATGCTTCGATGGAGTTTTTGGAGACAGTCGAAAGATTGAAGGAATGTAGAGAAGTCCCCAAAATAAGAGGATAATTAAGTATGCAAATTATTTCTATTTAAAGTTTTTTTTTTTCATATAAATTTAACGGCTTCGGACGAGTTCATACAGCCGTCTTTAGTAATAATAATGTCAATTTTTAATTTAAACATATAAATACTTCATCATCAGCCTATCCCAGTCCACTGCTGGACATAGGCCTCTCCAATTGCACGCCACTTAGGTCGATCCTCGGCTTCGCGCATCCAGCTCCTGCCAGCCACCTTGCGCAAATCATCACTCCACCTAGCCTGAGGGCGTCCTACACTACGTTTGCCGAGACGCGGTCTCCACTC
Source organism: Anania crocealis (assembly GCA_949315895.1). Lineage (NCBI taxonomy): Eukaryota > Metazoa > Arthropoda > Insecta > Lepidoptera > Crambidae > Anania > Anania crocealis. The sequence continues at coordinate 10,207,393 of OX438862.1, forward strand.
AAGAACTCGTTCACCCCAGCGGTTGTCGGTTCTGCGGCTAATATGGCCAGCCCACTGCCACTTCAGCTTGCTAATACGGTGGGCTAGGTCGGTTACTTTAGTTCTCTGCCGGATAACCTCATTTCTGATTTTATCCCTAAGAGAAACTCCGAGCATAGCTCTTTCCATAGCCCGCTGAGCGACTTTGAACTTGTGGACTAGCCGTACCGTCAGTGTCCACGTTTCGGCTCCGTATGTCATGACATGACATGACATATAAATACTTACATAAACCTAATAGCCCTTCGAGCAACGCGGCCTACCGTCCCGGAAGGGAGTAGGCCACAGAACATAAAAAACGATAGAAGTAGCATCCACTCCTATTTGTGTGAAAACCAGTGTAACCAAACTAACACATTTGTGATTAAATCACATTATCGCGCACACTAAGAACGTCTTGTAGCGATTGGTTACCTTTCACCACTGACCTCTATATAAACTACGTACTTGTATTATAGAGGTCAGTGTCATTCACTGTCAGATAGTTCTGCTACCCGACACTAGATGCCTCTTATTCACTATCAAATAGTTCCGCTACGCGACGATAGATGCTACTTGAAAACCATTGATAACTAGGGGTGCGATAGTTACGATAATCGTAACAAGAATATCGACACTTGTTAGTGTCGACATTTTTGAAGAACATAAGAGAGACAGCGTTATGTTTACTCTCTTATCTTCTTAATTATTACATCTTAAGTAACATTTTTAAAGAATATAAAATTTATTAATGACTTCCTTCTTCTAGGCTATAAATACAAAAAAAAAACTATAGCCCAGAATAAAGGGTTAAAAGAACTTAAAAGCAAAGTTCATTATGAGGGAAGATAAACGCATGTTTAAGAAAAATCTGTATTTATTTGTGCATGTTTTTCCGGAATATCTATTTTGCTTACAAATTGCTTCAATCCATTTTTCTTTTATGTTTGGATCTTTACGGAACCTCAAATAAGTATTATCAAGTAATTAAACAAATACGTATATTAACTTATTTAAACAAGTTATTATTATATACGAAAAACAAAAGAAAAAGACTACAATACAAGAAAAAAAATAGGGCAGGAAACAATAGCAAAAGACTCTCACTGTAGGCCATTTTAATTTGATACACAATGTAACAAAGACCTATTCAATAACCTTTTGTAACTTAGTACTTTCATAGATTACTATTTTTTTTTTAATTTACATCTATAAGTTACTTAGAAAACAAGCAATCTTTCAATATTTTTTATAAGTTGTATTTTTTAATGTGTCATATATAATTATAAGTATCGATAACTAACTTATCGATGTGTTACCACAGCCCTAAATGAGTAGCGTTTCGAAACATTACAAAAATAAGTAATTACCAAAATATAGTTTCGACCTTATCTCTATGAGCAGTGGAATGGTTTTAGGTTGTACTTTTTTGGGACTGTTATTATCCGCAAAATTTATAATTTCTATTAAAATAACGATATAATGACGATTCCGATGGTATGTGACGCCTCGTTTGGATAAATTATTTTTAGTGCATGTGTTTTTGCACTATAATACTGTGCAGGTCGGCATATTTAAAGATTTTTGTCTGAATAGCATAACGTCTAACACGTTTTAGCAACTGTCACAGTCTGAAGCGCGTAAAAGGGGGTGGAAACATGAGATCCGGCATGCGTGGCGTATGTTTGATACGCGGGCCCGCTTACTTACTACTTCTACACGTTTTTTATGTTCTCTGGAGTAGGCATAGCGATTCTATTCTATACAAAAAGTTCTGGCATTTTTTGCGGGGGGAAATGTGCACACAAGCGCAGGTTCGCATACTCACATACAAAACCAACACTGTAGTGACGACACTCACACACAAAAAATTAAACAATTCAGCAACAATTCGTGTACGGATGAGTTACAACCAAAGAACTTACATATTACATAACTGGAATGTGCACTAGTAAAAATCGCGGTCCGAGTGACAGAGATAGAGGCCTCACTTTTTGTATTCACTGTTTGAAGCTTGATTTTCGATACAACCTTTTTTTTACATAATAGATAGGTTTTATTTTACATAATAGCGTTGAAAAGTGGAAATATTGCAATCATGTTGAAAAAATAGGCGGATACGTGGGTAAAATAGCTAATATATTAAAGCAATATTTCTCTGTTACCAGATGTTGTTCCTTCTGTTATACTGTTTGTACCGCGGTCTGACCTATTATACTTCAATGTTCTACCTAAGTACAAGTGTACGAGTACACCATGTTCGAGTTACAATCTAGTTTGTAAGTTCAGTAATTTTGAAGGAAATGAATATTTCATGGGGGGCGACTGGAGAGCATGATTTCTAGCCATGCCCCTTAGAATCCTTATTGCCAAATGCAATGTAGTGTTGATTTTGGGTTCAGTTGGTGTACACATAATAATTAGTATGTACGTGATAAAAATGATATAAAGTAAGAAAGTAACAGCCTATAATCATCCCACTGCAGCAGGGAAAAGGCCTCCATCATTAAATTCAAGTTACCACTGCATGATGGGAATTGGCATAATCATCACGCTTGAAAATTCGAAACTTTTTGTTGCTAGACCCGGGGTTCGAACTTGGGATCCCGAGATCTTGGCCCAGTGTTTAAATCACTAGACCAACGGGGTGTTGGATAAAATGATAAGGAAATTGAAATCGGTTACCATTTTATCTCACTTAAAAAATATATCCTTATTTGCATCTGTCACTACAGATTTTCTAAGCAAATGTTTTTTTTACTTTAAAATTACTGAACCTACATACTAGAATTTCGATTTCAATTCGTAGCACATGGTTTATTCAGAAGTACTAGTTAGTATATTGAAGTATAATACATAGGATTATAACGCTGTTCCTAAACGCAAAACGAGACGTGATTTTCCCATTAACCAAAGTTCTTAAATCGCAAATTTACAAAATTAAAGGACCAGACTTAAAAATAGTAAAACAAGATATGAAATTGAAAACTTTTTTTTAAATATACAGTATCTACAATACTTAGGTCCAATACTTACTTAGTCCCAGAGATCTATAATGTACGGGATAGTCATTGAATGGACAACTGACTTCAGTTGATCACGAAATTTTGTCAGCAACTGAAACACTGATACAATTGGTATTATGTAACTACTGGCTTACATGAATGAGAATAGTGAATATCAAGTGAACTTGACCAGCAGCGCTATTACGTATCTTTTTTGACAGTCAAAGTGATAATCGCTGAGCCTAAGTGTTTATATGTGAACTTATTTTGCTAATGATTTCCGCTTGTTAATATACCGGCCTAGATACCTTCACCACACTACCCGCACTAACACTGATTTGAGGAAGCACCTGCACCACTCTAACACTGATTGAGCAAGCACTATTTCATGCAGGAAAACCGCCCGCCCTCCCTCAAAAATGCATGCAGTACAGTAAATGCAATTATTAGTACCCAACACCAATACAATAAAAATCTCGACGCGTTTCGCCACTTCACGTGGCATCCTCAGGAGATGTTGTCGCCTTCGCTGCGCTCCGACGACTAAGCTGTGAAAACTGGCGAACAGGCCTTTTATAGAAACTCCCCACTACGGCAACAGGTTGTGACGTGCTTCAATCTGCGTTGTTATTGAAATTGGTTTGATTTGATTGAAAGTGGTTTGAGTTTGATTTAAATGATAATTGTGATTTTAAATTTAATTAAATTTGAATTTAAATTATAATTATTGTGATTTGAATTTAAATTTTAATTGTGATTTGAATTTGAAAAAATATTTAGTAGTGGGGAAGTGACGAAACTGACCTGTTCATTCAACAATGTAACCGTATTGTCTTTTTTATGTTTTACTATTTCTAATTGTTCTAACACTGACAGTTTTAAACTTTTTTTACATGTGTGTAAAATTGAAAAAGTATGATCGTCTGGGATACTATGTCCCGAATCTATGAGATGTTTTGCAAAATGAGACTTTTCGGGGTGATTATTTTGATAGGCGGATATGTGTTCTTTATAACGTGTGTTGAAACTACGGCCGGTCTGTCCTATATAAGACGAGTTACACTCCCTACAATTTTTTGTTGGGAACAGAGTATAATAAATTGGTAATGATTTTGTGGATTTTGTTTTTTATTAAATTGTCAATAATGCATCTCCTGTATCCGTTCGATATGGCGATATGATATAATGTATTTAGTTCTTTTGTTTTGCTAAGTGGTACTGAAAAAAGTCGATGGATGTATGAGTTAAACGCGGCCATTTTATGTTGCCACGGATGACAGGAGGACGCACGAATGACAGTGTCCGTATGTGTTACGTGTTGTGTTTACGATATAAATGTTGAAGTTATGTGTACCCTCTGCTTTTGAAATAGTTAAATCTAGGAAATTTATTAATAAATAATTAATAATAAATAAATATTTTAAGACATGCCTCACTGGGCCACACAGAGCCATCTAGTCCCAAATTAAGCTACTATTAAGTACCCTGTCGTATGGGGTACTAGACAACCGATAAACTTACATAAATACTTTTTTTTTGTAAATACATACTTATAATACATAGAAAACACCCAGACCAGTACAAACAGACATGTTCATGCACACAAATATTTGTACTGTGCGGGGATCGAACCCGCGACCCATGGGTCAGAAGCAGCGTTTACTACCGCTGATCCAAATGGTCGTCTTATTGAATTATTTTGTTCTAATTCTACCCTAAATTTAATTTTTGGGTGTGTGTTGTTTATTTTATTTAGGAAAATATCTAACTGACGAATGGTTCCGGTCCAACAAATCAATATATCATCTACGTATCTATAGTAATAGAGAATATTTCTATCGTGTACTAGGTATTTATTTTCGAAATTCATAATAATAATACCTAATCATAAGTCTTCTTTTAATTTTAATGTGTACAGAAATAACTATGTACCCATTGTAAATATATTGTTTAATTGCTTAAGTAGGTAGGTACTTAATATTCCTACCATAAAATATGTTTAATATTAAAATTTGTACGCTACATAATAGCATGTTTTGGTCACTGCTATATTGTTATATTAACAAGACATTAACATGTAACACATACCCAAAATATTACAAATAAATATTTTTGATTTTGATTTTTGATTTTTGATTATTCCAGTTATATATATTATGTAAGTTTCTTGGTTACAACTCACACATTGCCCCGTTTTCAACGTAAATAGAGTTGGACTTAACTGTTAATGTAGCAAAATCGATATTTTAAGCTATTGCATAGCTTCTATCGCGGGCCTTGAGCGTGGAGACCGAATCCAGAAATTCCGTAACGAAAATAACCTAACCTAACACTCGGGGCGAGGCACGATCGAACAATTTTGAATTTCCGAAATTTAAAAGAATTTAGAAGAAAATAAGGATTTTGACAGTAGGGTTGCCTATGGTAACCATATCTGCCAAAATAACAAAAAAAATTAATTACAAAAGTCTTAATTAGAAACTACATAAAATTATAAAATTAAGCTATTGCATAGCTTCTATCGCGGACCTTGAGCATGGAGACCGAATCCAGAAATTCCGTAACGAAAATAACTTAACACCCCCCACTCCGACCTGCACAGCGGTGATACTTTTTAGTTTTATAATTGCATAAGTTGATAAAAAATGCTATGCAATAGCTTTACCGCGGCAGTCTCCGAGTGCCACACGTCTTTTTTTTTATTTATAAGTAGGATCGTAACAACAACTTTTGATATTCAAATAACGATCGATTTTAATGTTGATTTTTTGTGTTAGATTTGATGGGTACGAAACTAGGACGAAGACTAAATTTTATACCGCTGAGAGCTGATGATTTTATACCGCTATCGCTACAAATGAGCTGTTTAGAGGAGTGACACCATATAAACCGTGACACGACATTTAAAAATATTAGAGGGATGGGAAGGACTGAAGAGATTGGAGCTATGGGTTGAGGGATGGGAGGGACGAACTCTGTCGGATCCGCTAATTAAGGATTAATAATGAACTTGAGAATAGTAAATTACGTATCTGCGTGAAAATTTGTCATAAGAAGTTCATTGGTTCTTAAAATGAATTAATTTTGTGTATATTTGGCGGATGCAATTTTTTTGGTATATTTTTTTCGTTAAATAAGAAATTCTAGTTCAATATATTTTTCCATGATTGATCTTGCAAGTTCCAAATTATGGTCTGTAAAATGATTTTCATAGGAATGATACGTAATAAACGGGAATAAATCTTTTCCAATGAATTTTTTTAATACTTTAGGCACAATCAGATTTGTAGCGCAAGATCGGGTAGGTCTATTATTTTCCCCTAATCGCTGTCTTATCTCTCTTTCGCAAACTCGACAAATGTTTATTACCTCTATTGAAGCATATTGTAACTTGCCTCTGCTTTTTTGGTGTATTAAGCTGTTTTTATAAACGGGCCCGAGTATACCTTTAATGAAAGTGTTACATTTATTAACTTTCTTGGTTAAAGAATAAACCACAAAACCTGCTATATTATATTCAACAACTTTTTATCCAAAAGGAAATAGGAATGTTTGAGTCTCAATTTCATCCAATAAATCGTCAACAACATTTTTAAAATTGATTTCATCACCATCAGTATTGTCATCGCCATATTCCCTAACAGATGAAGTATTAATTTTTTGAATTGCGGATGTACAGTTTAGTACAGATTTTTTTTCTAGTAGGATGCAATTTGTCCCACTGCCAGTTTGTATTAACTGTGTATTGACAAGAAGTTTTTTATAAATTGCTTCAAACTGGTAGGCCGTGGGATTATCGCAATGACCGCCATGACTACTCACATTAGAAAAAAAAAGTTCAATATGGTCCTGGCTTACTCTATGGAGAGGCATGTAACGAAGACCGTTTTGTGTATTTTGTATTAAATCTTGAAATATAGATTTTGCACTCTCTATACAGATCAAGAACCCAAGAAAACCTGTATACCGCGGAGAATTTAATAAATTCATTCTGGTAACCTTACCATTGCGCGTAACATAAGCCGACAAATTCATCAAAACCTTTTGACCTTCGTCTAATTTTTGAAAAGCTTTTTCAAAATTTTCATTATTTAATACCCTTTTGAAACCATGTTTATTTATTTATTTATAAGGTACACCAACAGCGAAACACATAAAACATTAACAACAACACTATTACAAATATACCAGTTGACGAGACCGTGAATTAAATATATTAAAAACATCGTTTATAATAGAAATAAATTTTGCAGTTGCGGCAGAACCATCAAATTCTGGCAAACCTAAGTTTCACAAAATACAAGCGCATCAGCAATGTGATTAAATATATAACGTCGTCGACAACCACCACCCTTTATCGACAAACATTATGTCATGCGAAAGTAATAACATCACTATGTTGCCCAGCGGCAAGAAGTCGGATTTATCGCGCAACCGATCTCAAATTTGCACGGGCGAGCGGACCTGATGTTGTTGAACAAATCCAACAACTATTCAAGAATAAAATATGCGAATTTAGTGTTTAAGGGCCTGTTTCACAATCGCTGAGTAAAGTTCTGGGTAAGCTACTTCGACCCTATCTGCTCAGTAAACTAGTTTTCACGTTTCACAATCCCTGAGTAGGGTTAATCACCACTTTATCTGCTCGTTAAGTTAATCACCGGATGCACTGCCAAGTAGCCTTTTACTTGACAAGTAAATTTAAAAAGATAACCTCAAATACGTCATTTCCAAATTTTCATCAACAACAAGTTATTTTATTATTTAAATGGACAGTTTTGCAGTCATTGTAAAATAACACAATGTTCGTAATGGTAAATTCAATGCAAACAAAACCACCACACTAAAAGTACCAAACGTCGGCAAATTTGACATTATTTTGTCATTTACTGACTAACTGACTAACTGACGTTGACTCGACATAGACTTTTTGTTGAAACCTCGTTGCGTTCCATTCTTACAGAAACATTGATTTTAGAAAAGGTGAAATGACTCATTTACATTACAATGTAAACATTTTTTGTACGAATTTATTGTTTTTATTACTTATAATCATAACAAAAAATATTTTTAATAATAAATCTGTGATTACTATACTTTATAGAAACACATAAATTATTCTTACCTTGAAACGAAACATAACTTGTAAGTAAGTACTAATTATATAATCTTCACTTTAATAGCAGCGTTTTACCCTGAAATAAAACGCATATTAAAATACTTACCTCACTAGAAGCTTTATATTGAGATAGCATTTCCGTTTCCCGTCGTTTGCCTACCTTTTTTAGTACGTAGTTTCCGGCTAAGTGGCGCCACCTGGCGGTCGTGCGCTTTTTATGTTTCTTAAAATTTGCGGCATACCATTTTGCTCATTGGCTCAATTTCACCAGGCAGAAATAAAGTTAAAGCTTCCAGTGAGGTAAGTATTTTAATATGCGTTTTATTTCAGGGTAAAACGCTGTTATTAAAACACTGTACCGTAACTGGAAGCTTTATATTGAGATCTATTTGTTATCGCCTGGTGACGCCACTTAACATTATAACGCCTTAGCGTAACGCCAATGTGACAGATTTAAAAATAAAAAAGTATTTATGATAATTAAATACTTTTTATTTTAAGAATGACATTATTCTTTGCCGTGTTTTGCTCAGAAATAACAACAAAAATTCTGTTAGTTTTTCATATCATCATTAAATGGAACAAGTAATATAATAAAAAGGTAAAATTTCAAACTGAAAAACTTTCTAGGAAATTCTTCTACACAATCGCATTACTTGTGTTAGAGTTTATCAATACTTGATTTAATTTCACACATATAGGATTTTTGTGGTGTTTTAGCTGATTGCCAATTCCCACGAGCTAGAACTTCGTCGATGGGGTGATTTTCTAATCAGTTCTTGGAAGCTATGTGGTGTAGCTGTGTAATAAAGAAATGTTTTTACAGTTTCTGCTATAACAGTAAGGTACCTACGTGACGAAGGTACTGCACCTCAAACTGATAAAAATATTAAATAATTTTGAATCTTTTTCATCTATCACTCATTTTTATCACCCAGAATAGAGGTTTTAAATTTTAATTATTTATATTCAAAATTGATCTGTAGACAGTCTGTCAGTACCTATGTATTGCTTTCGGTTGTAGAACCAAATTCAGGCCATACGGTAAAGTTTTTGTATTATGGTTAGGTAGGTACTTTAGGTAGGGTATATTCTAAGGTCAGGTCATGAATGCATCTGCCTGAACACAGAAGTATTAAAATTGCTGTTTGATGTGATGATTAAATCCAAATCTTGTGTTGGTTATACCTTTATAAGTACCCTGATATCCCATACGGTTTGGGGTTTTGTAAAAACAATTAGTTAATTTAAGAATATGTTTTACTAGAACGTGAGTACTTCACTGTTCATGGTTCAGAATCGCATACTTGCAGACAGCTAATTTATGTAAAAGTATTGTACTATGTGATAATGTATGTATTTAATGTAAGCCTGATAAGAATAGCGCCAATTGCAGAAAAGTAAGGCTTTATATCTTTATTCCTGTCCTAGAACAACAACAATTCTAAGCTACTTGACAGATTTATAAAATAGACTCACCAAGAACTTTTAAGTAAAAGCTTTTGTTTAAAGGTCCAGCCTTCCACTGCCTCAGAACACCCCCAAAAATATTTTTTTCCCATCTCTCGAATACGGTAGTCCGGTTAATGTTTCGAGAAAATGTATCTGGAGTTTTCTCAAGGTAAGTGGTGCTGCAAGTGCTCGGTCTCTGACACGCCAGAACACTTTCTCCCATCATGGCAAAAACAACCATGTTTAAAGATTTAGTTCAGTGAGCACCCTGGACATTAGAAACGTTTGTAGGAAGACCCAAGTAATGGGATCGTACCATGAAGAACCGAACGCATCGCCAATGTATCCTGAAATTTATTCGATGCCGATCTAACATGTTCAAAATTTGGTATGTTTTTTACAATTGAAATAAAGATTTCGTACTTTCCCTTTGCGAAGATGTACACCTGTTGTTATTTTGTCACACTAAGAATCGAACTGTGATGTAGTAGAGAATGTGGCTCTACAGAGCATTGACTATTGCTAGCATTTCTTTCTGAATGCAATGACAACCTTTTCTTAAAGAATTTAATTTCCCGCTATCGCAATGCCTAACTTAAAGTTAAACAGTTGAACTCTTGACCCTCGATTTCTAAACCTTACGTATTTGACACGCTAAAATGCTCAAATTGTCTCAAACTGTATTCCTAGTTACGGCCTATATAATCATCCTACTGCAGGGAAAAGGCCTCAATCATTGAATTCAAGGTACCAAAGTAATGATGGGTATAATAAATTGGAATAGAGCTTGATCCAGGTCCAAGTCCAATCCAGGGTCAAGTGATTGCTGGCAATGTGAGCAGCTTTGGAGGCAAATAAGTCTATTATTGGACATTCCTGTTTTATAATCACGAGATCTGTACAATGTGCTAGTCGGTTCGGACTCCACAGTCGGCAGTGCCTATTTGCCGAGTATGTGGAATTTAATGGAACTAGTAAGTTCAAAATTGGAAATATATTGAAATCAAGTCTAGGTTTAAGCGCAAACCTGCTGGTCTAAAGCATCCGTAGTCAAAAAACGCCCCTGGGAAGGGCAATGCATCTGTCGATCTACTACTTCCGTTGTTCGATAACCACCACTAGGAGCTGGAATCTAAATCAACTATCTATGATTTATGCGACAATGCGGCACGACAAAAATGACGAAATTCATTCATATACATAATTGATTTCTTTATTGCAGTTTGTCTATTCGTTCATGTTTTCACATTATTCACTTTTTCATAATATAGTTAATACTTTTTTGGGGACAAAGAACCGATATTTCTAAATTCACATGCCATCCCAATTTCTGTAATGTTTGGACCGTCACTGTGATATGCTCGCGAGCATTTAGATGTAACAGTAAGAGTCAAGTACACTAAGAAAAGTTCTGACATAAAATATTCGATTTGGCCTTATACAAGGATAAAATCCAACTGCATGACTACATTTTGTTTCACAAGTTGACACTTTTGACACAAAGAAATGCGATACTATGCCTCTTTCAAGTCGTTGCCTCAATTTCTTTGATACCTCTTGGAGTATTAAAACGATCTCTGGTACTTTAATCGGGCCGCGAGCCCTTTTTGATGAAATTAACATCTGGGGATGTTGCAAAAGCAGGTCTATCCCTTTTTGAGGGTATTTGGTACAAGGTAGGCGAGGTAGCCCCGCAAGGGTGGATAATTTTAGGCGTATCGCTTGCATGAAAAAGCCTAATTTGACTTTAAAAAATTCTTTTTGTGTTGGATAGTCCTCTATAAGGACTATCCAACACAAAAAGAATTTTTCAATTCGGACCAGTAATTTCTGAGATTAGCGCGTTCAAATAAACAAACAAACAAACAAACTCTTTAGCTTTATAATATTATAGTATAGATTCTCGTCGCATCTTTGTAAATTCTGCCCGGTGGCCACAAACTAATTGCACTTGATTAGAATCCGATTTAATTGTGAATAATTCTTTTACCTTCGCGTTCAAGTTGTTGAAATTAACATCTGTTGAATTGAAAGATAAATTTACGACTTTAACTCGCTTTTATCAATAGGGACTTACATAATTTTGGTAAATTTATCTTACATTTCAATGAATGGGTTGCGTAAATTCATCACTCGTTTGTCAATTATCATTTCATAAAATTTAACTCATTTCATCAAATTTAACACTAAAACGGGATTCTCAAGGCACTGTTTTATAATTTAAATATAAACGAAGCCAATTCGCCCATTTCGTCAAGCAATTTATCTATAATATGATAAGAATAAAGATACATTTTTTAATCGTATTTATCTTATAACCCGAGGTGCCGTTCACCTCGTTAACCGGCTAAAGAGGAGCTCGAGAAGCTGCTAGCCGAGCCAAACAAACCACTCAATGCTAAACGAAAAGGACACCATACACTTTTACGTATTACATCATGACTTTAATCCGAACGGCAAAACCGTTAAATTCATTAATTAAGTCACACGAATATTTAAGCATGATATTTCATGTTTTATTAACATGTTGTTTTAAGCAATAAAATTGCTACTGGAAACTGAAAATAATATTCCTTAAGATAAAATACATTATTCACTTAAAAATAATGAGGGTAGGACTTACCAGATTTGTGTAGTAGTTTGTATAAAAACTCACTTGGTTAATAATTCTGCTCTGAGAATTATAATATCACTGAATTTTAACGATCACAGAGACAGGGCTTGCAGTGAACGTGTTGTTACAACGGTAAACTAAACGCTAATGAGCAAAATGGTATGCCGCAAATTTTAAGAAACATAAAAAGCGCACGACCGCCAGGTGGCGCCACTTAGCCGGAAACTACGTACTAAAAAAGGTAGGCAAACGACGGGAAACGGAAATGCTATCTCAATATAAAGCTTCCAGTTACGGTACAGTGTTTTAATTTACTGATTGGATGATTGTGAAATGCAAAGAAAGTTAACGAAAGGATTTAACCTCTATGTAATTAACTCGTTGAGTAACTACTTAAGCCTTTACTTAATGATTGTGAAACAGGGGCCTTACCATTAGCTCTTAAAGCAGGACTGCTATTGGACTGCATTGCTCTTTTGTACTATGACATCGTTTTTAGCAGGCCTGTGGCAGGCCAATTTACGTAGACGTTTCTAAACCGTTCACCATTTTTTTACTATGAACTTTTCAATCTTTTCATACCATGACACTCAATTTGACAGCAGGTTTAAACGTCCTTTTGAGCGAAGCTAATGTCATCCTAGCCATCTTGAAGAAGTTACTAGGAGACTAACTTTTTCGACATATTTTATGCGTTTCTCAGACTTTTTTCAGCAGTTTTGTGAAAATTTACATGTTTCATTATAGATTAAGGAACCTAATTACAGTGTAAAGAAACCTGAAGGTCTTTGAGTTAGTATTTTGTATAAAATGTTTATATCATCATTTACCAAAATGAAAATACAATTTCGACAAAATTGTTAGCATGGTTTTGTGATGTAATAGGTATATACAATTGAATATATTGAAAAAACTGTACTTTCAAATTTTATAACTCTTCTTTCTTACTAATATTTATGTGTAATACTTTTTCAGATTTGTAACAAATACATGGAAATTATAAGTGTAAATGATGGCTATGATTCATTTAATTTACAATAAAATATGGTCTAATCATCCTATGTAGTCTCACTTGAATGAACTGAGCACTATAGCATCTGTATGGCTTTTAGGTAAACATACAATACACATTTTAGTTTAACTTTAAAGATATGTCCTTTCCGTTCAATTGAGTAAAAAGAAAAGATAAAGAAACATATTTTACAGGTTATAGCACCTAAAACCCTTGTGTTATGAATATGTTGCTGATTTTGTTTGTTTAAATATTGCCTGGGTGTAAAAAACAACTAAGTTTTAGTTCTTATATAACACATTTGCAGCAGTCTTACAAAGATGATAAAATTAATGAATATTTCCTTTTATTGTAGGTGATTCTAGATATTCACTGCTCAAATTTATGATGACAACAATTGTTTAAGCAGAATTAGATTTTTCTGAAGCCTATTAAACCTATACAGAGACATGTAAAAACTCTTAATGACAGAGAGAGATCAATTATAGGTGTTCTACAGACTCTTATTCAATGGTTCATTAACAACCTCAGGTAGCTAGCCTTATTGCAAAAGCATTTGTAATCCTACATAACATTTTGCAATGCAGCTAATCAATTATCTCACAGATCAAGCAAATTTATCTCACAGACGAAGAGGTTCACTAATAAGCTTATGTATTGATGTATTTTTTAACCCCTTGTAATTCCAGACACAAATAAATTGTCTTATGGCTCGATTCCACAACTTCGGTAGCCGACCAGTTAATACATATACCTAGAAAGTTATGGTTGTTTTGTTAGATTTTAAATTTAGGGTTAAAACTGAAGTACTGTTATATTAAGTATGTCTTTTTTATTTTAATATGTGTTTGAAATATATTTTTTTGTAATTATATTACATATCGCCTTCTCGCATTAAAACTGTATAAACTCAAAATTTACAAATTTTACAGGAGAGCATTTTTAAGGTTTGACGTGTAATATTTTTAATAATAGTTATCTTATCAACATTATTCTTGTGATTTTAGCTAGTTACATTATCTGTCTGTCAAAGTAAGATTAAATTATATATTTATATCAATATGTAGTAGCCAAAACATAGGCCAAAAAAATAATCGTTTTGAGTTTGAATACTTTTCTAGATACAATGTTCTTCATTTTTACGATTTAATTTGAACAAGAATATTTAATTCATGAAATACGATTAAATTAAGGAAAAAAAAAATTTTTGGTAGTAAAACAATAAAAATTTATGAAATATTTATTTCCTTCAGTACAATTGTGAAATTAATACACTAAATATGTAGGTATTATAACTTAAAAAACTAAAACAAAATTTCTCCAAAAGCAACATTATTATTATTATAAAAACAATTAAGTGGAAAAGTAAATGGCACTAAGTTAGGAAGGAACTTGTTAAGCAAAGTTGTTTCAGTCTAACTGATAATGTAATCTAAATCTATCTTTGTAAATATTAGGAATCTAGTCTTTATTTATACATAATAATAGTAAATTATAATATTTTTGGCCGCAGAACAATAATATTTTATGAAATATTATTTTCTTTCAGTACAAATAAAATTAGTAACACTAAATGTGTTTGAGGTAAATAAAAAAAAAAACTAATGTCTAACTAAAAACTGTCTTTTTATCTTTGTTAATATTAGAAACTAGATCCAGTCTTTATTTTTACTTATTAATCGTTTTAATAAAATATTAAATGATGAACTACAAGAAAAATTTATGAATAATAATACAATTACAATCTGTTCAATTTGTATTATTTTTTATTTCCAATTTAATGTCTATTTCATAAAAATTACAGATTTTCATAAAATGGACGATAATATTCGGTAATAGTGTTCTTATTAACTAAATATAATAAACCATGTTTTTTCTGATCTGCTTTGTATACTGCTTTAAAAGGGTAATTATCTCGAAGACCTCTTGCAGCAGTGGATCCAACCTTGACCATTTTAAAATTTTCTTGAGCATACGAAGTTTTATAAAAGAAGCAACCATGATCGTCCTTTGTGAATTTTAAGATTTTTATGTCATTCATCTTTATAGTTTCATTATTAGTATTTTTAGTATATTGCGTCCCACATACCTAAAATAAATGTCTGACTTTCACACACTTAGTTCTCCAACCAAAAATTAAAAGCAATATTGATATAGGTATATTACCAGTTTTCTGAAGTGACTGCCTTTCTGATGCGTTAATTTCTTGTACACATTGTTTTTGTAAGTCTGAATTTTCGTCAGTTTCTAGTGAACCTTCCTGGGGATTTTCGTTCGATTCCTGTAAACCTTCTTGAGAATGTTCGGTCTTTTTCTGTAAATCATCTTGTAAACCTGCTAAGGAAAAATATTCAAATGTAATAAATAAACTAAATATTATAAAAATACCCATCAAAATAGTTAGTAATACTCGTATGTTTAAAACATGTACTTACCTAAGTTTTGAATTTTATTTTCATGTAGTATGACAATCGGTTCTACCTCAGAATCGGCAGTAGGCGGATCATTGACTTCTTTCCGAGTAACTAATCGTAAACCGTCCTGTAAACCTGTCAGAGAAAAATATGCAAGTGTGATAAATAAGTACCTAAATATAATAAAGAACTCATCAATTATTTATTTTATTTTATTTGTGCTTTGTATTTTTATGTAGTGTATCCATAGATTCCGCTTCAGAATCGGCGATAGGTCCACGTACATTTACTTCTTTGCGCCATTTTCAAAACATTGAATTTAATCTGCATAAATAAAGAAAACATTTAAAAACAAACAATTAGAGCTGGCACTATAATTAGCTAGGTATCGCGGCTGTCTCGTTTTGTAGGTATAGAGAGGACCGCGCGGTGCACAATGAGACAGCCGCGACTGTTACCTACCCGTTCGCGTCGCGCTCGCCCCCGGAATTAAAAAAACAGCCAATCTCGTTGAAACATGTCGCTGTATGTTTTAAAATCACAGTGAAATCGTACATAATAAAATAGCCAATATTAACAAAACTCAAAATATCAGTATATAAACTTGAAAAATTTTGTCTCAGGCGGGACTCGAACCCGCATCTCCTCGCATGCCGGGCGGGCGCCATACCATTAGGCCACCAAGACACTGCGACACGGCGCGAATTTTTCAAGCATATTCTTACGCTGTGAGCCAGCGTTGTTTCATCAAATGTTAGGTGTTTGCACCCTTAACACCCGAAAGAAACATCTTTGCAGATGTTTGACAGTCAGTTAAGATGAAACAGCTATTTATATACTTTATTTGATATTTTAGCAACTTAATTGCACTTATAATATCAGTATATAAACTTGAAAAATTTTGTCTCAGGCGGGACTCGAACCCGCATCTCCTCGCATGCCGGGCGGGCGCCATACCATTAGGCCACCAAGACACTGCGACACGGCGCGAATTTTTCAAGCATATTCTTACGCTGTGAGCCAGCGTTGTTTCATCAAATGTTAGGTGTTTGCACCCTTAACACCCGAAAGAAACATCTTTGCAGATGTTTGACAGTCAGTTAAGATGAAACAGCTATTTAGATGCGGGTTCGAGTCCCGCCTGAGACAAAATTTTTCAAGTTTATATACTGATATTATAAGTGCAATTAAGTTGCTAAAATATCAAATAAAGTATATAAATAGCTGTTTCATCTTAACTGACTGTCAAACATCTGCAAAGATGTTTCTTTCGGGTGTTAAGGGTGCAAACACCTAACATTTGATGAAACAACGCTGGCTCACAGCGTAAGAATATGCTTGAAAAATTCGCGCCGTGTCGCAGTGTCTTGGTGGCCTAATGGTATGGCGCCCGCCCGGCATGCGAGGAGATGCGGGTTCGAGTCCCGCCTGAGACAAAATTTTTCAAGTTTATATACTGATATTATAAGTGCAATTAAGTTGCTAAAATATCAAATAAAGTATATAAATAGCTGTTTCATCTTAACTGACTGTCAAACATCTGCAAAGATGTTTCTTTCGGGTGTTAAGGGTGCAAACACCTAACATTTGATGAAACAACGCTGGCTCACAGCGTAAGAATATGCTTGAAAAATTCGCGCCGTGTCGCAGTGTCTTGGTGGCCTAATGGTATGGCGCCCGCCCGGCATGCGAGGAGATGCGGGTTCGAGTCCCGCCTGAGACAAAATTTTTCAAGTTTATATACTGATATTATAAGTGCAATTAAGTTGCTAAAATATCAAATAAAGTATAAAACTCAAAATAATCTTACATTTATTAATGAAAATGTAAACATTTTCGGGATTAAACTATTTCTAACATCAGATTTATGATAAAAACTAGTCAATTTTTTAATAGAAACATATCTTTGCACAAAAAAATATCAGAAACATAATACAATTTAGGAATAACATCGTTTTAATGAAAAAGATCCGGAAAGTATTAATAATATTTTGTCACAAAAACTGCACAATTACAGAATTATACAAGTTTAAAGAGAAAATTTATTCAAACTTTACTACACATTTACGGCAATAAGTATTCAATTTTGAGATTGTATAGTACTAATGAAACGGAATGCTTACCTGATGAGAAAATTTTCGTTTTTGTATAGTTTTAAAGAGACACAACACATGCACTGCTCGGTCGCTTGAGCGTAACTAAAAACGTCCCAAGCCCAATTTAAAACTAAACAATACGCCATCTAGCGAGAGTTTGTCGAACTACGCTGTTTTGTCAGTGTTTAAGAGAAAGATATTGGAGATACCAACTGTTTACACGTAATAACTTAATTTCGAATATTTTCGGGAATTGTACACTTTTCATGCGAAGAGGCGATATATGAAATCATGTGTTTGTTTTTTTTACTGCAAAAATTCTACAAAACATGTCTACTTAACCAAATGCTCGACTGGTAGAGAATCCTAATATGTAATATAATTTTCTGTTTCCTCTTCCTCTCCTTGAATCATTAATTATTTTATGTTTTATTTTTTGCATTTAGTCTACCCAGTCAGTAGAATAGATTATTATAATACCCATGTAAAAAGTAGTAGTAGTCTTTTACTACACAGTGTAACTGAATCAGAAACTTCATTCAAACCCTAATTTTATGACTACATCGCCTGCAGAATTAAAATTTCTGCCACCCTTTCCATTCGCTTGGAGTGGTCTCCAGCTGTTAAAGATTTGTTAACTGTTATTCCCAAAGGTTATACAATTGGGTGTAAGAAACTAGGCGTTTTTTTTTTGTTGGTTTTCACTGAAAGTCAATGGATGATCACTTTTTTATACTAATATTTTAATAAAATTACTTACAATTCCACTTTACTTTATTCAATACTTACACACAAGTATGATATTGTGAAAATATGGTTTAACCACATGAATAAATATTTACTCATGTGGTTTAACTCAATGTTTAACTGTAAATATAAAATAGTCGAACGTACGTACTACTCCGGGAAAATGGAATATTTCTTCAATTTTTGAATGTTACCGCCAAAAATGCAGGCAAAACCGTTCCAATCATGATCACGTTAAAATGTCTATCCACATTTTCAATAACCCAACACTGTACATTAATTACTATCGCCAAGAAGGTAATTTTACTAGAATTGAGTATTTTAAGTAATCTCCTGCAAAATAGCAACATTTAGATCGACTTTTTCTCTTTAAAATCCAATAAGTGTAAAGTTTTTCAAAAACCGGTAATTTGGAATAAATCTTGTATTTGTGTATTTGAACGTTTTCAACTAAAAAGAGACAGATTTATCTGAACCAGTATAGCTCTGTCTCGTTCATGCAATCTGCAGACAAACAGACCATAGACAAGCTTAGCAGTTCACCTTTTAGTTTAGCGGTGCTAAAGTCGTTCAGCTATTCAGCGGTTATGGTATGATTTTTAGCAGGGCAAAAGCAGCCCTACTGTTGAACTGCCTGGAAATTGAGTGGCTTGCTATAAGCTGATGGTAAGCCCCCAGACCCATAAAACTGAGCAATTCGGCATTTTTAATACGGCAGCGTTCACTTTCGCGACTGGACTCGGTCTAGGAAGAAATCTGAGCGCAACTAGTTTTTATAAACGCTAATGCCCAATTGGGCTTATACTTTTGACAGAGGGGAAACGCTTCGTATGGCTACTCCCTTACGAGTACGAGACGGAAGGCCGCGTTGCTCGAAGTAATAGCCTAACCTAACCTAACTTATTGAAATGTATGGGTGGTTTATACATTTCAATGATTACAGGAGTTTTACGCGAGAACGTGGATCAGAGTCAAATAGAAGCGCATTTCCTTGTTTCTCACTTTTATTTGATTTATCCTACTCAGTCCATCTTTCTCTTCTCGTTTTCCGCGCAAAACTCCACATACTACTAAGAGGATACCATAGGTAATACATATATATGTGACCAGTGTTGCCATTAAATAAATAATTTTATGCTTAGGTATACAACTGAAGATTGTTTTCTTGATAACATTAAATATATTTTTTTTTTAATTTTACTTCAATTAGAGGTTAAAAATAGAACATCTTTTTCTTTAACATGTTTCGTATTTTTTCCTACTTAATTTGTTATGAAAGGAGTTGTCCCAAATTGTAAAGAGGCTAGGCCCAGAACCTGTACACATTGCCAAAAGTTAGGGCAATATACCTACAACACTTTGTTATTATCCAAATTCTTTAAAATGGCTTCGTTTAATGGCTTAAACAAAAGTAAACTTATTAGAATAGCAATACTAAACAACAAAAACTATCATGGCGGAAGATGACACTTTGATGACATCTGTCAGTATTGACAATTTCAAAATCGCAAGTCCATAAAATTTAGCTTGATTAGAATGACACCTGTCAAACTGAGGTGACTAGTGATGGGACTGACTCGACTGATCAAACGAAAAAAAACAGATAAGGCATATAAAATAAAATGAAAATCAGATATATTAAGATTTATAAGTAAGTCAGTGTCGTGATCATTATGAGAATAGTTGTAACAATCATGAAAATCAATTAGATTTTTTTTATCGCATAAATAGCCTAATAAATTTGAAATTTTTCGTCAACTATTAATAATAATTAGTTAAATATTTCTAAGCATCAACCAATGATCATTAAATCATTTGTAACATTTATGTTACATTACTTCGATTTTGAAATACTGTTAGTCTTTCGATTTCGATTTGTCGATTTTACCTTATCACGCTAGTCATTATGAAAAATGACGTAACTTTGTAAAGACTTCAAGTTAGGTGTAATTTTTGTGACTGTATTATTTTAATGATTTTAACTTTAAATATCTATTTTATATAATTAAATTGATTAATATGTACAGAAATGTATAAAAAAATTTTATTAACATGCCAGTTACCAATATTTTTTTGTGTGCAAATGTGTTTCACTTGTGTGTCTGGTACAAAGTTACGTCGTCTCTTTCAGTGAGAACTGTCATTCTAATCAAGCTATATTTTAAGGACTATAGTTAACTCGATTTGAACAAGTGATATTGTTTGATTACTTGTGCTTGTTTTATTAATTACCAAGAGTTTTAACTTATGTAATGCCTAAAGAATATATATTTGCGAAAGATATAATATTAGCTTTTCACGTGAGATTATGACGAGTGACAAAAACTTGAAAGGAACGGTTATGTCAAATATTGACAAAGGAAATCTGACAGCTACTGACATTTAAGAGTTTATGGTTTATCTTTTTTTTTCGTCAAACGCCATCTTGTATGCCTAATTGAGAGGGATATTTATTAGATTATATTTATTTTTGAGCCGCTAAATTATACGTTATATACAGTTATTTGTATTTTTCCCAAAGTCAGTAGATTTTTCTTGATTTTGACGTGACAACGTCTTAAATTAGGTTGCGGCTGGGAGTCACTTATGAAAAAGTGTAACGCTCGGTAACGTTACGATGAGTCACCGAACGAGAGAGAGGCCCGCCGAATGCCTTGCGTCTCTCTCCCACTCAACTATGATCGGTCTGCCGCGCGCGCAGCACTAGAGAATTAGGCGCATTGAATCGGCGCATGCTTGTGTCTCTGTCTTTGTCTTTCTCGAACGTTCTTGGCGTTGGAAAAACAAGAAAGTATCGTCAGCTGTGTCTGTAGTGAAAATGTGGAGTGCTTAGATTCGTCATTTACAACAACTACAACAATAAAGGTAAAAATTGTACACTGATATTTCATTATCGTAAACTATGATTGATTGATTAATTGTTAGATTGACACAAAAGTTGAGAAACTGAGTTTATAGGTTATGTCATACTATTGATAAATGTTGATAGTGTTAAGTAAATTATTAGTTTAAAATTAATTAATTAATTAATTATTATTGACGTGACAACGTCTTATAAATTGGTTTGCCGGGTGACACTTCAAGAAACTGCGTTACGCTCCGCTCACGTTATGCGCTCACAATGACAGCGAGTGAGAGGCACGCGTCCCTTCCACTCGGGCATGGTTAGCCCGCCTAAGAGCGAGAGAGACAGACATAAAAAGTGAAAGGCACGCGTCCCTTCCACTCGAGCACAGTTAGCCCGCCTAAGAGCGAGAGAGAGAGAGTGAGAGAGATAGGCATACACACCGGTTCATGTCTTGCGCTTCTATAAAATCCAGTTCAATAAAATTTTGTTAATATGAAATTCAGTGCGAGATTCTTTGTATAAATTAATGTTTTAAATATAATTCTTTGTATAAATAAATGTTTTAAATTGTTACTATTATTTCATCCTTCTTCCTACTATACGAATGAATATTCACATTAAAATTATTTTACCACTCAAAGTCGTTGTCACGTAAAACTTTCGCCCGTATACCGACTTTACAGGCAACCAATTTTTTTTAGAATACTGTACAATGTCTGGGCCTCTTACGGGACATCTCTTTTAGGACATTAATGTGATTAGGCACAGTACTGGCATCTAGTGAAGCTTTAATATATCTATGTGATTTAGTGGCTCGCCTTGGCCACTAGTTAGCGCTAGTTGTCATACATTTTTATCAATCGAGGCTTTGTAGGGCTCTGGCACACCCATAGAGGATACTGTACGTGAAGTGACGTGAATAAGTAATCACCATAGATTTAGGATACAAGTAGATCGACTGACAGCCCGATAATGCGTGACCAGTTTTGATTAGTCAATGGGTGTGTTACTGGGGGTAAATGGGTGTATTAATGGGTGTGTGTGCGTCAATGTGGTGACGTACCTTTAATATTTTTAGACTATCGATAATAATTGCAGTTCGTTGTTTGGAAAATAATGTTTACTGTCACACTGTTTTTATCTCAAGATTATGCACCTACTTTGCGGCATAACCGCCCTCACTTCTTACACTTATAATAGTGGGCAGTTAAAGTGCTCGGTGAGTATATTTTTTACACATGATTTAAAAATAAATAGTTTTAATTTATTACAATAGTAAAAGCGATTGTTAATTAGTTTTATTTATTTATTTCTTCAAAAGATTTTCCCGTGTCATCTGCTGTGCCGTGTGAGCTCATCAATGGCAGTAATTAAAAAAGACGCGTGGCACTCGGAGACTGCCGCGGTAAAGCTATTGCATAGCATTTTTTATAAACTTATGCAATTATAAAACTAAAAAGTATCACCGCTGTGCCGGTCGGAGTGGGGGTGGTAGGTTATTTTCGTTAAGGAATTTCTAGATTCGGTCTCCACGCTCAAGGCCCGCGATAGAAGCTATGCAATAGCTTAAAAAGAACAAAATCTAATCTGATTTTGATGAATCAATCCCTGATTATAGACCTTTAATAAGATTATCTTAGTTATGTGATTCCTTACAGTTTCCTTCTTCAAATTGTTAAGTTGACGTTCATTTGAGACGCTAAACGTAAAAAAACATCAAATTTCTCCGGAAACATTCAAGATAAATGTCGACAATAGTACCGATAAATTTGAGTCAAGCTCTAGCGTACATGTAAAATATTTCGATGAATTAATTATCCACCAAAATAATGTAAATAATCAATACATAGAACGTTATCTATACAAAATATTAAAAGGAACAAACGGATTGAAATAATTTAATATTTACAACATAACAACAAGATCAAATTCAACAAAAATAACGCGTTTTTACGATGACGACTTTCTACGTATTTACCTGTGAAATGAGCAATTTTCTGGATTATTTTTGTGGTTGACTCCACAGGCACTCACAGAACATGTGACAATTGTTACATAAAATTGTATTTACTTTAGATAATCTTCGATGTACTAGATAATTACATAAAATGTTGAAGCTTATATCGCACATGCCACTGCATGTCACTCTGTCAATTAAGACAGATCACAAAACGAAAAGATTTGTTTTCTTTTTCTATCTTGCTAGATTTCCATAAGAGGTTTTCTTATGTCTCGCAGACTTTGTCTGTCTATTATATTCTACGTTTATGGTAATCACCACTACATTCATACGTTGTTTCCTGCTCACTAGTGTTGCAGCTTAATAGTCTGCCTACTATCGATAGACTATCGATAGTTGAGCAAGAGCAAATAGCATTAATTTTATTGACCTCTTTAACAATAGTATTGACTATTGCTTATTATCAATCAAATGTTTCAGACATCTTGGCGGGAACATGAAGAAGCAAGCTTAGGTTTGTTTTATTTTTATAAGTGCCTACTTTTTGTCTACTACTACTATTACTTTAATGTCTAATTTATGTTTTGAGGTAATTCTAGAATGAATCCACTTAAATTATTATAACACTCGATGTACCTGCGCCGCTAAATGCATACCGCTAGTTGGGCATCCGGAGGCTCTTACTGCCGTGGGTGGCCGACAGTCTCTCGCGTTGCGCGCGTACTAATATTTATTTAATTAAGCTGACGTCGAAACGAAAAACAAAGGTTTTTTCTCTTACTGGATCTACAAATTATGAACAAAAATAAAACATTGTAACTACATTTATAGTTTTTAGACATTGTTTGTTCTAATAAATTTAAATTATGCTCACTAAAAGAAGCGTAACTTTATTTACCTACTTAACCCTTAATACGACGCCGTGCTTATTGCTTCCCATTGAATGAAAAAATATGCAACGTTCCTTTTGATATCCTATAACTCTAAGGTTATGTTCTATAGGTAAAAATCGAATAGAATATAATAGACGGACAAAGCCTGTGAGATAGAAGAAAACCTCATATGGAAATCTAGCAAGATAGAAAAAGAAAACAAATCTTTTCGTTTTGTGACCTGCCGTATTTGACAGAGTGACATCCAGTGGCATATGCGATATAAGGTTCAACATTTTATGTAATTATCTAGTACATCGTAGATTATCTAAAGTAAATACAGTTTTATTTAACAATGGTCACATGTTCTGTGAGTGCCTGTGGAGTCAACCACAAAAATAATCCAGAAAATTGCTTATTTCACAGGTAAATACGTAGAAAGTCGTGATCGTAAAAACGCGTTATTTTTGTTGAATTTGATCTTGTTGTTATGTTGTAAATATTAAATTATTTCAATCCACTTGTTCATTTTAATATTTTGTATAGATAAAGTTCTATGTATTTGTTAATTTGACTACTAGGTTACGGGATTTAGGTTAAAGAGATACGGAAAACACACCATCTTGATGGACAGATTTTATTCGATTGTTTTACAAAACAAAAGTCTAGTACTATTCGAAATTAGCTTTTTAAATCCAGCGCCATTTAGAAACTACGTTTGAAAGGAGGTTAGAAGTGTTTTATGATGACCAGTAATTTGGTCTGAGTCAACTCAAACGATGAGATAGATGTCACTACCAATTAGTAAATATAAAAAGGTCTAGATGGCGCTGCTGTGTTAACATGCTGCCAGGGCAAAATGTAATTATACTAAAATAGAACATTTAAAACATAGGTACCTAACGAATCTGTTTCCCAGGGACATAAGAAACAATAATTACAAGTGTGTTAATAAATAATATGGAAAGTGAAAGAATATTTACTATTTATAAAAACTAGCTAGGTACTGAGATACTATCAAAAGAAAGAGTGGTTCACTTTCCATGTTATCTACTCAGTAAAACACAAAGAAAAACATTGTTTATTGGTAACAAATTAAGTTAAATAACACAAATTTGGAATTAAAATTAAGCTTAACTAGGAAACGCTTAAAGGTAATGGACAAATATTGTTAAACGCCCGTCGTATTGTCCCCTTCGTTGTTCTAATTGTAGCTACTCTGGTCACTCCAACGCGTCCTTCGTGGCCTTCCACGATCCGTCCTAGCTGCCATTGACACGGCGGAAGTCGCTCATCCTTCACCAACACCATCGTGCCCACGGTAAGCCCTGGTCCTTTGGCGCTTCTCCACTTAGTACGCTGCTGCAAGATGCCGATATAGTCTCGCGACCATCTGCGCCAGAAGTCCTGTTGGAGTTGCTGCAACTGTTGGAAGTGCGTGAGCCTGTTGGTTGGAACATCCTTGTATTTATGGTCAGGTAACGAAGTTATGGGCCTACCAATTAGGAAGTGAGCTGGCGTCAAAACTGAAAAATCATCTATATCCGTGCCAAATATAGAACACAAGGGGCGTGAATTTAAAATCCCCTCAACTTGAATAAGTACAGTCACAAACTCTTCGTAGGTTAACAATGCTTGACCTAGAATACGCTTTAAAAAATACAACTCCTAACAGCTGCTTCATATATCCCTCCCATATGGGGGGTATATGCTGCCTGGAAACTCCATTTTATGCCCTCATTAGCACATGACGTCATAATGTCATTGGAGTTATCGTTTAAAAATGTATAAAGTTCTATTAATTCATTGTTGGCACCGTTAAATGTAGTACCATTATCACTTACCATTTGGTTCGGTTTACCTCTCCGTGAGATGAACCTTCTAAACGCCGCTAAAAATGATTGAGTGTCGAGACCTGTAACCAACTCTATGTGAATTGCCTTTGTCGTGAAGCAAACAAATATTGAAATATAACATTTTGAAGTTATGTATCCACGTCCTCTCCAGCTTCTCATTGTAAAGGGACCCCGCATAGTCAACCCCGGTCGTAATAAATGGTAGCGACGGAGTCACACGAGACGCCGGTAAGGAACCCATTATCGGAACGGTAGTTCGTGGCTTAACTCTAAAGCAGGTTACACACTCACGCACTATCTTAGTCACCATACTCTTACCATGTATTAGCCAAAATCGTTCTCGAAGAGAAGCAAGAAGTAACTGCGGTCCTGCGTGTAGTGTAGGAGTTTCATGTGGTAAGATTGTATTATCAACTTGGTAAGTGTGTGTTTATTAGGTAAAAGTATCGGATGCTTTTTGTCGTGTGAGTAGGGTGAGTTGTCTAGCCGACCACTAACTCTAATTAGCCCATGTTCAATAAATGGTTTCAGACATAAAATATTAGACGTCTGTTGAATAGGTTTATTTTTTATTAAGGCTTGGTACTCGATAGGAAATGATTCGATTTGAACAAACATAATAATTTTATTTAAAGATTGATTTAACTCGTCCACTGTGAATGGTGACGTTATTTTATGTACCTTACTTTTTAAATTGTAAATGAATCTAAGTACATAAGCAAAAACTCGGTTTAGTCTTTCAAGTTTAGACCACTTCTCAATAATGTTATTAATAAATTTGTTTTTTGGTAGTTCGGTTAAAACATTACATAAAGTTTCACTACTTGTCTCTGGGATAGCCATAGATTCTTGTCTCGGCCAGTCACTGTTTGGTTTTGATAACCAAACCGGTCCCTGCCACCACAAGGTCGCACGGATCAACTTATCAGCTGACAGCCCCCTTGTAACAAGGTCAGCAGGATTATCACTAGAACAGACCCAGTGCCAATCGCTTACATTCGTTATTTTCTGAATATCTGATACTCTATTTTTTATAAAAGTTTATGTTTAGAAGGTTGAGATTTTATCCATGCCAATGCGACATTTGAATCAGACCACAAATAAATGTTTGCAAGGTTAAGGTTCAGTACCCCTCGTACCTTATTAACTAGGTTAGCTAATAAGTGAGCGGCCCTTAATTCCAATCTTGGAATTGTTTCTGCCTGCTCTACTCTTGTTTTAGCACATAAAATGCGCACTAGTATATTTCCTTGTGCGTCTATAGATCGCATGTAAACAGCTGATCCGTAAGCTTGTAACGAGCTGTCCGCAAAGCCGTGCAATTCAACAGTTTCGTAATCACTGATAAGCACCTGTCTAGGTATCGTAAATGCATTATGTGCGGACAGACCACTATAAAAACATTCCCATTGTCGATACATATCTATCGATAATTTTTCATCCCAACCGGTTTTACTTTTCCATAGTTGTTGGATGAGACATTTTGCTATGATAAGAACGGGTGACAATAACCCTATAGGATCAAAAATTGCAGAGGCAATGGATAACACCTTTCTTTTGGTTAATGGGTTTGGCACTGGTTCCGTTTTGAACTTTTAAGTTAGGTTGTCACTATCACTACACCATTGTAACCCGAGTATTTTGTGTGTATCGTGATGTGAGTTTGTGAGCAATGTTTGAGTCGAATTGCTTGAGTGGTTGTTATTACCTACGACATTTAAAATTGCGTTAGAGTTGGACTTCCACTTTCGTAGGTTAAATTAAATTAGCGCCCTTTAAAATATTGCTCACTTGGACAGCTATTTTTGCTACATCCTTTTCGTTCTCGCCGTAATATAAAAAATCATCCATATTAAAATTTGATTTAATCGCCGCTGCCGCCTCAGGGTACTTAACTCGGTTCTCTGTAGCCAACTGAGATAAACAACGCGTCGCAATGTAAGGTGCGCTCTTTAATCCAAAGCTTAGCGTAGTGAGCGTATAGGTATGTAATGGGTGTGAAGGATGCTCACGCCAAAGAATGCACTGTAGGTTATGTTGGTCAGGGTTGATATAAATCATACGATACATTTTTTCGATATCGGCGCTCATGACATATTTATGTTTTCGGAATAATAAGAGATTATTTACTAACTCGTCTTGAACAATCCTACCCTTGTACTGTAAATCATTAAGTGACTTCCCATTACTAGTCTTAAATGAAGCGTCAATTACAACCCTAAGGGGTGTAGTTTTTTTTTGTAGGTTAACTATGGCATGATGAGGCAAATAATTATCTGGAATTGTGTCGTAGGATGACTCATTAGAGTCCCATATAATATCTTGGTTTAAGTTGGCTTGAATAAAGTTGCATCTTACTGACCTTGGAATTGAATCTACTTGAAATGAGCCTGAGACCACCCAACCCAATTTTGTTTTTTGCAAGGTTGGCAGCCCTACGCCTAATCGATATTGGCCATTACAAAGAAGATCATAAAATATTTCGGAACCTAGAATCATATCTACTTCGCCTCCCTCGTAAAATGTATCGTCTGCTAATTTGAATTGGTGTGGAATTTGGAAAGATTGAATATCAGAAGTATAAGTTGGTAATTTACAAATCATAGGTACAATAAAGAAACTTAAGTTGGTAGAAAATGTGGCAGTTTTTGACTGAATAGTTAGGTTACATGTATGTTTGATTTGAGTTACGCTATCATTGAAACCCAAAACTTCGATATCTATCGTCTTTCGTGGTAAGTTCAACCTTTCGAAAGTGGACTCGGTTATAAAATTAGACTGAGAACCTGAATCTAACAGAGCGCGTAAGGTATGTACCTGATTATTCGAATCAATTACATTTACCTTCGCTGTTGATAAGATAACAGCCATTTGTTGGTATTGAAACGTACTATTAGGTTGTGTAGCGTTTACGTATCTGTTATTGGTATGTAAGTTAATAGACTGCGTTGGCTGCTCATTAGTTGGTTGATAGTTAAATAAGGTTGATGGTTGTGTTTGTGTTGATGGTGCTTGTTCGCTATTTAACTGTGCTGTATTGTGAGTAGGTGATGTTATGTGTAAAAGCGTATGATGCTTGCCTTTACATGTCCTGCAGTGGCTGGCTCGGCAATTAGCTATTATGTGGTTAGCTCCTAGACAATTAACACACAGTCCCAATCTTTTAACGTTACGTATGCGTGTACCCACATTTAGAGCTAAAAATTTCGAACACTGGTTGAGATAATGTGTTTCTTTACAATAAGGACAATGATTATGAAATACCTTTGACCTCGGGGTTGTCCTGTGCGTGGTACCTTGAGCTGAAGTGGAAGTGATCACCATAGCCTTCCTGGGTGCATTATCCTTGACTTCGGCTTGCTCATTTAATTTATCCGAATCTAGGGATTCCAATAGGTCGGCACGTGATCGCAGAAATTGCTTAAACTCCTGTAACGTAGGCAATTCACGAGAGTTAGATCTTTCTTCCCATTTCCGCTGTGTAGATTTATCAAGTTTGGAACTAATTAAAAATATGAGTAGGACATCCCAGTTTTCAGTATTTAATTGCAGATTGGTTAAGGTTCTCAAGTGCCTGGAAATGCTATCAACTAAGATTCTCAAGGCTGATGCCGTTGCTGGGACTTTATCAATATTAAGAAGAGCTCTCAAGTGATTAGTGACTAATATTTTAGGATTATTGTATCGTTCACAAAGTAGGGACCAAGCAACTGGGTAACTATCCTCACTATACTCCAATGAAGCTATAACGTTAAGAGCGCCGTCTGTTAAGCAGCTTCGCAAATATTTTAATTTATGAATTGGTTTCAAACTAGATTGATTAATAAGAGCATCAAACGTGTCCCTGAATTCCAGCCAGCTAGTAACATCACCATTGAAGGTTGGCAGTGTTATATCTGGGAACTTAACGGACTCACAATTCGATGTATTTGAGGTAGGTTCTTGCGGCGCCTTTTGCTGTGAACTTTCGGACATTTTAGCATTAAATTCATTCAAATATTTTTTGCTTATAGAAACATGTGTATAGTAACTGTTTTCAAATTTCTCTCTTTCCTCCAATTGAGCATTATAGTACATAAAGTTTCAATACTATCTTGTATTTTGTCAAATTCGCAAAAGGTTTCACTTATTTTATGAAGACGTAAATCTAGATCAAGATACTTTTCCGCAGTAATTGGAGAAGACAGAGATTTTACATATTTAAAAAAACTTACTCTAAGTTTGCCTTTAACAACACCGCGTAGTTTAATTAATGGTTTTACATCGGTAATATCAGCAGATTCTGCCATTTTAAATAAGAAAATTGTACTTATTCAGGTGAAAAATTTAAACTGAATTGGATGAGATAAATTTGACCTATTTGCCAGCTCACTTACAGTTCGATAGGTAGGTTATTTTGACCAGTTGGTTTCCTTTGGCTCAAAATATTCTTGAATTCCTTTGCAGGCTAGGTTAGACGACGAAAATGACGTCGCAATTTCTGTGTAAAGCTGCTACTTCCACAGTAATTCCCGGTGACCTGTAGCTTATAGGTTTGCAGAATAATCCTGTGAAGCTGCAACAGAAAAAACGTGCCACGCGGCCAAGAGGTCCGTTTGACCTATTCCCGACCCGGGCTGAAGATTCCGCAACTTTCACACTCCGACTCTACGTTATGTTCAATTCGTTTTAGAAGATTCTCTTTCAGTCGCTCGGAACTGCAAATTCTTCAAAATTTCGGGGTCCCAAAGTTAATTTGACTACTAGGTTACGGGATTTAGGTTAAAGAGATACGGAAAACACACCATCTTGATGGACAGATTTTATTCGATTGTTTTACAAAACAAAAGTCTAGTACTATTCGAAATTAGCTTTTTAAATCCAGTGCCATTTAGAAACTACGTTTGAAAGGAGGTTAGAAGTGTTTTATGATGACCAGTAATTTGGTCTAACAGTCAACTCAAACGATGAGATAGATGTCACTACCAATTAGTAAATATAAAAAGGTCTAGATGGCGCTGCTGTGTTAACAGTATTGATTATTTACATTATTTTGGTGGATAATTAGGTAATTCATCGAAATATTTTACATGTACGCTAGAGCTTGACTCAAATTTATCGATACTATTGTCGACATTTATCTTGAATGTTTCCGGAGAAATTTGATGTTATTTTACGTTTAGCGTCTCAAATGAATGTCAACTTAACAATTTGAAGAAGAAAACTGTAAGGAATCACATAACTAAGATATGTTAAAAGTCAATAATCAGGGATTGATTCATCAGAATGTAAATGTTTATTCAGATTTTGTTTACTTGTTCTTTTTCACTTACTGCCATTGATAAGCTCACACGGCACAGCAGATGACAAGGGAAAATCTTTTGAAGAAATAAATAAAGAAAACTAATTAACAATGGCTGTATTTACTGACCGGGCACATTTATCTGCCCACTGTTATAGTTGTAAGAAGTGAGGGCGGTTTGGTATGCCGCAAAGTAGGTGCATAATCTCGAGATAAAAACAGTGTGACAGTAAATATTATTTTCCAAACGACAAACTGCAATTATTATCGATAGTCTAAAAATGTTAAAGGTACGTCACTAGTTAACACACACATTGACAAATCAAAACTGGTCACGCATTATCGGGCTGTCAGTGGATCTACGTGTATCCTATATCAATGATTAAATCAATGGTATTTATTGAAAAATATAGAATTCCTACTTAAGACATGGCAGAATGATCTCAGACCTTAGCCGATTCTGAAAGGGACAACATTCTAAGACAAAATAACAAAAAAAAAAGGAACAATAAAAAGACGTCGACGAGTGACGAGTGTCAACTGTCATTGGGAGTGGTACTGGGTTGGGTGAACTTGGGTGAAGTTGGGTGTCATTTTCTTAATAATTGGTTGTTTGTTAGTTATAGTCAGATTGAGATTTAATTTTTGTTGTTGTAAGCAAATAAAATTGATGTTCAATCAATGTAATATCACTGTTTCTTCAGTAAAATATTAATTTACTTATTTTATTGACAAAAGTGTTTAAATTGTTATGGCTTATACCGAGAAGGTTTCCATAAGTGGTACCGCGCTATCGTTTTTATTGTACGAATGTGTAAATTCGGTGAATAGCCAGGTAAAGCTAAACTTAGATCCGATTACTTATTCTATAACAATTCCTCCCTTAATTTTTAAAAGATAATTACTATACCATAATTTTCCAGGAGGGGTTTTTGATTGGAGATGTGACTTCAGTTATAACCAACCACATATCAGATTCACAAAGTGAAAACGCACGTTTAGACACACAAATAGTGATACGAACAGTGCTACCGTTACCTTCTGTTTCTTTATTTTACTTCCCAACAGGCAGGATAAAAGAGGATGTATTATCTGGCTTCTTATCAAACAGTGCCAGTGAGATTGTAGGGTGGTATAAATATCGAAAAAATACTAATATCAAGCCTACTTTTAGAGACAAATTAATATCTAAAGGATTGCAGAAATATTTTGAAAAGTACCATGGTAAGAAAAATTTTGTCACCTGCAATTTGTCTAACAAAACATCATCAACAGGATCAACACATACATACACATACCGGTTTGGAAAAATAAATTGCTTTGACATGTATGAGTATATAGAGGATGTAACAGCTAATCTTGGTGAAAAACTTTCTGGTTATAAGAAAGCTAACCACTTATCTGCAAATAGTGTCTTCAACAAAGTAATTAAAGAAAGCAATGTTCAAAGTAACAGTTCTAGTGATGCAATATTACACATCCAAGAAGCTGTAGATGTGAGGCTAATGAAAGAAGCCAAATTTGCTGCAAAAAATGAAAATACTATAAGAGAGTTAGAAGCAGAAATCAAACAGATGAGTGCTATATTGTCTGATAAGCATTCCATGGAACTCCAAGCTGCATATAATAAGATAGTTGAAGAAAAATTCATGACACGAGAATTAGAAATGGCTGAAGCATGCACTAAAGCATTGAAAACTCCTCCTGATGTAGATATTTTAAATGTTCCTAATATTCTAATGAACAGCAACCATCTATCAGATAGCGAAAATTCAGTACAATTGGTGGAAAATGAGTCAAATGAAAGAAGCCCTAGCCCTGTCCTGCAGCCTTCAAGCTCGTCAAAGCCAGTTTTAAATTATGCTGCAGCTTTAAAAAACAAATCTGAAATAGCATCAACAAGTGTAAGTATTTGAGAGTACTAACCTCAGTAATGAGTTAATGACTAACTAACATATTTAGGGTCTGAAACCTTTTAGAAATGTTTCGTTTAGAGTTTCTTAAAGTAGTTTTTAAATAGAAAACAGGTTAAAGCTCATATAAATATTAATACATAATGGGAACCAAATTAATCAATATTATACCTTTTAATAATTTATTTAATTGCAGTAAATCCTGTTAAGTGTTACGATTTATGTGTTCAAGTACAACATTAAAGTTTAGAATCCTCAATAGTTAACTGTTTTAATTTTTTTACAGAAAGCTAACGTCTTCAATGAAGATCTGATCACTTTTGATGTTGAAGAGAAACATATGAAAAAAGCTATTGTAATAAATGATGATGTTAAATGTTTAGGTGATAGTTCACCAGAATATTAACAAGTGCCTTACATATTGGAATATTATTAAGTTACCATATTAAGTTAAAATATAATTGTATTACCATTCTTTTAAGTAAAACTCACCCTTTACATTGTAACATACATTCATATCCTTTTAACAGCAACAAATTACCTGAGCAACCTATAAATAATGTAAGAAATATATACTAAAACTTAAATGCACATAGTAAATACCGACCGAAGAGACCGAAGTTCAATGAGACCAAAATAGTATTTGAATAATAATTGTGATTTGAACAGATTGTAAATATCTTGCTTTGTTCCTTTACAAAATTCCCATAAATAATGAATTTCACTCTTATTAGGAAACTGCTGACCCTAATTAGAAGTTTGGCACCATTTCATAATATTTTTTAGGCATTACTTTTGACAAATTTCCACGAAAATTATTTAACAGTGTGGACCACAAGATTTTTACCTATCGGTGTAGAAAATTGAAGATCGCATTAAAGTAAACTTGAACAAAAGCTTTATTAGTGCACCATATACCATCATGATTATCGTTGATTCTTTGTTTGGCACTGTTCTGTGTTTCACAGCCAGGTACATTTTGGAAATAATGATGTTCCTCTGCCTGTGATAAACTGGGAAAAGGCATAAATGTTACTGTATTGACCAGTGAACGTACAGTGACCGTAAATAGTAATTTACGGATGGCGATCCATTGCCATCCTTATTTGTGTTATAAATGCAAATGAAAGTTTGTTTGTAATGCTTTTACGCGAAAACTACTCCGATCATAATGAAACTTTGTACAAGTATTCTTGGAGGTATAAAAGTAACACAGGCTATTTGGTGGTCACATTTAAGTTTAAAGGGGTAGAGATTCATTGTGAATATAAATACGAAAGTTTGGATGGATGTATGTTAGTTAGTCACATCGAAAGGCTCAATAGATGCTAGATGAGGCACAGAAATATTATATATATATTGACTGAAGTAGCAATGACATACGGCTACTTTTATCCCGAAAAAACAAAACTCCCCACGAATAGTTTCTAATAAGAACCTAAGACCCCGAGAGGTCATGGCCCGGTACATATTATCTTACAGTTTACAATTTAAAAAATAAACCTCTCTCTACATTACAAACGCAAAAGTGTCGGTAACAGTTTTCATCGTTCAAACCGCTACACCGATTAAGATGATATTTGATGCAGAGATAAAACCATGGGAAGGTCAAAGGGTTTCTTTTTTCTCTGGTAGTGGTGAAAGTTCGTAAGCACTTTCACCACTACCAGAGAAAAAAGAACAAAGCAGAGCCGAGCGAAAAAGTACCTAAGGCCAAACTAAATTTGATTCATGGTACCTTAAAATAATTCTAAGCATGGCACTAAAGCATATGTGCATCTTTCTTTAGATTTGTCAATTTTGACTTTTTTTTTTTTTTATAAAAACAAAAGAAGGGCACAGTCGCCTGCACATCAGTTTTACATTTTCTTTGAAAGCTCTGTGCGAGTTTATTTGTATTTCGAAGACGTAAAGATGTGCATCTTTATTGTACGGGGGGCCAAGAAAGTGGTAAGTATACCAGTTTTGACAAAATTACATGTGTCAGTAGGGACTATGACGTTTTAGAGCGAACGCTAAAACTCGCGCGGGCGCACGCTCGTTTGTCTATAATGAAAAAGAGTATGAGCAGCGCAGGCGCGTGCGACGGAGCGCGGGCGCGGGCGGCAGGCACACGGCGCGGCGCGGGCGTACGCGACGGCCGTCCTCTCGCGCGTTTGTTTCTACAAATCGAAATCAGTCAAGCGCCGCCGCACGCCACGGTCACACGTAGGGCATGCTCCCGGGGAATCCCGGTACCAGGATGAATAGACAGAACCGGTACCCGACAGACAGAACCGGTACCCGACAGACATATCCCCGGTATTCCCGGTTCTTTTTTAATTATCAATAAAGTCAATTATATCTTAATATAAAATGGCCACGTTGATTCAATTGTGGAAACAATTCGATTATGTTTTCTATAAATAAAACAAATCTTAACTTGAACGCAGACGTTTTATTATTTGTCGTTTATTCAATAGCTTATCCACTTGCCACGAAACGTGAATAATTGTTTTGTACAATTCATATATTATGTAGTTGATAATTTATTGGTATAAAATACATTCTAATTGAGGTGAGAGGCCTAAACAACAAAATAAAGTTTTATGTTAACAATAAAATACCTAGTTAAATATAAAATTCAGGCAAGAATTTTTAAATCGGCTTTATACCCTTATGATAAATTAATATTAATCCCTCAACCCCCAGGCGGCACGCGCGTGCCGCGATAACAATTGATTTCAATTGTGTCTGGAATAACTCACGATCGAGGGACTAAAACTCGAAAAAAAAAAAGGTAAACTCGAACCCACAACCTTCCGCTTACCGGGCGACTACTCCGACCATTAAGCTACCGAAATATTCTAAAGTCTGTAGCTCAATGGTCAGTACAGAAGCCAAGTGTAAGCGGAAGGTTTGGGTTCGACTCCCACTTAAAGCAGTCGACATTTTTATTCCAAGATTTGTTTTTTTGGCACTTGAAACATCATTGCTTTTAAAAATACTTATATATTTAAATAAGTTAACAAAACAATAAATTTAAAACAGTTAACAAAACAATAAATTCCAAAGATTTGTGTGCGTTCGCCCAGCAAAAAGTATCGCCTATTCGAAAATTGGATGATGCAGATAATTAGTGCCTTATATCGTGTAAATGTGCCCGAAATTTTATATTTGTGCGTCCAACAGCTTCAGAGTTATTTAAGAAAAACGGATTCAGCTGCACGAAGTTCGCCCAGCAAAAGATCAATGCCCACTTTCCATACATTTGAAAACCTCATAATGAAAGTTTATGTATAGACCGCAAGTATAGCAGGAATACTGCGTGCTAGATTAGGGAATAATTCCCTGTTTTCACTTTTACCAGTTAAACGCCAAGAATTTAAAAAAATACGAATTACTACTTTATAGGTTAGGATTTGCCGCGGCCATATTATCGTCAAAAATATCTATGGAAATATGCCGGCAGTA
This sequence comes from Anania crocealis, assembly GCA_949315895.1. Classification (NCBI taxonomy): domain Eukaryota; kingdom Metazoa; phylum Arthropoda; class Insecta; order Lepidoptera; family Crambidae; genus Anania; species Anania crocealis. The sequence continues at coordinate 10,244,053 of OX438862.1, forward strand.
CCTACCTAGTGTTTAAAAGTTAATTAACTATAACTTTGAATCATTCGACCTATTGATTACAGAGAACTTCCACTAAGGTAAATATGTATGTTTGTAAAGTGCCAAAGAGTGTGTAGGTGTTTAGTACACAAAGAGATGCAAACGCAAAACGAAAGAGACTGCGCCGATTCGAATATGACAGGCGGCTGTCAAACGTCAAAAAAAATCCGTTTCACTCTATTAGAATAATTAAACGTAAACTTATTTACTACTGATAATGTTCGTATTATTTGTAATAATGGACTTCAATAAATCTTTATATTAATTTAATATAGAAAGTATAAAGTACTAAAAATAAAACAATAAGTAATAAAACTAGTTTAAATAGATAAAGTCAGTCTCCAGTCGGCACTCGTCAGTAACTAAAATGGAACGTAACAACTGTACAACAAACGTTCAAAAACTATATTTTAATTTTTTAAGAAGTTTAGAAGAATATCAAAAATCTTTTTTTCCTGCGTTTCTGATTAATAAAAGATAAGCGTAATGAGTTTACAATAAAAAAAGCTATAATAATTTTAAGATTTGTTTCATTTCTATACATACTCAGGTGAAAAATAGGCATTGTTCTTTTTTTTAATTGATGGGTCTAGCTGTATTTTTAATATGTAAAAAGGTAGCTTAAATACGAGTATAAATGTGCCGTCAAAAATCATGTATGTATACCTACCCATTACTTTAGACAATAACGATAAAAAACCATTCGAAATATTTTTGGTAGATTATCCGACCAAATTGTAGTGAACATTAAAAAGCGGCCGCACGATACTTCAAACTATCCTTCCTCACTTGATGCCGTAACGAAATTGAAATTGTACAGATGCGTACAGAATTGTTAAGTTGGAAAATAGTTTATATGAGGGACATGAAATAAAATGTGAATTGTTTTTTTTTGTAATACACTATAATTTGTAAATTATTATTGAAAATATATTTGTCGACCTTGAGATTACAATGAATGAATGATTTTGCACCATAAATCTATACCTACATAGCTTGATAGCTTGATGTGCCGTTGACAGTATATTTGGTTCTTTTTAGTTGGTACCTAAGTTATGTTTAGGAATTACGTTACACTTGCATTTTTTATTTATTTGTAATGTTAATTTATTTGTTCATGTTTTAATCATCTCAAAGGCGCAGATAGCACCTAACCATATTCATTGTTCATTGTATACAAAAAATAAATCAACATAAAAATAACCAATATTGTATTGTTATCTCCTTTTATCCAAATTGCGTTACTAAACTAAAAAACACAAATATAAAAAATCTTGACTTCCAACAACCTTTCGCTTTCCGGGCGACTGATCTAAACATTGAGGGACCACGATATTAGTTTTTTGTGTTGAAGAATTTGTTAGAGGTTGTTTTATCATTGTTTTGATTACGTACCTCCAACATTAAGACATTTATTTCTCAAAGCAGAATATTACAATTCACTTACATGAGAAACACTAGATTAATAGTAAATCAATTGACACATAGGAAACGAGAACAGAACATAGCGACACATTTTTAGAAAAAATAGGTTCCTAATTTACTTACATTTTACAGTGTTTAGTTTAAAAAACAATCACTTAGCCAAAAAACAAAAAATTATCCATACTTTATTTATGTAATTTTGTGGGTATTCTGTTAAATAAAAATGAGTAAATGCACAACAGCGCGTCGTCCGTGGTGACTGTTGAATGCAAGGTCCATATTAAGTATCGATTTTCTTGATAGCAATTGTATAGACATTAATACGCTCTCACAATCATTTTAAGATAAAAACCATACATTGAAGTGAAACTATTTTATGGATTAATTCGCGATTAACTCACATTCAAACTGCTTACAGGTTAAATGTATCGTATTTGCGTAAATAAAAGAATTTTTTTTGTAACAATATTATTTAAACATTTATAATTAATTAATCTTCATAATATGAAATTTCTTTTTTTTTTTAAATAAGCGAAACGATTGTATTTCTTTAACGTCTTTAGGGAGGTTGTTATATATTTTAGCATTTGGTTCGTGGGCTATACAAACAGATATTGTTAGCATTCCTCGTCTTTCGGATTTGAAACTGAGATTTCTTAGTGAAAACTATTTGGGAGTGTGTATCTTTAGTGAGTATCTTTCTAATTAGTATACATGATGTGTGGAGTTTATACATTTGAGTTACAGTCAATAATCCAGTCTTTTGAAAAACAGTTACCGTTGGGGTCAAGTAATTATAATGAAAAAGTAATTTAATTATTTTGTTCTGGGCAATCTGTATTTTTTGATATTACTTTTGGCGGCCGAGCCCCAAACCTCTATTAAATAGGTCAAATGTGATTTTATAAGAGAATTGTATATAGTATATTTAACAGACCTGGGAAAGCACCGGACAGCACCTCGCAGTACGCCCATAATTTTGATAATTTAGATTGAGTTTTTTGTAATTGTGGTATCCAGGTCAAGTGACTGTCTAATATAAGTCCCAGGTATTTTTCAGTTTAGACTTTTGTTAGAGGTTCATTATTAACGTGTAAGGGTGGGTGATCTATGATTTTTTTATTTTTTGCCTTAAATATCATAAAATTTGTTTTACCGGCGTTAATAGTTAATAAGTTATATTGAAGCCAAGTATGTAGATTATTAAGGTCATCTTGGGCTTGTTTAATGATTGATTGGATTTCATTCCAAAAATAAAAAAGGCAAGTGTCATCGGCGTAAAGTGTTATGTCTCCAGCCAGCCCCAAGCTCTGTATATCATTTACATATATTAAGAAAAGTAGGGGACCAAGGATAGAGCCTTGCGGCACTCCAAATGTAATTGGTTCAGGATTGCATTTAACTTCACCAATTTTACCTATTTGATATCTATTAGAAAGATACGACTCTAGGATGTTGTATGCAGAATTCCGATTCCGATTTCAGATAGCTTTTGAAGAAGTAGTTTGTGACTTATGGTATATTAAGATTTGTAAACAGAAATAAATCAATGAAATACAAAATAAATTTAGTAAAACTAAACAAAAGTATAAAACCACAAGTTTAGTTTGGTTTAGTAGGTAGAACGATGCGATCCTCAGTTCCTCGCTATCGATCTCAGCGAAACAAATATACTGTCAAGCTATCAAGCTATGTAGGTATAGATTTATGGTGCAAAATAATTCATTCATTATAATCTCATAAGGTCGACAAATTTATTTTCAATAATAAATTAGTAATTATAGAGTATTTAAAAAAAAATCACATTTTATTTCATGTCCCTAATATAACTTATTTTCCAACTTAACAATTCTGTACGCATCTGTACTATTTAAATTTCGTTACAATGCCATCAAGTGAGGAAGGATAGGTCGATGTATCGTGCGGCCGCTTTTTAAACAATTTGGTCGGATAATCTACCAAAAATATTTCGAATGGTTTTTTATCGTTATTGTCTAAAGTAATGGGCATACATATGATTTTTTTGCATACGTATTCTTAAAACAGCGCACATATTATTGTAGAAGCGTGTAATAAGCTAGCTCACAGAAAAGTAGTGTTTTCGTATTCTAAGTAATTTCACTCAAGATAACCTCAAAAAAAGACAATCGTTAAGAACTCGGCAATGATATGTAGAAGGCCGGCGAAACTTCACAGGATCATGTGAATATATAATGGGTATCACTCGGCACTAACGCGAAGTCCTTGGTCTTGTTCGTTCGAGAGCCAGAGCATTTTTCCATTTTTTTGAAAAAAAAGAATAGATACTGAACCATGCTAGTCATGTTAATGAAAATTGCGGCACAAATATGCACAAATTTACTGTATCTGTATACAAAAAATCATGAGTGTGCGTTCAACCGTTTCCGATATACAGCTATTACCGAAACGTTCGCCCAGCAAAAAACTAAATAAGTCTGAAATCTTAAGAGGCACAAATTTGGCTTTCACGGCACATTTATACTCGTATTTAAGCTAACTTTTTGCATATTTAATATACAGCTAGACCCATCAATTAAAAAAAAAATTGCTAGGCGAACGTTCGTGCAGCAGAATCAGTTTTTCTTAAATAACTCTGAAGCTGTTGGACGCACAAATATAAAATTTCGGGCACATTTACACGATATAAGGCACTAATTATCTGCATCATCCAATTTTCGAATAGGCGATACTTTTTACTGAGAGAACGAACACAAAGATTTGTTTTTTTTAAACGCCTTTCGATATACTCATAATATCTTAAAATAAGTCCATGCAGTTATCTAGCCACTAGTGCATATACGGATGCTATGAATTTATTAACTTTTAAAAGAAGGTTATGAATAAAATAATAAGGAAATCCGAGTAAAATCATCTTGTGCGTTTAGAATGCCGCAGGACATCAAGGAACTGTACTTACATGCATTGATGTTATATATAAAAATCTACATCCACAATCAGCGTCAAAACAGTGTCCCAACTAAATGTGCGCCCCTTTGACATAAGGGTGCACTTGTAGTACACACGGCGGCACATCAGACTATACATGTTGACCTTGAGACCGCCTTTATGCCTTACGCAATAAAAGCTGTTATCGCAGTTCAACTGTTTAACTTGATGTGCTGTCGAGTGTACATCCTATGTCAATCGAATAGATACAACATGTCACAAATATCCATACTATTGCATGTCAAAAACATTTGGCCGGGTTTCTGACATAAAATAAACTGCAATCATTAAATCGAGGACAGTTTTAGATGTCATTTTTGCATCAGACTGTGCATCTTTCTTATTATGGTGTAAAATTATTATACAACGTGTTCCTTTTGATATCCCATAACTCTTAGGTTATGTTCTACAGGTAAAAATAATATAAAACGCCCTAGAACATGTGCTTCAAAAATCAATAGTTTCGAATATAACATCAATATTAGTTAAATTTGTTAAAAAAATGTAACCAGTATGGCGAATCCTTAGTTTTGCGAGACGTTGGCAAACTTACACTAAAGTGTAGTAGTAAAGTAGCAACATTGACGTGTATGGGTGTTTCATTGATAAGTAGGTACGAGTAAATTGTTTTCATTCAAAAGTTCATTCATAACAAGGTAAGGGTGTTTTACAAAAAACAGTCGTGACTTTTTAGAATTATTTTGTATGAAAAAATTAAACAAAAAAATTAATAACTGAAAAATAATTCATATGCAATTTGATTTTTTACCATGGTCTGTTTAATACCCTAGAGTTATGGGAAATCAATAGGAACACGTTGTATAGATATTATTGTAGGACATGTTCTCCACGCGTAAGAAGTGGCAGACAACAGCTAGTTTAATATATTATTTTGATGGGTGTTAAGATAATTGTAATGAATACTGTAGTGTTCTACATTGTCAAATAAACATATTACCAGTATGTGGTCTACTGCTATATAACACATTACTGAAATACATGACAATAATAATAATTATCCATACAAATAATCACTAACATTACTGAGAGACTGTTTAATAGAAACTAGTCAATTCAGAAAGTTATTTTTATGAATATGTTTGCTGTCAAAGAAGTCAGCTTTTTGCTACTCGATCTACTTCCTAATGATATAAACATAAACAATTTTAAAGTAGATCAGCCGCAACAGCAGGGTTGTCACCCGCTAGTTCTTGGACGGAGTGAGCGAGTCGACGAGCTTGCTGCACGGCCGTCGACGCTGGCAGCAACCCTAGGTGGACGCAAATCAGCTCCTTCATGCTGACTCCTTGGCTGTCATTTGGAAACGCTTGTTCCATGAGCTGCCTATAAAAGAATTGTTAAAAATACGATTGTTAAAATATAAAAGGCTTAGGTGGAATCAGAACACACAATCGTTCCATTGGCTAAAATCAATAGACTACATTGAAAGTTGAAACTTAACAATACCCTCCCAAAAGATTACACACGCCTACGCACGCACACACACACACACACGCTCACATACACACTAACACTCACGCACCCCGCGGCGCTCCCACCACGCGACGCAGCACGCGCGCAGGGCTCGCGACAGAGAGGCTGTGTGCGTGTAAGGGCTAGTCACCTGTAGAACGTGCCCAGCGCGTCCCCGGGCGGCGGCAGCGCGCGCACGGCCGCGGGGTGCGGCGCGCGGGCGGGGCGCGCACACACCCCGCGGCGCTCCCACCACGCGACGCAGCACGCGCGCAGGGCTCGCGACAGAGAGGCTGCGTGCGTGTAAGGGCTAGTCACCTGTAGAACGTGCCCAGCGCGTCCCCGGGCGGCGGCAGCGCGCGCACGGCGGCGGGGTGCGGCGCGCGGGCGGGGCGCGCACACACCCCGCGGCGCTCCCACCACGCGACGCAGCACGCGCGCAGGGCTCGCGACAGAGAGGCTGCGTGCGTGTAAGGGCTAGTCACCTGTAGAACGTGCCCAGCGCGTCCCCGGGCGGCGGCAGCGCGCGCACGGCGGCGGGGTGCGGCGCGCGGGCGGGGCGCGCACACACCCCGCGGCGCTCCCACCACGCGACGCAGCACGCGTGCAGGGCTCCGCGACGCCACGTCGCCGCGGTGTAGCCCTCGCGGATCACGGAGAAACTGCGCGCGATTATGCTACGGACCTGCTTGGAACATTTGGATTATCTATCTAACTCTGCCTTTTTCTATTTTTACGACTTTTTTCAAGCCCGGATCGCGGTTAAAGTCGTACAAACCCAATAGACTTGTTTAAAACAATTAAATTCATTAATAAGCAGAATATCTTATTCAAGTGCGTGAGAGTATTTCAGCAATTCAGGTATTCTATACAATACCTAGGTATACTTTATTTGATATTTTAGCAACTTAATTGCACTTATAATATCAGTATATAAACTTTTGTCTCAGGCGGGACTCGAACGAGGAGAGGAGATGCGGGTTCGAGTCCCGCCTGAGACAAAATTTTTCAAGTTTATATACTGATAATACCTAGGTATACCTAGGGCGTCTAGGCAATGTATGATATCAAGAATGAAGATAAAAGAATAGTCGTGTGTTCATCATCCTGTTAATCAGACGCACTTTTGGCATTTAAGTTTCATTGCATATCACAGAACTTTCGATGGCGGGGCTTTGTTTGTGTTTGGCCTCAAGAGGTTGATTTTGTGTCTGAACTGGATCTACTATTTCCGGCTCGTATCCTCCTTCCCTGCTATCGTCTTTTACACACATTGCCGGCTCAGCGTCTTCGGTATTGTATAGAATGCCTAAGGCAATGTATAAAACGAAAAATGTTTCATACATTATATCTTAATGTTTTAGGTATTCTATACATGGCCCAGGTATTGTATAGAATTGAGTATTATACAGATTGCCGGTAAAATATTAATTATTATTTAATTTGCACTGAAATAAGGTTCAATTTATGTACCTGCAGATATAGGCATCTAGAATTCTCAGTTAGTATGCAATCGATTTGTAAGTTATTTAATAACTATGTTATAGGCTTTTTTATTATTATTATTTATTTGTCCTCTTACAGTTACTAGAATTAATAAACTGTTTTCTACACAACACGCCTGTTGACGTTATTATAATAAAACTTCTGTTGTCTAGTTCTGTACAGCGGAGTGTGTTCACTGTACGATCTCGGCCAATAGCAGGGGGTGCCACTCCGCATTTTAGGGATGCCTCCCGGGCGGGCGTATTAGGTTGTCGCTCGGCTTCTATCTAGCTCGCACGCTAGTATCTTTTTTGACATTTTTGTAACAAACAATGACGTCTAAACCATCTTCTTATCCGTTTAAAGGATACTGTTGCGTTTACTTGTGTAATTTACTACCTCAAACCCCTAGGAACCCTGTGCTCCTGGTTTTGAGACAGCGGCGCCCAACGAAATATGAACGCTCGTATCACACGATAAGTTTCAATTTTGCGTGCAAGCAGTTAACGGTCTTAAGAGTATGTAGGCTAATTTTTATACCTTAACTGTACTTTTGTTAGAGAGTGGTTCTTCTGTAACTAGTAGTATTAGTTATTCTGTGCCAATAGTAGGTATAACGATAACTCACCGTATCTGCTGTCAGCATATCCACACAATCCGCCATGTCTGGCGCCAGGAACCTGCCGGTGGTCCGGTCTACGTAGACGAAATGCACCAGGCCGGGGAACTCTTCGACATACTTGTGCAGCGTTAGGGAACCACTGTCAGTCTCGACCGTGCGCTCGCAAACAACCCACATTAAGCGAAATAATCGTGATCTAACATTGCGTAATGGTCGATTAATTGTCTCGTAAAAATTGGGGAAAAAGGGGTGGGGGGTCTGTATTATAATTTATGTGTTAGAGACGTTGTTTTATATGAGATTTAGAGCAACATAAATGATTTTTCATAAATATCACTTTTATCCGGATTTCAGACTTAATCAGTACAATATCTGAGAAATGCGTCTCAATGTATAGAAATAGGTTAGTTTTTATAACATCAGAAATCTATAATTTGTATACATATTACAACTATCTTCAATGAAAATCTCGATGCGATAGTTCTAATTTCTTCTAAAAAAGTTGCACCTTACGAAACAATTTGAATGAATGTCATGCATGGATGCAAGCATAAAAAAAAACATTTTCAATAATGTTAACTTTACAAGTGAAGTGATCGCATACATTAGGTAGTAATTTCAGTAAAATTTTTGGTCAAAAATGTCTACGACTATTGATCTTTTTTTTAGTTTTTATTTTACCGCTATTCTTTGAACTTAATGAACTTATCTAATATATTTTTATATTTTCAATGAAAAATTGAAACAATGGTTACAATTTTTTAAAACGCTTTCGCATGAAAGTTTAAGCAACCAAAATTAATACAACATCTAAAACATAATTATGGATTTAGAAAATTATTTTGCTAATGATTTCCGCTTGTTAATATACCGGCCTAGATACCTTCACCACACTACCCGCACTAACACTGATTTGAGGAAGCGCACCTGCACCACACTAACACTGATTGAGCAAGCACTATTTCATGCAGGAAAACCACCCGCCCTCCCTCAAAAATGCATGCAGTACAGTTAATGCCATTATTAGTACCCAACACCGATACAATAGGCGGTTTTCCTGCATGAAATAGTGCTTGCTCAATCAGTGTTAGTGTGGTGCAGGTGCTTCCTCAAATCAGTGTTAGTGCGGGTAATGTGGTGAAGGTATCTAGGCCGGTATATTAACAAGAGTAAAACAATAGCAAAATAATTTTCTAAATCCATAATTAGTTATGGATTTCCGCAAAGTAACGCCTGAGTCTATTAATTTTATCTAAAACATAAACAATTACACTGCTTTTTGTAGCAGTGATGGGTGTACTATACAAACATGAAAACTTTACCACAGCATCTTATAATCAAATACAAAGTTTATGAAAAGGATATGATCCAAGACTGAAGTATCTCATTGCCTTCACCCGTAGAAACTCGACGTACGGTTCCAATATGGTTCTCAAGTCCTTCAATGGTTGTTCTAGCTTGAGGCTAGGTATGTCTGGCTTAAGTTGTTCAATGACTGCCTCGAGCGCTGTATGCATCGCTGTAGCGGCCGTCTCCGGCGTCAAGGGCGTGGTCGTAGTGCACGACTTGCGTAGCTCTAGCATACGCGACGTAACTCGTGCGCATAGGTTAGAGTTGCCTTTGCCTTTGCGCAAAGCATCTGTTGTCTATAATATTAAATAGAATTAGGTACTTATACCTATACTTTTTTTTAAATTTAATATGCTTGACACAATACCATGAGACACAATATTTCAACTTAATCCAAAGATGAAATTTGCATAAATAATAATGCAAAACATACCGTTTACGTCAAACTTATAGTAGGTACTGGAGCATCTTAAAGTCGTTGACATAAGCGCGAGTTGTAACAAAAACGTACAACCTAATGTGCAGGCCACTGTACAACCATTTACAACTATACCTTCTTTAATGCAGATTCCAAAGAGTCTAGTGTTGCAGGAAGCAATTCCAAGTTTCTTTGTAATAATAGTCTTCTCAAATTAGATAAAACTTGACTCGACATTTGTACAGCAATACCAACTTCTCTGTAAAAAGATTTAAAAAATAGGTAGTAATAATAAAAATAGAAAAAAATTTTTTGATATGCTTTAAGTATATCTAGTTTACCTCAAATCCATGTCAATAAGGGCTACAAAAGTGACCCTAGGAGCCACTTCTGCCAAGTGCATTGAATAAGGTGCACAGGGACTGCATGATGCTCCAGCACATAGATTTACAATTGCACTGTTTTCCTCAGACAACCCTGTCCGAAAAAAAAAGGTCAGCTTTACTTCTCATACTTATTATTACTATGTACAGACAACAGCAAGCACGTCAACCTACCACAAAACGTCAAACTTTTTCAATTAATATTTATCTCTACATGTTGGACTTAAAGTTAAAACTCAATTCAATGATCTTTAACTTTTTGGGTAGGTTGACATGCTGTACAATATTTTTTTCCATTTAATATTGAGTCAAAGAGGTGAAAATTATTAAGTTAAGGCAGTGAAGACATTTTTATTTACAAGTTAAACGGTATATGTATAAAAAATCAACACCTACATTTGAACAACCATTAAATACTTGTTTTATTGTGTTTGCATCCTATTGCATTATCTTACATAATAATAACACACCAAAATTTAAATATCTACAATCATGAAACATTAGTCATACAGAAATTCTTAAATTATTTCATAGAAGTGGTTTATTGTGGTGTATGTAGGTACATAGATCATGACACAATGAAATCAATTATTGACATAAATTCTAAAAGTTGCTATCTTATTCAAATAATCTAGGGAGTTGGTAGAAGTGAGGTCAACTCTATTTTTACGGCTTATAGAGGAAAACTAATTTAGACTATTGAAATAAATTATTTCGACTTATGGAGGGTTCAAATTTCAAACAAAAGCGGTTTTGGGGCTTGAAGTACCTTATTTACCAAACACTACTTTTTTTTAAGTTATAAAGATTTGTGACTTTTTGAGGTTCAACTTAAAGGTGTTCTACTGTACAATAAAAAAAAGTATTCATTACTTACATGGGAGATTAATTGAATTGTGGGAACCATTAGCACCAACATCAATGTTAGTCCAATATTCTTGAGCGGACACACACTGGTTGCTCATTAATATTAAATCAGGAGCAGATAAATCTTCACTGCCTCGACTGAAACAATTTTAAATAAAGGTATATTCCAAAGGGTAATTTATTATTCAGAGTATGTTTTCAGATTGCCAAAAGTCAAGTTAATTTATTAATTACCCACCTTGAGTACAGTGCTAAAATTTTGTCTCCTACATAAAGCATAAGATGGTAATGATGATGTGGTGAGCATTTAATGTCCTTGGCTGCTGCTTTAAGGGCATTAAGAGCTGCTGCTGTAGCACCACTTTCACCAATCATTCCACTAGCACCTGGAATAGAATCACCCTTGCCCCTGCTCTCTAAAAGTACTGATAGCCAATCCTGATAAACACATGATTGCAAACTGCAAAGAAAAAATATTGTTACAAAGTTTAACCCTAAAAACTTCACCAGTCTTCTACTTACAAAATAGGGAAGGTACTCACAGATTTATGTTTTGTCCACAAATATGCTGCACAAATGTTTTGCAATCTAATAGTTCCCTGTGAGCATCATCTACATCATCCTCACTAATGATCATGAAGAGATGGTCTAGCCACTGAAGAATAATTTAAATTATAAAATTATTACAAATAAGATAATTCTGTGTGTCTTGAGATATGAACAAACAAGATTTCAAATTGGATACATTTTATTCACTTATTGACAAACTATGAATGTAGAAATTTTAGTATGTATTTAGATACATACCTCATCAAACACAATAGTAGTGTTATCTTTGCACTGCATAGAAGAATAAGTGTTTCCAAACTGTGCAGCCATTACTCGTTGAGATGTTATGATGGGAGACAGTAACTGGGATACATTGTAACTGTCTGCTATGCCTTCATTTTGCTATAACAATAAATTTATTGACAATATTAGATAATATTTTACACTATTCTAACAACTACTCCATTTAAAAAAACAGATTTTTCTAGACTAACTAGTCTCTAGTAGAATATAGTTTATATCTAGGCTAAATTTATAAACAGATTAGTATAATATTATAGTATAAATTAATATACAGTACCTGCTCATTGAAACATTTCATGCGTTGTATAAATGTATCATCCCATTTAGAAAACAGTAAATCATTTACACTATCAAATATCAACGTTGCTTTCATTGTAATTTTTTTAAATGAATTTTGTTGTGTTTATAACAAAACAACGACAAACTTTATTTAACAACAAGTACAACCACTATAAAGTATCAACCAACCAAACCATTCAATTAAAGTCTTTAATTTGGCCTTTAAAGTCCCTTGACTTAAAATAATAATAGTCCATACTCCATAAAATATAACTGTTTTGCATTACAACAAAACAATTATTATGTGTCGGATAAAACACAGTGTTCGGTGAAGAAAGCTGTCTATGATATCTTTGCCTTATCAGTCTATGGAATAAAAACTTACCAATCGTCTCTGCTCTGTGAAAAAGTTTACCTCTTCTCTCACCAGCTGGCGCCACTTTGTACCAGACTTTGCGCGTTCTCGAAATTTCCTGTCATAGTCTTCCATCACCAGCAAGAACTTGCTGGAACACTGTGTTTTATCCGACACATAATAATTGTTTTGTTGTAATGCAAAACAGTTATATTATGTGTCTTTATAAAACACAGTGTTCGGTGGAGACCTGTTTGTTATCTGCTGGTGTCAAGCACAAACGCTATGTGATATAAATTGTAAGGATGAGACAAAGATAGAGAAAATAATCATAACTTTTAATTACTTATTTTTTACAGAACCAAAATGTTCCAAACTACTATCTTTATAATTATAATATGAGCAATGAACTAAATGATATTTAAACTTATACTGGGGAGACTCCCCTAGATCAACTTACAACTGTATTGTAATACAGTTGTAATTAAAAATTAAATACTGATAAATCTTTCATATTAATTAATTTAACTCTAATATTAGTCTTTACTAGAGAATTTAAACTAAAATCAGAAATAACATATTAAAAATCAACAACTCTTAAAATGATTAAATAGCAAGTCAGCACAAGACACACTGTGCTCACCCCTTTGTACTTCTCGACAGTAATACTTCTTAAAAGTCTGTTCACTTTTCCAATTTCCTCTTTTGAGGATTTCATCAATTGGTCTATTTTCAAGCCAACCACAGGATGCTACTGCGGATCGTATACTTCCTGGAGATGCATCTATATTTATCTCCCTAAATATAGTCTTAATCCAGTTAGCAATATTAGTTCTAGATGCTGGTTTTACTATTCCAGTAACCGAAATAAACAAACTTGTGGAATTACTTTGTGATCTTCGTTCCGATGAAAGTTGCACTAATTTTCTAATATGACCTATTGGGCATATATGTTTATCTGGATGATTAAATAAAGCCCATCCAGATTGTCTGTGAGTACCAGAATCTGTCTTAGACCCAAAAATGGGCCACAATGTGATTTTGCTTGACTCATCAAAAAAGTTGTTTTGAGATATATCTAAAAGGGTAAGGTCATGAATTCTACGACCTGAAGCAAGAAGAAGGATCAGAGCTGTTCGTCGAGAAATATCAAATAATGTGCCAGAGAATGTTGTATCTTGTAACCAGTTGAATAATAATTTTATGTCAAAAACAGGAGGCTTCTGAATAACAGGCTTTACAAGGGAAATGGCTTTTAGAATCTGATGCACAAAAAAGTTCCTAGAAAAGTTGTCTGTTGATGTTGCACAAAATGTAGAAACAGCTGACTTGTGTAATAATATGGTGCTGTATGCAAGCTTATCTTCCAAAAATAGCTTGGCTAAGAATCTCGCTACGTCATTACCTGTTGGTACTTTAGGGTCAATATTATGCATGTTGCACCAAGACATCCATCTTTTAATGGGAGCCTTATAAGTGGACAAGGTTGACTTACGCCAACTACTTTTCAATAATTCTCTCTCTTCTGTACCCCAGTGAGAAGTTTGCTCCGTCCACCCCCAACTTTCCATGCAAGGAGTGATAATTTGTTTACCTGTGGTGGGCACCGTCCTGTTGTTTGATCTACCAAGGTCTTCTGCAGATTCTTTATTTGTAGTGGGGCCTCCAGAGCTCTCGCTTGGAGGTCTGGGAACCAAAAGCATTGGGGCCACTGGGGGGCTATTAGAATAAATGTCCCCTTTGACAGATTCAAGTGTGCCAGCACTTGTGGGATCAGGTTGGGGGGTGGGAACAGCCATCCCAATTGGCAGTCCCAGGGACGACTGAAGGCGTCGCAAAAAATTGCGCACCCATCTGTTGAGTCTAAGGTTACATAGTTTGCTACGACCGCTGTACCCTTGGAGGCGAATAGGTCTACATCGGGAACGCCCCATACGTTGAATATGGCCTCCGCGGCCTGGGGCAATAGACGCCACTCGGGTACTGCTCGACCCCTGGATAGGCGGTCTGCAATCCCGTTTAGGTTTCCTGGTAGGTAACACGCTGACATTGTTATGTCCAGCTGTTCGGTCAAGTTTAGAAGCTTGGTGGTCAAATTCAGGAGGGCCAGTGACCGGGTGCCCCCTTCGTTTCTGATGTATGCCACAAGTGTTCTGTTGTCTGATTGTACTAGAATGTGAGCTCCCCTCAATTGATCTTGTTGAGTTAGAATTGAACCGTACACTGCGTACATTTCTTTCACATTGGAATGCCATCTCTTTTGAAAGGGAGTCCACTTTCCTGACAGGTACATGCCGTTTAACTGAGCGCCCCACCCTGCATCCGCTGCATCTGTGGTTAAGAAGTGTGTGACTTCTTTTCGGCGTAATGGTTTGGAACTGCATTCCACTGCTGTTAACCACCACTTTAGATCCTGGCAAACAGATTGAGGTAGAATCCTTCTCTCCCTCAGTCGTCCCTCTAGGAAATCTCTCAAAAACAATTGCATCTTGCGTGAGTGTAGACGTCCTCCGGGGACAGTCAATGTTGCAAAATTTAAAAGGCCCAATAGACTTTGAGCCTGTTTCAATGTGCATGTTAGACCTGAGGTCTCGACTTGAGATATTAATGCCTTTACCTTGTTTACTTTTTTCTGTGGTAAGGTCATTGTGTTTTTGAGAGTATTCCAGTTTATGCCTAGATATTCTAGTTCCTGGGTGGGCTTCAGACATGACTTTGAATGGTTGACATGCCATCCTAAAGTCTCTAGCAATCTCAGCGTTTCCGCAACCTGAGTGACTAGAACAGAACGGTTCTGATGACTTATCAGATAATCGTCTAAATAGACCAGGACTCGAATACCTTTGGCACGTAGGATTTCCGCAATCCAACTTGACACCGCTGAGAAAATCTGTGGTGCCGAAGAAAGGCCAAATGGTAGAGCTGTTAATTGTAGTGTTTCTTGATTGTAAACTACCCTTAGAAATCGTCTGTGACTCTCTGCTATTGGCAGGTGGAAATATGCATTCTGAAGGTCGATCTTCGCCAACCAATCGAAGCCCTGTAGGAAGTCCGCTACATCTGACTGGGAAACCAAGTGGAAATGTTTTGTTGCAACATGGGCATTGAGACGACGTAGATCGAATATGGGTCTCATTCCACCATCTGACTTTTTCACTAAAAACATCTTTGAATAGAACCCCGGATTTAAAATAGGTGGTTTCTCTAAAATCTTTTTTTCTTTGAGGTCCTTGATCATGTCTGTCATTTCCGATGTGACTTTGGTTGAGTACCTCTTCTGAACATTTTTGTAAGGGAACTGCAGTGGGGGTTTTGTCTTGAATGGTATTCTGCACTTTGTAATTACTTTTAAGATAAACTGATTTGCATTCATTTTCTGCCAAATATCTACATGTTCCTTTAGACATCCGCCACTGAAGTTCCTTTGAGCATAGTCAATTTTGTTTTGCATTTGAGTTGGAGTGTTCTGTATTGTTGGGGCGCCGAAAGGGCTTCTTTGAATTATATTTATTCTTTGGATAACTTTTAAAATTAGAATTTTTTGTATGTGAAGCTTTAGATTGTTTTTTGAATGCACTTTGTTCATGGGAATTATATGGTTTCTTTTTAGTTAAATAAGATGGAGTATTTAACCATGTCTGCGAACCTCCTAGAGACTGAATGATTGGTTGGAGAGCTTCTCGACTAAAAAGATACTCAGAGCTTGGAGGGACATTTTGTAAGGTAGCCCGTAGGTTAGTATTGCTTATTTCTTTTAAAATGCGTTCACGTCTTAATTCAATGCATTCAGCTCGCTTACCACAAATAATCTGCATAGTCACCTCTGAATTCTTAGAGATTGCAGAGCCTGGGCCGAACATTAATGAAAATTTTTCAAGTAGGTTATTGGCATTTAAATTTGTTGGGTCAGTGGACGCCCAATCTAAAATTTTTTGTAATGACTCTTGAACTAGGTGTCTCTGATGCAAGACAACATTTGATAAGCCGGCCATTAGGGTCTCGGTTGAAGCTAAATAATCTTTATTCTTATTAAAATGGCACAGTTCGTCATTGATCTTTAAGCCCATAAAACCCGGCGAAGCCATGCTTGATTGCAATGCTTTTTTATATCGAATGCCCTTCCAAGCTTGACTATCGAATTGTTGTAAGTTTTTAAGTTCTCTAAGACGCTCAGAATTAGCAAGAGGTAACACTTTATTTTCGTCATGGTCAATGTTAACATCACCAAGCGACAAGGTATTTGCCAAGCAGGGAACTGTTAAAAACTTTTCTTGAGTCTCAAGGCCCGTTTGCAAACTTGTGCTGGGCACACTATCGCATGATTGCGTTGGGGTAGGCATGTTATGCGCAATAAAATTAGAAATATAACTTACTTGGGTTATCAATGTATCGACCCGAGGGTCGTAAGAATGTGAGCGAGACCTTTTAGGGTACTTACGTCTCTTGTTTGGAGGTGGTGAAGCGAATCTCTCATCCTCCGAGGATGATGAAGAAGAATCCGATTCCGGAGAAACGGTTCGAGCCGGTCCCCCATCCGGAGCGACGGAACTCGACTTCTCGCTATCACCATTGTTCTCCATGTCACTTAAAAAGCACTTTTTACTGAGTTTTATCCGAATTTACCACTATAAATTCACTTTGAAAACTTTTGCTGATTCCGCGGCAAAAATCACAAACGCTATGACAGGAAATTTCGAGAACGCGCAAAGTCTGGTACAAAGTGGCGCCAGCTGGTGAGAGAAGAGGTAAACTTTTTCACAGAGCAGAGACGATTGGTAAGTTTTTATTCCATAGACTGATAAGGCAAAGATATCATAGACAGCTTTCTTCACCGAACACTGTGTTTTATAAAGACACATAATATACCTAGACATACCTAGCTTGATTAGAATGACAAGACAGTTCTCACTGAAAAAGACGACGTAACTTTGTACCAGCGTCACACATTTGCACACGAAAAAATATTGGTAACTGGCATGTTAAGAAATTTTTTTTATACATTGCTTTACATGTTAATCAGTTTAATTATATAAAATAGATATTTAAAGTTAAAATGATTAAAATAATCCAGTCACAAAAATTACACCTAACTTGAAAAGACATCTTTACAAGGTTACGTCATTTTTCATAATCGCTAGTGATGAGGTAAAATCGACAAATTGAAATCGACAGACTAAAAGTATTTCAAAATCAAAGTAATGTAACATAAATGTTACAAATGATTTAATGAGCATTGGTTGATGCTTAGAACATCAAATTGCAATTATTAATAGTTGACGAAAAATTTTCAAATTTATTAGATTCTATATGCATTAAAAAAAATCTAATTGATTATCATGATTGTTACAATTACTCTCATAATGATCACGACACTGACTTACTTTTAAATCTTAATATATCTGATTTTTATTTTATATGCCTTATCTGTTTTTTTTCGTTTGATCAGTCGAGTCAGTCCCATCACTAGTCACCTCAGTTTGAGTGTCATTCTAATCAAGCTAAATTTTATGGACTCTAAAGGTAGGTATTTCTAACTAGTGATGCCGATCGATAGTCGACTATCGATTGTCTATTTATAGTCTATCGATAGTCTATCGATAGTTGACGTCATATCAATAGAATCGATAGCCTATCGAATATCGATACTATCGACACTATCGATACTATCGATAGTATTAATAACTTAGATCTAGGCAATACTATTGCATGAAGGCAATACTATCGATACAATCGATAGTATTGTAGGTCACAAATATCGATATAAAACGACTATCGATAGTTTAAAACTATCGATAGTCGTTTTATTTTAGATACTATTGTTTATAAATTATTGGCATAATGGTCACTATGGAGTGCCAAGTAACAGGAAAAAATTTAGGTTTTAAGTCTGAGTGCGTAATTTACTGTGTAAAATAATTACATCTTGTATACTTTTTTAACAGTGGTGTAGGTTTTTTTTTCCTTTGGTTTTTAGTTTTTTTAGGTAGTTGCAGACGTTTATTACTAAAACTTCATTACTTCTCTTGCGGTAATGCTGTATAATTTAGTTTAACCTAAAACTCTAGGTAATACTATCGAAAAATAAGGAACTATCGATAGCTTAAAACTATCGATAGTATCGATACTATCAAGACTATCGATAGTTTACTCGCCATGAACAGTAATAGTATAGATAGTATCGATACTATCGATAGTTTGGTGATATCTAGCCATAATACTATCGATAGTATTGCAAGTCATCAATAGTATTACCCCAATTCTAACTGATTTTCGAGGTCAACTATCGATAGCGAAACTATCTAAAGTTCGGCATCACTATTTCTAACAGCTGTCAACATCATCAACAAAAACAATGCTGTAGTACGAACCATGGTATGGTACGAACTACATCGAGATCAGAGATAGTCGTAGAAGGTCGTAGTAGAATAACAGTTCTAAAATAGGCCCGTTTTGATTAGAGCAGTAGTGCTCTTGAGTATAATGTTCTGTGGATTAGAGATTGACCTGTCCAATATGACTTGATTGGGTTGTCAACTAATTAAATCAGTAACGTTAGCATCCGATTATCGATAAAAATCGATATCAGAGTTTCAATTTACTATTGTTTTTATTGATACAAGCGTACATTTACTTTACTTGAATATATTATGTAGCAAATAGAAGCAGTCCAAAAACAAAGCCAGTCCAGAGAAAAGGCAAAAATCAACGACGAGACGTTACGACGAAATAATGTTGCTATTGTAAAAGAACTTTACTCGCTTTATTTTGTGATACGAAACGATTATGAACACTACAAAATTAGAAATTGAATGTAACCGTTTGAAATGTGTAATTAGTTTAGTTCAACACTATGGTTTAAAACAAAACAGACATTATACGTAAATGTTTGTGATAATGATGAATTTATCTTTAGAAATCAAGTAATAAATCAAAGTATTTAAATTTTTTTTTACTTTTAACTTGTAATTTTTTTGTGTTATCCTTTTATGTATTTTTGTAGTTGTCGTCCTAAATTACGTTCTATGGTCATGATAAGCTGTCAAAACGGGCTTTTTAGATCTCAGCATAAACCTACACTTAAGCTGGACTGTGCAGTATCTAAAAAAAAACGAGCCGAGAGAGAGATTCGAAAGTAGAAGTGCCTCCTTTTCTAATACGGTGTCCATAAAATATTATCTTCTCGGATAGCCTTACTGGATTGATAAATACTTATTGTATTAAAACTATCTAAAACGGATTTTAAGCACTAATAGTCACCTGCTAGCCCATGCTATTTATCTTAATTTAATTAGGTATGTTCTTTACTATTGTGGAATAGGAGAGTTACAGTGGATCGTTAAGTTGAAGTGCTAGTAGACTCGTTTAGGACCGAATCGGAGCAAAGGAAATAAAACAAGAAATTATTGACAAAAAATTTACCTATTAGAAATTTAAACATTATTAAATGAAATTATTATATGCAGCCGTTGTCGCATCGTCAGTTTTTTCCTCGTCATTTTAAGAGTATCTTTGTTGGGGTACGTTTTTAATCTTAAGCTTAATTATCTGTTTGCGATACTTTTAATTAGTTCGTGTCTTGATTCAGTAGTGAGAGATTGTACTGGATGATGAGGAATATCATTTAAGCGAGGATAAATTGATATTTTTTCGAAAAATTTTGTTGTTATTGGTAGGTAACAAATTATTTTTTGCCAGGTTCCTTTCCACTTTCCAGCAACAGATTCATCTTTAGGCATCCTGTACAGCAATAAAATACACATAGAGTAAAATCTGACTAAATAATTGGAAAAATGCTTGACTCACACTATGAGGTTGCAGGTTCATGTCCCAGCAGTGGCTTAAACTAATGATTTTTAAATAGTATTTAAATTCATGTTTGTATCATAAATAATCATCATACTACACAATAATATTACACATTTTGAGGATTAATTAATAAGCTATCATTATTAAACATCAATCATCAAAATATTCAATTTTAGACAGTGAAAAAAAAACCCGGCCATTTCTAAATTAAAAAAACTTATTATCATAAATTACTTATAGCGTGGACAACCTTCACCATAAAATACTTGCTGGACAAGAACACACTACTATTTTAGTTATCTCCTTGGCTCGTTTTCGTACTTTTCCATTTGGCAGAGAAAAAATAATCTTAGCGCTATTGTTTTAGAGTGCACATTTGGAAATATGAGATATAGAAGTACTCGATCCAGGTTAATATTTAAATCCGTGGATCTCACCGACTATAGTTCTTGATTGACAGCTATGATTGTCAGTGACACTTTTTCCCAGTATATCGACAGAGAGTGACACCACTGAACAAGTAATCTTTTTTTTGTTATTCGTTCCTTTTGGAACCGGCTAAGGTCTAAGCTAAACCACCCATACATTTCAATGAGTTAGATTTATTTAGTACGCTTAAGGAAAGTATTTATGTTTTTTTATGTATTTGCTAGCGGAACCCGCGAACTACGTATCGCTTTTGATTTTGACGTGTTAAATGTCATTGTCATCAAATATGGCGGGGTTGGAAATTTGTATGAAGAAAAACAGTTTCCTATTAGTTATTTTTACCTTAAATTTTCAACGGTTTTAATAGTTGTTTGTTATCCTATTCCCGACGAATACAAATTCAAAAACACAAAAATCATAAAAATCGGTTTAGCCTTTCTCGAGTTATAAGTGGTGTAACTAACACGACTTTCTTTTATTTATATACTAACGGAGTTTAGCGGACCCCGCAAACTTCGTATCGCCTCCGAATAGTATTTGGTTTTGACGTCATAAATGTCATTGTTGTCAAATATGGGTTGGAAAGGAGACTGAGCGAAAGTGGTCCATGAATCAATACCGATACTGTTGTTGTATTTATGTGGGGATACCTTAGCTACATCCATGTGCGAAGTTGCATCGAAATCTGACCCTGCAATATGGAGAAAAAAAAAAAATTTTTTAAAATATGGTTTGCTGCAGTTTTTGTTTGAAAAACGTTTAAGTCATTAACATTTAAGTGTATTTCTCTACTAGAAAATACAATTCACTTAGGGAGAACTGATTTTCCTTTTAAAAACTTATTTTTGTGTTATTTTTACTGGTTAACTAACTATCTAAACACCTGTCCCCGGTGTTTGCTATACCTGTTTTGAACAATAGAAATGAAAGAACAATAGTGAGCGGACGTCGACAGTAATAGATAAAAGCCATAGGCATTATTGCTATCTCTGTTGCACTTATGCTCCCTCCCCCCTTCCCCTCTCTGTACCTTAGCTGGCAATTGCCAGATATTACAATGCGCGCGGGCGCAGTCTTTCGACGTTTCTCGTAAGTACTGTGTGCTTTTTGTGTTTTCTTTCCTACAACGCTGAATTGTTTATGTTTATTTGACTACTGATTTTGCCTTACGATTTAAACAGTGCGCGATATTTTGGACATCTGATTCCTGCTTAGTGATTCGATACAGTTGTTGTGTTGAAATCATGTTTCAACCCACAGCAAATGTAGTTTGATTGATCTGTAACCGTTCTGTGCTAAGAACTCGCCAAAAACGATTGACGACTCGTCAATTTTTTGAAGAAAATGTGGCATTTGCTAATCGAATAAATGTCACTCCATATGAGGTTTGTTTATTTTTAGTGTTTTAAGTAGTAGTTAGAGACTATATTACGTCCAGCTGAATTTCTAGACTCAATTATTATAGATAATTAAAATATTTAAAAAAATAAAAAAGTTGTTTTGCTGCCCTTTAATAGTTTAGTGCTTTGCTGTGAGAAAAAGTTATGTACTAAGCTATATATTACTGAAGTTTAAATCATTCATAAATAGCCGACATAAAAGTTTCTCCAACAAAAAATGTAGTATCCTAAAGATTTTTTTTCTCAAAACTGCCGGGTTGGAATTTTGATGCCCCTTCGCACAGGTGTAGCTGAGGTTGAGGATAATTAATAACATAACAGTATCAGTATTGGTTCATGGACCACTTCCCATACACAGTGGGCAGATAAATGCATGTGCCCGGTGAGTATATTTTTTACATAATTTAAAAATAAACAGTTTTAATTAATAAAAAAATAGCAGCCATTGTTAATTAGTTTTCTTTATTTATTTCTTCAAAAAATTTCCCATGTCATCTGCTGTGCCGTGTGAGTTCATCAATGGCAGTAAGTGAAAAAGAACAAGTAAACAAAATCTGAATAAACATTTACATTCTGATGAATCAATCCCTGATTATTGACTTTTAACAAGATTATCTTAGTTATGTGATTCCTTACAGTTTTCTTCTTCAAATTGTTAAGTTGACATTCATTTGAGACGCTAAACGTAAAATAACATCAAATTTCTCCGGAAACATTCAAGATAAATGTCGACAATAGTATCGATAAATTTGAGTCAAGCTCTAGCGTACATGTAAAATATTTCGATGAATTAATTATCCACCAAAATAATGTAAATAATCAATACACAGAACTTTATCTATACAAAATATTATAATGAACAAGTGGATTGAAATAATTTAATATTTACAACATAACAACAAGATCAAATTCAACAAAAATAACGCGTTTTTACGATGACGACTTTCTACGTATTTACCTGTGAAATGAGCAATTTTCTGGATTATTTTTGTGGTTGACTCCACAGGCACTCACAGAACATGTGACCATTGTTAGATAAAACTGTATTTACTTTAGATAATCTACGATGTACTAGATAATTCCATAAAATGTTGAACCTTATATCGCATATGCCACTGGATGTCACTCTGTCAAATAAGGCAGGTCACAAAACGAAAAGATTTGTTTTCTTTTTCTATCTTGCTAGATTTTCATAAGAGGTTTTCTTCTATCTCGCAGGCTTTGTCCGTCGATTATATTCTACGTTTATGCATTATACACACCACTGAACAAGTAGGTAATCACTACGTATTAAGAAGCGGGACTCCCATACTACAACTTTATTGACAGTTGGAAAAAGGACGACATTGACACAAAAGAAAAAAAGCTATTAATGATGTAACGATAGTGCTTTCGTAAATTTTGACACAACATTGGCCTATTCAATACTAATAATCGATACATTTTAAATTGATACTATAAAACGAGATAAATTAAAGGAGTATGCATTTGAGGGTATTCGGTATTCATTGGCCATTTTCCGCTTCTAGCAGTCGCGCTATACGTACGTGTCGCGCCGCTGCTTCCCCCCTACCCGAGAAAGTTCAGAGTCTTCATTTCATGGTTACAGGATTACGTGGTTTGCCGGCGGCTAAATCAGTGGAAACCTAACGGTGCCAACTAAGCGGGTTTAGTTAAACGCTGTATAGCGGTTCTGTTAGGGACCAATAGACAGCGCCTTTTTTAAGGCACTGAAAGTTTCCCGCTACCGCCGGTACGCCGGGGGAGTTCCTTGGCCCCCCGGAGGGTCTGCTTGAGAGAGCAAGGCGTTCCTCCTCGCTTTTGAAGCACTAGGAAAACTCCCGCCAGACGCTGCTAGACGTGTCCCCCTTTCCTCTCCTGCATTTCGATGCTGATCTAAGACCACAACCCCCTCCGCCCTCAGGCGAGAAAGGTGCCGCCTATCTACGTACAGGACAAATCGTCCTGGAACGTTATTAGTGCCGCTCTGAACGAGCGCAAAATCGCGTTTTCGCACACAAAAACATGTGCCGTAGGCATGGGCGTAGCCAGCCATGGGCTCAGGGTGGGGCAAAACCTAGCAAACTATACACGTGGTCATACTCCGGTTAACTTTTTATACCCAAAAGTTATATCTCTTTAGCACCTATTGTTTACCTTCATAAACCACGAAACCTTCCATCCAAAAATGTCCTTCAGCCGATTGGGCTCTGGACGTATGCTGATTTGTTAATCAGTCAATTTAGAAGTAAATCTATCTATAGATAGTACTTTCAGGTACAGAAAGTAAACAATTATAGAAAGGTATTATAGGTTGTTTATTTTTTTAGGCATTAACTAACTTCATAAGACTACTTTGTGGGTTCTTTGCCAGAACCTCCGTAGCACTTCGGCGATCCTCCTCCTGTGGTGAACACTCAGCATATAGAAACAGCTGAGAGGATTTTCACTCATGGTGGAGCGAAGCCACGTCTAGACATTCCGTGATATACTGAAAGACCTCTCTATAGTCAAGATCGTAACGATTGCTCGGATAAAATATTTTTGGATTATTTATCAGTTCTGCCACTTCCATGTCTTTCAGGACATTCAATGTCATAGTTTTTTCTTTCCGCAAGTGGTACCACAGTTCAGCTTTGCGGTGGAAGCTATTACTTAAGATATAAAACCAGCGAAAGGCTTCTGTTTTTTCAAACATTCTCCTATTGTAATTTGCAACTTTTTATATGGGTGCAATGAGATGAAATAATATACTAGTTAGTTGTTTTCCGGGAAACGCTCTTCCAGTGACATAATTAGTGAGTGTAGGTCGTCAGGGAATAATCAGTGATCGTTTTCAAAACTGGGTAGAACTCTCTGCCGGAGGATTTGCACAGTGCATTGCTTTTTTTAGGGTTCCGTACCCAAAAGGTAAAAACGGGACCCTATTACTAAGACTTCGCTGTCTGTCCGTCTGTCCGTCAGTCCGTTTGTCCGTCGCTCTGTCACCAGGCTGTATGTAAGAGCCGCGATAGCTAGACAGTTGGAATTTTCACAAATTATGTATTTCTGTTATTGCAATAACAACAAATACTAAAAACATAATAAAATAAATATTTAAGGGGGGCTCCCATACAACAAACTCGTTTTTTTGGCCTTTTTGGTACGGAACCCTTCGTGCGCGAGTCCGACTCGCACATGGCCGGTTTTTTATATATATCCAATGGGCCTGCTCTTGACTACATACTTAACTCTACGGTTAAGCAGAAGCCTAAGATGGAGCGAGCTTACCCAAAAGCAGCCTATTCTCTCTTGCTTTAAAAATTTTAGGGTTATAATTTTTCGGGAAAACAGCCGCAGGCAGGGCATTCCACTCCTTGGCGGTGCGCATCACAAAGGAAAAGGAAAAGCGCTTGGTACGCGATCGTGGTATATCAACCAGGAAGGGATAACCTGATAATAAGGGATAACCTGCAGTGCGCCTGGATTCCTGAAGAAAGAAAGGGGAAGGTGGAATGAGCTCATGCAGCTCAAGAGCACACTCTCTGAAGTACAACCTGTCAAAAACCGACAGGCAGGCAACGCTGCGACGGTGGCCCAGACTATGAAGCTTAGTTTTATCAACTTATCGTCTTCAATATTTTTTTATTTTTATTTTATTTTACTTTATTGAGAAAACCAACAGCGTATATATACAATGTTAACATACATTAATTGATAGTAAATATGGCCAATAACAGGTTTACCTTATCTTATCAATAGCACAAGTAAAGGATGGAAATGCTAACAATATTCACGAATTTTAAAAGAACACACACAATACACAACCAAACAGAAATCAGCACGATAACCAACTCAATGTCATTTGAGACATGAAATTAATGTAGAACATATTAAATTGTTCTATTTATTTTTAATTTTTGATCTAATATAAATTTTATTTAATTTTATTCCTAATTAATGTTACTTTTTGTTATTTGTTATTTTTATTATTTTATTTTTTGTTATTTTTTGTTACTGCACACACCTACACCCGAATCCAACAGTGCACCTACTTCTCTTTTAAACTTGCGCTTAGTGTTCGAAAAGAGGTCAACACCTTTAAAACGCGCGTTATATTCACGTAGCAGACGCAACAAAACTGAATTTTGAAGGAATTTCGTACGATCACGATGCCGCATAGTTTCCAATAGTGGTGTTTGACGGGTTCGGTATTTAGGCATACGAAATGTGATCTTGGATACCAGATACGGACAGTCTACTTTATTATTTACTATGTCATGCAGCAGACCCATATCCAACAATATGCGCCGCTGCTCCAGAGGTAAGATGCTATGTTCTTTACAGCCTTCCTCATAAGTTCTAAAAGACCTACGACTACGATATTTTAGGTGGTTAACATAAATTTTTTGTATACTCTCCAGACGGGATTTGTATACTGAATAATGAGGAGACCATATAGGGCTAGCATATTCGAGGACACTTCTCACATACGCGTTATAAACTGTTTTAACGATTGATAAATCTGAAAATGGCTCGCACATACGGAGAACAAAAACCTAGATTTTTGGATGCCTTCGTAACAGTATTATCAACGTGTAGGGAAAGTAGCATTTTGCTGTCAAAATATACACCTAAGTCCCTAACTTAGGTTTTTCTCTCTATTTGTTTTCCGTTGAAATTATAATTCTGTACGACAGGCTTTGTCTTTCGAGTGAATGTTATGCATTCGCATTTACCTGCATTAACAGTTATATTATTTTTAATATAATAATCATATAGGCGATTCAAATCACATTGCATAGAAACACTGTCTTGCAAGTTATTAATTTTATAAAATATCTTTTTATCATCCGCATACATGAGATAGTGAGAATGCTCAAAGCACGTACCTATATCGTACAGGTAGGCATTATAAAAGAGAGGACCCAAAAGGGAGCCCTGTGGAACCCCTGTAGGAACATTAATGTAATTTGAACGATAACCACTCATTACTACAGCCTGGGAACGATTTGTGAGGTATGATTCAGTCCAACGAAGTAAATCCCCATGAATTCCCAAGACTTGTAGCTTGTTTAATAGGATCACGTGATCCACCCGATCAAAGGCCTTTTCAAAATCGGTGTAGATCACGTCAACCTGCCCACCCCCATCCATATTTTCCAAAATATAACTTGTAAACCATGCCAGATTTGTAATGGTTGAGCGACCCCTTAAGAAACCATGTTGATTTTTAGGTATTGATTGTGCCAACGTAGAATATATCTCATTATAAACAATTTTTTCTAACATTTTTGCAGCCGTATTCAATATAGAAATGCCTCTATAATTTACAATATCCATTCGCGACCCCTTCTTATGTACAGGCACTATTAGGGTGGACTTCCACCTGTGTGGAAAAATACCCTCCCGTAAAGAGCGGTTAAATAATATAGTCAAGGGAAGGGCAAGCGATTCAGCACATCTCATCCAAAAAACAGCCGGCAACCCATCACTCCCAGCACCCTTATTAATGTCCAAGGAATTTAACATGTTCTCCACAACTAACAAGGAAGTTTGTATATTTGATACTGTGTTACATGAATATTGTGTTGGCAACACCAACATGTTAGCTTTGTATGTTGGTACAATTGTTTAGTTTTATTTTGTGTTGGCTAAACTGTCTGGCGGTTTCCCACACTTGCCAAATGTAACGCGTAGTGAATAAACGCATTTTTACCTCATGGACCTCGTATTAATTATCAGCCCCTTAGAGTTACAGAATTAGGTACTCCACTCAATTTCTAACATATTGTTCTTGTACTACTGGAGAGTAACTGTTAGTGGGTGTGCCAAATACACTCTGAAAAAATGAGCTGAACGCATTACATATATTTTTTCCATCCGTAAATTCAACTCCTTCTAGATAAAACTTTTTAGGATATGCCGATCCACCTCGCAAAGCCTTAACAAATGTCCAAAATGCCTTGGGATGTTTTTTGATATTGTTTCCGCTACATGTTGTAAAATGCTTAAAACACTCATTTTGTACGCGTCGTTCTCATGAGCGTAATAGTGAGAATTCATCGTATTTGATTATGTTTATTAATGCTGGTGAGTACCATTTAGGGTACGACCGGTGATTATTTTTAATAGAATAAGGAATGTATAAATTTAGACAGTTATTAATGATATCATAGAAAACATTGACAGCGTCGTCGATAGTGCCTGGACATAAGAGCGATGGCCAGTCCCGCTCCGGGAAGTATTTATTTACGATATCATAACACGCCGCGTAGAAATTCCGCTTTGGTGTGGGAGCCTCTCGTAAAGGTACGATATTTATATCCAAAAGTGAACAGTAAATGGAAAAAAAATCTTTCATTCTACCGAGTCAAGTGCAGCAAGCTGGCATTGCATTGTAAAATCAACTTCTAGAGCATCTGCGATCACTTTAGCTTCAACTAAGAAACTGCCGCTGTAATTGTCCACATTTTCAACTAATCACTCACTCACATACAAAACGAAAAAAAAAAAAAGAATTTTGAACACATCCAGCGTAACCTTTCTTATATACAGATATTAAGTATTGAAGTTAGTAGGTACCTAGATAATTATTTTTTTAAGTTTCGTTAGGTACCCTGCAGGTCAGAACCAGGGTGGGGCAAGCATAGATTTAGAAAACAAGTAGATCGACTGACAGCCCGAAAATGCGTGACCTGTTTTGACATGTCAATGTGTGTGTTAGCTAGTGACGTACCTTTAACATTTTTAGACTATCGATAAAAATTGCAGTTCGTCGTCGTTTGAAAAATAATGTTTACTGTCACACTGTTTTAATCTCGAGATTACGCACCTACTTTGCGGCATAACTCACCGCCCTCACTTCTTACAACTATAATAGTGGGCAGGTAAATGTGCCCGGTGAGTATATTTTTTACATATGATTAAAAAATAAATAGTTTACATTTAATTAAATTTAAAAAAATAACAGCCATTGTTAATTAGTTTTATTTATCTATTTCTATAAAAGATTTTCCGGTGTCATCTGCTGTGCCGTGTGAGCTCATCAATGACAGTAAGTGAAAAAGAACAGGTTAACAAAATCTGAACAAACATTTACATTTTGATGAATCAATCCCTGATTATAGACATTTAACAAGATTATCTTAGTTATGTGATTCCTGACAGTTTCCTTCTTCAAATTGTTAAGTTGTCATTCATTTGAGACGCTAAACGTTAAATAACATCAAATTTCTCCGGAAACATTCGAGATAAATGTCGACAATAGTATCGAAAAATTTGAGTCAAGCTCTAGCGTACATGTAAAATATTTCAATGAATAATTAATTATCCACCAAAATAATGTAAATAATCAATACATAGAACTTTATCTATACAAAATATTAGAAGGAACAAACGGATTGAAGTAAGTTCACATTTAACAACATAACAACAAGATCAAATTCAACATAAATAACCTGCGAAATGAGCAATTTTCTAGATTATTTTTGTGATTGACTCCACAGGCACTTACAGAACATGTGATCATTGTTAAATAAAATTGTATTTACTTAAGATAATCTACGATGTACTAGATAATTCCATAAAATGTTGAAGCTTATATCGCATATGCCACTGGATGTCACTCTGTCAATTAAGACTGATTCTGACTCTGTCAATTCTATCTTGCTCGATTTCCATAAGAGGTTTTCTTCTATCTCGCAGGCTTTGTCCGTCTATTATATTCTACGTTTATAGGGGCAAGACATACACCCATGGCCGTAGGCATCAAGGTCGTAGTACCTACCTTACTACATAAATTGAATTTATTCCACAATACTACGCAATACTTCAAGCACCTATTCCTCTAGGATCTAGTCTTGCACTTATCTATGGAATCTAACTTGGTGGTAAATAATGGTAAAATACCTAGTGCGTGGATCTGTTCTAGTACCTAAATACGTTTCATCTCTACAAAGAAAGATGAGAATGAAAAATTACAAGTGAATATTATTGACATTAATGAATTTTGTTAAGATTTCATCTAGTCTAAATATAATTAAGACGACAGGATTCGAATGACTTAATGACAAGACAATCATAAATAAACAAGACGCAATTTACATTCCAAATTATGATTAAATTATTTTATAGTGAGTTGCTTGACATGATTTAACTGATTCGATTTTGATCACTAAATTATTCAATCGCAATCTTGACAATATGATCCTACTTTGAATGCTGGCAAGCCTTCTGTCTGAATGCCATACACAGAACACTATACATGCCATATAAGCTTTAGAAAAAAAAAAGTCAAGTTACGTCGCCGTTTCCATACAATTTCTTTTTTCTTCCTAGTTTCGCAAGGCTCTACACACTCATTCCACAGACTCATTCTTCATCAAGAAAAGCGGAAATCAATCAACTTCATTCATTCGTGAATTTCATGATTTTCCGTGAAATTCTTTCTTTGTTGTAGACTGAACTGTCAAGCTTATCTATGCTGTCAACTAGTGTCAACTGAGAGTTTTTGGCGGGAGTTCGTGAGATACGTTTGCAGTCCGTTTATTTTATCGAATTTTTATTGTTTATATTGATTTTTGGGTCGTAAAAGTGGTGTTATTTTGCGAAACAAAGTGTCGTGCGAGTGAACAATATACAGTTCGGTGAAATAACATGGTGTAGGGTCGTAACCAAAAAAAGTGGACCGTGAATTTTGCGCGTTTACGCAAACAGTTCACCTCTTTCTTGGGGACTTCTCTACATTCCTTCAATCTTTCGACTGTCTCCAAAAACTCTATCGAAGCATTAAAACGTCTAACATCAACGTTTTAATGAAAAATAAAGACAATATTACTAAAGAATTGGCTGTATGGACAAGTATCCGAGGCCGTTAAACAAACTAAAGAAAAAAAAATAGTGTCAACTGACTGACTGACTCAAGGTTTTTGGCGGGAGTTCGTTAGATACGTTTGGAGTCCGTTTATTTTATCGAATTTTTATTGTTTATAGTGATTTTTGGGTCGTAAAAGTGATGTTATTTTGCGAAACAAAGTGTCGTGCGAGTGAACAATATACAGTTCGGTGAAATAACATGGTGTATGGGTCGTAACCAAGAAAAGTGGGCCGTGAATTTTGCGCGGGATCGCGAACAGTTCACCTCTTTCTTGGGGACTTCTCTACATTCCTTCAATCTTTCGACTGTCTCCAAAAACTCCATCGAAGCATTAAAACGTCTAACATCAACGTTTTAATGCAAAAATAAAGAAAATATTACTAAAGAATTGGCTGTATGGGCATAGTTCCCTTTGCCTACCCAGAATGGGTGAAGAAAACAACAACAACAACAACTGACTGACTCACCGATGTTCTTCTTGGCGGCAGTGAGTAAAACGTAGTGTTAATTATTCAGTCAGTTCAGTGGCAGTGAGTGACTAAACCATCTGAATCTTATTTTTTCGTCTAATCTATCAAGTTAACTATAGGGTGTATGTGGACTTAGTTTTAGTGTACATTTTGACAAACTTGATTGATCCTTTTGTGTCGTTCTGTCGTTGTGGTGTAAGTTATTTTGATGCAGTTTACCGCAGTGCGTTGTGCTTTTTTGATATCTTTACTAATTATTTATCTACTGTACTAAAATAGTAACCATGTTATGTACCTACCTATGTACTTACTGTAGAAACAAATACTAAAAATTTATCCTGAAAAATAATATTTTTTATAAGTACATAATATTTTATAAAATATAGAGTTTTTATATAAATTGGGTATATTGCTAGACAACTTCAGACATTGCCTGGTCAGTTTAGACTAGGTCATGTCTGTTGAATGAATGTATACAAATAACTAGTTGTTGCCTGCAGCTTTATACGGTTGGAATTTTGGAGGATAAAAATTAATCTATTTGCCATTCTAGTACCTATTTTATCAATCTGTGTGCCAAATTTCATATACATATATCTGTTCAGCAGGTTTGGTGTAATTGAGTAACAAACAATCAAGTAAACTTTTGCATTCATAAAATTAGTAGGAATACTTTGTGGGCAAAGCAACTGTACTATTCTTCATAAAAATAAAAATAAGACTGTATTTTTATGCTTCAGGTTTTCCATCTGTAAGGGTATTTGAAGTGTATGTTTAGGCTTACAAAAGTAATCATAAGCAAACTGATATACAAGAAACCATATTATTCAAACTATATCCATTGTAAGCAGAAGAATTTACAAATTGTTAAAAAAATGGAAGCTTGCAAGAATAGAGAATGCATCACCCAATTACCCCAAGAAAATTCAGTAGTGTCCAAGAAGTACTATCGCCGTGCTGAACATAGGTAAGTTATACATTTGTTTCAAATAAAAACCATTTTAACATCCTCATACATTTTACAGCCCGGGTATCGTCAAATTCTATAGTAACAGCCTATAACAATCCCACTGCAGGGCAAAGGCCTCCATCATTGAAATCAAGTTACCATAGCAATGATGGGTATAGGCATAATCAAGATTTTTAAATATTTATTTATCAAAACTTACAGACTATCTTTACAGGTTTAATCCTAATGCGATAGTGAAGCACATGAATATACACTAGTAAATCTTAGTAAACACAGAATAGGATGCTAACCACTAGCTGACTAGTGGTTGTACCCTCATAGCTGGACACATAAGCTGCGTGCCTTTCTCACTCTTGGATCCAGTGAATTGTTAAAACTAATAAATTACCTACTACTACCCAATATAAAAAATACAAAAATAAGCGACGATCGCAGCATAGAGCAAGGAGGCTCAAGCTCTCGCCGTAAAATCTCATTATCATTAATTTACAGTCATCCAAAGTACCTCACATATTACAAAATCCAAAATAAATAGGAAACTGTATTTGAGTGAAACATGGTCCCAATTCAGCTTTATGTGCTTGGTAAAACATTTTAGCATACTCTTAGTATAATGAAACGTATTTCAAACAATATCACACGTTTATACGCGAATCAAATCACGTTTCTGATTAATGATTTTGAAAACATTCTGTTCATTTTGCCCACGTCAACTTATCTTTGTTAAAATGAGCCAAATCCAATATATTTTATTGTATTACGTCAGATTGCTTATATTTATTGCCCTATCAAGTTTTCGTAGGATCAACAAAACAGTTTTCGTGGCGACGAGACCGTGGGTGGGTTTACATCAGTTGTTGACACGACCCGTTCAGAGTTATCGCTCGGGGGGTCATCGCGTAACGATTACTTGTTTGCTTAATATCTCGCCTCGACCAGTAACAATTCAAATTTTGTATCGAAAGCCAACATTACTGCAGCATCCCAGAAAAATGCCTGATGCATTCGAAAGTGCGTACCCGCTGACACCCTCCGTTGACCCGCGAGACATACGCGCACGCGCGAATTCTTCGTCGAAAAAGAAACCCGCGGTGACGTTTTATGCTGGTGATGAAGCCGTACAAATACCTGACAAATCCGTAGTTGGTGTCGACAAGCCGTTAAAAACAGACAAGAGTGAAGTAGAGTTGGACAGTTTCGCTGAATCGCTTTCTACAATGCATAGCACCTGGTTTGATAAAAGAGTTCTCGAGCACAGGTAAAGACAATAAAAAACCTAATAATCCTATTATGATCCAGATCCAGAATGCAAGTACGCTCTGTGCGCTTTACGTCCGTGGTTGCTCGGTTTGTTAACAGTAGTCGAGCAAGCAATGGAGGCAGATATTTGCGAAATCTACCCGACATATTTATTTTTATTTTATTTTTACCTTTGTTTGTATACGCTCACTGTCGCGCCTGTAATTTACCTATTATGTTATTGTTTAAGTTATTCTCAGTAAGTGAATTGTTATATTCTTTATGAGATAATAATAAAGTTCATAAACCGATGATCATAATATTATGATACAAGTGTGAAATAGTCATTTGGTAGCTAAAATGTTAAAAACGGCAGCTATGCTACTATGTTCTGGTTTTCGCTTTAAAATAGCTGCAAAAAATCAACAAACTAATATCAAACGAACTACCAATAGTATTTTTTGTTTTTCGCAGGGGTAATGAATATGTCATATCGTATTGTTCGGGATTATTTTATCTTCTTTTCGGTATGAATATCCTTTAGAGATAGTCAGATGTACGAGTTTTTCAAGCTAACAAGTAATCTCGCGACCTTAGAGCATTAATGCTCTAAGCTCACGACAGAAGCCGGGACCAACCTGACGGCTTAACGTGAGAAAATAAATAAATAAATAATAACGATAAATTGTCCCAGCTTGTACTTGCTTAAACCTTTTGTAAAAATGTATTTTAAAAGAAGCTGACAATAGTGACCGAGTTTCTTGCGCTGCTTCTTCTCGGCACTAGCCCAGATTTGTCCCGAAGCAGTGGTAGGTCCAAATATTGGGACGTTAAAAAGCGCCTCCTGGGGCCTATTTGCAAAATAAAAACTGATCTTAACTGATCAAAAAAAAAAAAAAAGGTTCTGTACCTAACCTACTCACAATGTGTATTTTCATGAGATCATTATTTGTTGCTTTAACAGCTGGCTATGGTAATACTTACTCATTTTACCTACATGTAATTTGTCTACCTTTTACGAGATTACCGATATTTTATTGGTGGAGCAAAAAAACGTACCAAAAATATTTTTATTGTAGTTTAGCTTATTGTTTTTATATTTTTTGTAAGTTGTTACCTATAGCAGCAATAGTGAAACAAACCTAATAATATCATACCAATTCCGTAAGAAATTTAACAAAGCTTTCTAATTATTACAATTTATTATAATACCTATCCCGCTGACAAACAGATGGGTTGACTTGACAAACAGGGTAAAATGTAATTTTCGTGATATGAAACACTATGTTTTACTGCCTTGGATGATACGTTATCTTGATTGGCAACGGATATGGTTTTATATTTTATCGGCAAAAACAATAAGATCATTTATCGTTGCCGCCTGCCCTTTCAAGGAGACTTTTAATCTTAATAAATTGTTCAAAATTCAGTTTAGTTATATTAGTAGTTATTGAGTTCCAAAAATACAAGTAGGTAGTATGATTACGGTCGGGACGGTACCTACGGTAGTTGTATCTTGGTAATTTTGGCTGACTGTAAATATCCAGATAATCCAGATCTTAACTTTAAAATATTTTGGCTCTATTTATTCATGTTTGCCTTTGCAGCGTGTGTGTTTTCAAAACGGGCGTGTGATGTATGTATCAACTATAGTAAACTCGTGTGGAGCGATTGTCTTCAGACTTGTAACCCTTAAATACTCTATTTATAAGACTACTTTTGGATGTAGCTATACATCCAGTGTTATCTGAGAAACACCTAGTACCTATTGTTGTTTGATCTTACTATTTTGGGATGAAAATGGACGAGACTCTGACCGTTAAACTACAACCATAATCATAAAATATTACATAAGTAATCATCAATATTGTCATCTCAGCCAATCGACGCCCATCTTTGTTCATAGGCCGTTCCTAAGGTTGGCCGGTCGGTCTACGAACAGTCACATACCTCCCTTATCTAGCGGCTTCTCGCGACTTCGGCCAGATCGTGAATCCATCTGTGTCCGATTTGAGTAGTTTATTTCTCTCGGCTGAAACTTCGTCGTACCATCAAAGAGGTCCAAAAACCATAGCATCATTGCTAAAATTTTGAACACGGTTAACTAAAATTTCATGAATTGAAACACAATATAACTCTCGAAAATAATTAGATTTTAAGAAAACGCTGTAAATAGTTTAAAACGTCCGGATAAATTAAAAACGCTTCGTTGGTCAAATGGTTAAGTACCGGACCAAGATCACGCGGTCTTGGTTTCGAACCGCGTGTCGGGCAACATGAGTCTTTTAATTTATGAACATTGCTGGGGTTTGTGAATCCGCATTTGGGAAGCATGGTGATTATGATGGTCATATGACCCATCATTGCTGGTCTTCTTTCGTGTCGGCACGGCATTGCTGGTAACTTGAATTTAATGATTATAGATTGTAACTTAACTAGATATGCGAGCCGCGCCGGCTAGCCGCCGCCATGAAGAGATGGCGCGCCGCCGCCGCCGCCGGCTTGTTTAAAATCCGCGCCGCGCGGTCCGAGCGGATCGCGGCTGGCATGCTCGCCCGTGATAGGTCAGCGCACGGCAAACTCGCGTCTAAGCTCAGCTCGGCTCGCTACCACTGCTCGCCCGCGTATTTCAGCGCAAGACACACTCGCGTCTAAGCTCGTTCGGCTCGTCTTTGATTATATTATTAATTCTTCGTATACGAACGAAGGAACGAATGTTATTAAAATTTGCTGTTTGTGGTTGTGTAAAGTAGATTTTGATCTCCTACCCGGTTCAAGCGGTTAAAGTAAGCTTGCATAAAGTTATTCTGTGTGGTTAACTAAGATCACGAATATCGCGATGGCTTCCCGATCGGATATCGACAAAATAAAACTGAAACGACTGTCAATAAGTGTTATTTATCATCCAAAAACAAGAAACAGTACTGTTTGGAAATATTTTGGAGATTTAGTTCTTCACGATGAAAACAACAAAAAGAAGAAAATTATCGAAGATCAAGTGTTCTGTAACGTTTGCCTTGAGTCTGCAATAGACTCAAGTGACGACGTTTTATTTGGATCGTAAGTAACTTTTTCTTCCTTTCTTCGTGAGCAAGTCTGACTTTAGTTTATAATTTTGTTGTTTGTGTGACTTGCTTTCATTCTTGTATTTGATCAGGCTTTTCGCTATTTCAGATTAAAAATAAAGGCTTATAGCAGAACAGCTAGTACTGGAAATTTGTTGAGACACTTACGAGAAGACCACCAAATTAAGTTAGAAGTTGGCGAAAAAGCTAAAAGTAACATAAGAGCATTTTTTTGTGTTGATCGCATGTCCAAATCTACCAGCTCCCTAACTGCTGGTTTAAAGAGCTTGCAAAATAGCACCACTAATAAATGGCTTTTGGCAAGGGACCTCGCATTGTGGTTTTGCAAATCTTTGCTGCCTTTCGATTCAGTTTCAGACGAAGGCATGGTTGACTTCTTCAAGGTTCTTACCTATCCATACCTACCTATTACCTACCTACTTGATTGCTTTCCTAATTATCCTAATTTCCCAATTATTACTAATTCACAGAAGTATAACATCATTGTGAACGATGCAGATTTACCTTCACGTGACACAGTTGGACGTACAGGGTTAGATGACGTTTATTGCAGCATGTTGTCAAATGTAAAAGATCAAATACTTGCAGACAAAGCGATGCAATTGGCAATGACCTTTGATTTGTGGACAGATGGATATCGACGTCTTAACTATATCACATTTACTCTGCATTACCTTACATCCGGTTTGTGATTGTTTATTTGTATTATGCTGTTGTTTTATGTTTTTGAACTGGCCGATCTTTACAGTACCTACATGTTTTTCAGATTTTGAGTTAAAAACGCTTACGCTAAAGACGGAACTCATGGAAGGAAAAAAAACAGGAGAAAAGATAAAGGGAGCTATTGACGAGACGAAAAAGGAGTTTGCACTTTGCGACAAGCAGCTCTTCCTCGTAACTGACGCTGGATCCAATGTAAAGCGAGCAGTCAGGCTGGCCAACACTGAGAGTCATCTTTGCTTAGGACACGGACTTCATAATCTGGTAACTACTGATGGAATTAAGAAGGTACCCGAAATTGACGAACTAGTTACGAAGTGCAAAAAAATTGTAAAAGCCGTACGGTATCGTCTACCAGATTTAGAAAAAGAAGCCGATTCCCAAGTCCAATACTTTCGTTCACTTGAAAACGCAGCGCACATTATGGAAGATGATGAAAACGACCCTATTTCTGATTCTGATGAAGAACATGATTCATTAACACAAAATCATGAACAGCACTATCGGTTTGGCGGGTTGGATCACGTTCCAAGTATTAAATCAGCAACACCAACACGTTGGCATAGCATACTTGAAATGCTCGAGAGCATGGTTCACTGCTGCAATCGCACCCCAATCAACGAGATGCTTCAAAAAATTGGTCAGTCTGATTTGAGAATTACGCAATCTGACTGGAATGTGTTGGAAGATTTGGTGAAGTTTTTGTCGAAGTTTCGGGAGGCGGTAACGATTTTATCATCCCAGAAAGCTAGCACCTTGAATGTGGCACTGGTTTTCAAGTCCGAAATAAAGGATGTGTTGAATTCTATCCCAGACGACGAAACCTTGATCATGCTGTCCTTGAAAAGAAATATGATGAAGCAAATTGAAAAAAGGTTCCCTACAACAAAAGCAACCGTAGCAGCAGCTCTGCTAGACTACAGGTTCATGGGACTGACGGAGATAGACGTATATCTTGAAAGGCAGAACATGACTCGTGCATCTTTTCTGGCTGGATATTTTAAGGATATTGTGAGACTGGGAACCTGTGAGAGCAAGACTACTGAACTAGTTCCCAGCACTAGTACTGTCCCTGTCCGTGAAACAAAGGACACAAGCTCTTCTCAGCTTTTGTTAAAGTTAGCCAAGAAGCATTGCAGCTCTTACAACACTATTGGCTTTCAAAGCGAAGATGCCATTGATCAAGAAACGTGGAAGTATCTAGCAGCTGCCGATCCTACTGAACTTGATGATGGCGACTTGTTGTCTTTTTGGAAAAAAAGGACAACCACTTTTCCGTTGCTGTCCACTTTGGCTCGAGCGATGCTCTGTGTCCCTGCCACAAGCACACCGAGTGAGCGGGTATTTTCTGTTGCAGGACTAGTGCTCACGGCAAAAAGATCACGCCTAATGCCCCAGCGTGTCAATAAAATTATATTTATCCATGATAATTATCGTGTGTGCAAAGACTGCTGCAGTATCACCGCAGACGCAGATGAATAAAAATTATTTGTTTGATTTATGTATTCTTTTATTTTGACAACAATGATCAATCGTTATGTCATTAACATCATTAAAATTTGCATTTTCTTTAATATAGTGTATATTTTTTTTAAACTGTTAGCCTTACTTGATTTCAGCCTAAAAGTAAGATTAGGGTAAGAATCAAAAACTAGCCGCCGGCTAGTAGCCGCCGCCGCGATAATTTTGCAGGCGCGCCGCCGCCGACTGTTTCGCACCCGGCTCGCATGTCTAAACTTAACTTTCTTTAATGTAAATGTAAAAGATCATTGATTGCTGGTTTCGTGAATTTAAGTGAATATTAGTTAACAATATAAATTGAAGTGAATGTGTGAATGAAGTGAATTCACTTCAATTTATATTGTTAACTACTATTCGCTTAAATTCACGAAACCAGCAATCAATATTTTTCCAAAATAGAATATGACAAAATGTTAAGACCCGAGTTCACTGGACCAACACTTAAACAGCCGGTAAACAAAGAGTTTAAGTACTTTATTTGATATTTTAGCAACTTAATTGCACTTATAATATCAGTATATAAACTTGAAAATTTTTTTTTTAAATTTCTTAAAAAATTCGCGCTGTGTCGCAGTGTCTCGGTGGCCTAATGGTATGGCGCCCGCCCGGCATGCGAGTAGATGCGGGTTCGAGTCCCGCCTGAGACAAAAATTTTTCAAGTTTATATACTGATAAAGAGTTTAAGTGTTTTCAACTCCCATACAAAATATGTCAAATAATATTTTAAACGCTGTTTAAACGCTGTTTTAACTTAAACGTCTGTTGGTAAACTCGGGCCTTAGTATCGTTAATAAGTGCTCTAATATAACCGGGAATGTGATAAGACCGAGAGCACCAATGTATAGAGGGGCGATTTACCAGAATTCACCTTGTACGAAGTCGCGGGGCATATCTGTTATAAAATGGCATTATACAATTTTTCCTAACTTTGAATAAGTAGGTTAGAATAGGATCAACAAAACTATTTCGCGCACGCACGTATGTGTACATGGCACGGATTAAATGTAAACTTGAAACGTTGTGTCGTCGTAGCTAGTCTTGTGCAAACTGACTTGCAAAAATGCTTTTCATATAACCATGATCGGTAATTTTTAACCGACTTCCAAAAAAAGGAGGAGGTTCTCAGTTCGACTGTATTTTTTTTCTTATGTTTGTGACCTCAGAAATTTGGACTGGTTGAACGGATTTTAAAAAGTCTTTTTTTGTTTGAAAGCTGTTACTTCCTTCCCGTGTAGTCCTATTTTAACGAAGTCATGATCTGATGGTGGAATCCGGGTAAATCGAGGGAAACCCTCAAATTTTATGAGCACGTATTACGTTTTTGCATATCTTTCTTAAGTTTTTCAGTATTTGCATCTGGTACTCATCATTTAATGTTGATGAGCTGATGATGGAAGGTACAACTCCTTAACGGTTAGGAGTAGGAGGATTATTCTTTAAATATCATAGGCGCGTATAGTCAGATAGTTGTCTTCCTTCAGGTTATTCACGTGAGCTGATGATGGAAGGCAACGGTATTTAATATCGTTGATGGAAGGTCAACCTCCTAACTGCTTAGGAGTTGGAGGATGATTCTTAAGATTCTATAACGATGAGGGAGGGAGTTTTTCAAACAATTCATACATTTTCATCTAGAAGTCGTCATCACTATTAATGTAGTTACCGTTACCGGCGAACAGATGATTAAAAATCAAATAAGTTGTTAGTAGTTAAAATAATATTGTAAGTACGTAAACAGGTTTTAAAATATAACATTGTTCTTGTGTTTTTTCGTACTTTTTAGTAAGTTTTTTTTTGAAGTCGGTTAAATTTTTTATCCTTACCATCTATGGTCAGAAGTTTTGCATATCCGTCGCTTTAACTTGTTGTTCATTGAAACTGCTTTTGCCACCCCAGAATTCAGAGCATCTTTGAAGTAGGTATACAGTCTATTCCGATTTAACCAAAATAATTATCTTAATGTATAGTACCTAGGCGACCGAACTTTTCTCTGACTGAACCAGACGAAAGTTCTGCTATAAATCTGAAGTGAAGTTATTATTACTTATGTGATATTTAACAATGATGGATGTAGCTCAGTGGTCGGGAGTTTCGTTCAAGGGTGCGTCTACACCTGGCAAATGTGCCGCGAATGTGCAGCAACATTTTCCTGGGTCGTAAGTTCTACTATCAGCACTAACTGACGATGTTTTCTAAATAAAACTGGATGGTTAGCGTTGGTCCGAAAATGGTCAAATTTATAGGGCATTCGATACGAAGGTCTGAAGACTCCACACTTCCTGCCACAGCTTGGATCATATTCAACCCTACTTAAAAAGCTATGAACTCCTTTAGCGTCCGCGACTGTTAGTTCTTATGGTCATACCCAGGTCATATTCAATATTAGGTTAAGCCTGGGCTTTAGGCGGCTCTTTTTTACCAATTTACAAAGCTAAACTAACCCAAAGACCTTCAGTGTGTCTCCAGTTTTTAACCACCTATGTTTTAGAATGTCACCTCCTTGAGAGAACAATTTCAGGTTTTCTAGTTCTAATTCTTTTTCGGGACATGCTGAATTCCTAGTTTTTGTGTTTGTTGCCATTAAATGAATTATGCCGATGTGTGCACGATGTTCACTACCAACTTATACATTGCATAATAAGTTCAGAATAATAGGTTCCTTTGTGTCGGGCTTTATTTGCCAACGATAACAGAATACTTGCTTATAAACAAAACAATACCCTTCCATGCATGGACAACTCAGTTTTCCGAGTCGTGATAATAACCCACAGGATGTGTGTATCAATAACTTAATGTATCATTTAGGTAGGTACCAATACAATAATGTCGCGACTAAGTGAATGAAGCAATGAGCCAGTGAATCAGCTGTTGTGTTGTGCCGGTGTGGGGGAAGCGACGGGGCCGATGTTGTTGGGTATATGCTACGTCGACGCCGACGAAGCGTCAGTATACACGGACGCCCCCGCCGTAAAGTACGTTCTCCGTAACTTGATTGTTTTACCTTATCAGTGCGATCTTACGATACGATACGTGACGTTTGCTGTGAATCGCGTGTTGTCATGCCTCAATTTTATTCCACCTTACTACTACACCTATTGCGCGAGTGAAGACACTCCATCCATGGGATTAGCTTTCTAGCGTTCATACATTATTTCATGTTTTGTGACATGCACATGGATTTTAGATTATGTACTAATGGAGATATTTGACAGTAACAGGAGTTCAAAAAATGTGGTTTGAAAGTGTTTCTATTTGACTTTGGCAAACATTAGCATTGTTAATGCGCAGTAGCATTCTCTATGTTTGTTGTGCAACTCGATTTCAAGTTTTACCAGTTAGTACCTAGTTAGGTTAAATTCTCCAATGACCTACTCGCTCCTTTCCTATTTTATTAATGCAGCATTTTAAGTGGATTTTTCGACGGTGATTGCTATGAGCACTGAATTTTTTCCAGATTTCAATTCTGTTGTGGATACAGTTGTTATTGTTGTGACTCAGTAGTATTATTTTCTTTGTCTTCTCAATCCCGTTTGTTTTTGTAACTGCCTGCTATAAATGTACACATTTAGAGTGCATATTTTATGATCCTTAGGTACAGTCAGTGTTTACCTACTAGGTAGTTACTACAGCCCGATGTAGGTAATTTTTTAAAACGGATTGAGCATGGTAATTATTATTTTGTTACTTTAAATGAATGTAAGTGTTCATTCTACCAGCCGGTTTGTTATGGGTTCGAGTGTTATATTGATTGGCAGAGCTGGCAGCGACTCCCCCATGCGCCCTGCATCCCATCCCGGCCCCCACTGAGCCCATTCACAATACCTATAAACTCTTATGTCTATCTACGCCCGGCTATTATACTATACGTTCAATCCTGTGTATGTATGTTACATTCAAAGTTCCTGTTAGCCTGCTAGGTATTTACTATATAAGCTCTAATTATCTTGAAACACTTATGAAAACGATGTCTGAAGTAAATAATATTGCAATTTACACGATTTTAACGTTCGGTTAAAGTTAAGCAGAGCTAGGAAGGAACATAATGATTATTAGGAAGCCCCCGCGTTGACTCCTACCTTTACATTTTCATCAAAAAATATTTAAAAATGAAAATGATAGATGATGATTCCTCCTTAACTTGACCGCAACAGTTATATAAAATATTTTTTACAATATTTATTGTGATATACCTATCAAAATAGGTGTGTCATGTGTTAGTCATCGCATAAATCATTATTGCAAATTATTGTTCAATTTAAAAAATTCTAAATGGATTTAGTTTTGTGTATGTACAATATTTAAAAATTACGCAAAATGATAAGCTATTATGATTACGCATTATGATGATCTAATGTAAATTATTTCATTAATATGTAGTATGTTATTCATAATAAAATTAATAAGTAGGTGTTTCTTATTATAAACGATCGCATACGTCCTATATTATAGCATTTTTAAATTGCGGTTAGCGGTAAAACACACTTGATCTTTCTTAGGCAAACTTTTAACGCAACCGGTCTATTAACCTTGTTACTGTCAAGGATATCCAGTCAAACGTTTCCTGCGTATCTCCGTGAATGTTGCAGCATAACGAAGCATTCGTCACGTATTCTATATTTATAAAGTAACATTGTTTAAACTTACTGGTGATAGGGAACTATACTTGATACTGAGAATTGCTTAACTGTTGATAAACATCCGAAAGCGTAGGTAGTGTTAAAGACTACTTAAGCTGAAGCAAGCAGAGTGTGGAGGCATTACAAAAAATATAGTGACTGTTATTGTGTGTGATATTATGTCATGAAGTTGCAAGACGCAATGGCCAACGGAACTGTAGACTCAGTTAAGAATCATGTCCACTTCAACGGCTCTTCTTACGGCAAAGGTGACAGATACACTGCGGCACCTAACGAGTAAGTTTACGTCGAATTTTTAATTATGTGGTTTTAGCAATCCAGTCCTACAGCGTCATTTCTTATCATTCGACCTGGAATGGAAGTTTCCAAAAATAAATGGAATGTCCCCACCTGCCAGAACCAAGTTTTATTTTCTTGAAAACTAGTAAATAGTTTTTTTGCAATAATTAAGTAATCTGTTACAAGACCGATCATTGTGATAACAAACAAGTAAGGTTAGGTTTTAAGGGGACTACTGAGCTAAGTGCTGCCCCCAATTGATTTAATTTTATTACTTCTAAATAAAATCAATTCTCAAAAAACTGGAACAGTATCATTTTAGCAAATTACCTCTAGTAATTATTAAATCACTGTTAATTGCTTTTCATTCTGGCATTCTTTCGTATTGTCCGTTATTGCTAAAAGCGGTCGCTTCTGGCGTTAGCGACAATTCGACTTTATGATAAAATAAATGAAAATTTTACTGTGATTCAATAAATACTAGAGGTAATTTGCTAAAATGATACTGTTCTAGTTTTTTTGAGAATTGATTTTCTTTATAAGAAATAAAATTAAATCAATACGATGGAAAATTAGTACATCTTACTATTATTGTTGGTTAAAGTGTTAAAAACATAGATTTGTATATTAAATCTATGGTTAAAAATGACCAAATGGTTGTTAAAGGGTTGCTGCGAGTAGGTACAGTTCGGTTTTTTAACGATCCTGCAAAATTTGTTCCAAACTTGGCC
Organism: Anania crocealis; assembly: GCA_949315895.1. Lineage (NCBI taxonomy): Eukaryota > Metazoa > Arthropoda > Insecta > Lepidoptera > Crambidae > Anania > Anania crocealis. Next base: position 10,288,713 of record OX438862.1, read on the forward strand.
CTTTTTCCTATAAATAAAATTATTGTGGGATATAAAAATATATTCTATTTTTGTGTTCATTAACACATATAAAATTGTGATCGTCAGAGTTAATTAGGAAGCTATAAAACGTCTACTCTATGTTTTTAAATGACCGTGTCGTGAGAAAACGAGATAATTTTCCAAATGCCTTTACGGGCGGTGACATAGCAGTTACAAGTGGTACATACATACGAGTAGTATTGGCATTGTGCTAAAATTCTTCAGACGGTTAGACTTCTGGATATGTAAGTACATACCTACGCTGTTTGTGCGCTGTCACTATTCGGGTTCCTTATTAATCTGAACATTACACCCACCGGCCATGTTTAAATCTGGATGTTTCTCAATGTCGTTTATATTTACGTGCTGATGTGTTTAAATTCCAGCAGAATTTACTCGATGTTTATAATAAAATATGCATATCACTGAGTCATATGGTGTGTATTTTAAAGTTAATAAATATATCTACAGTGCTAATAAGTATCCGTTTCTGCTATTCCTGTTTATAAATTTACATTGGGCAAACAAAGTAGGTCACTAGTTCGAGCTCCTACACTACACTGGTACAACCATCTAACCGACTAACCACTGTATAACGCACAGGTACGAAAATACTCATTTTGACATTGTAGTTTAATTATTGTTTGCTCTTGTGTCTATCGTCACATACTTATTGTTCTCTTATTTTTTTTAGGGTTCCGTACCCAAAGGGTAAAAGCGGGACCCTATTACTAAGACTTCGCTGTCTGTCCGTCTGTCTGTCGCTCTGTCACCAGGCTGTATCTCAAGAGCCGCAATAGCTAGACAGTTGAAATTTTCACAAATTATGTATTTCTGTTACCGCAATACCAACAAATACTAAAAACAAAATAAAATAAATATTTAAGGGGGCTCCCATTAAAAAAAAAGTTTTTATTTTCCGTTTTGGTACGGAACCCTTCGTGCGCGAGTCCGACTCGCACTTGGCCGGTTTTATTTGCAAATTTCTTCATTTTGCAATGTTGGATTGCTGTTCACTTTGTGTAGTTCACAAAGTATTTTTTTTTATTTATTTTTAATTTATATTTAAGACATGCCACATTGGGCCGCACAGAGCCATCAAATTAAGCTACTATTAAGTACCCTGTCGTATGGGGTACTAGAAAACCGATAAACTTACTTATACTATACTTTTTTTTTTTGTAAATTCATACTTATTATACACAGAAAACACTCAGACCAGTACAAACAGACATGTTCATGCACACAAGTATTTGTACTGTGCGGGGATCGAACCCGCAACCCATGGCTCAGAAGCAGCGTTTACTACCGCTGCTGATCCAAATGGTCGTCATAATATACTGTTATTTCGGTCAACATAATAAGTAGATACTGTTATTTGGTTAAAAATTATACTAATTTATGCTTAAATATAAAACTGATAATGACTAAATAGCGCTGTTGTCCACGGATAGGTTAAACAAAAAAGTTATGCTACATTAAGTTTCCACTAACACTTGCAACCTTTTATTTCGTTACGGATACGTATAAAAAATTGTTAGCAAAAAAACTGTTGGACTAAGCAGGATTTGCAAAATTTAAGAGTTGTTGGTGTCAACGTAAGTTTGCAAGTAGGGTACATAAATTATAAATTTACAAACGATGTGAAATTAAGGAAAAACTGCGCTTGACACGCACATGCCGGTTTTTAATCTTGAATGCTATAAACAAACCAACTCTTCGTTATATCTGGCAAGACCTCATGAGGCAATCGTTCTGACGTAATTCTTATCTGAAGTGATCCACTATAGATCCGGCCAGTTGCGTGCCCGAATGAGTTAACTAACTCCGACTTATCTTTCATTTAACTGCTGAACTATTCAACTACCTACTTATCGTGCAATTGAGAGTTTCGACGTGGTAATTGCCTTTGTTGATGTTCAAGAAAGCTTACTACAGACTGCATATACATGAGCGAGTGATTAATTTTTATGTTGGACTAGCTGTTGCCCGCGACTTCGTCCGCGTCAATTTCTGTTATTATGATCGCGACTATTTTCGTAACATTTTTCAATGATGCTTCGCTCCTATTGGTCGCCTAAAGCCTTTCTCGATAAATGGACTATCCAACACAAAAATAATTTTTAAATTCGAACCAGTACCTACTTCCTGAGATTAGCGTGTTCAAACAAACAAACTCTTCAGTTTTATAATATTAGTATAGATTTATTGGGATTGGTTTATTTATACAGGCAAGATAAAGCAGAGAGCTTTCTAATAGCTTAGTACGGATACGACTAAATTATTATTTATAATGTGGAAATCTACAAAAAAAAAATGTGTAAGGAAAATCGAGTAATAAACATACACTAGAAATAAATGTGCTTGAGCTTACCTTTCTCTGCACGTCAGTAAAAACGAGTCCGGTGGCAGTATGTATCAAACGTTGTCTACAAATAGAAGTGGTATTTACTCCACTCTACGATGTTCTACTTCTAGATAATTTATTTTAGTATATTATCTTGCTAATGTCATGTATCGCCGGTGCATACGTTAGCGGATATGCGCACGCAACTCGTTAAATATTTCTTACACGTTCCAGCTAAGTGGATACCTATATCTTATAATAATAAACGTACTTACGTATGTATTCTAGATACTGATGACACATTTTTCTTTGTTACAGAATATTCGTCAACAGGTCACTACATCTAGAAAATGTTAAATTTTATGGATTTGATATGGACTACACATTGGCAGGTAAGAAAGAAATCATAAGGATAGACAAAAGATCAAATACATACACGTGACATATATTTATTAATTATTCCCGTGATTTGTTTTATATTTGAATTGTTTGTTGCAGAATATAAATCGCCACAATATGAAACGTTAGGATTTAATTTAACCAAAGAAAGATTAGTTCATAAAGGATATCCTAGTGAAATATTAGAATTTGAATATGACCCATCGTTTCCCGTAAGGTATGTGTATAAAATGTATTAAAAGAAAGATGTATCTACATGTATAATGTATAGCAAACACCTTGAAACTAATGAAATTTTAATTTATTACAGAGGCCTATGGTTTGACACGTTATATGGTAACTTATTAAAGGTAGACGCTTATGGAAATATTTTAGTGTGCGTGCATGGATTTGAATTTTTAAAGCAGTAAGTTTTTACATATTTTACTTTTGTTTTTTTATTTATTTTGTGAAACGTAACAGTGCATTAAATATATTTTTTATTTGTTTTCAGTTCTCAAGTGTATGAATTATATCCAAACAAATTCTTAACATTGGATGAATCTAGAGTATACGTATTAAATACGTTGTTCAACTTACCCGAGACGTATCTGATAGCATGCTTGATAGACTTCTTTACAAATTCACCACAGTATACGAGGTAAGTTTTTATTTGATTACCTGTCCATATCATGCAACTGTGAGACTTAATATGCTTATGCCCTGTTTTTATGGTAAAAACTGATAAGAAATAGTTATTTAATAGAATGGGTAATAGGTTTTATTTGGTATTGCAACTAAAAGTTAATACGTTACAGGCTGACAATATTTTATTTTTGTATATTTTATGTATTCATTATTATTTATTTGTATGTATTATATATTTTTAATGTTTTCTAGTCTTCAACCAGTACTTGTTTCGCAAACAGTCTAAAAGTATAGTATATTATAGTTATTATTTATATATTTTAAATTTTCACTCGATTGCACCGCCTGTAATATTTCTACTTGGCCTAAAGGTTGACTGGTAGAGAATGCTTTTAACTTTAAGTCCGCCATTTGTACCGTTTTTTGTATATGCAATAAAGTGTTAATAAATAAATATTTTTTCCAAAGCAAGGCGCAAACCACTGTACGGATCAATATGAGTTTTTGGCATACTAAAGCTATTATGCTAAAGAATCCGATAAGAAAAGATTTTTAGGATGATCTGCCTTTATCAGGGATATAGGACAGGTTAATTATTATTATGAAGGTTTTACAAATTTTACGAATCAAAATCAAAATTAACGCGTGCAAAGCCACATGAAAAAGCCAGTCAATAAAATACGACTAGTAAAAATTACTAATTAAGATTAAAAGAAGTGTAACCGTTGGTCATTGTTGGCTTATAGCCAAATCACCATGACGTAACGACACGGGTATCGGGAATACTATCTTGTCTGTCAATATGATCTACTTGGCTACCGTCCTCGAAGTGTTCGGGTTCACTGTTATCATAATTTACTGTTATCTTTTAGAGAGAAGACAGGAGTACGATGTGGCGATTTAGCAATGTCTTTCAAATCAATTTTCCAAGACGTAAGAAGCGCAGTAGACTACGTCCACATTCATGGAGATCTCAAAAAGAAGACTACAGAAAACCTAGACTTATACTTGAAGAAGGATGAGAGGCTGCCTATGTTCCTATCGAGGATAACTGAGAGTGGAGCCAAGCTCTTCTTGTTAACAAACAGTGAATTCAATTTCACTGATAAAATTATGAACTACTTGTTTGATTTCCCACATGGTGCTAAGGTAACTAATAATGTATTATTACTTTATTGCAAAATACAAGCTGTGAAATTCTTACTTGTACCCACATAAAAAAGTTTGAATGGAGCATAAATACATCACATCGCCAATTTCTGTCTCCCCTAAGGATCAACACAACGATCAGTCCCACGTAGATATGGGTTTGTCTGGCTATTCATACGATATAAAAAAATCAAAAAATTCTAGGGTGTAAACCACACTACGCTCTCGCCTTCCTAAAACCTTTGCCAGATCTTCGAACCACCTGGTGAGGGGCCTACCTAAAAATCGTCACCATTGGTTTTTTTACTGCCATTACTACTCTACATAATTTAAGAGTTTATTGCTTCGGCATTTCTACCGTGACCCCTTCTTTACACACAAACAAATAACAATGTATTCATGAGTGAGACCCGATTATCTTGTAGACATTGTACCTGTAGTGCGTGGTTTATGTGCAAGTTTACAAAAATTCGGCACTGTCGTCAGTTCAGCATTAAATATTACAAAATTTACTTCTAACATGTCCTACCATGTTCATTAAATAATTGGGTCTCGTGAATGTGTATTGTTATTTATGACTTACGGAGTTGACACGTTATGGCATACTCAGGATTTGTTATAGGAAAGTAGTTATACGGTATGGATTACAACCTGGGTGTCGCGAAATTTTATTCCCAACACGCACTGTAATTCTTGACAGCCCGGAGAACCGTACAGGAATTGGAAGACGTACTTCGACTGGATCGTGGTAGACGCGAAGAAGCCTTTGTTCTTCGGCGAGGGCACCACGCTGCGGCAAGTGGACACGCGCACCGGCGCACTCAAAATGGGCCACCACGTGGGCCCGCTGCACGAGGGCCTCGTCTATTCGGGAGGTGAGCGTATTAAATTAATATTCTACTAAAACGAGATGACTTTTTTATCACCTTCAAAATTTTTTTATAGGCGTTCAGTATCGTGTTTAAAGCCCATTTATGAAGTTAAAAATGTAGGTCAAGTTTTCACTCGAAAATATTTTTCGCAACAGTTTTCAATATTTACGGTCCTAAGCCTGTTATGGTATGAAGGGAAATTCAAAATCTTTTTTTTAGTCGCCTCTTATGACGCGCACGGGAAGAGAAGGGGTTATTCTTTTAATGTTCCTACACCACACGACACAATAAAGAAATATATACTTTCATGAAATATTCATTTTTATGTTATTATGAGATTTTTGAGCGATTTTATTCAAGTACTAACACTGCGCAAGTGCTGTTTTATCATCAACTTGAAAAAAAAGTCTGAGACGTGAAAATGTGTCATTAAAACCACGTATGTGAAAAAAAATAATGAAAAACGTTTTACGCAACCACAAACATTTACTCTTTCTTGACAACGCAAACAACTACTAAAACGTTGTAGTGATACATTCAGATAGCCGATGTAACGGAAAACATGAAATGAAAAGCGATATTGTTCCTTAGATTAGCAGAATGTCAAAATCGTAATACTTCATGATGATTGTCTCTGTATTAGTAATTATTGCTCATTTATAATCCAACTATTACGTGTTCACTCTTCATGATTAAAGACGCGAAGTCCGCGATAAGTAGGTACTCTTATCTTATCATAGTACCTAGCATCAATTTATCATTCTTAATAACTACTTACTCATAACTCTGTAAAAATACCTATTCAAACAAAACAGCGTAACGTTTTTAACATGGTCTGTGAATGTTTTTATCTAATTTACATTCGCTTTGCGTTTGACGTTTGATTACAAATATCACTGTCTATTGTTAGTCGCACGCACTTAATCACGTTTCTATTAATGCGAAGCTTATTTTTATGCTGTGCATTGAATTATACAATTATACTTTATTACTTTATTTGATATTTTAGCAACTTAATTGCACTTATAATATCAGTATATAAACTTGAAAAATTTCTGAGACAAAATTTTTCAAGTTTATTTACTTTATTAGTTGTGCCTGAGACTTTGGTCGCGTGCAAATTTAAATAGTAGCGAATTCTATTCTTACGTTTGATGTCAATACGAACCTATATTACCACTTCACAAAAAAATATGTCAATCAAATATATTAACCATCTCATGAGAATTTAAATTTTTTTTTGTGATAAAAGTAGCCTTTTCGCTGTTTCAGACTTAAATTTGTATGTGTTCTGCCTGACGTGTTTGAGTAACAAACATCTAAACATCCCTCTATCCCTAAAAACTTCAAGTTTATTTTACTATGAGTAAGATAACTTTTCAGACCTAGGCATCACAAATTATTCTGTTAAATTTAACTTAAAATTCGGCGAAGTAAGAGAAGAGTTGAAGTTTACGATATGTAAATATTTTATTAAAGTATGTGTTTGACAAGAAACTGCATCTTAGCATTTTAGCAGTTCAAAAGTAGATTTTAAAATTTTTCCGTATGAGCAATCAAATCCATCAGCGTCGTCTACAAATCACTCAATACGGATATTAAACCAGTGCATTTTCCATTGTAAGCCTAAACAATTTTCCAATCCTCAGTTTATATAATCTCAAATTATCTCACGCTTTTCCAAAGTAGATTTCATGCTCTGAGCATGTTTGGCTGTCGTATGCAAATACAATTAATGATTCATGTCATTATTCTATTAACAACTCAACGTTATTCAATAGGATCGTGTGACGTATTCACCGAGTTGATCAGTGCCAAAGGCAAGGACGTACTATACATCGGCGACCATATATTCGGGGACATCCTTAAGTCGAAGAAGATTGGCGGTTGGCGGACGTTCCTGATCGTCCCAGAGTTGGTCCAAGAGTTGCATGTGTGGACTGACAAGTGCCAGCTGTTTGCGCAGCTCCAGAACCTCGATATACAACTCGGTGATATGTACAAGTGAGTTACGATGCTAAAGACTGAGATATAATAAATATATTAAGGAAGTTTAATTATTTTTATTAATATTTTAGCAATTTATTTAAAATCATAATATCATTATTTAAACTTGAAAAAACATTTGATGAAACAACGCTTGCTTACAGCGACAAGAATATGCTTGAATAATTGACGCCTATGACGAAGTGTCTCGGCGGTTGGATGGTTAAAGCGCCGCGCCCGGCATGCGAGGAGATGCGATCGAATCGAAACCGCACCTCTATGTTTATTAACGGGCGCGGTGCTTTGCCATTTCAAGCTACCGAGACATTTCGTCACTGCGATAATTTTTCAAGTTTAAATTCTGATTTAAATGAAGGAATCAACTTGTCTATGATTAGTTTTAAAAAATACTGTTTAAACATACATAACTTATTATTTTACTTTGCAGAGACTTGGACTCCAGTACTAAGGAAAAACCAGATATATCTAAATTGCGCATGTCTATCCGTGACGTGACCCACAAAATGGACCTCGCTTACGGAATGCTGGGATCGTTATTCAGATCTGGTTCTAGGCAAACATTCTTCTCATCACAGGTAAAACATAGAAGTTAGGTATATATTATACAGTCGTGGTCAACTAATTAGGGACAGATAGAATACTAAGCAATACTGAATGTTCATATCCTATTATTGTGAACTTCATTCAAGATTACTGACTGTTACTTTGTAAAAACATATTCACTATCAAGTACTCTATTAGTTAACAGAATACAATAACAAAAACAACTTAATAACCTAATAAAAAATCTTTATCGAATCACATGAATCAATAATTATGGTACAGACGAACTGGCCACCTAAATAGGGATACTTTAGTTTTTCCTTCTAAACAAAAAAAAATAAAAAGTAATAACTTTTATTCTGTTCATTTGTAATTTCGGCGCCAATTTGAAAAGCGACATTCCTACCGTGTGAGTTAAAAACGCATCAAATAATTAAAGATAATTAATGGGTCGGAAGAAAAGTTGTGACGCAACAATGCGAAATGTTATAATAAATCTTTATCAGCGTGGATAACCTTACCGGAAAATTGCAGATCATCTGAAATGTTCTAAAAACATGATCTACGTTTTATAAATACAGTGGCTTATTTCAAAATTCATGAAACAACAGAAAGTGTGCCTAGAAGGAAGAGGCCAAGAAAAACAACCCCAGAAGATCGCAGAATGGTCACTCTCGCGAAGAGAGACCCCTTTATGGGTTCCGTTCTGATCAAGAGCGAGGTTTTTGGACCAGAACCTGCTGGAGTATCAGCGAGGACCGTCAGAAGGCGACTGGTAGAGGCAAAGCTTGTAGGAAGAGTTGCTCGAAATGTTCTATTACTGAAAAAGGAACACAAACAAGCAAGGTTCGCGTTTGCAAGAAAGTATGGACATTGGTCTGTTGATCAATGAAGAAATGTGCTGTTTTCTAACGAGACCAAGATAAACCTTATTTCATCCGATGGCAGACAATACGTGCGACAACCTATAAAGTCCGAGATGAATCCAAAGTACACGAAGAAGCAGGTGAAACACGGAGGCGGCAATATTCAAATCTGGGGCTGTTTTTCTGGACATGGAGTAGGACCTATAAAAAGAATTGAAGGTAAACTTGATAAATTCCAATACAAAGGAATATTGGAGGAAACGATGCTACCATATGCTGAAGAAGTCTTACCAGTCTCATGCACGTTTCAACACGATAACGACCCAAAACATACCGCGCACTTGGTTAAACATGTCCTAGCGCAACAGTCAGTGACAGTACTAGATTGGCCCGCGAACAGCCCAGACCTAAACCCGATAGAGCACTTATAGTATGAAGCGAAGAAAAAGGTTGCAGCTCAACGTACTGGCACTAAAAATCAGCTTCACGAGACATTTTAAGGTGTTTGGGATAATATTTCTTTAGAAACCTGTAGTAATTAGATTGCATCGATGCCGCGCCGATGTCAAAAAAATTATTATAACCAACAAAGACAACCATACCTACTGGTTATTAAAAATACGTTTAATGATTTGTTTTGTATTCTATTTTTAACAATGAAAACTTTTGATGTAATAAACACTTACACTTTATTACAAATTACCACTTTATTTATATTTACAGTTACAGTTTTATGTGTCCCTAAGTTGTCCATCCATAAGTCAATTATGTGTAAGTGGCAATGATTTATTTATTTTAAAAATATTGATCGCAAATAGCTATTTGCTTTCCTGGCCTTTAAATATTTAGAATACTAGCCAAATTACTTGTTATTAATTAAAGATACAACTTTATATATTGCAAGATAATATTCAAATATTGCAAGCTTCAAAGAAATAATTTTTTTTCGGACTAGCGGGACGATCTTGTGTTTTAGTTATATAGCGTCCCTAATTAGTTGACCACGACTATATACTATCTACAATACTTGTAAAGTTGTATCTTAATGAACAGACAGAAAAGTTTTACAGCTCTGAAGTGTTCCCCAGATCAGGAAATCTGCTACACATTTTCTTTACTCACGAAGGCTTTGCGGAGTTATTTTAATGAATAACTTTCTCATCTCGCTGATATACAGAGTGAAATTTTAACCACTTTCCAAATTTTAATATATCAATACTACGAGACAAAAAACAAAAGACGTATTTTTTCTTTTGGTATAGCCCAGTACAAAAATGTCAAAATAAAGCACTTAGAAAATGACCGCAAAAAACTAAAATTTTTGATACGGATGCCTAGCAACACTTTTTTTACGCGATTCGCATCTTATTCATTTATTGGGATACTATTTATAAGTTTTTGATTTTCCCTTTATACCTTATCAGGCCTAGGACCGTAAAAATTGAAAACTATATTGCGAAAATGATTTTCGGGTGAAAGCTAAATTTTCACATTTTTACTTCTTTATGGGCTCTAAATACGATTCTAAACGTCTATAAAAATTTTGGAAAGTGGTTAAAATTTCATCCTGTATGTATTTACGTACTGTTATTTTTATTTTTAAACTAGCTCTTGCTCGTGTCTTCGTACGCGAGAAATTGGATACTAACTCACGGGAGCCGTACTTTTTTGCAGGATGCAAAGATACCATGTGCTATCCTAGCGTATTAACTATTTCCTTGCCAAATTTCATCTAGATCTATTTAGCCCATTTGGCGTGATTGAGTAACAAGCACCCATCTAAACTTTGAATTCTTTTGGCTAGAAGTAAGTTAGATGTTAGTAAAGTAAGATAGTAGTGATATTAGCAATTATAGAGGCTTAATTACTGTCGATTTTTATCCACTTTTCTTTGCAACGCTTATTTTACCTACTTCTTAGTAGCTGTAGTATTTTTAAATCCGAATTTTATACTATTTTCATTTGTGCAGTAAATACAAAAAAAGGGACTAAATAAAAAATTAAACCGGCCAAGTGCGAGACAAACTCGCGCACGAAGGGTTCCGTACCAAAAAGGCCAAAAAAACGGGATTATTCTATGGGAGCCCCCTTAAATATTTATTTTATTTAGTTTTTAGTATTTGTTGTTATTGCGGCAACAGAAATAAATAATTTGTGAAAATTTCAACTGTCTGTCTATCACGGCTCTTGAGATACAGCCTGGCGGCGGGCAGACGGACAGACAGCGAAGTACCGTTTTTACCTTTTGGGTACGGAACCCTAAAAAAAAGGCCCAAACAAATCATATTTCCTTCGTAAGTAGTGCTTACAATTCATACAACGTAAAATCATTCGAGGAGTGAAGTATAATTAATTAGTAAAATTTACAAAGACGACAGCGGCATTTGACACTGGTATTCATCTTTCATGTAACTTTCTGGCCAGACACCAGAAACGGAGTTTGATTTGGATAGACAACTCATAACAGTAGTGGTTATGTGTTATGTAAAAGTGATGATTAATTATGCTCAAATTAGTTGTACATTGAGCTGCTTGATGATAAATTGTCCTGAGATTTTTCTGCAGACCACAACCCTAACCACAGAACATAAAAAACGTGTAGAAGTAGTAAGTAGGCGGGCCTTGCGTATCACACATAGGCCACGCTTGGCGCATCATGTTTTCGCCCCCTTTTACGCGCTTCAGACGGTGACAGTTGCTAGAACGGGTTAGACGTTGTGCTATTCAGACAAAAATCTTTAAATATGCCGACATGCACAGTATTAGAGTGCAAAAACACAAGCACTAAAAATAATTTATCAAAAGGAGGCGTGACATACCATCGTTAAGTAATATTATATCGTTATTTTAATAGAAATTATATAAAAGTAAATAAATAAATAACAATCCATAAAAAGTAAAACCTAAAACCATTTCACTGCCCATAGAGATAAGGTCGAAACTATATTTTGGTAATTACTTATTTTTGTAATGTTTCGAAACGCTACTCATTTAGGGATGTGGTAAAATATCGATAAGTTAGTTATCGATACTTATGTATGACATTAAAAAAGTACAGCTTATAAAATATAAAAAAAAAATACAAAAAAAATAAAAATCTATGAAAGTACTAAGTTTCAAAAGGTTATTAAATATACAGGGTCTTTGATACATCGTGCGCCAAATTAAAATGTCTTACAGTCAGAGGCGGCTCGTGACTTTATTTTCTGGGAGTTCACAAAAATAAAAATCGATCGTCGTCAACGTGTCATTGAACTCTAATATAATTTCGATAGGTAGAATCGCGCGCTTTATGAATATCTGCCTAATAGATGCCAGTTAAACTTTACACACATTGATTGCAAATGTTTTTTCACTTTTATTGAAAGATACGCTAAATCATCAACACCCGTTTCAATCCATGCAAACTCACCACAAGCGCCGGCGCCAGCTCCAAACATCGGATATGGGAAACAATTTATTGGTTTCTTTGCAACCACACATCCATCCAAGGTGTTTTTAAATATTGTTCGGGTTTAAACACACGCCTAAAGTTTTAATTTTATAAGTACATTTTTTTATCAATCAAAGCGATTTCAGGCCGAGGTGGCCCCTTTGCTTTTAGTTCAGGGCGCTTTTCTAAAGTCTTTTTACATTTTTTAATAAAAGATACATTGTATTGTTCCATGTTTAGCACTATCACAGCACTAGCACAGCAATAATGTACAGAAACTATTGTTTAATAGCGAAATAACACACAACTGCCGTATTGGCGCGAAAAGGTCCCGGTCACAGAACACAATTTTGGTCCCGGTGACTGGATAAAAGATTTGACGTTTGTTTACATTAGATCGGCAACAACGCATATTTAGCCACACGCATAAAATATTGTCACCTCAGGGCACGATCTGGCAACGTCGCTTAGAGCGGCGCTCCAGATTAGCCTAATTTCTCATACAAAATCTTTTGTTTCACGTACCAGTCCGATGTCGATGTTTCTCTTTCGCACTTATTGAATTCAGTACTAGGCATTGTACTGAACTTTGTTTCATAGGAGCGCAATCGCTGGCGCTCCACTCGGTAACAACAACTGACACCAAATCTTATGCTAAAAAACATGTCAACTTTGTGCGTAGTTAAAATTGTTTATAGTGAACTGCTATTGTTTGTGTGAATGTATAGGGTTTAAAATATATAAATAATAGCAGATTAAAAAACACATTTATTATTTACTAATTTTTGTGGGAGTGCACTGCACCAGTGCTCCTTAGGACGAGCCGCCTCTGCTTACAGTAAGGGTCTTTTGCTATCGTTTCCTGCCTTAATTTTTTTTCTTATTTTGTAGTTTTTTTTTTGTTTTTTGTATATTATAATAACTTGTTCAAATAAGTTAATATACGTATTTAATTATTTACTTGATATTATTTATTTGAGGTTTCGTAAAAATCCAAACATAAAAACATGCACAAATAAATACAGATTTTTCTTAAACATGCGTTTATCTTCCTCATAATGAACATTGCTTTTAACCCTTTATTCTGGGCTAAAGTTTCTTTTTGCATTTATAGCCTAGAATAAGGAAGTCATTTTTTTTTAATTGTTAAGATGTAATAATTAAGAAGATAAGAGAGACAGCGATAAACATAACGCTGTCTCTCTTATGTTTTTCAAAAATGTCTACACTAACAAGAGTGACGACATTTTTGTTCTTATTATCGTAACTATCCCACCCCTAGCTATCAATAGTTTTTAGGTAGCATCTATACTATTTGATAGTGAATAAGATCCATCTAGTGTCAGGTAGCAGAACTATCTGACAGTGAAAGGTAACCAATCGCTACAAGACATTCTTCGTGTGCGTGATAATGTGAATCAAAAATGTGTTAGGTTACACTGGTTTTCGTACAAATAGGAGTGGATGCTACTTCTATCGTTTTTATGTTCTGTGACCCTAACAGTAGATTGTTTAGGAGTTTATGTAAATTATATTGTCATTGTACTACGAGTACGTTCACTTCACCAGCGCATTGGGAACTACCGGTCATCATAAGCTTATAAATAGTCCACTGCTGGACACAGACATCTCCAAAAGAAGTATTTTGCCCATAGATTTAATATACTGCTGATAGATTGGCAATGAAAAGAGACAGAATACAATGCAGCTATACGATAGAACGAGATAGATCACAAGGCCGTTCACGTACACGCTAAGAACCCGTAGCGTTTTTCTGAGTTCTGACGTCTGTCACGCGCAACACAATATTCCCTTTAGTTTTACTAGTTTCATTTTTATTATTGTAAAAAAGTGTCGAGTTGATGTATTTTCATTATGGTTACATGTTCAGTACCTGGAAGTAACTCATCTAAAAAAGGGAACCAACATAATTGTACATTTCACCCGTCAACACACAATCGCGATTATCAGCAGCAAAATGCAATGTTTCAGAGCTTTGACTAAAGTTTTGTATACTAATTGATAGGGCATTTCATTAGAACAAGGATTTAAATTCATATGAATTCAATTAAAAATAATATCAAATACGTGAATTTCAGCAATTACTAACGTCACTTTTGTATTTTAGTGATTGACGTTGTCGATGACATCTTATCGACATTTTATTAGCTGACATATTTCACATTGTAAACCGCATACAGCCTAAATTGTTGAAATACGTTAGAAATGGTTGAAATTGCCTAATAGAAAAGAATGTTCGCCCAATAAATATTCGAGCATTTGCAGTTTACATTTGGACCCTAAGTGTTTTTAACACAGAGGCTGAAGCCTGTAAAATTACGCTCTGGATCAATCTCCATATTGTTCAAGCCCCCATCAATCCCCATTACTTAAACATTAAATATATGTATATTTAGTGTACGTTTGTAATGTGTAATTGAAAAATAAATATCAGTTTTATTTCAACTTTGGCGATCGCGATCACAAAATGAGGCAAAATTGTTAAATACTGGCAAGTAAAGCCTACGATATTTTTTACAATAAATTGATTTTGTTTTATTATACAATAAAAAACATATCTAGGTATTTACTTGCAGTTTTTTGGCGTTCTTTTAATAATACTAAAAAATAAGTCACCTGCGTCAACGTAAACTGTGTCGATGGAATCGATATCGAAAGCAAGCAGACAATGCAGTACCTGCACTATTTATCTCACGCACATGCTCACTTTATGCACACTAGCGTAACCTAGTTTTGGTCTCGTTTTCAGGATTCAATTGCCAATCTATCATCT
Source organism: Anania crocealis (assembly GCA_949315895.1). NCBI lineage: Eukaryota > Metazoa > Arthropoda > Insecta > Lepidoptera > Crambidae > Anania > Anania crocealis. The sequence goes on from OX438862.1 coordinate 10,303,771, forward strand.
ATATTAAATCTATGATTTTGCCATAATCGTCGCGTTTGGCAGGCGGGTTGGCGATCGCACTTGGCCAATAATGCATACGCTGACATAACGCTGTTACGCCATCCATATGAAGAGAAGTGGTAGTGCTATTCTATCACGTCTTGCTCGTTAAAGGTGAAATGTTGTTGCTGTTTAAATAAATAACACCAAATCTGATTTGAGGCACTTATGGTCATACTTATGTTTACCGTTAGTTGAAGCCTACTAAAGATGTCTCCACTTTTTGCTTTTGTGAAATAGGTACTTCAATCTATCTCTTCTAGTATTTTCAACGATTATCCTATTAATATTATCAAAGCGTAAGTTTGTAAGAATGTATGGATGTTTGTTACTCATTCACGCTAAAACTACTCAACGGATCTGAATGAAATTCGGCACGGTGTTAGTTTAGTAGCTGGAATAACATATAGGCTTCTTTTTTCCCATGAAATGGTACGGTTCCCGTGGGATAATTTTGATACACAGTTTTGAATTCTAAAATCAACTCTACAAAGTTTCGGGCAACAGTTATACTAACATACTAGCTTTTGGCCGCGGCTTCGCTTGCGTTAAATTCGGAGTAACAATAAAATTTCACCATCTCTTTCCGGAGCGGAATTCCAAAAAATAAGATGCATGATTTTTTTGTTAGTCATAAATAATCTGCATACCAATTTTCAGCTTTCTACCTTGAAAACTGCGGAATGCTTCATACCAACTTCCACCCCTCATGTTAGGTAAGTGGGGGGTTTAGAAAGAGACAAAAAGTAGCCTATGTCTCTCTCCATCCCTTTAACTATCTCCACTTAAAAAATCACGTCAATTCATCGCTCGTTTTGGCCGTGAAAGACGGACAAACAAACAGACACACACACTTTTCCATTTATAATATTAGTATGAATTATACTTTAGGTGGTGAGGTACGCGGATCTTTACGCGGCCTCGTTCCTGAACCTGATGTACTACCCGTTCTGCTACATGTTCCGCGCGCCCGCCATGCTCATGCCGCACGAGTCCACCGTTGCGCACGAGCAGCGGTTCACAGTTGACACGCCCACCATAGATCGGTGAGTAAAAGCTGCCTACACGATACTATTACATAGATACTTACACTCGTATATATAAAGAAGTAATTACTTATTGCTTAACACATTGAGCGCCATGGGGGTCACCGGTGACCTCCAAACAATAAAATTTTAATTGTGTCTAGTACTTCGGCAGTTAAAGGCTTAAGAAAGTCATAACTTAAGGTGTTACTACCTAGTGCTTAAGTGAAGGAAATATACTAATATACTTCTTAAACTTTCGACATTTTCCGTGAACTTGGATTCTTTAGTAAAAAAATAAGCAGTAGCTCCATACTTCGCACTAAAATTTTGTGAATCAATGGGCGATACCATATTTAGTTCCAAATAAATAAATATTATTAAAATATTATTATATTGAGTGGGTCTTAAAAGGCAATTTGGAAATTACCGGGCCATAGCAAAACAATGTTTGGGAAACACTGCTATAATGTATTCGAGTTATAAAATACAGACCAATAAGATTATAGTAAAATAGCTTTTTACCCCTCGATCTAAGTACACAATATATCGCGCAAGCGGAAACTTGTGCCCAACAGTGGCATACAAACTGTACCCTTTGTCCTTTCTCAAGGTCTCATCTATCTTTGTACTAATGTTCATCAAAAAACAGACAAACTAGAGTTACTTTGGCTGCTGCAAAAGAATTTTTTTTTATGAGTTAATATAGTTTTTTAACCCTAAATAAAAATGAATATATAAAACTCCTCAGAGACTTCATACATTTCTCCTAAGCTATGGTTGTAGAAGTTCTATGCTACGGTTGCAGAAGTCATATGCTACGTTTGTAGCAGCTTTAGATAATACTAGAAAAAGGCCCGTTGGCGTAGCATTAAATACGGCACAGTGACTGCGGTGAAGAAATTAATTATACCTAGTCAGTAGGGCTAAGATGCGACCCACGACATAATTTTATCGCGGCCTTATATCGCATTTTGACAGCGTTATATCGTTTGTCTATCGCTGCTAACATGGCAGACTATTTATGTCATCTCTAACTGTCAAAATACGATAAACGATAAAATTGTCTACAAACTCTAACATGAGCCTCTTATATTTGTCTATTTTAATCGATTTTTGACACTTGCGCATGACAAATTATCGTGGTCGCTTGTAGCTCACGACAAGGCATAAACCCTTTATAAAAAATGGCCGTGCCATATTTTAATTACATTTTGACCACTTATGAAGAACGGGAGGCGCGTAAAATTCAGCGCAAGCGTATCCGCGACGTGTGCAACCCGTTTGACCTTCCGGATATGGAGTTCCAGGCTCTGTGGCGTATATCCAAGCCCATGGCTTTTTATTTGATAGATGGGCTGAAAGAGGACTTGGAGCCAAAAAATGGAGGTCTTCAAGCCATGTATTGGCACAGATACTGGATCTATGCCTTATTGCCTCTAAGGTTTCTAAAAGAACATAAAAACCATTATTACTTTCCATGATAAGAATTTATTTCAGTTTATTACAAGTTTTACTCACATCTTTGAGGCCATTTCAAATTTTAAAACTTTTCACACTTCAATCAAAATTCAAACCGAAAAATATGCCGCGAATGCTGTTTGACAGGTGTCACTGTCTGACAGTGACTCACCCAAAGATGTGTCAACGCAGATGACGTCTCTGGCAAGAAGTGTTTTAGCCAAGTCTGACGTAAAATTGAACGAATGATTATAATATTAACCAATGTTTCCACACCGAAAAACTATATAATTATTTAATATGGCTACATCCGTTTGTCGTGTAGATAAACGTTTGTCGAGCGAAGAATTTTTATCGCGGGTGGTTGCCATGTTAGGAAAAATGATAAAATAACACAAGTAGACAAATTTTATCATGTCGTGCGACAAATTTATCGTTGTGTCGCATCTTAGCCATACTGGTCATAAGTTCTGTCACATGTGTAATATGAAATAATTTAGACATGTTTATTATTTATGTAACCATTTATATAGCAAAATGAACTTAATAAAACATAGATTCATATGGTAATAAAGTTTATTCAAAATGACCCCCGCGATTCTGAATACAGGCCTTCAATCTGCGCGGCCAGTCGTCAATCGCAGCACGAACGAGGTCCATGTCAATATAGGCGGCTGCCTTAATCAAGGATGCCTTGAGTGACTCTAAATCAGGATGAGGCTTTGAGCAGGCCTTTTCCTCCAAGTGTTGCCATATCTTGTAATCTAACGGACTCAAATCTGGACTGGAGGAGGGCCAGTCTTCGTGCCGGATGAAGTCGATTTCACGCGCCGCCAGCCAGTCTTGTGTGCTTTTCGCTCTATGAGCTGGCGCAGAATCTTGTTGGAATACCCAGTGCCTGTTATTAAACATGGTATGAGAAACAGGTTCCACAAGGTTCTTGAGGACTGTATTTTGATACACAAATGCATTCGTTTGTACGACTTTCTCACAAAAATGTACCTCAGTTAAGTCCCAATAAGAGACTCCCAACCAAACCATGAGCGAGGATGGAAAATGACCTCGTTGGACACGCGGAATACGGTTGCTCGCTTCTTCACTGCTGTGTGCGTACACCTTATCATTTTGTTTGTTGGAGCTCTCTTCCACGGTGAAAATTTTTTCATCCGAAAAAAGAATTTCCCGATGCTTTTTTCCCGCGTACCACTTCAACAAAGCGCGGCATCTCTTTAGTCTCAGGTCCATTAAACGAGAGTCCAAACGATGTTCTGTTTTTCTTCGATATGCCCTAAGCCCTAAGTCTTCATTTAACACCCTTTTCACCGTGGTCCTGCTTAACCCCATCTGAAGGGCCGACAGTTTCTGGTTACGTATGGGATTTCTTTGAAATAGCGCCTTCACAGCTTTTATCACTTCTGGAGTCCTAACAGAGCGAGGGCGACCACTTTTTGACCTGTCATCTACACTAGAGTCTTCATTGTATCGTTTTATGGTACGATAAACGAATCTGTTGGTTATATTCAAATTTTTCAGTAAGTCGAAAATCTGAATTGGCGCGTAACCTCAACGATGCAACGCAATAACCGAGACACGGTGTTCTTTAAGTGTCCACTCCATATTTAAAAATGAGGAAAACACTAAAAAGTACACATTTTTATTTTCATGAAAAATTCGAAATTTGAATTCATTAAACTTTTTTGTGGCCAGCATTCTAAATTTAAAAGTTTTTATTGTGTGACAGAACTTATGACCTGACTATGTATAACGCTACGAGCAATATGACTGCTACGACAAATCTACTGGCTACTACTGAAGTCGTTTGTAGTCAGCAGTAGTGTACTGCAAGACTTATTTCGTTACATACAAGTTTTTAAGTTCAGCAACGCTACAAACTGTACCCGAACTCCCAGAATTAAATTCAAATGATAACTCCCTATGTAGGTAGTTAGTTAGAAATAAAATGTTTTTCTATATTTCAGGTCTAGACACCCTAGCGCACAACGTGGCATCAGTGTTCCCACGTTATCGGAAGACACCATTGAGGAAGTAGAAACCACCAAAGTGGCCGATGTCGCTGATAAGGTTCGTCACTTTTACATTTTTAATTTCAAAGTTCGGATTGAGTTATTAGCGCGCCCATAGTTATGTAGGCAAATAGTCCCGGGTTCGATTTCCGGATAAGGTTAAATGAGAAAACGTATTTTCTAAATTACCTCTGCTTTTCTATAGTCCTTAAAATATAGCTTAAATATTGAAAAAATGTTTAACTACCGCCTCTAATTTAGAGGCGGTAGTTAAACATTTTTTCAAATTACCATCTTAAAGACGAATAACACCTTAGTCTACCCGTGACCATGAACGCTGTAAAGGGTTCGAAACGTCGGGTTAAATCAAAAATAAACGCGTTCTAAATCCGTAAACTATCTTTCATTTCAATGTATAGTGTTCGCGTAAACTCAAGAAAACAGTAGACTGACAGGTGTCACTGAAAGAGACGACGTAACTTGGTACTAACGTCATATTAGTGATACACATTTGCACACGAAAAATTATTCACGACTAATGCTGAGCGACCTTTTTGTCACTTTTTATTTTATTTTTATATACCTTTAAGTTTTTAAGTAATGTTCATCTGTATTCCTTGTAATAATTGTGTCAAATAAATAATTCTTTCTTTCTTTCTTTCAATTCAATATACTTGGCCCAGCGATGCTCCAACTTTTTTAACCCGTCCAAAAAATACGATTTTTGAGGTCTTCAAAATCGGTTTCTGTGGCGGTGATGACCTCATCATTCGACCCAAATCTTTTGCCGGCGAGTGACTTTTTCAGATTTGGAAACAAGAAGAAGTCACAGGGAGCCAAATCTGGAGAAGAGGGGGCAGCAATTCGTAGCGCAATTTGACCAATTTGGCTACGACGACGGCGGAGGTGTGAGCCGGGGCGTTGTCGTGGGGGAACAGCACTTTTTTCTTTGCTAAATGGGGCCGTTTTTTTTCAATTCGGCGTCGAATCGGCACAATAAGTCGGAATAGTAGAGCCCCGTGATTGTTTTACCATTCTCGAGGCAATCGATGTAGATCACACCTTGTGAGTCCCAAAAAAACACTGGCCATCTTTCCGGCCGATTGAACAGCCTTCGCCTTCTTTGGAGCAAGTTCGCCGGGTAAAGTCCACTATTTCGACTGTTCCTTGGTCTCTGGTGTGTACCAGTGAACCCATGTTTCGTCGACGGTCACAAAACGACGCAAGAACTCCGCCGGATTGCGTTGAAACAGCGCCAAACATGTAGCCGATGTGGTCTCACGGTTGCGCTTATTGTCTGGTGTGAGCAAACGCGGCACCCATCGCGCCGAAAACTTTTTCATACACAGTTCTTCGTGCAGAATATGATGCACTGCCCTTCTGCGATGCCTTCAGTCTCAGCTATCTCGCGAATCTTCAAACGCCGGTCAGCCAACACAAGATTATAGATTTTTTTACGTTTTCCTCCGTAGTAGCCGAATTCGGTGCACCTGGGCGTGGCTCATCAAAAACTGACGTGCGACCACGAGCAAACTCGTTGAACCAATTTTTGACGGTCGCCATCTAAGGAGAAGAGTCACCATACACGGCATCCAAGCGCTCTTTGATTTCTCTGCGCGTTTTCCCTTATTCCATGAATAGTATGTATTTAAAGTCGTGTTAGTTACACCACTTATAACACGAGAACGGCTGGACCGATTTATATGGTTTTTGTGTTTTTGGATTTGTCTGGGTCGGGAATAAGATAATAAGTTTTAAAAACATTGGAAAGTTAACGTGAAATAACTAAATAAGAAACTGTATTTGTTCATACAAATTTCCATCCCCGCCATATTCGATGACAATGACATTTAAGACGTCAAAATCAAATAGGTACTATTCTGAAGCGATACGAAGTTCGAGGGGTCCGCTAGCAATTTATATATTGTATTGTATCGCGCAGGCATCGAGCGCGGTCCCTCACGCGAGGCCCGAGACTCCGCGCCAGCTCACGCACACGCACGACGAGGACTGTTCCGACGACGACGACCAGGCCAAGGCAGCTGCCAAATAGCTCGCACCAGGAACCCTCATATCAACCTAATTAGTGTCAAATTTCCCCAATCGATTTTCAACTCTAAACACAGATAAATAAAGATCAGTTTCAATTGAGAAAATTTGACATTTCGCGGTAGGTTGATCTGCTGGTGTGTGTACCAGGACAGACGTGCCAAACAATCCCCACTACTGTTGACGGCCAAATTGATAAACTTATACGCTGAGTTCTTTAAGTTGTATTACAGCCGTGAACATGAGATCCTACTAATTAATACATGTAATATTTACCTACTTAAGGTTCTATTATCACTAGAGAAATATAAAACCGGCCAAGTGCGAGTCGGACTCACGCACGAAGGGTTTCGTACCATAAACAGCAGTAGGTACTACATAAATTTAGTTTATGTAGTGCCTACTTGCTACCATTTATTGATATTGGACAAAAATAGGCACAAAATTGCGTTTTTTGTATGGAAGCTCCTTAAATATTTATTTTATTTTAATTTTACTATTTATTATTAAATTCAAAATACAACAGTGTTTTGTGAATATTTCAAGTGCAACAGGTAGTGTTGCCATTATTGGTATCAAGCAAAAAAGGGCCTTAAATATTTATTTTATTTTGTTTTTTTTATTTGTTGTTATTGCGGCAATAGAAATACATAATTTGTGAAAATTTCAACTGTCTAGCTATCGTGGCTCTTGAGATATAGCCTTGTGATATGTAGACGGACAGACAGCGAAGTCTTAGTACTATGGTCTCGTTTTTTTTACCCTTTGGGTACGGAACCCTAAAAACAGCTGTTTAATACATTTTATGTCACAAGGTATTTAATTTGATACGAAACTCATTATCAGTCTATAAGTTAAGTTTGTTTCTTGGTCGACTTTGTACTCCAATGCACTACAAGAGTGGTGCAATTATTATACTGCATGTCTGTTCTAATATGGTACGTACTGATTCAAGAGTCAATTCTGTGATTTGTGTAGCTCAGTAGCGATCGAATTGATATAACAAACAAGCATTTTAGTTTGTCACCGAAGGTCGTATAAGTACTGTTCTTTTTGTAATCGCTATTGTATAGCGAAAAGTGCTTCTATATCTAAATAAGTGTTCTCGAAGTTATGTAGCTATGAAACATAGTCAATATTGTTATGAAACATAGTCAAGTCTGCATCAAAAATTCAGGATTGTTACCTCCTTTTATGTCTACGTGCCTGGCGTGACCAGAAAAAAAAACTTATTTGAAATTTCCTTTTCCAGTCACAAAAAGGAATATAATTACTGATTACTTCAACTCGTTCGAGATACTGCACCGTCTCTTAACACTGTTGACACTTAAGAGAAAGTGCCATTACGTGTGACGTCAATAATTTATAGATTCATCTGTTTTCGTCTGAACAATGTATGTACAATAGGCAACATGATTATTTTACGGCCGGTCCCAATAATCTATCTATCGCCAGATAGGAAACAGCTTCCATCTCCGATATGCCAAAACTGAAGATAGATAGGTTATTAGGACCGGCCGTTATTGAATGACCCTATGTAGCTAAAACTAAAAGCAATGTTATAAAAACACAGGGTCGTTATAGAGTTGTGATTTCTGATTTATATAATTACTGATTTATATTATTAGAGTTTGAATGAAGCCAATGATTGGGAATCAAGTAAAATAATTAGCTTGTCAAAGTTACGCGAGTAAATAAAGAGGCTAGTTAAATGTGAGTATGAGGTCACTTTTGCCTTGTCGACAAACTTTTAACTAAATAACTTGAAATCGAAGTTACCTATACAACAAAAGCTAACACCAAATAGAAGCAAAAGCTTATTAGCTCTTTATTCTTTAATTGTTTGTTTGTTAAATGTTTGTCGATATAACAAGGAAAACAAAATTTTTTTTGTTCATGATAGTTCTGAGTACGAAGTAGCAAAAAATCTGAGAAACTAAGTATGATATTTCCTGTCGTGAGTAAAACTTTGATTGTGGACAAGCCTCAATTCCGACAGATTTTATTTAATAATCCACAAACAAAGAGTCTTGTAGGGCTACTGCTACTGTACTCGTACATACACGTATATACTATTATATTTATGTTAATGATTATTGTTTTGTTGCGTCTATTGATATTTTTATTTCAAAGTCCAGTCCAAAATAATGAGCATAGGGTTTTCACTAATAGTATATTTAAGCAACGATCCATATCCATTACGGTTATGACGATGAGAAGAATAGTGTTTGTTGTAATTGCAATGTTTTCATTAGTAATGTTTAGAATTTGTTTGCGCTTCCTTGACTGGGTACATTTATCAGTTTTTAATGATTTCGCTTATCTAGTCCCACTATTGTTGAAAATTGTATGCCTTAAGTGGGAGTGACTGGATTGTGTTGGATGTTGATGTTCTGTAATGTATGCTATTGGTTATTTTTTAGTACGTATAGGTACAAAATAAGTTTATGAGAAAATTATGTGATTTTTGTATTTGTAGTTATTCCACACTTTTTTATGTAATCACACAAATCTTAGATATGTTATAGATATATAATAAATGATTCAATTAAACCAAGTTGTCTTTTATAATTTATTATTTTCTTACTACAACAGAAGATCATCTAAGTATGTTGCAAATTCATCTTCGCGAGATTTTTCCTCTGGTTCTTGTGAAACTGAAATTAAAATGAAATAATTGCAATTATTTATTAGGTATTTTTTTCACCATGTAAGCACCGATGAATCCGTTTCGCATGATTTAGTTACATCGCGTCACTGAACTTATGATAAAGCTCTTTAGATTATCTAAAGCGAAAATTGCGGTTGGATGAACTGCAAGTTGAACAAATTTTTTAAACGTAAAGATCATCAATCATCATCAACCCACACCACGAGTCCCCTGATGGAAATTGGAAATATGCCTCTCAATAATGTTAATTTTGCTATAATAGTGGCGACTTAGCAGGGGGTTATTCCCAGTTGCCCCCACCGGCATCGCCCCCACTGGGGGCAACTGGGAATTTGTAAAAAATAAAGTCCCAGTTGCCCCCGGTGCCTCCACTTGAAAGGGCAACTGGGATGAACGTCAAAACTGCGGGATCACTCCTTGTTTTTAACCGATTTACTCATTTCCTTTTAGTTGCAAAATAATCGCGATCATAAAAACCGAAATTGACGCGTACGAAGTCGCGGGGAACAGCTGGTTTTTAATATTTAAATATGTTACCACAAAATTTACTTTTTGTTTTCAATTTTTGATAATAAAACCATTTACGAAGGAGATATTGAACCAGTTGATCTACCTATCTAAAATACTATTTTATTTTAGTAATAGAATAGAAACACTTTATTTTGCACACAGTAATACAAAACAACTACAGGACACAATTACAAAAGTACAAAAAATAGTAATGCAAAAGATAAAATTCCAAAAATTAATTAAAATTCTTATTTTTGTAGAATCGCCCACCAACAAGTGGCAAAACCAGTAGATAGATTTTTGTCAAAATATTTTTATTTTATTGCCCTTAAATTATAATTTGGTGGTTACAAATTAAATCAAAATTATTCAGTGGTTTTGTTATCAAAAATTTAAAACAAAAAGTACATTTTTAACCGACTTCCAAAAAAGGAGGAGGTTCTCAATTCGTCTGTATTTTTTTTTTATGTTTGTTACCTCAGAACTTTGGACTGGTTGAACGGATTTTAAAAATTCTTTTTTTGTTTGAAAGCTGGTGCTTCCCGTGTGGTCCCATTTTAACGAAGTCATGATCTGATGGTGGAATCTGAGGAAATCGAGAGAAACCCTCAAATTTTATAAGCACGTCTTACGTTTTTGCATATCTTTCTTCAGGTTTTTCAGTATTTGCGTCTGGTACTCATGATTTTATGTTGATAAGCTGATGACGGATGGTACAACTCCTTAACGGTTAGAAGTTGGAGGATAATTCTTTAAATATCATATGCGCGTATAGTCGAAAAGTTGTCTTCCTTCAGGTTATTCACGTGAGCTGATGATGGAAGGTCAAATTCCTAAGCAGTTAGGAGTTGGAGGATGATTCTTAAGATTCTATAGCAATTAGCCTGCCTAATTGCTATAGAATCTTAAGAATCATCCTTACTCCTTACCTTTGTCAAACAATTCATAAATTTTCATCTAGAAGTCGTCATCACTATTTATGTAGGTGACTGTTACCGGCGAACAGAGGATTAATAAAAGTGTAATTTATTTGACACTAAAAAGAGAAAAATAAATTATTTTTAAATAAAAAATTAAATCGACTTAAAAAAAAATCTCACTAAAAAGTACAAAATAACACAAGAACAATGTTTTATTTTAAAACCTATTTACATACGTACAATATTATTTTAACTACTAACAACTAAACAGATTGAAGTCGGTGCCGAGCCCAAACAATACAAAGTAATACTACAAACGAAACAAATCAAATGTGAATTTTAAATAAAAATTGCAATGTTTGCGAGCGGCAATCAATTCAGTAGTGATCATACTCCTATTCTATGTGGCTTGGCAACGACTTCGATCTGTTTAGTTGTTAGTAGTTAAAATAATATTGTAAGTACGTAAATAGGTTTTAAAATAAAACATTGTTCTTGTGTTATTTTGTACATTTTAGTGTTTTTTTTTAAGTCGGTTTAATTATTTATTTAAAAATAATGTGGTAATATATTTAAATATTAAAAATGAGCAAAAACTCCTGTCACCAATCGATGAGCAACTTTATTTCACTTTGCGCTTTTCTCTTTACAATTGCACAGACGTAAAGACTGTAGAAATGAAAACAATAAAAAAAATACTCTCGAAACCGGGTAAAGTTATATAAGTTTCGGAGGGTGCCAAATGAGTGCTAAATCAAAGTGTAGCTAATTTAATAAAATCTAATCTTGACGCGTCAATATGGCGGGACCAGTCTGAATCTTATATTGTCTTAACTATGAAGGTGCCAAAATTATAAAAAATATAATTGACGGTGCCAAATGGTGCTAAAAGGAAATGAGTAAATCGGTTAAAAACAAGGAGTGATCCCGCAGTTTTGACGTTCATCAACTGGGAATTTCATTTTTAACTTCCCAGTCTTCCCCACTTGATACGCCGTAAGGTATAATTAGATATTTTTTCCATGTTGCCAGAAGCAAAGTGAAAAATGTAACAATTATATACTTTATTTGATATTTTAGCAACTTAATTGCAATTATAATATCAGTATACAGGGTGAAATTTTAACCACTTTCCAAAATTTTTATAGGCGTACGGTATTGTATTTAGAGCCCATTTATGAAGTAAAAACTGTAAATCAAGCTTTCACCCGAAAATATTTTTCGCAATATAGTTTTTAATTTTTACAATCCTAGGCCTGATAAGGTATAAAAGGATAATCAAAAACATATGAATAGTATCGTAATGAATAAATGAGATGCGAATCGCGTAGAAAAAGTGTTGCTAGGCGGCCGTTCAAAAATTTCAGATTTTTTGCGGACATTTTCTAAGTGCTTTATCTTGACATTTTTGTACTGGGCTATACCAAAAGAAAAAATACGTCATTCGTTTTTTGTCTCGTAGATTGATATATTAAAATTTGGAAAGTGGTTAAAATTTCATCCTGTATAAACTTGAAAAATTATCCGCTTGAGACATAATTTTTCAAGTTTATATACTAATCATGTAACAATTATTTAGATAGTGCTTCTGAATGCCAAATGAAAAAGAATGTCTAATGGAATATAAAAAAATCAAATCAAAGCTTATCGTGACAGTATTACAGAGTATTAGTATTTTTGCGTACTTTACGGCGTATAAAGTGGGGGAAACTGGCACGTTTAAAAATATGATTCCCAATTGCCCTTTCGAATGGAGGCAACTGGGACATTATTTTTTACAAATTCCCGGTTGCCCTTAGTGGGGGCGATGCCGGTGGGGACCACTGGGAATAACCCTTGGCAGGCAGGTTTGCAATAAATTGCAGCTTGGCCACAGGATCAGCGACTGGATTAGGACTTCTTGACTTGATACCCATCCAATAAACGCCTTAAAAAAAAACCCCTTCCATCCCTAAATTAGTGATTGAAATGCGACTTGTATAAAATTGGCGTGGTTGGTTCCGCCTACTACGCAAGGCTCCTGGGTTCGATTCCTAGTCGGATCAGTTTAGAAAACGATATTTTCTTCGCTTCGGTCTAATAGGGGTTCCATCCCCCGGGCTATAGTCTTGCTTTGAAAAGCATGTTAAGCCGACTCACAGTTTCTGTCGCTAGATGGCAATTGTAAAAAAAGTCACGTCAGAGGTCTCTTAAAGGCGGCCTGTAAAACTCTGACAACAGATCATCCTCTTGTCCTTAACCCTTCGAGCGTGGGTTATTCCAGACATAATTAAAATCAATTGTTATGCGCGTGGGGTTCGAAGCTTTAAAGAAGAAATTAGTTATTAAAATTTACCTTTTTTCCACAACGAGTCAGCGGCTTCACTTTCAGTAACAGTTTGCGAGGTAGAGGGCTCATCTGGAGGCACTCCTTCGGGCGTACGAGGGCTCTCGTCCCCGCACTCCTCTTGTTTACCCTTGTGTTTAATTTTCTTTTTCTTCTTCAAACGTTTTACTTCGCGTTTCTTCGACCTGTAGTTCAGCTTATCTGAACAGTCTGGACATAAGCCTGCAGACGTGACATAATACGTGGGTAACACTGAAAATGTTTAGAACTGGCCAGTTAGAATCATTGCTGATGAAAACTTTTTTTGAAGTTAAATTTTAGAACTCTTTGGTAAGCTAATGTAGTATATTGCATTAATTTGTCTGTTCTCATTTGTTTTTGTGAATTGGCGGCAAGTCTAAAAACTCTTGTTACGTGAAAATGAACCTAACGAAAGAAAATTTTCGGTCAATGACTTTCGTTGTGGGCTTACTCAACAACAAAGCTATAATAGTTTATTTGATATTTTAGCAACTTAATTGCACTTATAATATCAGTATATAAACTTGAAAAATTTTGTCTCAGGCGGGACTCGAACCCGCATCTCCTCGCATGCCGGGCGGGCGCCATACCATTAGGCCACCGAGACACTGCGACACGGCGCGAATTTTTCAAGCATATTCTTACGCTGTGAGCCAGCGTTGCTTCATCAAATGTTAGGAGCTTGCACCCCCAACACCCGAAAGAAACATCTTTGCAGATGTTTGACAGTCAGTTAAGATGAAACAGCCATTTATATACTTTATTTGATATTTTAGCAACTTAATTGCACTTATAATATCAGTATATAAACTTGAAAAATTTTGTCTCAGGCGGGACTCGAACCCGTATCAAAATTTTTATGGCATGCGAGGAGATGCGGGTTCGAGTCCCGCCTGAGACAAAATTTTTCAAGTTTATATACTGAAAGCTATAATAGGCTGCGATTAGCATTTCTTAATGAAGCCCCATCTCGTGCCACTATTTACAATTCGTTTATTGAGTTTAAGCGTAGACGTAGCAATCTCAATGATGATCCGCGTGAGGGACGTCCTTTAACAGCGACTACTGAAGATAACATTAGTGCTGTGCCGTGTGCGACGCATGATAGAGGAAGATAAGAGAGTGACCTATCAGCAGATACGGGCAAGCCTAGGCATTAGCATGAGTCAAGTTCAAAAAATATTACACGAACATTTAGGCGTCAGGAAGCTTTGTACCAGATGGATTCCCCATACTTTAACCGACGACCAGAAACACCTTCGCATGGACTGATGTCGCCAAATGTTAGATAAGTTCAACGGCGGTGACTCAAATGCTGTATTTGACATCGTCACAGGTGATGAAAGCTGGATATATTGCTACGAATCCGAAACCAAAAGACAATCAGCTCAGTGGGTGTTTCCTTTCGAGGATCGGCCAACTAAGGTAAAGAAAGGAAGAAGTCAAGGAAAAAAGACGATTGCCTCATTCTTTGGTCGGAAAGGTCATTTCGCGACTATTGTGCTAGATCTAGAAGATGGAAGGACAGTTACTGCAGACTGGTATGTCAATCGCTGTTTGCCTGTTGTTTTGGAAAAATACGACAGCAGCGCCCTTGAAGCAGGATCCTCCTTCACCACGACAATGCTTTCATTTTCTAAATATTTTCAGTGTTACCTAGGTAGTCTACTAATCATTAACTACAGTTCTTCTACTTACACGTACAGCGTAAAGTTTTCTAAGTACCTAAGTTATACTTACGGACTTTAACCAAAGCATTTTTCTTTTGGTTTTCTTCTACGTATGCGAAGTTTACTTCCCAGGACTTCAGTTCATGATCGTTGATGCAATGCTTGCTCCCACATTGAAATTGGCCCTTTCCCATTACTACTTCCTTTTCGATGCGCCATCGTAAGGCCACCTAAAAATATTTCAGTATTGGTTTTGCACAGAACATGGGGTTTTTGTGTAGAAAAAACATAGGTACAAAAAGGTGCTTTATGTAGTCTAATGTAAAACCTAAGTGTAAAACCTTGAAACAATGATTGATATTTTAAGCGTCGTGGTACAGCATTAATTTATTTAGGACATTTTTTAACGCCCCGTTGGTCTAGTGGTTTAAATACCAGGCCAAGATTTAGGGGTCCCAGGTTCGAATCCCGGGTCGGGCAACAAAAAGTTTCGAATTTTCGAACGTTGCTGGGGTTTGTGATCAACAAACCGCATTTAGCAAGTGTGGTGATTATGCCAGTTCACCCATCGTAGCTGTGGTAACTTGAA
This sequence comes from Anania crocealis, assembly GCA_949315895.1. Taxonomy (NCBI): domain Eukaryota; kingdom Metazoa; phylum Arthropoda; class Insecta; order Lepidoptera; family Crambidae; genus Anania; species Anania crocealis. The sequence continues at coordinate 10,319,076 of OX438862.1, forward strand.
TCATAAACGTAGAATATAATAGACAGACAAAGCCTGCGAGACAGAAGAAAACCTCTTAAGGAAATCTAGCAAGATAGAAAAAGAAAACAAATCTTTTCGTTTTGTAATCTGTCTTAATCATAGATTTGAGCAGTATATTAAATCTATGGTCTTATACGTAATTGACAGAGTGACATGCAGGGGCATGTGCGATATAAGCTTCAACATTTTATGGAATTATCTAGTACATCTTAGATTATCTAAAGTAAATAGGTACAATTTTATTTAACAATGGTCACATGTTCTGTGAGTGCCTGTGGAGTCAACCACAAAAATAATCCAGAAAATTGCTAATTTCACAGGTAAATACGTAGAAAGTATTCATCGTAAAAACGCGTTATTTTTGTTGAATTTGATCTTGTTATGTTGTAAATATAAAATTATTTCAATCCGTTTGTTCCTTTTAATATTTAGTATAGATAACGTTCTATGTATTGATTATTAACATTATTTTGGTGGATAATTAATTCATCGAAATATTTTACATGTACGCTAGAGCTTGACTCAAATCTATAGATACTATTGTCGACATTTATCTTGAATGTTTCCGGAGAAAGAACGATGGCCAAATCGTACCTGAACGTGGGCATTAATGACTTGTATTTTAAAAAATAAGTTATTTTTAATTATATTTTATGAATTATTTATACATCGAAAGAACTTGTAGTTTTTGAGAAATAAAATAATATTCCGAATTTATTTTTTTTGGTTGGGATAACAGTATTGTAGCTTTTGAACGTGTCTGACCGTGTTTGAAGGTTTGTTATGCGTTCTTATATAATTAGTAGCACAATATAATTTCACTTAAAAAATATTACTTACGATTTTATCATTTGAATTCGAGAATAATATTATTGTGTTTTAAATGACATTTGAAAGCGAGTAATGGAACGTCAGTTTTTAAAATGACAGATGTCTTTACCGGTGTCCGATTTGTCTTGCAGTCGATCTTTGGGTTTGCTTTGATACGTACTGTGCAATATTTTGTTCTGTGTTTATTTCTTTTGACCCGCATTTTGTTTATTGGACTGTGATATCTGCTACTTGTTGTCTGAGAACCATAATTTCACTCAAAACCTTAGGTATTATGTTGTAAAAATTATTGAATGTCATCCTAACCTAAAAAGATAAAAATATTTATATTTCCAATTAACGAAGTTTTTGATGAAATATATTGCTACTTTCATATTAACAATGATGTTTTCTAACAAAGTCATACAAAATTAAAAGTGCCCATCTATAATGAGTGTCAGGTCCAGCTTCTTTGAAATTTGACCGATGTTCTTTGATGTTTTTTTACGTTTAGCGTCTCAAATGAATGTCAACTTAACAATTTGAAGAAGGAAACTGTAAGGAATCACATAAATAAGATAATCTTGTTAAAAGTCAATAATCAGGGATTGATTCATCAAAATGTTTGTTTGTTCAGATTTTCTTCTTTTTAAGCTATTGCATAAAAATCAGTTAAAATCAGTTTTATTTCTGCAAATAGGCCCCTGGAGGCGCTTTTACACGTCCCAATATTTAACCTACCACTGCTTCGGGACAAATGTGGGCTAGTGCCGAGAAGAAGCAGCGCAAGAAACTCGGTCACTATTGTCAGCCTCTTTTTAAATAAACATGTTTACATAAGATATATGCCAGTGCGAGCTGATACAATTTAAAGCCAAACGTTCCTATCATTTATATAATCATCAATAGTGTAATAGCCCTTTTTCATTAAAACAACTTTGATATATGATTTGAATTTATGTACAGGGAGGTCAGCAATTGACAGTGGTAATTTGTTGAAAATACGGATACAATTTCCCATGAACGAATTACCTACTTTTCGCAGTCTGAATCCTGGAACGGCAAGTTTATCTTTATTTCGGGTATTGAAATTGTGTACGTCACTATTTTTGACAAAATATTCGAGGTTTTTACGGACGTACATAATGTTTTCGAAAATGTATTGAGATGCAACTGTTAGTATGTTGATCTCTTTGAATAGCTCTCTTAGAGAGTCACGGGGTCTAAGGCCGTAAATAGCCCGCACAGCACGTTTTTGCAATATAAAAATAGACTCAATATCTGCCGCTGAGCCCCATAACAAAATTCCGTATGACATTATACCTACTGTGAAAGTAGCTAAAATATACTAATCTTGCCGTTCCAACATCAGTTAATTGTCTTATCTTTCGCACAGCATAAGCAGCAGAACTAAGTCTTCCAGACAGAGACCTGATATGAGCACCCCATTGCAGTCGAGAGTCTACAGTTATACCTAAAAAGGTAGAGGAGTCTACTGTGTCTAATGGCTCATCTTTTACAATAACATTTGTGGCGGAAAACCTTACATTAGGCAAAGTAAATTTAACACATTTTGTTTTTCTTGCATTAAGCAAAAGATTATTCGTAGCAAACCAATGCAATAATTTAGAGAGGGTATTGTTAACATCGTCAAATGATAATTCGCCCCTCTTAATTTTAAAAATTATTGAAGTGTCATCTGCAAACAATACCATCTCACAAAGATTATACATATAATATGGAGGGTCGTTAATGTATATTAAAAATAGCAAGGGTCCTAATACTGATCCCTGAGGGACACCCATGATAAGGGCCGACCCTGAAGACTCAGTTCCATCAATGCAAACTTTTTGTGTTCTACCTGTGAGATATGAGTTAATTAAATCTAACGAATCATTCGAAACACCATAGCTTCTATCGCGGGCCTTGAGCGTGGAGACCGAATCCAGAAATTCCTTAACGAAAATAACCTACCACCCCCCACTCCGACCGGCACAGCGGTGATACTTTTTAGTTTTATAATTGCATAAGTTGATAAAAAATGCTATGCAATAGCTTTACCGCGGCAGTCTCCGAGTGCCACACGTCTTTTTTAATTACTGCCATTGATGAGCTCACACGGCACAGCAGATGACACGGGAAAATCTTTTGAAGAAATAAATAAATAAAACTTATTAACAATCGCTTTTATTATTGTTATAAATTAAAACTATTTATTTTTAAATCATATGTAAAAAATATACTCACCTGGCATATGTAACTGCCCACTATTATAAGTTTAAGAAGTGAGGGCGGTTATGCCGCAAAGTAGGTGCACAATCTTGAGATAAAAACAGTGTGACAGTAAACATTATTTTCCAAACGACGAACTGCAATTATTATCGATAGTCTAAAAAATGTTAAAGGTACGTCACTAGTTAACACACACATTGACAAATCAAAACTGGTCACGCACATAGAACTGACAGCCCGATAATGCGGGATAAAAAAAATAACAGCCATTGTTAATTAGTTTTCTTTATTTATTTCCTTAAAAGATTTTCCCGTGTCATCTGCTGTGCCGTGTGAGCTCATCAATGGCAGTAAGTGAAAAAGAACAAGTAAACAAAATCTGAATAAACATTTACATTCTGATGAATCAATCCCTGATTATTGACTTTTAACAAGATTATCTTATTTATGTGATTCCTTACAGTTTCCTTCTTCAAATTGTTAAGTTGTCATTCATTTGAGACGCTAAACATTGAATAACATCAAATTTCTCCGAAAACATTCAAGATAAATGTCGATAATATATAAATTTGAGTCAAGCTCTAGCGTACATGTAAAATATTTCGATGAATTAATTATCCACAAAAATAATGTAAATAATCATATAATACATAGAACGTTATCTATACAAAATATTAAAAGGAACAAACGGATTGAAATAATTTTATATTTACAACATAACAACAAGATCAAATTCAACAAAAATAACGCGTTTTTACGATGACGACTTTCTACGTATTTACCTGTGAAATGAGCAATTTTCTGGATTATTTTTGTGGTTCACTCCACAGGCACTCACAGAACATGTGACCATTGTTAGATAAAACTGTATTTACTTTAGTTAATCTACGATGTACTAGATAATTCCATAAAATGTTGAACCTTATATCGCATAGGGTAAACCGTCCAGTGAATGAACCCCTAAGAGATTTGTCAACTTTAATATTATTTTGTTGATGTTTTAATTAATGAAACTCATTTTAAGTTAATTTTTTATATGCCTTATCAATCTAGGAAGAAAGTAAATTCTGGATATTAAGTTTTTTTGTTTGGGCTTCGTTATACTTAAGAAAATGTAAAAAATGGCACAAATTACCAGTGAATGAACAATATTTTCAGTGAATGAACACAATAAAATCCAGTGATTGAACAGTTTTATTAAATAAAAGAATTATACATTCACAAGTTAACGATAACATATTTCCCAAATATGCTGTCAGAGTTAGTTATTTTTTTATTACTATCAACTTATTTTTTTTTTCTTTATTTATTTTGGATGGTCTCAGTTGATTTAGCAACTGCTTGCTATTATCTTGTTTTTTGGTTTTCTTTTTCTGGTTTTTCTGGTTTTCTTCAGCTTTTCGTTTTTGATTATTTCTTTTAATTTGGATTTCTTTTTTTTTTTTTTGATTTTTGTTTTCGTGCTTCTGTTTTCATTTCTTTCTCTTCGGCTTTTACTTTTTTTATTACTTGTAGGTATGCCACTGGATATCACTCTGTCAAATAAGACAGGTCACAAAACGAAAAGATTTGTTTTCTTTTTCTATCTTTAAGCTAGATGCCTTAGGTGTATTTTGTGACCTTTCAAAGGCCTTCGATTGTGTAGACCATGAAATATTACTTAAAAAACTTAAACATTATGGTGCATCGAATGATTCCTTGGATCTAATAAGTTCTTACCTTAAAGGCAGAATACAAAAGGTTTGCATAAATAGAGCTGAGTCTTCAGGGTCGGCCCTTGTTATGGGTGTCCCACAGGGATCAGTATTAGGGCCCCTGCTATTTTTAGTTTATATAAATGACCTTCCCTGTTACTTACATAATCTTTGTGAGATAGTATTGTTTGCAGATGATACATCAATGATTTTTAAAACCAAGAGGGGCAAATCTTCATTTACCCTCTCTAAACTATTGCATTGGTTTACAACAAATAATCTCTTACTAAATGCAAATAAAACAAAATGTGTTAAATTTACGATGCCAAACGTAAGGTTAGCTGCCCCTCATATAATTGTTAAAGATGAACCACTAAACTCTATAGATTTTACTACCTTTTTGGGTATAACTGTAGACTCTCATTTGCAATGGGGTGCTCATATTAGGGGGCTGTCTGGAAGACTTAGTTCTGCTGCTTATGCTGTGAGAAAGATAAGGCAATGGGGGCTATCGCTAGTAAATTTGCCACTAGAGGCGCTAGTGTCGCGTGAGGTCCAATATCATTCACTTTGTACTGGTTTTAGCGGAATTTGTTGCATAAGTTATAATTTCTTAAATTTACCTGCCGGAAAGTGATCTCCATCGTAAAATATAGCAAATATGGATTATTTGGCGATTAATGTGAACGCTTTAAAAGCGGAATTAAGAAAAAGCGCAAAAATAGGCGGCCTCAAGAGCAACTATTTCAGAAGTTAGTTTATTGATATCAAGATAGTTATTTATAAACAATATAACCTTAATTAGATTCAAGATATAACAGTTTGTTTCGGCGCCAATCGCCTTTTACTGCTTTACTTCCGGACCTCAGTCTACAGTGGCGCCAACTGGTGAGCAAAGAAACGGTAGTCCCCATTGACTGATGTTGGAACGGCAAGAGTAGTATATTTTAGCTACTTTCATAGCACAATGTCATACGGAATTCTGTTGTGGGGCTCAGCGGCAGATATTGAGTCAATTTTTATATTGCAAAAACGTGCTGTACGGGCTATTTACGGCTTTCGACCCCGTGACTCGCTGAAAGAGCTCTTCAAAGAGATTAATATACTTACAGTGTCTTCTCAATATATTCTCGAGAATATTATTTACGTTCATAAGAACATACATTTATTTCTTAAGAAAAGTAACGTACACAATTTTAATACGAGAAATAAAGATAAACTCGCCGTTCCAGGCTTCAGACTGCGAAAAGTAGGAAAATCGTTTATGGGAAATTGTATCCGTATTTTCAACAAATTACCAAAGGATATTGCTGAACTCCCTGTACATAAACTTAAATCGTATGTTAAAGTTATTTTAATGAAAAAGGGCTATTACACTGTTAATGATTATTTAAATGATAGAAATGTATGGCATTAGGTTGTCCCAGCTCGTACTTGCTTCAAACTTGTAAAAATTACCTTACCTTGTAAAAATTTATTTAAAAAGAGGCTGACAATAGTGACCGAGTTTCTTGCGCTGCTTCTTCTCGGCACTAGCCCAGACTTGTCCCGAAGCAGTGGTAGGTTTAAATATTGGGACGTGTAAAAGCGCCTCCTGGGGCCTATTTGCAGAAATAAAACTGATTTTATCTTGCTAGATTTCCATAAGAGGTTTTCTTCTATCTTACAGGCTTTGTCCGTCTATTATATTCTACGTTTATGGTCACGCATTATCGGGCTGTCAGTCGATCTACTTGTATCCTAAATCTATGACTTGAATTCAATGATGGAGGCCTTTTCCCTGCAGTGGCATGATTATAGGCTGTTACTACTAAGTGTACTACTATTTTTTTTATTCACGATTTATGTAGAAAAGTTATTAGTATTGATAGTCATATTTGCTCTTACATTTGACATATTAATCTGACGATATTAATAAGTACACATTACATATTTTCTTAAATGTTAGGTAGATCACGTTTTTTACCTGACTACGGCAAAGCCAACATGAATGGTTATGATTTTAGCAGTCTATGTATATACATATACATACATGTATGTGGGTTCAACTTTTGCGTCTAAACTACTGAGCCGATTTTGGTGACTGAGGTATCAATCGATTCCTTAGTCCGGGTAACATAACATAAGCTACCTTTTCTTAAATAATAGCTACATGGCGAAGAAAAGAAAAATTAAATTAAAATATTTAAAAAAAAACATACTCTGGACTGAATTTTTTTAGTCAACCCATTTGCAATATATTTTTTGGCATATTTATTTATATATAAAAAACTTTTCATCCAATAAACAGCTCGGTGAAGGTCCGTTGTATGGTGGGATCTTAGACTATATAGATTAGTGTAATATAACTACTAGTCTGCAAATAGTTGTATGGGAAAAGAGAATCGTTACCTTAATTATACCTAATTGATTTCGATAAAGTTTTGGATTCCAGCCGTAAGCTTTCGTCGTAAGTACTTACACGGACGGTTTTTTTAATGTTCACGTTTTTTTATTTTTTTATTTAAGTAGGTATATGTACTGTCCATGACTCGACGATTGGGTCAAGAGGTTGTGAAACGTATCCATTAAATCCATATTAATACTATGAATACAAAAGTAGTTAATTTAATTGTTACCACGGCAAAATCACTTAAGTACCGGGATTCAATAAAGAATACAAAAATAAAATACTTTTCTGAGTAGGTATAGGCATAGGGAAAGAAATGGTAGGTATAGGTAAGTATTCGTATTTGATAACGGTGTTGGTGTACAAAGGATATATTTGAAAAGCGAACATGCATTAGATACTCGTATCTACTTAAAGTCACATTAGCTAACTTAGACGAAGCCAGGATTTCAGAGCTACTGACTACTTACAGGTCGGTAAGTAAGTATTTGCACCATCCCATAAACTATTTTAATTTTTTGTGTAAAAAAGTAGGACCATAAAAATTGAAAACTTTATTGCGAAAAATATTTTCGGGTGAAAACTTGATTAACAATTTAACAAACCGATACTGAACGCTTGTAAAAATTTTGGAAAGTGGTTACATTTCACCCTGTATAATTAGCCGTTATCCCGGCGGGTGAAGTCGCGGATACAGTAAGGATTTATTTATTAGTGAGTAATTTTGTCGAGTCTCTTATATTATGTTGATGTCCGAAAGGGACTACCTACTTAGTTAATCATATTCCCAGTATCAGTTTGTTTATACTGTGATAGCTACGATAACGACTGGAATCCTACGCGACTTTGGTAGGTATTTATTCCATTACAATTTCAGCCAATAACATTTAAAAATTGAAGTTTATACCTACAAGCAATCCGACGATAATAAAAGTAGTATTATTATTTGCTAAGCAGTAATAACGAACTAGGTAGGTATATAGGTATTAGGTAAGGAAGCAGTTTTAAGCAAAACCGAGTTGACTGATTTTTATTTTTATACTTATGTTCGAAATTTGGTCTGTCTTTGTTCATTGAATTCAAGTTACTACAGCAATGATGGAAACTGGCATAATCACCACGCTTGCCAAATGCGGGTTGGTGGTCAAAACCCCGAGCAACGTTAGAAAATTCGAAACTTTTTGTTGACCGACCCGGGGATCGAACCTGGGTGGGACCCCGAGATCTTGACCCGGTAAACCACTAGACCAAACGGGGCGTTCAAACAAATATCAGCGCGAAACAAAAAAATATCAATGAACATATTAGTAAATAAATAAAAAAATGGACATTAAAATACAAAATATGCTGGCTTGGTTGTTCAATAGCTTAGAGCAGTCGCCTGGTAGGCGGAAAGTTGTAGGTTCAAGTCCCATCTAAAGCAGTCAAAAGATGTTTATTTTTAAGAAATTGCATTTTTGGTACAAAATACTTAATTTAAGTTACAAAAATCTTAATTAATGCGATGATTTGGAGTGCGTGACCTAGGTATAATTCGCTCTAGGAGCCAGGCATTGCCTTTGGAGTGTGAGTTTGTTTAGTAAACATATAAGTAGGTATAGGTACTGTAGATTTTTGTATCAAAAAATACTTACGTAAGGGAATAATTAATTAGTTAATTACACAAGAAGCCATTACTTGCTCGATACATACCTAACATTAATAAAAAAAAAAAAATCACATCTATTGAATCTTAAATTGGTATTTTTGGAAGGGTTGTATTTAATAAATGAATCAGGCAGTGTTCATGCCCGTAAAAAGTACGATACCAAGCACCATTTCTAAATAATAAAGTTAAAAACCTAATAGATATCTTTGAAAATTCATTAAGGATAGGTGCATAGGTAGGTACTCTAAATAAATTCTCTAAAAAAGTAAGTAGGACCTAGGTAATATTTAACTACTACAAAAATCTCATACAAATTACTACAATATTATGCAAGGTACTTAGGTATACGAAATAAACCTAATAAAACAGGTAGGTAGACCCGTACAAAGAATGAAAAGCTTACATGAAATGTTAACTCCTACAGGATCATAAGACCGCCGGCAGTCGTGATAACAATTGATTTTAATCGTGTCTTTAATATTTTACGGTTTAGGCGCTTAATTTCAAAAACGCAAGATTAACAGACGTTAAAAGATTGTCGCAAAATGTCAATAACGCGAAAAGCCAGATTCACAGAATGCCAGAGTCGCAGAATGCCAGATTCGCGGAATGCCAGATTCGCAGAATGACAGATTTTCAAAATGTGAACTACTATTTGTTAGAATAATATTAAAATCCCTTTTAAATGATTAACGCAAGATTATTACATATTTATTAGTATATATACCTGTGGTTAATAATAAATGCTATTTGATTCTATTTTCATATTATTGATTATATAATTTACACTGAAGATGATTTTTAAAATTTTTATATTAGACTACATGAAACTCTGTTTTTTTTATTAAGTACCTCTTACTAGTAACTTAATGTGATAATGTTTATTTTTTTGTTGATTATACTATTGATTTTCTCTGAACAATTTCATTGTAAGTTCAATTGTGAATATAAAAAAAAAACTAATTTTAGGTCTTTTATTGTAATGAGTCAATTACGAAAGCCACAGCCGGAGGTTGCAAAGAATACAAAAATTTAATTAAACTAATTTATTTTAAATAAAAAATTACAATACTAACTACTAGCTAGGGGGTGACGATTGATCGAAGAATGATCATAAAGTGAGGACATTTGGGATGGCATCGATCTCATTAGAATATGCTGCGTAGACGCTTCGTGCTTAGCCGTTTCCGTGCGGAGGTAACCGGGTCACGATTGCGTCAATGCTGATTGTCAGTATCCATGGTCTACCAATATGTAACACCTCCACCCGCAGTTCAGCAACTATTTAAAAGCTCTGTTTGAGATAGTTGCTGAGATGTTTCTATGATCTACTCTTATCTCATCAGGATTGGTAGATTTTGTATCTGGAATTGCACAGATGCCGTTAGCAACATCCGTGCTACTTTCAATGACGTCGGTCTTCTTTCTAAGACCACTCTTTCGTAGTCGTCGGCTTGCTACGACGATGATGAAGGCTATAGCGCTAAGTAGTAATACTACGTATAGGGGGATCGTAGTATGGTACAGCGACTGTTCAGCGGCATCTCTCAGTTTCACTGACGACTGTAGAGATACTTTGGTACTAACTGTATGAAGGTTTTCTAATTTCATAGTGTCCAAGGTAAACGATGGATGATCCTGGTGCCTCGACTCATCATACTGAGGCATTTCCATTATCTTCATGGCGTGTCCCCTGATGTGCTCGTTCAGGTTGGCTACGGCGAACTCCGCTATCTTGAGGAAGCAGTTGATCGGGATGCTAGATACATTTAGGCTCATCTCGGTTGCTGTAGTTTGATGAAGCTTGGCAGAAAAATTATGAGTTGATCTTCGGACATTCTGTCTCTATATACCTATAATCTGTGCTAGAAATTGCTACATAAGGTGAGGTAGGACTATAAGGATATTATGATTTTTGTTCGGGATGATTGATAATCTATATTGGATATAAGGTAAAGGATAGACAATCGGCACCTTCGTTGTGATTCTATTGCCTATATATAAATATCCTAGCTTAATTTCGTCATAAAACTCCCTATAATTTATGTCAAGAATTTCATGATTAGAATATAAAATCCTTATTTTCATAATCATACATATCCTTAAAATTATTTAAGCCTATAATAGATAAGGGGTGCTCGATGCACGTATAAAGGCTAAAGTATTTTCTAGCTTTGATAACTCACGAGATAAATCTTCGATGCTATCCTGCGCCGTAAGAAGTTTTAGGTACCTACATTAAATGAAGGTGAGGACTGAAATTTTCTATCGGAAGTGTGTTCATTACGTTGCTGTAAATACAGTGTATTCATTTCATCATGCACAAATTCTAAAGCCTGTTCAATACTATCGGGTCGCATGCACCGAATACGAGTGCCTAGTGGGTCGCGCAGACCGCGTAGATATAATTGAAGTGTTAACTTTTTATAGAGCCCGCGTTTCGCTTCGATTATACTCGGTATATTTTCATGCAGACTAATGTATGTCATTAACGTACTAAACAGATTTTGACACTGTTCATAAAACTCTTGAGGGGTTCCCATACCTTGTGTAAGTAAAGAAAAATCGTTATAGAGTGAAGTCTCATCGCGGTGATCGGCAAATGTATTAATTAATATCCTACGAATATCATTCCAGTTCTCCGGGATACCGTTAGAATTTATTATAGAGGATGCGGGGCCGGTTATCTTGTTTAAGATACCATTTATTAAAGAAAGATTGCTTAACCTATATTCATCACCTTCTCTAACAAATTGAATGACTAATTGATCACACAAATTTACAAACCGCGTTAAAATATTTGAGTGGCCGTCGAACTCGGGAACGAGCTGGAGGGCTTTATAGACTTGGTCTACAGGTGAATCAGCCATACTGCTAGATTTTAAAATATTCTCCTCGTCTATAGTTCCTAAATCCCTATTAGAATCTAACACTAATAATCTATTAACGCTAACTAACCTACGGGACCGCGATTGCCTTGGATGGAAAATCTTGGTGAATTATAGGAAACACAGTAAGGAAAGCAACTCTAGTAGATCTAGGTACTCACATACGCATTTTTGATTTCTCTGCCGTATCTATGTCTGGATACTCCTCTGGACTGCAGCTCTTGTAGGTTCTGGATAGCCGCTCGCCGTGATCGATTCACTGACTCTAATTTACGACTATCCTACCGACTGCGCCAATTACGAAAGCCACAGCCGGAGGTTGCAAAGAATACAAAAATTTAATTAAACTAATTTATTTTAAATAAAAAATTACAATACTAACTACTAGCTAGGGGGTGACGATTGATCGAAGAATGATCATAAAGTGAGGACATTTGGGATGGCATCGATCTCATTAGAATATGCTGCGTAGACGCTTCGTGCTTAGCCGTTTCCGTGCGGAGGTAACCGGGTCACGATTGCGTCAATGCTGATTGTCAGTATCCATGGTCTACCAATATGTAACAAGTCTCTCCTTAGGCTGAATTTCTATCAGTTTGTAAATCTGTCATTTTGAGAAAATAACATTTTGCGAATCTGTCATATTGCGAATCTGTCATTTTGCGTTTTTGACATTATGCCTTATTATTTGCCTAAACCGGAATAACATACAATCGAGGGTTAACATATTTTTATTTCTTTATATACGATGGATGTATTACAACGTCCTAATTTTCATCACACAGATAGGTGTAGGTAGGTACCAACCAACCTGATTTAATCTGCATTGTTTGAAGACGTAGGCTCACAATAGAGCGAGATTTAACTTCGTTGGGCGTCTGTTAAAACCGTTGCATCACAAATACGATCTATCCCCTATGCCTTCTTTGTTATTATACAAAGGTATCTAACATAGAAGGAGCACAATAAAAGGCGCATCTGTCCTTTTGACCTTATACTATTTGCATAACAAATTGCAGTTGGCTTTTTGTTTTATAACATTGTTTTTAACTGATGATTTTTTAACTTAATAAAAACACGTTTAATTGAATTTATTTTATTTATTTCTTACGTTATCACTAGATTTTAGATTTTACAAAGAGAAGTAATAGTAATCCTAACAAATAAATATTACCTACTGCTCCTAACTAATATTTTAAATGCGAAAGTAACTCTGCCTGTCGGACTCGGAAACGCTTTCGCGCCTGAACTACTGAAACGATTTTAATGAAATTTTGTACAAAGTTTTAGACCTTGAGAAAAGACAGATGCTATTTTGTATCCCACAGCTGGGAGCAGGTTTTCGACGGCGCGATATAACGCGTAGACCACGCGGGCAGAGGTAGCAAGCAGATAAAGTAGGTAAGTACCTACTTTTCTTATTTTTTTCCAAATTCCAGCAATGGGTGATATTATAGTAAATAATTTTAGTGTTTTAAATAAATAACAGTATAAAAATGCTATAAAGCCTAGGCACGATCTCAGTCAAGCACTATTATATATATCTACCTATTAAGATTTCCATCATTATAAATGCAAGCGTGCACCCAATTCTCCTATTGAACAGTTAGTGTAATATTGTATCGTGTTAGAGTGAGGCAGCAATATTGCACTATTATTTTGTCGGGCAAGCTGTCTGCGGCTGCTGGGGAGCAGATGTGCGTTACCGTCTCTCGTTCGTGCGTGCGCAATGCATACAGTAGCCACGCTATATTTAGCCTACAGAAAGGCAGTACAGCTATTGTTGCGGGTAGCGCTCCCCAGTATAACACAAAGGAAGGTCTCTCGGCACAAAAAAGGCATGAAACATAGGGGACCGACCCCATCTAAGCCTCTAGCTGAACAGCGCGTTTAACAAAATGCTTTCAAATCGTAAGGAACAAACAATGCTACGGTAAAATAGTAGTAAATTCTAGAAAAATGAACTTAAATTAAATCAAATAAAGTATAAACTTACTACTTTAGAACGCAAATTAGTATTACTACTACCGTTAGTTAACTCTTTGAAACCCTGTTCATATCAAGGTAACCGGCTGTGCCGCGTGGGGTTTGATCCTTTATTTAATAGAATTTAAAAGCCTATTGCTTAAAGGCAAGAAAATCTTATAATCGAGGTCTTTAATTGAACAATTTAAAGTTCTGAACTCGTCGTTCAAGCAATTTAATTATCTTGAGTGTAACAACCAACCTATTTCGGAATCGCGGCTGAACAGTTTACGATAGAATGGAAACTCTTATAGGTGTGTACTTACTTTGTTTTCTTTAAATCTGGTCAAATCACAAATGCAGTATTCTTTGAAGAGCTTATCATAATATTTCTTTGCCAGCTGCTTTTCCCAAGAATCGGCGACATCGTCTTCTTCCCAAAGAAACTTGTGGTTTTCCCTTATAACGTCAAGATCAGTCCGATCGCTGGAAGAATCCCGTTTTAAAGAGCTGGTTGAGCCTTTCCGAGTAAGACAATAAACGTTAACTAGGTATTTATGCAACTCATATGGGTTAAGATTACGTAACCTTGCAGACATCGCTAGCACAAACGCAACCTAGAACAAAGGGAAAATGAACCATTTAGTTCAGAAATAAAATAAAACGAAGTGCAACAAACAACTCTTTAATAAAATCGACAATTATTATTATTACATTCCCATAAATGGTTTTCATTTCATATTAAATTGTTCTTAATCTAATTGTCATGTTGAGTTTATAACAAGGTGCAAGTCCGAATCAATTAATAAAATTTAATTTTAATTTTAATGTATTAATCATTAAATAAAATATTTACTTTGTGCACAAGGTTTATATCTACTCTGAATATTATTGTCAGTCTTGTAGATTTTTGTGTATATTTTTTTCTTATTTGGCTCAATATTATACCCTTAATCCTAAAAACAAGTCATGCAGTTAAACATATAATCAATTAAATATTACAATAAATATATTAAAATATGATTATTGTCTATTCTTATAGCTAATAAACATAAGACAATCTAAAGGTTAATATTATACAACCAGTTTCTATATAAAATTGAAAAGTGGCACAATCGAAAAATAGAATGATAATTATGATAACTTTGGTATACAAGCCAATTATATTATCTTTGGGATTTGCTACACAATATTTGGTACCAATAATAAGGCAGTATAATTTAATATCTAGTCTAGTTGGGTTAATGCACAGATTTCTTGTTCTTTTTGTGATGATTCCACTAGGTATTTTTAAATCCTATTCTTTATAAACATTTAATTATTTTTGTTCATAATGGCATATCCCTTGTAGGACTTTAAAAGAGTGAAGATATGTAGATGACCAAGTAAATACTATACCAATTATCTGATACAGTTACATTTTCTCTTAAATACACATACCTATACCTAAAAGGCTTTATCAGAACTTTTACAACAAGTCACTAATCTAAACATATTTGGTACACATGCTTTTACAAAATAGGCACAAATAACAATATTATTGCTTTGGTTACAACACAGTACAATAAGAATCACTTGAAATACTTATTCTAAAATTTGGCATAGACATGTTTTACAAATGGTACTATAATACCATAGTAAAATGTGCAAAAATATCAATAATTTATTTAAAGCTTTCTTAAGAAGCAGGAACAAGAAGTACTGTAATTAAAATAGGTTGCAAAGGCCTCAAATGAGTAGTAGGCAATTTGTTTTATCTAGAGTAAATACTATGAATAGCAACAATCGCAATCTTTGGTCGATTTGACCTATATCCACATTACAATATCACTTATCATATCTAAAAGGCAACTTTGGGTCAAGATATGTGTGACTTTATTGTAGAGCACCTGTAAAGGCATTTACCTATTATACTAATGTTTCCCCAAACATGCATAAAACAAAGCATAAATAAAATCCTAACTCAAAGCAAATACAGCACACAATGAGTGTAGAAGCACTCTAATAACACACCATAATGACTAAATTATGAACTAGATCATATTTTAAAATTTTGGTATAAAACAATGAAAAATTCTAATTAAAATACAAAGTAAGACTAACTTTTTGGCAATTAGAGAATCAGATAGTTATGTGAAATGCATCATTTAGTTTGGTATTAATTGATTGTTATTTCCTGTTTATATAAGATAAGTATTGGGATTTGTATTTGAAAATGATGTATTCCACTTTTGGTGTATAACTTATCCATGTGTTTTTTCATGTTTCTTCATATTATCTGAGCGAGTAAAAGCTTTATCACACACACCACAGTAGTAAGATTTTTGTTTTGTGTGAACAGTCATGTGACGTGACAGTTCACTTTTGGTCACAAACTTTTTTTCACAAACTGTGCAAGCATGTTTGCGAACATTGAGATGGAACTTCATGTGTATGGACAAGGAACTGGACTGTGAGAAGGCTTTGTGACAAAGCTCACAAACAAATGGTCTTTCACCTGTATGTTTGCGAAGATGATTCATGAAACCCGTCTTGGTGTAATCTTTTTGGCAGAGGTGACAAAAACTTGACTTAGAATCTAACATGCCTGGAAAATGACTATTCATATGTTTCCGTAGTTCCCAGTAGCTGGGAAATTTCTCTGAGCAAACATGACAAGGATACTTCTTTTCATCTATCGATTTGGCACTGCAGTGATGAGAAGAAAGAGATTGCTCACTAGAAAATATTTGGTTGCATTGGTTGCAAGTGTGACTAGTCTCAGATTCAGTAGACAGAGTGACTTCCAAGTAGTTTTCAATTGACATAACATTACCATTAGAACTATCGGCATCATCAATGTGAGTCTGAGAAATATGCTCCTTATCTGATATATCTTTGGAATCCATTTTCTCTAAAAAATCTCTAAACACTTGTGAGTCTTTACCGATATTATTATTATCGGGCTCTACGAGATGTAAAATAGGCGACTCGCTCTGTTCCCGATCCGGAGAAGTCTTTTCATTATCCGAATGTTCAGGTCGGGAAGATATATTGTTATCAGACTCCCAATCGTTCTCCACAATTTCCACATCTGAGTCGGAATCTTCAGCACTTGAAATTGAATTATTCACTAAGTGGAATCCAATATCGTCGAATCGTAGCACGTTCGAAGGTAGCTTAACCCCCACAATAGCTTGAATCGCCTGCCATGAAAGCTCTTGGGGGTTGTTCTGCATATTAGATCGCACTATTATAACCTATAAACGAGTTTACAATGATTGATTACACAAACACAACCTTCATACCCTAGAAGCGAGTTTTATTTCATGTAATATTTACCTTTTGTGCAAGATTCTGTGTACAATTAGATATTTAAAATCAAAATGACAACTTTATTTTCTACATCTAAAAATATTATGTTAGCTACGATTTTTTTTACTCTGTGTACTTAGCAAACAGTTTGTTGTTTATGGTTCGATAGTGGTGTCAAAATCGCATTTAATCTTGCTTGGATTACTCCTTACAATTACACATAGCATAACGGGTAGCGTTACATATTATGTTAAGAGCTTCGACTAATATCGCACAGTGGTCCAGATTTGAATAATTAAAAGTAAAAAACCTTTTTAAAAACAAGCTTTTATTTAAATGCACTAAAAAGAAGAAAATAAACTTTTACACTAAAACTTTCACTGTTAAGGTATAACGTCGTTTCACATATTTAACACAATCAATAAGAAATAAAAACTTGTCGCAAGATTTACACAAAAGTAAATTTAATAAATGGTTTATGAACAATTTGTTATATTTAAATTCTCAAACTAAATAATTAAATCTGGAGACAAGATTTTAAGTCATATGAATTGTGTCAAGTGTGAAATGACGTTATAAGCTAACAGTGAAAGTTTTAGCGTGAAAGTTTAATTTTTCTTTTTAGGGCATTTAAATAAAAGGTTGTTTTTAAAAAAGGGTTTTTTACTTTTTTTTTACTCTCTCCCTCTCCCTCTCCTTCTCCCTCTCAATCACGCGCACGCCGCACGGCTTACAACTAAATTCAACTAATAATATAGCAAAATGTGTGGTTCAAAAAGTGTCGTTACAATTTTTTCCGTCTAGGCCCCTTTCGCAACGCGCGATAAGCCAAAATGTTAAGCCAACATTGAGTTTTATTAAGTTAAGTCGAGAAAAGTTAAGTTAGTTTAAACATGCACCAGATGTACCATGTGCTGATATTGTGATTGTTCATTACAACTACAAATCAAATTAATATGTAGATCGTAACTAAGACTTTATAAATTAATGTTCTGTGAGTGCCTGTGGTGTCAACCACAAAAATAATCCAGAAAATTGGTCATTTCACAGGTAAATACGAGGGTCATTTGAAAAGTTCTTAGCCTAACATACTTAATGAAACCTCATGAATTTGATTTGATTTTTATTTTTCAACATACTCTCCCCCGACCTCAAAAAACTTTTCCATCGACCCGGTAAGGCTTCGATACCCGTTTTAAAAAACTCTTCGTCTAACTACTCAAAAGAAGCGTCCACGGTGGCTATGACCTCATCATTTTGTAAAAAAATGTTCACCACCTAAGAATTTTTTCAGCTTTGGTAACAGTTAAAAGTCGGACGGTGCTAAATCTGGTGAATATGGGGGATGAGGTAACAATTCAAAGCCACACTGATGGATTTCTGCCATGGACTGCACAGAAAAACCGATGCCATGACTTTGCCGGCCGATAAAACCACATTTGCCTTCTTTTGGGTGGGTGATCCTACTCTTTTCCATTGTTACAACTGTTCTTTTGTCTCTGGTGTATTGTGGTGAACCCAGGTTTGTGGGTCAGCTTCATATAACTCTAAACAGTCGCGGGAAGTTGTGAGTCGGTTGCGTGTTTGTTCCACTGAAAGTAGCCGCGGTACCCACCACGCAGACACCTTATCCCTAGAATCCAATTTCACTAGTAATTATATGATGTGTTCGTTCAGAAGAGATGCCTACAGTGTTGTCTATCTCCTCGACATTCAATCTTCGATAGGATAAAATGAAATCACAGATTTTTTCTTTGTTTTCATCTGTGGAAGCAGCCGAAGGCCGGCCACTACGGGGTTCATCTTGAATGGTCTCACGACCACGTTTAAACTCTGCCACCCAGTTTTTAACAGTCGCATACGAAGGAGCGGACTTACCCAAAGTAGCAGACATGTCTTTATGTATAGCTTTTGGACCCTTCAAATTCAAGTATTTTATCACTTCAAGATTATCAATCTTATCCATTTCCGAAAATAGCTCTGGCTTTACTTATCGTATCACGTTTAAACGAACAATAAATTACTGTAAATAAACTAAACTGTGCATACTTGTTACTAAATAATGTAGCAACAAATGAGGGTAGTTATAAAAATACCAATGAATTAACCCGACTCTAACTATGTTAGGCTAAGAACTTTTCAAATGACCCTCGTATGTAGAAAGTCCTCATCGTAAAAACGCGTGATTTTTGTTGAATTTGATGTTGTTGTTATGTTGTAAAATATAAAATTATTTCAATCTGTTTCGTTACTTTAATATTATTTATAGATAAAGTTCTATTTATTGATTATTTACATTATTTTGGTGGATAATTAATTCATTGAAATATTTTACATGTAGGGTAGAGTGGTCGACAATGAACCAATGGTACAGAATGAACCATGTAAATAACTCCGAAATGCAACTTCCTTGCTTAGTGCAAAATACACTAGGACAGCGTCCTTATGGAGCGACCCTCCCTCCCTATGCAGCAGCAAGTTAGCCGTGCAGGCGGCCGCGCACCTATATTTTTTATGTTTTCTCGCTGAAATTATTGAAAAAATAAAGTGAATAAAATTTCGTCTCATTTTACCTGACTAAATAGTAGCTGAATGTCAATATTGGCTTGATAAGTTCTTTGTTTATTTCTTTATTAATTAAGATAATAAAATTTCAATGCGCACCACATGCTTGTAGATGTGACTATTCAACCTTAAAATCTAAAAGGGCAAGGTGGTACAGAATGAACCATTTAGTGAGAGTACACAATAAACCAATGATTCATTGAATACATTAGGATTGTGCCTATGAATTTTTATAGCTTATCTACTCAAAAATGAGAAAACTCGCATTCCAAATAGCAGAAATCAATAAATTAAACTATCCCACAAGTTGGAATGAAAATGGTATGGCTGGTAAAGACTGGTTACGCGGATTTAAAAAAAAAAACGGAACTGTTGTTTAGAATTTTTTTTGTTTCGAGTATTACCTTTTTTTCAAATGTTACTCATTGGTAGGATGAGATACCCCAAATAAATACTTTAACTACAGAACAGATTTTATTTTATTAATTTATACCTAAGCACAATTGTTTTAAGGCTTTGGTTATTGGAATGATTCATTGTGTGCATCCCTGGTTCATTGTGTACCAACCCCCGGTTCATTGAGTACACAATGAGCCAATTAAAAAAAAATACTTTTACATGATTTTGATGGCAATTGGACCTAAATGAAATGCCAGATAATATAGCTAGATAAATTATCTACCATTACTAGTAATATTTTTTTATATAGGAATCTTAGGAGAGGAGTTATAGCTCTTTAACTTTTAGGTGGTTCATTGTCGACCATCTTACCCTACGCTAGAGCTTGAATCAAATTTATCGATACTATTGTCGACATTTATCTTGAATGTTTCTGGAGAAATTACATGTTATTTTACATTTTACGTCTCAAATTAATGTCAACTTAACAATTTGAAGAACAAATCTGTAAGAAATCACATAACTAAGATAATCCTGTTAAAGGTCAATAATCAGGGATTGATTCATCAAAATGTAAATCAGATTTTGTTTACGATGACACGGCAAAATCTTTTGAAGAAATAAATAAATAAAACTTATTAACAATGGCTGTGAATTTTTTAATAAATTAAACTATTTATTTTTAAACATATTATTGTGTAAAAAAAGAGACGTGTGGCACTCGGAGACTGCCACGGTAATGCTATTGCATAGCATTTTTTATCAACTTATGCAATTATAAAACTAAAAAAATTGGTTGTTTGTAAAGTAGGTTTACGATCGAGATGTTTACGTGATAACGTCTTATTGGTGATATAAGTTTTTGGGAAGTAAGGAATTAATGAACATAACAATTTTTTCAAATTTTAAATTACATCTTAAACATTCAACGAAAACTTAACCGCACGAGAAAATCTCCATTCGTTTGTATGCCGCTAGAGTGAGAGAGACGGAAGATCGGTCCACTCAGTCGAACGCTATGCCAGCCTCCGCTCGTGAGGATTCCGCGTGACAAGTTTCACGGAATGACTGGCAGCGCTCGAGATGAGACGGGAGATCGGTCCGTCTCTCTCTCTCGTTATACCTGCGATCGCGCTCGTGAGGTTTTGGTGTGACACAAGTTTCTGAACATGTCACCCGACTAAAACGATTTTAAAGACGTTATCACGTCAAAAGTATCACCGCTGTGCTGGTCGGAGTGGGGGGTGTTAGGTTATTTTCGTTACGGAATTTCTGGATTCGGTCTCCACGCTCAAGGCCCGCGATAAAAGCTATGCAATAGCTTAATATACCTACTCACTATTATAGTTGTAAGAAGTGGCGAAGTATTATAGCGGTTAGGTATGCCGCAGAGTAGGTGCATAATCTTGAGATAAAAACAGTGTAACAGTAAACATATTTTCCAAACGACAAACTGCAATTATTACCGATAGTCTGAAAATGTTAAAGGTACGTCGTACGTCAGTAGTTAACACACACATTGACAAATCAAACAAAACTGGTCACGCATTATTGGGCTGTCAGTTGATCTACTAGTATACTAAATCAATGTGTTGTACAGTGTTGTACCCATGATTATAGCACAAAAACGGTCCAACCCCACAGAGGTCCATTATGGAGGGATAAGGGCTTCAGTACAACAGGGTACCCTGAGGCGTAATGTTATCGATATGAAATGTTTATACACCCTCATATTTCAGCCCTCGGCACATGCTCATCTTGGCATAGGGTCATTTATCTAATCAATCAGACATAATCCATACTCATCTAATCAATCAGATAAAATCCACATTCATAACAAATGAAACGAATTTTTTTCCCAAAGATGGAGTTGCATATTCATGCCAACCATGATACTCATCAATGATCGAATCAAATGAGCCCAAACTCAATGGGATTGCGTCGCTTAATAACGGAGTTCCTATGGCCAGCTTCCAGCTCCATTATTAGACCCTGGTTACCATTATGTATCAAATTACTCGTCAAGACGAATCAAACGAACCCAAACTGGATGGGGTCCCGTCGTTAACAAACAACGTAAGACGTAAGTATTTTTATACTACTTATGTAGGTACTCCCTACTTTTATTTTGTTAGTGTAGAATTCTTTAAGGTATCTCAACTGCTCATAGTTGGCTTTTCAAGCTTTTGGACCTTCTTAGGCATTGAGATAGGTACTCCTATCCAAAGGAATACATATCTTTTAAGAATTTACGTTTGCTGTTTCCGTACGTTAAGTTAATAAAACCTCTTAACCTGTCTACGTATTGCTTTGACGGTGACGTCGACGCCGTGAGCAAATCATACTTCGTGGACTACATCTATTATTTTACAAAAACTTTTAGAGAATTTAATATGAAAAAATCGGAGGATCTTTGGGGAATTTCTGTCAATATTATCAATACAATCATAAGTTCATTAGCCCCTCAACTCGCTTTTATTTTTAACAAATGTATTGATGATAGACAGTTTCCAACTTTAATGAAGTTTAGCAAAATTATTCCTTTGTTTAAGTGTGGCGAAAAATGTGACCCTCCAATTTTCGACCTATGTATAATATATTGTCAGGGCTAAGTAAAATTCTCGAGAAAATAATGTTTAATCAGCTTTTATCACACTTTAGTGTAAATAAATTATTAAATAGCAACCAATATGGCTTCAGAAAAGGTAGAAATACTACCGATGCTGGAGTTGCTCTCCTATAACATGTGTTTAACGCTCGGGAGAGTAAGCTAGATGCCTTAGGTGTATTTTGTGACCTTTCAAAGGCCTTCGATTGTGTAGACCATGAAATATTACTTAAAAAACTTAAACATTATGGTGCATCGAATGATTCCTTGGATCTAATAAGTTCTTACCTTAAAGGCAGAATACAAAAGGTTTGCATAAATGGAGCTGAGTTTTCAGGGTCGGCCCTTGTTATGGGTGTCCCACAGGGATCAGTATTAGGGCCCCTGCTATTTTTAGTTTATATAAATGACCTTCCCTGTTATTTACATAATCTTTGTGAGATGGTATTGTTTGCAGATGAAACATCAATGATTTTTAAAACTAAGAGGGGCAAATCTTCATTTGACGATGTTAACAATACGCTCTCTAAATTATTGCATTGGTTTACAACAAATAATCTTTTACTAAATGCAAATAAAACAAAATGTGTTAAATTTACGATGCCCAACGTAAGATTTGCTGCCACTCATATTATTATGATTGTTAAAGATGAACCACTAAACTTTGTAGATTCTACTACCTTTTTAGGTATAACTGTAGACTCTCATTTGTAATGGGGTGCTCATTTTAGGGGCCTGTCTGGAAGACTTAGTTCTGCTGCTTATGCTGTGAGAAAGATAAGGTAATTGACTGATTTTGGAACGGCAAGATTAGTATATTTTAGCTACTTTCATAGCATAATGTCATACGGAATTCTGTTGTGGGGCTCAGCGGCAGATATTGAGTCAATTTTTATATTACAAAAACGTGCTGTACGGGCTATTTACGGCCTTCTCCCCCGTGACTCGCTGAATTAATATACTTAGAGTGTCTTCTCAATACATTCTCGAGAATATTATTTACGTTCGTAAGAACATACATTTATTTCTTAAGAAAAGTAACGTACACAATTTCAATACCAGAAATAAAGATAAACTCGCCGTTCCAGGCTTCAGACTGCAAAAAGTAGTAAAATCGTTTATCAGAAATTGTATTCGTATTTTTAACAAATTACCACAGGGTATAGCTGAACTCCCTGTGCATAAACTTAAATCGTATGTCAAAGTAATTTAAATGAAGAAGGGCTATTACGCTGTTAATGATTATTTAAATGATAGAAATGTATGGCATTAAATTGTCCCAGCCAGTCCCAGTAAAAATTACCTTACCTTGTAAAAAAATATTTAAAAAGAGGCAGAGACAATAGTGACAGAGTTTCTTGCGCTGCTTCTTCTCGGCACTAGCCCAGACTTGTCCCGAAGCAGTGGTAGGTTTAAATATTGGGACGTAAAAGCGCCTCCTGGGGCCTATTTGCAGAAATAAAACTGATTTTAACTGAACTGATTACAAAATCTGTTTTTGCTTGATATGTTCAAAAGCTTTGGCATTTATACGAAGTGAAATCACAGCCAATTCTTTAATATTATTAATTATTTTGTGAATTCGAAATACATTTTCAATTTCTTTTTCATAAATTACATCTATCAGTAATCAGTAGCGTAAACATCAAAATGTATTTGTCGAAAAATACATAAATAAAGTAACAATTGTTATAGATGTACTTTTCTATTAATATATTTTATGTTACTGCACGCTTCTTTGTTCTAATTGCTCTGCCATTCCCCCTAACAAAGGTTATAGGCCCTTTGTTATGGATATGATAGGGTAATGATAGGAAGGCAAGATCCGACTTGATTTTGGCATTGGATCTAAGTGTAGCCCATCATGTAAAAAGAATGAAGACTGCACGAGAGGCATGGCTGAAACTAGAGAGCATGTTCGCGTCACGTGGGCCTGCAAAAAGGCGATGCTGATGAAAAGACTCATGTTACAAAAGATACGTGAGGATCAGAAAGCGAGCGAACACCTTGATTCATTTTTTGAAGCCGTCGACAAACTGGAAGAAATGGACATCGTTATTCATGATGATCTTCTAGCGATAATGCTGCTTTAAAGTTTACCAGTAAGCTATGAGTACTTCAGATGCGCCATTGAGTCAAGAGACGAGCTACCAAAGCCTGATCAACTTAGGGTGAAAATAATTGAAGAATTTAGTTCAAGGGGCAACACCCAAGTTGAGAGTAGAGAAGGGGCTATGTTTATAAGTAGACATCAGAAGAAAAATTTTGGAACTGGATCAAAATTAAAGTATAAATGTTTTAAATGTCATGATTTTGGACACAAGGCATCAGACTGTAAAAAGAAGAAGTCTTTGCAGACAGAGACTAGTTGCGTTGAACAATTATTTATAAATGAAAATGTAGAACATGAAGCTTTAACCGTGTATCATGTTTCAGGTGATTGTTTGGCTATTGAAGCCAAACGCAGTCATCAGGAATAGCTGTTGTTTGATAGCGATTGCAGCTCGCACATGTGTAATGACGCAAGAAGGTTTGATGAGGTACTGCCAATTAACCAAAATTTTAAATTAGCCACTGATTCCGTAACAACAGCGCAAGGTAAGGGTACAGTTAGGATATTAGCATGCAATGATGATATTACGCGAAAGATCCAATTTGAAGATACGTTGTTAGTTCCCGAACTACGCAGTAATTTAGTATCAATTTCTAAATTGACTGAACGAGGTTGCACAGTAACTTTCAAACGTGTTGTAGCTTACGCTATTAAAGACGGGGAAGTTAAGTTGACTGCTGACTGACGAGGTAATTTATATTATTTAAGGGAGCCAGATGCTTCAGCGTCTGTCGTATCAGGTAAGGAAGTGGATTTGTATAAATGGCATGAGCGTATGGGACATTTGAATGCTAGAGATCTTTTGAAAGTACTGAAAAAGGCAGGTATAGGTCATATTAAGTGTGAAACTGATTTGCGTGATTATGATGTGTGTGCTAAAGGAAAGACGGTTTCGTTGCCTTTTGTGAAGTCCAGAAAACCATGTAGTAAAATTTTTGAAATAATTTATTCTGATGTGGTAGGCCCGATGAGAGTTCAATCGAACGGAGGAAATAAGTATTTTGTCACTTTTATTGACGATTGTAGTCGTTGGTGTGAAGTCTTCATGATAAAAAATAAAAGTGACGTGTTGTCAAAATTCAAAATATTCAAATGTCAGGTTGAGAATTTGACGGGAAAACGAATAAAATATTTTCATTCAGATAATGGAAAGGAATTTTTAAATGGTGATTTTTCGAATTATTTACAAAGTGTAGGAATAAAGAGAAGTCTGACGACACCGTATTCACCACAATGTAATGGAATTGCAGAGCGGATGAACCGCTCTTTATTTGAAAAGGCTAGGTGTATGTTATTATCTTCTGGTTTATCAGCAAGTTTTTGGGCGGAAGCTGTTTCGATCGCCTGTTATTTGCGTAACAGATGTCCGAGTAGTAGCTTAAATGGTGAAATTCCGTATGAAAAATGGTACAAGAGACCTGTAAGTATTGAGAATTTCAAAACATTTGGTTCAAAGGTACATGTTTTAGAAAAGGAACCAGGTAAAAAAAAATTTGCTGCACGAAGTTCTCCCGGCATTTTCGTGGGCTATCCAGTTGAATCTGCTGGCTATAGAGTGTGGTTATCTAAGAAAAGAAAGATAGTAGTGTTAAGAGATGTTAAATTTCAGGAAGATAAGAAACCTGTAAGTGATCTTTTGAAGGATTCCACTATTGAACTGCAATGTGAGCAAGATAGTGCTGAGAAGAAGAAAGCAAGAACTATCGAAGTAGAGTTGACTAGTAGTCAATTCGAACAAGTACTTCTTGAGATTAGCGCGTTCAAACAAATAAACACATGACATGACATACATTTGGTTTTGTTTATTTATTAATAATAACTGTTGCTCGCGTCAATTTCTGTTATTATGATCACGATTGGGTATTTTATTTTTATTTATATATTTATTGGGTATCGCACACAACGGACGCTTTTAAATATGAATAATTTCCCCTTTTCTAACATTTTTCACTGAGGCTTTGCTACTATTAGTCGCAGCGTAATGTTATATAGCAGTGTTTCCCAAACATTGTTCTGCCATGGCCCGGTAATTTTCACAGTGCCCCTTTGTAACCCACATAATTAAACCAAACTACTTTTAAAACCAAACTGGTTCCATTAGGTGAAATAATAAACAGTAATTATTAGCAAAAATTTTGAGGGATTACTACTTCGCATGCAACCTATGTTTTACTAAATAATTCAATTCCCCGAAAATGATGAAAGTTAAGGCGGGAATGTTGCGATCCGGTATTTTAATTTGATGGCCCGGTACCGGGTCGCGACCCGGCAAATGGGAAACGCTGTTATATAGCCTAAAGCCTTCCTTAAATAGACTATCCAACACAAAAATAATTTTTCAATTCGAACCAGTACTTCCGGAGATCAGCGCGTTCAAACCTTCGAGCAACGCGGCCTTCCGTCCCGTAAGGGAGTAGCCATACGAAGCGTTTCCCCTCTGTCAAAAGTATAAGCCCAATTGGGCATTAGCGTTTATAAAAACTAGTTGCGCTCATATTTCTTCCTAGACCAAGTCCAGTCGCGCAAGTGAATGCTGCCGTATTAAAAATGCCGAATTGCTCAGTTTTCTGTTGTAAAAAGAGGTCTGCAACATCAAGTTTACATAATGATGGTGTTACATTTCACATATAAGTAAATTTGTATCGTATTATTGCCATTTAATTACATTTAAACACTAAATTCGCATATTTTATTCTTGAATAGTTGTTGGATTTGTTCTACAACATCAGGTCCGCTCGCCCGTGCAAATTTCTGATCGGTCGCGCAATAAATCCGATTTCTTGCCGCTAGGCAACATAGTGATGTTATTACTTTCACATGACATAATGTTTGTCGATAAAGGGTGGTGGTTATCGACGACGACGTTATATAATATATTTAATCACATTAGACAAATAATTGTTGATATGGTTTTATGTGTGATGTAAAATCTCTTTTCTGTTATTAAGTTTGAAACTCTTTAATAGTAATAACATAATAGTAATAATTAATTTTTATTTGATTTAATCATTCTAGTTAGTAGTTTTTAGGGTTCCGTACCCAAAGGGTAAAAACGGGACCCTATTACTAAGACTTCGCTGTCTGTCCGTCTGTCCGTCGCTCTGTCACCAGGCTGTATCTCAAGAGCCGCGATAGCTAGACAGTTGAAATTTTCACAAATTATGTAATTCTGTTACCGCAATAACAACAAATACTAAAAACAAAATAAAATAAATATGTATTTAAGGGGGCCTCCCAGATGTTTCTTTCGGGTGTTAAGGGTGCAAACTCCTAACATTTGATGAAACAACGCTGGCTCACAGCGTAAGAATATGCTTGAAAAATTCGCGCCGTGTCGCAGTGTCTCGGTGGCCTAATGGTATGGCGCCCGCCCGGCATGCGAGGAGATGCGGGTTCGAGTCCCGCCTGAGACAAAATTTTTCAAGTTTATATACTGATATTATAAGTGCAATTAAGTTGCTAAAATATCAAATAAAGTATATAAATAGCTGTTTCATCTTAACTGACTGTCAAACATCTGCAAAGATGTTTCTTTCGGGTGTTAAGGGTGCAAACTCCTAACATTTGATGAAACAACGCTGGCTCACAGCGTAAGAATATGCTTGAAAAATTCGCGCCGTGTCGCAGTGTCTCGGTGGCCTAATGGTATGGCGCCCGCCCGGCATGCGAGGAGATGCGGGTTCGAGTCCCGCCTGAGACAAAATTTTTCAAGTTTATATACTGATATTATAAGTGCAATTAAGTTGCTAAAATATCAAATAAAGTATATAAATAGCTGTTTCATCTTAACTGACTGTCAAACATCTGCAAAGATGTTTTTTTCGGGTGTTAAGGGTGCAAACTCCTAACATTTGATGAAACAACGCTGGCTCACAGCGTAAGAATATGCTTGAAAAATTCGCGTCGTGTCGCAGTGTCTCGGTGGCCTAATGGTATGGCGCCCGCCCGGCATGCGAGGAGATGCGGGTTCGAGTCCCGCCTGAGACAAAATTTTTCAAGTTTATATACTGATATTATCACTGTATACATTCATTCATTTTTTACAAATTTACAGCTAACTGCAACGTATGTTGCGATCTCCGGATGAAGTATTAATATGGACTATGGATGTTTCATAATAATTATGAAACATCCATAGTCCATATTAATACTTCACATATTATGTGAATCCGAAGCATGAAATGTCGATGAGTCCCAAACATTAAAACTCTCTCCTCCTAAACTCCTCATAATTACACTCACTAGTCAGTTTGGCAAACTAACGCAGCTGAAATCGATTTTATAGATTCCCGGTGTCTGCAGAGGTTTTACGATTAATAGGTGAGGGTATTTCCTTCGTTACTGTAGACCACGGTATTTGAAGTAGTTCTTCCTTGATCCCCATAAAAATTGTCTCATTTTTCCAAAAATAACGGACACATAGCATGTCCATGATAATTCAGCCGGGAGTACAGTCTGTCAAAAAAGTCATGAAAAGAATGTTTAAGGAACTAAACATTTTCTGTATAATTGGCAACACCAAGCATACTTCTCAAGTCATTCCTGTCAAGTACATCAGCTGTCAATGCGTCTTTGTGTTTTGTGTTTGCTCGTTATATTTTTAAATAATCTCAATAAAACTGCTTAAATTTTAACTCAAATTATAAGTAATCATAATAGTTATGAATAAAACAAATCGAAGTGGAACTCGTGAAGTGATTTTTAAAGTATTTCAGCGATGTTTCATGGAATATCAAGTTGGGTGCATTTTATCAAATTTGGAGGATGTTTATGGCCGAACAGCAACTATGACGGGTATGTAATCATGTTTATTATTCATTATAATCAGTTTAAAGATAATACATTTAGAAAACATAAAATTTCCAGTCTAAAAAATCAATTGTTTACATTGAACATTGTATAGGTTATATTTGGTATGTAAAGCCCAAAATTATAGCGCGACCAAAGCAAATCGGTACATTGTATTGCAAATATTAGCATTTAAAAAAACTGTACATAATATTGTACGACTACGTAATCCTACCATAGTAATATCTACTGGATGTCAACTTATTTATTTATTTTACTTGTTTTTAGGTAAATCTGAAAGCACGGTCAGGCGGATTGTGGATGAAGGCTTTAAAACCGGTGGGAAATTCAGCACTCCCGGCAAACACAGATCTGGCCGTCCTAGTAAGGAAATAGATGACTTTACCATATGTTCACTACGTCAAAAAATACAGTTTTTTTATTCAGTTCGAAAAGAGGTACCTACTTTAAGGAAGTTGCTAATGGTTGCCAAAAATGAACTTGGGTTTGACTGCAGCCTTGAGCATTTGCGTAAAATATTAAAAGCTATTGGGTTTTCATTTAAGAAATGCCAAAGTAACAGAAAATCCTTAATCGAAAAACCTCATATTGCAGCAAAAAGAGAGGAATTTTTGAATATTATTATGAAGAATCGAGATTTGCCAGAAGAATTGCAAAAGAATATAATTTATTTAGACGAAAGCTATGTACATTCATCATACAAAGTAAAAAAGTGTTGGCAGTCAATTGATATTGAAGGTGTAACACAAAGTGTGTCAAAAGGCAAACGTTACATATTAGTTCATGCTGGCAGCGAACAGGGATTTGTACCAAACTGCTTGCTAATCTTCAGTGGGAAAAATAAAATGGAGGATTATCATTCTGAAATGAATGCTAACAATTTTACAAAGTGGGTCACGGAAAAACTTATACCCAACATTAATGAACCATCCATTATTGTTTTTGACAATGCTCCTTATCACTTGTTATCACAAACAAAGCGCCAACTCAAAAGTCTTGCATTGATGAGATAAGACTTTGGCTGCTGGAAAATAATATTCCCTTTGATCCTGAGCTCAGGAAGCCAAATTTGCTAAAATTGGTTAAAAAAAACAAATCTAGCCCTATTTATGCTATTGACGAGCTACTGGGAGAACATGGGCACATAGTGGTACGGCTTCCACCTTACCACTGTGACTTGAACCCCATTGAACTGATTTGGGCTCAAGTGAAGCAAAAGATAGCATCACAAAATGTTGGATCACGAGATATAAAGGAATTAGCTGAAGATGCTTTCAACAGCATAACGCCTGAGATTTGGAAAAATTGTTGCCGACACGTTGCGAAAATTGAAAAAGAATATTACGAAAGAGGAAGGACATTGTATCAGGATATAGATAACCTGGTAATTCAAGTAGGCGATGATAGCAGCAGTGATACCAGTTGCACTGATGAAGATAACGATAGTTATTTTTTGGGTGTAGAATATTTAGAAACGGACAGTGATAGTGATACTGATAATAATTAATTATTGTGCTTTTGATGTTCTATAATAAATACATTTTCTTTTATTTACTTGTTTTATTCAAATAGATGTCACAAATAAATTTTCTCTATCGATCCACAACTTTTCTCTTTCCCTCACCTGATAATGATATATTGAAGTTATTATTATAGCTTATTTAGGAAGCCAATAAAGCAATTTTGCGCATAGATTTTAGTTTAGGTATTCTTGTTCTTTTTATAAAAACTAAAGTATGTAAGTATCAAAGTCATTTTAGTCATACTATACGGGGTTGCTACATACACGACACTAGCGCCCTCATTTTATTTCAAGACTTTATTGACAGTCTGTAAGAATTATTATTTGCCACCGAACACGTACTTATACAAGTAACGTTAATACTTGATTTCACAACACTAATTAAAAAAAGCGTGACATTGTTGTGTTTATCTATGGTTGTTATTGACTTTGACATTGTGTCAGGGCTGCCAGATCGTTTAATTGGATACAAAATTTGTATAATCGGGTGGGTGGTAGATTAGATAGATTGTATCCATGATCATTTCGTATAATTGGATACAAATTTTGAGAAAGACCTAATAGGACGTGAGTTCACCATTGCACTGGCCACCACTATTACAAGATTGTTTTATTGTGACCAGTACTGTAAAGTAGTACAAATGAGTAATGAATAAAACATAACAGTTAGGTTACTTTTATTAAGTTTTAAAGAAAAATCGCTTTTTAAAATGGTTATGTATAATGCGGTCCAATTTTGTATAATTGAAGATACTAAACTGAATAATCGCGATTTATAGGCTGGCATCCCTTTGTGTTTCCCTCCCGGGTTATTATCATCAAGTGAGTGATTACTACTTACCTACTTGCTCAGTGATTATTATTATTTGATTTGTTCTAACAAATAATTAAATTTATGTACAATTTCAGTTATACTATCAATTATCTTTCGAAATTACTATAAATTCGGTCATTAATATCTTATTATTATCATTACTATCTATTTAAATCAAATAGTATTAGTATGCAGTCTCTAAAAGACCTTCAAAACTTTTTAAAGGGGCATAGTAACGTAAATAATTTTGTGAACTGTTCCAATATTCCTAAATTATGTGGAAATGAGCCATGTATGCTAGGTGTAGACGAAGCAGGTCGTGGCCCAGTATTAGGTATTGTGTATTTTTTGTTAAAATTATCTTAGATTTTGAAAATTAGTTAGGTACTGGACCTGTAAAGAGGTTTTGCATTGTGTTATTTCCAGGTCCAATGGTCTACGGTGTAGCATATTGTCCTATAAAGCAAAAGACTATTCTAGAAGCCCTAGGGTGCGCTGACTCTAAGGCATTGACTGAAGAGAAACGAGATGAAATTTTTACAAAAATTTTGTCTGAAGAAGATTCTCTGAATTATGTTGGTTGGGCAGCTGACATAATTTCACCTAACCATATTTCTAATTCCATGTACAAAAGAGCAAAGCATTCCTTGAATGAGGTGCGTTGGACATTGATAATATTATATCTATTTGTTTTTGTTTTTCATACACAGATAATGCATGATGTGTTCCCTTGTAATTAGTTATGCATGCACCTAGTATAAGACATGTTGGAAATTGTTACTTATGTAAATGTATTGTGTAATACCTGTAAGGAAACCCAATAAAGAAAATAAATAAATATGTATTTAAGTCAGAGCATCTTTTATATGAATTAATAACTTACTCTAATCAAAGAATATCTTAATATTCTTTGCTCTCATGTAGTCTGAAAAAGTAATTCAAAAAATTATTGACAAACATTCTAAAAATTCAGGTATCAATGAATTCTGCAATTGAGCTAATAAGAAAAGTAGCTGACTCGGGAGTGAATATCACAGAAGTTTATGTAGATACTGTTGGACCTCCTGAAAAATATCAAGCAAAGTTGAGTGACATATTTCCCAATTACAAAATAACAGTAAGTAACTCTATTATGATAATTATTATAAATAAATATATATAATGTGTTCCTTTTGATATCCCATAACCATGTTAAAAAAATTAACCAGTATGGCGAATCCTTAGTTTTGCGAGACGTTGGCAAACTTGCTCTATAGTGTAGTGGTAAAGTAGCGGGAGAGCGTAACTTGTACAAAACATTAACGTGTGTGGTGTGTTTCATTGATAAGTAGGTACAAGTAAATCGTTTTTATTTAAAAGTTCATTCATAACAAGGTATGGGTACATAAACAGTCATTTGTGACTTTTTAGAATTATTTTGTATGAAAAAATTTACAAAAAAGAAATTAATAATTGAAAAATAATTCATATGCAATTTGATTCTTTACCATGGACTGTTTAATACCCTAGAGTTATGGGATATCAAAAGGAACACGTTGTATACTGATTTTAATGTTTATGTGCATTGACATAAGGGCTTTCGATTTTTTACCATAGACCTTGTATTTCATGAGTCTCCATAATAATGAAATGAGCTATGGAATCTTTGTATTAAGTTCCTCTAACTTTTAATAATGTTTCAATGCCATCATTAGGCCATAAATGCTACTTTAAATAAATACACTCATCTTCTTCTGGTAAGTAGTATTCCTCTAGGCACTTCATTCAAAACCCATAGAAAGAGAAAAGTGGAAAGAATATGTTGCGTCTTTACCAGTCCATTGCTGGACTTGGATCTCTTCGTAAGGAGAACTATGCCATATTCACCACATTTGGCAGGCGAGTTGGTAATGACAGTTCAGGCATTGGGGAGGAGATATTAATGATGAGCAAATCAACCTTACTTCAGCTTATTTCTCATAATTATCACAATAAGTGCACTCTCATTTATTTTAACTGCTGGTTTATTTTTTCAATAATTTTACAGGTGGCCAAGAAGGCTGATTCAATCTACCCAATAGTATCAGCTGCCAGTATAGTTGCGAAGGTGACAAGGGACCATGCTCTCAAAGTATGGCAGTTCCTAGAGGGTTTAGAAATGGACCATAAAGAATTTGGCAGTGGTTATCCTGGAGGTAGTTATCCTAATTATCCTGCTGCCCGCAGCGATTTATACTTGAAATTATCCCACAGGTGCCACACATCTTTTCGGAATATAAAAGTTATTATTCTTAGACCTACCAAACGTACCTACACAAGAAATTTTATTAAAATCGGTCTAGCAATTCCAGAGGAGTTCAAACACCAACACGAGATTTTTATAAATGAGTTAATATTATTACATTGATTAAAATCGATTGTTTAAAAATTCCTCCAATTTTTATATCCTCATACAATATGTTACTATGTAATATCACAGTCTATGAACCATACAGTCGTTCGACGCCTTTGATCTCATGGAAAATGCCGACAACGTCTAGACAGTATCGTGACGGCCAGGGTTGTCAAAAGTAAACAATACATAAAAATATTTATTTATTGCAGATAAACACTCTTAATCAGCACCCCAATGAACCTCAAAAGTGACACACGTATCAAATTATAAAAAAATACGTCCGCCATCTTAGATTTTAAAAAGGATGGCATAATGGTAATCAGCACCCTAATGAACCTTAAAATTGACACCCATGTCAGTCAAGTTATAAAAAATTACGTCCGCCATCTTAGATTTTAAAAAGGATGGCATAATGGTAATCAGCACCCTAATGAATCTCAAAATTGAAACCCATATCAAATTATAAAACAATACGTCCGCCATCTTGGATTTTAAAAATGATGGCATTTTGGTAATCGGCACCCCAATGAACCTCAAAATTGACACCCATGTCAAATAATATAAAATTACGTCCGCCACCTTGAATTTAAAATAGGATGGCATTTTCGTGATCGGCACCCCAATGAACCTCAAAATTGACACCCATATCAAATTATAAAAAAATACGTCCGCCATCTTGGATTTTAAAAAGGATGGCATTTTCGTGATTGGCACCCCAATGAACCTTAAAATTGACACCCATATCAAATTATAAAAAAATACGTCCGCCATCTTGAATTTTAAAAAGGATGGCATATCCGAATCACCCCACTGAACCTCAAAATTGACATTAAAATCAAATTTAAAAAAATTACATCCGCCATCTTGAATTTAAAAAAGGATAGCATTTTCGTAATCAGCAGCCCAATTAACCTCGAAATTGACAACTATTTATCTTATTAAAAAAAAAAATGTTCACCATCTCGAATCATTCGATATCAGCATTCCAATAAATTCCAACAAACCAATAGGTATAAAATAATTTAAAACACAAACATTTGTTAGCCCTGAATGCTGTGTCCCGAATTGCTAACATCGTTTTGTTCGCAGTTCGGGCTCGGCCTTCCCGCGTCTCGCCCCTCACACCCCGCACAATTGACCTGTCTAGACGTCTTCGTCGAACGACTGTATGGTTCATAGACTGTGGTAATATTATGGTATTGGATATATTCAATTGTAAAATGGCCCTATCATGAATAGCCTGGGCACTTTACGATTCGCCGTTGTATCCGTCGCCGTTGTATACGATGTAGACGGGAGTATGTTTAATACTCCCGTCTAATTGAAAAATCTTTTTTCGCAAAAATTGCGAAAGACGGTTACCTACGAGTATCTTAATCCCGAATTTTAATATTCCGAATATCATGATCCCGAAAATTGGAAATTATTTCATAATCCCATAATCGACTTCCGTGACGGCTTCGGCGCTGCGGGGCTACGGCGGTCTTACGCGTACTAATCGTCGCAGATGGCTTACGCTCACCACCGCATCTTCGGCTTACTGGCCGGCTGCGCAGGCCAGCCTCAGCCGCGGCGCCTCGCTAACAGCCTCCTGCTCCTCAGCCCGCGGGCAGCCTCGCCCCTCCGCGCCTACACGCTTTTGAATTACACTCTAGGGGTAGGGCAGACAAGACTGCTTGGGGTCGGTTTGTGAGCGATTCGTTTCTTAAACTTTTACGGTTTAAAAAAAATTGAGCGTAATGCCAAAAAAAAAGATGCTAATTCATTTTAGTGCTTTCGATATTAGACATACTGAAATTAGGGTTTTAAATTTTTAGACCAATCTATAATAGTGCGAAAACGACTGTTAGACTAGACAATAATTATACGTTATAAGTTTAGGCCAATACGGTTCGGCCAAATGAAATTAGGACTTTAAATTATAGGCGAACCGAAGGGCACCCATTTAAAAGATATAAAACTCCAATTTATATAATATACCTACTATTGGAAGCAAAAATTTGAATCGAGTTTGTGTGTGGTTTGTCCTAGACTCTGTAGAAAAGATTTTTTGTTAATAGTGTAGGTTAGTTTATTAATAATTCTGGAAATTGATTGGAAAATTGCTTGGGAAACAAAAAATAATATTATGTATTGCAATAGTTTAGCTGGAACTCGGTTATATGGGGACCAAATAAAAAAATTATGAAAATCTGGCAATAGTTTATCAGGAATATGATTGTATGGGAACCAAATAAAAAGATTATGAAAATTTGGTAATAGTTTATTTGGAAAATGGTACGATGGGAAACAAAAAAGTATTCTGAGAATCTGTTATAACTACTATATCTGGATTATGAGAACATGGGAAACAAAAAAATACTTTTTAAAAATTTGGTTTTAGTGCACCTTTAAATTGATTTATCTGGGAAATTAATAACCGAATTTTAAAAAGTTGTTATTTATTACATCTGTCTTTTAAAAGTTCTACCAACCGTTTTCGGAATTTTAAGATTCGGGCAACAGAAATTCGAGATTTCAATAGGTTACCGCGAAAGACACCAACAGATATACCTACCTACCACCAGTCGTTGGATATACCTACCTACTATACAATTAAAAAATACCATTGTTTCACATTATTGTTTATAAAGTCTGACAACGCAGGGCCATTTCAATAATTAAAACTACGAGGGCGGGCCAATAAGTCCGTGACTTTTGGAATAAAACACAGATTTTTTGATAAACAAATCATTTTATTTTTCAACGTAGTCTCCCTTGAGCTCTATACACTTTGTCCAACGCTTCTCCAAAATTTTTTATCCCTTCCAAAAAATATGATTTGTCGAGGTCCTCAAAATAGGCCTTTGTTTGCGAGATGACTTCATCATTGGAGTCAAATCTTTTTCCACCAAGCCATTTCTTCAGGTTTGGGAACAAAAAGTAGTCACTCGGAGCCAAATCTGGAGAATAGGGTGGATGAGGGAGCAATTCATAGCCCAATTCATGGATTTTTGCCATGGCAACTGCACATGTGTGCACCCTTGCATTGTCTTGGTGGAAAAGAACTTTTTTCTTGGCCAAATGAGGTCGGTTTTTTTTCAAATCGTCATTGAAGCGGTCCAATAAGTTGGGATAATATTCCCCATTGATTGTTCTTCCCTTTTGAAGGTAGTCAATGTGGATTATCCCACGTGCATCCCAAAAAACAGTCGCCATAACTTTATTGGCTGACAAACCCACCTTGGCCTTCTTTGGCGCCGATTCACCCTTAGAAACCCACTGTTTTGACTGTTGTTTGGTCTCTGGTGTGTTGTGATGGATCCATGTTTCGTCCACGGTTACAAAACGGCGCAAAAACTCCTCCATATTGCGATTAAACAACGCCAAACCTTCCTGTGAAGTTGTTACACGATTGCGTTTGTGGTCGACTGTGAGCAAACGCGGCACCCATCTTGCGGAAAGCTTTCTCATGCCCAATTGATCTTTTAAAATTGAAACCACTGAGCCATGCGAGATCCCTACGGCTTCCACAATCTCTTGCACTTTCAATCTTCGGTCGGCCAACACCATATCGTGAATTTTTTCGATTGTTTCGGGTGTAGAGACCTCAACTGGGCGTCCAGGACGTTCGGCATCTTCAGTGCTTTTACGGCCACAACGAAATTCAATAAACCACTTTTTTACCATTGAAATCGATGGTGCAGAGTCCCCATAGTATTTATCAAGCTTAGCCTTGGTCTCGGTAATGGTTTTTTTTCGCAAAAAATAATGCTTAATAAGCACACGAAATTCACCTTTTTCCATTTTTTCCTCAAATTACTGGGTAGTCTGATAAAAATAGCTGTCAAACACAAACTAACTGACGCAGCAAGTTCAAATTTTGGTAGGAATCAACTGACAGATACCTGTTGACAGGAGTAGTGTTGCTTTTTCAGTAAAGAGGTCAGAAATTCAAAAAGTCACGGACTTATTGACCCGCCCTCGTATCTTACAATCTATATAAAATAAAATAAAAACAATAATACGTTTATTATATAACTAGTAGGTACATCTTGGCAGCGGCAAGCTAATCTGTGTTGACTATCCCTTGACTAGCACCCTGACAATGACAAGATGGCGAATTATAAGCAAATCATACATACAATATTCATTCTCGCTTCTTCAGTTTATGGAATGAAAATTAGTAGGGTATTTGTTTTTATATACAGGATTAACATTTTTCTGGCTTTTGCCTACGATTTCGTCCACCTAGAATTCAATATCGTAATTTAGTATAATTCTAATGAAAAAAATGGTTGCCTGTAAAGTCGGTTTTACGGGCGAAGATTTTACGTGACAACGTCTTTTTCTCGGTAGAATATTTATTGATATGAATATAATTAAATTGCACAATAGGAACAAGGAATTGAATGAAAATAAGAATTGCACAAATTTTAACTATAGAAAATCTAAGCACTCCACATTTTCACTACAGACACAGCTGACGATACTTTAACCACACGTGTGAACTTGTATTATGACGCTTTCTTGTTTTTCCAACGCCAAGAACGTTCGAGAAAGACAAAGACAGAGACACAAGCATGCGCCGATTCAATGCGCCTAATTCTCTAGTGCTGCGCGCGCGGCAGACCGATCATAGTTGAGTGGGAGAGAGACGCAAGGCATTCGGCGGGCCTCTCTCTCGTTCGGTGACTCATCGTAACGTTACCGAGCGTTACACTTTTTCATAAGTGACTCCCAGCCGCAACCTAATTTAAGACGTTGTCACGTCAAAAAAAAAGAAAATTAAGCTTTCTTTAAGTTTATTACTTTATTAAAAACACAAGAAGCGTTACTACATTTATTATATAAAGATTTTGATAAAGACATCACAATTACTTGTTTGTAGATCCACTGACTAAGAAATTCATCCGTGAGCAAATAGACAACGTCTTTGGCTACCCGCTCTTGGTGAGATTCAGTTGGTCCACTGCTGAACTTATGCTGAAAGAAAAGGCAGCTACTTGTACTTTTGAAGAGGTTGATGATGAAGATCCTGCGAAGAAAAATACTAAGTCAATAAGTTCATTTTTTGTGGCTAAAACAGAAAATAGCACAAAGAAAAGGTTAAGGCACAGATTTTTTGAAGAAAGATTCTTGACAATGTCTAATGCGTTTGAATAATCTGTATTGTAAAAATTTATTGAATAAATTCAAGAGTATGTAACTGTTAGTGTATCTTCATTCCATATTCTTAAAATCTCTTTTACAATATTTAGTCGCGTCAAACGTCTTGTTCGCTCAAAAGTGGTTTTATGGACGTTTAGACTGAAAAAATTAAAAGCAAGATAAGTTGTTAAGAATGCCGGAGAAAAGAAAAAAAAGCCGACCCAATAGTGTTGCGCGTCGCAAATTGCGACATATTTGTTCCGTCATAATTTTACACAGTTCAGTCCTTAGCTCTTGACAGTTTTTCTTTGCACTGTTGCAAAAACAACTTACAAGTTTACAACTAAATAATATGTAGTTCATGTGATGTGAAAATGTAACGGTGCAAGGTCAGGACTACATGGTGGATGCATTAACTGAACACTGCAACAGTGCTGGATAGCCCATAAACAAATTAGGCAATTGGTTAGGTTATCACGTCATCGGGGTACCAAAACGAAAATAATATAAGTACCTAGGTAATCGGTGCAGAGGTGTATAAGGTAATGGGTTCTTAATATTTTTTAAGAGGTAGGTAGGCTCTCCTGGTAGCAATAGCGGTATTATCGATGTCTTTATTTTAAAAATACAAAAAGAGATGTCCGCGGTAGAAAAAATCAAGAAAAATCTACTGACTTTAGGAAAAATACAAATAACGGTATATAACGTATAATTCAGGGGCTCAAAAATAAATACAATCTATTAATATCCCTCTTTAGGCAATTAGGCATACAAGATGGCGTTCGACGAAAAAAAAAAAGATAAACCATAAACTCTAAATGTCAGTAGCTGTCAGATTTCCTTTGTCAATATTTGACATATCCGTTTTTTTCAAGTTTTTGCCACTCGTCATAATCTCACGTGAAAAGGTAATATTATATCCTTCGTAAATTATATCCTTTAGGCATAACATGAGTTAAAACTCTTTGTTTTGTTTGTTATTAATACAACAAGCACAAGTAAGCAAACAATATCACTTGTTCGAATCGAGCTAAGCGATTCTGAAATTGTCAAAACTGACAGATGTCATCAAAGTGTCATCATCCGCCATGATTCCATGATAGTTTTTGTTGTTTAGTATTGCTATTCTAATAAGTTTATTTTTGTTTGAGCCATTAAACGAAGCCATTTTATAGAATTTGGATAATAACAAAGTGTTGTAGGTATATTGCCCTGACTTTTGATAATGTGTACAGGTTCTGGGCCTAGCCTCCATACAATTTAGGACAACTCCTTTATCATCATCATTAACATTAGCCCACAGACTGCTAACGGACATATAGGAATCCACGCTCTGGGCAGGAAGGCAATCGCAGTTTCTGCTACTCGTCTTCTGGCAGTACTTCTTACTTCATTAGTCGCCTGCTATCCGATTGTACAAGAAGAGTTAGGTACTCCCACAGAACATAAAAAACGAGTAGAAGTAGCATCCACTCCTATTTGTATGAAAACCAGTGTAACCAAACTAACACATTTGTGATTAAATCACATTATCACGGACACTAAGAATGTCTTGTAGCGATTGGTTAACTTTAACTGTCAGATAGTTCCGCTACCCGGCACTAGATGCCTCTTATTCACTATCAAATAGTTCCGCTACGCAACAATAGATGCTAACTAAAAACTATTGATAAATAGGGGTGGGATAGTTACGATAATCATAACAAAAATATCGACACTTGTAAGTGTCGATATTTATGTTATAACAACATAAGAGAGCCAGCGATATGTTTAACATTGTCCCTCTCATCTTCTTAATTATTATAACTTAACATCTTTTCCAAAAAATATAAATTATTAATGACTTCTTCATTCTAAATGAAAAAATACTTTCTTTGTTTCAAAATCGTTTTCCCAGAAATGTTTAGAGCAAATGGTGCATGTTTTTCCGGGATACCAATTTTGCCTACCGATTGCTTCAATCCATTTTCCGTATATGTTTGGATTGAATTAATTAAATACGAGAATTGATTTATTTAAACAAGTTATTACTTATATAAAAAAAACAAACGACTACAAAATAAGATAAAAAAATTTAAGGCAGGAAACGATAGCAAAGGCTAAGGCTCGCTGCAAGCCATTTAAATTGGGCACACAATGTACCAAAGACCCGGTATATGTAATGACCTTTTGTAACTTACTACTTTCATAGATTATTATTTTTTTTGTACTTTTTCAATTTTTTTGTTTACATTTACAAATAACAAAAAAAAACAAGCAATATATAAATCTTTTTTATAAGCTGTACTTTTTTAATGTGTCACATAATTATAAGTATCGATAGCTAACTTATCGATATTTTACCACATCCCTAAATGAATAGCGTTTTGAAACATTACAAAAATAAGTAATTACCAAAATATAGTTTCGACCATATCTTTATGGACAGTGGAATGGTTTTAGGTTGTACTTTTTAAGGATTGTTATTATCCGCAAAATTTATAATTTCTATTAAAATAACGATATAATATTACTTACAAATGGTATGTCACGCCTCCTTTGGATAAACTCTTTTTAGTGCTTGTGTTTTTGCACTCTAATACTGTGCAGGTTGGCATATTTAAAGATTTTTGTCAGAATAGCACAACGTCAATACGTTCTAGCAACTGTGATCGTCTGAAGCGCGTAAAAGGGGGCGGAAACATGATATGCGCCATCCGTAGCCGATGTGTGGTACGCGGGGCCCGCTTACTTACTACTTCTATCGTTTTTTTGTTCTGTGGGTACTCCATTTTAAGCTGGCAGCAAGCAGCACACAATGTATAGGTACCTAGCTAATGATAGTACAAGTAAAATAGTATGAATAATCGTGACACGCGGTATTTAGTTTCGTTTTATTTGCAATTGAAAGATGTAGATGTCCTGACTGCATTACAGATCAGTAGAAATCGGAAATAAATTAAACACAATTTATGCTATTGGTGTTTGCAAGGCGGCATGTAACAGTATTAAGAGATATAAGTTTTACGCGGTCTTGGCTTTTCGCCACACACCACAAAAGAGTAAAATTTGCTAAATCTTTTCTTAGGTCATACACCCTACATTCCTTGCACCTTTAACTAACATTTAGGTTTCAGCATTACCTACTTTTATAGTAGGCTTACAATATTCCATTGCTCAACGTTATAGGTAAACGTTGAATGCATGCATAAACATCAAGGTGATGGCTTTTTTGCGGATAACTTAAATATTCAGCCACCAATAATGCAAAAGTTTGAGATGTCTATGCCACTTGAACATGCGGAGGTCGTCTAACCAAATAAGTCTAATATTATGACTAAAATGATATTACTCAGGATCAGGAGGCGTTTTCGCACAGCCATGCGTGCGGCGCGTTGGAAAGCACAGTACATATGTATTACAAATTCAATTCCTTGAATAAACTGCCTCATATGGGACTCGAACCCACAACTTTCCGCTTTCTTGACGACTGCTCTAACCATTAATGATTAAATCTAAGGCAGTCGAAACTTTTATGTGAGGACTTCTTTTCAATTTGCGCTAGCAAATTAAATTCCAATAAGGTAACAGTGAAAAAGCAGATAAATATTTATGAATCTGTGACGTAAGTCCAAGGTAGTCCCCTAAAATTGCTTATCGCGGTAGGTAAAAAGCCAAGTGGTGGTAGCCTGCTAATAATTACCTAAGTACATGGGTAACTATGTGCGGTCTCTTTCTGAATCTACGGGTGCTACGTGACATAGGTTACGTATAGGTATTAGTCGTGACGATGCGTCCGTATTTTTCTTTTATGGCTACCAATTTAGGAACATAGTCGATAACATCTGGCTATTAGATGCATTTGAGAGTAACAAAGGCCAGCTATAACTTTCACAAACAATTTGCGGCTTATTAGATATGGTTATACGACATAAGGTCCCGAGGTTGGGGTGGATCATCCACGCGTTCGGCTTCTTAGCATGCGAGGCACACGCCGCGGCACCTACTTACCATGAGCAATGCGGAACGGTGAGGTCGCTTAGAGAATTTAATTGTGTTCCATTATCATATTTAGGTTCTTTTACTGTAAGTCAAAAGTGAAAACTGAATGGAGCTCGGTGTTGTTTGTCATTCGTCAGTCACAGTTGACGGAGGCCGCTCCTTTAGGTTGGCAGAACGAGGATTATCGACATGGCGCTGTTCCGACGTTGCGTTGCGGTGTTATCACTTTGTGCGTGTGTTGCTGCGATCGTAGGCCCTGCAGGAAACGGCACGAAGACTGTCCAGAAGACCGATTCGTATTTAGACGCCTACTCAAAATCTAGAGTAGATGCTGAAAAAGCAAAAAAAGGTGTTATAATAATCACAGCCAAAGATGGAGAGAAACAAATCACGAATCGTGACGATAATGGTTATGAGTATTCTCCGCCGTATTCCGGCGATAGTAGCTTTAGTTCGTCTGGATCAACGAGCTTTTCTGGATCGGATACGAATAGTTATTTGCCACCCTCTAGCAGCTACGGACCCGTGAAGTTTGAGTCCGATATTACATACAATTCTCCACCGAATACGTACGGGCCTCCCACGCAAACGTACGGACCTCCAGCGCAGACGTACGGTCCACCAGCACACACATACGGACCGCCTGCACCAAGCTACGGCCCTCCAGCGCATTCCTACGGACCTCCTGTTCACAAGCCACTTCCTCCCCCTCCTCCACCTCCGGTTTATGGGCCTCCTCTGAAGCCATCATACGGTGTACCATATACGGCACCCGGTTTTAGCTTCTTCGACAAACTATCGCTAAAACTTGACATTCTTACAATTGCAAAGCTTTTACTAAAGTTGTTGATATTCAAGAAGATTGTGACTATATTGGCGGTCGTGTGCATGCTGTTGGTGATACCAAAACTGATCAGTTTCAAGAAAGATGCTGGAGGTCCGAGCAACGATGAAGATGAGCGCAATTTTGAGAGTAAAAAATGTGAGTTGTATTTCTAACATATTTGTTTTAAGCTTCGTACTTTTTATGGTTCCGTACCCAAAGGGTAAAAACGGGACCCTATTAAGTACTAAGACTTCGCTGTCTGTCAGTCTGTCCGTCTCAGTTAAAATCAGTTTTATTTCTGCAAATAGGCCTCAGGAGGCGCTTTTACACGTCCCAATATTTAAACGTACTTACCACTGCTTCGGGACAAGTCTCGAAACTCGGTCACTATTGTCAGCCTCTTTTTAAATAATTTTTTACAAAAGGTTTAAGCAAGTACGAGCTGGGACAATTTATATTTAAACAGTGTAATAGCCCTTTTTCATTAAAAATACTTTGACATACGATTTAAGTTTATGTACAGGGAGTTCAGCAATACCCTGTGGTAATTTGTTGAAAATACGAATACAATTTCCG
This sequence comes from Anania crocealis, assembly GCA_949315895.1. Classification (NCBI taxonomy): domain Eukaryota; kingdom Metazoa; phylum Arthropoda; class Insecta; order Lepidoptera; family Crambidae; genus Anania; species Anania crocealis. Next base: position 10,363,734 of record OX438862.1, read on the forward strand.
ATAAACGATTTTCCTACTTTTCGCAGTCTTAAGCTTGGAACGGCAAGTTTATCTTTATTTCTGGTATTGAAATGGTGTACGTTACTTTTTTTAAGAAATAAATGTATGTTTTTACAAACGTAAATAATATTCTCGAGAATTTATTGAGAAGACACCGTAAGTATATTAATCTCTTTGAAGAGCTCTTTCAGTCATGGGGTCGAAGGCCGTAAATAGCCTGTAGGTACAGCACGTTTTTGTAATATAAAAAAAAATTACTCAATATCTGCCGCTGAGCGCCACAACAGAATTCCTTATGACATTATGCTATGAAAGTAGCTAAAATATACTAATCTTGCCGTTCCAACATCAGTCAATTGTCTAATCTTTTTCACAGCATAAGCACCAGAACTAAGTCTTCCAGACAGCCCCCTAATTAGAGCACCACATTGCAAATGAGTCTACAGTTATACCTAAAAAAGTAGTAGAATCTACAGAACTCTGTAGATTCTACTACCTTTTTAGGTATAACTGTATTTTTAAGATAAACCACTAAACTAGTGGTTGTAAACCAATGCAATAATTTAGAGAGGGTATTGTTAACATCGTCAAATGAAGATTTGCCTCTCTTAGTTTTAAAAATCATTGATGTGTCATCTGCAAACAATACCATCTCACAAAGATTATGTTAATAACAGGAAAGGTCATTTATATAAATTAAAATAGCAGGGGTCCTAATACTGGTCCTAATACATGATAAGGACCGACCCTGAAGACTCACCTCCATTTATGCAAACCATTTGTGTTCTGCCTTTAAGGTAAGAACTTATTAGATCCAAGGAATCATTCCATGCACCATGTCTGTCTGTCACCAGGCTGTATCTCAATAGCTGCGATAGCTAGATAGTTGAAATTTTCACAAATTATTTTAAAGTTAGAAATATCTGTTGCCGCATTAACAAACAACAAATACTAAAAACAAAATAAAATAAATATTTAAAGGGGTTCCCATACAAAAAACGCCATTTTCTGCCTATTTTTGCTCGATATTAATAAATGGTAACAGGTAGGCACTAAATTTATGTACCTACTGTTGTTTACCTAGTCAATACGACGGTACGAAACCCTTCGTGCGCGTGTCCGACTTGTACTTAGCCGGACTTTTTTGTAATTAACCGCAGTCAGTTTTATCAATACTTACAACTGACAAACTCCCGTATGTTATGTCAATTCCTAAAATTAAAAATTCGCTATCATAGGGATTTTAGGAAGTGTGGCCATCTGTTCGTCGCACTTTCTAGATACCTATGTATGTTCAAGGGAATCAAGTTCCCGGGAAATCCGGGAATAACTCAATCGAGAGTTGAGGCATGCATACAAAACACCTATGTTCCTAAGTAGAGTGTAAAAGTTGGAATTAAGAATGACATTATCAACCACAAACGATTACTCCCAAACTGAGAGGGACCTGTCTGATAACAGAATGCTAAAAAATCATCCTCCAAAAGGTTTCATATTATAATCACTTCTGATAAAGTTTACTACAACTACCGGTTGCCCGAGACCTCTCGCAGGAAATTTAGATTTGTCTTTATGAGAATTAGCCCTTCAAACTACTTAAAAGACCAGGAAACGGAAAACTCATATGATTGCGGGCGAAAAAGTATTTAATTCGGTTTCTTGCTATGTAAATTTTATGGAAAAACCTATCCTACAGGACGCGTAAAAGTTAAGAAGTTATTTTCGCTTTATAATAATAGTAAGGCAGTAATTAGTAAGAAGTAAACTTTATTACTAATACAAGCTTACGTAAAACCATTTTCTAATTTAATAAAATACCAAATAAATAAATTAATAAATGTGGACAATATGAAACATCACATACATTGTTCTCATCCCAAAGTGAGTAACTATTTTAAAGCACTCGTATTGTGGAAATCAGAAACAGCGAAGATATCATAAACACCCAGATCCGAGAAAATGTAAAAAAACTTTTTTTTACATTACACGTACGGGTGTCCGGGATTCGAACCCGGGACCTCAGAGCGGCGACATCTTAAAAACCACGATAAATCTACTGAATTGATTAAAAAAAAAACAATAATGTAGCTCATACCACTATTAGTTATTCTGTCTTCTTACATCAGAATAATGGCTATATTTTAATGTAAGTAGTTCACGGCAGTCGGCAACAGTTGTATTTTCTAGTCTCTTTAAACAGACGATAGATGGAGCTGCCTGTTGTTAACATAATTTAATAAATACTATGGTGAAGTCAGAATATCATCATTTTTGAAAATAGTATTTTTGTACAAATCGGAATCTCAAAATTTTAGTTTGTATGAATGTAAAAAAAGATGATTTCAAATTGCTGACTTCACCATAGTATTTATATGCATATATTAACATATGCTTGTTTCGGCTTGCAATACCATTTACCTAACACGCTGTATATTATTTTTTGCACCATCCTGATTCCTGAATTCAATTCAGATGTCCACGCAGATGAAGTCGCGCTAAAAACTAACTACCTAAGTACTTAATATACAATTGTTTTTGTCAATTTAAATTTTATAGTTGTAGTAGCTGGACTCACTGGTAATAATCTTACGTCATTCTATTACTAGAAATAGGGCTCTCCTAAGAAGGATTACCCATTAGCTAAAAATGTAGTCACTGAAACAAAACAAAAAAATGAAATCAGATTTATCGTACCACCAAAATCTAAAAATTTACAAGATCAATGTGTACCTAAATATCTTAAATTTTTAATCCAATAAGTATAGTCATTTACTATGACATCATAATTCTTCTTCGAGAAAAAGAAAGTTTGAAATACGAGTATTGCTATTTAAAACAAATTAGGTTATTTGAATATGACCTAGTCAATTTATTCTTGATATATGTATTGTTATGTGTCAAATATCGACATTAGTTACTCGTATATTCCTCAATCAGATACCTCTCTTCTTTTCTTTCATAGTTCCTTCTTGCTTACACCCATAGAACTAGTAGGGGTGATGCTGCTATATTTTATGCCAGGATTCCAGCATTTCCAGCAACATACCTACGCCACATCTGGTCTCTAAATGAGCCTACCATAATAATAGCGTATATGAACTAAATGTTTTGAATGGAGTAGCAAATCGTTAACTGTTTTTTTTTCTCCTCTAATCAGTGGTGGAGCTGACGTCAGTCCAGCAGATGGTGGAGCGAGCGCTGTATGTATACGGACGCCAGCAGCCGACATGTGGAGTCACGTGTCGCGTGCGTAGAGTCCTCGACGACATTTACGAGTTCCAACCGTATCTCAGGTTAGTTAAGTTCAAACTAACATGACATCGAGCAACGATTTGTAGATAAAACAACGACGAACAAATGTAATCAATACCACATGTGCTTACGTAACTAAATGGTTTTCTATAGGCATATGAAATTCTATAATTGTTTTAAATATTGCAAATTGCAAATGCATGAATTATTAGTGCAAAATTTATGATGTAACAACTATTGCTTGTTTTTAAAAGAAAGCAATAATAAAAGAGATCAACGCGTTAGACGTTTTGCTATGATTATTTTAGTAAATTAACAATTACCACTTCGTTTTCGTAAATCGACGAAGAAATTGCCAAGTAGACATTTTTTTATCAGCACTGCACAGAAGAAAGGTTATTATGAGGTTTATCACGTTTCTTTGTTATCAATGTATTTTATTGAAGTTAATTTTATCATACAAGTAAAATAAGTCCCCAACACTATTATAAATTAATTTTCTTTTCAGAGAATATTCGTCATGATCACCGATCCGACTGATTAGATGGAGCATTTAGAACTCGATAGTTGGGTGCCATTATGAAGTCTGAATTTAATTTATTATGAGTTAACTTGTTACTTAAGTATTTATTTAGTCGTAAGCAATGTCGTAAGAAAAATAAATGAGTATCTGCTATAATTTTACAAATTCTTTTACTGATTTTATTATTAACATCCCCTGTATAATTTAGCAGGATTTAACATTTTCTCAGAAAGATCGATTCAGGCAGTTTTTTCTTTACACTTTCCCTGAGAGAAGGTGCACCAGTCCAATATCTCTATTTTCAAAATATATAGATTATAACAGCCAGTCTTTCATACATAAAATCTTATTGTCGCTATACTTTCGGAGTAGCCAAAGCACTCTCTGCGAAAGTGCTAAGAACAACTATCATATTACGTAGATTTTTCGTACTAGCATATAATTCGCAGTTTCGTAGTTGTGTTTTTTACCGCTGTTGACGTAAGTGATTTCTGAAATTTAGTGAAATTAACTTTCTCTTATCAAGTTTGGCATCAAGAGAGCTATATTTCAAATCGCCAAACAATGTTACAAAGAGTACCGTAGCTCTTTAGCGACCCCGATGGAATACTAATGTACCGTACATGAAGTATGTGTGCGTGTGGAGTCAATTAGAAAATTGGGTGCACTCCCGCATTTAGTATGCGTGGCAGGCAGTTTCTTCGACTTCACTTTAGGGAAAGTACATTTCTATACTATTTTTGGTTCCTATTATGTTGAACTGACTTATATCCAAAGGTATGTTCGCACTATTTGATTTTGATTAGCAACTTCAGTACCGATATTCTAACTTCAAGATTTGGAATTGGAATAACTACAACATAGTCAGGTCATAAGTTCTGTCACACAATAAAAACTTTTGAATTTAGAATGCTGGCCACAAAAAAGTTTAATGAATTCGAATTTCGAATTTTTCATGAAAATAAAAATATGTACTTTTTAGAATTTTCCTCATTTTTAAATATGGAGTGGACACTTAAAGAAGACCGTGTCGCGGTTATTGCCACATGAGTAAAAATATTCATGTGTTATTGCGTTGCATCGTTACGGTTACGCGCCAATTCAGATTTTCGACTTACTGAAAAATTTGAATATAACCAAAAGATTCGTTTATCGTACCATAAAACGTGATAAAACGATACAATGAAGACTCTAGTGTAGATGACAGGTCAAGAAGTGGTCGCCCTCGCTCTGTTAGGACTCCAGCAGTGATAAAAGCTGTGAAGGCGCGAATTCAAAGAAATCCTATACGTAAGCAGAAACTGTTGGCCCTTTAGATGGGGTTAAGCAGGATCACAGTGAAAAGGGTGTTAAATGAGGGCTTAGGGCATATCGAAGAAAAACAGGACATCGTTTGGACGCTCGTTTAATGGACCTGAGACTGAAGAGATGCCGCGCTATGTTGAAGCGGTACGCGGGAAAAAAGCATCAGGAAATTCTTTTTTCGGATGAAAAAATTTTCACCGTGGAAGAGAGCTACAACAAACAAAATGATAAGGTGTACGCACATAGCAGTGAAGAAGCGACCAACCGTATTCCGCGTGTCCAACGAGGTCATTTTCCATCCTCGCTCATGGTTTGGTTGGGAGTCTCTTATTGGGGCTTAACTGAGGTACATTTTTGTGATAAAGGCGTAAAAACGAATGGAGTTGTGTATCAAAATACAGTCCTTAAGAACCTTGCGGAACCTGTTTCTCATACCATGTTTAAGGCACTGGGTATTCCAACAAGATTCTGCGCAAGCTCATAGAGCGAAAAGCACACAAGACTGGCTGGCGGCGCGTAAAATCGACTTCATCCGGCACGAAGACCGGCCCTCCTCCAGTCCAGATTTGAGTCCGTTAGATTACAAGATATGGCAACACTTGGAAGAAAAGGCCTGCTCAAAGCCTCATCCTGATTTGGAGTCACTCAAGGCATCCTTGATTAAGGCAGCCGCCTATGTTGACATGGACCTCGTTCGTGCTGCGATAGACGACTGGCCGCGCAGATTGAAGGCCCTGTATTCAAAATCGCGGGGGTCATTTTGAATAAACTTTATTACCATATGAATCTATGTTTTATTAAGTTCATTTTGCTATATAAATGGTTACATAAATAATAAACATGTCTAAATTATTTCATATTACACATGTGACAGAACTTATGACCTGACTAGGTATATATCACTTCTACGAAATTTTGAACCGGGTAAAAAAGATACAGATAAGCTAACCAATGATTTTTATTTATAACTAGCGGACCTGACAGACGTCCTGTCTTAACTATAAAAATTGATTAAGAAATGGTATAATAAAAAAAATGTTACCAAATTGTTTATTATTATTTATTATGCTTTTATGAAACACAACATTTTTTGTTCTTTTCAGGTGGGTATTTTTATAGTTTTGTTGGTATTCCAACCCGGGAACAGACGACATTACTGGCCATGTGCAAAATTCAGTTTATTAACCCCCTATTTGACGATATTTGCAGCACGCATTCTGTCAATGTTATGTCAAACGCCATACATTAAAAAAGTTTAAATTGTCTAAAGCGTTAAGGTTACATTACATAACAAATAATTTAGTATGGTCATTTTCTTATTTTTTTTTTATTTTCTGCGCAATTTTATTATTTTTTGGGTTCCGTACCCAAAGGGCAAAAACGGGACCCTATTGCTAAGACTTCGCTGTCTGTCCCTCTGTCCGTCTGTCCGTCGCTCTGTCAGCAGGCTGTATCTCAAGAGCCTCGAAAGCTAGACAGTTGAAATTTTCACAAATTATGTATTTCTGTTACCGCAATAACAACATATACTAAAAACAAAATAAAATAAATCTTAAAGGGGGCTCCCATACAAAAAACCCGTTTTTTATGCCGTTTTGGTACGGAACCCTTCGTGCGCGAGTCCGACTCGCACTTGGCCGGTTTTTTTCTTTTATAAGAACCATCTCCTGTCAATCACAAACAAAACAAAAATATTTAGCGAAATCGGTCCAGCCGTTTACGCGTGATGCGATGACCAAGGGAAATAAGGATTCATTTTTATTAGGGTTCCGTACCCAAAGGGTAAAAACGGTACCCTATTACTAAGACTTCGCTGTCTGTCCGTCTGTCCGTCGCTCTGTCACCAGGCTGTATCTCGAGAGCCGCGATAGCTAGACAGTTGAAATTTTCACAAATTATGTATATCTGTTACCGCAATAACAACCAATACTAAAAACAAAATAAAATAAATATGTAAGGGGGACTCCCATACAACAAACGCGATTTTTTTGCCCTTTTTTGGTCGATATTAATAATGGAAACAGGTACGCACTTGAAATATTCAAAAAACAGTCAATTGTATTTTGACTTTAATAATAAACAATAAAATTTAAATAAAATTTATATTTAAGGGGGGCTCCCATACAAAAAAACGCATTTTTTTTGTCGATTTTTGCTCGATATCAATAAATGTAATAGATAGGTACTAGATTAACTAAATTAATGTAGGTACCTACTGTTGTTTACCTAGTCAATGGTACGGAACCCTTCGTGTGCGAGTCCGACTCGAACTTGGCCTTATAAAGATATGATTTCGTCCATATATTTTGTAAAATAATCTTTGTAAATATGAGTGCTACTAAAAGTATGAAAAAATTGTTTGTTGACAACCGGTTCGAAATTAATCTATACTATATAATATATAATATCTTTGCAGATGTTTGACAGTTAGTTAAGATGGAACAGCTATTTAAATACTTTATATGATATTTAGGTAATTTAATTGCAATTATAATATTAGTATTTAAACTTGTAAAATTATGTCTCAGGCAAGACTCGGTCCCATCTCGCGCGGCGCATTACCAGTTAGCCACCGAGACACTACGTCATAATTTGCTTACTTACTGGATTCCTATCATATCATAGAGATAAACCAGGAATGGGCAGGGAGGAAAACTGTTTTTATTTTGCGATTTCAGAGTTCTTGATAGACCAAGATTGAAAATACGAATTAATTTTCTTAGTCTTAATTGGACTATTCTTAGAAATACATCTATGTAAACTGACACCTCGCAATTATGATCCTTACAATTGATTGAGTTGAGCTGCGTCGGATATTTTTTTGTGTTCATCCTTAATTCAAGTTAATTTAGGCAATTGAGATGTGCTCGAGGATGAACTTCTGAGAACCGGCAGTAAGGGATTTAGAGAAAATGACCGTCCCGATTGGTAAGTACTTATACCTAACATACAAAATGTAAGTATATATATTTTCCTGTTTGAAAATGTATAGTCTTGGCTATGCGGTCCAATTTTGATATTTATTCTTTCAATTTAATAATAGCTTTAGTATGTAGCAAACTATTAAAACTTGAGAAAAATATTTTTCCTTTGCGCTATAACACTTTATTTTGTATGTATCCTATCACCATAATCAGCCCTTGTGTAAATAGAAAACCGGGCAAGTGCGAGAAACTTGCCTTGCCCATCAAAGGTTTCGTACAAATGTGACGGTTCTGCACCTAACCTTTGCTTAACCTCTTTTATTGATATCTTATTTTAAATAATAGCTATATTTTTTATGATTCAAATCATGACGGTATTACTTGCTAACGGAACATCCCTAGGGTATTTTTGATTCTCTTGAGACATTCGAAAAATATTTGTTTTTTGCGGCCTTATCTTAAAGATCTGAGTGATTATTTTTAATTTTAACTCAATACTTCGCTCGTTCTCTAGATTCTCGGTCTTGACACACAGACGGACGGACAGACGTACAACAAAGTGATCCTATTAGGGTACCGGTTTTTTTTCTATTGCGGTTCGGAACCCTAAAAATAACGTTGTGTATGTGCATAATCTCTCTAGGATGACGACAATAATATCCTTGGCCGATTAAAAATTCGTAAAATCGGACACATAATTAGGTAAATCTGGGGAGCAGTAGTGCGAGGACCTTGCAATTAATCACGTGTTGACAACATTGACAGGCACATCATCGCTTGTGGTCGATTCTTGACCTTATTATCGAGTAATAGTGTGCCTACATTATCTTATCGTTATTGAAGGAATCAATTATTGCGAAAACAAAGTTATCCATTTAATAGCTAGATTCAACTATATTATCCTTGAGGTGTTAGTATTATACTACATACATACTACTTAAATTAAGTAGGTACTTTATGTTACTTACGTGCAACCATTTATTCGTACATACTCTGTTATTTTTCCGCATAATCTGCTAGATGTTTAATAATGATCGCCTTGGTCTCAACTCTCAAGTGAAAAAAAATGTAAATAAGGATCCCATGTATCGATCGATTCATAAAGTTAATGTAAGTATGATGCTAAACTTACTTACTACGAAAATTAAATTTTAGCTACAAGGGGGGCTTAAAGAAATCTACTTATATATAAAAAGTGCATAGATAGGCGATTATTTTTTTGCTAGCTGTTGCCTACGACTTACTACTACGCGTGGAGAAACAATCTAATGGAAACCGTATCTACTTTGTTCCCAGTTAATAGGATATATGCCTATGATCTGGGTATATCTGTGCCAAATTTCATACAGATCTGCTCAGTCTTTCTGGCGTGATTAAGTAACAAACATCCATCCCAAACTTTCCCATTTATAATATAAGTAAGATTTCCTTGCAATCCCTGAAAAAATTAAACATTTGTGTCATTTATTAGTTAATGTCATCAAACCATTAAAAATTACCATCCATTTAAGAACTTTTTAATGTTTAGTGAGATTATTTTTCAGCCTCCCCCCGTAAGCAGGTAAATATATAACAATAACACAGGAAATGCCGAATAATATTATGGTATTTACTATTTTGAGTCCCTGTAACAGACTTACGTGCAGCCACCTACATTTCAGCGTGGATTACTCCCTACCGACTCAACTCAAGAAAGACTTACGATAATATGACGTCGGTGGTCGTAGTATTTTTTGGCGTACTATGAAATTGGTCTTGCTAGCAAATTAGGGCAGGTCATATGCAGGACAAGAACGCGACACAGCGTCGTAACACGACAATGAACTTGGCGGAAGCAGTTGTCACGCCCGCAGCGAACAATGCCCGCTAACGTTACCAACAAAGCAGAACCGTAGGTATAGATAACCACAATCGCCTCGTTACCAATTGAAAACCTAGCTTTAAAGTTATGTCATGTATGGTCGTTGTTCTACTTTTACCCAAAAAAACAACTATAACACGTTGTTAAGTCATCGAGCACATGGTACCTCTACGTACCTGCATTTAATAGAAAAGTCATGTCTTTTCTCACAGTTAAACTCATTATTTTGACAAAAATAGTTTCTGTGTTAGCATGTCAAGCGGGGTGAGTAAATTCACTTTGTCAAACTTGGGCTGTGTCTTGGGAAGTACCTACCTACCTAAGTACTTACTTAAAGTATAATTCTTATTCAAGTATCCATACTTATTGACTGAAGATTATGGAATGCAGAAAGTTATTTTTTAGAATTATTCATAAAAATCAATGTTTGCAACAAAAAGACTAGGTGTAACTCATGTTTTACGTTTCCGCATCTGCTAATTAAGTTTATCTTAGGAATATGAATACACTTGCATTTTGTATTAAAGTTGCAATGTAATACATAAATAATATTATGATCACATTCCGGAAACATCTGCATAGCAAACCATCGCGATTATTGACAACACGTAAGTGGCGGAAAAATTGTCATAGTTATCCTCGTGACATACACCTGTGTATGTTTGGTATGGATGCTCTATTTAGCTCATTGTTGTCGGCGGATGGGCAGGCCTGCCGGTGCGCCCGCATGAGTCAAGTGCAGGAGCAGCCGCCTGGAACCACTCCACTCATTGTAACACCCGCACGTGGTGCCGCTACACGCGCGCTGACGCATCCACCTTTACCTACAAGAACTTGCACCCATTTATCAAGCCGTTATGTGTACCAAACAGTTTCCTTTGGACCAACCGATTAGTTCAGTGCGTGCAGTTTTCCTTCGTCAATGTGTTTTGCAGTAATGTGCTGGAGGATTGCTCTAAAAATTTGCGTAAGTTAAAATTTGTGATTATTAGTTGCTGAACGTGAAGTAAGTAAATAACAATGCATTATTGTTCAGCCTCATGAATAAAAATATGGTATTTCATTAGGTTTTATTAACATGCGATTAAGAGTATTTCCTTCATCCCATGTGGGATTAAAATTTTGAAACACGTAAGGCCTACATGTTCAGCGGCGGAGAACAATTATGTAATCTTGCTTTATTTACGATACAGACAACATCCTCTTGCTTAGATTGAATTCTTTCGAAATGATGCACAAAAGGTAGTACGACGGTAAGATGTAAGATTTTTTTTTTTTTTTTTTTAATTTTAAATTATATCTACAATCAGCCTAGCGGCTTTAATCAGATCAGATGGTGCGGTCTTAGACTTTTGGAGAGTGCACATCCTGTGATGTGTCACCTCTCATAATTTTACACTAATTTTAGATTGAAGCTAATTGCATTCGTTTCAGCCGAATTAAGTGGTTGTTTGTACACAGTAACTGTGTAGCCAGATGGTTGCTGTGTCGCTCAAGACGTTGCTTATACGATATAGAGAAACGCTTTATTTCCTCTTTAACTGTCGGCATCTCCAGATATTCATGCACTTCCGTGTTCCGCGTGAACCATGGCGCATTGATCAAGATCTTCAACACTTTATTCTGGTATCGCTGGAGGATTTCAACATTTGAGTGACTCGCTGATCCCCAGAGCTGTATTCCATATGTCCAAATCGGTTTCAGAATACATTTGTAAATAAGCACTTTATTTTCCAAGCTTAATGTTGACTGTCTGCCCAATAACCAGTACATGTCTCTAAACCTTTTGTTTGCCTGTTCTTTTTTGGCCTTTATATGAGCCTGCCAAGTGAGTCTTCTATCTAGGTGCATGCCTAGGTATTTAACTGTCGTGTTTGTTGGCAAGACAGAATTGTCTAGTGTCACTGGCGAACAATCCCCTCTCTTTAGTGTGAACGTTATGTGAACCGATTTTGCTGGGCTTGCACGGATTCTCCACTTTTTAAGCCATAGTCCAATCTTGTCCAGGCACTCTTGTAGTCTTGCAGATGCTGTATTTGGATCTTCACTACATGAGAGGACTGCAGTATCATCTGCATAAGTTGCAGTTACAACTTCATCTGAGGTGGGTAGATCAGCAGTGTAGACTGTGTAAAGGACTGGACCCAGTACTGAACCTTGGGGCACTCCTGCTTCTATTTGGTAGATAGATGATAGCGAGTCCTCACACCTGACCTGGAATAACCGGTTTTGTAGGTATGACTTAAGTAGCATGTACGCAGTGTTTGGCAAATGTAGCTTAAGTTTATAAAGCAGGCCCTTGTGCCACACGCGGTCAAAGGCCTGCTGGATATCGAGGAAAACAGCCGAGCAATATTCTTTTCTCTCCAGCGCTTGCCGTATCGTATGAGCTACTCGGTGTATTTGTTCTGTTGTCCCATGGCTTGCGCGGAAACCGAATTGGTGGTCTGGTATAACATGTTTCTCTTGTAGCACTGGCAGGAGGCGCTTTAGGGCCAGTTTCTCAAAAACTTTTGACAGCAGTGGAAGAAGACTTATGGGTCTATATGATGTTACCTCTGTAGGAGGTTTCCCCGGCTTGGCTATCATTTTAATGATAGATACTTTCCATAGCTCTGGGAAATAATGTAATCTCAGCATGGCATTGAAGAGAATTGTCAACAGAACGATGGCCTTTCTTGGTAGTTGTTTAAGCACTTCTGCCGTTATTAAATCAAATCCTGGTGCCTTTTTGTGTTTTAGCTGCATGATAGTTTTTTTTAACTTCTATCGTTGTCACTGGTTCCAATGGCCGAGACAGCTGCTGGTTGCTGTTTAAGACTTCATCGATTTTTTGTTCGGTGTGTGTATTGTCAGGTTCATTAGGTTTAAATACGTTTTTAAGGAAATTAGCAAATAAGTCAGCTTTCTCTTGAGGCTTTCGTGACCAACTTCCGTTATTATGTCTTAGTGGAGGTATGTGTTCTTTCGGCCTTTTCAATGAATTGGTCATTCTCCAGAGTGTATAATCATTCGCTTTGTATGGTGACAGAGTCTTAAGTTTGTCTTGAAGGGTATTATTCTCATTTTCTCTAAGCATTTCCTTCAGTTCTTTTTGAATCTTGTTGAGTAATTTTTTGTCTTGACGATTTCTGCTGGTGTGCCATTGATGGCGTAGTCTTCTCTTTGTGGCTATCATCTCTCGTATTTCCAAAGTAGTGTCCTGACTTTGTGGTTTAGATGATATATATGGAGTTGATAGCCACGCCGCCTTTTGTATTAAATTTGTGGTATAGCACACAGCGTCCTCTATTTCGACTACTGTTTTAAGAGGTATTCGCAAATTAGCATTTTCATCGATATAATCACGAAAGGACTCCCAGTCAGTTTTATGGTTATACAAAGTCTCACGTGGTTCCTTCCAAATAACTGTGGTGCTTAGTGTGCATATCACGGGTGTGTGGTCTGAGGACCCATCTAGACATGATTCCACCTTTATATAGAGACCCGACATCTTTTTTGTGATAAAGAAATCAATGAGATCCGGAGTTTTGTTAGGATCTGAAGGCCAGTATGTTGGTTCTCCTGTAGATATTACATTGAGGTTATTGCTATCAATTGATTTCTTAAGTTCTCGACCCTTTGTCGTTGTTAATCGAGACGCCCAGAACGTGTTTTTGGAATTCCAGTCCCCTCCTGCAATGTATCTATCGCCAAGCGCGTGGAAGAAATCTGTAAACATTTGTTCGTCAATGCGATGTCGTGGGGGACAGTACACTGCAGCTACATTTAGTGATCCCTGCCAGTCATCTATAGATATTATTGCCGCCTGAATGTGTGCATGTGTAAAATTCAGTACAACGTGGTGTCTAATGTGTTCCCTAACTATCACAGCGGCTCCAGCATGTGATGTGCCATCTGGATGATTGGCATAATATATATTGCATCCTTTAATTTTAATCACTCTTTGGTCAGACATATGTGTTTCTGAAACCAACAATACATCCAGTTTGTGATAATTTATAAATAGCTCTAATTCTTGCTTATTCGGGGTTAGGCCATTGATGTTCCATGCAGCTATTCGAAGAAATTTCATTTTTTCTGCTGGGCTATTAGTGCCGTTAGGAGGCCCATCAAGGTTCCCATTTGTTGTATTAGAATATCTATTTTCTCTGATTGTTTTATTATGATTTGCTCTAGTGAGCTTGTTGGCTGAGATTGTACATTCTCTGTTTTCCTGTTCCAGTTGCAACTATTTGTAGCATTGAATACGTTTCCTGGCGGGTGCAGACCGTTTATATCTTGGTTATTTATATGTTTTGTTATGTGTCTGGGTAATTTTAGTGGAGGGAAATCTTCTATTCGAGGTGTAAACATACCTGTGGCCTTAACCTTATCTAGTGGGTCTTTTCTGTTACTAGCATAGGCCATTTTACGTGAGCGAATCTAGATCTCTCGAAGATGTAAGATAATAATAATATTTACTTATGCAAAGGAAAATAACACTGAAACTGACGCTCAATCTCGTTTAGTCGTAGGTAAAAAATTTAATCTAAGGTGTTGTTTGCCAAAAAGTAAAATTGCGGCTTGCTCTCCATCTAATATTCACGTTACGTAGTATTTAAAAACGACAAACAATACACAGTTTCCTTTTTTTTTATCCCTCGATCGTGAGTTATTCCAGACACAATTGAAATCAATTATTATCGTGGCACCCGAGTGCCTCCTGGGGGTTGAGGGATTAATTCGATGTAAGTAAGTAGCTCAGTCATTTAAATATGAAAACTTCAAAAATTCATGGTAAGAAAATAAGAACAATAAGCCAATGGGTGCCAAACAAAAATTAAAGAAAGTCGTCACCTGTCACTAATTTCAGGCAATTCTTCGGCTCAATTTTTTACTTAATAGGAGACTACTGAGATAAAAACAAGCCGTAGTATATCTTCTCACTCGTATATTCGGCATTGATTGATACCTACGTAGGAATTCTGTTATCTGCCATTATCATTGTGATAAAATATATACCTATATCTGGCGCATCCGTTATCATCACGATGTAAGAGATTTTTCAGGAACATTGTTTGTGTAGCAATTCTAAAGAATTCTCGTGAGTTGTTTTAGTGAAATCACTGTGTAAACAAAGCGTGTGTTTCTGAGCTAATTATTTCTGCACTACGTAACTTAAGCCACATTATTACCTATCGTAAGTATTTACCACAAAAGGTTTTTTAAACTTGAGGGCCGCATTTTTTAGATCCTGCATGCGGGTTTGTAATTATGTTCGTGAATACTTACTTACCTGTTTAGTAATTAAATTACGGATGAAATGCAATTATTTTCACGATGGTGATCAACAATATTTCGATATTTCCGATTGCTAGTTGCAGGTTTGTAAGGAATAATAGGCCACTACCGCTGTAAAGATGCGCCGTTGAGTGGTTTCGGAAGTGTTTAGGTGTACCTACCTATTTCTACCTTGAGTAAATTGCTATACGATAATATCTCCTTACTGTTAGTTCAGCATCAAGGCATTTTACTGATAGGGAATACAGGAGGCTATTAAGGACTGCTTCAATCACGATACGTTTATTTGAAAGGATTAACATTGATTAGGTCTGCATTGATTATTTGATGTGGTCTAGGTAAAATGAGATATTTATAAAAAAAAAAACAATATCTTATCCTTACAACCTTCCTAGTCTTTTAGCTATCATCAGACTTTTGATTCCTTTCTTCAGATTAAAATTAACAAACATATTCATTTTATCAGTGAAAGAAAACTGAACTGACTTGGAGGAATCGATTTAAAATTTGTTTACACAGATCACTCCGTGGTTTGAAGACAACTGTATATCAAAAAACAAAAACAAAACTTTACTCTATTTTTCCCCAAATCGATGTTGCTCTTATACGAGTATTTGATGTTGGTATAGGTATGTTAGCATCTCATTTTATCTACGCATTTGTGGATGCTTTTGTATATCCTGTAATTCAATTCAAATGAATGCTAACACATTTCAAAATTTTTTTGTAAAATTAATTCTAAACTAAATTCACTTGACTAAACTTTTTCCTTAAATAAAACCTATTATGCACATAAACGCCCTGTTGGTCTAGTGGTTTAAATACCGGGCCAAGATCTCGGGGTCCCAGGTTCGAATCCCGGGTCGGGCAACAAAAAGTTTCGGATTTTCGAACGTTGCTCGGGTTTGTGATCACCAACCCGCATTTGGAAAGCGTAGTGATTATGCCCATCATTGCTGTGGTAACTTGAATTCAATGATGGAGGCCTTTTCCCTGCAGTGGGATGATTATAGGCTGCTACTTTATGCATAATAACCTTCTATCCGACTATTAAAGTCAGTAAGTTCAATTGCCTACATATTTATTTGTATTCCCGATAACTACATGTTATTGTGTGGATGGTGGTCTGCAATATTATTATAACGGTCACATTGTGGTTTGCGATTTCTTTCAATCACCTATTTTTTTGTCATTGATTTTTTAATGAAGAGGACATACCTAGGTACCTATTAGATTTGGTACTAAAAATTAATAATCGGAATTCTTTGAGAGGAATTTGTATCCAGTGGTCTGTGTCTAAAGTTTTATAGTAATAAGATGCAAAGATGTATTATAAGTATGTATTTACAAAAAAAGTATATAAATAAGTTTATCGGTTGTCTAGTACCCATATGTTTAAGCTTAGTAGTAGCTTAGTTTGGGTCTAGATGACTCTGTGTGGCCCAGTGTGGTATGTCTAAAAATATGTATATATATACAGGGTGAAATTTTAACCACTTTCCAAATTTTAATATAGCAATCTACGAGGCAAAAAACAAATGACGTATTTTTTCTTTTGGTATAGCCCAGTACAAAAATGACAAGATAAAAGACTTAGAAAATGTCCGCCAAAAATCTAAAATTTTTGATATGACATCCTAGTAACACTTATTTTACGCGATGTGCATCTCATTCATTTATTACAATACTATTCATGAGTTTTTGAATTTCCCTTTATACGTTAACAGATCTAGGACCGTAAAAATTGAAAACTATATCACGAAAAATATTTTCGGGTGACAACTTGATTTACATTTTTTACTTCATAAATAGGGTCTAAATACGATACTGTACGCATATAAAAATTTTGGAAAGTGGTTAAAATTTCACCCTGTATATATATATATATATATATATATTGTGTCCTACACTTAAAGTTTTCGATGTCTCGCGCTTGACCGGTTTTTTAATACGTATTAGCTGGTATAGCATTGGGGACTAAGAGGCCTCTACTTTAGTCTGGCTTAATTCAATTTAGCGTGAGTAGGGTTGTATTAAGTCGTATGAAGCTACATACAACAACAAGCATACTAGTTCCCTGCGGTAGGCTACCTTACGGTTGCCTAACTTTCATTAAGATAGAAATTTAAAATATTCAAATCGTTACGATTTCAAAATAATATCATTATTATGTATTTGCAGTTATATTTTTTTACGTTAAAATCCTTTTAATTTAATTAGTAATAAAATAACTTTTTAGTAATTTTTGATGAGGATTAGGTCAAAAAAATTTGACACTGTGTGTAGTGAGTGAGTTGCTGATTGCTGTGTGAGCTTGGATCTAATTTATTATTTATTATCTACTTTGATGTTCTTGCAAAAGGTATCATAATTATTGACACCATATTTGAATCAAATAAAAGTTATATTTATTGCGATATTGTTTTAACATTTATCTAACTAATTAATTTACCGATAGCTGCGTAGCTTACGTACCTAACTACCCAGCCTACCGATAGGCTACCTTACGATTTAATTGACAACGGACACTACGGTACGCTTACAACACTAGTCCTGACGCCTGAGTATATTAGGTCGTTGGCTGGACCCGCATTATGTAACACAATTAAAAGTAATCAGGGCTTGTCCAGCTGCTCACTACTCACTGTAAAAAGGATAGTATTCGTTTAAAGTGACGACCATTTGGATCAGCGGTAGTTAACGCTGCTTCTGACCCATGGGTCGCGGGTTCGATCCCCGCACAGTACAAATATTTGTGTGCATGAACATGTCTGTTTGTACTGGTCTGGGTGTTTTCTATGAATTATAAGTATGTATTTACAAAAAAAAAAAAAGTATATAAGTAAGTTTATCGGTTGTCTAGTACCCCATACGACAGGGTACTTAATATTACCTTAATTTGGGACTAGATGGCTTTGTGTGGCCCAGTGAGGCATGTCTTAAAATATTTATTTATTTATTAAAGTGATCTACTTTCTGTTACACAAAAAAAACACTGCTACCATTACCATTTATACCACTGCTCCATAAGATTTATAAAAATCTTTACTGGAGCATCAGTCGGTTTTAACCATTTTAACTAATTTTTTCTTCACATTATACTAGCGGACCCCGCAAACTTCGTATCGCCGATCGAGTAGTATTTAATTGTGACGTCTTAAATGTCATTATCATCAAATATGTTTTGAATACCTTTTATCCTATTTCCGACGAAGCTCAATCCAAAAACACCAAAATAATATAAAGAAGAAGAATAATTAAGATTCGAGATTAAGTGATTTATTATTATTTTTAATTAAAAGACCGATGATAATATACTCTACGTTTAATGCTGATGGTCAAAAACATCTATACATCTATACCAGCTTGCAAAGGCTAGAGAAAGAAAGACGAAGGATGTGACGCATATAAGGTGCATAAAAGATGAAACAGGTAAGGTTCTATCGGATGATAATTGTATTATGATTCGATGGAAAAACTATTTTGAAAGGCTGATGAATGAAGAAAATGATTGGAATGGAGTGACTGACTATCCGCCGACTAATATAGGTTTAGTGAGCCAAATAAATGTCGAAGAAGTTGAAATAGCAATAAATGGAATGAAACGAGGTAAAGCTGTGGGACCGGATGGGATACCAGTTGAAGTATGGAAGATACTAAGAGAGGATGGATGGGAGTGGTTAGCTTTATTCTTCAATAAGTTGTTGTATGAAGAATCTGTACCGGATGAATGGTGCAACAGTTTGTTGGTGCCCATCTTTAAAAACAAGGGTGATATACAAGAATGTAATAACTATCGAGGAATAAAGCTAATGTCACACAGTATGAAAATATGGGAGAAGATTATTGACCGGAGAATGAGAGAGGAGAGTAAAATATCACTAAACCAGTTCGGATTTATGCCTGGTAGAGGAACTACAGACGCAATTTTTTCCATTAGACAATTGTGTGAAAAATACAGAAGGGCACATAAGAACTTACATCTGGTGTTTGTAGACCTCGAAAAGGCATACGATCGAGTACCCCGTGATATTTTATGGTGGGCCCTAAAGAGGAAAGTTGTGCCAGGGAAATACCTACAGTTGATCCAGGCTATGTATAGCAGATGCAGTACCCAAGTCCGGTCTGCAGTCGGTACTACTACCAGCTTTAGAGTCACTGTGGGCTTACACCAAGGTTCGGCACTCAGCCCTTACCTCTTCCTAGTGGTAATGGATGCCTTGACATCGGAAATACAGGAGGAGGCACCTTGGTGTATGCTTTTCGCCGACGACATTATGCTGGTAGCTGAAGATGCTATAGAGGTCCAAAACAGGCTGGAGAAATGGCGGCAGAGATTGGAGAATGTTGGCCTTAAAGTCAGTAGGACTAAAACAGAATACCTGTTTTGCGACTTTGGCGGTCTCTCCAGACCTCTGCCCATAACGCTGGACGGGATAAATTTACCCGTCTGTTCCGACTTTCGGTACCTCGGGTCTCTCGTGCAGAGCGACGGTGACATCGATAGGGATGTTAAGCAGCGAATCAACTCAGGTTGGATGAAATGGAGGCAGGTCACGACAACAACATGCGACCCACGGATAGGTTTGAAACTAAAGGGGAAAATATATAAGACCATGATACGACCTGCCTTAATGTATGGATCGGAATGCTGGGCCGTAAAGAAGGTTGATGAGAGACGATTGCATGCAGCAGAAATGAGAATGTTAAGGTGGATGTGTGGAGTGACAAAAATTGATAAAATAAGAAATGAATATATTAGAGGAAGTATGAAAGTAGCACCAATAGTAGAAAAGTTGAAAGGAAATCGCCTATCATGGTATGGACATGTGATGAGAAGAGATGAAGGGCACGTGACAAGAAGAGTGATGAATATGACTGTTGATGGATGGACGGGTAGAGGGCGACCTAAAAAGAGATGGATTGATTGCGTTAGAAAGGATATGATTGAGAAGGGAGTAAACGACTCGATGACGACTGATAGGATTGTATGGAAGAGGAAAACATACTGCGCCGACCCCAAATGAACTGGGAACAGGGCTAGTGAATGATGAATAATATACTCTATATATACATTTTGTGTATATAGGCACACATGATGCATTTAATTATACAGGTTGGTCCAAAAAGTTTCGTCCAATTTTTTTTTTCGAAGTCCTTATATCCAGGGCTATTCGTACCTATATTGTGAGAATTTTCGATCTAATCAGTTTTAAAAAAGAATACCTCCACTTTTTATTATGTTATGTCGGATTTTTTATTGCAGTATGATCCTTAAAAATGAAACTTATTATGAGAAAATTATAAGCTACTCGTAGCTAGCTAAAAAAAGTTTAAAAAATATTGATCAAAGGTCAATAGTTTTTATTGAAATAGGTAAAGCGATGCAACTTTTGTATTCAATGTAGGACTGCATTGCGTTTAAGGGCAACATTTTGTAATTTTGTTATGATATAAATGAATTCTATTTTTTTTTGTTTTATCATAATCCAAATGTCATTTTTACCTTAGCACATTTATTGGAAGCAGTTTTCGGCGAAAATTACCCCATTAAGTAATAGTTTTTTTGTATTATTTTAAAAGCTAAGGTTTTTAAAAAGCTTATTTTAAAATTAAGCTCTGAAGCAAAGTTTAAAATTAAGCTCTTACTAGCTTGAACTAGTATAAGCTATTCCTTCGGTAAATTTTTTGATGATATCAAATTTCTGACTTCACCATAGTATTTATACATACATACACTAGCTGATGCCCGCGGCTTCGCGCGCGTGGTATTTGATCTGTTACAAAGTTTTCGTCATTACTCAACCACCTCTCTTCCACTCTTTTGCTCCACTTCCTTTGCCTACGGTGCCGGGGGTGGCCATCTCGGGCGAGGTGGTGGTGGGCACTTAGTGGGAGCCGATACGTCGTTGCCGGCTTACCGGGGCCCGTTGATACAATAGTTAATCTAAAAGGGGCCGATTTGTACTATCGTTTTAAGGATCCGGTGTTGGTTCTCCTAGCGTACCGTGGTCCAATCGAGCTCGCATCACATGTGTTTGTATTTACATGAAATACTCGTAATTTGAAGCTTTAAAAACTGTCAATGCTGTAGTACAACAAACCATTCAAAGCAGCTTGCAAGGCTTTATTCGAATATGATCAACACGGGCGTAGAGCCCTGAAAGAAGTGCCCCTGGTAAAAAACACATTCTTAGTTTCCAGTAGGTAAATCCATTTTTCTCGATCCTTATGCGTTAAAAAGGCGATTTTACAAAGACAATTTGATTGCTTACTACGTTTGGATAAAAGACCTAGATCGGACGGTGGACAACGACCTAGAAGGGGTAGTACCAACATCAACCAACACAAATAATAAACCACACAATTTTTGCACCGTTTTTCACCCCCCCAAATATTAAATTATTAAAAAAACATTACAAAATATATACAACATCTATACTAATATTATAAAGCTGAAGAGTTTGTTTGTTTGTATGAACGCGCTAATCTTAGGAAGTACTGGTTCGAATTGCAAAATTATTTTTGTGTTGGATAGTCCATTTATCGAGGAAGGCTTAAAGCTAAATATAACATCACGCTGCGACTAATAGGAGCGGAGCATCAGTGAAAAATGTTGCAAAAATAATCGCGATCATAATAACAGTTGTACAACCAACACTAATTTTATTCTATACACTTTTTTAGATTTCCCTACATTTGTCTCCGTATAAACAAAAATGATTAAGTTCTAAATAATACCATGGTGTTTGTAAGCACTGATATTTATTTTCTGAATATGTAAATATAGATAAGACAGCCAATAGGAATATTCAAGTTTTGTCAAAATTTTCGTTACATAGCCTCCTTATTTCTTCGTCAACTTTGTCCTTCAGGGCGTATGGAATACGTCGTGGCTAGATGAAAATTGGTTTCACATTTTCTTGAAGCACTAATTGAGCTTTATAGTTTGATATGCAAACAAGAGTTCCGTCATTTTTCAACAATTTTGAGTTGTAGATAATTATTTACTAACTGAATTTTAACTAACTCCTCAAATTCTAACTCACAAGGATCCCGTGGAGCACATACATATAATATAATACGTTTTCCGATGTAATTCTTGGATCAAAGATGTTATAAACGTGTATTTCCTTGTATCGATAATATCATTACATCTGTTCAATTTTTTAAGTAAGAATCCAACCGTTAAATGAAGTTTTTGAATGTTTCGTCCTTGTTTAATGGTACTGAGTTCAATTTAGATGTCCTAAGGTTTGTTTGTGACCGACCTTTGCTCCTCAGTACCTCCTGCATACATGCTGGAATTGTTTCGTGCTGTCGAATTCAAACTCTGCAGTTTTAGTTTAAGCTGTGTAGTAATTTCCTGAAAGTTATGTTTTTCTTCAATCTCATTTTCCAACTGCCTGGTCATCAGTGATATTATTTTTTTTTAGTTGTATCTCTTCAAAATTATTCTTGGTAATTTTGTACACTTGTCACACACTAATTAGAAATTTCTCGTAGGGTTTGTATCTGGCTGCCAAATTTTATATATAATGCAGCCTTTAATTGAAATTCGTGTACGTTTTAACTTAGTTAATTCATCCATTTCGGCGCCTATTATTAAATTCTAAAATAATACCATTCTATGTAAGAAATGATATTTAGTTTCTGATTGACACATTGAATGTCATAACAAACTAAGTGAAGTACAAATATGTAAAGAGTATGGATATGACGCGAAACCGAACAAACTTTGCCCCTATTTTTCATCCCCTTAAAGATTAATTTTTCGAAAATCCTGAAAGACGTCATTCATAATTTCTAATCAGGTAGCTGGATACCAATTTTCATCGACTTAGCTTCAAAACTGACGGAGTTTCATACAAACTTATGGGGCCCTTTTTACCCCCTTAGAGCCGGAATTTCCAAAATTCCTTTCTTAGTGCTCACCTACACTATAACAGGAAGCACAGCGTAAATTTTCAGATTTTAAATTCCAGTAGTTTGGGCTGTACGTTGATATGTCAGTCAGTCAGTCATTAAATCAGTTTTCATTTTTATATATATATATATAAATAAATTTTCAGATTTTAAATCCCAGTAGTTTGGGCTGTACGTTGATATGTCAGTCAGTCAGTCATTAAATCAGTTTTCATTTTTATATATATACATACATACATATATTTATAATATTTACACCATAGTACTTATAGAAGTTATACCATAATCTAACACCCTGTAGTATTATTAAAAAGGAATCATCAAAATTATGCCTGCAAGAGATATTGATGTTAGTTGGCGATATTTTCCTATAATGAATATAGAACGCCCGTATACACCATTTCTAGGTTTTTCCCGTATTTATTCCAAAAAACTTTCGCCTTATTGATATTGACAATTAATACACAATTTTAGACATTCATTGTTGCTTGAATAATTTACTGATTTGTACTTATTTTTATTGCAGGAAACAACAGTTGAGAAACCCATCTGATATGTTATAAAAATACGTTTCTTAAAAATCTACCAAAGAAGGACCAAATAACAAAAAGTTTATATCGTAAAATCCTTAAAAAAGTATATCCAATATGCCGGAGTTGGGACCAATAATGCGGGCAATCGAATTACAGAGGATATTAGAAGACAGAGTGACTGAATGGCGCGAGAGGTCAGCGCGGGTCGCCGGCGCAAGCGTGGCCGACTCTTATCAGCAACCAGTTAACTTCAAACGGCACACAAACAGACGCAAAAACAGCGCAGAAATTAACAGAATTATCGCAAAGTACTCCAGACCTTACAATAGGACGGACGAGCGATTTCCCGGAGCCACGAAGAGAAGATCTGCGCCCACCAAGAAAACTCCAGCGCCCCCTGTACCCGCGCCTCCTAAGCCGACCCCTGAACGACCGCCGAGACCTAAGAAACAGCTGGCTAATTTAAAAATATTATCGAAAAGTGAAGACAATATAGCCAGTGTAGTAGGCGCCATGGAACTACACCCAGACCCAACGGAATATTCTAAATCCCGTTCTCTCTTTAAGTACAATGCCAAAAGTTGCGAGGACATAACAGCATTTGTTAACGTCGAACACAACATTAAAAGTCGAAATTTTGAAGAAAACAGCATTCTTAACGCAAAACCACCTCGAAGGAATTCTAGAGTTAAGCTTCATAGCATCTGTGAGGACACATCTGTGAGGAATGACAGTGGTGTTGAAGTGAGTTTTTGTTCGGATTTCGTGACGTCTACACCTTTATCTCAAAGAAAGAGTTGTGGATCAAGTGATTCTGTGTCAGTGGTTAGTTTTGATAAATGTGCCAAATACAATAGTGTAGGTGAACTAAGGAAAGGTAGTTCAGAGCCGGACATTCTGGATGTGAACTCTAGCAGGGAGTCTTTGGAGACGGCGAAAAGTTCGGGAACTAAAAAACGATGGAAACTTCTGAAGCCACCTTTCCGTAAAGGTGCGTTAGACTGCCTGCTACTTTGGCGATCGAAGAAGCCACGTTCAGAAGACACGTCGCACAGGTGAGCTACTCAATATTTACATGGTACTCCTAATATTAATAACATAATCATATTTTCGTGACCTAAGATATTACTTCACTTCGCGATCTGGCTAGTTAACTTATCTGTCTGTACTAAGTAATCAAATAACATCAATCCCAGCTATGATATATGTATTTACATAAATTTTATTGCGCTTTGCTTCAAGTAAGCTTAAATATATTTTGCCTGCATCTAGGAGATTGATCTTATTGAGCACGAGTACTATAAATTGTGTTTAAAAATACTAAATACTTACCCATTATCTTCTATGTGGAGGTTTCCATAATATTATTATGACCGTGTGTTTGTATTATTAAAATAATTATGTCGACGACATACCGATACTTAACAATTATACCTACCTAAAAGGCGAGTGTGAATTCTTAAGCTCTACGTTGATCTATGAAATAACTCCCTCTACTTACATAGGCACTTGCGAAATGACTTCATCAAATCAAAGACAGGGATTTTATACGTAGAAAAATTTGCGATTGGTTGTGTTGTGCAGACCTACGATATAAAACCACAATGTGTGTATTTAAATAACAACAACACATATCTAAACCTATTTATTACTTGATGATTGCTTAAATATTAAATTACTTTGATTTTCTAAGTGTAGAGGGTAATAACCGCAATTTGTATTAATTTTCCTTCATCTAACGATTGAATACATTGAAGTGTATGTTTGTGATTTTAAATTAGGAACTAAATGCATAACATATACGGTACATTCATACATACTTACATTATCGAAAATACATTGACCTATTTAAAGTTATTAACTATTTCACAAAATATATCTAAGATGCACTAATTAAGACTAAGTAGATGGAAATAAAAAAAAAAGTATATTATACAAGAACAAGAAACCTTTAACTAAGAACCTTATCGCAGATGTCTAATGTTTTAAGAAGTAACTGAGGCACACTTTTATTATAGAAATTTCATTTATTTTTGTTCATAAAAAAAGTCCTAAGTAATAAGTAACTCCATTACTTTATTTTTGTAAATTTTAGTTTTGAGGGGAAACCCTTTTTACACTAAGTTAATGAATCAGTTAAAAGTTCAAACGATTAAAAGTTTTTATCTGTATTTTATTATCAATTGACTTCCTATTTGACTAATGTACCAAAAAATTTACTAAATGTCTGCCTGACACAACTCATACTAAATAGATGTCCCGATTTTTAACACATCCATCTTTTGTACGAATATAATGGGATCCTTCTTTATTATTTTATACATACACAGTTTGTTACGAACGAATCGGTTAAAAAAAGTAGAATACTTCTTACAACAATGTGTTAAGCAATATGGCAATCTAAATACTATTTTATGGTTCCCTTTATTCTTGACTATTGTCATTTGTGTGTATATCAGCATCAACATTTTTTTATTATACGTATATGCAAGGAGCTTAATCTTTTGTTCTCCTTGTAGCCTAAATAATTTGTGTTCGTGATTCGTCAATCGTGAGTGAGTATTCGTGAGTCGACGCTAGCGCTTTTATCGTTGAACTTTGGTACTAACTTGTTTATTTTCGCAAACCCTATGGTTCGGATCCACTCAAGTGATCCACTGTATCGCTTCGCAACTCAAGCGCGGCCAATCATTTAACAAGTGGCAGGCAGGTGGCGTTCCACGTTGTGGATGGATAATTATCTACTATTTATTGACATTAATAATAATATAAAATAAACTACGAATAACGAAATACTTGAATAGTAAATAGCTACGAAGTTACGACTCCAGACTACGACTTTCGTAGTCCAAAACTTAGCTACGATTTTAGCAGTCATTTAACAAACCGGCTATTGAAATAAAATGTATTAATATTATTGAAATAGTTTTACTTAGATTGCGTAATTTAAATGCTTTGATGCTCGCCTCATGACGCTAACGATGAAGTTTGGCGTTGAATTGTTTGACCGCCTTTTCTTTGTCCAGCCTTTGTACCCTGATTAATTAAAGCAGTGCAGACTGATATGAGTAATGCGTCAATGCTTTAAGTCATACATCGCAGCACCGTCTGCCATAACGTGTGTAACATACAATACTATTACTATCTATTATAGTTATTGTGCTTCCATCATGGTGCCAGTCATGGTTCGTATTGCGCAATTCCGCTATTTGCGAGGGCGACAATTACCGTACTCGTCGAGTGCATTGTCTGCTATTACGTATAGTTGTCATGCACTTATTCCGTGCATTTTTGAAGTGAAAACTTCTTTAGCGGCGCTGAGCACTTTTTGTTGGATGGGTAAAAACTTCCAAACTCGCGTCAGGGTCACGTGATGCTGATCGAAAAAGCGTAAGATCGAGGGGAAGGGAGAGGAACTAGTATCTCCCACTCTTTCTACCGTGCCTGAGTGTGCTGTTTTCTATTATTTTTGAAGTGAAACTTCTTTATCGGCGTTGGAAAAAATTTACCGTCACGTTTTGCGTCAAATTTTCGTCACTTTTTTCGGTTACGCGCCATCTTTTTCTTGCCCCTACCACGGTTGGTTCAGACGATAGCAAAAAGGTAAAGTGAAATAATATTTAACCAATTTAACCAATTTAACCAATTTAACCAATTTAACCAACTTAACCAACTTAACCAACTTAACCAACTTAACCAATTTAACCAATTTAACCAATTTAACCAATTTAACCAACTTAACCAACTTAACCAACTTAACCAACTTAACCAACTTAACCAACTTAACCAACTTAACCAACTTAACCAATTTAACCAATTTAACCAATTTAACCAATTTAACCAATTTAACCAATGTAACCAATTTAACCAATTTAACCAATTTAACCAATTTAACCAATTTAACTAATTTAACCAATTTCTGGAAAGTTGCATGTAGATCATTTTTCGAAAAATAAGGCCATAAAGAAGTTTCACTTCTTACGTGTGTACACTAGTACACGCACAACTTTTTTTTTTTAACCTACGTTTGCTTATACTATTTTTATAATTTTATCTACAAGTGTAATTGTAGTAATAATTTTAATTTTTTTTTTCTGTTTTATTACAATAGTTGGTGACGAAATTTGGACAACACTTAAGGGGACTACTAAAGCTATGTGCTGCCCCCAATTGATTTAATTTTATTACTTCGAAACTACAGATAATATAATACTAGTTCGAAACAAAATCAATTCTCAAAAAACTAGAACAGTATCTTACGTCGTCGTCGTAATCGCTAACGCCAAAAGCGGCCGCTTTTAGCAATAAGACAAATTCGACTTTATAAACAACTAAAAGAAAAGTTTACTGTGATTCAATAAATACTAGTTGTAATTTGCTTAAAGATACTGTTCTAGTTTTTTGAGAATTGATTTTGTTTAGAAGTAATAATATTAAGTGGCGAAGTATGACAATAATGTTTGAGTTCAATAAAGAGAAATACACACTTGTAATATTGTGATCTCAATTTCTCTAATCTTATTATCGTAATGACTATGTACCGTGAAGATCAAAGGCCTCGTAATGCTCGAACGCCTGCACAACCGGCCGACTTCCTGACACTTTGTTAAGTAAATGTATCACACCGCTGTTACACATTCCACTCGAGTCTCACCCGTATTCCTGTGTACTAAAGTGCATAAGCATGCCCAACTCGATTGCTAAGTGAGTTCTTTGTTCTAACTTCGTACTGCCCTCTCGATGTCATTTAAAGCAGACATTGAAGTGGGTTGTGATTTCAATAAGTCAAACATATTCTCGAATCTGATAAACTAAATTTAGGTGACTGGCAGTGATTATGAAGTATATTTATTTGTCTGTCAGCCTATCGGCTCAACTATTTTGTAAAACATACAACCAGTTCTGAGTTTTTGCCTGAAATTTGGCAAATCATTTTTATTATAAGTTTTGACACTCGTGTAATTATCCTGGGCTCGAGACAAAATCAAAATTATGTTGAGTTAAAAGTTCCAGGCAATAAAAATAAACTTGGCTCTCAGAATCATCGTCGTCGTTTTGCTGTGTTCTTTTAGGTACCCGTTATACTAATCTAGACATACAACACATACACACGGAGAATAAATAAACTGAGCAACGAATTTTAATTCGATTCAGAATCGCTCAAGAGGTGGAGATGATCCGGTTCGTGTATCTGTGTGGTGGTCTGTCTTCTGTGCAAGGATCCCGCATTAGACTCCTAGACCATTAGAAACGATCTTTCCTCAATCGGCTTGGGTCTGATGCCTTATTCTGCAACGCGATATATCTGTCTTTCTGTAAAGTCGTGGTCAAAACAAGTCAAGTGAGAGTCATGTATAAGGCAGATAGGAAAACACTGTTACCAGATCATCCTTGAAGGAAATGACTTATTCGTAGGTTCCTCTATGTGAAGGTTGGGCGGAAGAGATCGCCAAAATTTAACTTTCTGGAAACGTCAACGTAGTTTATATGGTATGCAATGAAGATATGACTGACCACTTTAAACAGTACCAAACCATATTTGCTTTTAGTCTGGGAATTACCACACATTACCATAGTAGTTAAGTATCTTTACTCTGACGTTACTGCAGATTACTAAATACTTAGTTACTACTGTACATTACAGTGAAAAATGCGACACATAATATCATTTGCTAACAAAAATAAACGATTACTTTTGAATACACATAACGAAACGCCATAAGATTTCTTATTATCTATATTATATGAGACTATTATTTTTTAGCGTTGCGATGAATGTCTGAACTGTATATTATGCAAATTAACTGCCTACAGATGAGCATGACACAACAACTAGTCATGCACGTTCCTATATTTATTTCAGAACAAGCTTTTGTTAACAAGTCCTACACTTGAAAATTAAAATCATAATCATAAAACTCTGCATTTTAATTCAGATCTTCAGTTTATTCAAATCAGATTTTGCCTGATACGTGTACAAATATATAAACATATACTTAGACAAAAATACTAAATCTAGCTAATAAATAAGTATGGCTTCTGTAACCTTATAGTGAACCTCACAGAGGTCTTTTTTTTGTATGATAGCTAGCTGACCCTTACACCTTGCTTTTCCTTAAGTTTGTCGTGGTACTTACTAGACACCCTGTATATTTATCTTTAAATATTAGGTTAAATACATAACCCTCATTTTGGGCTTCACCGCAGTCACATTGATAAATATACCCGTGACGAAATGGGAATTCTAAAAATAAAGTAAAGTCCGCTGTCAGCTTGGCTTCTGGTAATTTGAACAATGCATTGTTCTTTCATGTGGTTCTATGTTAAGTAGTGGTATTAATGGCATGTTGCGAGAGTATGAATCAAGTTTGCGACTTGTAATGGGTTTCCCTAACAGGCTAATCAAGCACTTATTGCACTTACGTCTTAAAGTTGGTTCTGGTCAAATATAAAACACCTAAGTTATGTGACTCACTTTACTTTCTTAGAATTAAAAGGCTGTTTGCTTAATAAAAATTAGCAGCTAAACGTTGATTAACAAAGCAAGATGAATAAAAAAATACTGTGAATTTTATATATTTTTTATTTCTAATTATCTACAATTTATACGAGTAGTTTATGAGATGTAATTTTGGTGGATGTCCCGCTGGCTTTAGGTCGGTTAGAAAAGTTTATATTTCGGTTGTTTATATACGGAACAAATTCTATTTTCAGAAGAATTCAGTGGAACATACTCAGATATAATTCTGTGTATCACTTATAGACATGGGATCCCGCTGGGTGCAGACACATAGAAATAAGAATAGAAACTTATGTGTTCAAATAACGGTATGACATCTGATTGTATGTCAAAGTTTGTAAACTGCCAGAACTTCTACGTCATCGTAATAAATTTACAGTTACCTTTACAGTTACCTTCATCATCATCATCATCATCATCATATCAGCCGAACGACGCCCACAGCTGGGCATAGGCCTCCCCCAAGGATCTCCACAACGATCGGTCCTGTGCTGTCCGCATCCAGCGGCTTCCCGCGACCTTGATCAGATCGTCGGTCCACCTTGTAGGGGGCCTGCCCACGGAACGTCGTCCGGTACGCGGTCGCCATTCGAGAACCTTTCCGCCCCAACGGCCATCGGTTCTCCGCGCTATGTGTCCCGCCCACAGCCACTTCAACGATGCAATCCTTCGAGCGATGTCGGTTGTTTTAGTTCTCCTGCGGATCTCATCATTTCTGATTCGATCGAGTAGGGAAATACCAAGCATCGCTCTCTACATTGCTCGCTGGGTGATCTTGAGCCTTCTTATGAGACCCATAGTAAACGACCATGTCTCACTCCCATAGGTCATTACTGGCAACACACACTGGTCAAAGACTTTTGTCTTGAGACACTGAGGTATTTCGGATGCGAATATATGCCGGAGCTTCCCAAACGCTGCCCATCCGAGCTGGATTCGACGAGAGATCTCTTTCTCGAAGTTGGACTTACCTAACTGGACTATCTGTCCCAGGTAAACATAGTGGTCAACAACTTCGAGTGCAATGTTCCCAACGTTAACTGGAGCGGGTGCAACATGGGCATTTAACATGATTTTCGTCTTGTCCATGTTCATCTTGAGACCCACTCTTTGAGAAGCATTACCGAGATCTTCGAGCATAATGTTCAGGTCTTCCAAGGTCTCAGCCATAAGAATTAAATCATCGGCAAATCGCAGGTGTGTTAGGTATTCGCCATTAATGTTGATGCCGCGTCCTTTCCAGTCCAGAAGCTTGAAAATATCCTCCGCAGCTGTGAACAGTTTCGGAGAAATAACGTCTCCCTGTCTCACACCTCGCTGTAGTTGGATCGGATTAGAGCTCTGGTTCTGTAATCGGACCGACATGGTGGCGTTTTGGTATAAGTACTTTAGTACCTCGATGTACCTGTAGTCTATTTGGCACCTTTGGAGAGACTGCAGCACTGCCCAGGTCTCAATCGAATCAAAGGCTTTCTCATAGTCCACGAACGCTAAGCAAAGTGGCAAGTTATACTCTTCGGTCTTCTGTATAACTTGCCGCAGCGTATGAATGTGGTCTATGGTACTATAGCCTTTTCGGAACCCGGCTTGTTCGGGAGGTTGGAAGTCGTCGAACCTGCGAGTGAGACGATTCGTAAGGACTCTCGAAAACAACTTATAGATATGGCTCAGAAGCGAGATGGGTCTGTAGTTCTTCAAGAGAGTTTTGTCACCCTTCTTGAAGAACAGCATCACATCGCCTCTGCCCCATGCCTTTGGCGTTTTGCCCTCGAGTATGACAGAATTAAAGAGCTTCTGGAGGACCTTAAGTACCGGCTTACCGCCCGCTCTAAGGAGCTCTGTTGTGATTCCGTCATCACCCGCCGCCTTGTTGTTTTTAAGCTGCTTGAGAGCCATTCTAATCTCGCACAGGCTGACGTCCGGGATATCTTCAGAATAGTGTCGGGTAAGCGTGGCTCTAGGGTCTTTAGCCTTGCTTTCAACAGGTGTTTTCGTGGAGTATAACTGTCCATAGAAACTCTCAATCTCCCTCAGGATTTCAGGTGTTGACGTAATGATGCTACTCGTACCTGTCTCAGTTTTCAGCCTCGTCAATTGGCTTTGCCCAATAGACAGATCTCTGGCGAACACTTTGGAGCCTTTATTCCGCTCAATGGCCTCTTTAATACGTCGGGTATTAAATTGACGAAGGTCGCTCTTCAAAGACTTCGATATCTGTCTATTGAGTTGCCGATAGCGATGGGCATCCGCTGAGTTCTGTAGCCTCATTTCGTTTCTCTGATCTATGAGTAGGAAAGTCTGACTGGAGAGTTTCTTTGATTTGGGACGGCGGGTTTTAAAGTACTTAGACCCTACCGTACGGACAGTATCCACCACCATGTTGTATAGATCGTCCACATCGATGCTGTTCTCAAGGGCTTCGAAACGGTTTTGAAGCTCGAGCTGAAAACACTCGGGGTTTTGAATTTGAGCCGGTATTGGTCGGAGCGTGGATTTTATCAGTGTGCCTCTGACCATGCGGTGATCGCTTCCTGTCTTAACAGCGTTGATCACAGCGACATCATCAAATATGTGCTTCTTCGTTGACATGATAAAATCGATCTCATTTTTGACTTTACCGTCCGGGCTGATCCAGGTCCATTTGCGGCTTACGGGCTTCTTGAAGAAGGAGTTCATCATAAAGAGGTTCTCCCTCTCCATGAAGTCTGCCAGCATCTGACCCCTTTTGTTCCGTTGCCCAAATCCAAATTTCCCCATTCTCAACTCATTACCGCAACGTTGCCCCAACTTCGCATTGAAATCATCCATCACAACCGTGTAGTGGGTTTTAAAGCTATGCATGGCTTTAGAGATCTCCTCATACATAGCCTCCACTTCGACATCGTCGTGTTTCGAGGTCGGAGCGTAAACCTGAATGACATTCAGCGAATATCGTTTCGATATTCTGAGTATCAGGTACGCTACCCTGCTCGAGACACTTCCGATAGTAATCACGTTGTTGACAAGGGACTTGTGGACGATGAACCCGACACCACCTAGGGACTGTTGGTCACCCTCCCGGTAGTATAGTAAGTTACCGGATTGCAGGGTTATCGAGTCCTCTCCCTCTCTTCGGACTTCAGATAGCCCAATGATATCCCAATGTAACTTACCAATTGCTTCTTCCAACTCTACGAGCTTCGCGTCAAGCCTCAGTGTGCGCGTGTTATATGTTGCCAGGTCGAGTCGTCGTTGTTGGCAGCCGGATCTTACCCGGGGATTCTTAGCACCCCCTGCCTTTACCTTGGTAGTTACTTATTATACAGGACGAAAACTCGTATATTCACCCTAAAAGTTTGTTATTTTTAAACTGCTGATAATTGAAATTAGATAATCATGATGAAATAAATTCGAATTAATTTTTCACAAATTAGATGTGGCTTATATGCATGCATGCATTGGTTAACCAAGTAAAGTCAATTCAATTCAATGCAATATTTTTAAATATTGCGTTCTATAATGTTACAAGGATGTTTTAAAATATGAGTATGATATAAACAGTTCATTATAGACCCTGTTCGAGCACAACAATACAATTAGTAGTAGACAGAGAGGATGACGCCATAATTACTTACATAATATTTCAGTACAAAAGATTAAATAATAAGTGTAGGTTATTATATATATACTTTCTAAAATTTACTTTATATTTAATTTATAGATATTGATTAAATTTGTGATAGTTATTAATTTATATCAGCTAGTCTCATATATTTATTAGATTATATTATTAAACATTTTTATAAATTAGAATTTGAAAAATAAAATAAAATTAATTGTAATATTTGTTGTCATTGTATTAATTATTTTTGATTAGGTATATATTTTTTAATTTTATTAGATTTTTGTCATTTAGGTATTCCAAATTCAAATAGGACCTACAATGTTTTCGACCTTTTTTTTCTTACCAAGTACTCGTATATCTTGTTTTTTTTTAAGTTTTCTAAAGAAATAAATGTATACAGTTAATGGTGTAACAGGCCGAAACCAGCCTATGTTAACATCTTAATATATAAAAATTTCGTGTCACATTGTTTGTCCGCGATGGAATCCTAAACTATTCAACTGATTTTAATCAAATGTACGCTGTGTGCAGTTTGATCCAACTTAAAAGATAGGATAGTTATTAACTCAATTTATCGGCGCATTCTTTTTTATTGCACATTATTTGTTTTGGTAAAGAAAAACGCCATGTTTGATGACAATGACATTTAAGCCGTCATAATCAAATTATATTATTCTGAGGCGATACGAAGTTCGCGGGGTAAGCTAGTATGCATATAAAATAATATAAATACTATCTATGGTAAAGTCAGAAATTGGATATCATCATTAAAAAAAAAACGTTTTAGTAATCTCAAAATTTTAGTTTGTAATAAATAAAAAAAATTGAAATGCTGATATCCTGACTTTACAATACTACTCGTATATATGTTAACATAGGCTGGTTTCGGCTTGTTATACCATTTACCTAACACCCTGTATGAACAGGCACTTGCTTTTATTATTAGCAAGCTACACTTACAAACACGCCCACCTACAAAATAAAGTCGCTAATCACACCTGTCTGTTTTACTGTGGGTTATACGCTGTCATGTAAATTTTTTTCTGAACGTTTATACATATTTATTCCCAATGCATATCGTTGTATTAGAAAGAAGTGAGAAAGTGGCTCACAAAGTAATCAAGTTACAAAAGAAAAATTCGCTAGATTCATTGATTAATTATTAAAAAAAATATGTATCTATCTATAGTTATACTTACATGTACTACGGACGCGATGGTATCTATCTTCAATTAAAGTTTAGCATAGACTTTGTGTTATCATTGTCATTCACTATATAACACCAAAACACCGAATAAAACGTTTTATTTCATACGTGTTTTTTTGCATAAATATTTGATCTGCGTCGTTAGACACGTTGTTAATTAATATTAGGTTTTAAACCCAAAATCCGTTCTTACGCATGGGATATTATCGCTTATTAGCACACAATAATTAACTTCGTAAAAAAGGTTTCCACGCAGCAGCCTTGAAACTCAAAAAAACTGAACTAAGTAAAACCCCAGTAAACAGAGCTTACAGTGACAAACATTTCAGCTCGCCTGCGCAGACAGACGCGCATTGCGGCGCTGAATATCGCGTGTTAATAACTCTAAATATATTTTATTTAAGTAATTTATTTTAAATACAATACCAGGATAAATATTAAGCTCATCTGAAGATATACTTCGATATTGTGTTCTTGGATTAATTTGTGATAACTCGTGCGTGATGGCTAGTGCTAAGCAAGTGAAAAGTCAGTGTGATCATTGGATGTTTGTTTACAAGAAACTGCAAGAAAATGAAATAATTGGCAGAAAAAAGTATGTATTAAATTAAATCTAATCCAAATAAAACTGGATTAGCTGTGACTTAGATAACCGCCCCACATATAGTTATATACTTAGATACCTACTTTACTAAGTAGAATAGCCCTTTTCGACTTAAATTGGCATTTAAGATTTTTAACTTTCTTGTTCCATTTTTGCGTATTATCTTAGGGATTTCTTTCCCTATGGTATTATCTAACACTATAACGGAATTTTCAGGAAGGTGATTATAGAACAGTTGGACAAAATCCCGTTGCAGCGTTAAGTCATAACAGGCATAATCTGAAAACGCTTGCGAACAGCGCGATACCTCTATGTTTTATTCTGGTTTGTTTTTGACATCCATAGATTCTTTCGTAGGTATGGATTCAAATAAATACAAATTTAATGAAAAATCACGGTATACTGGTTATGTGTAAGTAGAATACTTCAAGGCCGGCAAGGCTTCAGTATATTGGGCTTTGTCCCATTCATTCTCATACTTTTGACTATTTTAGGTTTCGTCCTCTACATTAAATGTATAAATTGTAGAACGTAAATAATCGTACATCCGTTCTATTTTCGATAACGAAATCCTTTCATAATCGACACGACAAAAATCTGAAATACAAATTTGAATAGATTAATAAATAGGCTGGTGGTCCGTCTGGTGTTTATTATTTTTTAAACTAAATTAAGGACTGGTGGATAAAAAAATAAACTGTAAGGATGTGCTCTAACAAAATTACCAGTTAACTAGGTATCAGTAGATATCCTGTTTTTAAACTATTTAATTAGGATACACCTATTTAATTTATTATATCAAAGACGACACCGTGTGCTCAAGACTTAGAAGGTTAGGTAGTTATAGTATCATAACACTTTTTAATTACGTATTTTGCAATTACAATATAAATATATATGACAGGTATTTGACAAGTCAGACACACATGGGAACAATCATGGAACAATACATTTTGAGACTATTATTATCACACTCAGTGTTCTTCACAATGTTTTCCTTTACCTGCCAAGGGACCGGACGCCAAGATAAAATATATACACTCGTAGATTTTATATTTACGTGCCAGGTTGCAAACTTATGAATGAGGCTCGAATCTTTGACGACTGAGCTGTTTACTTGAAACGTAAGTACGAGTAATAATGCTAATTATAGGTACTATAAGCAACGGCTATGCAGGTACGTACTACGAGTACTAGTCGATTGTTTGACTGAGATACTTAACTGAAGGCCGGTCTAATTTGAGTTTTAGGACCAGGTTAAGTACAGTAACTGTGATGATTTAATTACTGCCCATTGGGTTTTACACCGTCTTTGGTAATAATATATAATTAAGTGATTTTCTTATGATTACAAAGCTATCATGGCGGCAAAGACCGCACTCGGTCTATTGTTATAAAATAACAAAAAACCGGTCAAGTGCCAGTCGGACTCGAACAAGGGTTCCGTGCTCTAATTTAACTAGGTATTCAGTTTAAAGTGAATATATAACTAACGCCTCGTTGGTTTAGTTGTTTAAGTATCGGGCCAAGATCTCGGGGTCCAGGGGCCTAATTCGCGTAACCGAATTGCAGTTCGATCGTGGTGAATTGGACAATTTTGACATTTACCCCATACTAGAACTGTCAAAAACCTGTCGTTCAATTACGATTGTGATACGATTTGGTTACGCGAATAAGGGGACTAGGTTCGATCCCCGGTTCGGGCTAAAAGAGTTTCTAATTTTCGAACATTGCTCGTGACTGTGATCACCAACCCGCTTTTGGCAAGCGTGGTGACTATATGCATGTACTCATTGCTGTGGTAACTTGAACTCAATGATGGGCCTTTGCCCAGCAGTGAAATGATTATACGCCGTTAATTCATACAACTAAATATTCTGTGAATATTTCAAACGCCTAATGCCTATCGCCGTTACTAATACCTATAATGCAAGAAATTGCAAAAAACACGTTTGTTGTATGGACCCACTCAGATTGTTTTTAATTCTATTTTAAGCATCGTTGTTATAGCGACAACAGCAATACATAGAAATACATCATTAAAATTTTTGGTATGAAAATCGACAGATTCAAATTTGAAATTTCTACTGTCTGGCAATCACGGTTCATGAAAAACAGACATAATATGAGTAGTGCACTCATAATAAAAGGGTTCCATTTTTGTCCTTTTAGTACAGACCTCTAAAGGGAAAGTTATTTATTGGCTTGACACCTTTATTTAATAAAGATAGTATCGAGACGGTTTTAATTATGTAACAAGGTATTCCCTTTTTTTAGGGTTCCACAGCCGAATAGCAAAAAACGGAACCCTTATAGTTTCGTCAAGTAAGTCTGTCTGTCTGTCCTTCCGTATGTCACAGCCACTTTATTCTGAAAGTATTAGCATTACACAGTTGAAACTTGGTAGGTAAGGTGTATCCTGTTCACCGCTTTACGATTCTTATACAAAAAATAAAAAATAATGATATTTAAGGGGGGCTTCCCATACATGGAACAAAAAAAAATATTTTAAACCTATGCGTATGGGGTATCTATGGATAGGTCTTTTAAAATGACATAGAGGTTCCTAAAATATTTTTTTCCAAAAGTCCAAAACATTTGGAAGATAGACGCTTCCAAAGTTAGAGGGCCCACAAACTTTTAAACTGAGCAAGTGAAAATTTTGAAAAAAATACGTAATGTAGATCTTAACAAATACTTTCAACGAAAATTGGTTTAAACGAGATCAAACCGGTACTTTTTGAGATATATAACATTTTCAACAACCGCAAATATTACTTTGTCCTTCATACAAACACTATGAAAAACAAAGTTAATAATTTTTGCAGTCAACAAAATATTGTGGTATTTTGGCTAAGTGGAAATAAGTGGCCCCTAAGTCAGTCAAAATTGGTACAGAACCCTCAGTGCGTGAGTCCGGCTCGCACTTGTTTATGTTTGACTAGCTGTTGCCCGCGACTTCATCCGCGTAGTATAGATGTAGATGACATTTACTGCTAGTTAAATACATTATGTATCACTATACATTAGTTTAGTTACAGTATTCTATAGTAGGTATGTAAGCTATAAATAGTTCAGTAAAATTGTTCGTAATACAATTAAAATAAATTTCCTCCCAAAATCAGATTTACATTTTAACCTCATTGTTATCACTTTTGTGTTAATTTAAATTGATAAATTTTTGTTTTATTTTATTTATCAAATTACAAACAGGAATAGGTATACTGATGATCATTATAAATTACTAGCTATTCGCCCACGGCTCTGCCCGCGTGAACTACACTTCATATCGCGCGTGCGGAAACTTATGCCGAACAGTGGGATACAAAATAGCCTATGTTACTTTTAATACCTCCAAGAATATGTGTACAAAGTTTTATGATAATCGGTTTAGTAGTTTTGCGTGAAAGCGTAACAAACAAACTTACATTCTCATTTGTTTATACGTCGCAGTAATATAGTTATATCCCTAGGAATATAATTATATACCGTAACATAGTTATACGAAAGCTATTCATTACTATCTTACTACGAATATAATTATAATGCGGTTTAAGTTTAGTGATATATTTATATTACTAGATTAATAATGATAGTGAAAAAAGTTTAGTGAAATAATTACGGTCAAAATCTGGTAATGTTTTTATCTAACTAAACTATCTACATACATACATACATACATATTATCACGCCTCCTTCCCAACGGGGTAGGCAGAGACCAAGGCCTTCCACTTACTACGATCCTGGCATACATCTTTCGCTTCTTCCACATTCATCAATCTTTTCATGCATGCTCGTCGGTTTAGAGTACTCTTGACCTGACCTTTCTTCAGAACATCCCCGATTTGATCGTGATAGGTTCGTCTAGGCCTTCCTCTTCCAACGTTCCCTTTCACACTCGTCTTGTAGATCTGTCTAGTCATTCTTCTCTCATTCATCCTCTCTACATGCCCAAACCATCTAAGCATCCCTTTCTCAATCCTTGTGACAATATCTTCTTTCACACCACAACGTTCTCTTATCATACTATTTCTTATCCTGTCACTCAATTTCACTCCTAACATACTTCTTAGCGCTCTCATTTCTACTGCATTTATTCTACTTTCATGATTTTTCTGCCATACCCAACTTTCACTTCCGTACATGAGTGTTGGAACCAACACCCCTCTATGCACAGCCAGACGAGCTTTCATAGAAATCTTCTGGCTATTCACAAAGGCATGCAGCGCACCATTCACTCTGTTACCAGCATTTACTCTCCTTTCAATATCACTTTCATACTTTCCGTCCCTAGTAAACACCGACCCCAAGTATACAAACTCATTCACTTGCTCCAGTTCATTACCACCAATCCGAATACATACGTCTGTCATGCTTTTTTCCTTTTCAAACACCATAACTTTCGTCTTTTTTGTGTTCACTTTCATTCCCTTTCTTTCCAAAGCTTCATTCATAATAGTCACCATCGCTTGCAAATCCTTAGCCGTCGATGCAAGTAATACTTGATCATCGGCGTAAAGAAGACATTTGACGCGTAACTCATTCATTCTTAGACCAAAATCACTCTCTTTCAGATCTGTCAGACAATTATTCATGAAAAGGTTGAACAGCCACGGAGACGCTACACATCCCTGTCTAACACCCTTTTGGATATTAAACCAATCAGTGTACGCTCCGTTTATCCTGACACAAGCACTAGAATCCTTATAGAGGGAATTTAATGCCCGTATCAGCTTACTGCTCACCCCATGCACAGCTAATGCCGACCACAACTCATTCCTCACCACTTTATCATAGGCCTTTTCCAAATCTACGAATGCAAAAAATCATCAAATTTGTTGCCAAAAAATCTACCATAGAATAAAATAATACAATATGTATATTGGGTCGTATTTTTTATTACAAAATGAACTTGCAATTAGTTACAATAATACTAAATAAATAAAAGTAATTAAAATTATTAGTAAAAACGATAGTATTTTGTAGTTAAGCATTAACAAAACCAATTTGATAATTATTCATTATGAAAAAAAACTTGGTACTAATCAACAGTTTTAAAACAATCTTCTTTAAAAGTATTTTTTTAGATTTTATCTAACGAGATGTGGAATCATGACATCTTGAAATACATAGCACTGAATGCTTTTTACAGGCGCACTTTTTAGTAGAACACTGTGTATTTTATTTCTACAGGTACATACATTTTATATAACCTTGGCCACCAAAAGGCGATTATTTTTGTCATATTTCTTTCAGCGAAAACTCCTTATTTGGTATAGGATCATTTAAAGCAACTCGTATATTGCATTTCTGGGTAATCAATCTTTCAGGATACCAACTGAAGTTCCAACTTTATGACTTTCGTTTCGCTTTTCTAAAATTTTTCCTAATACATTTTTTTATCCAATGGTCCACGATCTATCTTTGGCAGAACTGATGATTCAACGCCAATGTCAGACAATTTTTTGACGAGTGGGTTTTAATTTTTTTGAACGGTTTTTTATAAGTTCTCGGCAGCTTTGTCTCTTTGATCCTGAATGTTTTTTTGCACTAAATTCCTACAATTATTTTACTAAAATTAATTTAGTAATAAAATTATATCGCTAAACTTGAACCGTATTATAATTATATTCCTAGGGATATAACTATATTACGGCTTTATTTATCATACTGCGACATATACATAGTAATAACATTAAGTCGTAAAGATTATGACAACCTAAATTAGGTAGGCACACTGTTTTAGGATTGCGTTCTACGCAAAAAATTAGCAAATTCTAGGTACCAAATTAGCTATTTCCTTTGGCACCGCGTGGCATTAGTTTAATTATTTGTTACTTTCTTACCTAATATATATTAAAGTAGTCACGTTGTTTGTCTGCGATGGACTCCTAAACTATAGACTTTTAACCTACCTGTAGTATTTTTAAAATCCGAATTACTATGTTTTTTCCTATTAAAGTATAGGTATAAAAAGAGGCCGTTTTTCTCTATTTTGCATTGGGCGCACTCTTAACCGATTTTAATCAAAGCACTCGTGTGCAGTTTGATCCAACTAGAAAGATAGGATAGCTTTCATCTCAATTTATAGTCGCAATATTATTTTATTGCATTTTTTAGTATAATTTAACAAACTGTGAGTTCCATACAATCTAACAGATGGCGGTGTAAGGTAATTTATTAACGTAAACGCCATATTTGACAATGACATTTAAACCGTCAAAATCATATAAATTAAACTTCTGACTGTGGCGATAGTACATAGGTACGAAGTTCGCGGGGTCAGCAAGTAACATTTATAAATGCGAAATTAACTGTCTGTCTGTCTGTTATGCTGTCACGCCTCAACTACGGAACCGATTTTGATGTAATTTGTCACAAAGGTAGATTAGATCTTTGAAAAGGACATATTATTACGCTATATTGTATCCCACTGCTAGGCACAGGTTTACGCCCGCTCGTTGTAAGTATATTATAATTATATATAGTTCACGCGGGCAGGGCCGCGGGCGAAAGGCTAGTGTTATATAATAGGTATGTTTATCTTCGTTTTTCTGAAGTGTATGGTGTTTCTCTCTAATTATTCATGACATTATTATCGACATGAATATTTTTTTTTTAAATAAATTACATTACAAATCTTAATTAGTTATTCTACACTAAATTCGACCTTGATTGTATTCATCATCACGTCTAATGACTCTTGCGTTACTCAGTTTATATTTTGAGACGTGTTATCAGGAGGATTTGTTTGCTGATAACCTCTCAAACAAAAGTATACTGATTAGATTTAACATGTCTAAAACTACAGTTGCGTGATATTTTATCATGTTACGTTTGGTTTTTAGCATAAACTTCTTTAGAAGAGGAAAGTACTTCAGCTCTAATCAAACTCCAGGCCTAATAACAAAACCTCCCTGAAGTGATGTCAAAAGTGATAATTGTTACGGGACCCTACTTCAAAATTACCCTGTTCCATAAATTGTTTTTATGAGTTCGCGTTGTTTCGGAAATGTCAGAAGCAATTTTCATATCATCACCATAAATCATATAGAAATAATTTGTGGACAATAAGACATCCTACATTCTTTTAATCCCAAAAAAAGTAGCTATTGGCATGTAGGCACTTGTTTTGTACAAATCAGAAAATCTAAAGTAACACAAACACCCAGAAAAAGATGGAAAACTAGTATTCTACATTGAATCAAACACGGGACCTAAGGTCTGGCTAACCCCTTGAAACCAGTATATAAGCCACTCATTGACGAATTGACGACACTCAGTGAAAAAAGAAAACATAAAACAATCCTAAAACGGTTGGAAAGTTTAAAAATCTTTACAATCAGCTTAGTAGTGACAGTAATTAGTACTTGCGCCGTTAATTCGTTATCACTCTCAAACTTGCCTACCTTATTAGGTCACAAGAGGTGGAAATGGAATGGACATCATATTGGCCTTAGCCACGGCAAGTTTATAATTTGTCATTCCGTCATTCGTCACGCAAATCTTTAACAAACTAGTAAGTACCTTAATGTTCGTGTTCGTGCCATGTGACTCAGACAAATTTAGTTTTTGTGGCTAGTTAATTTAGTTCTAAATCACTTTAAAGTTTTACTAATCTCATAAGTAGTTATTATCGTGTCAGTAGTGTTGCTTTAGTGCTGTTTGATGTCTTTCCACTTCCAGCTCCTTTTTGAAAAAAAACAACATTCCGATACTTTATACCATACTTTCCCTATGTTTATACTTATGATATTTTAGAAAAGTAATTGCAATTATACTTATACCTATGTACTTCTAACATAGGTGAAAGTTTAATCGTAGTTTCATCATGAAACTACGCTGGCTAATAGCGGTAAAAATGGCTAATGCGTAATGGCTCGGTACCGCGCCCAGTTTGCATGGGGATGCGGATTCGATTCCCACATGAAACAAAAATTATAAAGTTCAAATAATAAAACTATTACAAATTCTTTATTGTAAATGTAGGTAATTTTTTAATTAGGTATATCTACTGAATAAAGTATAATTTAAAAAGATATGAATATTTGCCGACTTGCTTTGTGCAAGCGACGTTTTTATAATAAGTACAGTTTCAGTTTCATACAGGATAACTTTTTCATAATCAAAATTTTTATATGTGCGTTCAGTATCGTAATTAGAGCTCATTTATGAAGTAAAAAGATATTTAAAATAAAAATTGAACCGACTTCAAAAAATACTCACTTAACAGTACAAAATAACACAAGAAAAACGTTTTATTTTAAAACTTATTTACCTACTTACAATTGGAACCCATCACTTAATCGCAATTTTCTTCAACGATTTTCTTTCCCCATAAAACAATTCGCAGATGTTTCTAAACGATATTCAACATAATCTAGAATCATGTTACATCACAATTTCATTTGGCCGAATGCTTATTATCTACAAACTTACTTCATTGTTATTTCTTTTCATATATTATGTATTTTATCGAAGTAGTCGAAGTAATGTTAGTTTACTATTTTGTTACCCATAATTTTATTTCCACATAAGTTTCAATACGCAGAATTGTTGTAACATCCAATTTTACTTCACTAAAGTCCGTAT
The DNA here is from genome assembly GCA_949315895.1 of Anania crocealis. Lineage (NCBI taxonomy): Eukaryota > Metazoa > Arthropoda > Insecta > Lepidoptera > Crambidae > Anania > Anania crocealis. Next base: position 10,407,868 of record OX438862.1, read on the forward strand.
TGCCAAACGATTTTTGTTACTAATATTATATTGCATACTTTTATAATAGACAATTAAAGCTAACTGATATAAATATGTAAAATATTGATATAATAAATAAACTACGTTAATCCCGACTCGCCGTGGTCTCCTCGCCGTGATACTAGTCTGCCCGATACTAGTGTAATTCAAAAGCCGGAGGCACGGAGGGAGAGCAGCCTTCGCCCGCTGAAACAAGGTGCAGGCACTCGCGCGAGCCGGAGCGGCTCCAGCAAGCCGAAGCTGCGTAGGCGAGAAGCTATACATTATAATTGTAAATTCGAACCTATGTGAATAATGTTAAGAGAAAACACTACTGGCGAGAGAATTGAAAAATAGGTATTTGTAAAATTTATTGCTGTCGCGCAGTGCCAAACGCCTTCACCGCAGAGTGTGATAGAGACAACTGCTTCTTGGACCGAAAATACCTACTAAAAGCACACCAAATCAACGTTTCGTACTTTTCCAAAACTAGACCGATTTAAATACTTTTTTCATTAAAAATTAAAGAAAGGCTTTGGCCGTGTTCGTATGTTTTCCTTTTTTACTAAAATTTAGCCAAATTTGTTTTCTGGATGTTTGAACACAGCTGAAAATCTGGCGAATTTTGCGATTTTTAAGGGGTCATACCTTTTTTATTAATAAATTTATGAAAAAACAGAAAACATAGTAACATGCTAATAGTGGCCATAGTTTTTTGTAATAAAAATTATTGCTCTACTGGCTTTATCCAGGGAGGAAACAGGGGACTACGTTTTTATGGAAAAACGGCCCTTGTATTTCCTCTTAAGACACCCCAATGTTTAGCCTGATGTGCTGTCGTCTGTAAATCACATGTTCATACTGTACCTACATACATGTTATAAGATTTGTGGTATTAGGTACAACCCTAAGCCACCTATATGCTAATGTACATAAACATAAAAGTACTACTATGAAAAAGAAAAAAAAAAAGATGTGTGGCACTCGAAGACAGCCGCGGTAAAGCTATTGCATAGCATTTTTTATCAACTTGCAATTATAATAGGGGTTAAAGTATGAAATTGCCGATTATTTTCCCACTTCTTATTTTGTTCATAGCTCCTAAGTATAGTCATATTATTGCGTAATTCATAAATAAATAAATAAATATAAGAATAAATAAATAAATAAATAAATAAATAAATAAATAAATAAATAAATAAATAAATAAATAGATTAATAGATTAATAGATAAATAGATAAATAGATAAATAGATAAATAGATAAATAGATAAATAGATAAACAGATAAACAGATAAACAGATGAACAGATAAACAGATAAACAGATGAACAGATGAACAGATGAACAGATGAACAGATAAACAGATAAACAGATAAACGGATAAACAGATAAACAGATAAACAGATAAACAGATAAACAAATAAACAGATAAACAGATAAACAGATAAACAGATAAAATGTGGACAACATCACATACATTGTTCTGACCCCAATTTGAATAACTATTTATAGCATTCGTATTTTGGAAACCAGAGACAACGAAGGTACCACAAACACCCAGACCCGAGAAAATGTAGAAAAACACATTTTTTTTACATTGACCCGTCCGGGAATCGAACCCGGGACCTCGGAGCAGGCGACACCTTGAAAACCGGTGTGTACGCCACTCCGCCACGGAGGTCGTCGACAGATAAACAGATAAACAGATAAATAGATAGATAAATAAATAATTAAATAAATAAATAAATAAATAAATAAATAAATAAATAAATAAATAAATAAATAAATAAATAAATAAAAAAAATAAAAAACAGCACCCCTCTCGTCAAACAGCACCCACCTCGAAAAATAGCACCCCTCTCGTCAAACAGCACCCACCTCGTTAAACAGCACCCCACCCGTCAAACGGCATCCACCTCGTCGAACGGCACCCACCTCATCAAACGGCACCCACCTCGTCGAACAGCACCCACCTCATCGAACAGCACCCCACTCGTCAAACAGCACCCAACTTGTCGAACGGCACCCACTTCGTCGAACGGCACCCACTTCGTCGAACGGCACCCACTTCGTCGAACGGCACCCACTTCGTCGAACGGCACCCACTTCGTCGAACGGCACCCACTTAGTTGAACGGCACCCACTTCATCGAATGGCAAACGCCTCGTCAAACCGCACGCACCTCGTCGAACAGCCGTATCACCGCTGTGCCGGTCGAAGTGGGGAGCGTGAGGTTTTTTGCGTTACGGAATTTCTGGATTCAGTCCCCGCGCTCAAGGCCCGCGATAGAATCTATGCAATAGCTTAAAAATCGTAATTTTGAATATTCTCATTCGTTACTAAATAATTTACTCGGCAGGAACCATTCTTTATAACAATATTTATTTTCATTAATAAGTTCAAATTTTGGACTTCGCTGTTACGCACGCATAGGTTTAGGTACTACTTGTTGTTGGTCACGATTACTCACGATATCCATCGCGTGGAATTAAAAATTTTAAACTATCCCATGGTAACCGTACTTTTATCTGGAGACAAAAAATTACCTGACGTTTCGCGGTTGCTCCTACCATGGTCACAGGCTGACTGGAGACTGCGATGCACTCACTCCGTGGGTGGGGAAGGTAGATTCATATAAATCCCCGTAATTCCCGTTAACATTAAAATTATTATGCAACGCGAACGTCTTTACAGCTTACTAATATTACCTTACATCTTACTAATCTGTTCTTTTTTTGTAAAAACCATTACCTAACACGTACTAGGTAGGTAGGTACGTATTTTTGTCTCAGGCGGGACTCGAACCCGCATCTCCTGCGAGGAGATGCGGGTTCGAGTCCCGCCTGAGACAAAATTTTTCAAGTTTTTATACAGATACATTACAGTTTGGAAACCCATACTCTCTAATCTAATAGTTCAAGAAGATATATTATGACGATTAACAATTACTTAGTTCCTACAGTGGAGCACAAGCCGCGCCGGTGTGAAAATACTCTCCTTTTGTTATACTTAGGTAACACTGAAAATGTTAACAAAATGAAAAACGGCTTAATGTGGAAAGTTGCCAATACTTTTATTGTGTTTCAAAGTAATCTCCGTTCCTCTCTACACATCGTGGCATTCGATGGAACCACTGAGAAAAGCAGTGGGCCCATTCTTCCTTAGGTCTCTTCTATGGAATTTTCGTACGCTTTCACCGCATCTTCAGGGCTCGTAAAGCGAATACCTCGAATTTTCTCTTTAGGTTTTGGGAATAAATGAAAGTCGCAGGGCGCCAGGTCAGGACTGTATGGCGGATGACTCATCATCTCGACACCTGCCATAGTCAAATATTCAACAGTCCGTTTTGCGAAGTGCGCTGAAGCATTGTCGTTGTGAAGGAGGATCCTGCTTTGAGGGCGCTGCTGTCAAGTTTTTTCTAAGACAACAGGCAAACAGCGATTGACATAGGTACCAGTCTGCAGTAACTGTCCTTCCATCTTCTAGCACAACTGTCGCGAAATGACCTTTCCGACCAAAGAATGAGGCAATCATCTTTTTTCCTTGACTTCTTCCTTTCTTCACCTTAGTTGGCCAATTGGCTTCATTAAGAAATGCTAATCGCAAGCTATTATAGCTTTGTTGTTGAGTAAGCCCACAACGAAAGTCATAATAAATAATTGACCGAAATTTTTCTCGCGTTAGGTTAATTTTCACGTGTAACAAGAGTTTTAGATTGGCCGCCAATTCACAAAAACAAATTTAATGACAAATAAATGCAATAATATACTACATTAAGTAACCAGAGTTCTAAAATTGAAATCCAAAAAAGTTTTCATTAGCAATATTTCAAACTGGCCAGTTCTAAACATTTTCAGTGTTACCCACGTAGTACCTAGGTAGTCATAAAATGCATCCAGCTGTAAAATCCTAGTTTGCTCGTATTAAACATTATAAACAAGCTATGAATCATTGTTTGTTTTTCTCTTTGATGACCTGAAAATTAAGTAATTAAAGTGTTTAATGTCTAGATCAACAGTTAAATACTTATTACTATATAGGATGTACCTAGATCGTCATCTAGTGAATACATTATACTAATTCGCATCCTAAATCGTACAACACACCTACCACAGCTAAGATGATACTAGCAGGTAGGTACTACAAGGCAGGTACCTACTTCGCTATTGCTATGATCACTATCCTCTAGCCTAGGTCATACTGATTGTACTGATCACATTGGAATCTTTCTCAATCAACAATAGTTTCATGTTTCGTTGGAAATGAATACAACTTAATAAAAATAATTACCAAACTGAAAGATTTTTCAAAAACAAGGAGCTTAAAATGCGACACAAAGAGTTTCGACACCGAACATTTGAAATCAAATATTTTTTTATTCAAGCAACTAAGTATAAACAAAAAATCGCACTAAACACATTTACCATGAAAAAAGTTATATTGCAGACAGTTAGATACTTATTATAAGGCATACAAATGCCTCATGCTTATAGTATATGTATGTCTAAGCATTTATCTTGAAAAATGATTTTTATAAAGTGAGGTTGGTACCTATACGAATACTGTGTTTAAATTAAATCACCATTAGCACTAATTTTATTCTTGGTTTTCTGAAATCAAGGCATGTTCCTCAACCTTACTTATTATTATAAATGGAGAGTAACTCTTGTCTGTCTGTTACGCTTTTAAGCCTAAACAAACTACTAAACCGACTTTGATGTTAATTGGTACGAAGACAGATTAGACCTTAAGATAGGACATATAATATACCTAACTCACCTTTGGTGGCGTCATTAAATTGCATAAATATTTTTAATTGTTAAGTAAGAAAATATAAAATGTTAAATAGATATATGTAACAGCTTATTTTCCCAGATAGTGTGTTGTCTGCTGACTGACTGAGGTCAGAGACAACGGAAGTAGTTTTATTGACAAGAAAATAACAGTCTTATCATTTCCTTCGCTCTGGCAGTCAAGATGTTCTATACAATACATCGTACGACGACTGTACAACAAAATAACTTTATTGAATGAATGAATCGTTGCGATCTTGAGTACATACTAACTAGATAGGTATACCTTGTAACCGACTGTATTTTTTATGCTACACAATAAAAGGAAGTATGATTAAACCTTCAAGGTCTAGCTGTGAGGTGTACGTTTCGGAGGCTTTAATAGCCTTGGCTTCATAAATAGTTTTAAAACACTTCACAATTTGAATACCGGGTTGTACCAAAGAAATTGAGTTAAACAATGTTCGTTGCACAATTTTTACACGGTCATAATAAGACAAGTAACTAGGTATCTTACGGATATCTCATAAGAGTTTACTACAGGCCACTTTCCTTTGTCATTAAGATTAAAGCCGAAAACTAATATGGTGATTTTAATCCTATAACGGCTACGATGAATGTTACTAGTAAATATCATTTATTGGAAAATAATTTCAATCATCTGGCCTCGGAATAATTAGTTCATTATGATCAGATATTATTTATGTCAACAATATTTATGTAAACTCTGTTGTTCCAGGCATTGTTTAAAGCTACAGTGTCCTAATTACAATTAGGCCAACATTTGGATTGCATTGTATAAGTCGTTTCCTTTATCTTAGTGTCGCAGTGCCAGTGGTAAAAACGTATTCGTTGAATTGAAGTGGCGGGTTACAGCCAAACTCCGTCTAAGGAAAGTAAATGGAAATATAAAATTCCAGCCCCTTCAATCAATATTTGTCGTGTCCACCAGGCTCGGTAGCGAGCGAACTACTTTTTAGTGGCGATGGCCTAATCTACGACTCGTCAATAATTGGACGGAGACACAGCTTCAAAGCTTTTGTTCGTGAAGTATGGACTTTTGGAGTCAATTCATTTGATTTAATTTGTTTCGAAGCTTTTGTTAATTTAATATAATATAATATGCTACTTTGAGATTCAATTCATTTAATTTAATTTCTTGTGTACTTATTTGAAAACATGGCAATTTATTTCATTGTTTGTGTTTTATTTTATAATACCTATATCAAATTTAAAAACTCTGACTCCACCTTCAGTTCCGATAAAATTACCTCCGTTACATCCATGAACTCTGTAGGTACCTATGTGGATCCGTATTTGCCTGTCACAATCGCGGCCTTAAAGTATGAATGTTGGTACAAGTTTAATTAGTTTTAAAGGAAAGTAAGAAAACTAGTTACCTTTTATCTTATCCAAATAAGTATTATTCTGGTAGTGGTGACTGGTGGTATTAGTAGTAGGTCGGTCATTATTTCTAGTGAAGCCTATAGGTACTTACTTAGCTGTGGTAGTTGCTAGATTGAAGCAGATAGACAGAAAGATAAGGTTCCTTCTTAACTATGCTATATTGACAACAGACCTCTAAAATTACCTAATGTGGGTAATGAATAGGTAGGTACTTAACTATGATAAACGCCTGCTTGAGATTCGCTTAATCGCGTGTATGTAGGTAGCACATTGTTAGGCACCGCCAACCCAGCTTATGTGTTAGGAATATATAATTTGCAATGCCCTTTGTTTACATAGCGATTGTATGACATTACAAAAGCACGTGGGCAACAGCGGATAGCTTAGTTTATTCGCCACCGGCAACGCGGCGGTGCGCGCAGAAACCGTTCGTTTTGTCTGGGATTACGTCAGTCGGCTTCACGCACTCATTCGGGTCATGAAAACAAACAACGCGTTCTACTAAAATCGCGGAATACTGTGATAAATCCTGCAGTGTCCTACAAGTGAATGCGAAGACTGCAACGTAGCCGATGCAAATGGTGATTAGTGCAGTCAATGACCTTTCAATCGAACTATATTCAGACGTTTTTGTGCCTCGATTCTCGATTTTCGGCATCTCGGTTAACTTCCAGTGTTTACGTCATTGCTCCGCTGAGCATATGACTCGGTTATTCTGAATCATTCGGTTGCCGGTATGCAATCTGCCCAGTGTAAATCAGTTACGATTTAATATTTATAGGTATTCACGTTTTATGGTGACGACCACAATTACAGGGTATTTAATAAGTGTTAAAATAATAATACAATAAAATGGATGAAGAGTCTATGTGGAAAGGTTTCTATGATAAGTTGCAGCAGCAGAAGTCGGTGGACGAGCAAGTACACGATAGCAGGTAAGCAATCAACTGGCTTTTATCTTACATGAATCCGAGACATGAACTTAAAAAGGGCCCATGTTTAGTTGTTGGTACCTACCTAAGTATTAGATGGAGGAACTTTTATGGACAGGTTGTTTCTGTCTGTCTATCTACCCGTATGTCCGTCCGTCCGTAGTCCGTAATTAATCTTTAGAATAGAATGTGTGATTTGACATGATTAGTACCTACACAGCAATATTCATGCCAACCTTTATGGTCGTAAACAAGATGCTTTAAACATTTTTAAGGTATCTCCTACCTACCTCCTTTACCTGTAGTCGGGTTGAATTATTTCCCTCATCTATCCCCATAATGTTTGATTGTGTGATTCAGGGATCTAGGTGTGATGTGTTCTGTTTTAAAGTGCTAGTTTTTGTTAGATCCAAATGCACCCTTCCTCTACCAGTAACTTGTATAAGTATACATATAGGTATATAGGTACAACATTATGGCACAGATGAGGGAAAATAATTAGGTAAAAAATTAACACGTAAAAGCCGTTTTTTTTCCTGCAACAATAGCTTCCACCTGCAAAATATGTCTAAAAAGTTGCCATTAGAAACGTTATAATATACATTATGACTGCTATTGAAATTTAAATACCTACTTAAAATAAATTTTGACTGCCTTCGGTGGGACTTAAACCCAGAACCTATCTGCTTACGGGGCGACTGTTCTACTAACCAATTGAGCTAACATTGTATGTCTACCACCGTTATACAAGATCATCAATGGTGAACGAATTTACTCAAGGCTTTTTACGCTGCTGTAAGCCAGTGGAGGTTCATCAATGTTTTTGGTTATTTATGTGTAAGTTAAGTAAGTAAGTTAGCTTAGCGTCAGAATTTATGGTTTGTTCATACTTCGACAATTCGATTTCTGGTGCAGTCACAGAACAGTGTTGCAGCAGCAACTCAAAAATGGACGTATGAATATTTGTTTTTTACAGTTAATATTTAAAAAAAACCCTGTTTGGTGTACTTAGGTACCTACTTACGCGTAAAAAGTTATTCCGGGTGTGTTGTTATGGTGACTTAGGTGGTTTTGCACTGCACAAATGCACAGGAACGCTTTTTGGCTATTTAAAACATTCAAAATTGACTGAGGCACAGACCCGCCAATGACCTGATGGGGAGTGAAACAAATTGTGATGCTATGCTGGTTCTCTTAAGTATACCTGCGCATGGAACGCGAGTACCATATCTTTCTCTTTTTATATTAGGTAATCTATGAACGTTGTAATGTTTCATTATTATGTAAAGTAAGGTGTGTAAAATTGAGAAAAATTGGATCGAAGTTCCCGCGTAAAACTACCTGGATCTTTGAAATGTGATAACAAACCATACATTTCAAACAATTAGGTCGGTTTTCTCTAAACTTAATCGTTACGTTAATTAGGTTATTATGTGTTCAATCTGTATTTAAGATACTCTATGTATCTATTTGAAAATAACTAAATGACAAATACAAGACTTAAGACTGCGTAGCTTGATCGCAAGCCTTAGCCGGTTTCGAAAGGAACTTAAAAAGAGGGAGTTTTGCGCGGGAAACGGAAAGAGAAAGATGGACTTTGTTACGTAATTTTGTGAAATTATCCTAAGCGCATTTATAGTGATACAGTGGTGGCATTGTTAAATAATGTATCAGCAAGCATAAACCAAATAAAAATAAGAACAAGGAAAGGCGTAAAACCTCTGTGATCTTTATTACGAATGTCGCATTATGGTCGCAACTCTCACAATGACATGGCAGTATAGTCTCTCACCTTAGCCAGTTCCGAAAGGAACAAAAAAAGCAATGTCATGTCCAAAATGTCAGTCAGATGTCAATCGGTTTTTGCGCGGGAAACGAGAAGAGAAAGATGGACTTTGTTTCGTAATTTTGTGAAATTATCATAAGCGACATTTATTGTGATTTATAAAGTGGTGGCATTGTTATAATAATGTGTCAGTGAGTAGGAAAAAAAAAATAAATGTAAGAAACAAGGAAAGGCGCTCCTATTTGACTCTGATCCACGTTCTCGCGTAAAACTCCTGTGATCATTGAAATGTATAAACCACCCATACATTTCAATGACTTAGGTCAGTTTAGGTTAGGTTAGGCTATTATGTTTATGTAAGTATATTATATCAAGAAACTCTATAAAAGATCAGGCAGTATGGCTCATGTCTTCGCCTGTCCCACTGTACTTCTCCCGAGATGTCAATGTCATTGTCGGACAGTCATTTACTTACACACAAGTTCACAAGTAGTCACAACACAACACAAATCGGAATCTTTGCTTTGAGAGGATTGCGAACTGCGAAGTGGATAATTTTATTCATCAATTGTTATCGCTTGAGGGGCGGGCAAATTATTCTCATCCTAGTAGCCATCTCGCCAATTGGAAACGAGATAATAGAACGTATCTCGTCGTATTATCAGTGCTACAAACATCACGAACGAAGATGGTGTTCTTGTGTTGCGGTATAGTAAATAGCCTAAAAATGTTTGCTGTTCCGAGAAGAGGCATGCATTTACTAAAAAGTAAAGCTTACATTAATGGTGAGTGGGTAAAGGCGGCTAACAACGCCGTTTACCCCGTTCAGAACCCAGCCGACGACAGTGTGATAACAGAATTACCAGATATGGATGCCTCAGATGCTAAAAATGCCGTAAATGTTGCTGCGAATGCCTTCAAAACCTGGAGAGATACAACAGCTAAGGAACGGTCTCATATATTGAGGAAATGGTTTAATTTGTGTGAAAAACATACTGACGACTTAGCTGCGGTAATTACTGCAGAGGCTGGGAAACCTCTATCTGAATCAAAGGGTGAAGTTGCATATGGAAACTCATTCCTGGAATGGTTTGCCGACTCAGCTCGACACATCAATGGAGAAATTATCCCTAGTCCATGGCCCAATAAACAAATTCTTTTAAGCAGACAACCTCTTGGTGTGGTGTCAGTGATAACTCCTTGGAATTTTCCTTTTGCTATGATAACACGTAAAGTTGCGGCTTTGATGGCAGCGGGATGCACCTGTGTCATAAAACCTTCAGAAGATACACCATTGTCTGCACTTGCAGCCGTTGAACTGGCTGAGCAAGCTGGCGTTCCCAAAGGAGTAGTAAACGTTATCACTTCAAACAGAAAAAATGCTCCCAGTGTTGGTAAAGTACTGTGCGAAGATGAAAATGTTGGTTGCATCTCATTTACTGGATCTACAGTTGTCGGCAAAATTTTATATGGCCAAGCAGCAAAAGGTATCAAGAGAGTTGCCCTGGAGTTAGGAGGCAATGCACCATACATTGTCTTTCCTAGTGCAGACATTGAACATGCTTTAGATCAAGCTATGTTGGCAAAATTCAGAAACAATGGCCAAGCTTGTATTGGAGCAAACAGATTTTTGATTCATGAAGCTGTGTTTGATAAGTTTGTGGAAGGGTTCAAGAGTCGTATTGGCAAAAAATGTATACTTGGCCCAGGCACAAAAGCAGGTGTGACCTGTGGTCCTCTTATTAATAATGAGCAAGCAAAAAAAGTTTCTGGGTTGGTGGATGATGCTGTTGCTAAAGGAGCCAAGGCTTTGATTGGTGGAAAATTTGCCAAAGATCTAGGCACAAAATTTTATGAATCTACACTTTTGGTTAATGTAAAACCTAACATGACTATTTTTAATGAAGAGATATTTGGCCCAGTGGCCACATGCTTCAAAATTAGCAGTGAGGAAGAAGCTTTAAAAATAGCCAATAACACCAGGAGTGGTCTTGCAGCATATGTATTCACTAAAGATCTGGGTCAAGCATTTAGGATGTCACGACAGTTAGAGTTTGGCATGGTAGCAATCAATGATGGCATTCTATCAGCTGCAGAGCCTGCATTTGGAGGTATTAAAGAGTCTGGGATAGGTAGAGAAGGAAGCTTACATGGAGCTGAAGAATATACAGACATAAAATATACTTTAATGTCTGCTTTGGACAAGTAAATAATGTGTTCTCTTATGTAACACTGTATAAACTCTATTTATTTAAAAAATACTCTGTTTTAAGTGTAAAAAGTTACCTTGTTTTAGTGATAAGTATCAAATCAATTTTGAATTGAGTATTGTGCTATCCCATAAATGTGCATTTGTTTATTGCTATGTATGATAGAAATTTGTTGTTATTATTTATTTTGTTATGAAGTAAGCTGCAATATATACACTGCAACATATACACTAATACTTGGTATTAAAGAAAATGTTAGTTGTAAAATGTGTGATGATTGTCTGTATTTTCCCGAGATGTTATAATATGATAATGGGAAAAAGTCAAAACGGACTACATGTTATCCATTCCAGTCTTCCAATTTCATGTGATCTAGGATTAAAAGTATTGACTAGATAATAATAGTTGTTCAGCATACAAATATAATAACAGTTACCTGTAGGCATTTATTTAGTGGCAGGCATTGAATTTGTACAAAAACCATTTATTATACATGGTAATATTTTACAGAAATAAAATGGTTGTTTTCTTATATCGGATTTTACTATTTTACTGATTGCTCCAACCAATAACATACCCATATTTTATTTTCAATCAATCTGAAGGTCAGTACAGATGTTTATTAACCTAGATGTTGGTTAAGTAACATTAAAATTGTCATATCAATAATGTCTTGTTTTTGTTGTTACAGAATACAAGAAGTGGATGATAGTTTCTTTGAAAAATTCGGTTCAATTTTAAAGCAGGCGTCGCAAAGGGCCGCTTTAGAGGAGGCAACTCCTTTAGCTCCACTGAAAGAAATAGAAGAGCAAGATGGTGAACAAAAACTTGAAGCAGACTTGCAAAGTGAGAGCCGGAGCCTTGCCAGGGATTCAGACAGTGGGAACGAAACTCTACTGGATACAGATTCGGAACCTGATGACCCAGAAAAATTAGAACTCTATGTGGAGGCCATCGGCTGGAATGTGAGTAAAGTATTTATTCCTAAGAATATTTCAAAGTATGTAGTGTAAAAAAGTTATAACATGAATATATATTTTTTTTAAATAACCTTTTTGACAGAATAGGTAAATGTTTTAAATTTGACAGAACAACAAGCAGCCGATTATAGTCCATAAAATTTAGCTTGATTAGAATGACACCTGTTAAACTGAGGTGACTAGTGATGGGACTGACTCGACTGATCAAACGAAAAAAAAAACAGATAAGGCATATAAAATAAAATGAAAATCAGATATATTAAGATTTAACAGTAAGTCAGTGTCGTGATCATTATGAGAATAATTGTAACAATCATGAAAATCAATTAGAAAATTTTTAGCGTATAAAGAATAGATTAAATTTGAAATTTCGTCAACTATTAATAATTGCAATTTGATGTTCTAAGCATCGACCAATGCTCATTAAATCATTTGTAACATTTATGTTAAATTACTTCGATTTTGAAATACTGTTAGTCTGTCGATTTCGATTTGTCGATTTTACCTTATCACTAGCGATTATGAAATATGACGTAACCTTGTAAAGACGTCTTTCCAAGTTAGGTGTAATTTTTGTGACTGGATTATTTTAATAATTTTAACTTTAAATATCAATTTTATATAATTTAATTGATGAATATGTACAGCAATGTATAAAAAAGTTTTCTTAACATGCCAGTTACCAATATTTTTTTGTGTGCAAATGTGTTTCACTTGTGTGACGCTGGTACAAAGTTACGTCGTTTCTTTCATTGAGAACTGTCATTCTAATCAGGCTATATATTAAGGACTATAATTGACAGCAACGTTTAACCAGATGACTAAACATAGTCCATGTAGTTAAATTAGGTTTTCTTTAAGTCCCTTTAATTAATAACACTAGTTTACTATGCGTAATTTTGACAATAACGCGAAACAAAGTAAACGTTAAGGAAACGCATAGTTTAATTAATAATAACAGTATAGCAACCTTGACGTTGGAATTCATACCTCGTAAATTTCGACTTAGATTTCTAGTAAAAACTCGTATTATTTTCCACCTCCATGTTTTATAATATGAATTTCACAATATATTACGTAAATTTTCAATCAAAAATGCAGCGCAAACGAAAAAAAAACACTTTGCTGTGCTACACTAAAAAACTGAAATAAATTTGAATCACTTGGCCGAGTCTTGGTCAGTCATTTCCAAAATGCTAACTTTCAATAAGTTAAGTTGTTAAACATTGAGTGATTTATTAAATTAACCATCAGCCATTCAGCCTAGTGATTTGATTGAATGCGGTGTCTAATGAACGGCCTAGGCGTCAAATTGGCTGGCTAATTTAACTAGATGGCTGCGACCTAATATGTACTAATATACCTACGTAGTATTGTGATTATTTGATTAAGTGGCACTGTCATTGTTTCTTTAAGTTTTAGTGTAAAACTTAAGGGAACTAGACATTGACTTTAATAAGAATTGTAAATTCCAAAAAGTGAGACGCAAACTGAAACATTACGGCTGCTTTGACCGGGCGTCTGTTTGGGCACTATTCCAATTCAATGTAACAATTGCTAGTGGGCTTGATGCAATAAATGCATTAAAAGGCAGTCAGCTGTCTTAATTTTAATAAAAGTTTTGGGAATTAGTGTCATATATTATTCAAAGTTGTCGGTATTTGCCACAATTGAGCAGAATTTGTGGAAACGGTAGTCATTCGTATGTCATACATTATTGTACTTTTGGTTTGGTGGCAGGTTGCCAGCGCCTCTTACTTTTCTCCGGTTATTTTGTCAACTTCCCCACCAAGGCAGATCTCAATGACTAACGTCATTAGAGAATGCGCTCAGTCAGTTCAATGTCGTTCTCCTGTGTCTAAAAGTGGCTTGTTATACTCAAGGTTCGTCTGCAATTTCAGGGTTCAAAGAACTCGATTGACATATATGTTATTTCATTTTGTATTAGACTAATGCGAATGTTAACAATACAAAATATCTAAATTGAGCCGAAATAGACGCTAAACAGGCAAGTCTTGTAAAATTTGTGGTTATATTAATCTGTTCATCTTAATCCCTCAACCCACAGGAGGCACTCGGGTGCCACGATAAGAATTGATTTCAATTGTGTCTGGAATAACTCACGATTGAGGGATTAAAATGTTTTCAACCATAGGTGTTTAGGATATTAAGCAAATACCTACATAAAATGAAGAACTAGATTTCTAGAGACAAAATCAGTGACATAAAAACGTTCTCAAGGGCTCTGAACGTTTGGGTGCCCTTTCAACTTAAGACGTAGGTATGTGTAAGGTTCATTAGCTGCTTATATTCAAACTTGGCCAGTTCGAAGTGTTTTTGTATGGAATTGTTTATCTAGTTCTTTATTGGTCTCTTAATTAGCTAAAAAAATATAACACGAAACAGAATTTTTTTTGGAACCAGATTTCATGTAAGTTGTTCCTAATACGTAAAAGCAGCACAAAGATGTCTTAGTTTCATGTGCAAGCGTTATTGCTTTATTTCAGTCAGCATATTATCGAAACAATTAATTAGGGTTTCCTTATTTTTATTTTATCGCTTCTTTAAGGCTATGCGGCATTTTCTGCCAGTAAACCTTACGATTATTTTATATTTGACGTCTACATTTACATTACGAAGGTTACTAATTTTTTTAAAATAAGATCTTAATAATACAGGATGAAATTTTAACCACCTTTCAAATTTTAATATAGCAAGCTACAAGACAAAAAACAAATGACGTATTTTTTCTATTGGTATAGCCCAGTACAAAAATCTATACTGATATTATAAAGCTGAAAAGTTTGTTTGTTTGTTTGTTTGAACGCGCTAATCTCAGGAAGTACTGTTTCGAATTGAAAAATTCTTTTTGTGTTGGATAGTCCATTTATCGGAGAAGGCTTTAGGCTATAAAACATCACGCCTCAACTAATAGGAGCGAAGCATCAGTGAAAAATGTTGCAAAAATAATGGCGATCGTAATAACAGAAATTGATGCGTATGAAGTCGCGGGCAACAGCTAGTTTCAAGATAAAGCACTTGTAAGCTAAAATGTCCCCAAAAATCTAAAATTTTTGATACGGCCTCCTAGCAACACTTTTGTTGCACATGCGCATCTCATTCATCCATTCATTACGATACTATTTATAAGTTTTTGATTTTCCCTTCATACCTTAACCGGCTTAGGACCGTAAAAATTGAAAACTATATTGCGAAAAATATTTTCGGTTGAGAACTTGAATTACATTTTTTATTTCATAATTGGACTCTAATACGATACTGAACGCCTATACAAAATTTTGAAGATGATGAAAAAGTCATTCTGTATGTAGTTTAACAAAGGCAAAGGATAAATTAGAGCTTTTTAGTCCTACTCCATATCTAGAGATGTTAAGATGTTAAATAATCTATACTTACTTACATTTACTTATTATGAGGTGTCAATAAATACTATAAACTGATATTAAAAATCACTGGTTTGAGATTTTCGAGTGAAACCTTTTTTCACATGTAAAGGAACTTACATCTAAGGTTTTTCTTGGCGATAGGCTTGAAGAATAATCAACAATATAGAACGATACTGGGGAATAACGCTAAAGTGAAGGTCATGGTGAAAGTGATCCCAGAATAACTGGAATTAGTGACATAGTTTCACGTTACATGACCCACAATTTTGACTGATTGCATTAAATTAATAAATATGAACACCTCTTATGATTTGACTGATTTGCAGATAGAAACCCGTATTAACACCTCGCCTTGTTGAATTAGTACAGAAATAAGAGAATTTTGGATCGAATTGTTACATGTGACGAAAACTGAATTCTTTACGATAATCGCTAGCAAAAATGCAAAGGCTAAACCAGGTGAAACACCTGTTAATCACACAAGTAAAGCTTATCAATAAAAATGTATACTTTCAATACATTCACCCTGTATTAACATCAATCAATCAACAGCCATTGTCCGTCCACTGCTGGACGTAGGCACGCCACAATTGTCTACCCTGGGCTTTGGGGCCGTCCACAAATTACGTCACACATTAAGGAGGGGGTCTTACTTTTGGTGACATTGGGCAAAATAGTATGAGAATTTTCGTAAAAATGCGTGATAAGGGGGGAGGGGGGGTGGGGGTCTTCAAATCTCAAAAATCGTGTGACGTAATTTATGGATGACCCCTTTCCCCATCCAGCCTCTGCCAGCAGTTCTCCTAAGGTCACCACTTCATCAGTCATGTTAACATATTCACCCTGTATTATTTTGGATAGATAATTTTGCTCGTAACATTATGTAGGTCTAAAATAATATGGAAATGATACAATGTCTGCTCAAGAAATGCATGTTTGATAAGTAAAAGCAATCTAACTGAATTTAGATCTCGTTTAGCAGTGCATGCTTACATTATTGAAACTATATAGGTACATTTGTTGCTACTCAGTAAATAATTTGCATTTAGTATGTATTAGACCAAAACACGTGTCAGTTCAAGCTCCAACTTATACTTGATTAAAAACCTACACCAAAATTGAGTTGCAAGATTTCATCCGAACATACTTACATACATTGCAAGTTAAATAAAAGCTTGTTAATAAAACATTAAACTTGCATTTATCGAGTCTTGACATGTAGTATGTATAATATTTCCTTAAATATTCAGAGATTGTTCTTGCTATTACATTAGAACTACATACATTCTTTTTAATTTTCAAAGTTTACCCTTATCGTTACCTAAAAAACCCACACTGCAAGTCGTGTAAATTGTGTTTCTGTGGAATAATTGTAATTAAACTGCTTTTAAAGTACCTATTAATGAGTTGCAATGGTTACTTCTTGTGTAAATTTTCAAGTGATGTTGTTTGCCTAGATTTGTTGATATCATGTAGTTTGTCAGTGATTAAGTACCATTTGAGGTGGTAAGTTCGGTTGTGTAAATAATTTACTTTCGAGAAATGTAGTTTCGGTGCTAGTAAATGTAAACTATCGTGTGGTTAATAAAGTAAATAAATCGATCAGCACGCCGTGCGTGGAAGAACCTTGGGTTTACCTCCTTGCTAAAACAGCTACCGCGCTGTTGTAAACAATACTCAAAAGTACTATTTCACGTAGCCGTAACCGTAATAGGCAAAGTGGACCAAGTTTTCCGCTATAGGAAACAAGTAACAATACAGGTAAGACGACGTCATTGAGAGGAAACATGATCAGCGTCAAACATATCGAGACAAAAAAATTAAAAGCTTAAATTGCATAAAGAAGATTTTCCGACCCATATTCTTTATTTCCGAATTTCCTAGTCATTCTTAAAATATTATTTAGGTTTGTTAATGTTGTTACGAGTATAGGTACCCACTCGTATGAGATATCGAATTTGTATTTTATGAGATATAGATGCGTTCATTTTAAACTTTTACGTCTAGTTTAAAGTGGCCAGCTAGAATAATTTATTTTATAGCCTGAAATGCCTTTGGAACTAATAAAACTTTATGTAATATTTTTTAAGATCGATTTTTATCTATGATTGGAGATCATAAATATGATTCTCCATTAGCAAAGAGATTATGAGGCTATAACTTTGAGGTACTTCAGAAAAATGCGTCAGAGCAAGATTTATAGGTCGCGCGAAAGAGAGGGAGTTAGAATATGTCAAATAGAATAGGTGAGCTTTTGGATGTATGACTAATTAAGCTTATAGCCTGAACGGCTTGAACCGAACGGAAGTTCCAAACATCAGCAGACGAAAAACTTTAGGCAGTATTTTTTTATTACTTGGTTGAGTTCGCATTCGTCTCCGTTGGCGGCGCCTTGCAAAAATAGAATTTGGCGTTCAGAGCGAGTTGAATCCCAAGTTCCGACCGTCAGTGCACCGGCGGCACCCACCAGACACATTTCTGTTTCAGCATTCATCCCACTCGTATCACTCATGTGTTTATACGCTGCTCGTTAAAATAGTAACCGCGAGAACTTTATAAAAGTGTTATGAAGTGTTGTGTGATGTAAATAGTTCAGTGCAATTATAGGCAAGATGAATGGTATGGGAACACTTCGGACTAAGTTCAGGGGCGTGAAGAAGGAATTGCTAGACCGGCAGACCAGTCTCATCATACAGTCTATGACTGTACGTATTAGACTATTGTAATTATCGATTAGTATTGCAGTGAGTGTTTTAATATAATGTTTATTCAGCAAATTTGTATTACCTACCTTAAATTAGGTATACCTTATGGAATTCGAATATGCCTTACTGTTAGCACAAGAAAATAATATTAGAAAAGTCCATTGCATTGCGTTCCTGCAGAAAATTTTGTCAATAGACTAAAATGGGATATGTTTGTATATTTGAATGGTTTTGTAGTCGCAAATTACTTAAGTGCTCTTCCCGCATCATGGTTTTTGTTGATGAGTCATGTCATTCGTAGCAAGCTGTTCGAATTTTTTTTCTAGTAAAAGATGTGTTTTACGCTTAGTTAATCTAGTATAGAGCTAGACACTTACTGTCCATCGGAGCGGGTAATCGAAAACACCACGAAGCTTTCAGTGATCAATAAGCTTCCCACGACGGCGCAGTAACCCTACCATTTAGCGAGGGTGGGTAGCAATGTACCGCGGGCTCCTCGCTAAATGACAGTCAAAATTGGTCGCTTGTTATGTTATGGTTTGTTTCTGTGGTGCCGTGGTTACCAACTTCACCCTATCGAACAATGTGGGTTCACTACTTGGTAACCATTGCACTATACCAGTAAAGTATCTACTTCAAATTCGGATATTAATTACTAGTTCATGAAACTGCATTATTATTACGATTCTTCGGTATGTATCATACTCGTATCTTGTAGAATTATTCCTGTCCTGCAATAAAAAATTACCATTATTTTTTCGTTTAAATTGTAGTTTATGCAAAACGTCTTGAATACCTTCAGTATACAGGTAGTTGTAAAAATAGTGTAGTGTTTACATTCAACCCAAAATAATGGTGTGAAAATATACTGGTACAAATAACATTTGTTTATTTTCAGATTGATGAGCTCTATCTTGAGGTGCTTTACGAAATTTTGCATAATGTCGGGGGATGTGACGTAGGGTGCGAGGTGGGTGCGCAGGCCATGTTGTCCTACGTTCAAGAGGCTTTCAAGATATCAAACGACAAACACACAGAACTACTAACCCAGGCGGAAGCCAAGGAACCGCCTGAGCTGATGCTTAACGTGGAAGTGATAGAAGCAAAGGACCTTATGCCAAAAGACCCCAATGGCCTTAGTGATCCATTTGTCACAATATATCTGATGTCAAACTCGTCGCATAGGTACAACACTTCGGTGAAGTCAGGAACTCTCAACCCTCAGTGGGAGGAGCATTTTTCTTTGTGAGTTTGAATTATTTTTTATATTTTCGACATGCGTACTTGTAGACTGTGTTCTTTTCAACTTTACAACTTTTTTTCCAAAGCTAAAAAGGTACCGGAACCATTAAGGTTCGGTTGCTTTTATAGCAATGCGTATGGCTGTGTTTAAAGTGAGAGATCAGATTAAGGCGGATATTGCCTATATTTGCAAGTTGCCCGCGGAACGCCATCCAGACAGAACAATCCGCAGTTTCTGTAAAATAGTTTATTTTTATTTTAAGCGTGTGTCTTCGCTCATATAGTCACAAAGTCACAACCAAGGATTATTTTATTTTACCTGTTCCTTGGTCCTAACCTTAGGCATTGCTGTAGAGCCAACCTTACTGAAAGTGTTCACGATAAATGGACCGAAGGAAGTTTACATTATAATTATAACACTATATCTAGATCTAGAACTTAATTCGTATAACATAAACCGGAACTACTTTTGTTTAGTACAATGTGTACATAGTTTACACTCGAAATGCTAATATAGAATTTGCTGATTGTGTGGAAACAGTCGTAACAGTTTTACGACTCTATTAGCCTCAGACCTTGCTCTTGGCAACTAGCAGTCAGGGAGAGTTCGACCTTGCACCGTCAGTATAGCAAATATTCCTTTGCACCCATTTACAATGTTACTTTGTGTGTTTGTTGCAGACCGATGCCCGGAAACCTACACGATGACACGCTTTGTTTGGAAGTTTGGTAAGCTGTTAAATAATGTTTGTTAAACGGTTCGAATAAGCTGTTTCTATGGGGTTTCCTACGTGTGTTCGAAACACCTTTTTTCGAAAATTGATAGATCGAAAACCTTACACCGAAGCTTTCATAGTGCGATGTTTTTTTTGTTCAACGTATCTGAACACCGAACATCTTACTTCGGTACATTGTTTCTCCAACGTTTATTTGTCCGATGTAACGTTACTTCGAAAATGGCTGACTATTTGATTAACAACAATTTTCTATACTTTATACAAATATTTTATTGATTCCTTTCATAATCTCATAAAATGTCCTCTACCTAAAGGTTGTCTATTTGTCGATACATTTTACGGCAACGTGGTAGGTACAACATACATTTAAGATCATAGATAGGTAGATAGATAGATACTCTTTATTGCACAAAACTAAAATACAGACAACATGATCATATTTAAAGATATAGTACAATTCAGGCGGTCTTATCGCTAAGAAGCGATCTCTTCCAGACAACCTTTAGGTAGAGGACATTTTATGAGATTACCTATATGAAAGGAATCAATAAAAATATTTGTATAAAGTAAACAAAATTGTTGTTAATCATATAGACAGCCATTTTCGAAGTAACGTTACATCGGACAAATAAACGTTGGAGAAACAATGTACCGAAGTAAGATGTTCGGTGTTCAGAAACGTCGAACAAAAAAACCTTCGCAGCAACAAGCCATCGCACTATGAAAGCTTCGGTGTAAGGTTTTCGATCTATCAATTTTTAAAAAAAGGTGTTTTGAACACACGTAGGGAACCCGTTAAAGTTTAATTAGTCCGTAGATAAGGAGCGCAATCCTTACGCGTATAGTTCGTAAAATCGGAGAGACCATCAAAGATAAGCTTTAAAGAACTTTAAGAAAAAAACTTTTTATTTTATATTTTTTTATTTACCTAATTATAATTTGATAAGTCTAATACAACAACTTGCTATTAAACATTTTTACGAAGATTTCATAGAAGGACGAAAGGCAAGGCGCGCCCTAAAAGAGGCGAATGCGTTTTATAAGTCACTTTTACTATAAGGTTGGTGTCAACCTAAAAAATAATATGTTGAACGTTGACATGTAAACCTCGTATAAAAACTACACGTCTTATTTATTCTAGGGATTTTGATCCAGCGGAGACGGTTAAAGAGAAAATGACAAAAATATTCGAAGTGAAAGGTGTGAAGGGTCTCCGAAAGCTGATGAAAGAGATTGCCATCACGGCGTCCACCGGCAAACACGACAATGAGCTGATCGGGACTACCAATATACCATTGAAGGTAGGTCATAACTTCTACTGCAAAAAATAACGGCTTAGTAATAGATGATAAAGATTTACCGGGTTTTCTTATTTCCTTCAATAAGCACATGTCAAAATGTTGTTTAGTTTAAAGTTAGAAAACTTCCATTATTTGTAAGCTGTAGTAAAGTGTTAGTTACTCTGAAAACAAGTTATGTCTGGCGACTGGGATTTTGGACAAAGTGCTTGTTCTGTGAAAGAGGTTCACATCAATGTGTAACAATAAATGTGACATCGTTTTTATCAATATAAACGGTAATACTGGTGCTATATGTATAATAAATATTATCACGCCTCCTTCCCAACGGGGTAGGCAGAGACCAAGGCCTTCCACTTACTACGATCCTGGCATACATCTTTCGCTTCTTCCACATTCATCAATCTTTTCATGCATGCTCGTCGGTTTAGAGTACTCTTGACCTGACCTTTCTTCAGAACATCCCCGATTTGATCGTGATAGGTTCGTCTAGGCCTTCCTCTTCCAACGTTCCCTTTCACACTCGTCTTGTAGATCTGTCTAGTCATTCTTCTCTCATTCATCCTCTCTACATGCCCAAACCATCTAAGCATCCCTTTCTCAATCCTTGTGACAATATAATAAATTACTGCCATAAATTAATTTAATGTTGGTGTGTAATGATATAATTTCTTTCTTTTTTGCTCTGTTCACCATTTAGTACCAACGAATGGAAAAGCACGCTAATCTTAATGCAGAAATTATAAAATAATTATTATCAATAATGTTAATTTAGTTTACACACTTTACTATAACTTGCATCTTTAAATTGTGGTTGTACTTAAATAAATCTATGATGTCATTTATTATCGGCGTTGAAAATAATTTTATATTGCACAGAAACATGTTGCTCAAAAATATTAGAATGAAATAAATCCACTTCCAGATACTATGAGTACCTACACACTTAGTCAAATTTATTATCTGTCCTGTGTATTTTATGTTCATAAGTTCAAACGTGACCGATAACATTACGAATATCATTTATTTTCGATTAAACATCAGCTAAAAATCTTTACCCAGGTTAATTTTTATTTTATGTTTGAATTCTATACTAACATAATATTATTAATGAACTTTATTGACTAAAGTAAGCAAGCACATATTGTTTTTTCGAAAATCTAATAATTTTAAATTAATGTATTCTGTGTATAAAACAATGGCGTAAATAATTAATACAAAGACTGATGTTATGCACCCTGTGTGATAAATTCTACCTAAATGCATAAATATTGACTTTACACACAGTAGTAAAATCAGGAAAGCACCCTGAGATTGCAAAAATGATTCAATCAAGAAAATGTGTTCCATAACCGTTCGTGAATATATTATTTACTACATTATATTTCGTGTTACGCGATATAACCGTTTCCTGGTTATTTTATACGCGCTCTCTTAGAGATTCTTTTATATATTCGCACTTGCGAAAGATTATTTCTGGGATTAAAACTATCATATGTACGGAGCATTATAAGTTAACGCTGTTATGTACGATGTAAGTCATATACTATGTAATAAACTTAAACAAAACTATATAAAATAATATTTCTTCATAGTCTATCCCAGCTGTGGGTTTGACCATGTGGTTCAATCTAAACAAGAAGAGTAAGCCGCGCCGGCAGGGCGACGTCAAAGTGCGACTCAACTTCTCCTCAGAGAAGAACTCCCAAGTAGCGGCGCAAGAGCACCGTCATCTTCTCAGGATACTGCTGCTGCACGAGCTCGAGAGTTCGAAGGTTAGTAGCATCATCAGCAGCTGACTCAGTCCGCACTAGATTTACGTAATGTAATAAATGATGAAACGTAACTCGAATGTGATTTAATACTGACCATAATCAATCAAACATGTAGGTACCTAACAAAGACATTTAGAAATAATATACATATAATTGTGTGGCTCAGACATCATCATTTAACATTACAATCCGTTGATGTATAATGTTCTAATCCAACTTCATGTTTTTGTTTATTTAGACCGAGTAATTTACGTTAGAAATTACTAATTATCAAGGTTTCATTATAGTGATACATACAATGTGAAATTGTTTTGAGGTACAGAAGTTAATTTTTACCGCAAGCATTTCCCCGAACCGAGCCGTTTGATCATTAAATATACTACTTAAATGCGAATCACCGACTATCGGCTATTGAAATTATCTTTTGTCTATTATTTTAAATGGTGACACCATTGATCTAATATTAAAAACTAGATTGATGACATCCGTGTCGGAGTGGCTTACACACCGGTTTTCAAGGTGTCACCTGCTCCGAGGTCCCGGGTTTGATTCCCGGACTGGTAAATGTGAAAAAATGAGTTTTTCTACATTTTTTTCAAAATGTAGACATCCAGGTGTGTGTGGTATCTTCGTTGTTTCTGGTTTCCAAAATACGAGTGCTTTAAATAGTTATTTAAATTGGGATCAGAACAATGTATGTGATGTTGTCCACATTTATTTATTTATTTAGATTATTTTAGATACACAATTAATGTTAAAATAGTGTCTTAACTAAGAGTGCATTTATGACATAAGGATGTACTTTTTTGGTACGACCTTTATCAATCGACAAAATGACATTAATATCCATAGTATGTCGACATAATTTGGCCGGGTCATAATCGAGGGCAGCTTTAGCTGTCATTTTGGTACCCGACCGTGTATCTACCAGTAGTTCTTAATACATATCGATGACACGATTACTTGTGATTCCAGGTAGCCCCATTCTGGTGGTGTGGTAACTTCAGCGCGCCGGCAGAGGCAATTCTGACCCAGCACGCGGCGCAGAGCGGCCTCTCGCCGGCTGACAACTGCCTCGCGCAGTGGAGCGTGTTCTGCGCCGTCACGCCCGACCACCCGCTGAGCTTCGCCCTCTTCAATCAGCTGCTGGACAGGCTCACCAAACCTCTGCAATCTGGTGAGTGTTCCTGTGACCGTTGTCAGCGTGATAATTATGCCTGTATCCATCATTGCTGTGGTAACTAGAATTCAATTATGGAGGCCTTTGCCCTGCATCGGAATGATTATAGGCCGCTAATAATTGTCCCATTGCAGGGCAAAGCTATCCATAAATTTTTCACGAATTCAAGTTACCACAGCAATGATGGGTGTAGGCATGAATATCGCGCTTACCAATGCTTACTCAATTCAAATCACAATCCCGAGCAATGTTTGAAAATTCAAGACTCTTGGGATCGAACCCGGGACCCCGAGATCTTAGTCCGGTACTTAAACCACTCGGCCAATAAGACACTTATTATTAGGTCACATCACACTGTGTTAAAGTAGTACTTGTCACTAAAGAAATTAGTTCCAAAATTTTCCGCAATATGTCAACGTTTTATATTTTTTTGTTAGACTTACTCGAAGCAAAATTTATGAAACTATTTCAGACAAACATTTTACTTTTGTATGCAGGGCTCATCAAGGAAGAGGACGTAAAGCTGTTTTGGGATGGTGCCAAAAAACTACTACCAACTTGTTACAGCCACATCAGAAAGCTGAGGAAAAAGACTGCCGGTGACAAAACCGTTATGAAAACACTAAGAGAAGTCCTGAAGATCCTATACAAATTGTCCGTATTTGATTTGCCAGACACCATAGACTTATTCCCGTCAGGGTTATATGGCTGGTTAAGGGAAGATGATCAAAAGTTGACTATCCACGAGGTTCTGAAACAGGCCGTTATTCAAGGAGCGTCTGACTGGTTCGTTCATATTCTGGATAACAATGAATGCAAGGACAAGACCGAGGAGTCGAGGCTTCAGCATCTGATTAGAGTAATACAGTTGGTGCGTTCCGACTTACAGCGAGCTGTCGAATATTATGACAGAGTGTTTATCGAGTAAGTTCAGAGCTATTAAAATAAATTACTGGATACACAAGCAGTGATAGTTAAACGACCTCGATAATTGAGCGCCCACTTTGCGTATTTGGGTGCTCTTTCAACTTATGTAGATTCAACTTTGAGACATGTACGTAGGATTTAATTTCCTACGTTGATTTAGTCGCGAATATTTCGAAGTGTCATTTTTTACATAGGACTGTGATAAAAAAATATGTATTGTCTTTGGACTTACTTACACATATTGTTATTTTTATTTTTTCAGAGTAATGTCGTTCCCATATTCAAAGTCGTTGTACGGGCTATACGAGAGTAAGATATCTTCGCTAGCCGAGCCCGAGGTCATTCAAGTGTGTGAGAGTTTGAGACGGGTAAAAATTGGTTCAACGAATAGCGTCTACTTGGCTGGAGGAGTTAATGGAAATAGCGAGACGGAATCTATGGCAATGGGCACTACTCTGTTTGAGCTGTATTTGACGTTGCAGAGGTTTTTAACGTGAGTGACCTGTGACTAAAACTTCCCGCTTCTAATCGTATAAAACAGTAAATATCTTGACGTTTATTACATTGTTATCATCAATTTGCAGATAAGAATTAAGTCCTAAATCCTCAAGTTGCTATTAGCGTGACGTCACTTTTTCTGTATCATACCGTATTTTTAATGGAGTTTTTTTGTATTACAGTTTGGGACAGGGATTAAATGAGACTGAATGGAGTAATTACGCCATCTCCAAGTTCCATTCATGGTTCTTCGGAGGTGTCGCTAAATGGCTAGAAATAGCTGCAGAGAAAGCCAAAACTCGTGTCGAGAAAGCAGTAGATTTGGACAACTTGGTTCCAGTCGATACTAACGTCAAGTATAGCAGTTCAGGAGTTGACACATTGGCGATTTTTTATCAAATTAAGATATTTTGGCAACAATTAGCTTGGCCCGATGTGGAGGGCTGCTATACGTTTGTAGCTAAAATTATTGATGTGAGTATTTCATTGTTTTAGTTAATAAACTAGCAATCATAGTAAAGTGTTAACATTATTAGCCATAAACTAAGCAGATTCGCTCAGATTTGTCGATGGCAGATAGACATACTTTTTATTGCATTGACTATGACTCAGATATAAATGCAGGCTTATCACACATACATTTCAATGTAAGCACTATGCGTCTTCGCGCATGATCTGAAACAAACTCAGACAAACAAAGTAGAAGATTGTCATGAAATATAGTTTTAATAAGTTTTATGGATTTATAACGAGTTTATCTGTTTGTAATTTGTGATTTTCAAATTCTAAATATTACATCCATTATAACAGGATATCTGCCGTTGTTGCGTGACCTACGCAGACAAAATGGAGAAGCGTGTCAGTGATATTGGCACTGTCACAACAGTATACGAAGAACGTTTTGAAGTGACCACCGAGTGGTGTGTCGCCATTAACAATATAGACTACGTACGCCAAAGCTTGGAGCCTTTCGTACATGAGTTGGGCATGGAGGAGATCATACACAAGTTGTGCGAATCTAAGTCCCCCATTGAAGCGCAGAGGTAAGATTTGTTCGCTAAAATTTTACTTAGTTATAAAAACTGTATTGAATATGTTATTTTATTGTTTTTATTATTTTAGATGTAAACAAACATTGCAGAATGTAATGGCTAATGCAATAGACACTGTTAACAACAAAATTGTAGACCTGCTGCAAGAAATGGTAAAAAGAGTAAGTAAATCACAACTTGTTCTCTCAAATCCTAAAAGTTTTTAAGCTTTCTATTCGGACCTTTGTAGCATAAATGTCACATTTCAGATGATGCCATCAATAAAACGTTTCTTAGTAGAGGGCGCGGAATTGCTCCATCAAGATTGTTCGAGCATGGATCGCGTTATGAGATATCTGGAAGCCAACCTAGACACACTTTACCAGCATTTAAACAATGAAAACTTTTCCAGAACCCTAGAAATTGTTTGGAAGCAGCTTGGCGACGTATTGTATGAACTCATTCAAATCAATAGAGAGGTATGTTATGAGTTTTTTAGTTAGATTTTTGGGTTAACAGTACTGCTAGGTACTAAATGTTAAATTTGTCAAATTTTAACAATATCGTATCATACTAACGACTCGATATCATTGCGAATGGGATTCAGTGAATTATATCGGTTTTGATTTATGATTTATATGTGTAAATACCAAAATTACTTTATGTAACTATTTTATTTAACATTATTTATGTAGAAATTAGTTTGTTTATATATTCACCGAGTCCGGTAGTTAGAGACTCGTATTAATGTAATATATTCAGACTAATAACCAATTTCGTTTATAGAAAGAAACACTCTCCGACCGTATCAGCTTAATTAGACGTAGATATTTTGGAAAAAACAAAGTATCCCCCAGCTATGTATTGTTACGGGTAATAATTATTACATAAACGCACCGCTACTCAATTTGATTAGATGTGCACACAGACACAATATCAGTTATTATTGATGTGTTTTGAGACAAATTTAAATTTCAAAATATATTAAGTTATTTGTTATTTCAAATTGTTGTTCTGTTATTATACTCTAAGTACGCTAGATGGTAATATTGTTTGTTGTTTATTAGCGCCGCAGACAAAAGATATCACGCTATATCGACCCCCGTCGCTTGAGCAAAACGGATGCCGTCCACTTAGAGCGAGTGGTAAAAGCATACACCTTAGATAGCACCCTGCATACTCTGTTATGTTAATGTGTTATATGTTTTTATAACTCAGCAACGACAGAGGCAATAAAATTCTTAAAATATAATTGTACTATAATAGTACCGCATAATTTAACAATGTTATTTCTATTGTAATTAATTTTAATCGTTAGAAGCATAATAACGGCCTTATCATAAAAAATACTGATTATTTTTATTTAATATTAAATAAGGTTAGGTTAGTTTGGTTTTCCTTAATTGCCACTATAAATAAATTAACGATGTACATAATTGAAATGGATTCTATTCTTTTATGCGCCGTATAACTGACGTTGTTGAGTTATTTCAATTGTTTTTTGTAAAAGCTTCAATACGTTATAAATGTATCCTATACTTCAATGGTAGCTTCCCAAAACAAAATTGTTATTATTATTGCTGTTGTGTTGTCAAATAGGCGTATGTTCCGGCACGATTTTTTAAAGTAGGTATAGTAGGGTCGTTAACACCTACTATTTCTGAGCTAAGGTCGTATATCTGTTTCGTAGCTAAACATTCTTCAATATTGATTAAAAATAAACTGATAGTGTTAAATGAAAGTGGCCTATTAATAGCTTTTTTTGGGTTTGTACTTTGCAATTATGCTTATCACAGTTATACAGCTCTAGACCTTACTGACGGCTGATATTAATTACCTTTAGGACTACTTACCAAGATTTTTTATTAATTTATTTTAAATAACAATGGTTGCTAAGCGACGAAACCTGTAGAGACCTATGATCTCTTATTGAGGATATGTTATTAATATCGGCCGTTAGTCTGTTTATGAGTAGAGCTTGCGTGTTTGTAAATGCAGTCAAAAGTACACATAGACTGTAATGCAATCCTATAGGCCTATCGACTTCTGAGTCCTGACCTGCGCCCATGGTCACACCTGACCAATTTATTAAAGCATAGTGTCAGTCTTATTCATAAACCTGCCGATAGAGACTGATCCAACAGCATAGATCCATTTAAAACTAATCTCTACAAAATTGAAGCTAGTGCCTTGATAATTTACAGAATACTATTTTTAAATGTATTCCTAACGTATTTGTGGAACGACCTCTAGACTTGAATGGCCTTCTGTATTTGTTAGCACTTTCCCTATAAATAATATAATTTCTAAATATATTTAAGTCGGCTAGTGTCCCATTATTCCATTACAAAACATTGTCATTGCATGTGCATGTTTCTACATTATACATGATACAGAAATATTAATGAAATAAGTAATACATTATTTATAGCATGTTTGGTGATGGTTTCTGTATTCAGAAACAGAGAGATTGATATAAGAAACTACTTCACACATTTTAACTGACTGTTATAATTAATTATTAAAAAATAATAATTACAACACTTGCTATGATAAATTCAAACACATGAATTAGGTATATTAGTGGTTATATTAATTGTAAATATTGTGGATATCTGTTTAGGATATTTGGTTCCTTAATAAATTTCCGGTTCAATTATATTATTGAATAGACCAGTTTTTACTCTAATTTTCTTTTTGTTATACTAATTTAACTTCCTGGCTTTATAAACATAATATAATCTTTTAAAGGTAATTTTCAAATCACAACAATAACTATCTCCCTGTTTCTACTACCTGCTCTTTCACTTTGCCATTCAAGCATCGTGGTGATAGTCACATTCGATTCAAAAAGCACACAGTACTTCATCATTTTAATGATTGCAGAAACGGCGTCCACCGAGTTTCTTTTCGAATCTCCATGAGTGTTTAAATATAATGATCCAATCATTCCGACAAGATAACAAGGAGGTTGAAAAAGACGATACTTTGAAGAAAGTGGAGTATTTACTGAAGCTGAACGGTATGGAGACTAGGGAGCTGATACACCAGTACTACCTGGAAAGGTGGCAGGAACAGCAGACAATTAATGAACCTAATATGGGTATGCTGACAGTTAGAGCGCAATTTATTGAAGATAATTTGAAAATAGAAATTATGAATGCGAGAAATTTAACGCCTGCTGATTCTAACGGTTAGTATATATTTGTTTACTATAAAAAAATGATGAATTTCTGTTTTTGCCCTCAGTTTGTAGTAATATGCAACGGATTTAATTAGAGAATAGAATAAAAGTAGTAAAAATAATAAAAAGTAAAATTTTGGCCGCTTCAATAAATCAATATTTCGGACGTTTCTATTGCTGAAATAATTAACTGCGGAATTTCCCATACCATAACAAATAAATATGTCACTAAAATATATATTCAGCTGCAAATTAATGCGATCTTAATGCTAGAAGCGATCTCTTTCAGACAACCTATAATTAGAGGACAGTTGAAGAAGGCGTCGCAGTTTTGTAATGTCTAAAATCATTAGAGCATAATATTAGGGGTTAAACTATGAAATTGCCGTTTTGTATGGACGAAATCGAGAAGTCATTTTTCCATACTAACAATTTTTTAGTTTTTTTAAAAACGCCTGAACCGTTTTCGATGCAATTAAAGGTGAAAGTTAGATGGTTATAAAGCTACGCATTGTAGTATTTAAATTTCTGAAAATCAAAGTATATAATACAAATATACTTAATTGAAGCAAGAAGGTCAGCTGACACATTGTAAGGGGTCTTTTCAACGACTTCCTTTGAAGTAATAGGCACTAGTATTGCTTTTTTTTTTAGTCAAAAGTTATTTTATTTAGTTTTTGATACAATACAAAAAGAATTACGCAATAATATGACTATACTTAAGAGCTATAAACAAAATAAAAAGTGGGAAAATAGTCGGCAATTTCATACTTTAACCCCTATTAATATACGAGTAGCTTAGCCTCCCAACCGTTGATAGTGCTGGTTTAATTTACTGTTTATTTTTAGGCCTCTGTGATTCCTACGTTAGAGTTTCTTTACTACCGGAGGATACATTCGCAAATGTCGTGAAGCCTAAAACACAAACTCACAACAAAAATCTCTTCCCGCTTTACGACGAGATGTTTATCATGTAAGTATGATAATTGATAAAATAGCATAGAATAAAGTAGTGACTTTACAATAAATACAACATAATGCATACTTTGTTTGCGTAAAATGGTAATGTAACATTTCTGAGATTTTTATTAAGGTAATCGCAGACATTCGCAGGAATTTAATAAACAAGTTCTTAATAACAAACATTTTCTTTTCCTGTTTTGTTTGTTAAATTATTTAATTGTGAAGTTATAGGCATACTCGTATTTAAATTTAACGCCCCCTGTCGCACATGGATGGAAGGGTAATGGTGCTAGCACATAAAAATAATAGTACCACCCCTTCCGTTATCAAGTGTGCCGTACGCTACTAAAGGAGTACTTCCACAGGAAGACGAGAAGCAGCATCTTCTCTCTACTATTGGCCAAAATGCAATCACATAGATATGAATATGTTTAAAAATTATGTGATTTCATACTGTTATCTTGAGTTTACGCGAACACTGTACATTGAAATGAAAGATATGGTTACGGATTTAGTACGCGTTTATTTTTGACTAGCTGTTGCCCGCGACTTCGTACGCGTCAATTTCTGTTATTATGATCGCCATTATTTTTGCAACATTTTTCACTGATGCTTCGTTTCTATTGGTCGCATCGTGATGTTATATAGCCTAAAGCCTTCCTCGATAAATGGACTATCCAACACTAAAATATTTTTTCAATTCTACACAATAATATTAGTATAGATTTAACCCGAGTTTTCGAACACTTTACAGCGTTCATGGTCACGGGCAGACCATATGCCCGTGACCATGAACGGGTTAAATAAAAAAATTAACGCGTACAAAATCCGTAACCATATCTTTAATTTCAATGTACAGTGTTCGCGTAAACTTAAGGAAACAGTATGCAATCACATAATTTTTAAATATCCTTTTGACGTCACATGAGAATGTGATGCGATAATTGGATAATTTAACAAATGAAAGTTATATCAATTATTTAATATACTTAACCCAATCATATTGTTACCACAGACCCCTAACGCACGAACAGCGTCGCGAGCCCGACGGTCTGATGCAGTTCGTCATCAAAGACAAGGACATGTTCAGCATGAGCAACACATTTGTGGGCGAGGCGTACCTCCACTTCAGCGAGGTGCCCGACACCCCAGCACCCATCTCCAGCCTACCGCAACAGCTGCTACCGCTAAGCAGGCCTGCTAATATAGGTTAGATCATTACATACACATCAGCTTCAGTACATTTGAAGATCACTGAGAAATCGTTCAATTTGACGCAAACCTTTCTTTAACCTGTTGGAATAATAGGCTACATTACTCTTTTTTGAATTAAATCTTAACTGATTAATTATTGCCTGATTAGACGAAAAAATATTATATCCCTACATTTTTGGTACCTAGAAAACCGCAAAACAATGTTGTAAAAGTCCAAATTTCGCACACTAACGAAAACGCTGTCGGCCATATTGGTCTATAGATTGTCTGTTCTGTGACGACATACGGGTCAAAATCAACATTCAGAATTGTAATATCTGGGTTTTCGAATCTATCATCCATGTTTGCTCGTATTAATAAAAAGGTGACGGAAGTATTAATTACATTCGGATTAGGGGTTATTATCACAAATATTAAACCTCAATTACTGCACTTTCCCAGTCACTTACTCAAAAAATGTCAATGTCAAAGTATAGGCAACATAACGAAATTTACTCGTAAGATCGGCAACTAAGTTTGCTTAAAGTCCTATGACGTCATAAAATGACCGACAGCGTTTTTAGAGTTCTAAAAAAAAGAAAAGATAATTTTAAATTGAAAATATGTAGCTATCTTGCAGTTTTGTTAAAATCGTTAAATACTACAGAACCGATACATTTAATGTGTGTCAGTCAAGTAGCCTATTATTCTCATCTATTCAGTTCTAGGTAATAAAATTAGTTTTGCCTTAGAAACAATAAATAAGCCGGTCGCGGCTCTTGGCTTTATAAGTGACTTTGTTTTTATCTCTTATAATATTCCAAAGCGATAGCCTTTGCCATTTTGATGTATCTATGGTATATGTAATTTGTGCAAAGTAACCGAGTAGTTTTAATTCGAAGAACTATTAGGATGTCAGTGGATAAGTAATTTTATTTAAAAAATCCATGGTCACTATCACTAGAGTTAATTGATACGGGGTTTATAGCGGTCAAAAATAACAACACACATATATCAGCTATCGCTGAACACCTTATACACTCGGGTCCTAATCACTGGATTAAGTTTCACAACGCGAAGATAATTTCTACAGAACATCACTATATAAGTACCAAGGATGGTCAGAGAAGCGATTGAAATTACCAAACACAAAAATTTCAATCGCGAAGATGGCTTTAAATTATCTAGTGTATGGAATCCAGTCCAAAAAATGCTATATCTCGATTGGATACTGTAAGTGTTGTGTGTCGAGAATAGAAGTGTAGTAATAGTGAGTTTTCAAACAGTGGTACCGTTATCGTGTGTAATAAAAGACTACGACGGAGGGTAGATCGATTTGTCTGATCTTAACAACTACTTACCCACCCGCATAGACATCAGTTCTCCCGTGATCATGGCATTTGCAACAGTGCCGAAATATAGGAAATTTATAAAAACTAAGGTACATGGTATAAACCCCGTATCAATTAACTCTTGTGTATACTTTATAAAGATTTCCCACTGTTGAAAACATGCATGATGTAAAAAAATAAACTGTTTTAACTTATGGACATTCAATAATTTAATTTCCAAACAGATGGAGAGGCAATCAGGGCTCTGGAGACACGACAAGGTGACAAGCAAGCTCGGGAGTTCCTCAAGAAGTTGAGACAGAAGATGCCCAACAAACAGTCCTTGTTCTCCCTCGGATGAAGCTTCTATGCCAATCTTCCCGTTTTGATGGATGCTGCGAGTGAGTTTTGGCTGTGGTAATAGTTTTATAACATCTTGATATTTAGAAATGGAGACGAAATCTAACAACAAAAGGTATTACTAACTTAATCAAGCTTTCTTGATATTTAAATAAACTCAAGTCGTTTCTATGAATGTCAATGTAACAAATAATAAATGATTTGTACAATGGGCTCCGCAGTAATATTAAGGTACGTCTGATTACTCAGACAAAAAAAGGAGGGCGCTAAATGCATGTCTTTGCTAGAACATGTACCTTGTGACTGAAGCGCTAGTTCTGTACAACACATACATACAGGTGTACTATAAACTTTTCCACTCCTATTCTGGCGCCAATAAAATAAAAAAGTGCACAATATGGAATGTTGTTTTTGATGTGTTCGAGCTATAACTCTAAGGTGCTACTTATCGTAATATCGTATATGTAATAAATAATACAGTACTTAGGCTAAACATTTCTTACCATGTAGCTATGAGATTAAAAATTGTTTACTTTAATACTTGTTTCTTGCATTAATACTGCTCTTATGTTAGTAACAAATTATCATGCCGTAACTATGTAGGCAATACGAATAGACTGATGATATTTTCTTCATTGCAATAATTTACTATAAATTGGTTTAATGTATTTTATTAGTTTAGAAGATAACAAATATTAGAATCTCGAACTAAATTATCCGATTGTGAGTAATATCAGCTTGTAATAAAATCTTACTAAATATCAAATTGTACTGTAAGATCTCACTATGGATATAATAAATTTACAAATCTTACCTGATTTGTAAATTCATATTTTCCGTGATTATATTCGTCACAATTTAGGTTTTGGCAATCGTTCAAAAAATGTGTTTTATTTATTAGTAAATGTAAGTTGCTTTTAATTTCTCTGAAAGTGTGAAAGTACAAGATAAAGATGAGAGTAAATGTGTCTAGTTTATTACAATAAATTGTTATGAAAGTTTTATGATTCGCGTGCAATAATGATTTATGATGTAACTAAATCCTAGGAAAGTCGGTATAATATTTAAACGAGTTTAAGTGCAATCATGCATGCTAAATATTTTTGAATATTATTTTACGTCCGAGGTTGATGAATTACTAGATACTGTTTTATACTAAGAATATTTATGAATTTATAGCGTCGTTTTACATTCCTTATTTTCATGCTTCCTGTTCGACAAAGGTATTTAACGATTATTCGTCGAATTATTTTGTTACCTGTAAGATGGTGACTCGTATGCCTATACCGGTCTGTAATATTAAGCCGGCCTCACCTCTAATACGTTTTTATTTTAATTGAACAATCAAAAATCAGTTTAATAACGTTCTAAGCTAGTTGTTCACGAATTTGAATTTAGATACCAGAGACATTTTTAGTAATAATCACAAGCATTTAATAATGCAGATGGGAATGCCTTAGGCATGAATTAGTTTCAATTTGTGTATGTACATATTGCACAAGTTATGCATAGTTGGAGTCTGGATTCTGGATAGTTATTTCAAGTGTTGAAAGAATGAATTTGTTTATAATAAAGAAGCTAGGTACTCAAATTAAACGAGTTTATTTTCGTTTAGTATTCAAGGTGCGACCGGCCTTATACTTTGGATTGAATGTAAATGATGAAAAGTGTATTTTTTTACGATATAATTATATGAAGAATATATGCTTGAGTAGGTCAACTCGTATACATACTTACTGTTATTGTAGATGTTATTTTCTGTGATAGGAAGAAGTGCCTTACTTTATTTATTTTATTGCTACCGAGGCTTTGTATGTGTATATTTACTTTTAGGAATTGCTGCTGTTTCTTTGTCATAAAAAAATTACTTCTTTTTACAGTATAATCTAATTGTAGGTATTTTAATTTCTCTTGTTTTATATTTTGCCATGTTATATCTACATTTTGATAAGTACGCGATTTGTAAGTTACAAATTTTAAGTTTGTACATCATACGTATGTCTATTCTTCCCAAGTCTTTGTTTATTTATAAATAAAAGTTTATAAAAAAATAAATGTTTCATATTTTATTTATAAGAACCGCATTACTACCTGCTCATCTCACAATTGTCGAGTTGTTATTGGCCTACTGTTTAAATATTTGGATTTACTTACTGACCTAAATTTAACTCATTATCATCATAGTAAACCTCCGTGGGTTTTTAGATGTTAATATTTCCTTTATGTTCATGTAATTTTGTTAATCTGATAAATAAATTAAAAAAATATATATTATGTCGAACTTCTTAGCTATCGCTTAAAATTTTTGTAATCGCTATCTAGTACTTACTCTCTATCGAATGCAACCCCTAAGCGCCGATAACAAATGGAGTACTGTCAGAAGGCGAACAGCATCATCCATTGACCAAAATGCGATGCCAACCCTCCAGCCAAGCGTGGCAAAAATGGCTAAGTTCTCCTTTTGGAGAGGCCCATGGCCAAAAGTCGATTTGGACTGTCAGAGGATGAGTGTAAGTTGTAGGTAAATACGGTCATTCTTGTTTGTTTAATAAATATAATTGCATAAATTAAATAAAAAAAATGTAAATGTTAAGGACATACTGTAATGGAATTTTCTACCAGTCAACCATTGAGCTAAACAAATATTTTGTGAGTAATGCGAAAACGAAATCACACAAAAGATGTTTTTGGTTCCAAACTCAAAGATAAACTTAGTATCTAATTTAAACCTTTAAGAATGCGTTATTAAAAAAAAACAAATTACAGGTTATTATGTGCGCAAGCGGTAAATATTACTCGAAGGAAATAAAAAATCAAAATAGTATAAATCTTAAAGGTATAAATATTAGTATTTAAACTTGAAACATTATGTATCAGGCGGGACTCGAGCCCGCATCTCCTCGCATGTGCAAATTCCTAACATTTGATGAAACAACGCTGGCTTACAGCGCTACGACACTACGTCATAGGCATTAATTTTACAAGCACATTCGTATCGCTGTAAGCCAGCGTTGTTTTATCAAATGTTAGGAATTTGCACCCTTAATCGCGCCTGGCATGCAAGGAGATGCGGGTTCGATTCCCGCCAGAGACATAATTTTTCAAGTTGAAATACTGATATTATAATTGCAATTAAATTGCTTAAATATCATATAGGGTGAACCACCCAGTAGTCAGCCCTGCTCCAGTACTCAGCCTTTATGAACATTATTTCCTTATAAATAGAGTTTATATATTTTTACATGCTTGAAGTGAATTGTAATTGAATCTTTGTCTTAATATTGACTTATATGCAAAGCTTCAAAGCAGTAGCATGTCAGTTTGGAGAGCTATAGTCGTTTGTTTCGACTTTGATTAACGATATGAGTAGATGTATGTATCGCGGTTGCTATTTTTTTCTTAAGGAAACGCGTTCGAGCGTTAAATAAGTTTTGGTGCGAATTTGTAGTGATTTGGGGTGGATTGTTATACGGTATTACAATTTAATGTTTAATTTGTGATAATAAAATTTTTACTCGCATTTTATTTGTTCAATGTATTATAATTTAGGAGGCCGACTATGGGGTATCGATTTTTTAAGGTAGATCCGGTACTCAGCCATAGGTGGCTGACTACTGGTTTTTTTCGCGATTTCCTTATTTGTAGTTGAAATTATTAGAGCGAGTAGACCCAATTTCGCTCATTACTTTGGACTTAACTTTTTTCAGACGAAAACTGCATTTTACCAGTAGTCAGCCGTGCATGAAAGTAATTGAATTTCAAGGGCCGATTAATAGATCGCAAAATTCAGTACTCAGCCATTAGTTCTGTTGAACAATATAGCACCTTAGACCCTAATAGATTAGGGTTGAATTTATGCACGGTTATTTTAGAACTAAACATGTTTTATTTCAGGATTCTTTTATATCAAAAGGATAAGTCTACCAATACAAAAAACAGCTATTAAGACAAAACTATAGCACAAAATAAATAAACGATGAACATTTGAGAACCCTATCGAGTTTTAGCGTTCAGCAAGAGATACTTCTAGGGTACACTACATTTACCTAAGACTCCCAAAGATCCCCATGAATTTCAGACTTAATACTAAGTGGACTAATCTGATTGAAAAAGAAGAAACTCCCTTGCAAGACTGGTATATAGCGGTTGAATATGTTCTTAACTCAATGTGATGATCGCCTAAATAAGAGCTGAAAAACTGTCTTTTTCTAGCCTTACCCCATTTTAAAGAGGGTTAACTTTCCTCGTCATTTTTTGCCAGAAAGTACTTTTCAGGGTCTTCGGCGATCACTGGCTTGGGTTTTTACACCCAAGTACAGTTTGGGGGGGCCTTCCACGCTTCTTCAAGCCGGAGTTCATAGCCAGGACTTGTCTAGTCATGCGATCCTCAGGTCTTCTCATCATATGGCCATTCCATTCGAGACGTGGTTCACTGAGTTTGTCTTCGATGGAACGGATATTAAAGCTTCCAAGGATGTATTCGTTCCTTACTCTGTTGGCGAGGGAGTCGTCTCCTGCCCATCGCAGCATCTTTATTTTTGTTTGTGTACTTTTGTTGTATGGGTCTTCTTCATATGCCAGCATATCAAATTAAGGCTGGATGTACTGCTGTCTTATAAGGTTCAGTTTTTGCTTTTTATTCTGTTTATTGTACGTTTTCTATTTCTCTGGAATTTAACAGCTTTCCGCTCTCTCCCTCTTTGTAATTCTTTATCCATTGTTTGCCTTAGCCTATTATTAGTATATTTGTTTTATTAAATGTATCACATTATCACATGTATTAAGGAGGCCTGTATATAATACAGGCATTAAGGACATTGTCATATTTTTGAAGATCAAGACAATGGTTTTAATCCCTAAGTAAATAACTATTAAAGCATTTGTTTTGTGGAAAGAGAGACACCGTCGACAAGTGTTTTTACATTGACAGGGAATTGAACCTGAAACTTCAAAGCTGGCGCCACTTTGGAAACCTGTGTGTCTAATTCGGAATTACGGAAGTTGTGTAAATGTTTTTTTCTGACTAATTAAGGTTTTTTTCTGTTTATAAGCAAAAATAAGTAAGTGGCCGACTACAGGGTAACAAATGGCTGGCTTGTGGAGAAATGAGGCTGAGTACTGGCGAAAAGTGCCATAATTTGTTTAATGCTGATTTTTTCTATAATTCTATTAGAAAAACAATATTCTGTATATTCCTTCATAAAATTCGATAAACGAACTTTCAGATAATACTTACTGCTTTTATTCATTGTGTTACATATTAAAAATACAGTTGAATCAAAAAAAAATTCTCACTAAAAGGCTGACTACTGGGTGTTTTACCCTAGGTAAAGTAAAAATATTGTTCCTGAGGATAACCTTCTATTTAAATTTATTGCAATTTTTTATTTATTTATTTAAGTTAATTGATGCACTGTTCCAAGCGCCATGATAACGGAAGAACGTTCTTTATTACAGAAAATCAATTAAATAAATTTGATTATATGTGTCAGTTGTTGTGGTCGTGTTGTTTATTTCTTCCTTTAATCCAGAAATTCCAAGTCTTCCTAAATTCAATTAGTCAGTAATAGATATCATTATCTATCCTAATTTGAAAATTGTTTAAGTACACAACAAAGTATTTAATGCCTCATTAGATGTAAAATGTAAAAGATCCAAAGATCGAAATATCGCTTAGTACCTACCTACATCACATTAAATGGGCATAATGAAAGTTTCGCAATAATAATAAGATCCGGCCTATTTTATAGCAAGTTAATTGTAATAAGACGTAGGGTACGATCAAAGCTGCCTACGCGTCGAGTGTTATTGCCAAGCATACAGCAATAACTGCTACAATATGTGTGCTATTTGTCCCAGATCCATTGTGCAGCGATTATATCTACAGTTTACATTGAATACCTATGTACTTAACGTCTAATATTTGTATTTAAATTATTTTCAATTTAATAAAGTCAATAAAACTAAAAAGCCTGATATTGCAATTTTCCTAAAAGGACAGTACAGTGCGGAAAATCAAA
Source organism: Anania crocealis (assembly GCA_949315895.1). NCBI lineage: Eukaryota > Metazoa > Arthropoda > Insecta > Lepidoptera > Crambidae > Anania > Anania crocealis. The sequence continues at coordinate 10,447,830 of OX438862.1, forward strand.
CAATATTTTTTATTTGGTCTGTTATTTCGTTAAGAAAAGTAAACTGATTTTACATTGACCGTAGTCTGCTTTCATTCATGATAAAAATCAATTTAAATTACCTATAGGTAAAAAATAAAAATCAGGTAAATAGGTCCTTATCATGAATCAATAGAAGAACGAATATCTACATTAGAAAAGACGTAATACTGTGGGATACAATTTATCACCAATAGAAACTAACACTATTTCTGTTTATAAATACTTAATATTATGAATGGTATCTTAATTGTTAAACGATGTTTTTATACAAATCTACTACCTACCTACTCTGCCCGAGACGTCCATTCCCAGGATCTCAAATTATCCTATCCATACCAAATTTTATCTTAATCGATTCAGCGTATTAGGTGTGAAAAGATAACTAACAGACAGATAGTTAGCATTTTAATAGTAGTATGAAATACGGATCAAGTCGTGCAGCACTTTAGTATGACCAGTATAACACAGTTTTTAGCGATTTGGTACCATACAAGTTTAATTTTTTATAGGTATAAAGCTCCTGACTGTATTTCGGACAGTTGAATGCGCGTTTTACTGCAATGTTATTTTTAATTTGGATTGATGAAGTACACAATCGATATATCAAGAATTTCCAGCTATGTTTTTTTCCGTGGTGTTTATTGTACCGTCTAAAAACAACGTCTCTCAAAAAGAGGTTTCAAATCACTGAAAAAATTAACTATTTCCAAAATTCGTTCTTTATTTGTGTACACAATATAAATAATGTTCTGTTCAACCACAGTGGACAACCGCGAAAACAAAACGAATCATTTCGTAGACTGGCAATAAAACTGTGTAGGTGGATCATCATAACCGAAAAACATAAAGGAATGTTTATTTGTGACAGCGTTTTTATTAATTAGGGTTCGTTTAACTATGTTGGAAAACGTACAAACCACATAATTTTATCAAAACAGTTAAATCTTATTGAAATGAGAGTTAGTTGTTTTGGGTTTATATTATGGTTTTCTTTTTATGTTAATAAGATATTTTGCCACTGTAGCAAGTCTCGGTGTTAGAGATACATAACCAAAACAATTTTTGAATTCCGCTGGCTTACAGAATAAAAAACCTTGGATATATTCGCCACAAACAGACTCAACCAGTGTCTTGGTAGCTCAATTGGTTTTCATTGAGCAGTTGCCCGGTAAACGGAAGGTTGTGGGTTCAAGTTCCATCCAAGGAATTGTATTTTCAATCGTAAAATATAACGTTCAAACCCACAATGTACTCGTATATACAGGATGAAATTTTAACCACTTTCCAAAATTTTTATGTGTTCAGTATCGTATTAAGAGCCTATTTATGAAATAAAAAATGTAAATCAAGTTGTCACCCGAAAATATTTTTCGCGATATAGTTTTTAATTTTTACGACCTAGACCTGTTAAGGTATAAAGGGAAAATCAAAAACTTAAGAATAGTATTGTAATTAATGAATGAGATGCACATCGCGTAAAAAAAGTGCTACTAGGATGCCGTATCAAAAATTTTAGATTTTTGGCGGACATTTTCTAAGTGCTATATCTTGAAATGTATGTACTGGGCTATACCAAAAGAAAAAATACGTCATTTGATTTTTGCCTCGTAGATTGCTATATTAAAATTTGGAAAGTGGTTAAAATTGCACCCTGTATTTAAATGGAATCGATGTTTTTAATATTACTGGGGTAATAAACCAAGTAAACAAGCTTTTAAATAAAAAGAGATATAAAATATTTTTTTCAGGATTTAGAGAAAAACATTAAATGAAATCCTAGAGACAAAGCGCTCATTTAGTAATTACAACTTTCCAAATTCCACCGCCAAGTATTCCTCTTTATAATTTGTAACTATGTATTATATTTTTCGCTTAGTTACTATGTCAAACAAATACGTGTGTGTATTCTGAAAGTCGCAAGCATAAAGCTTTGACTACAAAATATTCCAAGGGTACGGCTGTCGCGTTTATTGTATCATTTTTAATAGATTTTGTTGCGGCACTGGCTGTCTGTGACAGGTCGTCCGTGATTTTAATCACTTCACCTTCGTCATCTCGTAGCGCGTGTCATTCGAAGCAATCGAATTAATTATAACGTCAGTGTACAAAGGCCGTGACGGCTGGTGGTGGAAACGCGGCATCAAATGAAACGATGCCGGTAGGGCTGCTTGACAGATGTAGTTGGTTAAATTTAAAATAAAATTCCTAGTATAAAAATTAGGATTGCCTTAGGTGGGACTGAAACCCACAATCTTTTGCTCACGCCTATAGTGAGCAAAGGGCAGAGATAATTTTCTTCAAGGAATCGCTTTTATAAGTTCTAGTTCCAATTGCTTGAAAAACTTTTGAGTAATAGATACAAATTATAATGTTTTGAAACTGTTTTTTAAGCTATACACCACTACTTTTTAAGTATATCTAAAAAAAAATGGGGGTATCAGAACACGTTACTGAACATATCTGTGCAGTTAAAAGTTTAAAAAAAATGTCCTAAAATTGTCTTTGAAATGTTATGATTATTACCTAAGTAATATTATTATAACTATTGTGGGCGGGGCAAGAGTGTGAGCGAGAGAGCATGTATGCACGCTATCGCGGTGATTTTACGCGCGACTAATGAATGAGATTCAAACGCACAGTCTAAAATTTTGTCCAAAGTATGGGACACAAAAAAACCTTAATAACTTAATTACATATGTAAATTTTTAACTTTTAACTGCACATATATTTTATAGTTAGTTAAGTGTAGAGATACGCTCTTTACTTTTTTAGATATAGTTAAAAAGTAGTGGTGTATAAAATCGAAAATGCGTATGTAAATAATATGTTGTAAAACGTAATGCTCTAGTTCATCGAAATAAAAATGTACTCGTAGATGTAGATCAATAAGCGAAAACAATAATAAGTAATAATATCACAAAATCATACATACGAGAACTTACTAAACGTTCTGCCAAGTCATGGTAAAGGTTCTGTAAAGGTAGAGCGAGTAGCTCTCTTTATCCTCTACATTGCTTCAGTCTAATTTAAAACAAAATCAGTAAACTCGGTTATATTTCTGCAACAGGATGCGCTTTTACACGTCTCAATATTCAAATCTATCACTACTTCGGAACAAGTCTGGGCTAGTAGTGCCGAGATAAAGCAGCGCAAGAAACTCTGTTACTATTGGCAGCCTCTTTTTAAATAAATGTTTACAAAAGGTTTATGCAAGTACGAGCTAGGACAATTTAATGCCATACGTTTCTATCATTAAAAATAATAATTCATTAATTACAATATTTTTTTTGAAAATACGAAAACAATTTCCCATGAACCAATTTCCCACTTTTTCTTCTGAATCCTGAAACGGAGAGTCATCAACATTTTTATTTCTGGTATTGAAATTGTGTACGTCACTTTTCTTAAGAAATAAACGTAGGGACTTGTTTTAGGGACGCAAATAAAAATACTTTCCTGTTACGTTTAGGATTCCAGTACGCACCTATCTATTATAGGTCATCTTTTTTTTACTCATCGACCATACTACTTTAGCGGTAGACTACTGTAGCGGTGTCTCGCATTACTTTTAATAAATCGCATAACATAACGTTTTTCAGAAATTGTAATATCCCAATTCTCTTTGATTTATATAGCTAATAAGTTCCGCTCTCATAAAGTATCCTTCTAACTCCATTCCCTTTGTCCAGCCGGCAGCCCTAGTTAGCGGCGCGGCGTCTTTCATGTGCCCCCTTCGCTTTGATCGCGCCGCACCGACAATCCGGCCGACTACTTATCGGTTCAGATTTATTGTGATTCGGAGGCTGTGGGCCGCGGGGAGTCCGGCCCGAAGCCACAACCCCATTCGCACATCGCTCTACCACGCATATGCGACGCACGACTATTGGCGTAATAATCTTACGTTTTATCTGTGTACACAAATGTGTATACAAATCAGTATATTAATATGTTATTTAAATATAAACAAATCAGATCGGCATAGTTTATCTACATTTAATTGTTTAAAGGATAATAATAACGAAGGTGACTAAATAAGACGAACAAGAAAAGATTTTAACATAAAATTATCTAAGTACTTAATCTCTTTTAGAAAGTGGAGCAAATTGTTAAAAGAGTTTGGATCATCTGTATCCAAACTCTTTTAACAATTTGCTCCACAGTAGTATACAGTATTCAATCAGCTTTTGATAATGCTGCTATATAGCGTACGCCCTAAGCAATCATGAATATGCCTAAAATAGTAGAAATAATAATAAATTCGTTCAAATTCGTATACGTCGAGAGTTATTTGTAGAGCACAAATTTCTGCTTGACATATATTTTTGGTCGAAGTTAACGTATATTTTACTATGGCCAACCGAAATAAATAGTAAGTTAATATAAAATCTTATAGGTAGGTTACTACCAGTATACATACGAGTAGGTATAACAGTGTCTTATTTTTGTGAACAACGTTTTATCAGTAGAGTTCATAGGAAATTATTAAAAACGTATATGATTACATTATCAATGTTTTTAATTAGGTACTTGAATAAGAATGCAACCAGAACTGCAGATTTGAATTAATCGGTGCTATATAGTAGTTATTTACAACGAAATGTACCTGATTGCTGTGAAACAAATCGGTTTTAAGGGGACTACTAGACCTAAGTGCTGCCCCCAATTGATATAATTGTATTACTTCTAAACAAAATCCATTCCCAAAAAACTAGAACAGTATCATTTTAGCAAATTACCTCTAGTATTTGTTTAATCACAGTAAACTTTCCATTTAGTTGTTTATGAAGTCGAATTTGTCGCTAACGCCAAAAGCGGCCGCTTTTAGCAATAATGTACAATACGAAAGAATGCCAGAATGTAAAGCAGTTAACAGTGATTAAAGTAGTTAGTAGATATTAGCGTATTTATATAACGTTTAATTAAAAATAAACGGCTGAATGTCAATAACCGGCTATCGAGGTAAGCAATAAATTAAAATTATCGTAAAAATAAAGAAACACAATAAAATAAGAATCACGCGAACGACATGATACATCCAATAAAACCAATTGAACCAAATGTATAATTCTGTTCAAGCTATTGTGTAGAAGTAGCATTATTAGGTAACCGTAAATGTGTAATCCGGTTTGGTCGCGAAAGTGACAATAGAGTGCCCGCTGATGAGTCTAACCGCCGGCAATTACCTTCAAAGTGCCTTTACCTACAATAAAACCAATGGGTACCAATTCATCTGTTTTTCATATTAGATCACATAATACCTAAATACCTTATAGTACTTATCAGGGGCGTAGCTACCGCCGTCTCATTTATACTGTATCTGCCGTATCAATCATACGGGGCCAAAACTTCCCAACTTCGATGGGACATGAGCGCCTCACTACACCTGTCACTATTGTCCATAGAGGCAGAAACTTTAGAAGTATTAAAGTCATGTAGCTATAAATGATTTAATAAATAAGTTTACAGAAAAAAAGGCTATACAACGTGTTCCTTTTGATATCCCATAACTCTAGGGTATTAAACAGACCATGGTAAAGAATCAAATTGCATATGAATAACTTAATAATAGCTATCGCAATAAAGTGGGTTACTGAGTGTTGGGTAAGTAATATATTTTTAAAACAAATTTTAAAGCGATTAAATAGCTAAGTACCTAATTAAAATTTAATACAATACCGTTCCCTGATTCACGGAATCTTAATTTTTTTTTTAGCTATACAATTAATAACTAGTATGTATATTATGCTTATCAGTATTATTAGTCCAATGGTCAAACTGCTGTCAGAGATCTTAGTCCGTGAAATTTTTTGTACAAATTTTTAGGGTTCGTACCCAAAGGGTAAAAACGGGACCCTATTACAAAGACTTCGCTGTCTGTCCGTCTGTCCGTCGCTCTGTCACCAGGCTGTATCTCAAGAGCCGCGATAGCTAGACTGTTAAAATTTTCACAAATTACGTATTTCTGTTGCCGCAATAACAACAAATACTAAAAACAAAATAAAATAAATATTTTAAGGGAGCTCCCATACAACAAACCCGTTTTTTTGACCTTTTTGGTACGGAACCCTTCGTGCGCGACTATGACTCGCACTTAGCCGGTTATTTAATAAATTGATGATTTGCAACTTTATTTATTTTATGTGGCCTTCCGGATGGATGAACTTTGAACTCATCATCATCAGCCTATCGCAGTCCACTGCTGGATATAGGCCTCTCCAGTTGCACGCAACTTAGGTCGATCCTCGGCTTCTCGCATCCAACTCAACCTGGAAGAACCTTATGCCTGGTCATGTCATAATTATAAAAAATACGAGTCAAATTAAGAAACATGTATTTTTTTCGTTGGTTAAAAAGTACGTAGTACGTACGTACGTACGCAACCAGAGTTATATTAAATTATGGAAACTGATTTTTCTGATTAGACAGAGTTGGACAGATACTTTGCCTAAAATATTGTAAGTCCTTTTTAAACTTCTTGTATGTTTTGCTACGATAGCACGACAGGCTGTAATTTGAAATCAATCAAAGCTTTGAAGGGACGCGACGCGACGGTTTCATGGTGAAAATTTGTGGCTGGAAGTCAAACTTTATGCTAAGCAAATGCTCTTACTCTTCTTTTTGGTTAAACTCAGTAGGATAAAATCTATCTGTTCTCTACGTTGGTTATCTCCGTACAGAACAGTATTTTTTTATACTCTTCCATAATTTGTTATTTCTCTGTATTCTCCATTCTTATTCTTCTCTAATGATTCGTATTTTTGTCATTTTGTATGTATCAATTTAGATGAATGTTCCATCCGAAATACAAATATAAAAGAGATCCAACAATTTAAAATTGATCGTGTCCTAAATTGATCCGACCGGGAATCGAACCCTTGCTTAACGTGTTAGGCCCACACACACGGCATCACTACAACGACCGGGTCGTTGGAAGTATTAAATTGTTCATCCCAGACCTCTTTTCCATGTTCTGTGATCCCAGCAGCATTCAATCATCAAGTAATTAAAAGCAGTTGCTTGTTTTAAATTTCGTACTTACGATTTTTCAAATCATATTCTATCCTGTAACCACCTTTAACCGACAATTTGTTTTGATGGTATCTTCTCATGGAGTTAAACGATTTTGGCGATTTTTTAGAGTTCCGTACCCCAAGGGTTCAAAAGTGTCACTAAGACTTCGATCTCCGTTCGTCTGTTCGTCCGTCTGTCCGTCCGTCTGGTCTGTTACCAGGCTGTATCTCAAGAATCGCGATAGCTAGATAATTTATTTTTTTACAAATTATGTATTTCTGTTGCTGCTTCAACAACAAATACTAAAAATAAAATAAAGTAAATAATAGGGGTTAAAGTATGAAATTGCCGATTATTTTCCCACTATTTATTTTGTTTATAGCTTTTAAGTATAGTCATATTATTGCGTAATTCTTTTTGTATTGAATCAAAAACTAAATAAAGTAACTTTTGACTAAAAAAAAATGCAATACTAGTGCCTATTACTTCAAAGGAAGTCGTTGAAAAGACCCCTTACAATGTGTCAGCTGTCCTTCTTGTTTCAATTAAGTATATTTGTATTATATACTTTGATTTTCAGAAAATTTAAATACTATAATGCGTAGCTTTATAACCATCTAACTTTCACCTTTAATCGCATCGAAAAGCGATTTTAAAAAAACTAAAAAGTTGTTAGTATGGAAAAATGACTTTTCTCGATTTCATCCATACAAAACGGAATTTCATACTTTAACCCCTAATATTTAAGGGGGATTCCCATATAACAAACGCAATTTTTTTGCCCTTTTTGCTCGATATCAAAAATGGCAACAGTGAGGCCGAGATATATACACAAAAAACTTAATTGTATATTCATTTTAATAAAAAATAATAAAATTAAAAGGTCACCATATGAAATTTGTGTACTTACTGTTTACCTAGTCAATGGTACGGAACCCTTCGTGCGAGTCCGACTCGCTCTTGGCCGGTTTTTATCAAACTTCAGTTTCTTTTCCGTATTACATTTGAATGAACAATTCATCCCTTTGAGTACAAACAAAATTACCGAAGGACCAAAAATACATATCTCTATTTTTTAATATTTTATAAAAAAAATAGTGGAAAAACCTTTGAAACTCCATAAAAATACATTTTAAGAAAAATGCTGTGTTCAGACTTTGAATCGTCAGTTAATTACAATAATATAAAAAGTATTTATTGACCTCTTGACTGAATAAAGCCATGACAGATAAACTGATGTTGCTGAGTGTACGGCTTTGTCGTCGCTGAGAATGAATACATTTTTTGCCTCCATCAGTGCGGACTCCGGTAGCAACTGGGAGCTTCTGTAAAAAAGCTCACCATTATATCTTGCCCCGAACGTGAGGTGACTAGCGATTTATTAGTTGCTATCATTGCTCCGCCACTGCAAAGTATTTATTACTTTAATAATTATATCATTACGACTATTTACGAAAAAGAGTGAGATACGACCTTTGACGTGAAAAGAGCAGATGCTTTACACTACAAGCTCCGGCTATAACACAATACAAATTTTATACGATTCCCTTTATTCCCCGATAATTTAATATAATCAGCGAATTAACGATCGCCTCCAACGAACGAAATAATGAGATGTTCATTGTTATGGAAAATGAGTTTTATAATAGTCTTTTATATTAAGAGCGCTTTTTAAAAGACCGTTTTACTAAGTAATGGGATTGAATAATAAGCAATAAAGATTTTGAATGGTTCAAACGGTTTATTCTTTCCGGCCTGTTTGTGAGCGGTGCATGGTACACTTTTAGACTGCTTGATTTACTATCCGGATCGCGAGATCCTGTATCGGGAGTCGATAAAGTAAGTTTAATGAGTTCGGCTCGTATATCAGAGTCGGCATCATAAAGGTGGGTACCAACTGTCAAAGGGCTTATTGTGGCGGTGCGCCTTTATGATAGCATTTTTACAGTCAGGTACAAGCTTTGAGCGCCTGCCGCTCCGACCGCCAATTATATTCTACTTAACTGGGTGACCATGCAGCCTTGCTGTGGGAGTACGCGTGTACCCTCACTTAATTACTAACACAACTTTGTTAATGTGGGTAATTCCTCTCTTTCATGTAATAGTTCATCCCTATTTTAATATTTGTTTATTCGGTTAAATTGCATTTGAGAGCGCAAGTTTGAAGTTTTGACAAAAAAGTACTCCATTTTTTGTGGAATGTTTGTTGTAGGTTTTTTTTTATTGAAAACTTAAATTTAGTTTATTTTCACCTTTCGTTTTCAATAAGCATCATCATCATCATCATCATCAGCCTATCACAGTCCAATGCTGGACATAGGCCTCTCCAATTGCACCTTGCGCAAATCATCACTCCACCTGGCCTGAGGGCGTCCTACACTACGTTTGCCGAGACGCGGTCTCCACTCAAGAACTCGTTTACCCCAGCGGTTGTCGGTTCTGCGGCTAATATAGCCAGCCCACTGCTCAGCCAGCACTCAATAAGCAGATTGTATTTATTCTGTGAAACAAGTGCATCTAAGATCAATGACAAAAAGAATATTCCAAAAAATATTTGAATTCCTTTCCTATGTTAAAATAATATGTTTTAAAAAACTAAAATAATGTGTGGATATCTGTTTTTATAAGAATATAAATGTTTTAGTCTACCCTAAAGCGAAACGAGTCCAGAATGATGGTCACACTACATTCAGCCCTTAATACCAGGTTAACGAAAGTACTCGGAAATGATCGACAATTACATGCTTTGAATCAAATAAAGACTCAAAAACTTGTTTTTGAAATTCCTTGAATTTCATAATTTATTTAGCAAACTCTTTTGTTTTGTAGGTAATTATTGGTAACTATTAATAATTACTGAGTGGGGTTTATAACATATGCTTGTTCATAACTTTTACGAGATAGTTCGAAAACAAAATATTTGAAAGTTACTACTTTTATAACTTAAATTGTAGTAGTTTGTTATGTATCATTCCGCAGTCCATTAGAATCAGGGTACAAATTTTAAATGTAAACAAGTTCTCATACCTGCTCTTAGCGATCCTCGCCAAACAAAGTTATAAAATTAAACAGTACGAAATTAAGTTAAACGTGAAAAAAAATGAGCTTCGGAATCCAAGAGGTCGGAGTCCCGGGGCGGTTTCGTTGACAGGTGGAGGGTGGGTGGTGCGAGGGAGGGGCAGCCGGCGCGGCGCCCGCGCCGCTCGCGTGCTCCTCTCGCCTGAGTCACGCGCGCCTCGTAATGCTTGCATAATAATAATGACGGATGCCGATCGCGCGGCGGCCCCTTTGATCTGCGGCGCTTTTGATCTCGCCGCCGGAGCCGGTCCCGCCGCCCCTGCCGCACAAACGAGCCGCCCGCTCACCTTTATTCGGTTCGACGCCGCGCGGAGAGTCGTCCGGCCCTTAGCCCTCGCTCTAAATAGAGGCTTTATTTTGTAAACAGCGGGAGCGCTACCGTGCGCTCGCGCAGCCGGGGGGGCAGTGGTGCGCGCGCGCCAGCCAGTATGGGGTGTGCTCTAGCTCGCTGCCTGCGCTCCCGCCTGACCCACGACCTCTCTACCCACCCTTGGGAGTGATGAGGGCGGTTCTCCGCGACTGGATCGTTTGGACACTCTGTGTACGCATTGTTTTTGTGTATTTATCTGTGGTGTTTGTGTAAGAGAGTGCGTAAAATTGTGACTTTCAAAACCGTTTATTAGTACGCATCTACAGTAGCTTAATATAGTCATTTCTAAAGTGCGGTGTACAAGTTTTCTACATAAAGGAAAAGAGTATTAGAAAGCTTTTACTACGTGTTTGAGATTAAATAGCCTATAACAGAACGACAGTAACATTTACTTAAAAGTATCCGCAATTAAATATTTATTAATGTCATACAAATGTTTCGTAATCACATAAACTTAGCTAATATTTTCATCTAGGTTTACCGCGTTGATATCAGGTTTCTGGCATTGATAACCAATCATATGCATCTGGCTATTAGCATTATACAAATCATTGGTTTCCTGTAAATAAATTTAAACTGGCTAAGAGGCTGTTTAGCTATTAAATTAGCTACTTGGAAAATATCATTTCATAACGTAGCTGTTTCTCAAAGGCATCGGATTTACTTAATATTGATTTGAAACTATAATATACCTTTTCTGAAAATTAAAACGTCTGCTACTTTTATTAATACAATACCTATTTAGATATTATTTTTAGAGCTTTAGGAAAATTAACTTAAACTACTAAAAAATAAGCTACTCGTAAAATTCTTACTTAAAGTCCAAGGTTATGCATTAAGTAGAAACTGTGTGATTTGGCTATACGATCCACAATTACGCAGCACTTTTATATATTATTTACTATCATAATTAAATATAGTTTCTAATTATACTAATAACACTGATTGCTTATATTATAAATGTGAATAATGTTTGTTATTCAATCACCTACAATGACTGAACGAATCAGGATGAAACTTAGTACAAAGATATCTGGAAATCACATGAACTATTTTTTATACCGGAAAAAAATACGATTAATATTGTTTTTAAAAGTTTTGTAAGGATTCCATTTACGAAATGTGTGCTCTCTCTACACTGTACATTATATTTTATATCTAAATTAATGTCAACAAGTGTGTCAACAAATATCGCTTACACTTCAGTTTATAAATCTTATCACCCAATGATGACCGTTATACGGCTAGTCATTGATCATCATCAACAGCAATCCTAGGCATTAGCAACCCCGTTCTATTCAATCAATCAATCAGGTCGGATCAATATCTGAGCCGGACAGGAGCTCTATATTTTTACCCGTCCGTCCTTCAAAGAGCTTAGCCCGTATCTTCCGCTCAAATGCCTTTTAGGAAGTATTTTTTGTTTAACATAAGTCTTATAGGATTAGGCGAGCTTTATTTTTCAAGAATATCTTTGAATTACCAAAATTTTACAGAGTATTTTTATTGTAACAAACCAAAGCGTGTGCTTCAAACAAAATAACAAGGCAACTAGTTTGTGATTATAGCCGCTTTCTCTTTTTAAATTAATGTCTTTATGAGTGGTAGAAAATTTTAGCTATAACACAAAATAATAATTATCAAATCTTATTTTCGGAAGAAATTAACAAAGAAAAATATTAATATTATGTCGTTTGTCTGGTCTATCGACAAAAACTACGAAATCAGTGATTGCGGGTGCCAACCTGAAGAGTTAAGTGTAAAAAGTAAAAAAGTAAAGTACAGCCCACTGCAGGGAGAAGGCCTCCACTATTGAATTCAAGTTACCACAGCAATGGCACTGGCATAATCACCACGCTTGCCAAATGCGGGTTGGTGATCAAACCCGAGCAATGTTCAAAATTCGAAACTTTGCCCGACCCTGGGATCGAACCCGGGACCCCGAGATCATGGCCCGGTATACATAACAACAAAACCAACGGGGCGTTAAGTGTAATGATTACTTACGAACTTTAATTCTTGAATCTTGTATATTTATAATATAAATGTTTTTTCATCTCTTTGTTCATTTTTTACTCACTGCCATATATAAACGTTGCTTAGCTTAAATCACTCTATCAAATATTGAGAAAAAAATTATTATAAGCGTAGTAAGTCGTAGTAAGACCCAAAAGACCCGCGATTTCAAACTTACGAAAATAGTTTGTTATCGCCTCTGGATCGTGGTCAGCATAGGAATGAAAGATGGGGCAAAGAGCTAATTGTAGAGAGGATGTTTATTATTAGGATTATTTTTATTAGGACACCTTACGCTCAAAAAGCAACTCCCTTTCTACCTACACTCAAAAATATATCTGATATACATTAAACACGATTATTTAAAAACATTAGTGTGTAGCATATAGTACCCTTTAAAGCATAATCCTAATAAAGTAACCGTCTTGTTACAGGCTGTATTCTCAACCGTGTGTGCGTCTCCGCCCGACAGCCTCAAGTTGGTGTGGTTGGCCAACTCTTCACTCACGTGCAACGATGGCTCTCCTGCTGGGTACGTATACGCATCAATTGCAATTTCCTCTCATCATAACTAGCCTAAATCAGTCCACAGTTAGACACGGGCAGTGGCCGATCGTGTGTTTGTGAGGCCCTGGGCTGATTAAAAAAGTGCGGGTTCGTCTTCCGCCTAAGGCAGTAGTGGATTTTTATATCGTATTTAAAATTTTTCTTCCTTGCAATACTGTCCCAAGGTCACCAGTTTTAAGGTCTCGCCTGCTCCGAGGGCCCGAGTACGATTCCCGGACGGGTTAATGCAGAAAGAAGAGTTTTTTAAACATTTCCTGGACTTTGGGTGTTTGTGATACCTCCGTTGGTTCTGATTTTCTCAATACGAGTGCTTTAAATAGTTACTTTCTTGGTGATCACAACAATGTATGTGATGTTGTCAACTTTTGAATGGGGACTGGGGGCCTTCTGTACCCACGGGGCCCTGGGCTGTAGCCCAAAAAGCCCTTAGTTAGATCCGGCCATTCAAAAAGAGGATTCATCCATAATCACCATTCTTGGCAGGCGAGTTGGCGATCGTTGTTTAGCCTAGGTAAAAAAAAGACGCTGCTACTCGACTTCTTCTGGCAGAACTTCTTAGTCGCCTCTTATGACGACATCCATAGGAAGAGAAGGGGTAATGTACCGACATCACACGACGCATTAAGTACTAAATTTAAAATCTCATAAAATTTTCATGTTTTGCCTCTTACTCATCATTAAGTGATTTTTGTAAACCTTTAAACGTGCGTAACGTGACGACCCAGTTGGTATACTGTTCTGGTGGGCCTATTACGCCGGTTTGAATCCCGGGCGTCACATTTAGAAAACGATCTTTACTAAATTAGCTCGGGTATGATAATGGTTATTATAGTAGTGCACGTTAAGCCGTTATTCCTGGTCTCTATTACAAGATAGAAGTTGAAAAAACAATTCACGTATGAGCCTCTAGCTGCTTGGAAAACTCTGACAACAGACGTCATACGAAAAGAAGAAAAACGTCCTAATGAAACCTAACCGAAGAGGTAGTTTAGGCCTTACTTACTTGTACTTAGACCCAGTACGATTTGGTGCAGGGGTATTTTATGAGAAGTGACTAACCTTAGCCTACTGTCGGATCAAGTTTTCTTAAGTCTTCTGAGTAGATTTAACGGCCAAAATTTGTCTAGACTGGCAACAACTTTTAGTGTTTCAAAGCACTGAGATACTTCTGATTTATAGAAATGTAGGCAAAGGTCAGGGTTTCTCAAATATTTGGCTAAACGGCAAATTGAGTCTGTTTCAGGATTTATTTTGGTTAATTTTAACCTTGATTCTGACTTGGTACTAAGCTGATTTTTATATTTCTTTATTATCATTTTTATATTTCATTCTTTATCAACATGCCCAACCATGTGTGTAGCATGTACCTGTCAGTCACCAAACCAAGCACGTAAATCTTGTCACGAACACCCCTACTATTTAAATATACTTTGAGAAACCCTGGGCTAGGCGGTCGGTCATCCTTCTTCTCGCAATCGTAGCGGCGATGGTTAATCTGGCAATCACAACATTATCTGATCCGCATCACTTACAAAATAGCGCTGAAGTTACTTTACAACTTATCAATATCTATTTCATAAGAGTTAGGTCACACATGTTTATCACGTATTAGTAATATTTGTTTCCTCTAGGAATTGTGTTAATTTATCTACAGCTAGAAAATAAAACTATGTTACCAATTTCAAAAGGAAATTGTGGATTTTGAAGTAGAGTCGCATACGCTTATTCATTGGTGAACAAAGAGCAGCTGTTTACCTGCAATGCCTACATATTGCATTGTTATGTCTTAATTTACGTTTGACTAAAGTTACGCATATTGGTAAGTATTTTGTGCAATTACATAGTGCAGCGGCCAGTCTTTTTTTTACATTGTAGGAAACCAGTTAACCTTTTTACAGGTTATAGCTTACATGTAAAGTCTTTCTCGAAGTATGTACTTCAAAGTGTTATTATTTTAACAACTGGCGACCCGAACCGGCTTCGCAAGGGTGGCATTTATTTTATCTACAAATATTAATGTTATACAAATATTATTTGTAAATCAATATGTCTACAACATGTAACATTCGTACTTTTTTACTTACTACCTTTTATTGGTATTATCAAAGGAGTGTTTTATTGTAAAGGATAATTATGCCGCTATGATTTTCTTCTAGGCTAATGATTGGAGTTAGAGTTGCATTACCTACTTCAGCTTCTTACTAAAGACCCAAAAATAAAGACCCAAACTGCAGCGACACATATTATTATAATCTGTTTAGCCGGTGTTTAATTAGTTGTACGATAAATGGCGCCGGAGATATTCCTCCTATTTATCCTATGTATCTATTTTGAACAACACCACTTAAAAGCAAGTTTTTTTTTATTAGTCTTAAGTAGTAGTATTAAAACTAATCATATTTATTAGTACTAGTTGTTAGTAGTAGGGATTTTTTGTAGGAGGATATAAAATCCTACCAAAATCATTAAACAGAAAGAATCTACTGATGTGTTTGAAGTCGGTGACAGTCAGTTTCGTCAGTGTCGATGCCACGCTTGAATCGCAAGTTTTAGCACTAAGTTGTTGAGCTCTTGACAACTCTAGTGGATATTACACTTATTGATGTTTATATGGGAAGTTATTTTATTTACTTAGTATATCTTAATGGCTTACTAATTTGGATGAAATGCAAACGGTAACATATTTCGAAGACACAACGATATCCCGGTACAATGGTTTCAACACAATTTCTAACTGATTATTCATGATCTTACAGCTACTACGTGCGACGAGGTAGCGACAGCAAGCACTGGGTGGTGTACCTGGAGGGCGGCGGGTACTGCTGGGACGCGGCGTCGTGCGCGGCGCGCTGGCGGCGGCGGCCCGCGCTCATGTCGTCCGCGCGCTGGCCTCGCGCCCGCCGCGCGCCTGCGCTGCTCTCCGCCGACCCCGCCGCCAACCCACTCTGGCACGCTTCCAACCACGTCCTCCTACCCTACTGCTCTAGTGACATGTGGACTGGCACCCGCACCCACCGAAGCAACACCACCTTCGCCTTCGCCGGACGACTCATCGTCCGCACTGTCCTTGACGAACTCCTCCGCCTCGGACTCTCCGGCCGCCTTCTCCTCGTCGGGTCCAGTGCCGGCGGCGCCGGGGTCATGCTCCACGCTGACGCCGCACGACGCACGCTCCGCTCACACGGCGTCCGTGTTGCGGTTCTCTCCGACTCCGGGTGGTTTCTGGACCGCCCCGCGCGATCGCGACATGTCCCCGCCGAAACCGTCGCGAAACTCGGCCACTCGCTGTGGCGCGGTTCCCCTCCTACGTCTTGCGTCCGGAAGCACTCCCTGAAGCCGTGGCTGTGCTACTTCGGCTACAGGCTGTATCCACATATCCGTACACCGTTGTTCGTGTTCCAATACCTGTTTGACTCGGCACAACTAGCCGCCGAGGGAGTTCGCTCGCCGCGGACGAGAGTACAGTGGGATGCAGTTCACCAGACTGGCGCGGCGATACGTGCGAGTCTAAAGGGTGTTCGAGCCACGTTCGCTCCGGCGTGTCTTGCACACGGAGCACTTGCGAGACCCGAGTGGCTCGCAATTAACGTTTCAGGCGTGTCCCTACCGCACGCCATAAGATGCTGGGAGAAGCGATTAGGGACTGGAGGAAGAAGCACGAGAGGAGGATGTGCGCCTCGACGGTTGATCGAGCGGTGCTCGTGGCCTCAGTGCAACGGGTCGTGCCCGCGGCTCCGCGACCCCCGGACGGGAGAGGAGGTGGCGCTGGCTGCACTGCTGCAGAGTTTCGGGCTGGACGTGAGCGGAGCGGCGGCGGCGATGGGGCTGGACGCGCGAGCCCTGTCGCGGATGAGTCGCGCGGAGCTGTTACCGCTCCTCGCTCCACACACGTGATATTGAGTTGAACTTTTTTTGTGCCTTCGGGCACGGTGAATCTACCTCGTTTTTGTTGCGCAAGTACAATTTATTGTAATAATTAGATATTATTTATTGTTTACCAATACTGCTGTATCTTATTTATAATAAGTAAAAAAAGTTTCCAACAACTATTTTTTCATTGGTCTTAAATCTAAATAAATAAAATTCAAAATCCATATTTGGCACAACAAGTAGGTATATTTTATATAAAAAACGCTCGTTCCTTATAGGTACGATGGACTAGTTCACGTGTAACTATAAATAAAATACCTAACAATATCTCACTATTGTCCGCTGCGTTATTGGAATGTGGCAGTGTCGCAAGACGGCGGATATCTCTTATCAGGAAGTACTAGGGAAATTGGTCGGGTAAGTGTTGGTGACGCGATTCGGAACGGTTGCGGCGGCACGGGAGCCAGGGCGAGCGTCGTGCTGCGACGGCGACGCGACGTGACAACGCCTTGACATGCAGGCCGCCTGAACGCGAGCGCATGCTGTGACGTCATAAGCGGCCAGCGCGCTCGACGCTCAGCGCTATAGATACGTCGATGACGTCGTTGCCGAGGAAGAAGTCGCTAGCGATGATGTTGGCGTGCTGTCGCCAGCGCGACACGAGGCGCGCCGTGACGTTCCGGTTGACGGCGTCCGCGTTGTCACGAAGGGAGCCTCGCAGGAAGAGAATGTCAAGTACGGTCGGCGTCGTCTGCGCCATGGCCGAGTGCATTGGGGAGCGCGCATTCGGTTGCGGCGAGAAGGCGATCGCCTGGTCTAAGTACTGGAAAAGCTCCACGGGGCTATTGGTGTTGGCCCACAAATGAGGTAGAATAGGCCACAACCAGTTGTTTTCTGAAAAGATAATTACTTATTTAATACAAAACTAAATAGCTTCTGATGGTTTCTTTTTTTCTATTATCAAATATATTATCTCTCGCTCTTATACTCTACATATCAAATCTCGAGTCATTACCATCCAAAAAAAGCAAGCAAGACCGAGCGTCTAGGCCCACTGCTCACTTAATAAGATGCTAAACTCTCCTAGCTTCTGCTAAAGATACCTAGTTTCTGAATGTAGCACAGTTTCACTTACCCCCAACGATAGCGTTGTCCACATAACTGAAGACTAATCGCTTGTCAGCGTCTATCAACGATTGTAGAGTGGGTCCTCTGGAACCAGGGCCCGTTCCGAAGTCCCGAGCGTCCGCCATATGAGGCCCCAATTCTCGGCGCACCAGTTCTAATAGACCAACGTGGACAGCCCTATTCGGAGTACCATCTTGCTGGTAAAAGCCGACTGGGAAATGGTGAGCATCGAAAAATATGACCTGAAAATGAATTGTGTAAATTTTTATCGACATAATGAGGCTTTAAGTGAATGGTACTGGCAATCATAGAATTTAAGGCCAATCTCAATAAACACATAGGACCTCAATATATGCCCTAGATAATACTTTTAGCTTCTTAAAATCTAACTACTACTACTACTACTAACAGCCTATAATCATCCCACTGCAGGGAAAAGGCCTCCATCATTGAATTCAAGTTACCTTAGCAATGATGGGTACTGGCTTAATCACCACGCTTGCCAAATGCGGGTTGGTGATCACAAACCCGAGCAACGTTCGAAAATTCGAAACTTTTTTTTAATGCCCGACCCAGGAATCGAACCTGGGACCCCGAGATCATGACCCGGTATTTAAACCACTAGACCAACGGGGCGTTAAAATCAGTCTATGCCAATTCACAGGAAAAAAGTTGGTTACGTTTGCTGTAACCAATAACCGGTAGACACTAGACGTATTATTTAGTGTAGATAGACAGAATGAAAACGCACAGACAAACTGGTATTTAGAAAAATGTAAAGGACTAGCTTTCTGCCTGCGACACTGCCCTCGTAATCTACACAGATAGATTTAACCGTAACTTCCTTTGTTACGGTTAAATCTATCTTTGTACATATTTGATCACAATAAGTTAAGTAGTTTAGGGTGAAAGCGAAAGACAGTATATACCTAGGTAACACTGAAAATGTTTAGAAAATGAAAAACGGCTTAATGTAGAAAGTTGCCAATACTTTTATTGTTTTTCGAATTAATCACCGTTCCCCTCTACACATCGTCGCATTCGATGGAACCACTGCGAAAAGCAGTGGGCCTATTCTTCCTTAGGGGTCTCTTCTATGGTATTTTCGTACGCTTTCACCGCATCTTCAGGGTTCGTAAAGCAAATACCTCGAATTTTATCTTTAGTTCTTGGGAATAAATGAAAGTCGCAGGGCGCCAGGTCAGGACTGTATGGCGGGTGACTCATTATCTCGACACCTGCCATAGTCAAATATTTAACAGTCCGTTTTGCGGAGTGCGCTGAAGCATTGTCGTGGTGAAGGAGGATCCTGCTTCGAAAGCGCTGCTGTCGACTTTTTCCAAGACAACAGGCAAACAGCGATTGACATACCAGTCAGCAGTAACTGTCCTTCCATCTTCTAGTACAACTGTCGCGAAATGACCTTTCCGACCAAGGAATGAGGCAATCATCTTTTTTCCTTGACTTCTTCCTTTTTTTACCTTAGTTGGCCGATCCTCGAAAGGAAACACCCACTGAGCTGATTCTCTTTTGGTTTCGGGTACGTAGCAATATATCCAGCTTTCATCACCTGTGACGATGTCAAATACAGCATTTGAGTCACCGCCGTTGAATTTAACATTTGGCGACACCAGTCCATGCGAAGGTGTTTCTGGTAATCCATCTTAAAGTATGGGGAATCCATCTGGTATTAAGCTTCCTGACGCCTAAATGTTCGTGTAATATTTTTTGAACTTGACTCATACCAATGCCTAGGCTTGCCCGTATCTGCCGATAAGTCACTCTCTTATCTTCCTCTATCATGCGTCGCACAGCACTGATGTTATCTTTAGTAGTCGCTGTTAAAGGACGTCCCTCACGCGGATCATCATTGAGATTGCTACGTCCACGCTTAAACTCGTTAAACTATTAGTAAATAGTGGCACGAGATGGGGCTTCATTAAGAAATGCTAACCGCAGCCTATCATAGCTTTGTTGTTGAGTAAGCCCCCAACGAAAGTCATAATAAATCTTTGACCGAAAATTTCCTCGCGTTAGGTTCATTTTCACGTGTAACAAGATTTTTAGATTAGCCGCCAATTCACAAAAACAAATGACAAATGAATGCAATAATAGTATACTACATTAGGTTACCAAAGAGTTCTAAAATTAAAATTCAAAAAAAGTTTTCATTTGCAATGTTTCTAACTGGCCAGTTCTAAACATTTTCAGTGTTACCCACGTACTTTTGTATTGCTAATATCAGTAAGGATTACCTCTTTAGTATTATCTAGGAAAGTCCTTATCTCTCGCAATAGAGGTAGTAATGGACGGACTCGGATTAAGTTGTGGTTCAACCAATATCTGAAAAGAAAGAGATTAAATTATCTATTATGCTGATACCAATGAGAATGAGGATAGTTTGTAATTAATTGTAAAAATCCTGATAAATCGGTATACATACAATACAACGATCACATTTTCTCGAGATAATATAGTATGGAAGACTACGACTTTGAGTGGCGTGTCAAGTCCTTCTGGAAACTGTTTTCTTCTGGATCAACCAATATTAGATTAGTTGAGTAACTTTGAGGGTCGAAGAAATTAGTAAGACGTTTTGACAGTGAAAAAATTAATTGATATTCAGCATATTGTGTAGATATTTGGATCACTTCTCAATCCAATCTGCATCTCCATGAATTTCTGCATTCAACGTCTTTTTGGGTCAGGGAGATACTTATTGACTAGATACCAACTCCTTTTATGAGGTTTGGGCGAAATAGTGGCGGGATAGGATAGTAAAATTTGAAGGTAGCTCGGTTTGGCGCGTGTACGACATATTGGATTTATAGTATGATCATCAGAACCTCATTTGACTGAGCATCTGTTTAAGAATGACGAGAACGACATAGTAGAGTGAGCGAGAAGAGCGGGCAAAATGGGAAACGCTAAGTTTTATTCTTCGACGGGTTATCTAGTGTAGGTAAACTTACGATATCAAAGAAATGTAAATGCCTAATGGTATGATAAGAAATGTTTGACGGAAGTTTTTGGGCAGTAAGCCCCTGAAAAACGGCCTGCGTGGACTACTGTTGCACCACGAAAACAGGCCGGATTAAACTGCGTAAACCTCTAAGCAAATCACAGTGGGAAAACTTGTAGGTCATCCTCCTTACAGTGCTGATTTAGTACCATGTGATTATTTTATTACTACAACTGAGAAAGCACGCAAGGGGAAATCAGTTTTTATCACGAAAAGTTGCACTAGCTGCATTTAAGAAGGCGGTGACTAATAATGCGGATAAGAAAATTATTCTGACTTATTAAACTTTGTACAGATGTCAATGGAGAGTTGTTTGAAGAGTTTTGTTGAAAGAAAGAAACATGAAGTATACTTTAGTTATATATAGCATTGCAAATTTTTTGAGCTCAGTAAGTGCACCAGTTAATTAGCAATCAAGGCTCTTAAAATCTAGGAAGCGAGTCTACTATTTTACATTTTATTATGTACTGTTTTCTTGAGTTAACGCGAACACTAGACACGAAAAAAATATATACATGCAGTCTGCGGAATAAACTAAAAATCCGGAAATAATAGGGGTTAAAGTATGAAATTGCCGTTTTGTATGGACAAAATCGAGAAAAGTAATTCAAATTCAAATTCAAATATTTTATTGCGTTCTATAATGTTACAAGGATGTTATAAAATATGATAAAAACAGTTCATTATAGACCCTGTTCGGGCACAACAATACAATTAGTAGTAGACAGAGAGGATGACGCCATAATTACATGATATTTCAGTACAAAATAACAAATAATAAGTGTATACATACTTTCTAAAATTGACTTTATATTCAATTTATAGATATCGATTAAATTTATATTAAAATAACAGCTAATCTCATATTTTTATTAGATTGTATTACTTATTAAACATTTTTATAAATTTGAATTTGACATAAATGAAATAAATTGTTATATTTGTGGCCATTGTATTAATTAATTTGATTATTATTTTTTTAATTTTATTAGATTTTTGTCATTTAGGTATTCATTTATTGTATAGTAGCAGTTATTTAAAAGAATAGATTTTATTGATTTTGAATATTTAATTTTATTTGATTCTTCTTTTATAAATTCCGGTAGTTTATTGTAAATTTTTATAGACATGAATAGTGGGCTTGATGAATGAAGCTTTAGATGGGCAGGCGGTAACATTAATTTGTTCTTACGAACACTTCTCAATGAATGGTTCGAGGGTAAATCCGATCGCTTTGTATAAAATTCGGGGTGTTTTCGGACGAATTTACATATTTCCAAGATGTACATACATGGAAGGGGAAGTATGTTAAATTTTCTAAAATATGGTTTGCAACTTTCTGTCTGTTTTGTGTAGGCGAGAATTCTAATTAGCTTTTTTTGCAAAATAAAAAGGCTGGCTGCATCGGTGCTATTTCCCCATAGAATGATGCCATAGTTAAGCCACGCGTTTGCATAGGCGTAGTAGGTAGTTAGTGCCGCATCAAGGTCAGTACTTTTTTTAACCTCGTAAAGTGCATACGCGTAGCTTGATAATTTAGATTTTATCTTTTGGATGTGCGCTTTCCAGTTTAAATGTGTATCTATTTCTAGACCTAGTAACTTAAAAGTGCTAACGTGTTCTAATTTAGTGCCATTGTGCGTGAAATCAATGTTAAGTGCTTGTTTTTGATAGGGGTGAAAAGACATAATTTTCGTCTTTTGGAAGTTTATTTCTAAATTATGATCATCCATCCAGTTTGAAACTTTCGAGAGAAGGAGGGTAAGTGTTTCGTTTAATTTTAAGGTATTATTGTTTTCGCATTGCGTAAGCAGCGAGATGTCGTCCGCAAACAAAACACACGGTTCCTTGATGATCTTAGGGAGGTCGTTGATATAGATCAAAAACAGAAGACATCCAGCCACGCTACCCTGCGGTATTGACGCATTTATTACCTTACTATCGGAACGAATAGGTGTCATTTCTTTAGAGGAATTGTTAAGGTGTTCAATTTCGACATATTGTACCCGATTTCTGAGGTACGACGCGAACCAATCATGTGCCTTACCGCGAATGCCTACTCCGTACAACTTATCTAGCAGTATGTTATGCTGGACCTTGTCGTAGGCCTTCGTCGTATCCAATAAAACGCTGATGGCATATTTTTTTCTATCTAACATCCCGCTTACTTCCTGTATAAACTTGTACACGGCCAATATTGTAGATCTATTTTTGCGAAAACCGTTTTGGTTTTCGTTAAAAATGTTATATTTTTCGCAAAATTTATAAACACGATCACTCATTGCCTTTTCGAATATTTTTGAAGCGGTGGGTAAAAGTGATATAGGCCGGTAGTTGTTAGGATCTGTTTTATCATTTTTCTTGTGGACCGGTTTTACAATCGTTTGTTTAAGAATACTTGGAAATACACCTTGTTCAAATGATTGGTTTATTAACAAACAGAGGGGGAGTGCTAGAATATCCGCGCAGTATCTAAACAATATAGGTGGTAGTTCGTCTATACCACAGCTTCGTTTATTTTTAAGGTTTTTTTATAATCTTATTTACTTCTTCGCAGTCTACCGGGCTTAGGAACATTGTGCATTCAGTAGGACTGATCACCGGGCGACCCCGGGGCGCGGTGACGTCACTGGCGCCGCCAATTGACGAAAAATAATTATTATATAGATTAGCCACTAATTTAGGTTCGGTGGA
Source organism: Anania crocealis (assembly GCA_949315895.1). Lineage (NCBI taxonomy): Eukaryota > Metazoa > Arthropoda > Insecta > Lepidoptera > Crambidae > Anania > Anania crocealis. Next base: position 10,471,607 of record OX438862.1, read on the forward strand.
AAAGCCACTATTTGTTTTTAATTTTATATTTGCCATACTTTTGATTTTAATTTTATTCATCCTTTCGTGAATTATGTTCCACATAGTTTTAATTTTGTTGTCTGATTTTTTTATTTTATTTTTATACTGTAATTTTTTGGCACAATTTACGGTTTTCTTTAGAAATTTTTCGTAGTTTTTGTAATAGTTATTTAGTATTTGATTTTTAGATTTAATTGCTAGTAGTTTAAGTAGCCTTTTATTTTGGCACGATTTCTTTATGCCTACTGTTAACCAGTACTTTTTATTGTTAGTTGTCTGGTTAAGCATTTTTTTGTTTGGAATACATTTATTAAGAATCGTTTGTAATTTATTGTGAAAGGCATTATAATTTTTATCAACATTGTGGTAGGGTTTAATTATGTCACTCCAGTCTATTACACTTAATTCTGATTTAAACGATTTTAATGATTTTTCAGTAAAACATCTTCTTTTAGAAAAATTATTAGTAATTTTTCCATACTAATAATTTTTTAGTTTTTTTATAAACGCCTTAACCGTTTTCGATGCAATTAAAGGTGAAAGTTAGATGGTTATAAAGCTACGCATCATAGTATTTAAATTTCTGAAAATCAAAGTATATAATACAAATATACTTAATTGAAGCAAGAAGGTCAGCTGACACATTGTAAGGAGTCTTTTCAACGACTTCTTTTGAAGTAATAGGCACTAGTATCGCATTTTTTTTTAGTCAAAAGTTACTTTATTTAGTTTTTGATACAATACAAAAAGAATTACGCAATAATATGACTATACTAAAGAGCTATAAACAAAATAAAAAGAGGGAAAATAATCGGCAGTTTCATACTTTAACCCCTATTATATCTTTCATTTCAATATTCTCAAATGTATCACCCTAACTTTTACAATAAAAATATAGAGAATGCAGTGTGGTACATATTATTATTTATTTTACAGTTTTTATTAAATAAATACAGATTTATAAAATCGAACATGACGAGACACATATTTTCACTTTATACCTCGTAAGCTACGATCAAAAGTGCCAAGACTTATTGTTGTATAATGTTTTGGTCCAAATAAGTGTGTTTAGTCAAATGAACTGTGACTAAAAGTTACGCACTGGCTGTGGCTTGTCCATTAACTTGCATAACAAGTAGGCACTAGGTGCTAGTGTTCTACTATAGTTTCGGGATTCACTTAGTGTTAATATTATACTCGTAAATGAAAATAGTATCCAAAAGTGTATGGCCAAAATATATATGTAAATAAATGGAGAGAAAGAAATATATCGATTGATGATAGTAAGGATGATAGTCTACTGAGTCCTTCAACCGAAGAGTTTAAAGGAAAAAGACAATTAATTTGACACATACCGCGACATGTAATTGTAATTTTGTTGGTTTTTTTTTCATTTTAATAGATTTACAAATTTACATTTATAATATTATTTTTTATGTGAATGGAATTAAGTATTGAAATTTCTTTATTTATTATGGAAATGAAAAGAGGCTTCAATAATAATTCTCTCCTCTTTATACATTTTTATATACCGAACATTAGTAACAGAAAATTAATTTCTTTTCTAAAAATTATTAGTTTAGTAACGAAAATCTGAATTAAAGCAACACAGTATTTTTTCTGATTCTTTGTAACGAAAAAACTTAGTTGCAAAAACTACAGTAGGAATTTAAAAATGTCGTTCACTAGTTAGGATCGAATGACTTTAGGCAAACACTAGAGCGTTCGACCGCGTTGCACAGCACGTTTCTTTTGTTTGTATTAACACGAGTCAACTCCACAAACTTTTACACGCCTCGGTTCATAATGTGTTATTTTATTGTTATGGTTTAATTAGTAGTACACGTTTAGAAAACCTTCAATTACGTATTAATTGTCTATGTCACTTTTTATCGAAAATATCGCTACGACGAGCACAAGAATGGCATACATTCATCATATACACATACCTACCAATTTGCCAACAATAGCAGTGTGGAGATACGCAGTATAGGTAATTTTGTCACGTAAAAATAGAAAACATATTGTTAATTTGCTTCACCTATTATTACTGGTATTACTATACTTAATGAACAAATTTATTTAAATAAGGTTAAAACGCATGACTAAATGATCAAGAATTAGCTTGTTTGAGACATTAAGTATATGTTTGTGACAAATCACTTATTTAGATTAGATGGCAAATATTCATGATTCATTGCTAAAAGAGAAAACTTCCTACAAGACGTGTCATCAAGAGTTGTATTTACGTGAAATTAAAAAAACTATTCATACAATGTGGAACTGAACTTAACAATGACGTTCAAATACAACTTATCTAAGGAACAAACATCGAGATCTCAAACTAAAAATCATTTGCTCATAGTATATGTATATGTGAGGGCAATGATTTGTAAAGTGTAACAAATCATTGCCCTTACATATAAGAGGGCTTTATTTGTTAAGTCGGTTTCGTTTTTATACGAACAAGATAACTAATTACGGCGCTTGTAATAGGGTTTTTCAGGTAAATTTTACAGAGAGAATGCAGACAGAGAGTGAATGCAAATAGCTAATGAATTTTAGTTGTAGAATTAGTTGCAAGAATAAAAGTATACCCGCCATTCCGCTATATTCAAATATGATGATAAACATAATAAACACCTCAAGGATACATGACTAGTGTAAATAATTTATGGATCTTTCTTACAAAGTATTGTGGGTTGCGCTTCATGTAATGATGTTGCAGTACTAAAATTATCTTATATAATACGCTGCTTATGGGTAAGCTCGCTCCATCGTAGGCTTCTTCTTAACCGTAGAGTTGAGTATGTTAGTCAAGAGCAAGCCCATTGATTATTAATCCCTCAACCCCCAGGAGGCACGCGCGTGCCGCGATAACAATTGATTTCAATTGTGTCTGGAATAACACACGTTCGAGGGATTAAAAAAATAATCGACGCTCACCTGTCATCTTCGTTCGCATAAAACTCGTAGTACGCGATTCTAAAGTCGAGGTATCTGATGCCGTGCACCAGCTGCGCCCAGATGGACCGGTCCTGGCACAGCACGAAGCTGTCTCGCTCGACGTTGCTCATCTCAGTGTTGAAACGCCAGGCACCCGCATTGTGCGTGCCGGCGAGGGCGAGCTCGCCTATGCGCAAGCGGTTTATTTTGCCACTGAAAATATTAAAACTTTTTTGAAAATCTAATTTAAATGTTATTTAACTGAAGAAAATTCGCTCGCAGAAATGACGATCACTAGGAATGTAAGGCGAGGTGAACCTACGGAATGGAATTAAATAAAGAGACTGCGGACTAAGTAATTAAGAAACAGAATGTAATTTTATATTGTATCGCCGTTGATTTTCTAAATAAAATAAAATAGGAATATGTTTTTCATAAATTATGATGTTGTAGCACTCGGGTTTTTTTGTATTATTTTAATAATTTGGTTTATGTCAAACGTTTTAGTTAATAATCACGGCAGACACAGCGGTATCAGCGCCGCACCCGCACGTTCCATAAACTCGGAGAATCGCTCTCTCAACTTTTTCCCGTTTCCACATTCCGGATTTCTTTATAGTTTAGGCCATTCCCACAGCCAAAACAAATCAAACGACACCTCATATGCTAAAATCCATCATGTAGTTTTGGACTGTAGGGCGTTATACCTACATACCTACATATAATTATATATACAACAAATACTTAGGTACATACATACTCTCGAAGAGTATAGCCCTCCTTCTGAGGCAGTTGGGTAAAAAGGCCCGTAATTTGATGCTGCAGCAACTTATTTACTGAACAGTTTTATGTTCTATTTCCATAAGTGAAAATGGATGATGTTCTGGTTTTGCTTTCTTCGTATCGTTGTTGTTATGAAGGAAGGGAGACTTAAATATTATAACTTACGCATTATCTTCCATCCAGGTAGGTTGTATTTTTAAGCAGTTATAGGCTTGAATTTCATTATCACCGGCGCCAATCCACGGCCAGAGGCACTGTGGGCCTTTCTGGCCTGGGCCCGTAAGCCAATCGTCGGGCAATGTGGCCTCCCCAAGGGATATCCCTGTGATTATGAACCCTTCATCCGTATTTACTGGGTGGATTTCTAAGGCATTAGCCCATGATGAGGGCCTACTCTCGAACAGGCCTATCTGTGGAGAGTGACATATAGTTAATATCTAATTTGAAAACTATAGATTCAAATTTAATGGAGCATTAAGTCTAAATTTTTTTGTGGTTTAACAAATTCAATAAATATTGAACTAAACTCTAAGGGAATCTTGAGAGAGAGATCAATAGTAAAAAATACAATCAGATTACCCTAACCAATACACAAATAAAAGCATTACCAAATGATCACAAAAATAATCTTGATTGGACATGATTATATACAAAAGTAAATTAAAAAATATTTTTGGCTTTATGGCTAACGTCCAGACAGCGATGAAAAAAGCAAAAAAAGTTTTGATCTTATTCTTATTATTTGAAGCTGTTGGGTCAAATTCGAATATAACATCATGATATTATATCACAGTGTATTTAATTCAGAAGAAAAGTAATGTTATTTATTGCACATTACCGAATTCTGACGTATTTATCAAGTTTTATTGGTAAACCTATTATGAGTCTATCTCCATATTCGATGCCTTTAATGCCAAACCCGATTGTTTCAGAAATTCGATTTCCGCTTAAAATAAACACGGACCAAAATGACTACTGTTATTATGTCTTTTCTTTTCAGTTAAACGACCTATCGATTCATCTACATACTAACCGATTTCAATAATATTTCGTCCAACTAAAGAGGAAATCGAAACAGGATATCAGTGTTCGAGTTACGACGGTTATACAATGAAGAAATTACGCAAATGAAACGTCAAGGTAACGTGCATTCGTATGCGTTTAATGATCTAGTAATATTTAGCGTAAAATGAGGACTTCAAGCGTGAAATTTCAAGCAATATTCGAAATATAAAGACAGAGACAAACTTTTTCTTCAGGATTCACCGTGCGGGTGCAGGGTCCATCGTGTGGCAGAAAGAGAAACTCCGAGTATTCCCGGGACTTGTGACACGGGTGTAGGTTTAAGGGGCCCCTTTCCGACGTACATCAACACTCACCTTCACTAGTCGTGTTTCTCTCCCTGCCCAGCCAAATCTGGTACGAACCTGCTAATGCAGCTTTAGACACTCGGTCAAGTATAGAACTTACTGCAGTTCTGGCCAAGCCAAGGTCTTTCAACAGGTTATAGAGAGATTTTGCTGGTATACCTCTCGCTCCTACTTCTACAGCAAATAGACTAACTATATAACCATTTTTCGTTAATTCATTTAGGAGATCATAATATTTGTTTTCTGTTTTGAAAGAAAAGGAAGTAAGTATTGAAAAGTATAGATATAAAAAGTTTTTATAGTTTTGTTGTCATATTTATTTTAACGACTGCATTTACATACGTACACACGCAATTACCTCTTTAATAACAGATCCGATGTAACAATTCACTTTCAATACAAACAAAGTAAATTAGTTCTGTAACGTGAATGTGTTAATGTCTTCATCTAATGGCCACGCTATTGCTAGTACTCATATGCGTTGAGCAATCTCTGTGACTGGCTGCATTTTAAATAATCAGCAAAACCTGTTTTATTTCTGTAAATTTGTCTTGGGATAGGCTATTTTTACACATCCCAATATTTTAACAAAAGACAACTAGGAGCTAGTGCCGAGAAGAAAGGAGAATAATTATGATTACAAATAGTTAATAGGCTAGTGCGAGCTAGAACAATTTGATGGCATACATTTCTTTTATTTAAAAAATCATTAATAGTATAGTAGTAGCCCTTCTATATTAAAAGTTACTATTACATACGATTTAAGTTCATTAGGGGTTCTGTAAAAAACAGTAAAAATATTTTGATAATGCAAATGCAATCTTCTATGAACGTGAGTTAGGGAATGCAATAATCAGAAGTGCCTACTTTTGCTATTGGCTACACAAATACGATACGATGTAATTCCAATGTTACGTTTCGTAACACTCATCGTTTGTACTCGTAGCACAATGAATGATGATGCCTCGTATAAAAACTTCAATGGACTGGTGTCACGTCTGACCGCCTTACGTAAGTCTTGGAATAGTAGGCCACGCATCAAAAAGTAAATAATTGATTCAAACAAGTGCAGGTCAGTTATATGACACGTCATAAAAACATAATTTGATAGGTAATGGGTATAAAAAAAATTAATTGCTATTCAGTGCAATAACGAGCTTGAGGTAAAACTGACTTCGGTTACATAACTTTGTAGTTTACAGTGTTGTTATTTAGGTCAGTTAGTGCATCTTATTTAAGGTGCAGGCCTAAAATAGAACAGCACTACCATATCTCGTCATATGGGTGTCATAAGAGTGACTAAAGAAGATAGGCGTCTTATCTCCATCATTGGCGAAACCACGATCGTCAATCCTGCCAAGCGTGACTTTAAGGCAAAACTCTGTTTCCCGACGATTCATTTAAAGTCGAGTATATTTACAAAAGTGATTGTAATAGGACGCATATTGATTTATTAAGTTATAAGTTTTACTAATAAGTATTATATTAATAACGTGCAGTGCCGACGCCTATTTATGACAACAAGTCACGCACATTTTAAAAAGAGAGAAAGTTATCTAGCATAGTATTATTGAAAAAGTATTGTAATTGAATTATTTCAATCACACATACACACACATACATACAAACACTCACGATCGCACACCCACCTGTACTAACACACAACTGCTTTTTGTTTTAAAATTTCATTTTGATTCAGATTGTATAGAAACGACTATTTATGTGCACTTGACCACCATCAAGATAGGGGAGTACTGGAGCTCTGTATGCCAGACCTTTGCCTAGTTCAGACTCCAGTCCTCTCACAACCTATTGTAAATCGCTACGCATTTAAATATGTTTTATACCAATGTTGTTATTCCAGATTGTGAAAGGAAAATAAAGATTTTTATTATTATTTAGCCTAACATTACTTGCAGGTTTCACCATAACTATTCAAATAATATATAAGGTAATAGAGTCGACAATTTCATGAGAACGACAGATAACTATTACAAATTGAAGCTTTAAACTAGCTAGAAGTTGCAACAAACGAGACTGCGACATAATAAGGATGCCGATATAATTTATTAGATTCGGTCGAGAAATGCGACTTTATCCTGCAATAATGTTGTTAAGAGTGTCTCATGATTGCCTTAACTGTTTCTGACGTCACAATCACAACTGAACGGTACAATGACACATTTATTGTTTTCAATCAGAGAGAGGATTCCGAGCATTCGAGTGTCAGGGGTTGGCTAATCCGATCGAATGATCATCTACAGTTAAATTGTATGTCTCTGAACAGCAAGCTGTGCATATCCATATTATAGTTAAGAGAAGCAGACGAATAGGAGGTCCTATTAACTTCTAAAAATGTCAAAGCAAAAAATAAAAAAATATTCTTAGCATTGTATTGCTCGTTCTATAATAGTGCTTTAAATAATAAAATTATTAAAAAGAAAGCCATTACGAGACTAAGATATCACCTTAGTTTTTAATTACATGTAACTGCAAGTCAACTATGTGGAAAAGTAGAGATAATATATCTTTATATCTTCATAATTACGGTCATACAAAGTAGTCAGCTATAATATTCAGATTGATTATCACAAGTATTGTTCTTATACACGAGGTATCGTAGCAACTAATTTAAAATAAAACTACAATTTATTTTTATTATTTAGCAATGGTTATGATTATATTTGCCTATTTCTAACGCGCGGTTGTTTTCATGATGATGATGATGATTATATTTGCCTGTTTCTAACATGACCACACGATGAAAAGGGCATTGGTTTGAAGATTAAATTAGTATTGTTTTTTTTACGATTTTATATTTGAAAGATTTGTTACGAGGCTACCAATCTAAAATCTTTTGGTTGACTATACTTTCTGACTACTCTTCTCGGCAATAAATACGAGACCCACTCTTGTCCCGAAGGTAGTAGGTAGTAGGTAGGTAGGTAGGAAGTGGTAGGTTAAAATATTGAGACGTGTTAAAGCGCCTTCTGGGGGAAATTATTGCAGGAATAAAACCGTTTTTACTTATTTTCTTAATAATTCTTAAAAATTATGGTGTTTATATCCAATGAGCCCAAAAGATTGTTAGGGTCGTCAACACAGAAAATACGTGCAAAACGAAGCGAGGCGTTGTAATATCTGTGTCTACACAACGGGCATGTAATACGTAGATTAGTTTAATTACCCTGTCCAAACGTGTGCCTCTTTTTTGTTTGTAATGTGTTTCAGTTTTATGTATTTTAATTTTGAATACAATCCTATTGAGATTGCGGGGCTTATTAATTACGCAAATACCAAAGGAAAATGCTTAACTGTTTGTTCGGGATCGCTCATGCTGATTGTGTTTGTTCTAATCAAAATGGTTTTACCTTTTCAATTAGATGTTTACATGCAAACAACTCAGTTATACTTATTTGCGAAAGTACCGATAGAGTTATATGCCTGTTTATTAATATTTGTCAAGGCATAATAATATTGCCTTCCAAATACCAACCTAAAAATTATTACAGTTGGAGCCAAAGTAACTGTAGTTTTATGTTTATAATCGCAGCCATTTGCTGCACGCTGAAAGTACAGGCTAAAAAAATTGAAAATCAAAACGTAAGTAAACACAGTTTTCCGTATAAGTTCATTCCGTAATCTTGTGTCATAAGATTAGATGATATGTATATGTATATTGCTGAAGGAAATAATGTGCTTTCGGCACGTCTTATCAATAATTACGTTTGATTATAGCCTATCAAAGACCGAGGAAATTACTAAAGTAATAGTAGATGGATAATGGTTGCCGGACAGTTAATTGCTTACAGAATTGATGATGATAACATATTTTACCTGTCTAGGAATGTTAGAACAGCCATTGAAGTCCCAGTTGAGTTCCAAGGCATCTAGCAGCCTCCGACCGACAGCTTGTCGGATCTCTGGGGAGTGCACAGTCAGCCAGACCCGACCGCACGTCGAATTCTCTAGTGCCTGTTTCTCCGCTGTTGGTGTTTAACAACTATTAAGATAGTTTAACAGGAAGAAATTTTTTAGGCTGTATATCGTGTTCACTTGGTTGGCTAGGCTTATCATACTACTGTCTAAGAGCAAAATAAATTTAAAAAAAAGTGTTCTACTCGTATGTTGGGTAGATCGAAGCTACTATTGATTTTTTGTTTATGTTTAGTCTTAAATACATGACCGTCTAAGTGTAAAATTTAAAATAAAATAAAACTATAGTGTGTACTTGAATGAGTTATAAGCGTGTAATTAGTATAAAAAAGAGTCGCAACAGTCGGTGTTAGTATGTTGACTTTACTTTGACGAAGTCTTACCTTTTTCAGCCTAATTCTCATCGTTAAATGTCTTAGGTGTTACTTTCAATAAAGAACCTCGATTCAGAATTAAGTCAAAGTAAATATGTATGTAATTGTCTATGACAGTATTAAATTGAGGAAAATAATGAGCGTAATGATTGTGCATTATTGTTAGTTTACCATCACCTGGGCCGTATTACTACAAAAATGTAGAGTCACTATGATTTTGCCTTCTACAATTCCCTTTCCGTATTATTCATTTTACTAGCTCTTAGGATACTCATTTTTCGACCGTACCTTAAATTTAATTAATGAGATATCACAGATGTAACTATTTTCAGTGAAGTTGCGTTTTAAAAATATTATGTGCTACCAACCACCAAATTTAGGTTGCTTGCTGTCATCACTGTTATCTAAGGCTTAATTTTAAGTTAAGATGATTTAGCAGCAAAGCCTCTTTTATTTGTTTATTATGAATAATCTCCTTACAGCTGATTCTGGGGCTCCGAATACAAAAAACTTTATCTGCATCGTGCAAACAGCGAAATTAAAGAAAACTTATTAATCGCACTATGTTTGTGCTGGGAAGTAAAGTTTTTAATTACACTAGGTTTTTAACAGAAACAGCTTTTAGGAAACCTAAAATTGTTTTAACGAAATCAAATGAAATTTTAATATTATGTAACGTAAGGCATTTGCTTTGCAATTCCAGGAACACAAGAATATCATCTTTATATTTAGCAAACATAAAGTTGATTTTCTAGTGTTATGTTACGAGTATATTGTTTAATTCAGCTGATATAAAATATATTTATTTTACACGGTTAAGTGCTACCATATACCGGTATTCGTGCAACTTACACGTGCACGTACGTACATACACGTTTGAGTGTGCGTATGATTCGGCTCGATTTTAGGGTGGAGTCCGAGGGTGGCACGTTGTATGGAACCATAGACACTGAAATTATAATGAAGTGGTAATTAGTCGATTCACGATGATCCCATAAAAATTACAGTATTATATTTAACTGGCTACCCAAAAGAGGGAAATGATACCAATTATTATTTTTCGACTATGTCTACTTGTTTTACATAGCATTTGACTCACTTGATCACTCACATTTTTGTATGGAAACTCACGTTTATCCAAACTTTTTCTTACTTGCATTATCTTGACAATTATTATTGTGTACAGCATAAAAAAACCGGCCTAGTGACGGGCAAGAAACACAGAATACAGACGAATATGGCGAAAGGTTTTTGCGTTATTTCAATCATGATTGGGTCGCAGGTTTCTCTCCCCAAACCTTGAACCAACTTGTTTCCTGTCTCGAGTGTACGCTATCTGGTTTTACAAATGCCAGTGACGATACTAAAACGAAAATGAGAAGAATTAAAAAGGAAGTGCATGAAAGAAAGGAAATAAAGTATGATTATACATACTTTGTATGTGCCTTGCTAACAAATCCTTGACTATTCTTTTTCATTTCCCAGCAGCTTTGAGTTCAACATCGTTTAACCTTGTTGGAAGGCGCTTTACACTGCTTTTACAGAGTTGCAAAAAAGTTACTCATTAAACCTTTTGTATTCTTATAAAATATATACTGCCGCACAGTTTATGTCTAAATTTTCCGATATTTTACAAGTATATTCAAGTTTATGAACTTCAGAAACTGTAATGAGAATGAATTTATTTCCAGCTGTATTGAGTCTGCTGATAGAGTTTTTAAATTACACATTCAGTAACCGAAAATCTTACCCAGGGTTTTTTACTTTACTGTATACTTTCAAGTCTTGAATTTATCACACCAATGTCGCAAAAAGTACTAAGAATTTGTTATTAAATTTTGCAGAATATCTGAACATATTTATTCGTATCAGATCAGTCAAAGGCGTTGTTAGTGTTTGTAAATAAATAATAGAATTACGCACGCAACGCGGGTTACACAACTCGGTTCAAGAACAGCCTTCCGTGTTCATGCCATGGCCGTTGCTGCAACTAATATGTGGATATTATCATATGCACTTTCACACTGTAAGAGGATATATTCCTGTTGAGTTGAGTTCTCAAATATTATTTTACACTTCTCAGGTATTTATTTATTAAATCAGACAACTTGATACATAATTTTGTTTGTTCAATTATTTACCTATGTCTATTAAACATATATTTACTGAAATGTGGTCTTTGGGTCGTTGTTGTTTATTAACCTGAACTCAAAATTTGATGTTGGATTTTTATCTATATTGAATACTCCATTCATTCCAATAACTGGACCAAAAATGATTAATCATTACAGAAATTAAATTACTTCTTAAAAGTGCTATTCTTTAGAAATATTTTAAAAAGATCTACGACATATGGAAATCATCATCATATTATCTAGGTCTTGTGATAAAGTTGGCTATCAGACTGATACCGATCTTAATGCCATCTCTGTTATCGATTTATTTGTTTGTGAAGTTAGCTTATGGTTAGAATTAAATATCTGCCTTGTTATAATCTAATGAATTTATATTCTGTATGATAGTGTTAACTTAGAAAATCGTTTGTACGCACTGATTTAAATACACAGCTAAAACTACTAATCCTAGAAATGGAGCTTTAAAACATTAGTTAGTTTTATAACCAACTGTCAAAGTTTTTGTAAATTTTAAAATTTCTTTGTCACGGACAGGAGACAAGAAATTTTTTGTTCTTTGAAGTAAGAAAATGACAAGAACAATTCAATTACAGCTACTGAATAAATAATGACGCGTTTTAATGAGAAGATGAAAAGTAAATTCCGAATGAATCCAGGATGGGTGCTTGTTACTAGCAAATAAAGACGGCACAGAATGGTAACGAACCTACCTCATTCTTTATGTTATATTATTCTAATAAATGCGTTAGGCACTGTAACACTGTAAGAAGTATGATGTAACGAATTCGCTAATGAGCACGGCCTGTATAGAATATACGACAATGCGAAGACTACATAATCCTAATTACCAATTTAAGTATACTACGTATAAGTAATCCTAATAGGAACGGTTATAATGGAGAGATTTTGTAGAATGATACTTGTAGTATTTAATACAATTAATGATGTGTTCATGTATAACCAAATGAAATACATTAAGGAGTTCCAGTAAAATTTTAGCAAGATCTGTAGATAGCCATATTTAGTTAGTTAATAACTGCTTTTATTGCAATTTGATTCTAGGGTATATCTTACAAGTACCATGATTAATTTTAAACCGAAATTTGTAAACATTCATGAATAATTTAAGTAAATGTTCATATAAGTAGCGTCCCTAAAACGTTAAATGAGATGACAAATTTATAAAAAATATTTATTTTTATTATCTACCTAGTTACTTATTATTTTTCTATTTTTGCATAGTAAATAATCGAAATTTTTGCATTTATTTGAAAAGGATTATTTAATATTGTTTATTAATCTAATCTCGAAATGATTGTTTTTTCTTTTCGTTGCAGAATAATGACAATAAGTTAGATAATCATCGGAGACCCTTAAAATTTTATAGTCTATAATAAAGACCAAATAAATTGTATAGACTTCGCAAGATCGCAAGCAGGCGATCACAGTTCTTTTGCTATGAAGTTCATGGTCAGTACAGACAATTAAATTAGATTTTAAACATACATTTGTTTTACTTTTTACCCGAGTACGGCAAAGCCAACAGAAAGGGTAGGTAATGATTTTAGCAGTCTACGTATATCTCTATGTTTGTGGGTTTTTCTGACGGTTTCAAAATTGCGGCTAAACTACTGAACCGATTTTGGTGAACAGGTATTTATTACAGTCCGGGTAACATAGGCTACCATTTGTTATAAAAAAACAGAGTTTTGTGTAAAATAAAGTGTTATACATTGCAGATTTTTATCATATTCACATAATATCCACAGAAATGCGGTTTCGGAAACAACTTAATAAAAAAAAAACAAAACGGTGCACATGGTGTAGTTTTTTTTATTAGGTTTATTAGTAGGTGTTTGTCCCACAGTAAATTATTTATATCAACAGGCACTTTTTTATGTCCTTTACAGAAATACAAATTTATTCCAGCAGCATTAGCTGAGATACATATTGTTTAAAAGACTAATTGAAATTCAAAATTTTATTTATAAATCACAAATAATACAATTTGAACTTACGCGCAATGGACGCTCCAAGCACAGTGGCCGCAAGCAATGCCACAGCGTACCACGACACGGCCATCTCGCACCGTGGTTCTCGCACCACTAATCCTCGATCATATTCGGCGTTCTTTAGCCACATCGATTGCTGCGCAAGCGGTCATCGCAATCGTAACGCGATCCATACCCGTATTCGCAATACGTCTCTATCTCACTTTAAATCTAATTCGCTTGTTTATGTAGAGACGCATCAAGGTATGCCGTTCGCAGTTTTGAAACGCAACAGCACGATGTCAGTAGTAACATTAATGGTAGTGCGGGCTTCCGCCAACTCCCACATTTCCGATGGATAGTCGCGTGCGTCGCAGCGCTAATCGCTGCGTTCGTCAGCACGTGTAGACCCCCGGATGTCAGATATCAACTCTTTTAACTTCTTTAGACTTTTAGTACTTTAGAATCTGAGTTCTTTAGAAATTGGACTTGGTATGAAACGAATTGAGAAGCAGCAGCAATTTTTTTTTCCAATAAATGATAATGTGATATTATGACAATAGGTTGATGAAAAACCGTGATTTACATTATCATATTATACTGAAATCTATTAATGATCTGATACATTTTTATCGGTCTTAAATAGCGTATCACGTAAATTGATAAAATTGTGATTTACTGAAGACCTGAAGTCATAACTGATTGTAAACAAAAAAATAACACGGCGTCAACTGTATTTTGTTAGGTATGTAGATTTATTTTAATTACTCGTATCTCTAATGTGAATCTTGTTAAGTCCGGTTAAGATGTATCTCAGCATTTGTTTGGGTTATAAGTAAAATTACATCATACTGTTTATGATAAATACAACCATTTTACTTTATCGTATATATTAATGGTTACAATTTTCATTGATCATATCATACAAGCAATCACTTTGTTGATATGAGTTCTGAGTTTTTTTTCACATTTCTCGTAGGTGATGCTTGGCGCAAATTTGAACTTTATGGGCATAAGTGTAAATGCACCAGTTTAATGCTCTTAATCAAGGTTTATTCTACCTTATTAAAGTATTTAAAATTTTTGCAATCATCAACTGGAGATAAACTGTTTTGTCCTTTAACCAACGAAAAAATGAGCAGGTTCACAATTCACATTTACAACCCATTACTAAGTCAAGAACGAATACATTTATATTAAATACTAGCTGTTGTCCGCGACTTCGTCCGCGACAATTTCTGTTATTATGATCGCGATTATTTTTGCAACATTTTTCACTGATACTTCGCTCGTATTGGTCGCAGCGAGATGGTAAATCCTCGATAAATGGACTATCCAACACAAAAATAATTTATGAATTTTGCCCAGTACTTCCTAAAATTAACGCGTTCAAACAAACAACCAAACAAACTCTTCAACTTTATATCTTTAAATCTTAATCTATTATATATAAAAATTACGTGTCACTTTGTTTGTCCGCGATGGACTCCTAAACTACTTAAGTAATTGATTTTAATCAAATTTATAATCGCAATATTATTTTATTGCAAATTTTCTGTGTAACATGGTAATGTAAACTCTACCTCAGGTTATAAGTTCTGTCACATGTGTAATATGAAATAATTTAGACATGTTTATTATTTATGTAACCATCTATATAGCAAAATGAACTTAATAAAACATAGATTCATATGGTAATAAAGTTTATTCAAAATGACCCCCGCGATTTTGAATACAGGCCTTCAATCTGCGCGGCCAGTCGTCTATCGCAGCACGAACGAGGTCCATGTCAATATAGGCGGCTGCCTTAATCAAGGATGCCTTGAGTGACTCCAAATCAGGATGAGACTTTGAGCAGGCCTTTTCCTATAAGTGTTGCCATATCTGGTAATCTAACGGACTTAAATCTGGACTGGAGGAGGGCCAGTCTTCGTGCCGGATGAAGTCGATTTCACGCGCCGCCAGCCAGGCTAGTCTTGTGTGCTTTTCGCTCTATGAGCTGGCGCAGAATCTTGTTAGAATACCCAGTGCCTGTTATTAAACGTGGTATGAGAAACAGGTTCCACAAGGTTCTTGAGGACTGTATTTTGATACACAACTGCATTCGTTTTTACGCCTTTCTCACAAAAATGTACCTCAGTTAAGCCCCAATATGAGACTCCCAACCAAACCATGAGCGAGGATGGAAAATGACCTCGTTGGACACGCAGAATACGGTTGCTCGCTTCTTCACTGCTGTGTGCGTACACCTTATCATTTTGTTTTTTGTAGCTTTCTTCCACGGTGAAAATTTTTTTAATCCAAAAAAAGAATTTCCCGATGCTTTTTTCCCGCGTACCGCTTCAACAAAGCGCGGCATCTCTTCAGTCTCAGGTCCATAAACGAGCGTCCAAACGATGTCCTGTTTTTCTTCGATATCCTAAGTCTTCATTTAACACCCTTTTCACCGTGGTCCTGCTTAACCCCATCTGAAGGGCCAACAGTTTCTGCTTACGTATGGGATTTCTTTAAATTCGCGCCTTCACAGCTTTTATCACTGCTGGAGTCCTAACAGAGTGAGGGCGACCACTTCTTGACCTGTCATCTACACTAGAGTCTTCATTGTATCGTTTTATGGTACGATAAACGAATCTTTTGGCTATATTCAAATTTTTCACTCCATGTTTAAAAATGAGGAAAATTCTAAAAAGTACACATTTTTATTTTCATGAAAAATTCGAAATTCGAATTAAATAAACTTTTTTGTGGCCAGCATTCTAAATTCAAAAGTTTTTATTGTGTGACAGAACTTATGACCTGACTATGTATATTATTTATTATTATTATTTATTATTATTGTTATTTTGCGAAACAAAGTGTCGTGCGAGTGAACAATATACAGTTCGGTGAAATAACATGGTGTATGGGTCGTAACCAAGAAAAGTGGACCGTGAATTTTGCGCGGGATCGCGAACAGTTCACCTCTTTCTTGGGGACTTCTCTAAATTCCTTCAATCTTTCGACTGTCTCCAAAAATTCCATCGAAGCATTAAAACGTCTAACATCAACGTTTTAATGCAAAAATAAAGAAAATATTACTAAAGAATTGGCTGTATGGACAAGTATCCGAGGCCGTTAAACATACTAAAGAAAAAAAAAATTATTCTGAGAGTTTTTGGCGGGAGTTCGTGAGATATGTTTGGAGTCCATTTATTTTATCGAATTTTTATTGTTTATAGTGATTTTTGGGTCGTAAAAGTGGTGTTATTTTGCGAAACAAAGTGTCATGCGAGTGAACAATATACAGTTCGGTGAAATAACATGGTGTATGGGTCGTAACCAAGAAAAGTGGACCGTGAATTTTGCGCGGGAACGCGAACAGTTGACCTCTTTCTTGGGGACTTCTCTACATTCCTTCAATCTTTCGACTGTCTCCAAAACTCCATCAAAATAAAGACAATAATACTAAAGAATTGGCTGTATGGACAAGTTAAACTTTAAAAAAAAAAATAATAAAATAATATTATTCTGAGGCGATACAAAATTCGCGGGATCAACTAGTATATATATATATATCTTCTTCTTAATATATAAAAATTACGTGTCACGTTGTTTGTCCGCGATGCAATCCTGAACTATTCAACTGATTTTAATCAAATTTTGTTCACGGTGTGCAGTTTGATCCAACTTGAAAGATAGGATAGGTTTTAACTCAATTTATTGGAGCATTATTTTTTTATTGCACATTATTTGTTTATATCAAGGTTATTTGGTAAAGAAAAACGCCATATTTGATGACAATGACATTTAACACGTCATAATCAAATATTATTCTGAGGCGATACGAAGTTCGCGGGGTAAGCTAGTATTAGTATAGATTTAAGACCCTGAAAAATATAGGACGAATCAACATCCAGGCCAACACTTAAATGCGTCTATTTCGGTCGACAGTAAAACTTTCATGGCATAATAATTAGGAATAAGCACGTTCTTTTCATTGTAAAGTATCTATCGTCACTGAAGTTCTAACACCACGTAACTCATTTTTTGGCAGTTTAGACTTTTTGATGCCATTTGCTTAGTGAATCGAAAGATGCGTATGTTAGCCCAATCAGATTCAAGATACGACCACTAAAAACCTTTGAAATTACGGAAAAGGAACAGCACGGAAGTCACTGTCCTGTGTAAACAGTACGTAAGTCCAGCCCAGTTCCAAACATTGAGCGGTCCTGTCAGCTAAGGTTGGGAATTATTCAAAAAGGTTTTTTTTTCTATTCTGAGAAGTTTTTGAAAATGACTCACGTGATGACAGAACTTCAATGACGCTATAATATTTTTTATCCGTCTTAAAAAAAGGAGAAGATCCTATGTTAGTCTGTGTTTTTTTCTTAAAACATATTTATTCAAGATTTATTATTACTTACACTCTTTTATTCATTATGTTGGCTGAAAAATAAGGTCTGTTTGACTCATTGAAATTGGACATGGATATTGAATAGAATTAAATAAAATCAGTAAAATCAGTTTTATTTCCGCAAATAGGCCCAGGAGGCGCCTTTACACTTCCCAATGTTTAAACGTACCACGGCTTAGGGGCAAGTCTGGGCTAGTACCGAGAAGTAGCAGCGCAAGAAAATCGGTCACTATTGTCAGCCTCTTTTTAAATAAACGTTTACAATAGGTATGCTGATAAAGTAGTAGAATGCAATTTAAAAGCAGGTAAAGTAAAGTAAAGTAATGTGCCCTATAATCATCTCAATGCAAGGCTAAAGCCTTCTTAATTAAATTCAAGTTATATCACCAAGCTTGCCAAATGCGGATTGCTGCTCACAAACCTGAGAAATTTTCTAAAATTCAAAACTCTCATTGCCAAGCCCGGGAATCGAATCCAAGACCCCAAAATCTTTGCCTGGTACTTACACCAAAAGCTAACGGGGCGTTTTAAAACAGGTACCTACTACTTAATATAAATTTACGAATCATGTAAAATAAAAGAACCAATCAATAATATGCAAAGCTCAACAAGCCCCACACTTATTTGATCAATGTCATGCAGCCCAACACGAATGTGTTTAAGAGTTAACAAAAAACAATCGGTCTTCATATTTGAGTATATTTCATAATAAATACACAGTTTTTTTACACTGAAAAGTTACCTACATAACAAATTTAAACTATACTATAACCTAGACAGTTCCTTAAGAATCCAGAACCAAAAATAAAGTATTTGTTCACAAAAATTGAGGTTAGTATACCTGTACTACAGGTCACAATGAAACTTATATACTATACTATTGAGGCTCTTTTTCAAAGTCTAAGAAGTTTTCTAAAAGCGCAGATTGTTTTTCTTGCTTAAACTCGGTGTCGGCAGAGGAAGCTATAGAGGGTGCTCTACTCGGGTTTCTTAAGACTGGCTTTTGCATTTGGAAGAAGTTCAGCGATGACTTCAGCTCCTTTATTATGACTTCTTTGTGGGTAACCTAAAAAAAATTTCTGGTACAGAAAGATTGCAATAATAAGTACCTAGGTACCTACTCGATGTTGGAAAGTTTAAGGAAATATTCAGATATCAAAATCTGTATGTGTGAGTTGGAAGAACACTTTGCGTTTTACTATTCATAGTGTACAATTAATCAGCAAGTTAACTACCATCTTTAGTTGAAACGCGTAGTACTAATATGCGCAATTAAATGCTGTAACGCAGTCTGTATTCAGGTTTGTCGATTCTTCATACAGAATAAAATAATAGGGGTTAAAGTATGAAATTGCCGATTATTTTCCCACTTTTTATTTTGTTTATAGCTCTTAAGTATAGTCGCATTATTGCGTATTTTGTATTGTATCAAAAACTAAATAAAGTAACTTATGATTTAAAAAAAAATGCAATACTAGTGCCTATTACTTCAAAGGAAGTCGTTGAAAAGACCCCTTCCAATGCGTCAGCTGACCTTCTTGCTTCAATTAAGTATTTTTGTATTATATACTTTGATTTTCAGAAATTTAAATACTATAATGCGTAGCTTTATAGCCATCTAACTTTCACCTTTAATTGCATCGAAAACGGTTAAGGCGTTTTTAAAAAAACTGAAAAAGTGTTAGTATGGAAAAATGACTTTTCTCGATTTCGTCCATACAAAACGGCAATTTCATACTTTAACCCCTAATACTAACTGACATCTACCTTCAAACGCATTACGAAGTATGGCATATAAAAAGTTTAATAAAAAGTATTTTTAATAATAAAATCACATTGAACGACATTCCCAATGAAATCTGTTTGAAAATTGAAATTTTGACACACGAAACTATTACACTTTTTATCCTGTTTAGTAGTTTCAACATAGGTACAGATGGATCGTCAAATTTTATGATAAGAACAGATTTTTGGTTTTTAGACTTTGGGCACGGCACCCTATAAACATAATAATAGGTATGTTTAGTCTCTGATGAAATTACCTGTTCCCGCACAACGATGTTTCGAACTTCGTTTAGAAATTCGAGCGCAGTGATAAATATACAGAACACTATTCCTACAATGAGCACCAAAAAAGCGCCCATTAAGTTTTCCATGCCGAGGGAGCCCTCTACTTCATCAGCGTCATTTTTTTCCTAGAATATTAAAAAATAAAAATAAAGACAACCTCTACATTATACTGAAAATCTTAAAAATCGTGTGACGTAATTTATGGATGACCCTTATTACGAAGCTCTCTCTAGACTTAATTTGAAAAGTTGGACTCAAAATTATGGAGTTAAAGTATTTGTTTACAAGCAAGGTAACCACATCTTCAGCCAATCTTCTTTGTAAACCTTTTGGAAAGTCCATACACGTATTTTTCGATTACAGTGTGGACAATATACTATGTTACTATCACCATTTCTTAGATAAATTGTTACTGACAAAAACTGTAAACGAACTAAGGCAACGGGCGGTGATTTTGTTGTTTTGTTCGTTAAGTATAATATCGAAGCTAATTACGACTAAAAAACTACTTACGGGACATTTAATAGCGCCATACTTTGTATCCCACCATTTTGTTTTTATATCATCAAGTATAGTCAATTCTTTTAATCGTAATATGGCTCTGTTAATGTGACTCCTAAAAGGAGAGTCTGAAACATACAAAATATGGCTAAAATATACAAATGAGCGTAAAAAATTAGATAGAGAATATTTATTCGGCCATTACGTTAATCTGGTTGGGTTACACCCCAAAAAAATATTTAGGTACGTAATTCTCATCACATACTGAACAGAAAAAATCTCTGTAAAAAGTAATAGTTGCAATATATTTTAAATTACGTAATATTCCAATTTAACAAAAAACAACAAAGTGTGCGTTTAACCTGATGCTGCTGCGGAAAAGCTGTTTAGCAAAGATTTAGTTTTATTTTAAATAAATTTGATTTTTTAATAATGATACGTTTTATTACTATAACACCTATAGTCGTGGATCGTCCAAGTTAGCCTTAAAAACCTTTTACCTGCTCAATGTCTGATTTATACCCACGAATTTTAGATGTTTCTTACGATTAGTATTTGGAACTGCTTAAATATATATTTTTTACATATTCTTACACTTACTTGCTGGCATTGCTATTCCGTAGTCTTTTGAATCTAATTCATCACCCACTTTTGTAAGCTCACATCTCCTTTTCAGTTTGTAGTCAATAATTGTAGACTCCATAAAAAAGGCGTATCGATTTTTACTATTGAGAACTCTTTTCTCTCCTTCATCGTTGCTCCCTACCAAGACTACTGGGTTTGTCATTATGTTCTCGTAGATTTTTCGGTACATTTTGTCTTTGGACGACTGAAAAACGATGGTTAACTTCCATTTTAGTAAGAAAAGTGTTTTTTTCTTCAATTTGGACGATTGCAAGCAATAGCCACGGAAACACTAGGTCTAATTGGTGTTATGGACAACAAATGCTTTGATAATGTAGTTGTATTCGATCTTGTAGTCATCATCATAAGTCTATAACAGTCCACTGCTGGACACAGCTTCTCCAATCGGACATCGTGTAGTACACCTGTCTTTACTTAAACTGCATATTTTAAACTCGTATTTGTATGAACGAAGATATTCTAGACTCTACCAAGTAGCTTTGTTTTGACCAATTACATTTTACTTGTGTTAAATTCCCAAACACATATCAAGATTAATTAATACCTTAAAGAATTCAAGGGTCGATCCACCACTTATAGCTCCATATAAAATTTTGTTCTGTTTGGCCAAATCTTCAATGTTATGGATAGGCTCATCCTCTGCTGCGGCTGTCATAGATGCTGACAGCTGGGCAATATACGTCTGACAGACGATCATGGCAAAAAACCACCACATGCCACAAACCCAACGCGAACCAAAAGCTCTGAAAATTGTTCGGAATTTTCGGTGACATTTATCAATATGAGCCAGTTGATCTAATCCAACCAAATACACACATCCTTTCGATACAGAAATGTTAAGACTAAGAAGTAATATTTAAAATTATGATAGTGTCCGTAAAAGTAAACAAATACAGAAACAAAGGCCGAATTTGATAAATAATACTGAATTGCAGCCAAGTAATCCAATAAGAATATATCCTGAACTAGTATGACTTAATAGCCTCCAAAGCATAACTTAGATAAACTTCTTCTATAAAAGCTATTACTTTCATACATTATCTAAAACTTCTACGGTTATAATGTATGGCTATATATGGTAAATGTTTTTTAACTATCAAAATCGAATTGTTCATTCATAATAAGTTCAGCACATTGTGTAGATACAATTGTGTGAATTCTAGGTCATTCATCACATCCTTACAACACGTAAACTCACGTAAACTTAATAGAGCTCTTCATATGTTTGTCAAGAAAGTTTACGTTACATCACATAAGTCTCTCAATTCCTACCTACAAACTGAATAAACACATAAATAGTATAGCGCCACCAGTTCTAATAAGCTAGCTAAATGTTTTCAATTTAAAATAGTATTATTATTTTTTTATTTTGAACTCTGAAAACGCTGTTTAAAATTTGAGGCAATATTTATTTCATCAAACAAACATTAATAATTAATTTAAGACTAATTTCGGAAAAGTGTCAACTATGTGCCTAAAAAGTAAAGTAAAGTAACAGCCTATAATCATTCCACTGCAGGGAAAAGGCCTCCATCATTGAATTCAAGTTACCACAGCAATGATGGGTACTGGCATAATCACCACGCCAAATGCGGGTTGGTGATCACAAACCCGAGCAACGTTCGAAAATTCGAAACTTTATGTCTCCCGACCCGGGGATCGAACCTGGGACCCCGAGATCTTAGCCTATTAAATGATATATACCTAATATGTGGCTATTCAAGAATACGAGAGACAAATGACATCAAAACAATTAAGTAGTAAGTTTACCCGATAAGATTAGTTTGCCTTAAGTGCGCAATAAGGTAGATACTAGTTAGAACAATACTTTTTAATAATACCTACATACTTATAATAAATACCTACATACTTATAATAAATACACAGAGTTGTATAGTCAATACTTACTTTGGTAAAATATCGCAACCTTGTGTCATAATAGAACCAATTGTCAACCATGCGCAGTTTTTAAAATTCCATATGTTTTCGAGTTCCTCCGGGTCTTTATCACATGGTTGTGGATTTTCCCAATCAGCTGGAGATATCCTGATAAGGAAATCGTTTAATTAAAGTCGTTAATCACTAGTTAAAATCTTATCTAAGGATATTAATCACCTTGCGCATAAGAATAATATGACGGAGACAACGCAATACGCGGTTGCCGTGTATATCCATACTTCGAAGGTGTATGGGTTGAGGAACGAGAACAGTTCTAGTTCGGGATCCTTCTTTTGTGTGAAAAGTATACTGATGCCGAGCGACATAAACGGCACTGAGAAGTCAACCATTTTCTTCCGTTCTTCTGTTATAGTTATATCACATACTGCAAGGTCTGCTACCTGCGGACGATATTTTTGAAGATTCAAAATTAGTTTATATGGAAATTTTATTTGAAACGGAAAAGATAAGTTTAAATTTTAGCTCAGAACATATTCGTTTACACGGTTACTATATTTTTTAATATCGAGTTTAAATTAAAACCATAATGGTTTTAATTCGAACTCAGGTTTACAGCCCATTGAAGCTGTGAAAAAAATTATCTCTTTAGTTATTATTATTTATTCCTTAAAACCTACAATCATGAAATTTGACAAGTGAAAGGATCTTACCTTTACATCGTCTTTATAGCCTAGATTCCTAACCTTTTTTTAGTGTGTGCCTACAAACCCTCGGTGGGCGAGACTTGCTCTTATCGTTTTTATTTTTATTTTGTACAATTAAAATAATTAAAGAAACAGGTACTAATTTAAGATGCAAATACTTATTTACTTACATTATCCAACAAATCTCCAATCAGTCCAGTCCATTTTTTGGTGGTTTCGTCAACTGTTCCTGCTTTTTTGTCTCCACCGTCCATAAATTCGAACGTGTAATTAAACTTCTCCTCTCGAAGGAGTCGAAATATCTCCTTAATAAGATCGACTGAGAACCCTTCGTATGCAAGACCATCGTCTTCTTCGCACTCTTCGACTTCACATGGAGCTTTATCATAAAACCACGGCTTGGCTTTTGTAGATATTACCTATGATAATGAAACATTCGTTACGTGCAACAGTTTATTTGACAAACATAAACTTACTATCAGGACAGGTTATAGTCATATTACCTGCCCTTACTTCTGGACCCAAGCTAATTTAGAATTGATTGTTTCCTAATAAACCTGACCAGGATAGGAACAGAAGACTCTAACTTTAGAAGGCAGATCACTTACTACTACACTAACTTAGTTTTCCGTAATGAAAGATTGAAATAAAACCGTATTGTAACCTTATGGAAGTCTTGATATAACGGCTGTGTAATGTCCATTAAGATAGTCAAACAACGTAGGAGTAGCAATTAGTAAAAATATCCAATGAAAAAAAAATACAAGTACTTGTGCTAAGGATCACGGAAAAGGTTAAACCATTCAATCGGATCCAGCTGTCATCAATGATCTTAGTTTTAACTTCGCAAGTAAGTGACATAAGGCGCCTTTGAAGCACCATTCATTTTACTTTACCACTTTGATTAGGACAATCGTGGGCTAGTATCTAGAAGAAGGAGCGCCAAACGGAGATAGCCAAAAAATGTCTCTAGTCTAGTTAAAGTTTATCAGTTTCATTAGCGATTTAAGTTTGCATCCATGTAATTCTGCAAATTTTTTTTGTAATTCAAATGTTTTGCTTGTTGAAAGATCTTCTAAAGTTTACTTGCCTAAAATATAGAAATGGAAGTTTGTCACTAGCATAGGTATTAAAACTATGTAATATCTAATTAATGGAAACAAATAAAGGTTATATGAAGAAGTTGGGACAATAAATAGCAGTAACACTGTTAATGTATTAATATTCATTAAGTGTTACTGCTATTTATTATCCCAACTTCTTCATATAACCTTTATTTTATATGTATTAATGAGTCAGAGTTTATAGTCGTAAATATTACGGCTTATGAATTTGGATTGCAAAAAAGGGAGATATAGGACTGTCTCCTTTATTTGCATTTTTAAATTTAATGAATGCTAAACCGGTCGGCTGCCTAGTCACAGATCTGAGCCTATATGACAATTGATTTCTATTGTATCTGGAATTAGCGGCATACAAGCGGTTAAGTGTCACAGTTGCTAAAATCGAATCTTTCCTTTTTCCAGGAAGCTCAATAAATGATCACATAAAAAAGTTACTTACTACAAAATGTTTGCTGCTTTGTTGATTGTTCAAGTTTCCTGAATCCTTTCTGTCCTCTTGTATTTCAGAAATATTTGTGGATGCCCATGTACCAATAGTTTCTAGTTTGGACACGTGAATTTCATTGACATACAGAGTATAATTGAATCTTTTACCTTCCTTGTTAAATGCTATGTTTCCGGTTACGCCGTATGAGGGTGTCTAAAACATATTGACGAAAAAAAAAAAACCTTTAGTGCACCTTAAAGACTTTTAGGAATTATACAGAATATACACATCGATTGGTAAGTCAAAGGTTTGAGTAACCGATCTAATTGACGACATGCCACTGTACTAGCAATACCATCAGCCTCTGATTAGGTTTCTACTGAAATTGAAAGAGCTAAAACTAACGAATAAATAAATGACTCTCCTCTCTGACTCTCCTTACCGTTAGAATGGCATTTTGAAACATGGCACCGTATCTCCATGGTTGTGAACCTTTATCGCAAATAGGGGCTCTAGGTTTGAAGTAAGTAATTTGGCCTTTTATTTTCTGGAGAGACCTCAACAAGTGATTGGCTATGTCGATCATTATTAGAGCTTCGTTCTGTAAATAAAGAATCTATGAAGTATATTCCCCACCCTAAATACTTTAAGGTTTTTAGTAATATTACTTTTTATTTAAGATGTAACGGGATTTATAGCGAACACGGCCGATGCAACTCGGTTGAAACGTCAGGCAAATCAAATAAGGTATGTTCGCGATAAATCCCGTTACATCTTAAATAATTATGCAACGCGATAGTTTAAAAGTAGATATTACTTTTTGTTATTACTGCTATGACTTTGAAAATAATATAAGCCATTTGTCCTACGTAATTTCGTGTTCATACTACGTAATTTGTATTTTAGTGAGCATTTATATTATAGCCCATTTTCGTGATTTAATTAATTAGGTTAGAAAACCCGTCCCTAAGCCAGTTATCATGATATTAGGGGTTAAAGTATGAAATTGCCGTTTTGTATGGACGAAATCGAGAAAAGTCATTTTTCCATACTAACAATTTTAAGTTTTTTTAAAAACGCCTAAACCGTTTTCGATGCAATTAAAGGTGAAAGTTAGATGTTATAAAGTTCGCATTATAGTATTAAAATTTCTGAAAATCAAAGTATATAATACATATATACTTAATTGAAGCAAGAAGGTCAGCTGACACATTGTAAGGGGTCTTTTCAACGACTTCCTTTGAAGTACCTATTACTTAGTAATGCATTTTTTTATTACTAGTATTGCCTTTTTGTTTTAGTCAAAAGTTACTTTATTTAGTTTTTGATACAATACAAAAATAATTTCGCAATAATATGACTATACTTAAGAGCTATAAACAAAATAAAAAGTGGGAAAATAATCGGCAATTTCATACTTTAACCCCTATTATAATATTTGACGTATATTTTCTCTAAAACTTAAATGAATGGTTACATTAGATAAAGTAATTTTGTTTAATTAGATACTCTTTTTTACCAATCAACAAATACTAAAGCTCAAAAACAGAGCCGAGGCATTCATCATCATCATCATCATTATTATCAGCTTATATCAGTCTACAGCTGTATACAAGCCTCTCTGAAAGGTGCATTATGCCGTAATCGCCACAATTGGCAAACAGGTATTAATATCGCTGAGGTATACAGACTAAATAGTAGAGTACGGCAGGTCCAGGGTTCAATGAATATATTGATGATAGATGAAAAGAAAAAAAATCCATAACTATATGTTACGTAGTTACGTAGTTAGTAAGGTAACAAGTCAAATGTAACTAAGTGATTGGGAAAGACTTGGATTGAGCTAGGAACAAGCTATCCCAAATCCATTCTATGTCTTACATCAGTTATGCATTAATAAAAAGATATTGCAGGCTTCAAGCCATATGGATGTAGGTACAATAAAAGGGGTATTACAATTATTATTACAAGACACGCGTTCACTAACATTGAAGTCTGTGACCGGTGGAGGTGGAGTCATCTGCTTCGTGATCCACTTGCCGACCATAGGCGCGAGTACATGCTGTGCGTCTTTGAGTTTGTCGTACTCCGTGATGCTGAGCCAGGTGATGTTGGAGTGATAGTGGGTCAGCTGCTCGGCGACGATATACGCCTCCATTGTCACCAGAATGTAGTGCTGGAAACATACCATTTCGACCTTTATGACGGATCCAAGAAAGTAAAAATAGTTATACTTTATTTGATATTTTAGCAACTTAATTGCACTTATAATATCAGTATAAAAACTTTGTCTCGGGAAATAGTTAGTTATATTATTTGGGTATTCTTTACTATGAATTTGCATTATTTTGTACTATGTATAATAAGTTTTTCTAGCGATCATAACAGTCAGCTAGCCTTAACTTTTCAATATTTATCCCAAGATAACTAGATAATAAACATCCATGACCTAAGTACAAAATAATGTTTAGTGCTCATTGCATATACTTTTTTCTATTGCCGGATTAGAACCCGCAATCACGTTATGTAATAATCTGTGGCATATACAAAATAACGTTTCTGAATCCGCTAACCTTTTTAATTTGTGTAAAAGTTTGTGTAGCCACTTAATTCAGGCCAAAGATTTAAATAAACGATTTACTGTATATTCAGGTGGAGTGTAAAATAAGGAAACTGTTTTGTTTTTACCTGATAATAATTGACCATTTTTAAATCCCTGGCTTGTGTCATATAATCTAATATTCGAGTTGCATTACAGTCAAGTAAAATACGATTTAGTTGATGTTTCGATAATTCTTTGAATATCTGAAAAGAGAATAGGGCTTTAAAAATAAAAAGCTCATAAGTAGTCAGGTAAATACCGTAAGGATATCTAATGAAATCACTAGAAAGTTATATTTTCTTACGTTACGATTATCTCTCTCGGGTTCCAACTTCCGAACAATAATAGGAAAATTTGTTGTATGTTCAGCAAGAATCTTTTGAATTCTCTGCAGCCCTAAAAATATTTTTTCAGACAATAAATAGCTGATTTAACTTACTACTAAAAAATTTGTGCGGTTGGCTAAGTCAGTGTAGTACCTATAGTTTTGGCATAATTATGCCATATAGTCGTTGTTGTGACATGTTAGGTTTTCCAATATAATTTATGGGTACAATCATTAACTTAATTTTTCTAACAACCTTGTTACTAGGTAATAGATAAGCGAGCTTTTGTAACGTTATACGTTCGTCTTATATTAACAATTAAATTAGTTAAATAATGTTCTTTTTTTAAAAAAAAATAATAATTAAAACTCAAAACTTTTGTTAATACTTAAAACTTTTGTTAATAGTTAACCTACATCAAACTAATAAAAATTGAAGATTCTGATACAGATTACATTCTTAAAATTAAATAATATTATTTTCTTAATCAAAATATCACATGCATCAAACATGATTCATAATTAGTAGATAAAAAACAAAATAATTAACTGTCCAAATAATAATTATATCCTATTAAATAAAACTCAACTTCATAAAGCGTTTTAAGCTAATGGTTCGCTTGAGTGTTGTGCGGATCCCTAACTCGTCCTTTTCTTTGCGAGAAATCGTATTATCTTGGGGGCGGGGCCAAGCCACCGCAGCCGGTCGCTGGAAGTGGAATGCAGGAGACCATTTTTAACACGGCACGGCCGACACACCTTAACTTCACACTGAGTCGAGAGGACGTTACTTCCTCGAGCAATAAGTGCAATACCTAGACATATTCTAGACCAGAAGTTAAAATTCGAATAGACTTATTTTATTCGCAGTCGCGCTATTAACAGTTGCTTTCAAATACTTACTTCCTACGTAATAGGAAGACGAGTTTTCCCCGATAGGGTAAGTGATGAACTTGTATTCTTTTAATTTAGCGAACCATAGTTGTAATAGTATTTCAAACGTATTGTGTTGAGTAGGATTATTGTAAAATTGTTAACTTTTTTATAGTGGCCTATCTACTTAGGTATTTCTTCAGCCTAGACTTTATTTCGCTTTTGCTTCGGTGTAAACTAAAATAATTAGGTACCTATTTGCCAAGCTATACTTTTACCTTGTAATACAATGCTAAATTAATAAAAATAAAAAATTCAATAAAATCCCTAATTTAAATTAAAACTATTTTCCATATTTGCATAATCTGTAATTGTAGTTTATCGTAAATTAAATTCATTTATTTATCTACCAACCTACCTAGCTTTTGCACTCCGTTCTGATTGCGATCTTTTAAAGCCACATCACATCTACTAAAATACAGAACCCGTCTTCTTTGCTTTGGCTTTTCTTGTAATGGGAAATGTTGGCGATCGCAATCAGCGGATTAATTTAGGAGAATGAATATTAAGCTGGGACGTTTTTCCAGGGAACGAAGTTAACACTTGAAATTGGGCCACACCTTCGCATCTACCCTCGCATGCTGATTGCTGCCGTCCGTCCAACGAGCCAACATTTATCCTCGCGTCACCATCACAAAGGAAGTACGGGCCTGCGGAAGCAATTTAACAGTCGGGCATACGAACCCATACCCACAGTGCTCAACCTTTTATTTTTAATAAATATCTATTTTGTGTACGCTTGGTTGTTCCTATTTAAATACACAATTGCGACACTAATGTAACGTTATACGTTCGTCTTATATTAATAATTAAATTAGTTAAATAATGTTCTTTTTTGTTAAAAAAATAAATAATTAAAACTCAAAACTTTTGTTAATACTTAAAACTTTTGTTAATAGTTAACACGTTGGGCGCCAGTGTCGCAATTGTGTATTTAAATAGGAACAACCAAGCGTAGACAAAATAGATATTTATTAAAAATAAAAGGTTGAGCACTGTGGGTATGGGTTCGTATGCCCGACTGTTAAATTGCTTCCGCAGGCCCGTACTTCCTTTGTGATGGTGACGCGAGGATAAATGTTGGCTCGTTGGACGGACGGCAGCAAGCAGCATGCGAGGGTAGATGCGAAGGTGTGGCCCAATTTCAAGTGTTAACTTCGTTCCCTGGAAAAACGTCCCAGCTTAATATTCATTCTCCTAAATTAATCCGCTGATTGCGATCGCCAACATTTCCCATTACAAGAAAAGCTGAAGCAAAGAAGACGGGTTCTGTATTTTAGTAGATGGTGATGTGGCTTTAAAAGATCGCAATCAGAACGGAGTGCAAAAGCTAGGTAGGTGGGTAGATAAATAAATGAATTTAATTTACGATAAACTACAATTACAGATTATGCAAATATGGAAAATAGTTTTAATTTAAATAAGGGATTTTATTGAATATTTTATTTTTATTAATTTAGCATTGTATTACAAGGTAAAAGTATAGCTTGGCAAATAGGTACCTAATTATTTTAGTTTACACCGAAGCAAAAGCGAAATAAAGTCTAGGCTGAAGAAATACCTAAGTAGATAGGCCACTATAAAAAAGTTAACAATTTTACAATAATCCTACTCAACACAATACGTTTGAAACACTATTACAACTATGGTTCGCTAAATTAAAAGAATACAAGTTCATCACTTACCCTATCGGGGAAAACTCGTCTTCCTATTACGTAGGAAGTAAGTATTTGAAAGCAACTGTTAATAGCACGACTGCGAATAAAATAAGTCTATTCGAATTTTAACTTCTGGTCTAGAATATGTCTAGGTATTGCACTTATTGCTCGAGGAAGTAACGTCCTCTCGACTCAGTGTGAAGTTAAGGTGTGTCGGCCGTGCCGTGTTAAAAATGGTCTCCTGCATTCCACTTCCAGCGACCGGCTGCGGTGGCTTGGCCCCGCCCCCAAGATCATACGATTTCTCCCAAACAAAAGGACGAGTTAGGGATCCGCACAACACTCAAGCGAACCATTAGCTTAAAACGCTTTATGAAGTTGAGTTTTATTTAATAGGATATAATTATTATTTGGACAGTTAATTATTTTGTTTTTATCTACTAATTATGAATCATGTTTGATGCATGTGATATTTTGATTAAGAAAATAATATTATTTAATTTAAAGAATGTAATCTGTATCAGAATCTTCAATTTTTATTAGTTTGATGTAGGTTAACTATTAACAAAAGTTTTAAGTATTAACAAAAGTATTGAGTTTTAATTATTTTTTTTAAAAAAAAAAGAACATTATTTAACTAATTTAATTATTAATATAAGACGAACGTATAACGTTACACTTTTCATAGGCATCTGCTATAATACCTATAGATAAATTCAAGTTTTGTCGTGTCCCGTGTCAATTTAAAAACAATCATTTTTGATGGACGCCACTCAGGATACGAAAACGAGACTCTTTGGGTTAAAGCGAATCACACACAAATTACGAAACAGATACGCACCGTATTCATCTTCGTATAGAACTGCAAAGTTCTCCCAATTGTAATACTTCAACAACGCTGCATACGCTAGAGATATCTCATTGGAGTCAGGATAGAAGTTGATAGACAACTTCTTGAAGCTGATTTCTTGTTCTTCGTCTTCGTTCTCATTTTCTTTTTCTTCTTCAACTTCTTCTTCTTGATTTAGTTCTATGTCGGGGTCCAAAGGTTGCCACGTAGCTTGGATGTGAGGGATGTTGGCAAGAGCACACTGATCACGAACAATTCCATCCCATTTTGGGTCTTGTGGGCCGACTACTGCTATCGGTCGCAAGTTTCTGTTGGAGCATACTGAATCACACAATGAAGATAACGGATTAAAGTAAGAATGGTGTTGTAGATTACGCAAACTTATAGTAACAAACGGGAACGCAAATTAAAAGGCTATAAGCAAAAACTTTATATATTCGCGTTTTTGTTTCAGTTCAGGTGCTAGACATAGTATGGCTAAACGGTGAAATATAATAACCAATAGGTAAAATAACCAATAAATACTAGTTACTTGGAATCGTTTATTAAATTAGGATAGCATAAAGTCATTGAGGTGACGTGTCGGCACGTTAAAAGAATAACACCACCCCTTCTCTTCCTCCTGTGGGTGTTGTAAGAAGCAATTCGGCTCCCTCCACTATTGGCCAAACTGCGATCGCCAACCCGCTTCCTAAAAGTGGCGATCATGGCAAAATCCACCATATGGAGAGGCCAAATTCAAATTCCTTATTGCGTGTCACATAATTTTATATAGGGCGGTAAAAAAAATAATTAAAGTACATGACGTGACGCCCTGCTCAGGGCATAGCAACAATTATCACATAATATCTGCAATAACATTATACTCGTTTAAGAGGAGTTGAAGTACATATTTAATTTATTTATTATCTGCCCAGTTGTGGATTATAATAGGGTGGTGATGATGATGATTGTCAATAAAAGTAGATTCTCGTAAAATAAAGGAAAACTTCTTGGGACACATTTTAAGTAGCTAATTATTTATTTGTCATATCATCCTTACGTAAAATCAAATCTTAAAAATAGGCATATTATAATCTTTATATAATAATATGCCTTTTTTAAGATTTGATATATGACGGCGATTTGGAATTTATTTGTTATTATGTATGTTTCTTAATATTTTTGGGAATATACATGCATCTATATTTTTATCTTAATTGCATATCATACATTCATCCAAACTAATTCTTCAGCTTTATAATTATAACATAACACGAATATATTTAATGTTATAAAATTAACAGTTTTTATTGAGTTGGATACTCTATTTATCGAGAAAGCGGCTAAA
The DNA here is from genome assembly GCA_949315895.1 of Anania crocealis. Classification (NCBI taxonomy): domain Eukaryota; kingdom Metazoa; phylum Arthropoda; class Insecta; order Lepidoptera; family Crambidae; genus Anania; species Anania crocealis. Next base: position 10,504,624 of record OX438862.1, read on the forward strand.
AATTTATAGGAGCGGAGTATCAATGAAAAATGTTGCAAGAACTCATATTCCTTTTGAGAGCTTCCGTCGCTTGCGCTGCGTAAACAGTTGAAGTGACGGAATTATTTCCAGTTAAAAGTTATAAAAATAAATCACAAAATCATACGTCTCTCTTTTACGGTAGACATACAACATTTTTATGGTAATTAAATATGTTCTCAAATAGAGCCAATGTTTTCAAAAGCACGAAATAATCCATAGCCGAACAAATAGGTTATTCATTATACATAAGTAGATACTTATTTTTTTGTGGATTTGCCCTCGCCATCATGTCTTATTAGATAATTATACATTAAAAATAATTCGGGCACAAAATAATGTATTACTTTTATACTTTGTGTATACTTTTAGTGATACTTTAAAAATTAATGGACTTATATTTTGTAGTTTTTGTTCCAAATTAACGCGGGTTAAACCGTGGGGCACAGCCAGTAATAGATGTATTTTTGGATGTAAATTTATCACAGAAATAAGAAGTGAAGCCTATATTCCGTTTAATACGATAGCTAACGTCTAGTAAAGGATTAACAAATATACTCACGCTCATTCCAGATAGCTAGACTGTCTTTACTAGAGGGCTCCAGTATGACAGGACTGAGATGGAATTCGTCAAGACCACTGGTTGACATAGTTTCGTTGAAGGCTAGCATTTGCGTTTGTGCATCCGACGTGAAAATTCCCGCTAAACAAATATTTAGTGTTAGTACTTGTAACAGATGTTGTATATTTTATGCTATAGACTTATTTACTTTTTTAGAAAACAAACATTCAAAAATAATAAACAAAGTGCCTGTTTGTTAACAGTATCTCCGCATTTTTTTTAATAAAGAAAAGAAGTAATAAAGATAAATATATTATTATTTATTTTTGAAATACTATCATTCCTTGCCAATATGAAGTGGCTAAAGCGAATAGGTAGGTACATGCCGAAAGACTTACCTATTTGATACGATATAGCCTTTTTTTCCGTAAAAATGAATTGAGGAGTGCATTGTTGGATTGAGAAAGTAAAAAGGAGCCACAGGTACCACATAGTTTCACATATAATATTCACAGAGCATTTTAAATCACGTGTTATTTAACTAAACTCTCTGTAGCCGTCCGTAAGCGTACTAAAGTCTGGTTAGCCCGCCGCCCAAACAAAATTAAACGTTTACGGAATTAGAAATGCGTGGAGTTGGCATTTTTTGATCTGAACAACTGAAATTTAAAAATGCTTTTTGAACTGCCTCTTTCATTACTATTTTTTAGAAATATTATGACCAGGTTTAAATATGTAATCAAATGTAAATTTTTAGCATGTTCATTACTTTTACTAGTGAAAATTTGTGTAGGTTTAATAAGTGGTTGCTTTCACATGTTCCAATTTGGCCTGTCAACCTACGTGGTTCCATGATGCCATATCAAAGCAGATAAAGATCAATATCTATCGATCCAGAAAATTTGGCTTGTTGTTGCAGCTGGATGAGCTGTTATGTCGCAAAAGTTAATTTATCGTATCGACCTGTACTTATGATTCCATGCGACTATTTCTAATCCTTCTTTAAAATATATTAACGTGAACCAAAAATGCCGCCTGCATTATTACTCATTGACCATTAATATCCAAACTATTTCCGCGTCAACAAATCCAACCAATAATGTTGAAATAACTGAAGTCATCGCGTCGCGTCGCTTCAAACGACGGAGACGTGACCTAAAACTGCTCTCCAAAAATACACCAGACTGTGAGGAGGCGGCCTCTTAGCCGCATGTCCAGAAGTTTGTATGAATGGCTCAAAATGACAATAAACCCGTTACTTATAATCACGATCCTGTCATTGAGCCAACTGAGGGTAGACGCCGCAGCCACCGCTAGTTTCCCCATTGGTATGTGAACGCCTTTATAATTCCTAGCACGTAGGCATACGGGAAGTTAAATTGCTATTGTGTACATTCAGCGTTCAATTTGAATTTATGTTTAGCTATGCATTTAGTGATCTAAACCGGCTTTTTGGTAATATTTTTGTCTTTACATAAAAACTAGTTAGTTTAAACATTGTTGCGTTTTGCCTTATCCAAGCTTTAATTGTATAAGTAAATTCACAGAACACTACTAAAGACCCAAAAATACTACTTTGCGTATTACTTATTTTCATAATAAATTTATGTGTATCTATATACAATATAATTGTCTTCTTAGTAAGATGGCATTGCTGCATATGTTTTTCACACCTTGAAAGTATTTTATGAGTTTCACTCTATTTTGATTCATTAATATTTTGGAGATTTATTCACACAGCTCATTGATTTTTTTCTGATACAAAATAACAATTTGATGCATTCTTTGTTTTCTATTAGAGGTCTAGATACATGTTTTGTAACATTAAAACGTAGGGTAGGATGTCAGTTGAAAAACATTATTAATCCAAAACAACAGTAACATAATTGGTAAAACAACAATTATTATTTTGTTTTCAGGGGGATTATTTAATAACCAGACAGAGTTGAGCTCGTATGTGGCTTTCGGCAATATCGCGGACATTGGTGGAAGAAAGTCCTACCATGGTCGACCACTGCTATCGGATGCTGACGACAGCTATTCGACCGCCCTGAACTGTACGTTTTTTTAAACTTTTATGTAGTTCTAATTGTTACAATTTTGCCTAAAAAGTAAAAATAGACTAGCAGTAAACCGTATTTAATCCCTCGATCGTGAGTTATTCCAGACACAATTGAAATCAATTGTTATCGCGGCACGCGCGTGCCTCCTGGGGGTTGAGGGATTAAAGTGTATATGTCGAAAGATTTCCGGTTCGTTTAAACAGACATTCTCCAAATTTGTGTTCTCGGTCAAATAAGGATCAATTTGTTTTGTTGACATTTAGAATATGGTAGGTACTCGACTGAGAACACACATTTAGAAAAACACCATAATCGTCTCAAAGGGTTAAAATTTTATAAATCTCCAACTACAATTTTTGCTGTGCAATGAAATAGCCTAAAATTTCTTCTTATTCTTGGGTATCTACCCGGCCTAATAGACTTCAGGGCATGGGTTTACCGCATAGATGTAGTTTAGTAAGCGTCCTCTATGATTTACTATTATGATGCTTAGTTTTAAGGTTCACTGTAATTTGGTTTACTACTTATTTGTTGTAGTCCATAATAGTTTTGCTATTTAGTTAATATAATTTTAAGTCGCAGTCACCCGCCTAAAATAATAGCACCACCCTTTCTCGTCCAATATCGAAAGCGAAAGAGGTGTTGGAGAGGCTTATGTCTATCAGTGGACTAAGAAAGAACTATAGCCGTAATGTATGTTATTTCGTTATTTGGTGTGCAATAAAGAGTAATCTATCTATCTATCTATCTAATTATTGTGGTAAGTAGATCGACACTTTAAGCCAGTGCAGTCAGCATAAATATATATACCTACACTTTTAAGTAATCTTGACACTTACTCCAACATTGAAATGAAAGATATGTTTACGGTATATTACGCGTTTAATTTTTGATTTAACTCGACGTCGGGTATAGTGTTCGCGTAAATTCAAGAAAATAGTATGTTAATCCAACATTATAATATTGATGAAACCATGTATATTTATGCACTATACTGAAAGTGAAACATGTATCTAAAAATTAATTAATTGTATCCGTTTTGATTTCAGTATGTTCGTTTACATCAAATAGTAAAGGGATAGTAGCATTAATTGATGCACGACCAACTAATGGAATATGTGATACTGCTTGTTTACTATGCAATAGTCTCAATGTAAGTTTACTTTTCTACCAATTAAATACAAGTTATCTAACAGATCATAACCAATGACATACAAGTTTTAAAATATTTTTATAAGTATCGAAATTGCTTGTGTAACATTGTGTGATTGTGTGACACTAGGTGTTATTCGCCTAAAGAAACTAATTCTTTTTTTTTAAAGTGCTGCTTGAAATATTATTGTTAATATGATACTGTAGTCTTGCTAATACCGTCATGTTTAAAAATTTCAGATAACCCATCTTGCCTTAGGGTGGCAGCCAACTTCTACGCTCCTTGAAGACCCTTTCACGTTATTATACCATCCACCCCCGGAATTGGTTTCTAAAGCCTACGCCACTCTTATCAAGCATTTACAATGGGACAAATTCACGATTTTGTATGAGGAGGATAGCAGTATGTATTTGCGTAATATTACGCTTCTTAAATTAGTCATTCTCTAAAATATGATAACACAAATTCACTTCTAAATAGATATTGTACGCAACATCGGCGTCGTAGCACGCAACCGTTTTAAACAATTCTTTCGATGGGGCAACAGAAAGAAACGAAAATTTTAAAAAGATAACAATATAAACAAACACAGGATGTTCGGCGCATAGACAAAATTTATAGAGTAGGTACTGGTGGTGATTTACTACCTTTCCACAATTGGATTCTGCGTGCTAAGAGCATGGAAATTCTTTTTTTTTTAGACTCAAAATGTGGATGTTATAGTTTCTTAGCATTTTTATTTATCTTATAAATACGTACCCTTGATGTGCTTTGCTATGTCTTCTTCTTATCGTGTGGTATGATATGATATCAGAGCTTTTCAAGCCCCTTTTTGCAGGCTTCTGACGTGATGATTGTTTACGACTTCCATTATGGAACAGAAATCGGGAAAACATGCTTTTCAAAGCCACGACTAGTTAGATTATAGTTATGCTTCGCCCCTTCAAAACAAAATTCAATTTAAAAAAAGATAGGTTCCTAATTTAACTGTAACGGGAATCGAACCCGGAACCCTAGCGTAGTAAGCAGACCATCGCACCAATGCACTAAAATAGGGCTTTTAAAATGTGTATCTTGAAAAGCAACATTATAAGGTAATTTAAGAAAAAACATGACTGCAACTTTGCGACTGCACCATGAGGTTGAAAAGATAACAAAGGACTCACAGTACCTTAAAAAATATTAAGTTCTATGTGCCAAACAGTCTATGTATACAATTAGAACTATCCCCTAAAATTAATAAACGATGAATGATTACCATATTTCAGGCTTTATACGCCTACAGGAGATAATAGACACATGGCCACAAGAACACGAGCCCATTTTATTTAGAAAGTTGAACCCTAATGGCGACAATAAAGAAATGTTCAAACACATTTTCAAAGTGGCACATATCAGTTACCACGTAATAGACTGTGATGTGAAAAATGTTATTAAATATATGAATGAAATCGTCCTAGTAGAAAATTCAACTGAATTCATGGTAAGTAAATTTAAATCAACATGACGTGAGAGTCAAGCTAATGTTTAAGGCGTATAAAATACGCATAATTATTACTACGATGTTATTCTATAAAGTCGATTAAATAAACATTACCTTAAGTCATCTCCTCTATCCATTGCACATCAATCTTGTATAGAATTTGAAATAAAACAGTACTGAATAACTATCGTTCGCCTAACTAGGCTATGCCTTTGTTTTATGGTGGGCAATAAAGTGTGAAACAGGTTGATATTACTATTTATTTGTTTCAGAGTTTCATACTGACAAACCTAGATACTTATTCTTTAGATCTTAGAAATATTCCTGACCTGATGGCTAATGTATCTACTATGCACTTGACTACGTCCAATCCTGACAAATGGAGAGATTTAGGAATGAACATTGGAAACGTAAGTTTATTCCAGTAGAAAATGTAGCAACTCCGTTTATAGTCATCTTAACATAGTGTCATACTTAAGTTTAGTTAGAACTTGCATAATTGGCAATGTACTAGTGCCTGAAATTAATATAATTTATGTTACGCTGTCCTAAATAGCTACCTGGACAAGTTGTAGTATACTAGTGTCCTTCTATTTATGTGCTTTTGGCAGTATTATATGGCAATACCTACCATTGTAATTGCTGGCCCAAGTGTATTATAAGATGTTAAGGTATTATTCTCAATTATCAAACATTGACCAGCTGGATTAATAGTAGGTTTGGCTAAAATCTGAAAATGTAGTAATAATTTTTTGGTTAATATTCTTTTCAGTTGGAAACAGCATTAGTAGTAGATGCTGTTACTCATATTGAGAAAACTATAAGAAGCATGCAAGAGGAGCAAGAAGGATATTCCAAAATACTTGGATTCGAAGAACCCCCTGCTATGTGTTTCAGAGATTCGAAATCTGATTACCAAGCGGCGGCTTGGCCATCAGGCACTAATTTGCTTGAATCGTTGAAAAAGGTAAGTAAGCATAAAAATATACGTTTTTCAAATGAGGTTTTAAAAGATAAAAGATGGACCAATAATTATAACAAAGAAATGTTTAAATAAGTAACTACTATTTAGTCTGTGCCAAATAAATTGCCAACGACTGTGGTCAAGCACCATGTCATGTTTTTGTTAATGTTGGGCCTGCCTAGACGGATGGGCCGTTAGTAATGAGTAAATGTTTCTGTTCAGAGGCTCGGATCTATTATCTCTGCCTATTTGAGACATTGGCATGAGAAAGCGAGATAGATGGAGTCGAATACGGACATTGTGTTGCGAAGTAAGGCCTCAGATACGAGTAAAGGCTACTTACTACAATTAACAATTTAACATATAAAATATTTTGCAGACGAAAGTAGATGGATTCACGGGAAATGTGGAATTTGATGAAAATGGTAAAAGAATAAACTTCAAGTTATATTATTCTAAGCTGAACCTTGACAGCGAGTTCTTTTACGTTGGAGACTGGGAATCCAATACAGATGTGATTACGGAATTGAATTCTTTTTCTGACCGATCGCAGTCACGCAAGACAAATAAAATAAGAGTAAGTTTTAAAAGTGTGCATTCAGTTTCTTTCCTTGTCAATACTACATGCTTCAAAAAACCCGAGTATAACCTAAGTTACTGGTGTACTTGGTTAGGTTAGTACTGGTGTTAGGTCACAAGGGATACAAGATCTAAAAGTTAAAGTAGCCTTAATTAACGTATTATACGTTTTATAAAAATTTCAACTGCCTGAGGTGGGGCTCGAACCCAGTAACAGTCGAAAACATATTTGAAATTTATTGTTTTGTTAAAATGGGCCATACAACATACTAGTAATCGTAATATTTTTAAGTATGAACACCTTCGTGGTGCCAGATGCCGAGTTTGTTGAAGGTTCATAGCAGACCAATTTAGTAAAGTTTATTTCCTAAATTTGGTCAATTGCCCGTGAATCTAACATAATATGACCCATACGCTCTAGGGGAATCATCCGGTCACAGCGTCTATCGTTGCGTAAAATTGTCATGATACCTTTGATCTTTAAACAGGTTTAAGTTACAAAGAATAACTGTAACCTTTTTAAATCATTAATAATTTAGAATGGTAATGACCGTCCACCACAGAAAAAAAACAATGGAAAAAACTGTTACTTACTTTTTGATACTATGATTCAAAATAACATCAAGTTGTTATCAACTTTTTAAAAATCATAGAAAAATTAATTAGGAGAAGGAAAGTTAACATATTTTATTATAATTTAAGTGTAATTTGACGCTTAAAGTGACTTCCCAGGTGCTCACTTAAATTAAAAAAAACAATGTTACTTTAATCTTGTTTCAACTTGAAGTACTTGACCATTAATGTCAAGTAATAACTAAGAATACCTTATTCATAATTACGTACGTGTCGTTATCCTCATGTTTTTTTTTCTATTATTTCGTGCCCAACCTAAATGATAAAATTAATATTTTTATTTCTGCATTTTGTCATCTTGCTTAAGCATTTTTTGTAGGACAGATGCTACATTTTCTAGAATTATTATGATTTGTTCCCATTTTAGGTAGCTACAAAAGTAATGCGACCGTACTTTGATTTAGTCAAAACCAACGACTCTTCAGAAACACAATATCGTGGTTATGCTGTTGATTTGATAGAGGCTATATTCAAAATAGTAAATAAGGACCACAACCTTAACTGGGAGTATGAGTTCTATGCGGCAGAGAAAACTGGCAACCAAATAGCTGGTTCCAAGAAATGGGATGGCTTAATTGGAGATGTAATGGAGCATGTAAGTTAAATTGTAAGAAATGACTTGAAATTACACCTTTGCCACTTTTTTGCCATCACACCTTCGTAACCCATATATTAAATGTTTTTTAGAGAGCAGAGCTAGCTATTTCTGACTTGAGTATCACATCAGAGAGGAACGACGTGATTGATTTTTCGATACCTTTCATGACTTTGGGGGTCAGCATGCTGTTCAGAGAACCGGATCCTATAGAACCCAACATGTTCTCATTTCTGCAACCTCTAGCTTTGGATGTGTGGCTCTATCTGGCTACTGCATATATCATAGTCTCCTTTATACTTCTTATTTGTGCTCGGTAAGTGACAATGACTTTTATAAATTAGTCCGGAAACAGTAGAAATAATTGGATTAGGTTTCTAAGTAAATTTTTCAATCACATATTTTATACATACGTGTACGATACTTCGGAATCTTCGAATTTTAAATTTTAGTTTCCCTTTTTCAACTTTCATTGTGTTGATTTACTGTTTTATTTCTTTAGAATGAGTCAAGATGATTGGGTGAATCCACACCCATGTAACCAAAATCCAGAGAACTTACAGAACATTTGGAGTTTATACAATTGCATGTGGCTTACAATGGGCTCCATTATGACTCAGGGATGTGATATCTTGCCAAGGTATTTTGTAAAAGTTTATTTGCTGCAAGCAAGTTCAGAACTTTTTTATGTTTAATATGTATATATTTCTGAAAAAACAAACTCTTACGGACTGAAAAACTTTAACAACAACAAAAAAAATTACCCACAGCTCTTTACTAATAGTCGGATTAAATTTAAAAATAACGAGAGAGTCAAAATGTTTAGCTCATTTAAATACGTGGTATACGCTGTTCTAGTAAGCCATTGAAGTTAAAGTTTTTTGTTTTGTTTTGTGTTTGTAACTTTTGTAACTCTTTCTAGGGCAGTTGGGTCACGGTGGGTGACTGGAATGTGGTGGTTTTTTGCGATGATCGTGACGGCGTCGTATACTGCCAACATGTCCACCTTTCTTAGTAATAGTCGGCGCAGCAACGACATTGCCGATGTCAAAGCTCTCGCTGATCAAAAGGACATCGCGTATGGGGCAGTCTATAACGGTGCTACTTATGAGTTTTTTAGGGTATTCATTTTCAATAAACATTTGTCTCTTTACTATGTTAGGATCATTCTTAGAACACATTACTTTTCATGTAACTCTTTTGTACATTTTGGTTTCAGGAATGTACGCAAACACTGTATATTGAAATTAACAATTTTTTAAAATTCTTCAATAATTATTTTTTCTATAAGAATATTAACCAGAATTGTTACATTATACCTGATACAAAAAACGGTCATCAAGAGTTAAGCAGTTGTTGTCTTACAACCAAATTTTATTTTATAAAATCATAAATCCTTCTACTAGTACTTCGATTACAAATAATATGACACTGTGTTTTTAACTTTTCAGACTTCCAATGACACGGTATTCAAAAAGATTTGGAGCGTGATGAGCTCGTCCACGCCAACCGTATTCATGGGCAACAACGAAGAAGGGAAAGACAGGGTGTTGCGTAGCAAAGGGAAGTACGTGTTCTTCATGGAATCCACAGCCATCGAATATTACACGGCTAGGAATTGCTATTTAAAGATGGTTGGCGGTATTCTTGATTCTAAGGAGTATGGCATTGCTATGGCTAACAGTAAGTAGTAAAGTTGTTCACATATTCCACCTCTGCCGATCAACTTGTGATACATGTTAACCAGATCGATCGAAGTTCAATAACTTATTTATTATTTGTTTATGTGGTGTGTTTTATTCTTATCGTAAGTCACATTGACAGAGTAAGGTTCTATACCTTACTCTTTTAAGTTATAAAAACCTGTATCAGGATGAGACCACTCTTATTTAAGTCCATTATATTATATCTACACATACTACTAGTAAAAGATGTTGTCACTTCAAGAGTTCATTATATTGGATGCAATAAAGAGTTTGTAGAAATAGGTTTGAAAACACAATGGCATCGAAATTCAAGACCCTAAAAATGAGTGCGCTGTCTTGTAAAAATTTACTTTTTTCCACAGTTATATAACATTGCTGTTTTGGGATCTAAAGACAGAAGAGTTTTTGTGTGTCGTTGTATATTTGAGTTTATTTTGTATTTCAGATTACCCATTCAAATCGTGGATAGATCATGCAATTTTGTCATTGCAAGAATCTGGGAAACTAACTGAACTGAAGAAGAAGTGGTGGGAGGATGAGGATAATGATGAACATTGCGAGGTAAATACGAGTACACCAAAGAAGATACTGTTTGTAGAACTGAAAAAAATAAGATAATGTTTGTTTGTTTAAAAATAGTATTTTAACACACTCAAAATAATCGTTAATTAAAATTTACAGCTGCAAAAAGAAAACGAAGAGGATGATAGCGGTTCTTTGCAAATGAAGAATACAAGTGGTATTTTCTTAGTATTGGGCTTTGGAGGAATTTTGGGACTGCTAGTTGCCATCGTTGACTTCCTTTTGAACGCAAACGAAATTAGCGTGAAGGAACATGTAAGTGAATGTGGTCTTTCATGTTAACTTTACATAATTTAACTATCTCGAAATATTTGTTGAGTACATTCGTCTTAAAGTTTCACTCTGCTCTACAATCCGTTTTATTATCACAATTCAAACGAAACGAAGTCTTTTTTAGTTTTAAAGTTCATAATTCAACATATATAGTTCTGTATAAACAAGGTTAGTTTGTTTCACCCTGTTTATTTATTCAATCTCTATGAACATCAACTTCAAAATTAACTGGGTACATTCTGCATTCTGCTTATTATACATTCTGCAACGCATTTTTAAATCTGTGTGGTGGAACTTGTCTTCTACTCGTGTTTTCTTTTTTTTTGACAAGCTCAGTTAGTAAAATATGGTTTATGCACAAGCAAGAGCCTCGAGCAACGTAAAAGAGTGGTTCTTTTAAAAATTTCTAGTACTAATAGCAATTATTTTTATCACTCTAGTGAAGCCTGCCTTTATATAAAAATACATCTGTTCACTCTTGTCAAAAGAAATCTAAAATACTTATTACGGTTTACACAATCCGTCTCACCATTCAAAGATTTACGAAAAACACATTAGTCAATCATTTTATGTGGTGCCCTTGCTTGAGCATATATCCAGTTTTATATTTGTAAGTCTCGAAATATTCAGTTGTTTTATATGGTACCCCGTGTTTGCAGGTGACCTTTAAAGAGGCTGTACTGAGCGAATGGCGTGCATCTTTGGATCCTCGCGTTCTACATAAGCCAGCCGCACCGCCTCGCTCCGCACCGCCGTCGACGGCGTCTCCGTCGCCGCAGCGCGAGCGGTCGCGGTCCCGTGCAGTCTCCGTACTCAAAGCTGCATCGTCTTTTATTAATTTTGATGAAATATACTAATTTAAATTATTTTAATAATAATAATAAATAATAAATGTGGACAACATCACATACATTGTTCTGATCCCTATTTGAATAACTATTTAAAGCATTCGTATTTTGGAAACCAGAAACAACGAAGGTACCACACACACCCAGACCCGAGAAAATGTAGAAAAACACTTTTTTTCTACATTGACCCGTCCGGGAATCGAACCCGGGACCTCGGAGCATTCGACACCTTGAAAACCGGTGTGTACGCCACTCCGCCATGGAGGTCGTCAAATTTTGATTTGACACTTCAGTCTTCCAGTGCGAATAGTTACTGATAGGCTCCTTAGCCTGCAAATCTTATTGTTTTCTTTTAGTACTAAGTAAATTAATATAGGTAGGTACAAAATGAGACACACTTTTCATATCTAATCACATGCGACTATATGTATGTAGGTACAAATAAAAGTGTTGACAATCAATCCGATTTTATTATCATCTCTGGTTTATTTCCTTTCAATCAACAGAAATAAAAAAAAGGTATGCAAAAAATTACATAGCAAATATAAATATATGGGGTTTTTTTACAAATACAAATTTAAGGTTCATCTTGCTTGGAAGGAGACCTTTTTAAAACGTTTTGCTCTGAAAACTTAAGATGCCAATAATTTGTCTATACTATGCCGTTTTCTGTTGAAACTTAGAATCATATTATCATTATTTGACCTTATACTGTTGTTGTATTAGTTCTTGTTACATATAAAATCGATGTTTGTACGTGCGACGTTACTAAAGTTATGAACGAGTAAGTAGGTAAGTCACTCTTTGAAGCTAGGGACGTAAATAGTTATTAATAGCAGTTTAAATAACAACAACAGCGTAATTTTTTCAGTATTGATTTATGGATTGGCGTATTCCTCTATTTACTAACAAACACAAAACAGCAGGAGCCACGAACAATAGTGTTAGCAACTGCGATAAGCTTACCATTATTAATTTACTTCTTGTAAGGTTACGGCCTTTGGCTACGATATATCGCTAATGTTTAGTGCGATTCACTGAGCTTAAATCAGCTAGTACAATGCTGCCGCAATTACCGTTCTCATTGATCAAAGCCAAATATGGTAGATAGAAGAACAAATCAAGCGATTAAAATTACCACGGATACCTGACTTCGTAATCAGTTTACTGTGGTGGTAGTTTTGTCCGGGATTATTCGAATTGTGATAATCTGGAGTTGTAATAAAAAGCCTAATATATCTATGATTTCGAAAAAAATATTTTAATAGAAATTGCCTACAATTCATAATGTCAGACTACATCTTGCTACTAAATACATCGAAACGAAACAGGTCAGCTGCAGATCGTAGCACGGACGATGCCCTAGATGCCCCTTTTGAACTAGAACCTGATGCTGTGGATGATGGCCGGGAATGAGCTACAGGTTTCTCAGTTTCCCAAAAGCTAAGTGCGAATATCAGCTCTGCCCAAAAAGCTTCTGTTGGCGTCATCTGTCAAACAAACAAATGGAAACAATAATAAGATCAGTGATTCAGGAATACTCCTAGATCCCAATATGAGTATGTAAATGAGTATTTATACATATAGAGATGATGCCAAACCACTTATTGAAAAAAAAATTAAGGAACGAAAGGATTTAAGGAACAATGTAGAAAACCATGAAACAATTGTTTTGTCTATACCTTTTGTTCCACAGCAACTTCTCTAATGTGCCACAGAAATTCAAACATGCCCATGGCTGACGCTATACCACATCCTATGCCTAAAACCACAAATACACCGCCAACGTTATCTACCCCCAATTCAGCGGCACTAGCACCTTCTTCTTCTTCTTCAGCCTAAAATGAACGTAAGAGAATTTTAGTTTTGATCACGATCTTATTTGTTGTCACAATAGTAGATGGCTGTCTAGGGGAACTTACTTCACAAGCTCCAGTATCGGGAGCTTTCCACCAACGATTTTTGAGTTCTACTAGTTTACCGCTTTCAGCTAGCTTCAAAACCGCATTATCCACAGCGGTACGATATGATGATGCTGATGATAGACATTATGTTTCTTTACAAGCAATAACAAAAATGCATAGATGTTCAGTTCTTTTTACTTACAAAAAGGCATAGCTATTCCGTATCCCTTGGAGTCAAGCAATCCTCCCACTTGCATTAAATCACAATTTCTTTCTAGTTGGTATTCGATAGCTGTCGATTCCATTAGAAATGCGTAGGTCCTTTTACTCTTTAACACTCTTTCAACACCTTCGTCATTGTTTTTCAAGAAAACTGACGGTCTTGCTGATTCCATTGCCGTCCACATTCTTTGATATGTAGACACATTTGAACGCTATAAACAAAGCAAACATGATTGATAAATTTAATGATTTTTGTACGTCAACTACCTAGAATACAGAATATTATATTAGCTGTGACAGAACTGATTATTTATTCTGTAGTCTTATAACTATATTTCTATTTAGATTTTTGAGTTCGTATGATTTTAATAAATTGAATGCAACACCTTGAAGAACGAATAAGTTGATCCACCAGCTACTGTTCCATACTTAATTTTAGTTTGCATTGCTAAATCTTCAGCACTTTTTATTGAATCATCCATAGCTGCATTGGTTAAAAAAGCAGCTAAGTTTGCTGTGTAGGACGAACACATGATGAGCGCGAAAAACCACCACATCCCACAAACCCATCTGGTAGAGTAGCCCCTAAAAAGAAAAAGCAAAGAAATGGAGTTGAATTTTAATGGCAAAGCGTTAAGTTTTTATTTGTGTTGATAGATATATAGATACTCTTTATTGCACACCAAACAAATATCGCGACCTCTGCTAGACAACTTTCAAATATCAGAATGAGAAGTTGAATCAGAGTTGAAAGGGAAAGGGGGTGAAAGTTTATGTATTAGGTTTTACTCTTACTTTGGCAAAATATCTGATCCTTGCGTCATAATGGACCCCATAGTCAGCCAACAAGAATTTTTGATGTGCCATATATTTTCTAATTCTTCTGGAGATTTGTCACAAGGGTGTGGATTTTCCCAATCATTGGGTGCCAGTCTGTAAAAGTTAAATTAAATTAAATTTGCTGGTATTTGTATAATTTATGTATATATAATTACGTATATAAACATAGTTATGGATATAAATCTAAAAAAGAACTGGGGATAATTGACATTTTATACATTTCACATTGACGCCTACCTGGCTAAAACATGAAGTAATAATGAAACCATCAAATATGCAGCAGCCATGTAAATCCAAACATCTACTGAAAACGGTTTTAAAAATGAAAACAGTTCGGGTGGCGGTGGTGTAGGTTTTGAATACAATATACTGATACCCAATGTCATGAAAGGTGTGGTAAAGTCCACGTAAGATCTGCGCTCATATGTTATGGTCAGATCACAGATCGCCAAATCTGCTTTCTACAAGCAAACAATGCAATTTTAGTGGCAGATTGTAGATAGTGACTTACCAGATAAGTTATTTATACGAATACCAAACTTATTACCCGCTCTAACAAATGTCCAACAAGTCCGTCCCATTTCTTTGTGTCCTTATTATATGACCCATACATATTACCAGGTACTATTTCGAATTCATAATTGAGATGCAAAGTTTCTTTCAGCACCTCATGTATTAGATCTTTTGAGTAACCTTCATAACGATCATTCCCAATTAATACTTCTCCTTCTTCTGGGATTTTTTCTATGAGGTATGGTGCACCAATACGTGAAACGACTTTGAATGTTTTGTTTTGCCATTTCTCAGCAAGGAGGTCTGATACTTCATTAGCAGATCTAACATAATCAAAACCAGTTTCTGCGTTCCATTTGGCAATACTGTTGAATCCACTGTTAGAAAGTTCCATTATTTCTACATTAAAATTACTTCGTTCACCAGTAGAATTATCTACTAATATTTGACCAGTTATTCCCACGATTGGATTCTAAAAATGAAACGGACAAATATTGGTTATCTTGTTGTTTTATAAAAATAAATTTGCGACACTCATAAATAATTTTAGCACTGATACACATCCTTATTATTAATAGTATAATGGAAGTTACACACACAAGTGAAATCATTACACATATTCTTGGAGGTATAAGACCAATGATATTTAAAAAGTATAGATAGGTTATACCCTCTAAACAAACGAAATATCTGTGCCGATTGCGAGCAACAGCACACATGCGTAATTCTTATTTTCACCACACTGCAAAGTGATGTGAAAGGGATGACATAATCTATACAATACAAACAAAAGAGACAGTATGATAATCACTCACAGAGATATCACACTCGCTGCTGATCGCTTATCGCGGACTGCGGGCAAGACGTCACAATTTAGGACGTTTTAGGGTCACGCACAATGCACGCACGTAACATATCTATTACTTTTTAAATATCATTGTATTAGACGTAACATAGTCTATTGGAAATCCCACTGTTGGCATAAGTTTCCGCACACGTGATATAAAGTGCAGTTAACGTGGGCAGAGCCGTGGACGAAAAGCTAGTATTATGGAATGTTAAGTAACTAAAATAACAGAAGGTATACTCAGTTTTCAGAAGCAGGTA
Source organism: Anania crocealis (assembly GCA_949315895.1). Classification (NCBI taxonomy): domain Eukaryota; kingdom Metazoa; phylum Arthropoda; class Insecta; order Lepidoptera; family Crambidae; genus Anania; species Anania crocealis. Next base: position 10,520,669 of record OX438862.1, read on the forward strand.
ATGTTTGCAATACAAAACAGTTTCAATACAAAATCCAACACAATATGTAAATCTAAAAGAAACTGTCATTTAAAATAAAATCTACGAGAAAGCAACTACTACTTTGCTTTCGTGATCAGAGGTAATTGTTCCAAGTTACTGAATTTTAAATTGGATTCCAGATTTAAAAATAATAAATGTACTGAATTAATACAAAGCTTTATAGGTGCCAGTTCTTAAAACCAACCAAGACCCATTAAAATTCAATTAGATAATGTATTTAATTTTACCTAACATACCGTCAGTACGTGATTTGTAAAGGCTTCTCCGATTTCCCATATGTCTTCAGATCCACACTCTATAGGCTTTGCTTCTATTTTAAATTCTTCTGGTGCACTTTCCACGGCATCTGTTATAAGCATTGCCGCATCACTAGCCAAAGCAGCTTCGACCTGCCACAAATAAGTAAGAATATAGTACTCCTAGTTTTCAATCAGTGTTATGTTTGCAAATATCACTTACAGTAATTTCATGAGTTTCTCTAGGAATTTTTACATCTGGTGAACCCCTTATTTTCCAGTCAGCTAAATAATACCTCGTTCTTGAATCCGAGTGATCAAATATTTTTAGACAAGTTACATTTGAAAGGTTATATCTTAGTTCTTCTAAATCCAAAGTGTGCGCATCGAGAGACATCAAAACGTAGCTCTAAATGTAAGAAAAATACATACTATTAAGTACACATTTATAATCATAAAAAGGTAAGTCTTTCTAATGGTCAACATCTTATCAAAACCAATAAAAAAAACAAGTAATACTGAAATTCATAACCAGTCACTCACTGTCGTAAGCAATGAAAAACAGTTTTACAAAATACTGACGTCTTTTAGACATACATTTACTGTAAATTTATATCGCTTTAGAGAACGAACTAATTTCACAGTTAATTAAGCATTGAAAACGTGATCTTACCATGTAATCTTCAAAAAACTTTACTTCATTTGCTTGTCGTAAATATTCCAAAACTCGATCAGCTGGACAGTCTAATATAACTCGGGTCTCACCAGTTGCTTTCAGCGTTTTTAACAAAGGTCGGTTGTCTTCACCTGGTACTAATCTTCGTACTAGCCACTTGTGTTCAGAATCAGCATATTTTAATATTTCTTGGAGCCTAATTAAACCTTGAACAAAAATGTTGAAATTACAATACTGTATTAAAATTATAACTTAATATTAAACTGTTAACAATAGGATTAGTACGTAGCGAACTAGTACTAGCTAGACTTGAAAAAATAATGATTAGTCTTGTTTTTTTAAGTAACAGTTCCTACATGGTTTAATGTATCTTTGGCATTAAAAAAATATACACGCAGTTTCTCATGGCAAGAGTCAAAATTAATTAAGAACAGTTTTTTTTTTGTAATGCAAACAATGTTATGCTACATTAATGAATGTTAACATTAATCTTCTTCATAACTTATATTTACATAATTACATTATCTACAAAACCACATGCATATGCTTGCAACACACTGTTTAATTCTGATGAAAGATTACCCTGATCATCATCATACAGTAAAGTATAAGTGTTCCAGTCGCTGTCTTTTACGAACAGAGCTACAGCCTTGGACAGCGATACAGCCTCGGGGTACAAGTTGATCCCGGGCGGTGTTGGTTGTTGAAGACCACGAACAGGCGGTGGGCGCCAAATTGCCTGAGTACGTGTTAATATGTCTGAATAAATGTTAAATCATGTAGTTTTTAGAAACTCGCCAACAGTATCGGTTTCTTTAATTTTAGCAACACAAAGTAAATAGTTTCTGCTAAAACTATTTAAACACAAAACGAATAAGCAAACTACTTAGGATACCCTTTGCATGAACAAAATAGTGTGTTCGTATTTTGAATAGAAGCTAACAATACCTAAAAATGCCATCATAAAACTGGCAACCTAAAAATGCCCTTAAAGTGGCAGAGAACTGGGCCTGTAAAGTATGACAGAGTTCGTCATCGACACGAAGAAGAAGATAGAACCTAACCTGAATATGAGGTATTTTAGCAGCTCTACATCTTGCTTCAACGGCGGAGGCAGATGTGATGTCTGTTGGTCCAAATATCGCAATGACACCTCCAGAAATCAGCTCACATGCTGGAAGCATACGTTTAATGTTATTTAAACTGCTTTTTCTAGGCAATAAAAAAAAACACTTTATGAGAGCCTCGGGTTTATTTTACAATTTAATTTGCTACAAATTGAGCTACCGGGAAATTAATTGTGTCAACGAGTTCAAGTGCTTTGCTCTGTAACCAGCGAAACTTTATCAGTGTTTTTGATTATATGCCTCTTATTTTATATTCGATACTTACTAAATGCGAAAGTGCAACAGGCTACATTGCTGTCTGTGACCTCTTCACCAATTAGACCGTTGAGCTATTTGATTAAGATGATTAAAAATACAATTCCTGTCCTGCATTAATAAAAACGACTGCCTCGGGTGTTATTGACTCAAACCCAAATTGTATTTGCAACTGAAATATGCAATTCGATTGCGTAAAATGCAATTTGAAAAGATAATTAAGATGATATTTGGTATAAGGATAGCGTGGGTACAGGGAAAGATATAGATATAGTGGGTTTTATCCCATAAATCATCCTTTTTAGGGGGATGAGAGGGAAGATTTTCTTTTCCTTAGACACTTAAGTGAGAAATGAATGCACAAAATTAAAAGTAGCGGTACTTTAATTTGGAAATATCTTATTTAGGTTTGAACTAAATTTAAACTGCTAACATGTGTTTTAAAATTTAACTCGACTTTATGTTGGGATCTGTCTTAGAGGCGTTGAGCAGAGCATATGCTCTTTGATGGGAGAGATAATCAAGCATAATTTTGATACCAAAGTTTGACTAAGGAAGAGAGATAGCGAGGAAAACTTATACAATAAATCTTTAGTGTAGCTAAATTACTATTGCTTACCAGCTTTAGAAGCTGCAAAGCTGTCACCGTAAGGAGCATAAACCGCTTTCATGACGAAGTGGTAGTGTTCACTCTCCATCGATGCGCGGGTTAGGGCAGACGCAAATGCTACTTCTGAAACTGAGTTTGGTGGAAAGATGGCACCTGAAACAGACGTGTACGAATGTTATTTATATAAATAAAGTAAATATTTGATTTTGTATGAAACTGAATCAGTTAAAATAAATCTTTTTAAATCCTACTTAAATATAGAAAATGCATTTCTTCAATGATAATTTAGGCTTTTGCGACAAGTAAGCAATGAAGCAAATAAATAATAAACAATAACACATAGTAGCTCTAAGCACTGAAGCATGGGAAAAAGGCAAAATTTCCTTGAAATTTACTGATATTTTGACAACTTTCAAACAACCAATCTGTCATCCCTGAAACATTACAAAAGCAATTGCCAAAATAGTCTTGAATTACTTCATAGCTTAGAATAAGCGTTATTATTCTAAGCTTCACAGGATCAGTCGTTCAAACTTTTAAAGAATATGTTTTATATGTTTGCAGAAAATAATTTCTGGCGTTTACATAATAGCAGCTCTGATAGTAAAATACTAGAGATGATGAGTACATTGATAAGTTTTTGAGTCATTAGTCAAATCTGTAACTACAAGCCAAGGAACAAAAAAGTATCAGATAGATGTAAGATTAACAAAACACCAAAAAAATAAAAACGGTAAGCTTTACCAATTCTCATTTTGCCAGTATAAAAGTATTTTTGTGTACTGGTTTAATAAAGATGAAAGGTATTTTATCGATTGTAAAGAACCTAGAACCTGTGACATCGTTAGCGTAGCCTTCATATTGATTTTGAAACTTTACTCGTTTTTCTAGACAAAATAATTTCAATACAATCCAATCAATTGTTTAAGAACTCATAGAAGACAAACATAAAAACATTCATTTTTATTTAAATTAGATTGTAGTTTTAATTTATTTTGCGGATTGTAGAGAATGCAGCTGTCTTACCAATATGAACAGTAGTCCTCAGGGGTTCATAATTCCGGAACACTCCTTGAACATCCCTCATAATGAGAACAGTTAATACAACTGTCACGTATTTTGACCCTGCAAAGTAAGAAACATAAGACGAGAAAGTCTATTTTAAAACGCGCCCAAAACAATTTTAATGCGACCTAGGCAATATAAGTTTCAAAACTCGTATCTCATAAATTCTCGCTGAAGTTGCGGACAAAAGTAAAAAGTACTCGCCCCGGTGCTGTAGCATTTTCGAGACGAGATTTCCGTGAATAAAGTAGTGAATTGGAACAATGGTATTCAGCGCACAGCTGTCGCATTACAACTTTGTCTGTCGCCGGATAGTGTTTACTGGAACAATGCAAACATCACTAGGGATTGGATGAAATGCACGGAGCGGGTGACGCGGTCAGCCTCGCGCGGGTACTCAATGCTCAAACGCCTCGGTGCACTGTATATTACAACAGCTGTTTGGCCAACTGCACTCGAATTTATAAATAGGTTATGATAAATAGGGCGGCGGTTCGATTGGGAATAGGACTTTGACAATGAGCCTCAATTCCCCAGAAATGTGTATTGCCCAGTCAAGTTTTATCATAATCAGTCCCGTTATAAGTCAAACGCAGTTTAGGCAGATCCTCAACCACCCTTAGTTTATTGCCTGCTAATTTCTGAAATAATGCAGGTATCAATCTGCGTTTTTCAATTCACACAAAAATATGTATAACTCCAACCATCAGTTATTGTTTTAGCTGGATAATTAAGTTTAACTTTACCGTCGCATTAATTTCATTTCTGTTTAAAATACAATCAGCTGAGAAACATTTATCAGTTTAAGTTTCATTTTGGTTATTCAGCCACAAGTGCCTCACCATTCAAGACATGTTCCTAGTAGGAGATTTGCAACGAAAAATATAAATGTGTATTTAAAAAAAATCACAGTCAGACTTGATTTCAGTGGGCTTCGCCCAGATTTTCAAACATGTCTAAACCAATCGTCACTTTTTGTTTTTACTTCGCAACATTACCTAACTGTAGAGCTCTTGAACCAAACGTAAAACAGGGTTCAAACAGACTTTTTCTAATCAGCCCGCTTTGGTTTTCTGGCCAGAGCCGGCGTGGCCATGCAATCGTTTGGCAGGGGTCCAGCGCACCGCGACACACTTCCAGGTTGAGACGTAGCAATGGACGATGCTCTGAAATAGGATATTATGCGACTAGAGTATTTGTTTATAGTATTAGTTTAATGAAATGATTACGTCATAATGTATTTTTTTACTTATACTGGAGTTTTTCCATGCCGATTCTAATACATGAACCTAATTGTTTTGTTTTTGCGGCCTTGTCATTTAAGTTTAAAGATTGTACTAAATCATCTTCCACAGTCACATATACATTCACTCAGATCACATCTAAATTATATTTCATCTACACACAATACACTTATAAAAAACGTTTAATGTTAACAATTAAAGCCAATAACCATTGTATAATGTACATAACTATATTTGATGAACCTTCAATAATACTACTGAAACTAAGTAATCCTCGCATCCACCAATTGACTTATGTGATACTGCCTTATGTTCAATGCTACTGTCCCACCACTGATAAAATTCGATAGAACCAATGAACTTATTAACGACATTGATCAATGGGGGCTATCGCTAGTGAATTTGCCACTAGAGGCGCTAGTGTCGCGTGAGGTCCAATATCATTCACTTTGTACTGGTTTTAGCGGAATTTGTTGCATAAATTATAATTTCTTTAATTTACCTGCTGGAAAGTGATCTCCTTCGTAAAATATAGCAAATATGGATTATTTGGCGATTAATGTGAACGCTTTAAAAGCGGAATTAAGAAAAAGCGCAAAAATAGGCGGCCTCAAGAGCAACTATTTCAGAAGTTAGTTTGTTGATATCAAGATAGTTATTTATAAACAATATAACCTTAATTAGATTCAAGATATAACACTTGGTTTCGGCGCCAATCGCCTTTGACAGCTATAACTCCGGACCTTAGTCTACAGTGGCGCCAACTGGTGAGCAAAGAAACGGTAGTCCCCATTCTCTATTGCTCAGTCCTCTGTTTGCATAATTGATGACGTCTATAAACTTATGAACTCCTCAGATAATACCCTAAAAATTATTCACCAAAATATTCGTAATTTAAATCGTAACTTTTCAGATTTTCTAACATTGTTGAGTAGATCTAACACTGATTGGGATTTGATTATTCTCACAGAGTGTTGGCTTCGCAATAAACCTATTCTGCCTTTCCTCGACGGCTACAACCTCACTCAAACTAAAAATAATTTATCCCAAAACGAAGGAGTTGTAATATTTTCCAAAAAATCCCTGCGTGTATCCATATCTGAACCAGATTTTTGTGGCGCTAATTGCTTAATGATTACGTTTGATGGCTCAAAATTATTCGCTATTTACAGACCTCCCGGTTATAAAGATATTTCGCAGTTCATAGAATCCCTTGATAAACTTCTCTCTGACGTGAACAATACTAATATAATCCTTGTAGGAGACATAAATATTGATATACTGGAAAATAATAAGGACCCGAATTCCTCAACGTACTTGAATATGTTGGCAACGCACGGTCTATTGCCAGCGCACTTATTCCCAACGCACTATAAGACTTGTCTCGACCATGTTATGCTGAAATGCAAATATCCTGCTTCTTGCTACGTAGCCGAATCTTCAATTACGGATCACGATACTTTAATAATTAAACTTGATCAATATGTTAAATCTACCAAATACTCTACTCTAGAGAAAGTTGACTACTCTGGACTTGACGAGGCCATGATGAACCTTTGTCTGAAACCTATATACGACCTAACGGATCCTAATGCAGCCACATCACTTCTTTTATCTCTTTTAGATTCTGCGATCAAATCAAATTCTAAAACAGTGATTATTTCCAACCGCAAGAGGATCTTACAACCTTGGATGACTGCAGGTCTTTTAAGATGTGTCAAAAATCGTGACAAAATGCATCAAAAGCTCAAAAAAACACCAGACGATGCAACACTTTCGTTAGTATACAAAAGATATAGGAACTTCTGTAATTTATTACTAAAAAACATAAAAAAAGACTACGAAAGCAAACTACTTCAAAAAGCTGCTAGTATCAACAATAAAGCCCTCTGGAATACTCTGAAAAATATAACCAATTCTAAAATTAACCACAACCCTTCGTTTGATCTAATATCCACTGTCAATCCCATAGAGTCAGTAAATAATATTAACAAGTTTTTTGTGTCCATTGGAAAGGACCTGGCCGAAAAAGCTTCCCATAACTGTCCTCGTGTCAAAACACTGCCAAACGGTACCCAACATTCGTTTGTTCTACTACCTACCGATGAATCCGAAGTCCTATCTTCTATTTTATCCCTTAAAAAAGACACTGTTGCTGGGCGAGATAACATAACGGGAGCTTTTCTAAAACGTTATCATCAGATCTTGGTTCCAATACTGACCTATATATTCAATCTTATTTTCTCGACTGGAGTCTTCCCTGACGCATTTAAGCAAGCTGAAATAATTCCGATTTTTAAGAGTGGGGACAGAGGCTGTGTTAATAATTACCGTCCCATTTCTAAATTGTCCACGTTGTCTAAAATTGTTGAAAAATTAATAAACAAACGCCTTATTAATTATTTGGAAAATAATAAATTACTTTCAAACTCCCAATATGGTTTCAGATCTGGAATATCAACTAATGATGCAGTACATGAACTGACTGATCATATTGTAACTCATTTAGATAGTAAAAAAAAAGTGATAGGGATATTTTTGGATATTGCCAAAGCCTTTAACACAGTCTCTGTGCCGCTCTTGCTGAAAAAGCTAGAACTGCTCGGAATTAGGGGGGTACCACTTACCCTGTTCACAAATTATCTTATGAATAGATTCCAAAGAGTACGGGTGGGTGATATTACTAGTGATGACTTAAGAATAAATTACGGTGTACCTCAGGGAAGTGTCCTAGGCCTAACTCTGTTCCTTGTATTTATTAATGAACTCTGTAACCTTCAGTTACTAAATGGTAAAATGGTAACCTTTGCAGACGACACTGCTCTTATTTTTTAGGATGACAATTGGGAGGAGACATTAGAATTTGCTCAGAAAGGATTTGATTTGGTGAATGATTGGCTCAGAACAAATGCACTAACTCTTAATGTTGACAAAACAAAATTTATACCATTTTCAATTAGATCTACAAATCTTAGGAACGACCTCACCCTGTTAGCGCATTCATGTCGGGTCATGGACAGGGGTAACGCACCATGTCGTTGTGCTGAGGTTGCTACGACTGACAACATTAAATATCTGGGTGTTGTCATTGATGGTTCTCTCAACTTTGGCTATCACATTGATCTGCTCTCCACCAGAGCTCGGAAACTGATTTATGTTTTCAAGTGTCTCCGTCACGTAGCTGAAAAATCAGTTATAAAACTAGTTTATCAATCCCTTTGTCAATCCATTCTCGCTTATTGCATCACAGTTTGGGGAGGTTCTTGTAAAACTAGTCTACTTAAACTGGAAAGGGCACAGCGTGCGGTTCTCAAAGTAGGCTTTTCTAAGCCATTTCTCTATCCAACCAAGGATCTTTACTTACTGGCTGATGTTTTGAGTGTACGTCAGTTATTTATTTTAAATACTGTCCTTAAGCAACACTCCTTAACTGTATATGATCCTACTCTGAATGTTGACAAGCGACGCAAACATAAAGTTTGTTCCTCAACCACCCGATATACTACAGCTTTCGCCAAAAAGTTCTTTGGCTATATGGGTAGTTTCCTTTATAATAAACTTAACAAAGCTCGAAACATATATCCACTAACAAAATATAGATGCAAAGTTACTACGTCAAATTGGATAAAAAACTTAGATTATGATGAAACGGAAAAATTGTTAACAATCCCCAGTTAAAACCACACACATAATAACACACACACACACACACACACACACACGCACACACACACACACACACACACACTCACACGCAGTTTTCTCTCATTATATTAAGGTTCGGTTGAGGAGAGGCTGGCAATCTGTCATACAGGTCTTCTAGTACAGTTGCCAGTCTCTCACTTAGATATAAATTTAAAACTTTAACCTTGTTTAATTATGAAGTGTATTATATTGTCTATGTGAGAGAAGAAATAAATAAAATTATTATTATTATTATATTTAATTCAATACATTTTGATTTTTGTTTACCACAAATCGTAGTAAGATTTACTAGTGGCAAGTCTTCTATAGCATTAAACATAAGATACTTACACTGATGATATCTCATAGTGGAGATACTTTTGAAGGGTTCCAGTTGGGTAAAAATCATATAGAGATAAAAGCACGCACAAGCTCCAAGCTAAGCTGGCAAGCGATACGTTTGGAAAACATAAACGAGTAATTTAATGACTACTACATCAAAGCCCGAAGACAAAAGACGAGTGCGTTCTACCAGCCTTGGCAAATGAAGCCAATAAAAGGACATCAAGAGGGTAAGGTAGCAAGGTATTTGCTTTTAGTGCTTATTATACATAGATTAAAATAAGCAAAGAAAAGATGATGGGTCGTCTTTTAGTTGGCTTCATTTTTTTTGTGATTTAATCATAGACAAAGTCTGTAATTATTATTTTTTGGATGTGGATAATATTATATACATTGATGTGACTCCAAAGCAAGGAACTATTCAAAGCATTTGTTTTGTGGAAAATATATAGAAGACAAAATTTTTTCTACATTCTTTACGGCTGTGCATTCCACCACCGTTCTTAAAATTAATATACTTAAAGCTTAAAGTCAAGAACTCGTAAAATAGCATGAGGTACTTGATTCAATATGTTTTTTTAACTGTAAAAAAAAATATGTACGATTTAGTATTGATGGTAAAGCGGCGTACTAAGTAGGTTCTAACTCTAATTCAGACTAGAGTCTATTATAAAATTAACATTGATATTGCACATCACTACAGTCCCATATTGTTGACCGTCTGACGCAGTAGCTTTTTCGCGGATTGTATACTCACGTTGCCGGAATGATATTGCGATATAATATTTACTCTTTACTTAATAAAATGGACTTTAATAATGTGGAACGTGTACCGTATTACCCTCCACTTAAATAAATAAAATTATTTTTATAGCTCGATGGTTGTTGATACTATGAAGTGATTTCAATTGTCGCTTAGTTGGTACTAAGAATCTGTTTTAATGTGCTTCTTCGTTATGAAGTGGATTGTCAGTAATACGATACACGTTTCACATTATTTAAATCCATCATTAAAGAGTAAATAATCTTATTTTTAAAATGGGCTACAATTATACATTAGTACGTACATATGCATTTAAAAAAAAGATATTTAGAAAGGACTATAATAATACAATTATAAATATCTAATTTTATCGGAGCGAAGTTCGTTTCCTGTTAAAATTCATCTTTTAAGTTAAAACTTTACTAACTAAATATATTTTTTGGTTCTAAAAGTTATGTATTTCAAATAATTGAGTAGGTTCAGCGATACTTTTTTGACATAGCTTATGTATTTGTTGACGTGTACTAATGTATAAAGTTTATAGAATTTATTTCAAAAATAAACGAACTTTGATCCATAATAATTGGTCCTAACCTATAAAAAAATAAGTGTAGCAGGGTCGTTTTAAAGGCTTGATATTATGTTAAAAAGGCGAAGGTTTCAGTTAAATAAATGTGAAACTGAGACACATCGCAGAATTAACGAAACATAAAAAGGTAAAACGTATAACTGCGCCAGTTGCGAATTATCGTCAGTGATGGAGGCGCTGCAAAGTTGTGGTACATACAATACCGGTAGATCCAGTAAGGCTGGATGAATAGTAATAAATAACCATTAGTTTAACATATTTCTAAACAAAATGTGTGAGATATTAGATGTCAACTTAATTGAGGTAATAGCAACAGAGTTTACAGATCTGTCAGTGGATTTATACTCAAATTTAATGAAAAGTGTATTTATACAAATGACAATTTGGACTTGAAAGGGGTCCTCCGAATTCTCATTTGTATGTAAAGTGAACACATCTCTTCTTTTTATGTCATGAAAGCACACTAAGCCTAATCGGCTACGTGTATAGTCTTAATTGTTTTATTACCTCATAAAGGCAGTCTTTAAGATTTCTTTTTTAATGAAAATTTCTCTAAGTTAAGCAACAAAATATTTTAATAAAAATCTTTAAAATGGCAAAGTGCGAGTTGGGCCGCGCGCTGTGTAGGATTCCGTAGTTGCATGCCGCTAACGCCAACTTATTTAAATATGCTGTATCTACTATTAGTTTACGTGTTCGCTAATTTATATTTATTTGTTTTACGTAAGTAATTACAAAAGACGTGTGGCACTCGGAGACTGCCGCGGTAAAGCTATTGCATAGCTTGCGTGCGTCAAACAGCACCCACCTCGTTAAACAGCACCCCGCTCGTCGAACAGCACCTACCTCGTTAAACAGCACCCCACCCGTCAAACAGCACCCCACCCGTCAAACAGCACCCACCTAGTTAAACAGCACCCCGCTCGTCAAACAGCATCCACCTAGTTAAACAGCACCCCGCTCGTCATCAGCACCCACTTCGTTAAACAGCACCCCGCTCGTCGAACAGCACCCACCTCGTTAAACAGCACCTTGCTCGTTGAACAGCACCCACCTCGTTAAACAGCACCCCATCTGTCAAACAGCACCCACCTCGTAAAACAGCACCCGCTCGTTAAACAGCACCCCACCCGTCAAACGGCATCCACCTCGTCGAACGGCACCCAACTTGTCAAACAGCACCCACCTCGTTAAACAGCACCCCACCCGTCAAACGGCACCTACCTCGTCGAACAGCACCCACCTCATCAAACAGCACCCCACTCGTCATACAGCACCCAACTTGTCGAACGGCACCTGCCTCGTCGAACGGCACCCACTTCGTCGAACGGCACCCACTTAGTTAAACGGCACCCACTTCGTCGAATTGCAAACGCCTTGTCAAACCGCACGCACCTCGTCGAACAGCCTTATCACCGCTGTGCCGGTCGAAGTGGGGAGCGTAAGGTTTTTTCGTTACGGAATTTCTGGATTCGGTCCCCACGCTCAAGGCCCGCGATAGAAGCTATGCAATAGCTTAATTACAGTGTGACTTGTACAATTTCTTCTTTAAGCACATTTGACATGTTGATCGACTACATTTTTACTTGATAGCTGTGATAGCTTTTTCTTTTAATTTAGTTTTACAAATGTTTTGCTTCGTTGATTGCTAATAGTTTGTAGAATTTGCCGTCAACACTGGGCAACGTCTCTAGAGTTGGTAACTGTAGCGGTGGTAGGTTCCGCAAGGGGCCGCCTAGCATGCGACCACCATCCTGCTGGAGTCCAACGCCAAACAGCACACGCTTTGTTCCATCGTTCTGCGGGATTTCCAGCGCGCTTCTGGGTAAGCTCGCACTATCGTAGGTTTCCTTTCAACTTCAGCTCATAATTATAAAAAAAAATCGCTAAACCTGATCTTTTTGTACTAAACTAGTTTTTTTAAGCCTACTGTACGCCTGCTCCATCTTGATCTATTGTGGCAGTGATCCCTCATTAAAATGATTTAAACTGGGGCTACCTGTGATCTCGTTATAAGTATTTTCCTTTGAAGAAATATTCCAATTTTTTTTTTTACTTATTGAACAATTATTAATCACTTGATGAACCACAGCTGTCACAAATCTGTTAGGTAAGAATTATTCACTTGAAGTAACTTAACTTGATTTAGCTTATCTTTTTTATTATTATTATTTAGATACGTAGCAAAATATATCTAATTTATAGATAACTTTGAATGATGAGTTTTCAAAAGATTGATTGAGTGTTTTCTAGAATAATATACCAAGTTAATAGTACTTTTTGGTTAAAGGAATTATCATTTTTCATCATGATTTTGGACGTAAGTCCTCTTTCATATTTAACATTTCATTGAGACTAATTTAGCCGTCGTAATTCCTTAGGGACATTCAAGTTATAAGCGAATTAAGAGATGGTAGCAAATTTTAAGTATAGATTAAGTAATTAGAATAAGCCCCTTTGGAATTAGCAACTTAGTAAGTATTAAATGTAAAAGTTTCAGTATCCCTGGTTTTAAAGATAACTTAAAAATGCTATTATTGGTGTTAAGAGGAAACACAAGGGCCGTTTTTCCATACAAGCGTAGTCCCCTGTTTCCTCCCTGGATAAAGCCAGTAGAGCAATAATTTTTATTACAAAAATCTATGGCTACCATTAGCATGTTTCTATGTTTTCTGTTTTTTCATAAATTAATTAATAAAAAAGATATGAGCCCTCAAAAATCCGCTGTGTTCAAACATCCAGAAAACAAATTGGGCTGAATTTTAGAAAAAAAGGAAAACATATAAACACGGCCAAAGCCTTTCTTTAATTTGTAATGAAAAAAGTATTTAAATCGGTCTAGTTTTGGAAAAGTAATCGGGGGACTACGAAACTTTGATTTGGTGTGCTTTTAGTAGGTATTTTCGGTCCAAGAAGCAATTGTCTTTATCACACTCTGCGGTGAAGGCGTTTGGCACTGCGCGACAGCAATAGATTTTACTTTAGGATAATGACATTTTTAAATTCTAATTTTTAAATTAATTAATTTTTAAATTGTCATATCTTTTATTATTAGTTTTTTCTAAAATTACTACATTAATCCCTCGAACGTGAGTTATTCCAGACACAATTGAAATCAATTGTTTTCGTGGCACCTGAGTGCCTCCTGGGGGTTGAGGGATTATAGATTGCTGATTCGTATATTTTATTGTCATTTTATTATTCTATTTAATAATCATGTTGAATCAGACATAAAATATAAAAGTAATTGTGACGATTAAGTATTTTAAGTAGTAATTTTATTTATCCTGCTTTTTTTTACTATATAATTCGACGATGCTCCTAGATTGCTGATATTGTTTTAATTTTTAATTTTATGACATTTGATACATTAATTAGGTTAAACTTGACATTCAAATTATAACAAAAATAGTGTGTCTATTTGAAATTGTAAATTGACGTAGGTATCTAAGTGTAATGTAAATACGAAAATTTGAAATAAATGAATATGAATATGAATAAAAATTAAAAAGAAAAAAAACGTGTTAAATAAGAAAATCTAATAAAATAAATCAATATGCCCACGTTCTACAGAAAGAAGTGAAATCCCACCAAAAACATTCTGTAAAAAACTAGCCAAGTCTCGATGGAGCTGCTTGTTTGTCTCTAAAAAGTAATGAAATCTAGACAAAGTCGTACCAAGTCTAAGGTTCCTTACTGCGATTTCTTTATTATTATAGTTAATGTTGTGTGACTTGGCCGTTGAACATTCTTTATATGTTAGTGGGTACAAGTCTATTTAGTCTACACGTAATGATATCAGTTGTAACTACCTCTTTGTTAAGCGAGATAATAGCCCATACTGGTATTGGTAATTGGACGCTAGTGTCTCATTTTAGGCTGTTGTTGATTGTGCAACACATTCATTCAACATAAAATTAAACTATAGTTAATTATCAACGATAATAATAAAGATATTTCACTCTTTGGCTTAAATGTAAATGAAATACTAGATATTTCTGATAAACTTTATTATAAAATTAATTATCCTATCAGAGGGCCTCGCAAAGTGCTTGGCCATATTATCAGAGGACTCAAGAAATGTACCTCGCCCACATTAAGTTTAGGCCTCGCGCCGCTATGCCACTGCCTAGACTCAGACTTGGCAGCCTCGCTAGTTAGATGAAGCCAGCAGTAAGCGTCGTTTGGCTGTGATGATAGTGATGACATTTTTATACCTTGAAAAAGTTTATATACCTACGATTTTACAAACCCAAGCTTAAACTATGAATACATAGCCCGACATCAGAATTATTTCCACAGATACAGTTTCTTAATAAGTTCACTGTTTTGAGGCAGCCTGCTAGCAACATTACCACGCTGAATGACTTAATACCTAATTTGTTGACGCAGGCACAGACCAACATTGTATTAATTAATTAATCTCCTAGAAATACAAATTTCATACTGTTCAAACAACTAGTAGTATTGTTTTTTTTTATTTTTTTATATTTGATGGGCTTGCTCTTGACTACATACTTAACTCTACGGTTATAAAAAAGTCTAAGATGGAGCGAGCTTACCCAGAAGCAGCCTATTCACTCTGGCTTTAAAAATTTTTGGATTATAGTTTTTCGGAAAAACAGACGCAGGCAGGGCATTCCACTACTTGGCGGTGCGCATCACAAAGGAAGAGGAAAGGCGCTTCGTACGCAATCGCGGTATATTAACCAGGAAGGGATGATAACCTGCAGTGCCCCTGGATTCCCGAAGATAGAAAGGGGAAGGCGGAATGAGCTCATGCAGCTCAAGAGCACACTCTCCGAAGTACAACCTGTAAAAAACCGACAGGCAAGCAACTCTGCGACGGTGGCCCAGACTATAAACCTCAGTTTTCACCAGCTCATCGTCTCGAATAATCTTTCTGGCTCTGCGTTCTACCGAGTCAAGTGCATCCAGCTGGTATTTGGCTGAACCATCCCAGAGGTGAGAACAATACTCCATGCACGACCGAACTTGCGGTTTATATAGAATCAACCTTATTCAGGATTCCCAGCTTTTTGGCCTTAGACTCAATAGGGTTGCCAAAGTTAAACTCGGATGTTAATTTTATGCTATTTTATATTAAGAAGGTCTAAGCTGTTGGTAACTTTTACTGTGGTGTGAAAAGTAGGAGTCAAGATGAAAGGACTCCTTTTTGCGGAGAACAGGCACGCCTGCGTTTTGGTGGCATTAAAACTGACCAGCTTGTTTTCACCCCATTGGGAGACATAACTTAAGGCCAGGTTAGTTTGCTCTACCATGGCCTCTTTTAAAGAACGGACATCCTCACTGCTGACATTTGCGCTGGATAGATATCTTTCTGTGACCATGCTGTCATCTGCATACCCAACAATTCCGGACAGAAGCAGATCGTTGATGTGCAGCAAGAAAAGAGTCGCATAGAGAACGGATCCCTGAGGAACTCCGGCGTCAATAGCCATAAGGTCAGAAGAGCAGCCATCAATGACGACCCTGACCGACCGCTCACTCAGGAAATCTGAAACTCAGTTGCAAAAGTCCGCAGAGATACCGTACTCTGAAACTTTGCTTGGCAAACTAGCATGCCAAATCCGGTCGAAGGCTTTCGAAATGTCAAGCGATATAGCAAGTGCCTAGCCATGTTTTTCGATTGCCTCGCCCCAGCAATGCGTAACGTACACAAGAAGATCCCCCAGTTGACCGACCACTGCGGAAACCAAATTGGTGGTCACTGAGTAGGTCGTAGGTTTCAAGGTACGATAAGAGCTTGGTGTTCAAAATCCGTTCCATTACCTTACAGAGTACGGACGTAACATATTGGGCGGTAGTTAGAGGGGTCGGCACGGTCACGGTTTATGTTTTTTAGCCACAGGTTGTACAGAAAGTTTAAGTTCATCTTTTACCATTATATTCTGTCTATAAGGGGAGTCCCTTATTTTAGTTATGGATTATTTTAGTAAATATACCGAACAATGTTCAAAAAAGAACGTAAGCGTTTGCCAACCGTCTAACCCAAGGATGTTATGAATCTTTGTAATCCGTAACCGAAGCTATTGTATATTCGAAATAAAAACATATTTCTAGCCGTTACCAAATCCGATATCAATAAATAGTTTCGAAGATGTAATGTAATAAGTTTTTACGAGCTCAGACGACAGCACTTGTTATCATAACTGATTGCTTGTGCTTTGTTTTTTACTACTACTACTTGTTGATTCAAGATAACTCAAAAACTAATATCAATACCTAATCGAAACTCATGGATAATCCCATTGATATAAAATAAGAACTAGAAGATACAGTCCGATACAAAAAATTTACCTCAAACTGTCCTCTATTGAATGATTGACGTCGACTTAGTTTGGGTCAACTTTTAACCCGGCAAAATTATATCGGTATGCAATGGTATGGATATTTTAGTCATATTGTAACTATTGGATTGATCATGTTGTACTAAAAGTGCACCCTAATGTCAAATGGGTGCACTTTTAGTTGGGACACTTTTTGACGCTGATTTGTGTATATAGTTTTTTGTATTACATTAATGGATAATCTATCTATATACATATAAAAATGAATCCCTATTTCCCTTGGTCACGACATCACGCTTGAACGGCTGGACCGATATCGCTAATTCTTTTTTTGTTTTGATTGTTATTGACAGGAGAAGGTTCTTATTCGCACATAGCTCAGTTGGAGCGCGTGCAGCGCTGTTTTAGTCGCCGTTTAATATTTCGTCTCAAAAAACGAGAGTCTTACGAAGACAGACTTAAAACCCTGTGTCTTCACTCACTAGAGGAACGGCGTTTAGTAGCAGACATGAAATTTCTTTACGATGTTGTGGGTGCAGCGCTGGACAGCCCGGAGCTGACTGAACGCATCGGACTGTGCGCCTTTGCGATGCGCTACAGGCGCAGGCATACTGGAGCGGTTAGGTCAAACTATGCTGCTCACTCCGTCATACACAGAATCATGAACACTTTTGTAAAGGCATTTAGTGATATTGTTTTTTTTTTTTGAAACGAACCCAGTTCATCTCACATGTATTGGAAAAACTGCCTCAGATTCGTAAGCCACCATAGTTTCACCAAGCTTCTTGTAGCCTGCATTGTTAGACCGTCCTTTTATATAAAATTTTATGTGACAAACTTTTTAATTGGCTATTTAAGAATTTTATTTTTAGTATTTTATGTAAAATAATAAAAGCTGTAAAGTTTGCAATTAAACAAAAAAAAAGGAAATTGCGCGAAAAATTAGAAAATTTAAGAAAACTTAATCACCATACTAAATTATTTGTGTAACCTTATCGCTTTTGACAATTTAAACTATTTAATGGCGTTTGACATGATATTGATAGAATCAGTGGCGGATTTGCAGTCTCGGCCGCCCTAGGCCCCAAGCCACCAGCCGCCCCCTTTCTCATAGACTATATAATGAAAAACTCAAAATACCCGAATTCCAAATACCGTACCTATATTTAAAATTTCAAATATAAAGATAAATGTTTCAATAAACTTACAGTTGAATAGCTCAAGCTCAAACCATCTTTTATTACAGAATACTTTATCCTTAAATACTAGATTTTAAAAGAACAAAGCCTAATTTTATAAGTTCAAATTCTTCTAGGGCAAATTAAAAAAAAGTTTTGCGGTAATAAATCATTTTTACGTTTATTTATTTGTTAAGCAAAACCGTACTTACTATGCATTTTTTTGGCCATTATGGGGTTGTTGGAGAGAAAGTCATCCCCAACCCCACCCCCTATCGTAGCAATTAGGGGATTAGAATAGATAATTTCAACTATGAGAAAGAGAAATAAAGTATTTTTTATTTTATGCAATTCATCTTTTGAAATTGTAATGTATGGATAGCTAGCTGTTGCCCGCGACTTCGTCCGCGTCAATTTCTGTTATTATTATGATCGCGATTATGAAGTTTTTAAAAGAATATTTTTTAAAGTACTACTGCGTAAATGATATTTTCAGTTTTATTTAAGTTTTTATTTTTATTTTTATGTTATATTTTTTAATGCGGCGGCCGGTCAGCAAGCACCGCCTCCCCCTCGCTCGCCGGCCAGCATCTTGTCTTGCGCATCATGCGCGCGTGTGAATTTTGTTGCAAAGTTATTTTAAAATTGTATTATCTTCTAAGATGTTAATTGAAGTTAAGTGATGTCAAGGACAATTTTGTTCACAATTAAATACTCCTAATCAACAACACATTTATTTGGATAAGGATTAATATTATGTTGATAAAACTCTTTGGCAAATAATTGGCAATAATGCATTGATTTCGACCAAATTTGATTACCATAAAAAAGGTTATAGTGAGTCAACAATCTTAAAAGATAGACATCTTAATACTGTCGCGAACATTTTGTTAAATCATTTACTGAGGAATAATTATTTCATACATTATTTTTTGGGTAACTTGAACCGTTTAGCCTTCAAATATGAATAATTTCCCCCGTTTTTGCAATATTTTTCGCAGCGCTATGTTATACTATAGCCTAAAGCCTTCCTCAATAAATGGACTATCCAACAAAAATATATTTTTTCAATTCGAACCAGTACTTCCTGAGATTAGCGCGTTCAAACAAACAAACTCTTTAGCTTTATAATATTAGTAGGTATAGATTGACAATTTGATAATTATAGGTTTAGTATTTAAATTCTGGTATTGTACAGTAGGGTGTAATTGCTTAAGGTATTCTAAATCTTAAGTTTAATTTGTGTTTGGGTATTTTGAGTACGTACATTTTAAATAAAGACGTTATGGTTTTTGTGGCTCTAATATGCACCCATGCGGTATAGATTGCAACATGCAGTGCAGCCCGCCCGCCATACGCCGTAATAAGTTTTTTGACACGATCTGAGCCGCCCCCCTAAATCTAGCCCGCGTCTACCGGGCCTTAGGGTAAATCCGCCACTGGATAGAATGCGTGCTGCAAATATCGTCAAATAGGGGGTAAAAAAAACTGAATTTGGCACATGGCCAGTAGTGACCGTTGTAGACTATCATAAAGCATAATACTTAATAATAAACAATAGGTACATAACTTTATTTTTAATAAACCATTTCGTAATCAATATTCATAGTTAAGACAGGAAAACGTCTGTCGGGTCCGCTAGTCCGATATAATTTCATTAACTACATCCGTATTCGAATTCAGAGTTCCAGACCGGAAGTTCTGTAATATCTCTGGTCTAAATATCCCTCGTCCAACCCAATGAGCAGAGCTTACTCGGTGCTATAGCTACGTGGCGATAACAATTGTAGCTAGCTAACGTCGTAGCGTAGGGGTTTAAAGAAACGGCTACGCTAGATAAACGCTAGTATGAAAGGGTTCTTACTCAATAAAGCGTTCATGGAGTATCGGAATTCAATATTTGTTTGGAATTTATATCGTCTTGAGACTTTGTTGGCCCGGACATGGAGTTAAGGGATATTGATACAAAATTGTTTCTTTGTAAATGAGAGTTTACAATTTAATTGGTTTTACAGACCTAATTTAGTAATAACGGACAATAAAATGTACTTATAAATAAGGCGACGATTGTGCTTGGACCATAAAGAAATAAAACAGTATCTCTTCAAGCATATTTTACTATTTTTAACAAATGCTAATATACATTCGTATTATAGGTAGTTAGTTTAAAATTGCATTATAACAGACAATAATTTACCTAATTGTTATTTATACAAATGTAGCTAGCTCTAGCTCACATTAAAGATAGATTAACTAATAATAATAATTAATGCGGCTTACTTACTTTGTGTCAGCCTATTGGAAATCCGGCTAGAATTGAGGTAGCCGAATTACATAACATCGACTCTTTTCAATCCAGCGCGCCCGTTTTAATATAGCGTGTAATACGATATATATGTATGTGTATAAGTACATTACGTGTTTGTTGAGAACTCTACACTCTGCGTCTGTTTTCTATTGTGTCCGTCTGAGGGCGCTACCAGGCATCTGGGAGTTGTGAGGGTTTTATACAGCTTCGTTACTTAGCTTCGACTACATTAGCACAGAAACCATAAAAAGCACGCAAATTGAAGTCGAATGTAAGTTTTATCTATATTATAATGTATGATACTTACCCAAAAGTTACCCTTTTGCAACCTTTAAATATTTGAACAGAGCCAGGCATAAAACAGAATCCAGGACCAACGTCTTAACTTTCTTCCCGAAGCACGACTATTTACCTCGACCCCTTTCATACCAAAGTCCATTTAAAAGATATCATTTCCTAAATTGACTCGAACGGGAATCGAACCCGGGACTCATGCATATTAGACAGACTGCTACACCAACCGAATTGTGAATAAGTTGTTTAATCATTACAATTTATTAAAATAAAGAGGACTACTATTCATTTACTCAAGTCACACGGCCACCCTATTCAAAGTGTTAGATCTGATAATTGTACATTTATTTCGAGCAATAAGGGATTACTTAAATACTGGCTGCTGCCCGCGACTTCATTTCCTTGAAGGATAATCGCACGATACTTATAAAGAAGATTTTTATGAGAATGATGTTGTCCCACGGACACTACTTTTTTACTAAGATACAGGAGCCTATATACTATTCCAGTATGTAATCTATCTCCGTGTTGAATTTCATTTAGATCTGTTCAGCCGTTTCGGTGTGGTTGAATAAAAAACATCAATCAATCTTTTACAATATTAGTAACTTGAATACGTTAGTAATATGGAAAGCAATTACATATGCAATAGTACCGTTGAAATGTTCTAAAGCTGTATTACAGTTTAATATTAATACTGTATTCCGGTGTAAGATCCCATTGCCGTTATATCTGCTCCGAGTCACACGGCCATCTATGCAGATGTTATTATGAACGACGGGTATGAACGGGGTAAGTAATTTACACCTTCCATACATATAACGTAGTTGTGTTTACTCATATGAAGGGTGACTACCCTTAATATAAGTGGGCACTATTAACTAAACTTAGCTATTCGTGCCCGCTTATAAATGCTTGTGATATTAAAAAGTTTCGTGCATCCTCATCTATATCAGATTTGATTTTTAGGTCACTATTAGTTAGGTTTTGACATGTTAAAATAGGTATGTTTTACACGTATTTTTAAATAGGTAGTCCTGACTTTTAAAATACATTAATTTTCGGAGTAACTAATTAAGATAACGTGGCAAATTTCATTCCATCGGTTTGATTTTTACAAATTTATTACTTTATCATTGGGTAAAAACAAGTAAGTAATTATTTTGTTATACTTAATACTAAAAACTTGAATTCTCGGTCATTATGTTACGTTCTTAAATATTTGTTCAAATTTATTCATTATTATAATTTAAAAAAAGTTTATTTTTGATCGTTAGAATATACGTCATGCACTTTACTAAAACTCACTTTTTACACCTTACGTACGTTCTTACTGAGTACCTACATCACTGAATTTGAGCGAAAAAAGTCGTCGTCCTCTGTCTATAAGCTAATTTGAGTGCCACGATTTCTATCATCTTAAATGTATTTATTATTCTTATTATTCAAGTAATCACCATCACCATCCTTCTGTCGTTAACTACTGAGGCCCAACCTATTTATACCCCAACGATTTTATTAAGTAACAATCGACAAACAAAACTCAGATATCCCATCACTAATTGTTCTGACACATATACATAAATCGTAACATGTATGTGGCTGTAACATCGTACGCTACAATTCATACGAGCAAAAGTGGTGCAAAGTACGGAAATGAGTAGCGGCCCCCTCGCCCTGCGCGTTCCTACGGCGGAAAACCGTTTGAGTGCTCGGAAATTGAATTGCGTCAAGTTATATGCAATGCCCAACGAGGATGCAAATGTCTTGCCTGTTAATGAATAAGTACTTACATATTTATAGATGGCGTTACATCGTGATGCACTTTAGCCTTCGTGCACAGAACGCGACTCTACCTCTACTCGCATTTACGAGGTAAGTAGATGATGTATTCCATTTCATGTAAGTGGTTACAATCTTCATAATCTGACATGGAAAGTGATAATGGTACTTCGACAATAAGTAAATACTAGCTGTTGCCCGCGACTTCGTCCGCGTCAATTTCTATTATTATGATCGCGACTAAGTAGTTTTGCAACATTTTTCACTGATGCTCCTATTAGCCTTCCTCGATAAATGGACTATCCAAAACAAAAATATTTTTTGAATTCGAACCAGTACTTCCTGAGATTAACGCGTTCAAACAAACAAACAAACAAACTCTTCAGCTTTATAATATTAGTATAGATTAAACTGTTTTTGAATACCGAATCGATAAAGCAGAGAGGACCAATAATTGAAAGAAATGTGTGCGAAATGGAATGAGACTAATAAGTAGGTATAACAAAGATGACAACCTATACTACACTAGGTATATGTGAAGTGATACGAGGGGAGGTTAGAAAGTAATTTACCTAATTAAAAAAGGACGAAGTTACATATTTTTAGCTTTCTTTTGTTCCAGTTTTTCGATGCTCTGACCGGTTTGAATCCCAACACAAACTATTTAATGATATGGAAGAGATAAATAACACTGTTGTATTACAAATATTTAATATTTGAAAAAAAAACATTCATGTAATGTACTTTTTTATATTTAGGTTTAAGTAGATTACCTTTCAGCTTCTACTTCGTATGTACTATCCCATTATCGGTTGTCAATTTAATATTGGATGGTTCTGCGATTAAAATGATACAAAGTTATAAAAAACCTATCTGCTCAATTTTTTTTAACGCCCCGTTGGTCTAGTGGTTTATATACCGGACCAAGATCTCGGGGTCCCGGGTTCGATCCCCGGGTCGGGCAACAAAAAGTTTCGAATTTTCGAATATTGCTCGGGTTTGTGATCACCAACCCGCATTTGGCAAGCGTGGTGATTATGCCAGTACCCATCATTGCTGTGGTAACTTGATTTCAATGATGGAGGCCTTTTCCCTGCAGTTGGATGATTATAGGCTGTTACTTACTTACTTACATTTTTTTTTGTTAAGTAGATGAGTAGTGTAAAGAGTCTGCTAATAAGGGAATGGTAGCAAACGCAAGTTATTATATTGGTGGTTTATTTCAGACGGTTAGATCTTACTTACTTTCTTAGATATGCAGAGCGTTATCTCTTGATACAGGCATTTTTTATGCCTAAAAGGAGGTTTTGTAAACTAGTTAAAAGTAAGTTTTTGTTAAAAAATGAAATTTTATTATTTTATATGTTTTTTCAATAATAAAATTGATCAACCCTATTTGTTTTAATATTACTTAACATTTTCTAGTTTTGTGTTTTTTTGATATTAGTAATTAGTGTTGAAGGTTTCCTAATAATTAGATGGCAGTTAGGCTTATCTAATTTTAGTATTAATTGTAAAGATTAAGATAACTTAAATTTCAAAGACAGCTCTAGTAAAAGCTACAGTACCTACCTACATTTATATCGAACAACACCACTGTAATATTCAGGAAAAGAAAAAACAAAAGTTAATATAATATTGAAAAACGTATGTGAGATGCGGAAGAAAAACTGAATGTATTTCTTTCAGCCCTTCGCGGCACTTTGATGTAATATTAACTGCAAAACCGGGTGTGTATCTAAATGTGAATTTTTGTTTGTTTTGATGGTGTATTGAGTTTACTAAGAACTGTCAGAGGCGGTTTTTTATGAGACAAAACAATATTTGTTTCATATAATGAGAAGTGAGAACAGTATTATTTATTCAAGTACTCTTTCTCTATAACTGTTTTTGTAAATCAAAAGTAATTGCAATTACAAAGCCTAAAACTATTAAAGCCGTTAATGTAGGTGTCTACCTAAAAATATAATAGCATACCCCTTTTCTATGGGTGTTGTTAAGGCACCTTTAGGGGACTACTAGAGCTATGAGCTGCACCCAATTGATTTAATTTTATTTCTTCTAAACAAAATAAATTCTCAAAAAACTAGAACACTTTTACCTTAGCAATTTACCTCTGGTATTTATTGAATCACTGTTAACTGCTTATCATTCTGGCATTCTTTCGTATTGTGCAATCAATATTGCTGAAAGCAACCGCTTCTGGCGTTAGCGACAAAATAACTAAATGACGACTTTCTAAACAACTAAATGAAAAGTTTACTGTGATTCAATAAATACTAGAGGTAATTTGCTAAGGTAATAGTGTTCTAGTTTTTTGAGAATTGAGAATAGCTTTGTTTAGAAGTGATAAAATTAAATCAATTGGGGGCAGCACAAATATTTCTAGTAGTTATGTAAATATCGTCCTTTTGAAAAAAAATTAAGGGTCTGTTACACAATCATTAAGTAAAGGCTTAAGTAGTTACTCAACGAGTTAATTACATAGAGGTTAAATCCTTTCGTTAACTTTCTTTGCATTTCAAAATCATCCAATCAGTAAATTAAAGTGAAGATTATATAATTAATACTTACTTACAAGTTACGTTTCGTTTCAAGGTACGAATAATTTATGTGTTTCTATAAAGCATAGTAATCACAGAATTATCATTAAAATATTTTTTGTTATGATTATAAGTAATAAAAACAATAAATTCGTACAAAAAATGTTTACACTGTAATGTAAATGAGTCATTTCACTTTTTCTAAAATCAATGTTTCTGTAGGAATGGAACGCAACGAGGTTTCAATAAAAAGTCTATGTCAAGTCAACGTCAGTTAGTCAGTAAATGACAAATGTCAAATTTGCCGACGTTTGGTACTTTTTGTGTGGCGATTTTGTTTGCATTGAATTTACCATTACGAACATTGTGTTATTTTACAATGACTGCAAAACTGTCCATTTAAATAATAAAATAACATGTTGTTGATGAAAATTTGGAAATGACGTATTTGAGGTTATCTTTTTAAATTTACTTGTCAAGTAAAAGGCTACTTGGCAGTGCATCCGGTGATGATTAACTTAACGAGCAGATAAAGTTGTGATTAAACGTGAAAAATAGTTTACTGAGCAGATAGGGTCTAAGTAGCTTACCCAGAACTTTACTCGGCGATTGTGAAAAAGGCCCTTAGTCTTGCAGTGGATGATGATTATCACAAAACAAATCAATGCCTTTTGCGATAAGATAGATCATCATCATAATCATACTTGATTCAGTATAAATTTATGTATTTTATTAAGTTTTAGTCCCTATTATTTGAACGTAGGATTACTTTTATAGAAACCACTAAACCTAAGTAGCTGTCAGATTTAGATTAGAAGCGGAAAAAATTGTAGAGAGCTGATTTAAACGTGAGATTTAAAATTATAATACAATTATGAAACCTTCAGTTAAGATGCGTTTCAGTAACAAATTATTTATTTGTAACAATAAACGTAACAAACTGTCCCAAAACAAAGTTCTCAACGAATTTACCTGTATAAGAAAACTATACGCTCGCCATCCAAGTGTCTCGTAAACATCATTAATGCGATTTAAATAATCTGCGGAAAAGGAAGGTACTGAACATGAGCTGGAAGTAAATAAAGTAGATCTATCCATTATTCAACAGGTAAGGGCTTATTGGTGACTGTTCGCTGGAGATAGATTCTAGCGGCTCTGAGTCTGGCCCGGTGCCAGAGATGGGGTAACATGCCAACGCAAAGTGCCACTTTACCCGAACACGAGCGGTAGTTATGTAAGTACAGCTTCAATTCTTCAATGATAGAAACGTGTCACCAGCAAATGTGAGCCGGCTCCGAGGGATTCGTGTCATAGATACAGTTTGGCTAATAGAAGCAAACGTTTGAACTTGCAAATAGGTGCTTTTGACCTAGATTTTGTACTGCAATGCTCTTAGTGTTTCGATGAAGCTACTCATGTACACGTTAATGTTGCTTTAATCAAAACTTGTATGTATTCATAAAACTTGCTCTAAGTACTTTGTATACACTACCTAATAGAAAGTTATTTATGAACAAAGTTTCGTTGAGTTAGCACACGAGCAATCTATCATCCCCATGGAAAGTGAAATAAGGGTACATTTGTATCACGCGTTGTCTCTGTTCGTTCATTCACTTTGTTTTTGTCCATTTTTTGGAATTTGTTTTTATGATAAGCATATATCCGATTAAGTAGCTTCTCAGATAGGAGTCCATTTGGTATTCAGCAAAACACCCAGCATAAAAATTATCATTTCATTACTTATTTTCTCTTGTATTTATACAGTTTCATTGGCATTAGGCAAATGAACACCGGAGACAATCAATTTAGTTCTATCTCAAATAACTGATTTCCATAATAATAAGTTTATTTTCCCTTCGTTTCTAACAATTACGAAGACAGACAAAGCCAGTTGAGGTAAGATTGATTATGTCTACTCAGTAAATTGTAAGTAGTTAGCTAGGATAAATTCTCCTTTAGTTATTTCTATTAAGGGGACTACTAGAGCTCAGTGCTGTCCCCAATTGATTTAATTTTATTACTTGTAAACAAAATCAACTCTCAAAAAACTGGAACAGTATCTCTTTAGCAAATTACCTCTAGTATTTATTGAATCCCTGTTAACTGCTTTTCATTCTGGCATTCTTTTGTATTGTACATTATTGCTAAAAGCGGCCGCTTTTGGCGTTAGCGACTTTATAAACAACTAGATGAAAAGTTTACTGTGATTCAATAAATAATAGAGGTAATTTGCTAAAATGATACTGTTCTAGTTTTTTGAGAATTGATTTTGTTTAGAAATAATAAAATTAAATCAATTGGGGGCAGACCTTAGCTCTAGTAGTCCCCTTAATAGGAGGCTTGGTATTTTGTCTCTCGGTTACTATTTGACTATAGTATAGTAAGATTGATGTTATAAAAATTAAGCTAGAAACAAGGCCCGTATATGGATGAGGTCACTGAGTAACACATTAATCAAACCCTGGTCATTGTTGGGAAATAAAATGTTTACTTATTGTAGAAATTAATGCTCCTTCTTTGTAATGAGATATTACCTACTCAGTGTTACTCCATAGGCTTGTTTAGCTTACTTTGTTTTATAACATGACATGATTAAATGGATGACTGGAATGAAAAAGAGTCAAGAGGAAAAAATAACTTCATTTATCAATTATCAAAAAGGTTTCTTTCCTTGGTTAAAGACTTTCCTTGGTTACTGGTAGCCGTAAATACATTGCTGATGTTGGATTTCTCACTTCTGATTTTCCATCACACATCGCATCACACCGTAGTAATATCTAGGCTCGATAAAGCAGGATTTTCGCAAAGATACACTCACATTGCGTTTCCGTAAAATGCGTTGAAATTCAAATTACATTTTTCATTTAGCCAATTATTACCCGCTGGAGACACGCCACATAAACATTGCGAATAAAGTTTTTCGTATATATTCCGTTTTGTTTTCACTTGAACATCATGCAAATCGCTCATATTTGTGAACGGAAGTCAGACGGCTGTTCCACGGCAAACAATAGACATTTACGATGTAAAACATGTCAAGGATAAAACGCTGAACATTCGTTTTTTGGGAATGATAACGAAAAATTTATTGTTTACCGGTATTACATAAATTGTTTTTTTCTACTATTCTGATCCCAAATTAAGTAGCTATTAAAAGCACTTTGCGGAAATCAGAAACATTGAAGTTACCACCAACACCCAGACTCAAGAAAATGTAGAAAAACGACACTTTTTTCCTAAATTGACGAAAACCGACGCCAGGTTGTCAAAATCGATGGTTACGTGAGCAGTGCTCAAAGTATCTCATTCGGAATACCACAAGGATCCATACTCGGGCCATTGTTGTTCTCAGTCTATGTAAATAATATCAATACAATAGGACTAACCGGTTATCTCACACTTTACGCTGATGATACCTGCTTATTCTACTTCAATCAGTCAATCCATGACATCGTTATTAAACCTCAGAATGACTTAAATTTACTAAGTGAATGGTTTTTACGAAATTTGTTAACAGTTAACACACAAAAAACATCCTACCTGATTTTAGCTGCAAAAAACAAAGTAATACCTGAGTACAACCCTCCGATTATAAACAACGAACCTATCAAATTATCCCATCAGGAGAAATATTTAGGATTACTAATTGATGACAAGCTTACGTGGAGACCACACATTGACCATATTAAATAAAAGATGACACCTCTGCTAGGAACACTCCGAAAAATTACACACTGCATACCGAAAGAGATTAAATACACAAACTATATCAGTCTGGTAAAATCACATTTGGACTATCTCATCGAAATTTGGGGATCTGCAGCATCAACCAACCTACACCCACTACAGCGAATTCAAAACAAATTTATCAAGGTATTATTTTATTATCCTTTCCGCACACCAAAGAACTTTATATAAAAACAGGATTGTTCAATTTATCACAGCAATACAAATATAACACATGCATCTTCATAAAAAAGGCATTAACAAACACTATTAAAACTAACATAGAACTAAATATCAAGAGTAATAAACATAACCTTAGAAATAGATATAAACTCAAGACAATAACGCCGAGGACTAACTATGGCAAAAAGTCGATACTGTTTGAGGGGCAAAGCTATTTAACGGTTTGCCAAATGACCTAAAAGAATGTGAAAGTTTAAATACTTTTAAAAATAAGCTGCGGTTACATATAGCAGCAAGTACCGATCCGTAATATGTAGTACAGAATATTTAATTTGTATCTCATTTTAAGCGAAATGTAAAATTTCTTATGGGAATAAATTTCTTTAAACCTAAATTGGATCAATCCCGGAGAATACCCGGTCAATACCGGGAATTCAGGACCTGTGTGTATACCATTCCACCAAGGACTTAAAATATGACAGTGTAGGTAATGTTGAGCAGCGCCTGTATTACCGTTTTGAATTTCTGAGATGCTAAATTACAGAACTGATAAAAGTTTTTTTTTTCAGGCAAGTATATGTAATATTTGTAAGAATCCTCATTTCCCCATCTTTCTCTACGCTGCAGAGACCTGGACGCTTAGAGAAGCCGAGAAAAAGGAAGTGGAGGCGCTAGAGATGTGGTGCTGGAGACGAATGCTCGGAGTATCGTGGACCGAGTTTCGGACCAATGTCTCAATACTCAAAGAGCTTGGTATTATACAGCGTCTGCTTTCCACGGTGCAATCTCGGATCCTCAGTTTCTTCGGACATGTGTCAAGGCGAGAGGGAACGTCAGTTGGGCGTCTTGTTGTACAAGGCAGAGTGGAGGGCACCAGAGCCAGAGGAAGATCCCCAATGAGATGGACCGACCAGATCAAGGCTAGTTGTTCGGCAACCATCAGCGAATGCTCCAGCAAAGCGGCTCTTCGGGACGAGTGGCGGCGTGTGGTGAAGTGTGTCACTCAAAAATCTCCGTGATGACCACGACCCCTCTTTCAAGAGCGGAACGATGAAGAAGAAGAAGAAGATATGTAATATTAAATGTTTGGTATAAAGGATACTGTTATTATACTTATATTCAAAATCAAATGGATGTTTGTTACTTAATCATCTGAAAGGGTCTAGATGAAATTTGGTACAAAGATAGATTATAGACTAGAATAGTGCATTTTATAATTTTTTATTTCGGAAGAAAGGAAGGAACCCGTGGGATAATTTGTCCACGCTTACGAAGTCACGAGCAACACAGCTTTTATTTATTTGCATTAAACATACTTACATTACTCATCAATATTTTACTTTAATAATTTTAAATGAACAAATAATTTGTCGGATCAGTGAGCGCGTTATACGTCGTAAGAAAAGGCGTAATAAAACTGAGTGATTCTGACCCGGAGCGGGTAAGCCCGACCATTTTCTGGTAAAGACGCCTCCTTTAGCGGTGAAAGCGTTCACCATTCCGCTAAAGCCTCGTTTTGCATACCGAGTTGCTTTAAATTTAGAAACAGCGGAAATGAGACCGACGACCGCAAAGCGATTTTGATGCACGGTTTGGGGTTGAGGGAAGGGATCAATCGGCATAA
Source organism: Anania crocealis (assembly GCA_949315895.1). Taxonomy (NCBI): domain Eukaryota; kingdom Metazoa; phylum Arthropoda; class Insecta; order Lepidoptera; family Crambidae; genus Anania; species Anania crocealis. The sequence goes on from OX438862.1 coordinate 10,551,251, forward strand.
TGTTCGATTTCAACCACCACTAATTCTAAACAATTGAATGATTTACGATATAACAAGATACAACACCTATACTGAAATTTACTAGTAAACGTACTAGTTTACTAGTACGGAATAATGGGTATGTTTACATCGTGCAAACTAATTACTTTATGGGACCGAACTTGTCGACACTTAAGTACTATAGTCTAACTAAGGGAATGACATACTGTGGGTATACCTATATTAAAATAAAAAATAAAGGTTCTGCAAGAATGTCAAAAACTTGAATAACAAATACATACCGGCAAGTACCTATTTGTACTGTACGAGTAAATATTATTAATTATTAATCTTATGCAAGTTCGAGTCCAATCGAGTTATCAGGACTCTGATCGATAAGAGAGACATAATTTAACGCAATTACATGGATTACAATAGCAGTAATTTCCCAATGGAACGGACCTATAAACACAGATTAGTACTATGCCACGGTAATGTGTATCGCAAACGAACAAACACAATCTGATAGGTAATGTATTATTAAACATTAAAAATTCTTCAAATAAAACACAAATAAGGTTTGGTGAAGTAATATTATGGTAAGCCTTATGACTGTGGTATTACCTATATTCTACTAAAATTTTTATTTGGAAAGCCAAGTTGTTCAGTTAGTAAGAATTTTTAATACGCCAAGACAATTTACTGAAATTAATAATAAAAAAAGGGTTTTTTGTACAAGTTAAATTAAAATAAGTTCAAAACGATTTTGCATTAAAACTAAAACGATAATGTTGTGTAATCTCTTGTTTTGGTTCTTTCTTCAGTGCTTAATGAAAATATGAAACGGAATTAGAAAATGTGACGTGACGCTGGCACATAAAAATAATAATACCGCCTTTTCTCTTCCTATAAGCGTCGTATGGAGCGACTGAAGAAGTACTGCCAGGAAAGGCGGAAGGCAGCGTCTTCTTGCCATCATTGGCGATCGCCAACCCGCCTGCTAAGCTTGGTGACTGGTGCGGTGATCAATTTCTGGTAATTGACTGATTTCATTGGTGATGATGATAAATTAGAAAGAAAATGATAAGATTTAACTAACTGGACAGTAATTTATTTCGATGAAGTCCTCCATCATATTAATAATTATGCTCGTGGTGAACTAAAGTCTTTGTGTAAAAAAAGGTATTGAGATCGTGACGGGCCTTACACGGACCGCTACACCGTAAAGTAATTTGGCACTGTGAAGACAATATACTTATAAAATAAAAAAAAATACTAAACTCTGTATGATCTCGTAACAACATTACAATAGTAATAGTTTTTTTGTCATTTTCTATAGCAATTATTGAAAAACAGACTATTACACACTGCATTTTAAGTAGAACAAAATTGCAAACATTTTCTTTGTTTTGGATAGCCCAGCATAGCATCAGCGGATGAATACGCTATTATTATTTTTCAAAGTCTAATTATCTTTTTAACAAATAATATGAAAATTAGTTGAGTAGTTTATGCATGAAAGCGTGACAGACAGACAGAGTTACTTTTGCGTTTATAATATTAGTAAGGATTAGTCTTGGCCCTGCAGTTTTACCACACTTGTGTCAAAAATGTTTATTTTCTACTAAGATACTGACTGATTTGGAAATATGAAAAAATTATCAGATATGACCCTCAGTAAGTGCGGTTATAATTTTCTAATACCTTTTAAGTTTATACAAAATACGATCTAGCTGAAGGAATCGCGGCTGCTTTTTTAGATCGTATTTTGTTGCCTCGTGACTCAATTTCAAACTGGATTAAAGCTATTAGAAAATTCTAGACCCTCTTACAAAAATTTCCATCTAAATCCCTATTAATATTTTTGTCTCAGTCACAAGATAACGTTTTTCCAAAGATGTGATACTTGTTGGTTCTTGTGTACCAAAATTAACCCCTGTATAGGGTAAGCTAATCGAATAAAAATGTCTTTAATAATTTGATCTTGACTTTTCCTCTCTCGTATTAAATGTTTTGAGGGTCCTCCCGTTCGGTAATAACTGAAAAACAAAACGTTATCAGCGGGTTGGCGCGGCCGTTTGGAACGCCCTGCGAAGTACCATCTCAGTTTCCGGGGCATTAGCTTTTATATCGATCTCCTGCATCCAACAACAGTCGAACAGTAGCTTCTATTATCATTAAAATTGCTTTTAGAATTTTCAATGGAGTGCATCGATTGAAAGAGGATAAGTTAGTGCTAACATCAGATCAGACTGAAACTTTCAGACCAAAGGCTATTGAGAACTTTTAAATTTAGTAGCGCCTACTTAGTAGTTACTTAGGTACCTTTGAACTAAGTGTTTGATAAAATAACTAAGCTGGGCTTATTGCAAAAAGATTTTTTTAACTTTTTCAACTAATAAAAAAGAACACACTTTCAAGTCTCGAGAGAATTTTATATGTTTTTCATGTATCGCACATAACTTTTTAAGCCGTTGTCGTCTTTTATGGTCCCATGGAAAAGACTAAAATGATAATGTAAAAAAACACGAACTTGAACTGCTAAAACAGTAGGGCGACAAGCAAAATGTTTTAAGAGCAGAGTAAATATAATATTTTTAATTTTATGGTTAGGTAAGTAAAGAAAAACGATGGACAAAATGCTGACTCAGTTTTTTAAGGAAAATACCAGCGGTGAAACTTTTTCCCCGACGACTGTAATTTTGACGTTTTTCTTATGATTTATATCGGTGCTTGCTAACATTTTCATGACACAATTCCAAGCTGAATTGATTGCTGATATAGGTCAGACAAGGTTGGCATTATAATTGCGCCATAAGACCCTGATATGGTAATAAATTATAAAATCGCTATTTTTAATCTTAATATATATAATTACGTGTCACGTTGTTTGTCTATGATGGACTCCTAAAATTACTTAACCGATTTTAATCAAATTTGCACACCGTGTGCAGTTTGATCCAACTTGAAAGATAGGATAGCTTACATCTCAATTTATAGTAGCAATATTATTTCATTGCAAATTTTTTGTGTAACATGGTAAGGTAAACGCCATGTTTGATGCCAACGACAACAATAATATATCGCCAGTAATAATAATGTGAAAGATGTCCTCAGTATCAGCCCATATCAGTTCACTTCTGGACAATAAATGGAAATTATAAAACACTTTTTTTAAAACTTTGATATGAAAATCAAGAAAATTTTTGTAAAGTTTTTGAAATCACTTTCATTACAGCGACATAAATAATATTGTGACCTACCGTGTTTTTTGATACTTACCAATGTAGGTTCTTAGGGTGGTATAATATAACAGATTTTTGGCTCACTGTAGGCTTTTCTAACGCATAAAGATGATAGCAATCGCTTCATATATAATAAGCAAGCAGACTTGCTGCATTACGGATCCTATTACCTCTAGGAACAAGATAAAACAATTACATGCTCGTACAAATAAGGATTCAAGTAACATAACAATTCGGTATTATTGTGTTCTAAATTTAAACGTTATTTCTATTATCCTAAATGTAACAACTTAGGAACAAAGTAACATAAGGGTCTTGATACGGCAATTTCGTAGACATTAGTAATGAAAGTTAGTTCGTAAACGTAGAATGGCTTGCACCGTGGCAACAGCCGGGCGGACTATAAAAACTTGCTAAACCGCGATCAGCTGGCGCGAAATAACCGCAACTTACTAAAGTTTTAATAGCTCTATCGACTGAAAAGAGATAATACCGCCTATTAGCAGTTGTTGTCTTATGCTCCTGTCAGTAAAAACAAGACGGATGATGATGATGATGTCTTTGTTATGTACTTACTGTTTAAAACTTACATTTTTGGTTTGGATTGGATAAGGCAACCCTTCACGTTGTTACAGGCATGAAGTAACCGTCAGGTCTGAAGTACATAAGGTATATCAACGTGATAATCTCTTGACACTCGATTGTGCGTCGATAACTTTGCCAAACATTAGAACGCAAATTACCTGCACCAAATTTTGACACTAAAACTCTTCACATGACAAATAAAAACAAATAAGTAAAATAGATTGACCATGATTTTGGTTTAATAACTGAATCCTTAAATAGTTGTCATTAAGATATAGTTGCAATTTTAATTGAAATTTGTTTTCGAAATTCGGTCCGCAAATTATTTTATTTGTATTAACTATCTTAAGTAAATTGATTGTTAAATTGTCAAACGTAATATTGTACCATTTGTAATATATATCTGTGCATGCTCTATATTTTGTTATGATAACTACTGACAATTTCAAGCAGTCCAATGTTGCTTGTAAACTTTAATAAAGTTTAGAATAAACATTTACTGAATTAAGAAAATTTTAGAGTTAGAATGTTTGCTTCAGTTGATCCTATTTAGTCCTAAGTTCTAAGATTTACAAATGAACTCGTGTCTCATTGAGTTGTTTCAGCGCTGTCATTACAACTTGTTCTTGAATGAAACGGCTATACCTAGACAAAATTAAACTTGTATTCTGTGGATCTATACCTACGTAAAACTTCAAACAAACTTAGTTACCTCTGAACGAAATTTTCTGCGAACAAACTTTTATTAAAAGTGTTATTTGTTTGTCGAATAATGAATGAAAATTTGATAAACTAAAATAAATATGTTGATTGCGATAATAAATTATAATCTTCCCATGAAATCATTAATATTTCTAAGATCTTCTAACTCTCTCGACCGATTCACAATAATTGAATAGTTAGCATGATATTTTACATTAAATATTAAAAATGCAGACATTTGGAAAACTGTGTCACCTATTAAGTACTTAGATACAAGGTATCTTGCAAACGCTTAGAGCGTTAAGTCTTACTAAAAGTAAATCATATACAGGGTAACCTTTTTACTACACAGGCTTGGAAGTTTATCTTAATCAGTGTAAACAATTTTGGCTTATGTTTTCTCTGATTGTTAGAAGGTTTTATAAGACGCGCTGTTACCATTGGTTCTATACTAAAAGTGACTTTCTTATTCACGATAGAACCCTTCCGAAAAGTTGATCCACAATTTAAATTTTAAAGTATTTCAAAGATTTTAGGCTAGAAAATTTGTACACAAGACTTTTTAGACTAAGAGCTCTTTAGAAACTCTGAACTCTAATAATTGTGCGTTGACATGCACCCACTTATTTATTCTGTGCAATTCTTAGTTGCTTATTTTGTTTTATTCAGATCCAAAAATAACCTAAAAGAAACAGTGTCTATTATTATCTCTGTATTTAGTGGATATTCAGTTTACAAGTTCACAGTTACTTAGAGAACGTTTAAAAAGGCAGTTATTCAGGGCAAACACTTGTCAAGAGTACTACTCGATATGAAAGAGGTCGGTAACAAAATCATACATTGGAAACGGCGAAGTGATTTTATAGCAATGTTTTGTATATACTACCAGAAATTCAATACTATCTCGTATCCTTTTTATAGTAAAAATCTTCTGGTTGGGTGTTTTAATCGGATTTGGATTCTACTAAAAAGAATAAAGAGACATTTCAGTGTTGACACGGGCACGAGTTGCGCTGACCGTTTGGACCGACGCCAAAGATATGGATTCTGCGCTCGTTTCATTTTTACACTATTTTTACCGTGCATGTAAGTCACTACCTATATTATATTGTAATACCCATAGTCTTGTACTATAGAATTTCGCTCAAGGATTTACTGTAAGTTCCTTTTTATAGTTGGTTTCACCTTCTATAAGCCCATATTTAGAGTAGGTAAAATTAATAACAAATCTACTGTTTTCTTTTCATTTCAATTATTTATAACAAATCTCTGAACGTTTGTTGCGTTTTCATGTTATAGCTCGTAAATATTCAGCAGTTTGTGTTGCGTTAATCCCGTTTTTTCTATAATTGAAGCTGTTTTTATATTAATACATTCATGATGACTAGTCAAATAATTACCTTTTTTACCAAATTCTAAACATGAATGAAAAGGAGGTAATCATATCTTTATCCCTTTGTATACTGGTATTCATTCATTGCACGATCGCTTTTAACATGTCTTTTATCCGTAACTAGCTGTTGCCCGCGACTTCGTCCACGTCAATTATGGTTTTTATGGTCGCGATTATTTTTGGAACATTTTTAACGAATGTTTCGCTCCTATTGGTCGCACCGTGATGTTGTATAGCTTAAAGCTTTCCTCTATAAATGAACTATCTAACACAAAAATAATTTTTCAATTCGAACCAGTACTTCCTGAGATTGGCGCGTTCAAACAAATACACAAACAAACTCTTCAGCTTTAAAATATTAGTATAGATAATGTCCAAGCTTAAATATTATCAGCTAATTACATGTTGTATTACTACCTATACCTAGTTATGCAAATTCAATCTAACGTACATGACTAACGTTGTATGTTGTTAGTTTGAAAGAGTATCCAAACTTTTAGTGGGTGCTTATTAGATGGGGACGTTTTTCTGTGTAGTAGTTTTATTTTATATCTATGGGAGCGCCACATAACCACGCGGATGAAGTCGGGGGAGGAACACTAGTAACAATTAAGGGATTTTATTTAAGGTCGTGTAATTTTAATAGGTAGGTAAGTAATGGACGAAAAGGACACAAACACAAAATATTTACCTGGATTCTAACAAAAGCGAAAATTAAAACGAGGCTGATTTTAGTATTGTGTTTTTTCAATATTGAGAAGGGAAAATGGGCATGGAAAAGCGATAAAAGGAAGATGGAGAGTTGTTTTTCTTAATTTTTTGTTAGACTGTTAAACAAAGTCGAATTTGAGGAGCAATACTTGAAATGAAATGAAATGAAATGAAATGAAATGAAATACTTATGAGTAAGTTATGTTTTATTTAATAAAGATATAGAGTTAGGTAACTGGTATTAATGTAAATTGTTGAAATATGCATGCTAAATGCTAATAAGAAATGAAAAATAAATATCAGCATTTTGAAAATAAAAAGTTTTATGGAAAATGATACTTAGTAATTGAGTAAGAAAATGGTATAGCGAGTATGTTTCAAAAAATCAAAATCAGTTAAAATCAGTTTTATTTCTGGAAATAGGCCCCAGGAGGCGCTTTTACACGTCCCAATATTTAAACCTACCACTGCTTCGGGACAAGTCTGGGCTAGTGCCGAGAAGAAGCAGCGCAGGAAACTCGGCTATTGTCAGCCTCTTTTTAAATAAATTTTTACCAAAGGTTTAAGCAAGTACGAGCTGGGACAATTTAATGCCATACATTTCTATAATTTAAATGTTCATTCTCAGTGTAATAGCCCTTTTTCATTCAATTCAATTACTTTGACATACGATTTAAGTTGATGTAAATTTAAGTTGAAAATACGAATACAATTTTCCATAGGTATACGATTTTCCTACTATTCGCAGTCTGAAAGTTTTAGATGCTGATATGACTTTGCCATAAACATATAACGATAACATAGTCTTGTTACGGCTTGCAATACTATTTATCTGACAGAATGTGTATACAACCCAAAAAAAATATGAACGTACATTGGAATAACCCATCACACATTAATACTTCTGAGCCCAATATAAGTCCATTTACCAGTCGATGCGTAATTAAGTAAAGATGACAATGTCAATGCAATTATCTTTCTGTTTCTGAATCGCAGGGCCGCAAAAAAAAGTTAACTATTGTGCTCTCTATTTTTTTATCTTCTTATCTTATTGATATTATAAAAGTGGAATTTAGTATGGATGTATGATTGATAACAATCGTGGTTGAACTGTTGTTTGAAATTTGATATTTCGTTAGACATTGGAATTAGAATCGAAAATTTGAATATTTGGCACGATACAATGGCGCCAAATCGTATTAATATTTTCGTGTAATATAATGGAACTAATGGATTTGAAATTGAGTCTAGTGTCAAAAGTAAGCCTGCTGAATGGCATAGAGATATAATTATTTAAAAACATCAAAACTATGGTATGGGCATGGTATGGGTAGGTGTGAGTATGTAGGTATAACCACAGTATTATCTTATCTGTGGTACCTATAACGTTATTTCCTAGCGCCTCAATTGCGCCCGTATTCCTCTTGCAACCCGGGATTAAGAGGACCCTGGTGATTCGGACTAGATATTGGTCGGGTGTGTCGTGACGAATTTATCATCTGCGCGGATTTTTTATACGACAAAAATATGAGCAGCTCCTATCACGCGTAACTTTATGGGTTAACATTGCAACAGTTTTTTTTGTTCGATTGCTTAAAGTTAAACTGATTTCCATGTGAAAAGCATATATTGCCCCTTAACATATTAGGTTAAAAGAAGAAAAAATATTAACAAAAATAAAAACAAAATATCGTTACATAACTATAATAAGCTAATAGACAAGATATCAGTGACAATCAAGTAGTAAATCAGATTTTGTGGCATCTCATGGTTTTCGTTGGTTTTATTTGTTAAATATCATGTAATTTTTATGCTGAACCTTAAAAGTACTGTTTTAATACGATAGTATCTATCTGCACATTCATATTATGCAAAATTGTGCTGACAGAAACTCGGAAAAACACGGGCTACGGACGGAGTTAAAAATCAGTTAAAATCAGTTTTATTTCTGCAAATAGGCCCCTGGAGGCGCTTTTACACGTCCCAATATTTAACCTACCACTGCTTCGGGACAAATGTGGGCTAGTGCCGAGAAGAAGCAGCGCAAGAAACTCGGACACTATTGTCAGCCTCTTTTTAAATAAACATGTTTACATAAGATATATGCCAGTGCGAGCTGATACAATTTATAGCCAAACGTTCCTATCATTTATATAATCATCAATAGTGTAATAGCCCTTTTTCATTAAAACAACTTTGATATATGATTTGAATTTATGTACAGGGAGGTCAGCGATTGACAGTGGTAATTTGTTGAAAATACGGATACAATTTCTCATAAAAGAATTACCTACTTTTCACAGTCTGAATCCTGGAACGGCAAGTTTATCTTTATTTCGGGTATTGAAATTGTGTAAGTCACTATTTTTGACAAAAAATTCGAGGTTTTTACGGACGTACATAATGTTTTCGAAAATGTATTGAGATGCAACTGTTAGTATGTTGATCTCTTTGAATGCTCTCTTAGAGAGTCACGGGGTCTAAGGCCGTAAATAGCCCGCACAATATAAAAATAGACTCAATATCTGCCGCTGAGCCCCATAACAAAATTCCGTATGACATTATACCTACTGTGAAAGTAGCTAAAATATACTAATCTTGCCGTTCCAACATCAGTTAATTGTCTTATCTTTCGCACAGCATAAGCAGCAGAACTAAGTCTTCCAGACAGAGACCTGATATGAGCACCCCATTGCAGTCGAGAGTCTACAGTTATATCTAAAAAGGTAGAGGAGTCTACTGTGTCTAATGGCTCATCTTTTACAATAACATTTGTGGCGGAAAACCTTACATTAGGCAAAGTAAATTTAACACATTTTGTTTTTCTTGCATTAAGCAAAAGATTATTCGTAGCAAACCAATGCAATAATTTAGAGAGGGTATTGTTAACATCGTCAAATGATAATTCGCCCCTCTTAATTTTATAAATTATTTAAGTGTCATCTGCAAACAATACCATCTCACAAATATTATACATATAATATGGAAGATCGTTAATGTATATTAAAAATAGCAAGGGTCCTAATACTGATCCCTGAGGGACACCCATGATAAGGGCCGCCCCTGAAGACTCAGTTCCATCAATGCAAACTTTTTGTGTTCTACCTGTGAGATATGAGTTAATTAAATCTAACGAATCATTCGAAACACCATAATGTCTGAGTTTTTTAAGTAACGTTTTATGGTCCACACAATCAAATGCCTTTGACAGGTCACAAAAAACACCTATAGCATCTAACCTACTCTCCCAAGCATCGAATACGTGTTTTAGAAGTGCTACTCTCGCATCAGTGGTATTTCTACCTTTCCTGAATCCATATTGATTGTGATGTAATAATTTATTCAAACTAAAGTGCGATAAAAGTTGACGAAACATAATTTTTTCAAATATTTTACTTAGTACTGGCAAGATAGATATTGGTCGAAAATTAGCGGGACCACATTTCTCGCCGGATTTAGCGCTTTTTATAAACCGTTTTTTCATGGTAGCCTTGCCTAGTTTTCTGGTCTATTATGCCTAGTTTTTTAAAAATTGCTAACATATAAAATGACCTAAAGTTAGGGCATTTTATATGTTAGAAGTTTTTGTATATTGAAAATACATAATTTAAATCTGCTTGGTGTAATTTAATGATAGTTTTTTTTTAAACCAAATGATTTATTGTTACTAACTATTGGATTTAGTAAACTAGAAAACCAATTAACATGGACAGCCAATATCCCTTAATAAGTATGTATGTACGTAACTGTTATTTTTTTCTTATTTGCTTTATTAAAAGGGAGCTGCAAAAACCAAATTGTTTCTTTTTATATTTTTTTAGGAAATAAACATTTATTTTTTTACAATTACATTGCTGCAGTTTTTCTCAAGTCCACCGTCTCGAATGCTACCCATAACTTTGGCCTTGTAGGAACACTAGCTTAATTACCTTAATGACCTAATATTTCATTTACGTATCTACCCGTTCTACCTAGCATTACACATCCCCATTTTAAAACTAGAGCGACTAATTAAAACAGCTACGCTATTTTATTGCAATGGATTTTTTTTATAAATCAAAAAATACACCTTTTGTAGGTAGCACACTTGAAGCTAACAACAAAAAAAACTACTGCTTCAAAATATTGTTAGTTATACATATTTATATCCACACAATACGAGCTAATTGTCTCCGCAGTATTTGCAGTGATGCCATGGTCTGTCGACTTTATTGATGGTATATAATGGAGTTCATCAAGTCAGCTGGTAATTTCCAAACATCTTCTCTTTTTAAATTTCAGTAGAGGAATGTTATTTGATATGAATATGTGCATATACTACTGAACAAACGGAATTCATTTAACGGCACTATCTAAGGTTGAAAAAATAGCACCAATTGCAAATCAAGCCACTCAGACGACGACTTACATAGAAAATTTCTGAAAAATTATAACTGGTTTAAACATTGATACCGATATACCTAAGTATCTAAGAAGGATTCAGAACTTCATCTAAACCAAGCACCCTATATAATAAATTTGCAACTCGAAATGTAAATTATCGACTCTCAATCGATTTGATTTCTTTCAATCGGATTTTATTCAGTTCCCTTTCAATTAAGTCTATGGACTTACAAAATAAATTCCTTTTAAGGCGAATGTTTCAAATTTATTCATTGTGAATCAGTATTACAAAATGGAAACATTATTCGTAGGAATGTTCCGTCTTGTAGTTGATGCTCGGGGAATTGAATTTCATTTCCAAAAATAGCATCGAGTATTATTAGCGTGACTATCCATAGATGCGTAGCGTGTTAAGATACGTACTCCGCTACACTATAGAATATGGTTTATTCGACTCCATCTGTCACTTTTACTCATATCAATGTCTTATAGTATGTGATAGAGACAAGACAGACATATCCGTATGTACGGGCTTCGCATTGATGGTATGGAGGAGAATGTCTTTAAAAAGAAAACTTCTTCCATGCAAGTTAGGTATATGTCTTGTATCAAAGGAACGAGGCTGATGATGATGACGAGGTTAATAAACCCTTTTTTTTTTTAAAAACAAACGTTAAATATGAAATAAGCTAATTTGCGTGGGTGTCCAATAAAAAAATACTGACAATCATCTACCACCGACTCAAATTTTTTTTTCTTTGTATTTATTGTAGTACTTTGATCGGTATCAGTAACGACTACGCTTCTACGTGGATAGTGAACCTTAGTTCTTAGGACAGCGAGTTTTCATTCTGAGTACTCGAGGGAAACCTTAGGCGAATACAACCTGTGATATTCCTTGCGTGTACCACCTTTGAGCGTATTCGATACAATCCGAGTTCTTTATGCCAAAGAATATTTGATAGCGTTTATCTGCAAAGCCGTGGAATGAACTAAATCTCTTTGCGGAGATGATCTCAGAAGTGGAATACATAATGTGGAGTATTCGTGTATAACTCACAAGAAGGTTAATTTGGTTATGCATGAAATGTACATGGGAAGTGGTTCTGGTAAAGATTAGAGAGTTAGCTATTTCACGTAGCATGTATATGTTACCGGCAATTTGTATAATTCAGGTATTCTATACAATACCTAGGTAATGTAAAGAATACCTAGGGCGTCTAGGCAATGTATGAAATAATATGAATTTTATTTTCCATTCTCAACTTTACCTAGGTTATGTTTACAATTCCTAGGTATTGTATAGATTTCCTGCTGATCCACTGGCAATGTGTAAAGTAACTATATTTGGGTCTGTATTTATCAATGTAATGTAAGTAAGTAATAGGTGGTAAGAAAATGATAACAATAAATTTCTTCTGGTTAACTAGTTATCAGTTGAATAATTTACGCAACAAAACAATTACTATGTAAAAATAAGAAGGCTTCTTTAAAAAATAATTAAGTATAAAAATCAACTAATTCTTACGACCAGTCAAGTGTAACATTTCCCTTCAAGTACTAGGCGTATACAAACTCGACTGTGAATGTGGGCTCTCTTACATAGGTCAAACTAAACGCAGTATAGGTACTCGGGTAAAAGAACACATAGCCGACATGAACAATATGCGTGTAACGAAATCTGCAGTCTGTGGTCATGCGTTTGATAAGCCCAACCATTTCATTAGATGGTGCTTATCGGTTTTCCTTATCAAGAACCTCAAGTTCTTGATAAGGAAAACCGATAAGCACCTAGAATGATACGCGAAGCAATAGAAATTAAAAAAACATCCTAATTTCAATACAGAAGATGGTTGGAATTTATCAGCTGTTTGGGACCCTGTTTTATCATCATTGAAGTCCACAAACCATGGCAACACTGCGAAGACTCCGGACACAGTTAGCTCATTTTGTGTAAAAAGGAACATAACTGACGATAAAAATTAGAGGCGGTAGTTAATTTTTTTTTCAAAATTACCATCTTAATGACGAATAACACCTTAGTCTACCCGTGACCATGAACACTGTAAAGGGTTCGAAACGTCGGGTTAAATCAAAAATAAACGCGTTCTAAATCCGTAAAATTATCTTTCATTTCAATTTATAGTGTTCGCGTAAACTCAAGAAAACAGTAGTTTAATTTCAATTCATAAATTTGAAGTGGTCATCAGATGCTAAGCTGTGTTTTTATGTATATCTCTAAAGTCATACTTCAAGAGAAAAACACAACATCTTGTTTTCGAACAAATATGTAGAAATTTAGGTTAATACTTAAACGAGTGATTACATTTGTATAACATAATAGAAGGTTCAAACCTTTCAGCTAGGCTGTTTACTTAAAAGATAATATTTTCGCGCTACAATCAAAAATGTTTTTCCTCTTGGCGACAGTTAAAAATCGGCATTATTGCGGCATTTACTTGGAAGGGTAGTTTGAGGCGCGATATTTTACATAAAACGGCACTTAAAAGTCAGGTAAAGCAATGAACTTTTAAGCAAATTGCCTCTTGTACTTGATTGATTTTCCTTATTATTTCTAAATTAGCCTGAATGTTTATCATTGTATGATAAATACGTATTTACTAAACAAATTCATATTATCCGATTTTTGTAGTAGGGAAGGAAGAGAAAAAGAAATTATTTGAGCCATAACTGGATTCATAGCCATTTTATATCAGTCCATTCCTGGAAGTGGTTCTATCCAAAATGAGGACTTTGCCATAATCGCCACGCTTGGCAGGCGGGTTGGGGATCATGGTTTGGTCAATAGTAGAGAGAAGACGCTGCTACCCGTCTTCTTCTGGCTGTACTCCTCTAGTTGACTGTTACGTCACACATAGGAAGAGAAAAGGTGGTGATATTCTTTTAATGTGTCGGTACTACACGACCGACTTATAACTCTGGTTTTTAGTCATCGATTAAAAACGATCGGAGTTATTCAGAAAAGACTTCGACGCAGTTTTGATCAAGGAATTTTATTTCCAACTAGCGAACCCCTCGAACTTCGTATCGCCCCAGAATGGTATTTGATTTTGACGTTTTAAATGTCACTGTAATCAAAAACGACGTAATTGAAAAAAAAAAAGAAATATTTTTTTTATCGGTAACTTTCTAACGTTTTTAATATTTATTATCCTACTCCTGACGAAGAGAAATCATAAAAATCGGTCCAGTCGTTCTCGACTTATAATTGGTGTAACTAACACGACTTTCTTTTATATATACATATATAGATATAGATTTACACTAGCAATTTTAGTGCCTAAATTACAGTTTAAAGAATAATTAAAACACACTAGCAATTTAGTTATTTAAAGAACAGTTTCAAAAACATTAAAAACCATTGTTCATTGATCCACTGTGCAGTAAAAAAAACAGTAAGTATAGGAGTACTTCTCTTCTCTAGTGGCTTTAGGAAGCTTTAGTAGCGTAAACATGTAACCATCTAAATACCTATTTCTAAACCAGAATGTTCTCCAACAACGATGATGTCTCCTTTCCCGTGGATTAAAACGTCACCTGTCAAGTAGCTAAACGATATTTTATGAGCCCGCGGGGTTCGAGCGGCGCTTATGTGCGTGGAACTAATGGCGGTGAAAAGATTTACCTCTTGCCTTGACGCCTGAAAGATTGCCCTCGTGTGGTGTATTCTTTTTTTATTTGGACTTACGAGTATTGTAAACAAACATGACATATTATGTAAGATGTCTTATGTAGCTGAACTGACCTGGTTGGCAGTAATGTTGTTGTGCCGTCGTCTACACGCAAGGGTTCAGTTCGATTCCCGGTCGAATCAGTTTTGAAAATGATTTTTTGACTTGATTAAATTGACTTGGGTCTAAAAGGAGTGGGTTATAATATTGCTTTGAAAGTTGAAAGCAGTTAGTCCCGGGACTAAAGTCCCGGCTTTTGTCGCAAGACGGAAACTGTAAAAATAAGTCACATCAGAAATCTATGATAGACGGCTTCTAACACCAGACTATTCTTCGATAAGTATAACCATATTTCGTCTATGCAAATATTTCTATGCATAGGACTATTGTAAAAAATGTCAAAGCGAAAAAAGATGATATATACTCTCTTAGACGCGTAATAAGAACATCTTCTTATTTTCTTTTCCAAAAGTAGGACTCATTTAAATTTGAAATAAATGTTCCACCCCAAAAGGTAAAAAATATCTATTTTTCTACGTCAACCCTTGGACCCCTTATTTTACCCTCTATTTTACGGAAAAAACTAACCGACGAAGAACGCAAAGGCCACCGGCTTGAATTATTTGAGTTATTAGTCAGTGCATGATGAATGTCGCAATTTTTTTGTCTGGAACCGACTTATTACGAGTACTAATGTATAATTTTGCTAGGCAAAAACCCCTGATTAAAGACACCAATCCTCGTTTGATCCTCGATGCGTGTTTAAGAAATTTAATTCACGTCAGAAATAAGTCCCTGATGTGGATATGCCGAAAACCGTGACGTAACGAAGATTTATGCATTAGACTTTATTAATATCTCTCCAAAGATCTATGACCCATGAAACCAGTACATAATGAATTGATTGATCTTACCCTCGCCTCTGGGGCAACAACATCCTACCGCGAAATATCCTGATTACTTGGGAACGAGCTCTCATTGGTGTCCAGTGTACTGAGATCTCTGCCATGCGTTTGTTTAGTGATTTTGTCGTGTTCGACGTAACGAGTGAGGGGCCAACCTTCTATTGGCATGTCGAACCTCTACTGATGTTTGCGTAGCTTGCGGTCTCAACATTTATCCGTCCATTTGTGAATCAGAATTTACATACTATTCGCAATTAATCACGGCAGCGATGCTTTTAGTGCAACACCATTTCGCTGGTTTTACGGGGAGCTGGAAATCGACGATTTAAATTTAATTGTGTGGCCTTTGCTTTGCATCTGATGTAGAGTAAACGTCAATATACCTACGCTTCTGATACCTCTAGCAATCTAAGTGCCTTGCTTTATGATATAATGAGGATTGTAAGAAGTGTGTACACTCATTGATTTGATAAAGAGTATATAAGTAATACATTTTTATAAATAAAAGGAATTGTAATTTCCATTTACACTGTTATTTTATTTAAATTTTTATTATACTCGTAATGTTGATGATTTTGACCCTATTATAAAGTTGGTATGCTTGTGTTGCAAATTTCAGTAAACATTCACATTTAATCCAAGAATCAATTCCAGCACTATCCAAATTGTCAACTAAAACGCCCTTTATAAAAATATTGCGCCAAAGACGGATTCACTGAGCATCAAAGTAGTTGGATTCAGTATTCCAAACAGGAATCCGCAAAATGAAAACGGTAGTTTACAAAGAGGTGCCGCCGCGATAACTCAACAGCCGCCATTGTCGCGTGGAATTGGCTCGTCGCGAGCAGAGCCCGATTGTCAGATGTAGAAACGTATGCAGCACTGTTTTAGTGCTTGTGGTGTAAGTTCATACGAGTAGGTATATCTTAGATGCAGTCTTATGATAATATACTGATTTAAACTTTCATGGTCACTATCACTAGACTTATTTAATTCGGGATTTATACCATGTACCTTATTTATTATGAGTCTCCGATATTTCGGCACTGTTGCAAGCGCCATGATCACGGGAGAACTGTTGTATCTGCGGGTGGGTAGCTGTTAAGAGCAGACAAATCGATCAACAGTTCCGAAATATCGGAGACTCATAATAAATAAGGTACATGGTATAAATCCCGAATTACATAACTCTAGTCCTATGATATACTGATTTAAACTTTAATGGTCACTATCATATTTTCTTCTTAACGTGCTAGCATCCTTTGAGGATGATTTGGGTCAGAGTTTTTTCAAGCTACCTATTACAGATCGAACGGGTCAATGTGCCTTACGGTGCGCGACCCACACCCATTCCAGATGCAAGCCAATTTAGAAAAAAATCGATTCCTATTGACCCTACCGGGAATTGAGCCCGGGACCCTTGCGTAGTAGGCGGAACACCGAACCACTACGTCAACCGGTTCGTCAAGTTCCTTTCTATCATATGAGTTGTAATTTCGAGAGTTAGTCCGACCTCGTTTTCATCGAATATTTCGCCACTGCAAGTAACAACAGCTATCCCGTACGTACTACATAGTCCCGGACCTTTGGAAGGCGTGCGAGGGGCTGAAGCCAACTCGCAGAGGCCCATTAGAAAACATTTATCTTAAACTAGCTGTTGCCTGCGACTTCGTACGCGTCAATTTCTGTTATTATGATCACGATTATTTTTGCAACATTTTTGACTGATGCTTCGCTCGTGTTGGTTGCAGCGTGATGTTATATAGCCTAAAGCCTTCCTCGATAAATGGACTATCCAACACAAAAATAATTTTTAAATTCGAACCAGTACTTCCTAAGATTAACGCGTTCAAACAAAGTAACAAAGAAACAAACAAACAAACTCTTCAGATTTATAATATTAGTATAGATATTGTGATGTGACGACACCAACCGACGATTATACCTGTATACTCATTATAAATGCGTTTAAGGACAACCCCCGGTTAATGAAGGACTATTGAAAATTAAGGACATAAAATATCGGGTTATGGGTTTAGGTGATAATAGACTGGGTTAATGGGACTATAAAAAGACTATGTCCACTGCCTGACCCATGTTACTCACACGGATAAACTTGGCACACTTGATTTATCCCTTAAAATCCCATTGCTAAGGTTTCCGCCAGCGCGATACTTAAATATATCGAATAATATTGACTAAATTATTATACACCTTAGTATAACTGTCCCGGGCAGAGACGCGGGCAAAAAGCTAGTGATAAACAATTAAGTGAATATCGGCTTCAATCGACGGTTTCGCATCGGTGATTACAGCTGGCTAAATGCAGTCCAAAGACAAGTTTGAGAGCATACTCAATTCTGCAGGCATTGACGTGTGGAATTGGCTCGTCGCTTCGGAACCATTGTCAGCTGTTAAAACGTGTTCGCGTAGGCTCTTCTAGCGCTTGTGATACCCGTGAAATAGTATTTTTGCACAATATAAGCACAAGCCTACATAAACGGCTTCGACGAGACATGCTTTGGATTACAACCGACGAAAATAGGAGGAGGTTCTTGATTCAGAGCTATATATTTTAAATGTATGACCATGCATAACTTTTTACCAGGTATAACGATTTCGATAATTTATTTTAAAATAAATTCCATACAAAATTAAATCTGGAAATATAAATTTATCCTGGAGAAAAGAAAAAGTATAGTTAATGGCATTAAAAGGTATCAATAATTAATGTTACTCACAAAAAATTTAACCCACGAAATGCGTAAAATGACTATAATTTTGAGCTGGTACCAAACAACAGATCGGTCTTTGACTACCCGGACTCCCCATCCCCAGCCCCATCCCCGGCTACTCAAGCCGCCCCTATCAACATCCCCCTGCAGGGAACGGGGCCCGTTCTTACGGTGTCCTCTGTACCTGACTCGAACTCCCAACCCCGTCCGCATACGCGGTCAAACCCCGTACCCACCAAGCCCAAGCCACCACCCCCAGTATTTCTTCGACTCAAAGAAAAGTGGACCGAAGTGTCCCGACTCTGCTTTGAGTCAAAGATTTCATTCACCCGAGCGTCCAACACAGGGACTGCGATTAAGATAGAGGTGCCAACCATCTCTGACTTCCGCAGACTCATTGACCTCCTCACTACGCATAAATATGCGTACCACACTTACGCTCTTCCGGAAGAGCGTAAAGTACGTGCGGTCCTCCGTGGAGTCCCCATCGAACTTCAGCCTGATGAGATCAAATCTGATCTCATTAAACAAGGCTTCCCAGCCGAATCCGTCCACCCTATGTTCGGCCATGGCGGCCGCCGATTCCCTCTTGTCTTAGTCGCAATGACCAATAGCCCCCGAGCTAGGGATCTGTTCAGATTCAAAGACATAACTGTCTGCGGTCTGTCAAAGATCCAAATTGAGCCCCCACGAAGCCGCAGAGTCCCCGCCCAATGCCACCGCTGCCAACTCTATGGGCACGCGGCGGCGAACTGCACAGCCCCGCCAAGGTGTGTTAAATGCCTTGGCTCTCACTTTACCAAGGAGTGTGAGCGCACGCGCGACTCCCCCGGTGAGCCGGCGTGCGTCAATTGTGGCCTTACTGGCCATCCCGCCAACTGGCGGGGGTGTGCACGCGACCCGCGCCCGAAACCCCAGTCCCTCACGCAAGGAGGAGCCAATCAGCAACCTATTAAGAGGTCGCAGGCTGGCCCTCCTACTAGTGACGCTCACAACTTCCCAGCCCTCCCGAAAGTGGTTGGCAAGCCAACAGCTCCGGTCACTAGACCGGCAGGGAGCTGGGCTAAGTCGCTCACGACCCCGCCCCCCGCCCCCGCCCTGCGTGAGCGCTCCCAAACGCCACCGTCTTCGCCGTCTCAGGCTATAAACGCCTCTGGTGAGGGCGACATAGGCTTTCTCGGCAAACTCACAGCTGACATCGACTTTGACGATATCACTGTAGCTGCCATCAAAGTTAGGAATGCCCGCAGCTCATTAGAAATTATGAACGCTTTAGATCAACATCAGAAAAGCCTAAGGGCTATTCAAAGGATCTATAGGTCTCAACAGGCATCCCTCTGCTAGGCAACCGATTAGTTACTCAGTTAACTACTCGGCTGGTAGGCAATTAGGATATTGATTGACTAAATAGTTGCCGAGTGCAACTGATTAGTTAATTTAATATGTTAGGTTCTTCCTCCCCTATGATAAACACCGGGGCTCCCAGTGCCGGTCGTGTCAAACCAAAAGGCTTATCGCTTGTTAGCTTTAACACCCGTTCCCTACGCTTACATATTTCCGAAGTAAGAGACTTCGTAAGCAAGACGGGAGTTGACCTTCTTCTCCTCCAGGAAACGTGGCTCAAACCACGTCTCCGGAAGGGATTCACAATCCCCTCGTACACCCTACTACGTAACGATAGGGTACCAGACCCCACTCCCAGCCGTACTAGAGAACCGAATGGAGGCGGTACAGCCATTTACTATAGGAGGAGTTTGCATTGCTCACCTATACCAACCCCTCCACTCTCCAACATGGAAGCCACGGTGTGTAGACTGGCTATGACCGGTCACCGCACCATTATCATAGTGTCAGTCTACATACCGTCAGGCACTACTCCCCTCCTGAGTGACTTTCAAACACTCCTATCCCTAGGCGAGTCAGTTATCTTCTTTGGTGACTTCAACTCAAAGCACACCGATTGGACGTGCCGCCAAACCAACACCTCTGGCAATAGGTTATTAGAAATCACTGAAGCCCTTGACTTAACTGTTATTTCACCATATGAGCCCACACACTACCCCGATCGACTAGATTGCGAACCTGACGTACTAGACTTTGCGCTAGTTAAAGACGTATCCCTAGACCTTAGATCGATCGAAACCCTCCACGACCTTGGCTCAGACCATAGGCCGGTGTCACTCGTCCTAGGACACCGTGATCCACCTCAGCCCCTTACTAAAACCATCACCGACTGGGACGGTTTTGAAAAGTCACTCAAGACGGCAATGGATGCCGAAAACTCGCCGTACGCTATCGAACCCGACTATCTTGATAGTCAGGAAAAGATAGACAGTGCGGTGAGCTCCCTCACCAATCTTATCCAAAAATCAATTGAGGAGAACGTAAAGTCTGTCCCAGCGAAACCTCGCAGTGGCATTCCCGCGTCCCTCAGGAAATTGATAACGAATAAAAATCGAGCCCTTAGAAGGGCAGCCCAATACCCCACTCCCGAGTATAGAGCCACTGCCAATCGCCTTCAGCGCCAAATCCAAACCCAACTCAAGGAACTGAGATCCAATCAGTTCAACGACCTCATGGCCGAGATCACCCCATCCCACCAAGCGTACTACAAAGTGGCTAGAGCCCTTCGTACCGACGCTATTACCTATACTCCCCCACTCATCCGCCCCGATGGCTCCACAGCCTTCGAGGACAAGGAAAAAGCGGAATGCTTTGCTGACAGCATTGCTTCTCAATGCTCAGTCAGTACCCAACCCTGCGACCCAGCCCACATCCGGAAAATAGAGAAAGAGCTCAGTACTCTGAACTCTGCCCCTCTATCTCCCGACACTGACCCCATTTCGATCTCTACTGATGAAATTAAAACCTTCATCAGAGAGCTTAAAGTCAAAAAAGCCCCTGGAGCCGACGGCGTCTCCAACATGGCGCTGAAGTACTTCCCAACACAAGTCCTGACTTTCCTCTCCCTCATCTTTAATGCCTGTTTCAAACAGAGCTACTTTCCGGACTCCTGGAAAGAAGCTATTGTAATAGGCATTCCAAAGCCAGGGAAACCCCTAAACCAACCGTCGAGCCACCGCCCCATCAGCCTCCTTAAAGCCATGGCAAAGCTTTTGGAAAAATGTATTCTGGCTCGTATGAAAGAGCACCTCCACGGTGAGGATCTAATCATTCCCCACCAATTTGGCTTCAGAGCTAAACACTCGTGTCCCCAACAAGTACATCGCATTGTCGAGTTTGTCCTAAACGGTTTCTGGCCACGCAAGTACAAGACCGTAGCAGTCTTCTTTGATGTTGCCAAAGCCTTCGACAAGGTCTGGCACACCGGACTTATAGTCAAACTGTACAGACTCAATCTGTCAGTTCGGTTAGTCCGGCTGATCGCCTCCTACCTACAAAATCGTACTTTTCGGTTTAGGCACGAAAATACGCTCTCCTCTCCTAGGGCTATTACAGCTGGTGTCCCGCAGGGCTCGGTCCTGGCGCCATTACTGTACATAGCCTATACTAATGACATCCCCATCCCGACTAAAAAAGTCGAATTATCCCTCTTTGCCGACGACACGGCCTTATATGCACGCGCATCCTCCCTTAGTGGAATCCGCCCGAGGCTTCAAGCCTCAATAGACAAGCTAGGAGAATGGTTTTGTAAGTGGCGAATCGAAGTTAACCCGGAAAAGTCTTCCGCGATTTATTTTGATTCAAAACAACACATACTACCTCCCAAAGACCGCCCCCTGACCCTACTAGGCAAAGACATCCCCTGGGAAAGCTCAGTAAAATACCTAGGTGTCACTTTAGATCAGAGACTCAGTTTTGTGCCTCACGTTCAAAAAGTGGCACGTAGCGCCCGATTCTATCTAAATAGATTGAACCCAATGCTAGGTAGATATAGTAAAATGTCCCTACTAAACAAGCGCACGCTTTACAAGGTTTGCATATGACCGGTACTGTCATACGCATCAGTCGTATTCGCTCATGCCAATCCAAACACACTCGAACAACTTCAAAGAGTGCAAAACATCTTTTGCCGCCGTGCGGCCAATGCCCCCTACTATGTCCGCAATGCGGATTTACATAGGGACTTTCAGCTTCCCACACTCCAACAACACTTCCGGAAGGTCTCCGAGCGATTCTTCGAATCCGCAAAGAACCATTCCAATCCTCTGATCAAATCCGCGGCGGACTATGTCCCACCCACCTCCTCTGATCCTTCACTATCCCGCAAACCCAAATCAGTCCTAAATGACCCGCCCGATGAGCTCACGGCCAACCTGAACTGCCTATTGGAGGCTCAGGAAGCCGCAGAAGCGATCCTCTTTCAGGACCCTTCAGGTCAACCCCACTCAATTCCACAGGACCCTTCAGGTCAACCCCAGTCCTCTCAATTGGCAGTCACCCCTTCTGGGAGTCAGTCGAATTTAAGTTAAACTTATTTTCATTTCGGCCCACGTCCACTCTGGACACAGGTCTATCTTTAAACTCACTTACGGCTGATCATTCCTTCTGCCAATGCCAGCCCTCTTCAGTGCGCACTTCGCCTAGGTGAGTGACGCCCTGCACCACACCCCCTCCAGGGGGTGTGGTCGCTCAGATATGCTATAACACCATTTGGTGATAGCGATTATAGGTGGTGTTTAGTGAGTAGGAGTCTCACATAACCTCACAGCCGGCTGTGAGGTATCCATGAGGATTCACCACCTCCTTCCCCCGTGGGAGGGTTGCCGTTCGAGCGATCGTTTCAATAGGAAACGATTGGTCGCCCGTGTGCAAAAAAAAAAAAAAAAACAACAGATCATAGACAATTATCATGTATCTACTCATAACTTGATGGCTTACATTGAAATTAAAGTTTTGTCTATGGATTTAACTTACGTTTATCAGGATTTTACACTTTATTTTGTTTTATCCCGCGTCTTACACTTTACAGCGTTTGCGGTTAAGGCTAGTCTAAAATAAAATAAATCTTTCAAATTAGTCTACATTATTCAATTTGGTTGTCTTGCGTTTTTCGTCGTTTCAATTTTCAGTGAAAAAGTTATTCAAGCAATGGACATTTTTTCTACGGTTTTTAACTTTTTTTGATAAGAGTAAATGTAAGGAAAAGTATTAGGTAATAATAAAGGGATCTTTTGCAATCAATAATGCTTTTTAATAAATCCTTAAATAGTTTTGTTGAAAGCTGGTTATTATTACTTCGTGTTACTGTTCTAAGCTTTCTTTAAGCCATCTTATGCAAGAAAATTTTGCGCTTTGTGAAGTAAAAAGTTCTTACTTAATTAACTCGAAAAGATATCGTTGACAGCTTTTTAAATAACAAAAATTATTTACCGTGAATCGGAAAGTAGGTCAAACTGGTCTTCAGAGAAGATAAAGGGCTTTGTTAAGTCAGTATAGTTTTATTTATCTCACCATGAATAGATGAGGAAAACTATTTGGATAGTCCACGCCCTTGTCAGCTCCGAAATTCTTATGTCAATTACCAGCGGACCCCGCGAACTTCGTATCGAGTATCGCCCGTGGTAACGCCTATTTGATTTTGACGTTTTTCATGTCATTGTCATCAAATATGGCGTGGTTAGATAAATATATGAGAAAAAACAGATCATTATTAGTTATTTTAACGTTAACTTTCCTATGACTTTAATAGTTATTATCCTATTCCCGATGAAGACGAATCCAATAACACCAAAATCATAAAAATCTGTCCAGGCCGTTCTCGACTTATAAGTGGTGTTACTAACAGTGTTTCCGCCTTGGGGTGGAAACTTATGCTGAGCCTTGACCCATGTTTGCTGCAGCAAACACTGTTGACAAATGTCTGTTTTAATTATTGTGTTTGTACTGTTTTGTTTGTTGTTACAATATTTTGGTGTACTTACCTGTGCTTTATGTTAATTGTGTTTACTGTGGCAAAATAAACAATTTCTTATCTTATCTTATCTTATCTTACTTTCTTTTATATATATAATATGGGCCACAATATGACCTACTTTAAATATCATTGCCTACATTACATGAACAGCAATTGTTTTAAAAACTTTCATGTATTTAATAAAAAGTATTTAATCTATTTAATAAAAAGTATTTAATCTTTTAAAGCTGGTTACTTGCGTTTAGCAACTTAGTTGCTAAGCACATAATTTTTTAAGTCTGAAAGGTTAAATTATAAAGTTTTATTTTCGCTGTAGACTGTAGATTGTTGCTGTTGTTTTAATTACCAGAACGGGTGAACAATTTTGATATGCGCTAGTCCCGGCTCAGGAAAATGACTTTGATGGACACGAGATAGAGCATGAACATTCGCGCTCAGTCCACAGTAATAAAAAACAAAAATGAAGTAGATAGATAGACACATCAAAATATTAACTACGAGCTGTTGCATGCTTTTTCGTACGCATGAAATTATTATTCCGTGGCGGATTGGCGTACACCAGTTTTCAAGGTATCGCTTGCTCCGAGGTCTAGAGTTCGATTTCCGAATGGCATGTAGAAAAAAGAGTTTTGCTTACATTTTCTCGGGTCTGGGTGTTTATAGTACCTGTTGTTTTTAATTTCTACAATACGAGTGCTTTAAATACTCAATTAGAGATCAGAGCAATGTATGTGATGTTGTCCACATTATTATATCTTTATTCATTTTTACGGGATATTCCAGCTTATAATGTATTAGTTTACTAAATTTTAATCTATTTGCGTTCAGCCGTAACTACGAGTAAGTAACAACCCAAACTTATGCATTTATAATTTTAACACGTTCCAGACACAATACTAAACACAATAGAAGTTTTATTGTTATCACGTCGACATCAGGCGGTTAGTGTCCCGGAAAGTGTAAATTTAAGATCTCATTGTAGGCTTATATTGTGGCTTATTTTAAAAAAGTTTAGGTTTAGAGAACATAACAAAGTTTTGTCGTCCTTAATTTAAATCGTTTCAAGACTTGTTATATTAGGTATCACTAGTTTGGGTACCTTAGCTTAGATCAGTCTTATGCTGAACAAAAGCGTATCAAAAAGAGGATTATATGTATTTATTTATTCATGTCTAACAACAGTATGGCTGATTGTGGAGAGAAGACACAGTTTTTCCTCTTCTTCTGACAGTACTAATTTAGTTACTTCTATAACCTGTTGTTCGTCTGACTCGTCTGTATAATAATCTGACCAAGAAATTACCAGATAACTTGATGTTCACTTTCAAAGCCTTCCTAAATTCCTTAAGATGCTTAAGTGTTATGACCTCAGTACCTTTGATTGCATGTAGTTGTTGTTTTTGTTTCATTTTTGATTTTTATATTTTCTTTTGAATTTTGTATGATGTAGCGCAATTCAAATTAACTTTAAAAAGCAATACTTAACGTACTTATTAAATTAATAAAGAAAAAAGATTCATAAAATTTTAAGCATACAATGAATGCATTCTGGTTACCTGTAGGTAATTGTAAGAAGAGTTAGCTATACCTAAGCCAGAAAATGTAAATATCTATATGTTAAAATGCTGTTCCTTATGTTGGTAATCTTGTTAATAAATTCATAAATAAATGTGAAGCAGTATTATAGTGCTGTTATATTTATAGGCGGGTTCCACAAGGCACAATCATTTCGTAATGTTCTTGACCGCAAATACACAAAATTAATTAATTTTGGCAATTAGCAGATGCAGTGAACTCGTATTTGTAATATTATCTTCGACGACCTCCGTGGCGGAGTGGCGTACACACCGGTTTTCAAGGTGTCGCCTGCTCCGAGGTCCCGGGTTCGATTCCCGGACGGGTCAATGTAAAAAAAATGTGTTTTTCTACATTTTCTCGGGTCTGGGTGTTTGTGGTACCTTCGTTGTCTCTGGTTTCCAAAATACGAATGCTTTAAATAGTTATTCAAATTGGGGTCAGAACAATGTATGTGATGTTGTCCACATTTATTTATTTTTATTATTTATATTCATTCATTAAATTTTAAATGAAATCTCTCTAATCATGTTAATGTGTTTTTGCTATTTTAATGATAATCCGTCATTGCAAGGTAAGCTTTGCGGGCACAGAGATTTTGTCCTGTCCTTGGCCCTGGTACTTAAACCACTAGACCAATGGGGCGTCACATATTATAGGTCTTACGAATGTGGTTGTAAGAGGTGTACTATATTATGTATCTGATTTAGGCCTGTGTTATCAAATCTAATGAGGGAACCGACACATATTAGTTATAGACGAGAATAATAGGAGTTAATCCTAGGGATGGTTTGTGTAAAATTCGTTGTTACATTATATCGATAAAATGTCTAAAATATGTATAAATTAAACACAGTAGTTACTAACATAAATTAAGTGCGAAAATAGGCTGAAATAAAAGCAGGCTTATTTCATAAATTTTAACAAGCTGAAGCCACGAATTTCGTATCGCCTCAGAATACTAAAATTAGATTTTGAAGTCCTAAATGTCATCGTTATCAAATTTGTCGAGGTTGGATAAATGTATGAAGAAAAACATTTCCTTAGTAGTTATTTTTGATGTTAACTTTCCAATGTTTTATTAGTTATAATCCTATTCCCGACAAATACAAATTCAAAAACACAATAATTTCACGACTTTCTCTCATTTCATAAAAAGATTTATATCTGTAAAATATATTGAACAAAAAGATGAATGTGCAAGAAAGGTACAATTAACTACAAATAATTTCAATCTGCCTTAACGTAACTATTTATGTTCGGTATCTAAAAAAATGATATGCGTATTGAAAAGGGTAAATCTTGCAACAATAATACCTGTACTTAAAATAATCACAATCACTAAAAATGTTGCACAATATTTATTGTAATTTTATATTACTCGTATTAAGCGTAAATGTTATCAAAAAGCTATCGATATAAGTGGCGACAACAGCACTATATAGTGTGGACAATAAATCAGAGTGGACCGAGGCCCCGGGCAGGGCGTCATCGGTCCTTTGATATATTATGCACATGCCGCCTCGCCCTGTGTCATCGATGGATATGACGAGTAAATCACAAGCTATTTGTTCACACGCGAGGGTCTAGGCACGCTTTGAATATATTTACTGATCTTAGTACACGTGCCTTAAGGTCACCTTAATATTGCTTTTTCCATTAGGTACTATTAACTATAACTTGAAAGTTATTGGCCAGTTTAGGCATGTCAGAAAAAAAAACACACTTTTATAAAATTCTTTACAAAACGATACGAGTGCTAGCTAAGACATTTTTAAACTTACCTTCCATCTTTTGAAACGTCATTTTACGAATATTTAAAATGTTATGTCCATGAAATGAACATCGCAACTGAGAACTGAATTCACACATTGGTTTAATTAAAGTAATAAATCTTTACAAAATATTCAATCCTATTAGCTTTGATAGGATTGCATTTTTTGTAAAGTACCTTGGTGCCTCTGAGCGGAACACAAGAAACAGTGACGCGGAGACATTATCTTGATCAGTTCCCGTAGGGTTACCTGTCGGCTTCTAAATAATTAAACAAGCCTTTCTCACATAAAATACGCCCACTTACATCTCATAAACGTAAATATCTAACAGAGCCATATCTTTTAAACTATCTAGGATTACTTTTTAGATTTATCGTCTCAGTGTCGTAGTTATAATTGTCATCAAATTTCTGTAATAAATTGTTCATTGTGAAAGATTAATACTCTAGCAGCTCGATCAAAACGAAATTTTATAGCTTCTGCAGTAAGATCTCAGATATTAGGCAGAAATTCGACGGAGAAGGCATTATTTCCGAATCACTGGGTTGATCAATGGCCTCGACAAAGAAATGTTTTATACACTCAAGCTTATGACTTGATGTTGCAAATGAATCGACATGCCAAATGTTGTTGAAGCGTGTATGTGACAATAAAATACTTCGAGTACAGAAATACTGACCAAGTGAAAGCTGGGTGTTGATACCGATGGTTTATAAAAAATCTTTTCAAGCTGTTCCTTTTAACTTTTTATTACTAAAGAAGATAATACTATATATTCGTTTGGAAACGTCGTGCTCTCACAGTACCTACATGAGATACAGCTGGATGGCAGACTGACAGACGCATTTCAAGGAGAGGTGACAGTTTAAGTTGTAAAGTCGGTGTTTTTTTAGTGAAATCGTGTGTAGTTTCCTTATGTTACGTGATTATACCTAAATACTTATTTATACTCTGCTGTAATTGCCTAAAATGTAAAAGCACCGATTTTCATATGGGTAGGTATCGCAAGCAAATAAAGAAGTAAGCAGCGGACTTATGCCGGTGGAATGAGTAAGAGATGATGATAATAAATAAAAAAAATGCATTTAAGTTGTATATAACTGTCTTGAGAACTTCCTTTACTATTTTATTTTGTACGGCTAAGCAAAACAGGAAAATACCTTTGAATTCTAGTCCCGTGTGAGTTGTACATGCCGGCAACGGATAGCGAATTTTAAGGAATAATGTGAGTTTTCAATTCGTTCCGTATTTGTTTAGACAATAATATTATTCAAACTTTGTTTCCTTTAGAAAATCACCCTACTAATATTATAAATGCGAAAGTTGGGGTTGTTTGTTACTTAATCAGGATGGAACGAGATCTAGTAAAAATTTTACACTGAGTCTATTTTTCATACTACAGAAAGGTAGTTACACATAACCATGTTTTTTTGTATAGAGGTCAGGGTGTACGATAGGCTACATTTTATTTCCGAACAAAGTCGCTGGCAACAGTTAGTTTCATTTAAAAGTTATACAAGTATTAAGTAAAACTCATTTTGGAAGTTAAGTTAATTAATGGTTATTCAGGAATTTCTTCAGTAATAATTTGAAAGGAATTTAATCTGTTAATTCAATAAGGAAATATCCTTCGAAGAACCAATTTCATGTGCCATAAAACTCAGAATATGACAATATATCTAAGCAATTTTCAATAGTGAGTGTATGAATGTAGAAACGTGCTTATACTCGTAAGATATTTTACGACACGCCTGTTCGTTTCCTGAAATAAACCCGACTTTATGGTTTCGCAATTCAGCTTATGCAACTTAAGATTTTAGGATGATTCTAGAGATTTTTGACAAACATGACACGATTTAAATATTTTTTTTATTTAATAATTAATACTTACCAATGTTCGGTACGTACTAACGTATAAAACTTATTGAAATTCAACGTAAAAAAATCTGTTCACTTATAAACACGAAAATTAGAACTCGCTGTGTTTATTTCCAAAACAAGAACTGGGCGTTCAACTTAAATAATTTATTGCATTGTGAATTCCCTTTGTATTTTTCTAAAAGCCAAATAGTTATTTGGCAGTATGAGTTGAAGGCATTTTATTAGTGTTAGGCGCCAAACTTCGCACGGCAATTCAGATAAACGTGGACACTCAAGCTGGCCAGCTTACAGAAAACGGGGTCCTTAATTTAAGCCAAGTCCACTTAAACATTTAAACAAGTCGCCGACTTCATCCAAACAACCGTTTGTAAACAAGTGGATTTTTGAAGCAGATTTCCTTCAAGTCAACATTAAGTATTTTATTCGAATACTGTCTTTGAGGAGATTGCTATGGTAAAGCAATGACAACACGATATTTAAATGTACAAGTTTACATTAAAGTAAAATGCATAGTGTTCAAATGAAAGTTTTTAATATTATGAACGATAAAACTTTTTTCATAAAAATTTAATAGACAAAAACCGTAAAATCATTAAAAAAATCCTCACTTTTTTATTTTATTATCATTTTACAGAAACGTTGAATCATACACTTTCAACTGCACTGCCATTAACCACTGAGGTTAGTCCACAATGCAGGCATCAATTCCGAGTCGGTTCTGGATAATTGTCAGATATTTATTTTTTAGCGGCTACTCATGATTGGTGACTTATTTACGCTTAATCTACACAATCTACTCCGTATAACAAAAAAAATTGAAATCGATATCATGGTAAAGCCAAAATTTAAGTGAAAACTGGTAGGTATATAAGCAAAGCCAAATCATAAATAACCGTTTAAAGATTTTATTATATTTTACAGCTTAATTTATTAAGATTCAAGTACGCTCCTACAGCTTAACGGATTTCTATTAAAATTCAAGGAATCAAAACAGGTTGAACTTAAATTTTCTTGCCCGATGTTTTATTCAAAAGGCTTCAGAAAATATGAATCTAAACATTTGTAATCCTTTTATTTTTCTTTTACGGACGAAATCCCGCAAAATGTTAAAACAATTAAGTGCTTTTAAAATAATATCATATAATTTGTTTAGTCATCTCAAATATTATAAACTTTTTCAAGTTTCCCGTTAATATTATATAAGTGCTTGCTGTGTTGCGCTTTATTCACATTTATTAAATACTAGCTGCTGCCCGCGACTTCGTCCGCGTCAATTTCTCTTATTATGATCGCTATTATTTTTGCAATATTTTTTACTGATGCTTCGCTCGTATTGGTCGCAGCGTGATGTTATATACCCTAAATCCTTCCTCGATAAATGGACTATCCAACACAAAAAGATTTTCTCAATTTGAACCTGTATTTCCTGAGATTAGCGCGTTCAAACAAACAAACAAACAAACTTCAGCTTTATAATATTAGTATAGATTATGCTCACCCCTAGTGCCTGCCAGTTTTGTATGATTTCGACGACCACTGCGGTAGAGTTGCTTACTTACCAGTTTTTATGGTATCGGTATCGATCGGTAGCTCCGTGGTCGATGCCCGGGCGAATAAAGGTTTGTGGTAGGTACAGACAACGGCAGGTCAACCTACCCAAAAAGTTAAAGGTCATTGAATTGATTTTCAACTTTAAGTCCAACAAGTAGAGATCAATATCAATTAAGAAAATTTGACGTTTTGTGGTAGGTGACGTGCTGTTTTCTGTACCTACATGGTTTTTGATTTTAACAAAACAAGTGTATTAATAGTAGTTACTTACCTTGTGATCAGAGGGCTTCTTGGTCTAGTGGTTTAAATACCGAGCCAAGATCACGGGGTCCCGGGTTCGATCCTTGGGTCGGACAGCAAAAAACTTTCAAATTTTCGAACATTGCTCGGGTTTGTGATCACCAATCCACATTTGGTAAGCGTGGTGATTATGCAAGTACCCATCAGTGCTATGCTTGACAGATTATCGTTCTAGGACAACCATTGCTGAACTTATACTATATTGTAACTCTTAGGCTTATGCTAAGGAGTTAGGCCCGCGCTACACCCGGCAAAATCTTCATTATGCAAGACACATCACTTTTTTACTGGAAAACATTAAACATTATATTATACTACTCACTGTAAAAGTGAACCGTAATCAGAATAAACAATACAGAATTAGTGCTATATTATCTAATAGTCAACAAAAGTACTTAGGTATTCGTTTCAAATATTAACATTAGCTCGTCAACGAGCAATAACATTGTCAATTTCCTTAATTGCTCTATATTCATTGAATTTTACATTCAAAAGTTGTACATTAAAATTAACTTGACTAGTTATTGACTCTTTTCGGCGACTCGTTCATGTACCTTAAAACTTTCGTCGATCATTTATCCTGTTTATTAAGAAGTTTTTATGTAGCACACCATCAACAATAAATTTAAGGGTATGTGACCCTTAAATTTATGCGCAGGAAAAACGAAACGTCCTAACTCACAACCTGACATTTGTCTTGAAATTCAACGTGGAACTTGACAATTTGGGAAACGTAGTGTAAATTGGCCCGGCTAACTAGAACGCGACAAATGCGGGCAATCGGTCAGGGATCGCGACTCGGGTGTACACATTTTTGGTCTGATCCCGCTCGCTCGGGGGATACTTTATTTGAACTATCTGTTTAGTGGAGATAAACAAGCGATTTATTTGTTTCCACGGTCTATGTTGTAGGATATTGTTAGATTATTTTTATCTCTACCTTCTGAAATTGTTTTCAATAACTATTTAACCTTTGAATTCTTATTTTAGTAATACTAATTGTATCATCATTTAATACTAATTGTATTGTATTGTTGCCTCAATCGGACCTTATCTTGTTATCTGTCTACTCATATGTGGAGATTTATTATTAGTATCGATATTAAGTATTATGTTATTTGGATATAGTGATTATTAAAACTGAAAATCTTCTTACTGTTGGGGTTGCTTCGCATAATAGGAAAATTACAACAAAAAAACTTGTAAATTTATGCAGTTTGGCAAAAAGTGGACAAAAGACGCTGTTGACTAATGACGATCTTCTTCTGACAGGTCCCTTTACCTTTTACGGCACACATACAGACAGTCATAGGCATTATGACGTCAAATTGTTTTTTTTAACTATGTAGATTTTAAGAATTTAGGAGATTGAAAACAAAAACAGTCCTCCAAGTCTTGAAGACGTAAATCAAACATTCTATTATTCAAATACAAAGTTTATAAAAAGAAGTACCTACAGTTATTCGACCTGCATGCAGGTATGCATCATATAACTTTCACAAAGTCAGCTTTATTAAAAATAAACTTATTTATAGTCAATTTATTCAGCTGTTAATGTCAGTGATTAATTAGTAGGTACTTATTATGTGTAAGATTTTTTTATTAGTCAAAAAATATACAATTATCAAATCAAAAGTAAAAGATATCCTTTATTTTATTCATATTATCTACAGTTCAAGTTATTTTCCGAATTCTTCTGAATCTCTTTAGTGTTAATAAATAAAATATATTCCATAAAACCCAATCTAACTTTTACAAGTAATTTTCCATATTTATTCGCCATCGACTTTCTAAGCTCATCCAAAATTTTGTCGAAGGTTTGTACTTTAAATTCAATTTCCATTTAATTCATGTAACATTGTTTGAAGTTTTTATCCGTTATGTAATGGATAGGTCAGCCAACAAGCGTACTTACCTTGAAAATCGGAAACTCCAACAATGGTTCGTGGTAACTTTGATAATATCCCGAGGGTATAATTCGACCCTTGTACATACTTCCGATCATAGAGGGTATAAGCACGTTATCATCTGTTGATAAGTATTAGGCGTCCCATGGGAATGTTTTGTACTCGCTGTTCTAGTATAGAATAGTTTCTTTTTTACTGCCCAAGATAGTCTTTTCAAGGAATCGTGTTTTAAATTTACGTTAGCAATTGAATTCCTTAAAAAACGATAACTTCAAACATTTTAATTTAAGTCGCTTATCAAAATTGTTGCTTTGAATACCATAGTATGTAAACTGAATCTAGAGAGCTCCTTAATGAGCACACCCGACTCAACCAACCTTCCTGTGGCAGGTTGGACCACACAGACACCCATCACTCACCGTCACCGAGTTTCTTGCCGATTCTTCTCGGTGAAGGCGCGTTCCGAATCGGTGGTAAATAAAAATTACTACCTAAGGTCCTCCCTCCACGATGGAGGTACTCTTATTAGAGTACCTCCGATCGTTAGGAGGCGACGCGTTGAAAGGCTTTAATGCCTTTCGTCGCGCTCGAGAAGCCTCCGAAAACTCGCCCGCTTCCCCAGACCCAGAGCCCGTTCCCATGGAGGAAGAGGAAAGCCCTTCGGGCTCCTCCTCTCCCCCCACACCCTCCAGCTCCTCATCAGAGGATAGAAATGAGTCCCCCGTTAGTGACGGCTCCTCCTCTTCGGAGGAAACGTCTCAAACCGAGGACTCCGATTCCGAAGGGTTCACTCCAGTGACTCACGGAAAGCGAGCGCGTAAACCCGCGCGTTCCGAACCCCCGGCGAAAACCGCCAAAGTTTCTCACGGGAAACCCAGACCGGCCAAGGCATCCGCCATCAGCTCCGCCCCTGCCCCAGCCCCAACCTCGCAGTCTGCTTCACAGACAAAAAAGGCCCCCCTTCCCCCGCCCATCGTAGTCCAGGACAAGTCTGCCTGGACAAATATTTCGGCTGCTCTAAATGAGCGCCACATTGCGTTTTCACACGCAAAGTCGGCTTCCGACGGAATCCGCGTGCAAACGCCGGACATCGCCTCCTACAGGCAGCTCCAACAGTACCTCAACGTAAGGAAGATCTACTTCCATACGTACACTCCCGTCGAGGAGAAGAAGCTCCGCGTGGTTGTACGCGGAATTCCGAAAGAAGTCGACACAGACTTCATACTTACCGACCTTCAGTCGAAACAACTCCCAGCTCTGGAAGTCCACCGCTTATTCAAAGCGCGTGGCAAAGCCCCTTACGATTTAGTACAGATCGTACTAGAAAATACCCCTGAAGGCAAAAAGATTTTTAATATAAAATCTATATGCCATATCTCCGGCCTCCGTATCGAGACCCCTCATAAAAAACTCACCCCTGGCCAGTGTCATCGCTGCCAGTTGTACGGGCACTCTGCCCGTAATTGTCACGCACGCTCGCGCTGCGTGAAATGCCTGGGCGACCACGGTACCGCCGATTGTCCTCGTTGTAAGGACACGGCGACTACCCCGCCCGCGTGTGTACTCTGCGGAGAGCAGGGACACACCGCGAATTATCGCGGTTGCCCCCGTGCTCCGCGAGTAAACTCACGGGTGCAGGCACCTAAGGCCGCGCACTTCCCAGCCCCTTCTTTTCGCCAGTTTCAGGCTCAACCCGCAGCCTTCCCAGAGTTGCGTCCTTACGGACACAACGCGTGGTCTCGACCACTATCCTGGGCAAGGAATGCCTACACCCCGGTCCCGGCCTTAAGCCAAACTGCAGCAATCCCGACGGCCCCTAAGGCCCCAAATATGGCCCCTATGGCCCCTACTGTGGCCCCTAAGGCCCCATTGTGGCCCCTAAGGCCACCATTACTGCCCCTCAGGCACCACCAGTAGTCCCTAAGGCCCCTCAGGCACAGCAGGCCCCGGTCACCCTCCGTGACCCGCGATCAAATGCCCCTAAGGCTTCGCCAATTGTCCCGTACGAGCAGGATGCCATGCTCATATATAATCTCAGCCAAATCAACCCGGCTGAAATTAGATATGTAGCAGCCCAAATCCGTGCGCATCAAAAAGACCCATGCGCAATGCTTTGTCTTTTAGATAAGCACGCCGACCTCCTCCAAAAAGTTAGAAACATTTCCTCACCATGAATAATACACCCTCTAGAACGAAACCCCGGTCCCTTACCATCGCATTTTTTAATGCCTTTGGTCTTCAAAAACTAAAGGTAGAGATATCACTCTTCCTTATGAAGCACCAAGTCGACATCTTTTTGGTACAAGAAACCTTATTAAAACCCTCCATCCTCCCTCGTAGTGCTATGATTGCCAACTATAACGTAGTTCGCAACGATAGGCCCACTAAAGGTGGCGGCACTCAAATTTATTACAAACGCTCCTTGCATTGCGTTCCCCTCGACCCTCCCACGCTCACAAACGTTGAAGCTTCAGTCTGTCGGCTAGCCATGACCGGCCATCAACCAGTCATAATAGCTTCCATTTATCAACCTGGCGACAAGACTCCCTTAAGGAGCGACTATGAGGCTCTTTTTGCTATGGGACCCTCCGTCATTCTCGGCGGAGATTTCAATAACAAAAATACTCAGTGGAACTGTTTAACAACCTCCAGCAATGGTAGAGAGTTAGCAGATCTCGCTGAAGTCCTCAATTTTGACATCATCGCCCCCCTTTCTCCGACCCACTATCCTTTTAACGTAAACCACGGACCCGATATCTTGGACATGGCGGTTCTAAAGAATGTAGGCCTGCGCCTTCGTTCAATAGAAGTCCACCATGACCTAGATTCTGACCATCGCCCAGTTGTCCTCCAATTAGGTCCCTCTGACCAACAGATATCCATGAAAACAATACTGGACTGGCACAGGCTCGAGAGCAATCTCGGACCTAGTCCCGATTCAGTATTGAACTCAATCCCAGACAGGTTAGGATCGCCTCACGAGACTAACCAAGCGATCGATGCCCTCACTAGCCACATCACGACCGCTATTAGCGATTCGTCTAGGCAAGTTCCAGATATGCCTAGGCATAGATTGAACTTGCCAGATGACGTGAGAGAGCTGTTGAGGGCAAAGAGAGCTGCGACCAGAGCTTATGACTCCTATCCCACCGAATATAACCGAACCCTTCTACGCACTTTACGGACATCTGTAAAGGAACGTATTAAGGCTCTTCGGGAAAGTCAGTGGAATAGCCTACTTGAAACGATCTCACCATCTCACCAAGCCTATTGGAAGTTGGCGAGATCCTTCAAGTCAGATATAGTCACATCTATGCCTCCTCTCTCTAGACCCGACAACTCCGTCGTATTCGACGACGAAGAGAAAGCCGAATGTCTGGCCGACAGCCTAGAGGCCCAGTGCTCTCCTAGCACGCTTCCTATAGACGCTGCCCACCTTAGTATGGTGGACAGCGAAGTCGAACGTCTCTCGGCCCTCCCTCCAACCTGCCCCCTTGCACCTACCACCGCCGATGAGGTGCAAACCATCATCAAAGGTTTCCGTCCAAACAAGGCTCCCGGTCCGGACCGGATCTCCAACAGAGTCTTACGAGTCCTCCCCGCCCAACTGAACGCAAATTATACGAGCGTGTTCTCGTCTCCCGCCTAAGAGATTACATTTTCTCGAACAATCTCTTAATAAACGAACAGTTTGGCTTCAGAGCCTCCCACTCTTGTGTCGAACAGGTGCACCGCCTAACGGAGCACATTCTCGACGGCCTCAACAGATCCAAACCGATGGTAACCGGTGCACTCTTCTTCGATGTAGCGAAAGCATTTGACAAAGTCTGGCACAACGGCTTGATCTACAAGCTGTACCAACTCAAAGTGCCCGACAGTCTCGTGCTCATCCTTCGAGACTTTCTGTCAAATCGTACCTTTCGCTACCGCGTAGAGGGGTCCTATTCATCTCCCCGCCCCATCAGGGCTGGAGTCCCTCAGGGCTCCGTGCTATCCCCTCTTCTCTTTTCAATTTTCATTAACGACATTCCCAGGTCACCGCAAGTAGAGCTAGCTCTATTTGCGGACGACACAGCCCTCTATCACTCTGGCTACCATGCCGGTTACATCATTAAGGCACTACAACGTGCAGCCCAATCCCTAGGTGACTGGTTTAGGATGTGGCGAATAGAGGTAAACCCCGAGAAAAGTGCAGCAGTGTACTTTACTCGAGGTTTCTTCGCTTCAAAACATCCTAAACGATGTCTCACACCTATCACCCTATACGACCGTCCAATCCCTTGGGAGAAGACAGTCAAATACCTAGGTGTCACCTTAGACCGTAAAATGAGCTTTAAACCTCACATAAAACGCGTCCGTCAGACTGCAGCCTTTTACTTTTCAAGGCTCTACTACTATATCGGCAGGAAGAGTAAAATGTCACTTAGAAATAAGTTGACAATTTACAAAGCCTGCATTCGACCCGTGATGACTTACGCTAGCCCAGTGTTCGCTCATGCCAGCCCCTCAGAACTAGAAAGACTCCAAATCCTCCAAAACAAATTCTTACGCTCTGCCTCGGACGCCCCGTGGTATGTGCGTAACGATAATTTGCATCGCGACCTTAACATTCCGTCGATTGCCAGCTTTATGAAAGAAGCGTCTCAACACTTCTTTGATAAAGCCGTCAATCATACGAATCCTCTCATAGTCAAAGCCGCCACCTACTTGTGCCAAAAAGATGTCGAAGCCCGTTTCCGCCGACCGAGGAACGTTCTCGAAGATCCCGACGACGAAATCACATCGTTCGTAAAACAATTCACCACTCACAACAGTACACACCTGACAAGCACTAGATCGAATCAGCGCACTCGCCGGCGAGTGCGAGGACCCTTGCATCATTTTGGCAGGTACAGACATGTACCTGGCCGCTTCTCACCAGTCCGCCCTTCGGACGACGGCCCAGGCCGAGGTCCGAGCCTACAGAGGCGCCCTTGAGGCCTAGTCTGCCCCCCTCGATCGGGCCCACTAGAACGGGGCTCGCGTAGATCGGTCTGTATGTACAGACCAGTCTGTGTTGCAGCGCCGAGCTACGCGATGCAACCACTAGTCGGGTTGACCTCTTGGTCGGGTGCCTTCAGCACCCGACACGGTCCGATCGCGCCGCTAGTACGGGGCCCCTGCGCGGGCGAGCCCTAGGCTTCGCTACGCGAAGCCTAGGACTCGCCTCGCGCTCGAGGTACCCGCTAGCAGGCCGCTTTTGGGCTGAGTGCCTTCCGCACTCGCCTAAAACCCGCCCGGTGAAGCTGTAACAGCATAGGTCCTTTCAAAAAAAAAAAAAAAAATATCCTTAATGAGTCCAGTTGGCTAGCTAACCATGATGATGACACAAAACAGTATTACAGTATGAGTAAAAGGAACATTGATTCCTTATCTATTTTTTTTACTTTTATAATATATTTACTACTCATTGAGTACCTTTATAATTCGTGTCCTACTACCTTTACGCTACAAGTATTTAAAGAGACTTTAATATATAAAGACAGCTCACCTGTGTAAACAGTAATAATAGTAGGTAAGTACCTATTAAAGTTTGACATAATATCAATATGTGACATAATAATTTCAGCATTTGTTTTCATAAATATGATCATTATGCGTACAATAAAAAACAAACAGTTTAAAACAATATTTTAAACTCAAAGGTAATTAGGGACTTGTCATTGCAATTAAAAACAAATGTTGAGTTTTTAAGATAAAGCAGTTAGTAACTGAGATTTGAAGTATTTCGACAACGAATTATTATTTTTTGTAAGAAACTAATACTACTTTGTAATACTTTGTGATGTCGTACTACGAGTATCAGGAACATTTTGTTGACACTGATGAACGTGACATTTGAAATAAAAAATGAAGAATAAATTTAAAAATATCCTAATATATTTATATTGTTTAGATATACCAAAAATTTGCTATTACTGTATTTGTAAAGTATATGAACAGTTATTGATACAACCAGCCAAAATTGATTATAAATAAATATTAAAAGATTCTGAAATAAATTAATATCTAAAATCAAACAAATTATTTTGTATTGCTTAAGTAACGCCTGCTACTGTAATCATGAATATGATTAAATGTTGGAACGCTTTTACTTGACGCTAACTGATGTCCCTTTACCTTATTGTAGTACCATACTTAGTAGGGTAAGTATCCCCCTACCCTAACCATTAGGCTCCCCACGGGCTGGGAATAGGTGTAACTTATCACGTGAAGCTCCCTTCACAAATGGCACGTATCTGACGCTTTATATCAAGACGCTATATGTCAACCTTCACTTGTCTTATTATTGAAACTAACCGGAAATGATAAAGTACGGAACTCAGGTATTGGGGTAAGAAAATAAAAACACGTTAATTGAAGTTAACTTGCAAATGGATTTATTCCAATGTAAACGAGGTTTAAAATAGCTTGAAATGGAGTAGGGTAAGTTCGCCTGTTCGCGTCCATCGCCCAATTCGCGTCCATTTTACGGATCTTCCTTTAAAAATCCTCGAAAATAAGTAAACTACCACACCAATCAAATGAAAAGTCATTACCTCTAATACCTCAATGTATAAGAGGCACGTACAGAAGGACAAAAGGTCCTTGTGCCAAATCAATCTCGTTTAGAAAAATAGTTTGTCTCGGCTGTTTAACTGCGGAGCGCGTAAGTGCGGAATTTTTAGGTAAAAAATAGTGTGCAGCGGCGCGTTCGATGGTAAGTTTTTTATTGTTTAATGTAAATTTTAGGATACAAAGCTATTTCTAGACTTTTATAATGAAAAAAGGAATAATATTAATTATGAATTTGCTTTTGTTTTTTATTTTTAACGAATGAAATAAGGTGGACGCGAATTACTACATCGAATTTACAAAGCTTCCACTTTGCGTCCGCAATGGACGCAAACTATACCTACAGGGGAAAATAAGAAACCAAATTGCGTCCACTATTTTCTAATACAATTGACTTGCTTGTAAAAATAATTTTAAATGTGTTGTTTATTATTATTGTAAATTTTTTAATAAGACTATGTGTTTATAATACATTTTCAAATGAAATGAGTCATTTCTTTCATTATAATTTTTTTTCTATCTAGGACGAGTTCTTCGGAGGCAAGAAATATGCTGTTCTTCCAGAAGAGTGACAAAACTCTCTTAAGAACTACAGACCCATCTCGCTTCTGAGCCATTTCTATAAGTTGTTTTTGAGAGTCATTACGAATCGATTCACTCACAGGTTCGACGACTTCCAACCTCCCAAACAAGCTGGGTTCCGAAAAGGCAATAGTACCATAGACCACATTCATACGCTGCGGCAAGTTATACAGAAGACCGAAGAGTATAAATTGCCCACTTTGCTTAGCGTTCGTGGACTATGAGAAAGCTTTTGATTCTATTGAGACCTGTGCAGTGCTGCAGTCTCTCTAAAGGTGCCAAATAGACTGCAGGTACATCGAGGTGCTACAGTAATTATACCAAAACGCCACCATGTCGGTCCGACCACAGAACCAGAGCTCTGATCCGATCCAACTACAGCGAGGCGTGAGACAGGGAGACGTTATTTCGCCGAAACTGTTCACAGCTGCGTTGGAGGATATTTTCAAGCTCCTGGACTGGAAAGGAGGTGGCATCAATATCAATGGCGAATAACTAACACACCTGCGATTTGCCGATGGCATAGTTCCTATAACTGAGACCTCGGAAGACCTGAAAATTATGCTCGAAGATCTCGGTAATGCTTCTCAAAGAGTGGGTCTTATGATGAACATAGACAAGACGAAAATCATGTTAAATACCCAAGTTTTATCCACTCCAGTCAACGTTGGGAACATTGCCCTCGAAGTTGTTGACCACTATGTTTACCTGGGACAGATAGTCCAGTTAGGTATGTCCAACTTACAGAAAGAGATCTCTCTTCGAATCCAGCTCGGATGAGTGGCGTTCGGGAAGCTCCGGCATATATTCGCGTCCGAAATACCTCAGTGTCTCAAGATGAAAGTCTTTGATAAGTGTGTGTTGCCAGTTATGACCTATGGGAGTGAGACGTGGTCGTTTACTATGGGTCTCATAAGAAGGCTAAAGATCACCCAGCGAGCAATGGAGAGAGCGATGCTTGGTATTTCCCTACTCGATCGAATCAGAAATGATGAGCTCCGCAGGAGAACTGAAACAACCGACATCGCTCGAAGGATTGCATCGTTGAAGTGGCAGTGGACGGGACGCCTAGCACGGAGAACCGATGGCCGTTGGGGCGGAAAGGCTCTCGAATGGCGACCGCGTACCAGACTACGTTCCGTGTGCAGGCCCTCTACAAGGTGGAAGCCGCTGGATGCGGATAGCACAGGACCGATCGTTGTGGAGATCCTTGGGGGAGGCGTATGTCCAGCAGCTGGCGTCGTTCAGCTGATATGATGAATAATATACCTACCTTGTGATTTTAGGGTAAAATTGACAGAAATGTGAGAAGAAGTTATTTATATTCTTAAATAAAGAAATTCTTAAAGAATTACAATATTTCTCTACAAATTCTTAAAATATCATCCCTGTATTCTTTTTTAAAGCTGGTGGACGCTAAATGGTCCACGGGTGGACGCAATTTGGATTTTGTGGACGCAAAGTGGGTAAAACGCCTATTTATGAAGTTTATTTATTTAAAAAAAAACACAACATTATTCGAATAAAACTGAAAGTTAATCTTAAAATAGACTATATAATGAACACATTACATAATTTTTTCATAGAAATTAGTGCTGGGTCTTTTTTATTATAGCCGTCAAACTAGCCAACTGCACTAAATGGACGCGAACAGGCAAAATGACCCTACCTACCATTTTAAAATGTTGCTATTAGTTTTATCTACATCTACCAACATCTACACTAATATTATAAAGAGGAAAGATTTGTATGTGTGTGTGTGTGTGTGTGTGTGTGTGTTTGTAATGAATTAACTCAAAAACTACTATGCCGATTTTAAAAATTCTTTCACCCTTAGTAAGCTACATTCACCCTGAGTGACATAGGTTATATTTATTGCTAGAAAAAATTAGGGATCTTTATAACAAATCGTATGTCCACCCGTGCGAATCCGGGACGAACTGCTAGTTTGTTTATTCTGTGATAACTACTAGGCTTATGGTTTAACTATCACCTAATAAGAAGCAAACTTAGGTCATTTAAAAAATACACATTCATAATAATTCAAGTAGAATCATAAAAAAAATACTTTGGCGACCAAATAAATTAAAATGTAAGCTGGCGCTTATTCTCTGTTTATGTATGCTACGGAAAAGATTTAAGAATGACAACATAAATAACGTCTGTATTATTTATTTCTTGTGGGCCCAAATCAGATAGGATGCACATACTGTCTGTGACGCCGAGAAAAATAATAGACAACGAAACGTTTTGGATGTATTATGCCTTGCAATCGAATTTTTTATCCTAGAAGTATTTACATATGCTTGTAATTTTAAGAACAAGGTATAACAAGCACACAGATATACGATACATAAATAAGTCAATAATCACGGCTGGCCTAAGTTACAGGTAAAATCAGTTAAACATTATCACAAAGTATTAAGTGCCCGTAGACAAGTGGCTTTCTAATATCGTTTACGATAGACGAATGGATAACAAATTTATTAAAATGACATTAACAAACGATGCAACGATCGTAAGCTTATGTAATTTTCATAGATTTGACATCTATTCGTGTGATGTGTCTGAAGCTAAGGGGGCTGTACTGTTTCCGATTGTTATCTGAATAAGTTTCTGTTTCAACTCTGAAGAGCAGCCTATGGCTGTTCGATTAAAATTTGCAACCAAATTTTTCAAATATGGATCCTTTTTTTACCCAAATATTGAAATCTACGAAAATTTTCATAATGCACTGAATCAAAATTGGTCACAGATGATGGCTGTCAGTGATAATAGCCATCAAAAATATTAAAAAAAAGATAGTAGACATATTGGGATAGTCGTTTATCCTCCGAGATTTTTTTTCTGTCTGTTATGCTTTCACGCCTAACCTACTAAACCGATTTTGATGAAGTTTCGTACAAAAATAGAATCAAACCTTAAGATAGGACACAGGTTACTTTGTATTTCACTGTTAGGCACAGGTTTCAGTCCT
Source organism: Anania crocealis (assembly GCA_949315895.1). Lineage (NCBI taxonomy): Eukaryota > Metazoa > Arthropoda > Insecta > Lepidoptera > Crambidae > Anania > Anania crocealis. The sequence continues at coordinate 10,594,601 of OX438862.1, forward strand.
CGCGATATAATGTGAACTTCAGGCTAGCAAAGTCGCGGACAAAAAGCTATTAAAAAATAAATAGGTATCTCCGTTTTTTCGTTGGTCACGTTCATAAAAACTAGCATTGGACGTTGGAATTATACGAAAACATTTGATACTATTTTATTTCTTTTAATTATGAGATGTAACAAGATTTGTTGATCAATATACTTAGTAGAAGATTGCTTCTATTAAGAATATTGATCAACAAATCTTTGTTTTTATGCAATAATTCAGATGCATTGACATTTGAATTATTGTAAAAAAAACCTCTAGAGAATTACAATAACGTGACTAGCATGGACTTAGTCCTTCAGTATACATCAGTAATTCGGGTGCTGCATTCCAGACACGCTTGCCGGGATCTCGCAGAGCAGGTATTAACGAGAAATCTGAAGATATGAGGATATATCCCGATTGACATAAATAACTGCGCAGCGTGGACGCGAGTCGCTCAGTTTACTTCGGATAGTTCGAAAAATGTGATGTTTATGACATCGTTATCTGCCCGTTTACGAGGATATATCCTCGTGCTGACGATTGCTTTATGATATGTTAGTTTCATATCTTAACAATTCAATAACTGTTAATAAAAATAAAGCAGTGCTACAAATATGTATGAATTAAAAAAACTAGGTTAAGTTTTTTTCAAGCGTTGCAGAGATATTGCGGTAAAATTATATTACCAGTCACAACAAAGTTAATATAACTATTTTATGGGTTTAGCTGTATGTAATAACCTTCGTTGTTTTTAATTTACATAAAACTGGTGACAAAATCAATGTATGTAATACTGTCCAAATTGTTTTATTTTTAAAGCAGAAATAATTGATTACCAAGCACAGAAAATTATTAACAATACAATACCTACTCTCAAAGACATTTTATACTCTGCTGGGTAAAAAATTTAAAAAGCTTACGAATAACTTACCTACTTATTTATATGACATCCTTTTCAAACTTTTGTAAAGATGATATTTTAGCAGTGAGTATTAATACTTACAAGGAAAATGAAGCGCAAAAAGTAAGTCAAACACTTCAAAGAATCTCTTGACGAATTATCACGTTAAAGTTAAAAGGACTATAAATAGAACTAAATGGTTTGGAAGAGCAAAGACTAGGTATATTCTTGCTTCGAGGTATATTATAAACTACAGACAGTAATACAAACACTGTGTAGGCACAAGTAATTAGTAGATGAGTATATTATAGCATTTACAAAAAATAAGCTTATTAAATTACGATATCCTCTGTTGATCTTCAATGCCACGATGAAATATGTTTTAATGTATTTTACTCTTAACATTTAACATAATCGTATAAATATACCCGTACATAACTGTGATTGGCTTTTCTTATTGTTTTCTATGTAACATTATTATAAATCAAAATTCTGTAAGAAGTTATAAATAAAATAAAACAAAAAATATTATGGCGTAAATTCTGACGCAATCTGCTTCGTTGCAATAATTGGAATATGGATTACCATGTCCTGATAACATGTTCTGCTGATTTAGTCTTTTCTTCCTCACTGCTCTTTATGGCAGCAGAGAATCTGAATTTTATTGTAAAATATCTTTATTTTTATTAAAAACTAGCGGACCCCGCGAACTTGGTATGTATCGCCTCTGAATAATAGTATTTGATTTTGACGTCTTAAATGTCATTGTCATCAAATATGGCGGAGTTGGAATTTGTATGAAGAAATACAGTTTCTTAGTTAGTATTTTATCGTTAACTTTCCAATGTTTTTAACAGTTATTATCCTATTCCCGACGCAGACAAATCCAAAAACACAAAAATCATAAAAATCTGTCCAGCAGTTCTCGACTTATAAGTGGTGTAACTAACACGACTTTCTTTATATATATAGAAAGATATTCGGATAAATCTCGTTTGCCGTTATATTTTCCTAAAATAAAACTTAAAATTCTCGCATTCGAATGCCTAAGCCCACTCGAATATAGATTTTCAATACAAACTTCCTCTCCTCTTTACGATTTCCTGAATAAGATTAGTGTCCTATCCAGGGCAACAAAGTATCTTCATAGAACCTTTTATTTAATCGCCTTAGCGATTTAAGTTCACGTTTAACGTAATAGGGAAACACACGGACAGACCAAGTAACTTTTGCGTTTATAATATTAGTACGTAAAAAGTGTTAGAAGATTAATGGGATAGGTTTTAAAAGAAGCAAAAAAGGAAATTGCCTACCAGATCTATAATTGTCAGCGCCCATAATAAAAACGAAACTAAATTAAACTAAACTAAACTGCCGAAAAACCAAATGCTCTAAACCAGGACTCTAAATCGCTAGGTATCGCTTTAACTTGAATGTGGCATGTGAGTCATGGTTTCAAGATTGGTCTATTCTTGTACGCGATTTGTGATTATGCTTAAGTCTATTGAAAATGCAGCCGTAAGTAACGGTTCATCAAAATATTACGAAGTCTGATGCTATTTAAGATTTAAATAGTTTTGAAATACGAGATAGGAATGTGTTTGGTTTGATCGAAGTATTATAAGTACTAACTAACGCATCTGAGATTGCGTAGAGGTACCTCTTTACGAAACTTCCCGTTTTTATTAGTTGCCACCAAATCGCAATAACATATCTATTTAAATCGTAATATTTAGCGGAAGGATGTGGGCTCAAGCCTCATCTAATTTAAAATCAAGGAATCGTATTTTTATTGCTCTTAATACCAACTTTTCAGTTTTTTTTCTAGGATCAACTACATTGTTGGTAGTTATTACGGACTTTTTGTAAACGTTGACAGTTTGTCTGGCTATGATACTTTAAAATTAAATGACCGAATTGGGAAGACTGGCTTTGACATCGACACAGACGACATAAGTTTTTGCAGTTTTTTTTTTAATATTATTTTTGTTATTATTTGTTTAGTTTTTCTGTTCAGTATTGGTGTAATAAATTCCTTTATAGACATATTGCAAGAAGTTTCCTTGAGCCCCTTCAGTGGTTGTGGTAAAATTGATAAGTGTCTTTATTATCTGATATATTTTCTTAAATGATGTAATATAATTCTAAGTTTATTTCCGAAATTTGTTAGGTATATAACGATGAAAGTTGAGCATCATAAAACTTCTACATCGAATGTCGAAATCGGATTTTCCTGCTAAGTTAGTTTCTCAAACGCCGTACCGGGCGTGACTTGCGAACGTTCTAGTAATTTATTCGTCCATTTGGGCAGCTTGCCTGCTTTATTTTTGCATTACATGAGGTGCAAATCATCTGTGAACATAATACTGTGGATAACCAGCATGCAATGCAGCGCGCTCAACTTTGTCGTGATTTGCATTTAAAGTACCTTTCAGCGATGGCTGTTTGCGGCACACGCGTGCAACGGGGAGGGTTTCCGAAGCCACGAGACGATAAATTACACGGAATACTGTAAACAGTAGAGATAATTTACAGCGTTGTTATTTGTTACGCTTAGCGCTGTAAAGTTAGCGTTTGTGCATTAACGCTACGCTTCATTTGTAACTTCGTTTGAACGTAACGGCGCGTCTGGCTGCTGCATGAACTCCGCGTTTTATTCCAACTTCATGCAAATGTTATATTCAAGTGGACATTGTAATTTTTTAATTTAAATTTTTTAACTTCAGTTGTTTTGAGCTTCATTTCAAGATTTGCATTTGTAGTAACTTAGGTCATGAGAATGGAGTAGATTGGTAGTTTTTTTGAAGCAATCTGGTCCAGACATGTTCTCTAATTTTCCGATTTTGCCGTCCAGAGAAACAAAGACAAAAGTTGTTTTCTATCTCCGATATGCCAAAACTGAAGATAAATAGGTTATTAGGACCGGCCGTTAGAGTCTGATGTCAGCTTAAAAATTGTATGATAACGTTTTTCTCATAAACTTCTAAATAGATTCGAACTGAATAAGAGAGCCTTAATTTAGGTCAAACTTCACAGTAGAAATTCCATAGCTTATGTAGATACTAATGGGACTTTGAAACGGGTAGTCCCCAAATTTAATGGGATCATTAAAAATTGTTTTTGGACCCACATTCATCACGCGCGGTTTCAATTAAAATTAAAATGGGAGACTTGTGGTAGCTTTGTGTCTAGTCTACAGGCCTAACAGTCTAGGAGCGAGACACAAAAAATACAGTCGAGTATTTTTTCATATATTATATCTACTTAGCCGTCATGAAGTGCAACTTGTTTAACTGTGCTTAGTTTACGTTTTAAAACTTATGAATAATCGAAAAAAACTATTTTTACCACTGTCAATGTTGGCCGACAAAATCCTCATTTTTTTATTGAGGTTCGTCATTGTATGTACAAATAGCACGTCAACCGTTAGACTTAAAGTTGAAAATCAATTCAATGACCTTTAACTTTTTGGGTAGGTTGACCTGCCTTTGTCTGTACATTAGATCATGATATCGTTTACTTATAATTTAATTTAAATGAACCTAACAATTTTGTATTTTGCACTTAAAATTTATAACTTGATATAATGGTAAGAAACACTGGATGCTTATTAATAAATTGTGCGGTAGCCGTGCGTGCATAACCAGTGTTTTGACACTTGATTGGAATGCAGTTCTTCCTTACGTTGTCAGAATTATTAAAAATTTTTCATATCTTTTTATTGTTACACCAGAAGATATAAACAGTCCACACGCCGCTCTAAGACAGCGACTTCACACCTCGTTTAAGTAGAAAAACAGGAACCTAGGCCATTGCGGTATAAATATAGTTAATTAACATATTAAGTTTAACCTTAAATATTAAAAAATAATTGAATGTACAATAAACTTACCACAACAAAAATATTTTTATTATAGTTGTTTTTTGTTAATTTTCGTATGAATCAAAATCAAGTAAAAACGAGTAAAATCAAGTAACATAGGTACAATCAGATACGATTGTATACTTATAATAATATCGCCTCAGAATAATGTAATTTGATTTTTACGTCTTAAGACCCGAGTTCACCAATTCTTAAACAGCCAGTAAACATAGATTGACTACTAATTTGACACGATTCCCATACAAAATATGTGAAATAATATTTTAAACGCTGTTTAAAATTTAAACGTCTGTTGGTGAACTCTACCCTAAATGTCATTGTTATCAAACATGGCGTCTTTTTTACCAAATTACCTTTCTATAAACAAATATTATGCAATAAAAAAATAATGCGACAATAAACTGAGTAATAAACTATCCTATATTTCAAGTTGGATCAAACTGCACACATTGTGCAAAATTTAATTAAAATCAGTTAAGTAGTTTAGGATTCCATCGCGGACAAACAATGTGACACGAAATTTTTATATATTAAGATTTGATAAGGTGCACTTTTAAGCAACCAGCCCTAATGGTCGATCACTTTCGTTTGACTTGATTTTAACTTACGCTATCTCCAGGTCTACAGCACTGTAATGTGATTACCGTGTGCCCGTTAATTTGTGCTAAATGCTTGGTTTTTGCTGTCGCTTGCGCAAACAAAACACTACAGATGCATTAAAGACTGAATGGGTACAAAATGAGTCTGAAGTCTTGTTTGCTTTTTGTAACTTTGTGTGGCATTTTAGTCAGTAACGTTACGTGAAGTTTAAAAGCGGTGTTGTCAAAAAATAAGCAGTTTTTTTAATTCAAGCTCTACAAACTAAAGTGAGATGCTTTTTAATTTTATGATTGTTGTTTAAGCTAAAAATATTGTAGTTGAAAAAATCAGTTAATTCTGAATGGATGTTTGGTAATATAAAAATCTTTCTTACAATTAGGTACAGTCTAAGTATTGTTATTTAAGGTGTACTTAGAGATATGTGTGTTATCAAAACATACTATGAGTACTATGTGTACTTAGAGATATGTACGTACACAAACATATTTCAAAGAATACTCTAAAAGTAGAACCTTATTGGAATAACATTACGCGAGAACATTCTTAAATATCTGTTTTTGTGTGTTCCATTCATTCTTGAGGGCACAGAGATTGAAGTGTTTATCGACTCGTTTCTACTCGTGTTGTGATTGATCAATATGTCGAGCATGCCGACTAGTTCGGGGCACGGTACGTATCAGATACGAACTAGATCGCGTCAGTCCCTGCGGCAATAAAACGGATCAACGGCGACAATTCTTCCGGTGACACACTATAAATCGACTGCGTTGTCGTAGTTCAACGTAAAGCCAATGAATATAGTACAGCCAAGAGTTATTTTACTAATATTATAAATTTGTTACTCAATCACGTCAAAGCAACTTAAACTGGCAAGAAGAAAAATTGTAGTCTGGAATAGTTTTATAGATAAACATAAGGATAGTCTGACCCTCTATTTAAAAAGTAAGTTGGTATAATTAAATTGCTAGGTTTACTAAAGTTCAGACAAATTCAATTTTTATTAAAATAAGTTTATTCTTGTATGTAATTTTAGTTGTGTTTTGCCTTAAAACTTGCAGAGGTGTTTACCTACTATAATTGTCTATGCATTAAATTAAAAACTCAAATTGTAACTAGCTGGTAAGTAATAACGTTATAGCTGTTGGTAATCCAAATATAAAACACAAAAGCAGTTGTGGTGGTACATACCGCAAAAGTAGCACGCACTCGTTGAAGATTTTGGAAATAAAGCTCTACATAGTTTCCCAAACACTGCTTAGCCTAAATTTATTTTTAATATAAATACGTCCTAAGGTTTAAATAATAAGTATTCACATCAATTATTTTTTATTGCCATATTTAGATTTCTTGGCGTACCTCGTCTAGTTATTGTCAGATAGAGTGATTTCACTCACCTGTTATATCACCATAATAATACACGTGCTAGTAGCATGTGAGCAGCGAAATTAACTAAGCATTTATTAACCTCGCCATTCAAGCAAATAGGGCTAGTAAAATGCATAATACAGTAGAATAATAATATATCTATATAGATGTGGTTGTTTTCATTTCGTAGAGTATTTGTCAGGTAAGTTATGTTCAGGATATAAACCTTGGTAATCAGCTGCTTATATGAAAAATTTTAAAAAAGAGTATACGTCCAAATTTAACTAAATATACTTATACTCTATGTTGCATCTACAGCATAACTTGTTGTAAATGAGCAGTCGGTTCTAAGAGCTTTTTTTATAAATTTGTACCCTTTGCAGTTTTCAGTGCCATTTTATACGCCTGTTGGTTAGCAATAGGATTCTTTAGACAAAAGTTACAAAGGGTTCCATTACTGTGAAGAACCAATGACTTTCTGGGAGGTGAGGTACTTGAAATGGTAATTGCGCACCAAACGACGACCTTTAGCTGGTTTACCATTCTGATGAAGGTCGCGGGAAACCGCTGGATGCAGGCTTTGCTGAATAATTGTTGTGGAGATCCTTGGATAATCTTATGGTAGTCCTATGCCTAGCTGTGCCTGTGACTGGGACTTTGCAATAAAGTAAGGCTACGTTCTATTTAATCATTGTTGAGGATTTAAATTATGACGACCTTCGTGGTGCAGTGGCATGTCGACAACTTTGCGGTTCCGGATCTACCCCCAAGCTGGTCAAAGTAGAAAAAAAGAGGTTTGATATATACTTTTTATGATATCTTAGCAATTTAATTGCAATTATAATATCAGTATATAAACTTGAAAAATTATGTCCCACGTGGGACTCAAACCCGCATCTCCTCGCATACCGGGAGCGGCACTTTACCATTTATGGTAAATGATATGGTAAAGTATGCGAGGAGATGCGGGTTCGAGTCCCGCCTGAGATATAATTTTTCAAGTTTATATAGCTTTGATATACCTAGTTACTTACTTTGAAATTAGATCAATGAAAGTGATGTAGTTCATATTTATTTATTTAATCATTAAAATTATAGAAGAATGCAAAATGGAGTAGGTAATGATTTTTTTTTATAGCAGCTATATCTAAAAGTTTAAATTATTAATTGATGACATCAGATAATCTTATCCCAGATAAATCAGTAATTACTACATAATATTTCCTGTAGGTAACAAATAATATAAAAACATGATTTAATTTTGCTCGTTAAAACATATGTTTAGTTTGTACTATTCAGACACCCCTATCCACAATCCATTGTAACAGTAACCCTCACATTCGCTCCAGCATCCGTACGTGATTATTCCGCACATGGCAATTCGCTTTCAATTTGCTATTCGCTCTCCTAACGAGAAATATGATTGTTTGCAACTATAATAGAAACTCCGACAGTGAGTAGTGTCACTAACGGGAATCCATTTCGCGAACTGGTTAGGTAAGAAGGTAATTCTACACTCTTCAGTACAAAGGTAGTATCAAATGAAGAGACAAACAAATAAACAAAAAAAGTTTTTGACTGAAATGTATACTTACCTACACTTTCATACCTTCCAGTTGTACCGAATTGGATAATTCTTTTTGTTATGTTTGTAATGTTCAGGAATTCAATCATCAAACATTTTCTTTTATACGAACCTTCGTATAAAAGAAAATGTTTGATGATTGAAAAAAAATTTTTATAGAAATATTTACATGGACAGTGTTTTTACACACTGAAACTGATGACTATGTTTTACTCTTTGTAAAACATGGTCATAAACGGACAATCTGCTTGCATTTTCTTTGTTAGTTAAAACCATAGGTTAAAAACTGGAACATCGGAAGGGACATCTAGTATATTATAATTGAAAATACGATTGCCTGAATAAAATGTTGGATGCCTTAGGTGAAATTCGAACCTATTGTTTTACATGCAACTGCTATGCCCATTGAGCTAACAAACCATCTTCATCATCTTGTATCGACTAATTTATTCAAGGCTTTGTGCAGTGAGCCAGTGAACTTTTAATAAAACCTATTTTTAGTTAAATGCTTTCAATAACAAATACATTTTCTTGTGCTGTACTCGTATGTGCTGCTTACATATTATATCTATGTCATAATCTTGTAAATTGAAAAAAGGTTGATCAATAAAGGAACAAAAAACAAATGTTTTGAACCTTACATAGATGTATACGAGTAAGCTATTGCCTAGAGTTGACATATTGTTCAAATTCATCGCCGACAGATGAAATTATTCTCAACGCATGAATAGAAACAATGGTATGAATAAATTTATGCACACATCATGAACAACGACATTTGCATGAGCCCGAATCAGATGGGATGATATGTAATATTACAGGTTCTCCCTTTATGGAGCTTTTTTTTACCTAGACATCGTTAAAACTCACGTAAAAATACCATGCTTTGCGAAAAACATATAGAAGCTTCACTTTTACTACGTTTGTATGGAATAAAATGTGAGCCACATAAGTCTGAGTCGACTTGTTTTGTCTTACCTACATTCCATGGCCATTATCGCAATAATTAATTGATTCGGAGTTTCAGTGAAGCATCAGTTTCTTGCAACAATGTTGAAACATCAGAAACTGATAAAATACAAAGTTGTATGGTAATAAAACCCAAATCCATAAACTCTTCATTTATGTTGTCTTCAAATCAGTTTAGAAACCTTACCCTGCGTGCGTAGATGGAACCTCGAAGCTATTATGATTCACTATCACTATTAAGTTTGAATAAATTAAAAATACCTACATAAGACACAAACAAACATTTTCGGAGTTGGTATGTTGTTGTGCAATAAAAATATTTAAACTCTACATAGATGGCACTGACCTCGCTGAAAAGGTTTGTTATTTTTAAATTACAAATAATATTGAACTTTATTGTGTTTTTATTTTAGTGATCTTTTCAAATGATGAGAATGTTCTCGGTTATGTAAGCTTTTTTGCGATGTAGATATATCGCAAATAAGTGGCCTAGCTAAATCACGTGCTATAATAAAATGGTTTTTTTTCACCTCTCTAATCATCTTCCCCGATTCGTTATTTATGAAACTCAAAGTTTATGAAAGTCCAGCATCAGCAGTGAGAATGAACCCTAAGGAATTGTAAAAAATGTAGTTGGCAGACATTCTTCTCGTTTTAACTGTGGAGTTGCTATAGATAATATGTAAGTTTTTTTTATAGTGTTCTAGCGGTCCGTCCCGGCTTCACAAGGGTGGACCCATTAAATTTTAGTAAATATCCCTAATCTTTTCTAGAAATAAATAAAGCCTATGTCACTTACGGTGAATGTAGCTTTTCAATAGTGGAAGAATTTTTAAAATCGGTACAGTAGTTTTTAAGTTTATTCATTACAAACATACACACACACAAAAATACAAATCTTTCCTGTTTATAATACGAGTATTAGTGTAGATTCTTTACGTCAGTCCGCAGCTGGACACAGGGCTATCCAAAAAGTGGTTTTTGCCATAAAGTATTATCGTCAGTATTAATTAAAAACGTTTCCGTCGTACTATTTACTGTAAAAAACCTGTTACCACAATTATCGCAGGAATAAAATGAAATATAGCTTATGTTTAGTTTGTAGGCACTGAAAAAAAGGAACATTTTAGGGGTTTCGTTAATCAATTATTCCTATTAAGAACCCCCCAATTGATTTAATTTTATTAGATACTTCTAAATAAAATAAATTAGAACAGTATCATTTTAGCAAATTACATACCTCTAGTATTTATTGAATCACAGTAAACTTTTCATTTAGTTGTTTATAAAGTCAAATTGGTCGTTAACGCTAAAAACGGCCGCTTTTAGCAATAATGTACAATCAGAATGAAAAGCAGTTAACAGTGATTCAATAAATACCAGAGGTAATTTGCGAAAATGATACTGTTCTAGTTTTTTAAGAATCGATTCAATTGGGGGCAGCACATAGCTCTAGTAGTCCCCTTAATGTTTCATGTATTAACTTGTGAAGTAATTTCAGTCACAATCAAATAGATTAATATTTACATTGTATATACAATGTATATACAATTTCTACGATACATAAATATGCATCAGAACAAATGCATATCAAGTAAAGGCGTACATAGCTTTGTAATGAACTTGATTACAACGTACACATATTACTCTTTACGATTTTTATGGAAATTTATGTTATTTCTTGAGTATCCTATTTTAATCTGCAATACCTTATCTATTTACATATTGATTTAATCAAACTAGCTGTTGCCCGCGACTTCGTTCGCGTCAATTTCTGTTATTATGATCGCGATTATTTTTGCAACAGTTTTCTCTCATGCTTCGTTCTTATTGGTCCCAGCGTGATGTTATATAGCCTAAAACCTTCCTCGATAAATGGACTATCCAAAGATTTTTTAAATCGGACCAGTACTTCCTGAGATTAGCGCGTTCAAACAAACAAACAAACTCTTCAGCTTTATAATACCTATATGGGTTAAAATATGAAATTGCCGTTTTATTGTAATAGGTTCTTTGAATTGACATAGAATCTTCATGGTTTGAGGTTTTTGAATAAAACCGTTTTCACATGGTTTCTATGATGTTCTTCTTTTAAAAAATGTGAAACATTTGAATATCGACTTTCAATTGTTTTTTTTATTTAACTTAGACAAGAAAGATGGATACTGCGAAAATTCGAGTGATTTTTGAATACGAGTTCCGACGCGGAAGTAACGCGGCAGAAACAGCCCGCAATATCAATGTTGCGTTTGGAGAGGGATCTGCTAATGAACGCACCGTGCGATTTTGGTTTAAACGATTTCGTGATGGAAACTTCGTCTTGAAGAACGAGCCACGAGGAAAACCGCCCATACAGGTGATTAACGATGAATTAAGAGAGATGGTGGAAGCCGATCCTAGTCAAACTACCCAAGAATTAGCGGCATGGTTTAACGTAACCTTACCCAAAATATTGACTCATTTGCGTCAAATCAATAAAATAAAAAAATACGAAAAATGGGTGCCTCATGATTTGACTGATGTGCAGAAAGAAACGCGTGTTGAAACTTGTGTTGCCTTGTTGAATCGGTACAGAAATGAAGGAATATTAAATCGAATTGTGACAACATGTGATGCAAAGTGGATTCTTTATGATAACCGTAAAAGAAAAATGCAATGACTGACCCCAGGTCAAACGCCACAACAGTGTCCTAAAGTAAAACTTACCAATGAAAAGGTAATGGTAACTGTTTGGTGGTCTCAGCATGGTGTTATTCACTATAGTTTTCTCCGATCTGGTCAATCAATAACGGCAGATGTCTATTGTGCCATACTCTGAACAATGTTGGCAAAACTAGCAGTAAAACAGCCCCGACTCATGAATCGATCTTCACCATTATTGCTCCATGACAACGCGAGACCTCATACAGCACGAGAAACCGTTTTGACCCTTCAGGAACTGCAATTAGAAACCATTCGACATCCTCCGTATTCGCCAGACCTTGCTCCAACGGACCACCATTTTTTTCGTGATTTGGACAATTATCTACGTGACAAGAAGTTTTCTTCCCAGGACGCAGTACAAAATGCTTTCACACAGTTTGTGCAGTCTAGATCCTCAGAGTTCTATCACAAAGGCATAAATGACCTTCCTATTAGATGGCAGCAATGTATAGATAATAATGGTAACTATTTTGATTAAATAAATTAGTTAAAAATTAAAAAATAAACAATTTTGATTTTCAGTACAAATCGGCAATTTCATACTTTAACCCCTATTATTAGTATCAAATTATATTAATTATCTTTTGATTTCTTATTTTTATAATGAGCGCCCTAAGTAAACTTAAATACGAGTACCTATATCAAAAATAATCATATTTATAATCAGATTACACAAAGCTACGTAAACAAAATTTATTTTCAAGCCTCAAACGGAATTCAGTATTGGTATTGCAAAAAAAAATCATTTTGATTCTGTGAGTGTATGAGTCATAACTTTTCTAATTTAAGGTACACGGTATGGTATGCAAAACGCGTGAAAACTCCGTGTATTCATGCCGGGTGAACAAGGCTCGAAAATACCATTTAATTTAGCAAAGTCCTGGCGAGGCGTCATTCATTAACCTAACAAAATATGTCGTACCCCGCCCAGGGCGAGATACCAGAGCTCGGCGAGTTATTTTGTACACATACATATTATATTGTCATGGTTTTGTGCTTTTGATAATGATCTTTTTAATTTGATAGTTGTGTTATTCTGTATTCTGTGGCTCGTTCTTCAAGACGAAGTTTCCATCACGAAATCGTTTAAACCAAAATCGCACGGTGCGTTCATTAGCAGATCCCTCTCCAAACGCAACATTGATATTGCGGGCTGTTTCTGCCGCGTTACTTCCGCGTCGGAACTCGTATTCAAAAATCACTCGAATTTTCGCAGTATCCGTCTTTCTTTTCTAAGTTAAATAACAAAAACAATTGAAAGTCGATATTCAAATGTTTCACATTTTTTAAAAGAAGAACATCATAGAAACCATGTGAAAACGGTTTTATTCGAAAACCTCAAACCATGAAGATTCTATGTCAATTCAAAGAACCTATTACAATAAAACGGCAATTTCATATTTTAACCCATATAGGTATTATAAAGCTGAAGAGTTTGTTTGTTTGTTTGAACGCGCTAATCTCAGGAAGTACTGGTCCGATTTAAAAAATCTTTGGATAGTCCATTTATCGAGGAAGGCTTTAGGCTATATAACATCACGCTGGGACCAATAAGAACGAAGCATGAGAGAAAACTGTTGCAAAAATAATCGCGATCATAATAACAGAAATTGACGCGAACGAAGTCGCGGGTAACAGCTAGTTTGATTAAATCAATATGTAAATAGATAAGGTATTGCAGATTAAAATAGGATACTCAAGAAATAACATAAATTTCCATAAAAATCGTAAAGAGTAATATGTGTACGTTGTAATCAAGTTCATTACAAAGCTATGTACGCCTTTACTTGATATGCATTTGTTCTGATGCATATTTATGTATCGTAGAAATTGTGAACGTGTCAATGTGTATCATGTGGCTGTACATACGTATTAATAAATAAATAAATAGAGTCGGACATTTTATTTAAAACAAAGAAAAAAGTGATCACCGGAAATAATAAGAATGAGACAATGCTGACTTCAACAGCGAAACACATAAAATATCAGACGTGAATATACCAACATTACCTTAGTTGGAGGAGCAGCCGCCCGATCGAAGACACGTGATGTGTTGTGAAACACCACTTACAGCTTCCCAGTTAATCAAATCCGGTATTGTCTAGAATGTCTAAATTATAAAAAACAGGAAAAATTACAAAAATGACTGCCTCATGATGTGACAATAACTCATGAAACTTTTTATACATGGGTAATAATTTAGATCCATGAATAATTTTATCATGAACAATAAATAAAAGATTTGATGCCGCACGTTTCGTAGGAATTACTATAAGGACTATTTGACTATTTTATCCCGATGTTTTGAGTATACTTTACAGCGAATATGGTCACGGGTAGATATAATAATTACTTATGTAAAATCCTAATCACTGCTAGATAAATCCATAAATAAATCAAATGTTTCACATTTTTTAAAAGAAGAACATCATAGAAACCATGTGAAAACGGTTTTATTCAAAAACCTCAAACCATGAAGATTCTATGTCAATTCAAAGAACCTATTACAATAAAACGGCAATTTAATTTTATTCCATTTAAAGTGAAATGGAATTGCAAACACCTTTTCCTTCTGTGCAACTAAAGTCTTTTATATTCGATTGTTAGTTATGCCACCATTTGTTCAGCTTTAGCATAAAGTAAACATCCGTGGGTGTTGACTGGAACTTTTCCCATAAAATGCAATAGTGCACAAATAGAGTTACTTTTTCAATAAAGTGTTGAAGTTGGCTTTTGTATTCGTGAGGTTATTTGAAATTAAACTGCTGGTTGAAATAACATCCAGTATTTTGTTCATAGTCTTATTTTTGTACTGTGACTCTCGCATTGCACTGTAGGTATAGTAGACTACAAATTCCACGTAAATTCTACTGAAAGCATAAAGAATCATTAAGCAGAAAAATGTACATAATGTATACTAATATATTTATTATTGACTATTTAAGCCATTGTGGCCCGGCCCGTTGATGGTTTTGTTTACAGTGCCTATAAGTAAAACTTTGATATTTATGACTTTGGTAAAAATTTATTTGACTGTAGACAGATGTTAAGACAATAAATAACCCAACAAAAGATTTTCAGTCTCATGTAGTATGAAACTAAAAATCTGTGGTTGATCAATAAGGTGATTGATAGTACCTAGTGATTAAATTACAAAAAGCATTTTATATCTTCCGTAAAGTTACAATCCTATAAGTTAGGATATCTTTGACTTCTTTTCTGAGCTGACCTCATATTTCACAAAGATTTAACTCACCAACTTACTTTGTACAATGTTTAATGAAAATAATATCTAATCGGCGTTTATGCCAGTTTGTTCATATTTCACATGAGATTTACATACGTTTCTAATTTATATGAATCAGCTGTGATAATTTTAGGGTTTATACTTTTTTGTCGATTAGGTTCATTAAAAGCGATTTAGGTTATAAAACCTTCGTCATACTAAGCCCCCCGTATAATAAAGCCTGTAAAATTATCTTATAATAACAACATGCATGTTAGTTTTTACGAGTCTACTATATAAATTACTAGGCTGTAAGCCGGTATACCGAGGTCGTATAAAAGTTGTAAAACAGTAGTGAATCAGGGTTGGCTCATTACTTATAGGCTTTGCATTTTATAGGATTTTTTATGGTGTAGGAATCCAAAATATCCTTTTATTTGTGATAGTGCTAAATGAATGATTTCTGTGTTATTTTTAAAGCTTCGACAGTGGACGCCGGAGGCGAGACTGTGTTACATAGCGCATGGGAGTAGAGAAAATAATATGCAATGTGCAACAATCCTCTGTGAATAATGAAGTACGGTGCATTTGCAGGTATATTCCAATTTCCAAGAGATGATCTGGTGATAAAATTCGACAACTTTTTCGGGTGTTAAGAGTGCAAATCTTCTAACATTTGACGAAATAACGCTGACTTACAGCGATAAGAATATGCTTGAAGAATTCGCGCTGTGGCGTAGTGTCTCGGTGGCTAAGGTAAAGCGACGCGCCCAAAATACATGCATACTTTCAATAGACATACATCATAATTATGGCATACAAATTAAAAAGCATAATTGTTTTTAGCAAACTTTTTACTACGCATAACCATAGAAAAGCAGAGTTGTTAAAAGGCATAATGGTTTAAATCTATATTTTTTGCAGCTATAATTTTATAAAGAATCCTTTAAAACGCATAGTATAATCATGCATAAATGACCATTATTTTCATAATTTTATATGACGTACCGACGATATATGACGACCATTATTTTCATAATTGTACAAAGCATATTCTACTAAAGCCAACGTCTATAAAAAAATATATAATAATTGTTGCTTATTTACTTAAATTTACATTAAAAATATTTATTTTAATTCGAAGTATGCCTAACTTAAAAAAATTGCATATAAGTTTTGAAGTAATAATAAGGAAATTACTCGTAATATTAATACGAAACTAATATTGTATTAAACCCGACTCTTTGAACTTCAAAATATCAGTAGCAATAAACATCTATTATTTGTTTCTCTATATCTTCTCAACATAACCGTCTTTTACATATACTTTATTTCTATTATTTAAAGTCATATTTTTGGATAAAGTATGATAGACGGACCGATGCTCTGGGTTTCTGTCATTAAGTGGCTAAATAGTATGTAATTAAGTATTTTTTCAAGCAAAGTTTTACAAAGTTCAGTAGGTCAGAAAAAGTGTAGGTTAGGTTAGGTTAGAACTGTGACCCTAAACGCCACATCCCTATGATTACTGCCATTTTTTGCTCAACTTATCCTTAAAATATAATTTTAATTGCTCACAAAAAGTATTTATTAAATATATATATATATTTAGGTAATTTAAATTATTATAATAATTTTGATTAGGCGTTTAGAGATATTGTCAGTTATGCTTATCAAATGTATGCTTCTTGAATAATATGTCTCTAGAATATTATGGCCAACAAAAATTATGCCTTTCATTACTTATGCTTTTCAAAATTATGCCCATCTATGATTATGCTTTTAAGGATTAAATCAAATGATGTTATGCGTAATGAGGTTATGCCTTAATGGCTTATGGCAAATGTCTATTATGGCTATCATCATTATGCATTGTTAGTTTATGGCGAAAAACGTTATGGGTTTCAATAGGTAACCACACGAGTATACCTAGTTAGATTAAAAGAACTTACCATTATTATTATTTTTGCTAAGATAATATATTTATATAAACCTAGATATTTGAATTAAAACTGATTTGATTTGATTTGATTTGAATGTTGACTTATGTAAAGTTAAACTTACTCAAGGTAATTAAATTATTCGTTCAAATGAGTACTTACATAATTTAAGAGATTTATTTCTTTTCATTTTCTGTAAAATTATCTTTTTTACGTTATATAGAACTCAGCCTGCGACTCCTGTACGGGCCGTCAAGACTCCCAGGTAGATCACGTTTCCGATTAAATTACTCTCCTTTAAGAAAACATAAAATGGTTGCCACCAAATAACGAAAATATTGTTTCTCCTAATACACTTCCAGTATCCTTTCAACCCTGTTATGGGATGATTTCTAGGACGAAAACTGTCATGATTAGCCTACCACAGTGAAGTTTCGTATAGGTATAATTACGTTTTCAGGGTCTAAAAGTCCATACAAAATTATAGCCTTTCAAGTTGGTAACCAAATTATTGATTCCTATAATGGATTATTTTTGATATAAAAACAATCTCGTGTTATTTTCCCGGATCTCAAACTGTGTTCAAAGTAAAGTTCATCCAAATATGTGCAATAGTTTATTGAGCTTGAACCATTTAACATATAAAAATAAAAATAAAACGTTATTCTTTCCTCATTCATTTCATAAACTAATAGGGGTTAAAGTATGAAATTGCCGATTATTTTCCCACTTTTTATTTTGTTTATAGCTCTTAAGTATAGTCATATTATTGCGTAATTCTTTTTGTATTGTATCAATTTTTTCAAAATTAGATAAAGTAACTTTTGACTAAAAAAAAATGCAATACTAATGCCTATTACTTCAACGGAAGTCGTTGAAAAGACCCCTTACAATGTGTCAGCTGACCTTCTTGCTTCAATTAAGTATATTTGTATTATACTTTGATTTTCAGAAATTTAAATACTATAATGCGTAGCTTTATAACCATCTAACTTTCACTTTTAATTGCATCGAAAACGGTTCAGACGTTTTCAAAAAAACAAAAATATTGTTAGTATGGAAAAATGACTTTTCTCGATTTCGTCCATACAAAACGGCAATTTCATACTTTAACCCCTAATATTACAGAGAGGAAAGATTATAAGTATTTATTGATTACGAGTTCATTTACTGACTAGACGAATTGGCTAGAAATAAAATAAAATATAACGCCTCGTTGGTCTATTGGTTTAAATACCGGGCCAAGATCTCGGGGTCCCAGGTTCGAATCCTGGGTCGGGCAACAAAAAGTTTCGAATTTTCGAAAGTTGCTCGGGTTTGTGATCACCAACTCGCATTTGGCAAGCGTGGTGATTCTGTCAGTACACCCATCATTGCTGTGGTAACTTGAATTCAATGATGGAGGCCTTTTCCCTGCAGTGGGATGATTATAGGCTGTTACTTTTTTTACTTTAAAATAAAATACACTTATTTAATATTAGTTAAAACCATTTATTACTTAACCGACTTTTTTAATTCACCTTCATAATGTAAACATACAAAATATAATACAGGATTGGAATCGACAATATTTGGCATCAAAGATGTTTAACAGATTATTCAATTCTAGTTATAATAATGGTCAATTAGAAGTGGAAATCCCTAGAAACAATTATTAATTATAAGAAATACTACGTATCAGGTTTTTTTTAATTTAAGTGCTTAACAACTTGGCATTAAGGGGCAGTAATATTTTGTGGGTTTCAAAAGAGTTTTATTTACAATATAATTAAAACTTTTATTATGAGCATTATCAATAAACTTGTCTAAATCTGTGCCTGAAGGCAGTAAACATAAATAAAATCAGTCATTTGGGGACTTACTTGTACTTATAAGAATTCGTAGGATATTCATAAATTGAGACTGTAACATTACCGTAAAAATCTGGAAATTAATTGTAAAATACTTTAGTTAACCTATTTAACCTTAAATATTTTTATGAAATGTTATGATTATTCTAATAGATTCATAGATATAAAACATCAACTACTGTTCTTTATTTACCATCAAAGTGTCTACACCAAAAAACATTTTTGGCACACATTTCAATTTGGCATAATTAAATAATACTGTTCAATTTGATTTACTCGACTCGAAACGTGACTATTTACAATAAATTAATAATTAACTCACAACAACATTAGCCCTATGATATATAAGTTTATTTACATCTTCACTTCCACTTAGTACCGTTTATTTGTCATGTATCATGAACGGTTGGAAAATCGTTGCTATCACTAGTTTCGTTCATTCATTCATTGTCCATGCCTACACATCGCTGGGGGGCGAGGTGGCAGGGTCTGGGCGCTAGTGTAGCTGGCTCTTGGTACTAAACCCGTAGTGCAAGTATGGGGAGCCCGCCCCGTCCCGCGGACCCCCCGCGTTAACCCCGCTGCCGGCGCCGCTGGGACATTTCAGAGCCGAACGGAGCTCTGAAGCCATTTCAGAGCATAGCGATGCCTGAAACGAAAACGCCTTTGTTGTGTTAACAGCTCGTACTACTGCAGTTCTGGACTGTAAACATTGTTAAGTACAGTCGTTTCAGACAATATGTAGGAGTTGTAAAACAAAAACTTTTTTATTAAAAATCTTTTAGATACAAGGTGTTAAATAATATTACTATCACAAACACAAGGGGGGCAAAGTTTAATGCCCATATACACCAACTGTTTTTATGTGAAAAACATCATAATGACGAAAATAAAATGTATTTTCCAATATTACATTCATTCTGTCGCCGTAGAGTGTTCAACCCTGCATTATTTTATGTTTTGGTCAAATTTATTATAGCCAATATTGTATACGTAGGTTCGACGCTTACATTCTACAGTCTGCAGAGACGAACAAATAAATAAAATATGACAGGTACCTCTTCCTTCTTTGGAGATCCAATCCAATGCAGCAGAAAAAAAAAGTTTATCACTAAAAGTTGTTAAAAGTTTCTAAAATGTTACCTTCTACATTTTAAAAGTGTAATGGCTATAGCAAGACAATTGTTACTAAAGTGATTTGGGAAAATACAGGTGATGGTGATGTCATGGTAGCAACAGAGCCTTAAAGAGAAAAGTACCTACTCACACATTCTATAATCTACAAAAATAAATCAAAATGTTACCTATTTCAAAAGTAAACCTAGAACAAACGAAAAATTAAGATGAAAAACATAATCAGAAAAGATAACCTTACAATACCCGAAGAACAAGTTAGGAAATGGATTAAGCCTCCAAAACAATGTTCCGATTGCTTCGTAATTGGATTCCGAACTCGGTATTAATTAACGGTACGGAAAAATACAAAGAAATTTGATCGTTTTAGTATTAATTTCATTAATGGTACATTAATCGTCCCACCGATAAATTTACATCATAGTACGCCACAAAAAAATCGGAATCAATGTTCGGATTTTTAACATTTGTGCGTCGGTGAGGGAAAATATCCTGAGAAAGCTTACATACCTACCTACTCAGTTGTGTAGCCATAGTACAGAATGGCCTAATTCCCCTGTTTACGATTTACGGAGATCTGGTGGCCGTCGCTCCACATTGACAAATTAGGATTCTTGTCAAACGTACCCCAAGGAACAGGCTAAATCGCAAGTAAAACACAAATGCCATGAATTGACAAACAAAAAGTATGTGTATGTATATGGTTTAATAATTTACAAGTAAGCACATCATTTTTAAGACTGGTTGATTTACGAGGACCCGGTTGGTGTGGTGATACACAATGATCTTGGGTGTGAAAGAGGGGGGGAATTAAAGTTAAATAATAGATGACTTTAAACCCTTGGTCCTACTAGCTGCTAATTAAAGTCTAAAAAAAGATTTACGGCCGAGGCCCGTAGTTGTCGCCTTGGAAAACTCTGATACCTAACTATAAATATAAATATTTTATGACAAACTCACAGTAGATGCCAAAATGTCCTAGATCAATTTGTATTCCATATCTGAGCACCATTGCGTATTTAATTAGATTTATTTAATTATTGCCCGTCAAATTCACGGCTGGCTGGAAAAAATCATCTCAGCAAAAGAAGAGTCTAAAATGTGCCCTGAATAATATAATCCATAAAACAAATACTAACGCTTATATTTGATTGCTCCTAACCTCCTTGTTTCGTCACGGTGTCTCCGATAGATAATCAAATTTATTTATATCTGGTGTACAATTTTCACAAAATTTTTCAAGTACCTATATTATTTTTATGTGTTGAAAAAGAGACAGTGTTTAACTTTATGATAGCCAATGAAAATATTAAAGAATAACATGATATAATTTAAAAATTATATTATGTAATAATTAATTATCAAAACAGATGTTTACAGTTCGTTTTCCACGCATTACGTACAAATGTAATGTTAATATCATTGTATACCTAAATCGATCGCAAGACAATGTATTTAATGTTATTACGAGTGTTATTATTACTATTGGAATACATCGACTCGGAATGTGAACGAAACATTTAGTTAATGTCGATTACGTGTTGTTTGCTACTCGTCCTTTTATTTTGCTCAAAGTAAGAATAGAAATCATGTTCACATTCAAGCGACATTCTATTCTACACCCTTAGAAAAATAGTAATACCTATTGCGAATGCGTACATGTGTCTAGAGGCTAGACAAAGCGTTTTGTTACCCAAGCTGTGATTATTGCCTTTATCTGTGTAGGCCTATAATCTTGCGGACTCTTTGTAGGTCTGTCACGAAAATTCTCACGCCCACATTGATAGACCGCCTACGCTTATCGACCCAGTCTTGCCCAACTGTATGGAGATGAAAATAGAAGCATTGTATTCTTTTTTATTATTTAATTTGTTGTATTATTTTGGAATGGTGTTTTGCTTGCAACGATAATAACAATATTATTGCATACGGTTGGGCAAGATGAAGTCTTCTGGTACAAAAATAAAGAATTAGAACCAGTCTAAAATAATTAGAGTTTACGGTTTGTCAACGGTGTCCTTGAATAAAACACTAAAAATGGTTTTAGTACTCAAAACAAAACATTTGTCAAATACAAAAAATAACATTTTAATTAGTTATTTGATAAAATGACAGTTTTCAAAACAGGAGTGTTGAATGGCTGTGCTCCGTTCGATATACCTATATCACTCTCAATTCACGCGTAAATCTCGGCAATCTTTTGCCAATTGGTACTTTTTGTTTATATCACTATCTTGTTGGATAAGAGTCTGTAATATCCCATTATCGACTTATATCTAGTTACTGACCCGCTCATCTACGGCGACTTTGCGTGACTTCCACACGAACTCGCAGACAGCGATGACACAAGCGACGCCCATGCCACCCATCAGCACCACGAACACGCCGCCCACATTAGCGAGTCCAAGCTCGTTGGCTGTCGACGATGACTTAGACGTGTCATCCTGGCCAAATACAACCAATGTCATTTAAATATCGGCGTGTATAGGTATAAGTCCAGCTATGCATATTTGGGTTCATTGGTAGACATACACTTGCTATCAGTATATCGGCCGAACTGCATTCAAACAACGTATTATCAAAATTATAATAACACAGAAAACAAAAGTTACACAAAATATCAGCTCTCTAAGTGATTTTTTAGGCTTATACTCGTATATAAAATAAAAATTCATTTTTATAACATTAATTTATTTTTCAAATGGCTTTACGTAAAACGTAAATAATGCGCAAAAATTATACACGAATACACATAAAATTACAAGTGTATTAAAAAAGGGGTTAATTTTGATTACCTCAAATTCTTGATTTTATACAGACTTAACTTTGCACGGATCCCACAACATAAATAATTTTTACCTTAAAAATATCAAATTCCCTTCGTTAATTGAATACCAATTGATGTGAAAATCTTTAAAACTCATAAATTTAGAACCAAAACTAACAACAAGTATCTATCAGACCAATTTGACAAAATAATAAAAGAAAAGTTCAGCTTAGAACGGTAAGTTGTTATATAACAGTCTTAACGATAAAGCGAAGGCAATTTTGCCGATTCCGACATAACATCATGAATCGCGATTGTGTCCTTTCAAAACTGTTTAGGGCATAAGTAGGCCTATTGAAAGATCCTCAAAGTGATTCGCAATTGTTCCTCTATAGGTTTAAGCGTTTGTTCTGATCCGATATGAAATAGTCATGACAAAAGGATTATTTTCCCGATATTTAGTACGACCCAACTTTTGTGGAATACCCGTATTTTTTTTCGGTCCTTCTTTCGTTTTATCTACCATCTTAGTAGTATCGCACTTTCTATTGTTTGCATTTTCATTAGGCATGAAAAATGTTTGAGAACCCCTAACATTTCCGTTCTGGAAAATGTTTTCTGAATATTACCGTAATTCAATATGTTTTAGCGAGGTTGATGTACGTAGCGCTGACGTAAATATAATATTTTGCTTACTCTACAAGATCCTCCACCACGCTTTTCTTTCCACCATTTTGTCTTCAAAATGTGCAATTTTCCTTCTTCTTGCAATTTTAAAACTGCTCCACTTATGGCAGTGCGGTACGGTGAATCTATAACAAGGGAAATGTTTCTTTTGTATATTCTATAGCCTAGGTATACTTATGTGTACATTGATAATATATAAATTTGTTGTTAAAGAATTTGTAAGTGCCAAAAGCTTACTTACTTGGCGGCATAGCGATCCCATATCCCTTTGAGTCAAGCATCCCTCCCACTTGCGTCAGATCGCAGTTCCTCTCCACCACATATTCAATGGTAGTAGACTCCATGAGGTAAGCGTACGAGCCCTTTCCTCGCATCACTCGCTCTTCCCCTTCTTTGTTGCTGCTAGTGAACACGGACGGCCGCGCCGATTCCATGAAAGACCACATGCGTTGGTATGTAGAGAAGTTTGAGTCCTAATGGATAAAAGGTTTAATAGACATTAAATGATTTTAAACTTTCGCGATTTGAAATAGACATTGTTACAACTTTACAACCATTTCATGCCACAAAAGAGCGTTTTAACCTAAAACAGGCAAATCTAACGTCTTAATAGAGTATCGGACTGCTTTAATCGTTCCAAGTTTCGAATGATTAAACGTTTTATTAAAACCTTTTATACAAATCAACCAAGTAAGTATTATACTAAATGATAAATACATTATTCAATCAAAAAAATACACGAATGAAGGTCCTGCACTTGAAAATAGGACAAACACAAAACGAAAAAGAATATGACAAGGAGTTACTCGCCGTGAACATTAAGTTGAACAAGTTTCGAACATTGCAAGAAGGTAACATTACACTCAACAATTTATTTTTATTAAGCTTTTGCTTGTGTTCTACCATTTGCAAAAATTACACAAGAAAGGCCATATGAAAATTTGGTATTCTTTATTTAACATTGTCATCGTGGTCAAGTGATCTAGTTCAATATAAGCATATTGTATGACGGACTTACGTTACTGCAAAATTGTTATGATACGAGTATCATGTTAAAACTATTGGTAACAATTACAGTAAAAAATCATAAACAGATATTTTATTTTATTAGTCATTGTTTTTGAAAGTTGCTGTAAGTATCAATTTGTCTTATCTATCAATATAACAGTCGGACGTAAATTTTGTGTAAGCGAAAAAAAAAAATTATCTAAGACGCTAATAAATACAGATAAATAACACAAACATATCTGAAATTGAATGGTGAGAAAACAAAGATATTTTTAGGGCCCATAATAAAAACGAGCACGTCGTAGATCACGAGACAGTGGCCTCTCATCCCTATCTATCGCAGTGACAAATCTAACAGAGACGGCTTTATTTTGGAGTGTCCTAGATCCCCAATCGACGATTCGCCGAAAAAGTGACCACTTGATTTAGTAGAAAACTTATAAAGCAGAAGATCAACTTGACCAAAATAGTGCGAAATAAGAAATATTTTTACAGAACTTATAGGTTTTCAAAGATGAATAATTTGGTAGCTAAATTTATAAAATATTTATATGAGTCAAATTCGGAACTTTGTATGCATAACACAAACCCTACTCACGAAAGTGTTTTCAATATTATCTCAGCTAATTAATGCACTGACACATTTATGAAAGGCAAAAATGTTACATTGCTAACGCAAACGGTGGAATTATTAATGAATGCACTCACCCTGAAAAAAGCGGCCGTAGAACCTCCTTTTAAAGCGCCGTATTTGATCTTGGTTTGTTTAGCCAGGTCCTCCGCACTTTCGATGGGAGAGTCCATTCTCTCGACTGTGAGGAAGGCGGCCAAGTTGGCAGTGTACGACGATATCATTATCAACGTGAAAAACCACCACATTCCAGCTACCATTCTTGTTGAAACAGCCCTGGTTCGTAAATGCAATCTATTAGTGTCAAGCCTTGAATCGAATAATAAATCTACTTAATTAAAATGGTCATTAGAATTTAATTATTTAAATTTTTAATCAACTGAATGAGACATTGAATATACTAAAAGTTTTAATTAAACCGAATCAGTAATTTTGATCATTGTTACTAATAAGGAAAATAATGTTTGATTGCTAAAATAACTTAATAAACGAGAAATATTTGCTGAATTATTTAATAAATTCTCTGTTTCTATTGATAAATAAATCTGGGTGTTGGGCCTAGTACTAGAATGCTTATAGTTAAAAAGTACGATTACTAAAGTATTGAGTTGTGTAATGCAAAATCAGTACCAATGGAACACACTATACTAATAATATTCAAACTTTGATGCAGCAAGCTATGGATACTACACAAGCACTGAAGTCTTAACGGTGCAATATTGAAAACATTACCCGAGCCAGTTGTTTAATTAGCAACTAAATTACAAAGTGTTTAGCCAACTATAGTGGGAAACAAAGCTAGTTTAAATTGCCGACACGTCTCTATTTAAATTGGCCGCTCTAAACGACTACCGATGCTTGAAATTCACAAAGGGCTGTGGTCGCTTTGAAACTAATTAGTAAAAGGGAGTTCTTCGTCCGACTGCAACTGAAAGCTACATTTCCGCTCTGAAGATGGACTAAACAGATTTAATCAATCCTTTCGTGCAACTCGATAAGCGTTGCAGATTTAATTTGTTCATTTATCCGGCCGATTTTGTTTGGAGTAAACTTTATAACGATAACCTTTGGAATTGTAGCCATCGGTTGGAGTTTGCCAGCGAGTGGAACTTACTTCGGTGCGATATCCGAACCTTGCTGCATCAAGGATCCGATAGTGAACCACAGCGAGTTTAACAGAGTGAACTGATTCTCCAACACCGGTGGCTCGTCTAGACAGTTCCTCGGAGTATCCCACTCATACGGACTGAACCTGCGCCCAAATACTCCCCGTCATTTACTGACAACCGTGTTCAGAATTATTTAGCAGCAAACCGAGCGCGAACGAGGACAATATGAATAAATCTATCGAAAGATCAAACGAGATATCTGATCCGGTACAGGAAGCTTTAGATCCAATTTCGTAGTCTTACTTTGTGTCAAAGGAAAAACTTTTTAGAGATACGACATCAAAAGATGCTTACAAAAACTTAAGTACGTGATATAGGATGACGAATAACCTTACAAGGTAGCGGATTTTGGATGGTAATTGGATTCAAGATAAAAGTTGCATCACAAGAGGATGCAATGCTACAGAATTCGCTCTCGATTGCACTGATGAACAATTCACACAACCACTCGAAATGAAATAGCTCCTCATGTGGACTTCGCTGAGGTCACTGGTAAGCTATTTTGAAAGCCTCTTCAAAATAGCTTAAATATTGGGGGTCCATTTAGGTTTTCTTACTTGGGTAAAAAGTCACAGCTCTGTTGCATCAGAGATCCGATGGCAAACCATAAACAGTTGGCGAGAGAGAAAATATTTTCCAACTTATCGCCTTCTGGTGAGTGTGTTTGATGCCACTCGTACGGAGTAAACCTAGTAAATGAAATGAAAATGCATATTGCTTCTAAAACAGTTTAAAATGTTGATCAAAATAACGGTGTGAATTCGAAAACAATCGACAAACTTTAAGGGAAGTTTTTTACACAGATTTTGTAAAGCGAGATAAAGTTTGAGTCAGTTTTCTTAGTGTTCCTTTAACCAAACATAAAATCCAAAAATAAGGACATTACCACTCTAAAAGGAATCAAATAAACTACGCGATACGGCACAGCGTAAGATTCGCAAGACTCGCCAAGCAACGTGCCTTGCAGTCTATGGGACAGAAGGTACCTACTTAACGCATCAAACTTTGATTAACGGTATATTTTATGATATTTTTTGTTTTTTTTAATTATGTTAACCTATAGTATGAAAAAAAAACATCCTCTGACATTTTGTCGATAGGTTTCAAATTTAACTGTATAGTTATTTTTGAAGTTACATCTGCATTACTTAGATGAGCGTTGAACTTAAATCGTTTAACGTATCAGTAAATTCCTTTGCTATCTAAGAATTGAAAAAAAAGGTAATAACAAGTGGTTTTTTACTTTGACCATGGGTATCGAAATACTATATAATTTAGAAACTTACCTACAAGTACCAAATTCAGAACGATTCAAAAGATATTAGACAGCTGGTACAAAACACTGCAAAATCCAAATGGTGCTAAACCCAATTATATTCTACAACTCTAATTTTCTTAAAGATATTAATATGTGTGTAAATAATAAATTAAAATCAATAAAAATATTATAAATAGTCATTTTTAGAATTTATGTTTCTGGATATGGCGTTTTATCTACATAAGTATTTGCAACTTTGCTTTTAATGCACTTGTTAAAATTGTTTAGCATCTAATTAGATATACCTATATTAGATATCTGAACGTCATCAATGGTTACGGCTAAGTATAGAAAACAGTTCTTGCAATTGTTTATCATAAATTTAAAACGTACAAGCCGTGATTATTTTGTTTCTCTAAAGAAATGATTTGTTTGATGCTAAAATAATATTAATAACAAGGGCTT
Source organism: Anania crocealis (assembly GCA_949315895.1). Lineage (NCBI taxonomy): Eukaryota > Metazoa > Arthropoda > Insecta > Lepidoptera > Crambidae > Anania > Anania crocealis. Next base: position 10,622,763 of record OX438862.1, read on the forward strand.
AATTATCACTAAATAAAAAAAAGAGTCGAAATTAGGTAGTGTGATTCAAACTTGCAATTAAATGGTGATACTAACAGGGATTTTAAATATGTTAACAGATATTAACCCAGGATGCTATATTGCCTACATATGGAAAATATACAAAGCTTACCTACATAATATTTTTTAATGTCAACATTATTATTTTGCTCCATGGTGTTATAGCAAACACATTAATCACACTACCGCATGCCAACCTTTAGTAAATATTTACGAATGTCAAATAATCACGTTTACTCAGCCATTTCTACTGCTCAAATTATCCCCATAGTGAAGACGATATGTATTGTAGTAAACCCTTTTTATTAGCCTTATTTTAGCTATAGGTACTTTATATTATATGTTCTTCACTTATAATATCTATACCGGCACTAGCAAATCAGGTTCTCCGCATAAGAATGACGCGCTTTCAACTTTCAAAAACTTTGCCATTTTCTTACCTGGCCAATATGAAAAGTAAAACAGAAACTCCCAAATAAGCAGTAGCCATGTAGATCCAGACATCGAGGGATAGAGGTGAAAGGAACGAAAACAGGTTTGGCGGTTGTTTAATGGGCTTGCGGTACAGCACTGAGATGCCGAGGTTCATGAAGGGCATCGTGAAATCGACCACTTGCTCCCTGTTGTGAAATTGAGATAGGGTTAATAATATGTAATAGCTTTTTGGTTTTTAAGGAATTGTAAAGATTCATCATCATTATAACATGGTGTAAGTTTTTGTTTATCTAACATGACTATGAAAAAACTCTTACATAATATTTTTACATAGAGTAAAATCTATGCAAGCGCTGCAAATTTAATGTATTAGTTTATTCGGCTGATTTTGTTTGGAGAAAACTTAATTGCGTTAATTTTTAGAATTGAGCTCTAAAACCTTTAACGTAGAGTTCTATGTAAGTAAGAGTTTTCGAGTATTTATGTACCTACCACTTGTGCTAGGAAAATAATAGTGAAATCAAGAACGAGAAATTAGCGGTACCAAATAAGGTTACTCGACTACCTCAAAATCTACAGATCATCTCTCACGTAGAAAATCACAAGTTTTGCAAAATATTCAGTACCTACACAAAAAATTTTACCCATTTTTGTTATTTTATATTCATTCGTCAATGTCAACTAGAAGGCTTTCCAATTCCCTTACTAATTTAATGCAATAACTGTTTAAAAATCTTATTTACCAATAAAACTTGAACTATCAACAAAAGTTGGTTAACAATAAAAGTTTCTGAAAAACTAATATAAAACAGCGAATCACGGCGAGTACAGATTACAAATGCCATCAATTCACAAAATTCATCTATCTCGTTTATAAAGACTTGATTAAAAATTGCCCTAAAATTCAAAATAGCCTTTTTATCTATATGCTTAAATTATGATGCAAAATAACAAATTATTCTGAAAGTCGTCCCTTTTTGTAGTTATTAATAGTTAAATGTCCATTAAAATTGTATAAAGTTTTACGTTTACCTGTCGTAAGTAATGGTTAGGTCAGCGATAGCAACATCGGCCCTTTGTTCCAACAGTTCCCTTATCATCCCGTCCCACTCCTTAGTCTCTCGGTTGTAGGAGCCGTATCGACCGTCCGGCGCCAGCTTGAATGTATAATTGAAGCCCAGAATTTTAGATATCTCGTGAATGAGATCAATGGCGTATCCCTCGAACTGTGCGTTTCCAGTCAGTTTCTCGCTTGCTTCCTTTCTCATACAATACGGCGAACTCTAGAGAATTACCGATACGAATTTACATACGTTAAAAAGAGATTAGGTTACATTTACAAACAAATTCAAATGTTTCTAAGACTACCCATGTTACGAACGCTCGTGTGAATATATTCTCCGCGGGAATATATTTTTACTGTGTGCTAGGCTACATAAATCCTATGCTTGCAGAACACTCATATATTCGTTCCTTCATGTAAGATACGCTAATTTCGCCTTTGTGAGGCGCAAGAGAGCAGTAAAATGTTTCTGGAGGATTAATGTAGATACACTTGGAAGTTGTTTATAGCTTACCAAAATTGTCGTTACGATAAGGGTTTTATTCTGTAATATCTCTACTATTTGTTTCTGATTTTCGCCGTATGATCTTGTGTAGTTGACGCCTTCGGAAGAGTTCCATGTGCCTGCCTTTTGCAAGCCATCCCTTGTCAACTCAATTATGTCTAATGTGAAGTCGCTTCTAAACCCTTGATGGTCGAACTTTATAACTCCAGTTAAACCTTTCATTTCAACCTGTTAATTGAAATAAGTTAACAAACTAACCAAGCTTATACATTGTTTCTATGTAATTGTGTTTTGTAACACGAGAGAAAATTAATTTAGAGTATATTAGCAGTAATGTAGAAGACGAGAAATACAAAGGCTTTAAGTTCGCACAACAGCCGTAGCTGTTAATCCGTCAGCTCACTCATGTTGCTGCAGTTAATCCTGCTGCATTAGTTAACACAAATGTAACTTCGTTAGTTAAACCAAATTTTCCGTCTTAATTTTACTACAATCTTATAAAATTTTGCAAAATTGCAAGAACAACATTTGTCTGTGGATTAATAGCATGATTTCTATGCAATTTATTTTATCATCAAATCCTGTAGCATACCCATACATGAATAGACAATTTATAGAAACATATTGTATTGATATAAAAAACCGTTTATATAGTTAAGCAAATAAAGGTTTTGTGAACCTAAGTGGTAATGCTTTCAAAAAGTTTTACTTACAATTTTCATGTAATTGATGAGACTATACCCGTGAGGCCACGTGTCTTCAGCCTCACATGAAAGGGGCCTTACATCGATTTGTTGCGATGTATCGAGATCGTGTAGAGCCTTTGCGAACAAATGTACTGCATCATACATGAGCGCCGTTTCTGTCTGTTGGGAGACAAAATATAAAATATAGAGCATATCTCTTTACGAAGCAAATTTAATAGTAGCACATTGTAAAGTACCAAAGCTACTAGGCGTGTGACGAAGAAAGCATTATGTCTTATGTGACTAGTGTATTACGAAACTGACCTTTATAAATGTCATGTTTTCCTGCAGGCAAAAATAAAAAAACAGCATTATTAAAAATGGGCATGAAAGGTCCTAATTGTAACTTTTAATCATAAATTACCTTGGCTGAAGTGTGTCCCAGTTGGAGTTTACGACCTTTCCTAGCTTCGTCATAAACCCAATCCCTTATTACTCTTTGAACATCAGCTCGGTCAGGATCGAGTAATCTCAATGCAGTTATATTTGTTCCGCCATATTTGAACTCCTCCAAATCTACACTGTGAAGATCCTGCCCAAATATGAAATATAATTTAAGCTCATCATATTAAAGCAAAAGCCTAATTTAGGGTTGAGGCCGCCTTGAGATAACATCATGTTGTTTATACAGCGAGCCTGTAAGGTACGAGCCAGGTGGTGCAAAATAATTGTTTTTGTAGGAGGCCAGCCATTCGTCTTATGACAATAGAAGGTACAACGAAAATTACTTTGCGTTTTCCAGATTTTACCAAGGTTATTACTCTGAAACATCTTTATAGTTAGAATAAACAATTTTCTGTCAAGTAAAAATATCAACTTACCAGCGAGGTGATAAGGTAGCTATGGTAATCAGACATCATCCCAATCTGTTGCGCTTGTTGGAGAACGTCTCTGATCCTTTCCGTCGCGCAATCGAGCACAATATGTGATTCCGCTGAATTTTTTATTTGTTTCAGAAGTGGCCTGCGAGGGAAATTTCACCTTAGTACATACATAGTAAGGTTGGTTTCAAATTAGTTAGGTAAAATTGTTAGTACCTGTAATCATGTGAATCCGGTAACTGTCTGACAGCCACAGGTAATTCGGAAGGCCCGTGGGCTTTGAGTAGCTCCTGAAGCCGAACCAACCCGTCGCTGTTCTCATAAACTATGGTAAACGATTTCCATCCCCATGCTCTTACGAGGTCCACATAGGCCTATAAAACATTATTGTATGAGGTTTTATGGTAGAATACAGGTGAGGAATATAGCCTATCATGCATACTTTACAAAGTTTATGTTATGAAGGTGGAATAAATGTTATTTTTCTCCCATTTACACTATAAAATGTGTCAATTACCGTTATTATGGTCGGTATTAATCATGTGACCAAATAAAAGGTAAACAATAGTATGTCAATCTAAGATTGAGTATTGCGAGTCACGTTAATCAACAATAAGGATCACTGTTTTCGCTACACATTTTGTTAATAAAAAGAAATTAACTATAGGAGTTCAGGTTCCTTGACAACTTTCAGTGAATTATTGATTAGCTAAGGCCTCTTAACTCACAATGCGTAGCAACATTTTTTTCGTCGGTTGAAAATAGAGTAGGTACCTACTTTTTGCAGCCACTATATAAGAAGGACAAGAAAATTGCTACATGTCCTTTTAGACCTAGCTCAATGTTACAATTCTATTTAAGCATTCACCGAACACGACGCTGTCTCTGTACTAGGCTGAGCAGGAGTCGGATAAAGGTTGACAAGACGATATCTCGGCGTGGTTTAATCATCTGGTATCTATTGTAGGTACAGTAAATAGAGCAATCTTACCATTCTGGTTAGTAACCGAAATATACCCATTCAATATACAGGATGAAATTTTAACCACATTCCAAATTTTAATATATTAGGGGTTAAAGTATGAAATTGCCGTTTTGTATGGACGGAGTAGAAGTAGTATCCACTCCTATTTGTATGAAAACCAGTGTAACCAAACTAACACATTTGTGATTCAATCACATTATCACGCACACTAAGAATGTCTTGTAGCGATTGGTTAACTTTAAATGTCAGATAGTTCCGCTACCCGACACTAGATGCCTCTTATTCACTATCAAATAGTTTCGCTACGCGACGATAGATGCTACCTAAAAACTATTGATAAATAGGGGTGGGATAGTTACGATGATCATAACAAAAATATCGACACTTGTAAGTGTCGATATTTATGTTATAACAACATAAGAGAGCCAGCGTTATGTTTAACATTGTCTCTCTCATCTTCCTAATTATTACAACTTAACATCTTTTCCAAAAAATATAAATTATTAATGACTTCTTCATTATAAATGAAAAAAATACTTTCTTTGTTTCAAAACCGTTTTCCCAGAAATGTTTAGAGCAAATGTTGCATGTTTTTCCGGGATACCAATTTTGCCTACCGATTGCTTTAAGCCATTTTCCGTATATGTTTGGATTGAATTAATTAAATACGAGTATTGATTTATTTAAACAAGTTATCGGGGGGTACGGCAGTGCCCCCGCCAAGTCGAGCGCGAATTACTTATATACAAAAAAACAAACGACTACAAAATAAGATATAAAAAATTAAGGCAGGAAACGATAGCAAAGGCTCTCGCTGCAAGCCATTTAAATTGGTCACACAATGTACCAAAGACCCGGTATATTTAATGACCTTTTGTAACGTAGTACTTTCATAGATTACTTTTTTTTGTACTTTTTCAATTTTTTTAATTTCATTTATAAATAACAAAAAAAAACAAGCAATTTATAAATATTTTTTATAAGTTATACTTTTTTAATGTGTCATACATTTATAAGTATCGATAACTAACTTATCGATATTTTACCACATCCCTAAATGAATAGCGTTTTGAAACATTACAAAAATAAGTAATTACCAAAATATAGTTTCGACCTTATCTCTATGGACAGTGGAATGGTTTTAGGTTGTACTTTTAAAGGATTGTTATTATCCGCAAAATTTATAATTTCTATTAAAATAACGATATAATATTACTTACAAATGGTATGTCACGCCTCCTTTGGATAAACTCTTTTTAGTGCTTGTGTTTTTGCACTCTAATACTGTGCAGGTCTGTATATTTAAAGATTTTTGTCAGAATAGCACAACGTTAATACGTTCTAGCAACTGTGATCGTCTGAAGCGCGTAACAGGGGGTGGAATCATGATATTATGCGCCATCCGCAGCCGATGTCTGGTACGCGGGGCCCGCCTACTTACTACTTCTATCGTTTTTTATGTTCTGTGGAGAAAAGTCATTTTTCCATACTAACAATTTTTTAGTTTTTTTAAAAACGCCTGAACCGTTTTGGATGCAATTAAAGGTGAAAGTTAGATGGTTATAAAGCTACGCATTATAGTATTTAAATTTCTGAAAATCAAAGTATATAATACAAACATACTTAATTGAAGCAAGAAGGTCAGCTGACACATTGTAAGGGGTCTTTTCAACGACTTCCTTTGAAGTAATAGGCACTAGTATTGCATTTTTTTTTAGTCAAAAGTTAATTTATTTGGTTTTTGATACAATACAAAAAGAATTACGCAATAATACGACTATATGATATATATACTTAAGAGCTATAAACAAAATAAAAAGTGGGAAAATAATCGGCAATTTCATACTTTAACCCCTATTATCAACCTATGAGACAAAAAACAAATTACGTATTTTTTTTCTTTTGGTATAGCCCAGTACAAAAATGTCAAGATAAAGCACTTAGGAAATGTCCGTAAAAATCTAAAATTTTTGTTTCGGCCACCTAGCAACACTTTTTTTACACGTTGCGCATCTCATTCTATTCATACTGTTCATAAGTTTCTGATTTGCCCTTTATACCTTAACAGGTCTAGGACCGCAAAAATTTAAAATTATATCGCGAAAAAATTTTCGGGTGACATTTTGATTTAAATTTTTAACTTTATAAATAGGCTCTAAATACCATACTGGACACCTGCAAAAATTTTGTAAAGTGGTTAAAATTTCATCCTGTATATGAACAACGATTTAAACCGACACATTTTTTCTGAGAAAATGTTCTTATCATTAAGTTGGTACATGCTAATGGAAATTATGCGTACTTTCTGGTTAGCAACCGTCAAATTACAATTGAATATGTCTGAAAAACGCTGTGAAAAGACACATTTTTTCTGAGCAAAATGTTGCTCGTATCATCGTGCTGATAGAAATTATAACTATCAGACAGAAACATTTTTTGCTTCACTCGAATACTTTCAGTTGGATATTTCATTTATTAAATCAGTTATTTATCATCAGTAAGTTATAACAATATCAGGTTATGTTTCTGCACTTTCTGTGTAGGTAGTATATACACCGTGCTTTTCATTTATTAAATCAGTTATTTATCATCAGTAAGTTAGAACAATATCAGGTTATGTTTCTGCACTTTCTGTGTAGGTAGTATATACACCGTGCTTTTCATTTATTAAATCAGTTATTTATCATCAGTAAGTTATAACAATATCAGGTTATGTTTCTGCATTTTCTGTGTAGGTAGTATATACACCGTGCTTTTCATTTATTAAATCAGTTATTTATCATCAGTAAGTTAGAACAATATCAGGTTATGTTTCTGCACTTTCTGTGTAGGTAGTATATACACCGTGCTTTTCATTTATTAAATCAGTTATTTATCATCAGTAAGTTATAACAATATCAGGTTATGTTTCTGCACTTTCTGTGTAGGTAGTATATACACCGTGCTTTTCATTTATTAAATCAGTTATTTATCATCAGTAAGTTAGAACAATATCAGGTTATGTTTCTGCACTTTCTGTGTAGGTAGTATATACACCGTGCTTTTCATTTATTAAATCAGTTATTTATCATCAGTAAGTTATAACAATATCAGGTTATGTTTCTGCACTTTCTGTGTAGGTAGTATATACACCGTGCTTTTCATTTATTAAATCAGTTATTTATCATCAGTAAGTTAGAACAATATCAGGTTATGTTTCTGCACTTTCTGTGTAGGTAGTATATACACCGTGCTTTTCATTTATTAAATCAGTTATTTATCATCAGTAAGTTATAACAATATCAGGTTATGTTTCTGCACTTTCTGTGTAGGTAGTATATACACCGTGCTTTTCATTTATTAAATCAGTTATTTATCATCAGTAAGTTATAACAATATCAGGTTATGTTTCTGCACTTTCTGTGTAGGTAGTATATACACCGTGCTTTTCATTTATTAAATCAGTTATTTATCATCAGTAAGTTATAACAATATCAGGTTCTGTTTCTGTACTTTCTGTGTAGGTAGTATATACACCGTGCTTTTCATTTATTAAATCAGTTATTTATCATCAGTAAGTTATAACAATATCAGGTTATGTTTCTGCACTTTCTGTGTTGGTAGTATATACACCGTGCTTTTCATTTATTAAATCAGTTATTTATCATCAGTAAGTTAGAACAATATCAGGTTCTGTTTCTGTACTTTCTGTGTAGGTAGTATATACACCGTGCTTTTTGAATCTACTGAAAAACGTGTTATTTATTTTATCGGTAAAATATTTTTTGAAAAAGAATTAATATTGATTCAGATTTTTTATTATTATTTTATTTATTTATTTATTAGACAAACAGCGTTTAACAGTTAAATACACAGTTGTCCCACAAAACTATTTACATAGTTTGTCTGTGGGATCACGAGTCTCTAACATACCAAACTAAAACTTAAATACTAAGCTAGGTAAGTTAGCTAAGAAATACTTTTTAAGTTTTCTTTTAAAAACATTTTTATCTTGTTCCCGGCGTATATCCCCGGGCAAACTATTGAAGTATTATTACTATTATTTTGCTGCGGCAGGGTTCCGGATGAATTAACCTTACAGAGCTACGTCCGTGCGTGTTTCAAAATAAATAACTGAACCAATATTTTATATTTATTTAAAAAAAAACTTGATAAATAATTTAAATAACACTGCCAAGATGTTATACATAATGGTAACATAACGTGGGCTTAGTTTTTCAGGTGGTTGAAAATGCACGGTGAATAATTCTCGACCTCGTTACAGGGAGTCAAGTGAGCATGGTTATGTACGCATTTCGTATCACACATTTCTTTGCTGGCAATAGCTTCTGTCACATGTGAATGTTATTGTTAGCCAAAGAACACATTTCAACAAAATACTGACAACAAGTAAGAAATAAATGACCGTAAGCCTTACTATGTTTGTTTGTTTGGCACTGACTCAACTTATTTTTTATCTTATGCTTCTTCTTTTAGTTGTGTATTTTTGATATAATATGTATTTAAATTGTATTTCAATAAGGTCAACTTTTAGCTATTGTACAAAACAAGTTTCATTAGAACTAAAAAATGCAGAAAAAAAAGAAGTGTTAATCTTACAATTTATACTTCGATTGAAATCGTTAGACCATTAATTCTAACCTTTCCCTAAGCTAGTGTTTAAAAACTCACCCGACTTAATGCTGCTGGATGTGGATAGAGGTTAACGAGGCAAGATTCTCTTCTTGTTCTGTAATCCCATCTAGTCTCCAAGTGGGGCAATTCCATGGTATCACAGATCGATTGGACGTGAGCAGCTGCAGGTGCCGACTGCGGACCAAATATGGCCGCGACTCCACTTCGTAGGAGATGGCACACTAGCGTTTAAAAAAAAAAGATTATAAAATAAATTTTACTACTTACTATATTACTACTCTGGAAAAGATAGTTAGATCGTAACTTGGAGCGCACGCAAGGACTTAATTTCCAATATAGGAGGCGAGCGATATTAAATCTAACAACTAAGACTGGTGCTACAAGCCAAGGCTAGAGACTTATGAATAATAATAGTATTACTTCTACCTATTTTCGTTCATATGAGTACAGTTTAAAATTAACACTGCTTTAATGGTAAAGCCGTTTTGGTGTGCTTTCTTACAACAATATAAATAATAATATTCTTTGAACATAATATTTTTTTAAAAACTAATGAATTTTTTCTTATTCGACTGAACGTTATTGGAACCGCTAGTGCGTTGGAACAGCGACAAAATCACACCAATTGACATGACATTCGATTTTGCATTTCAATAAATTTGACCGACGATCAAGTGAGTTCTGCAATAAATCATTATAACAGGTTACTGCCTGAAATCTTGACTATAATAGTTACTCATTGATTTAATGGTACTTCAAAGGAGCAAAAATAATATGTAAATATACTTAAATAATATACTAGTGAGATCATCTTAACAATAAAATTATTACTTTTCCACAATTGGCACAAAAGTATTAAATTTACCCTGATCAATGTTTTTTTTTGCAAATTAGTTCATATTACCATTACTAGTGGCTTATTCAATGTATCATGAAGACGGAAGAAAAGTTCAAGAATTTTAATGTTACTTTTACGCGAATGAAGTATCAATTATCTATAGTGATAGTGACCCCATGGTCACGTAAAAGTAATAAACGTGTCAGGTTATCGAACCAATGGTAATATTGATTTAAATTTCCATAATTTTAAATCAATAATACTTTTGGTTCGATAACCTGACAGACCCTAGAAAAATTAACCACTAACCTCTTTTAGACGCATGGAAGCTGTCTTGTGGTGATATTGTTTCCACTTGAGCAAGCAATTTAGCCCTAGGTAGCACAGCCCGGTCCGCGTTTACTCGTTCGACTGCGTAGCGGAACGCTACCTCTTGTTTGTCATCCTCAGGATGAAATAGCCCACCTATAATATACCACCGGTTACGTATCAAAAGATTCAGCAGATACTGCAGTTTGTATCGAAAAGTCTTCACGAAATTTTGCGGGCATCTTTGCATGAGAAGGATAGTTTCAAGCGGGGTGCCGCTTAACCTCACCGATGCTCAGAAGTAGGCTCGGTTGGAATAGTGCCTTATACGATATGTATGATAAATGTGATGAGTACTGGATTTATCAATAAGATCCAGAAACGAAGTGTTAAGTACAACACAAAACAATGCCTACCAAGTGAAGCATTCTAGAAGTGGGAGGAAGATTATGATCGAGCTACTACCAAATTCTTGGCAGAAGTTTTCTCTGTTGTGAGCAATAAATAAGCTACTAAGCACAGGGCGCCGCGGACTACTGCTCCACCACGACAGCAAAACATCGCTCTCAATGCGAGAGACTTCCTGGCTAGCACGACCGTCAAATTCCTGGTTGGATGACCAGTGGGTCTTTACAGCCCTTGTAACTTACCACCAGGTGACGATTTTTAAGACTGAAAATAAAAAATCAGCGCGAAGGGGTATATTTTGTCGCCGGAAGATGCTCTATCAACATTCGAGTAGGCAGTAAATGAGGTGTCTGCGGCGAACTAGAAAAAGTTTCAAAAACAGGTTTAGACGCAGGGAAGTTGAGCTCTGCAAAACTCATTACTCTGCCTTAGAGCTCATAAAATGTAAAAGTTTGATTTTGAAAAATTTGTTAAACAAAAATAAGGGATTCCCAAAAAAATGTTATTTATTTGGGTGATACTCTACCCCTGAATAGAATAGATACGACGGTTTATGTAAATTAACAAATAGTATTACCAATTATAAATGTAAAGCACGGGCTTCAGTAGAGACTATAACTAATCAAATTAACATTAAAAGATCGTTAAGGTATTGAAGCCCAGTTTCGCAGTTAAATTTTATTCGGAATATTATTCTAATATCTGTATATTGAAATTGTAGCCCGTGCTTAGCATAAATTTTGCTGGCATAAAATAGCAATTACTGACTGAAGGAACTAAACTTACCTAAGAGATTACTTAGTAAAGTAATCCCTTCAAGAGATTATTTCAAAGGAGTAAAACTCAGACGTAATCACGTTAGTCTTATCTTTAATGTTATGCCACTTGTTAAAGACCTTATGAACAAATTTCTTTTTTATTCAATCAATTATTATTATTCAACTGCAAGGTGCCTTTTAAAGTAAGGTACTTATTCAAAGTATAGTGACAATATTAGTCAGAAATACAATGATATAGATTTCTCTCGAATATTACCGTCGTTTATTGTTACTAAAGTAGGTAATTAGTTATTACTTGATGTATAATATGTTACCAAATATAGCATCATTCAGATGAACGTAGTTTATCGTATTATTATAGGCAACGCACTCTATGGTATATTTATATCCAGCGCTGTGGCTAAATACGTGTTGCGAAGCTTATTTTTCATCAATATTTTTACAATTGTCTATGTATTTTATAATCCTTTTTTTTTTTTAATTACTGTGACGTCCAATTGTTTAGGGAAAATTTGGCTGCACTGACGGGGTTTGAGTTCGGAATATTATATAGCACCTAGTTCCACATTGGGTGGATTAATTGACCCCACTAATTGGAAAATTGGAATACGGCAAATGCAGACTTCTTTGTTAATTTAAATTGCTTTTGATGTAAAGTTTGATCAATTTACGAAGTAAGGGGGATTGGTGAAAATTTGGCGTGGACGTTTAACGTTTAACATGGTCGTAGAATTTCTGTAAAGAACAGCGTAATACCTGTTGTTTCTAAGTTTAACTCTGGTATATCTAGTAATGTTATTAACATTTACCTAATCTATTCTTAATAGCACGATAGCAAGTTGGTTTTAATTACACTGTTTTAAATAAATGCTATTTTATTATTAGAAGCACTGATCCATCACCCTTATATGATGCAAAAGTAGGAAGATGAGTGGCACTCGAGTATCGTTTGTATGTGCTAAGATTTTTTGCGGTTAAGCTCTTGACATGCATTTAAATTATAAAATATTTGTAGGTTTTTTCAACTAAATTTATTCCTATATTTTTGTAAAATCGTTATTATTTTAGTTTCTGCTACGTTTAAATTTCACAGGTTAAGAGGCAAGAGGCCTTATCGTTATTTATTTATTTCACATATAAAAGGCAATTTGAATATTTTCTTCAAAAGGCAGGTAAAGTATATTTGCGGATTAATAAATAAAATATATTTTAATTTCTTGTAAATCTATGCCTGATTCAAGTCTATAAAATCTAATTTAGTACTTGATACTTGACGTGATACAAATTGAAGTCAAATTTGATTGCCATATTATTTTAGTACCTATCAGCTTAAAACAAAAAAGTCATCTTCAAGTCTATTCGAAGGCATAAGGTAAGTATACTCCAAAGCATTTTTGACCTGTGTGAACCATCTAATACAATCGGTACCGAACTACATATATTTACAGAAAACAATAAAATTAAATAGTATTCAATCAAATTCTAAACAGAAATGTTTATATACACATTTGTTGCTTCATTTGCAAACTCATAGTGCGTAACATCGAAGAGTCAGGTATGATACTTACTTACTTACCCCCGTATTTATAAACAAGTAAAAGTAATTACTTGACTAAAAGTAATTACTTGAGAGACAATTTGTATGCCTTAATCAAGAAATTTCTAGAAGTTATAACTACCAAAAGTTAGCATTTCCAGCCAAATAATATGACTATTAATGGTGACCAATTTCTTTCACTTAAGGACTAGGTATGAACATTTTAAGTTATGACTTTCTTAAGCAATAAGTAATTACTTCTTTATAAATACGGGGGTTAATCTCAGGTGGTCTAGATAAACTTACTACCTGTATCTGTACCTTATACATACATATAAATACTACGAACTTCTTAAGGTGCATGATAACGATGTAAAACATGTTTATTGTCAAATAATATCATAATTTCAATGAAAAATTTGACGATAACATTATTATGATTATACTATAAACGTTTAAATTGTTAAACTAGTTTTAATTGATTAATTTTTTATTATACATTTTTTTTCATTCTACTAACAATCATGTATTTTTCTACTGTATCTTTAGATTATATAGCAAACTGATTGCAAATCACGAGTGCGCTGAAAGTTCATTATATATTATCTAGGTATCTATAATTATAACATGTTTGATACCTATACTGCGAGAAATAGGTACTTACGATTATTCATTAATGAAATATATTGAATGAATAAGAATGTAATGAATAAATAAAGTTAAATATATTAGAGTACCTACATATACTATAATTATGGATTATATTAATATAATATAATAATCCATTGGTAGATAGATAAGAGACGGCAAAATGTTTCTTATTTCGTTTGTTAGATCATGCAAAACTTATAAGTTAGCAATTACTTTGTCAGTTAGCGTTTTCATTATACTTCTTGCATAAATAAGAACTTCTGGTAGAAGTTAGTATAATACTTACCTATTCTTATGGTGTCGGGTAGAGCGGAAAGATGTCCGAAAAATAAAATAAGAAAAATCGCTTTCGCCCCTCTCATTCTGAAACAAAAGACAAACTTTTACAATAACCAAACTCCAACTCAATCACTGACACAGTTTTTTTTGCCATAAGCAAACATTTTGAGAAAAGGTCAGTCGTGCGTGAGTGGGCAAAATTGCTCATTTTTATGTATAACTGGACTTTTGCAGAAAATAACATTAAACATAAGCTTTGAAAGATTATGGAATTATTCTACTTTATTCTATTAAAAATAGCTTTTTTAAGCGCCAGATTATTTTACGTGAAATATTTTGGCATCTGCGTTTTGTCAAAAAGTAGGTTTGATATAATATTTTAGATTTTGATTCTATGACTTAGTACTGCTAAATCCAAGTTATGGTGCTATTCTTTGTTTGTTATCACGCCAATTTATTAATTTTTAGTAAGTAACCAGACAAAGTTCACAAATTGAGAGACGGAGTAATTTCATGCTTGGCTGTAAGGTGTTCGAAACGTCGGTTTAAATCAAAAACCAGACAAAAGCTTTGAAGGTAATAAAATATGTTTGTGAACACGAATTGCTGACCAATCATTATTAATCAGCTTATCTCATTTCAAGATTCATGCCAAAAGGTATTTAAGTATCGAAAACTTTTATATGCAGTGAATTTAAGTGACCTAGAATACCCTTAGAATGACTTTGCTCCCTGTAATGTATAGGCTGCCAAAAAACTACTCGGTCACTGCCCCAAATAACTAAAGGAACTTAATATCTATTCCTAGGTTATCATTTGTATCTTAGAGTAAAAATTATTTAACTGGTGTTTTTTTAAACTACATATTGATTGTGTGAGTGTTCATGGCCATATCTATTGCCATAAGTGCTCGTGGCATAACTTCATAACACTTGTGCGTATATTCTACTTATATAAGAATTAATCTCCGAAACTCTCATAATAGCTACCGATCGACAGCACTAAATGGAATAATCCTTTTTTATTATGTTTCTAATGATTAGAAGAAGAAGAAGAATGGTTGATAATTCTTACGTTCTAAGCCTGTTAAGGTATAAAGGGAAAATCAAAAACGTATGAATAGTATCGTAATGAATGAATGAGATGCGCATCGCGTAAAAAAAGTGTTGCTAGGAGGCCGTATCAAAATATTTTAGATTTTTTGCGTTCTAGTTCTAAGTGCTTTATCTTGACATTTCTGTACTGGGCTATACCAAAAGAAAAAATACGTAATATTATTTTTGTCTCGTATACAATTAAAATTTGGTGTTATTTAATTGTACCTATACTTTACATTATATAACAAACAAAGCTTATTACCTACTCAACATATACACTGGTCAAATATCACTAAAAATTTTTTATTTGTTTGAAATAATGCAGAACATAAATGAAGATGAAATCTTTAGTTATTTCACCCGTATAGCCAAACAATAATAATTAAATCAATCTCCATTACTTTCATTTAAAATATCGATTCCCCGTACCTACAACTTTAAATACCCCATTTCATTAGATTAGGATCGCAGGAGTGGGAAATTATGTATGGTACATCAAATGACGTTTTCGGAAATAAAAAATATCCTTTGTACTTTCCCGGGACTCAAACTATTTACGTATCCCAAACTCCATCTGAAGTTTATAAGTAAAATCTTTCTACTTTTTAACATTAGTG
The DNA here is from genome assembly GCA_949315895.1 of Anania crocealis. Classification (NCBI taxonomy): domain Eukaryota; kingdom Metazoa; phylum Arthropoda; class Insecta; order Lepidoptera; family Crambidae; genus Anania; species Anania crocealis. Next base: position 10,638,507 of record OX438862.1, read on the forward strand.
TTGTCTAGCAGATACCCCATTATATTATATATAAGACAGACACCATATTTTATGTGTGAATAATAAAATGACAATTTAAGGCGACAAATTTCAATCATTTATTAATTAAACAAAAAACCAAAGGTACAAGTAAATGTCTACCATGATGTGTGTGATTGATTGATGATGTGTGTACATCTCCATGCCGTGATCCTGAAGTACTTTTTTAAGCTATTTAAGCTCCATGTTACCAAAAATATGAAAGTTACCACAAGCACCCAGATCTTAAACAATGTAGATTAGTAGCCTTACTTCAAAGAGGTCAAGTGGCATAGAAACTAGTACTTGTTCAATAAACATTATTTATTTTTCTACTGTCCAATCGTTCGACTGTTGTAGCACTACTGTTCCATTTAAGGAGCCTACATTTAGCCAGAAAACTGAAATGGGTCATATTTCATCGCTCGGCATATCAATTGATATGTTATCCTCAGATAACTATTTGGATTGGATGTAAGGAATAGAGAATATCGGGAAGAATTTTCATATAATATTTTACAATTCTCGGTGTGAATTCAACTACGGCTGGTAAGAAACCTGTTTCTCTGTAACGATAATATTTAATTACAATCTTGACTTTAATGAAAAATCAAAATTTATGATATGAGAAACACTTAACTAGCCTTTTAGATTACCTATTATAGATAGTAATTACAACATTACTATCTTTTCATTAGGATCGACTTACAATTAGACATCATTCAAACTCTGAAGAAAAAAAATCGAGTAACTATGTTCCAGCTTTAAGGTGTAAAGCTGGAACTTAGCTACTCGATTTTTTCTCTCTGTTTATTTGATAATTTATTTTTAAAGTAATGCTTGAGAATACAAAGACAACTGAGAGAGAGAGACACACATTTACATACTTTTAATACTTAGAGATAATTGGTTAATTTTTATTTTATTATTTTATTAATTTTAACTTTTATGTTAACTACCTACCTATACACCGTGCAATTTTAACCACCTGTAAAACGTAGCCCACGTTATGCAACTATTATGTATAACATCTTGGCAGTGTTATTTAATTTTTTTAAGCAATATTTTTTTTTATTAAAATATTGAATATCGGTTCAGCTATTTATTTTGCAACACGCTGTGACGCACACAGATGTAGCTGTGTAAGGTCCATTCAACCGAGACCCCGCCGCAGCAAATTAATAAGACGTCTGGGCGCGTCACAGCATGTTACAAAATTAAAAGTCTGAAATCAAAAAGTAAAATTTTTAAATAAAAAAATTAATAACACTGCCATGATGTTATTCATAATGGTCTAATAACGTGGGCTTCATTTTCCAGGTGGTTCATAAGGACGGTGTATTGTCTTTTTGTTGACAGATGATTCCCTACGGGACAGGCCTAGCCTATAGCAGGAATCATTGCAAATGTATTAGATTTTTATTAAGAAATAAATTAATTGAGAAAAAACCTATCTTTAGATTATCTCTTAATTGGTAAAAATATAAAAGTAAAACTAAGTGACGTAAAAATGGCAATAATTTTTTTTAAGTGCATTTTTTTATAAGTTTAGATTAGACGCTATGGCCCCTCAAAACTGAAACGGAGAGACATATTAATTCGGTACGTGTACATTTAATTTATGTTGTTTAAAATATTCCATCATTCAGGTGGGATCATGTGTAAGCGTACGTGTAACACTCAGATAACCCACATAGAACATACTTACTCATAGCTTATCTCTAATAACTATCATATAGTGCAAGAAAACTACTTAGGTATATTAAAACTAATGAACACTTTCACACATTGGCATAGAATATAAATAGTTACAGAAGGCAATTAAGCCTGCATATTGCAAACATTACTTTTTTTACCACAATTAATAAAAAAAGAACATAAAAATAGCAGTCTTAAGGTAATGAATTAGTGATCATTCAATGTATTTTCTAATGTTATCAAAGAAATCTTATAATAGTAAGTAATATATTTTTATTTGTTACAATTAAAACTGAAATCAACATTTACTCTAACCTGATAGTTTTGTCACTTCAACGACGCCAGAAGCCTAAAAAAGCGATGAGTACAAGCATTAATCACTAATTAACTTGGCATTGCGTATACAAAACACATTTCACATTCACTTGACACGCCACATTTGATGGCGTGTTCGCAATTAGTGGCGGTAGTTTACATAGTGTGCAATTGTCTTTTGTTTATCTGAAATTTATGTCACAATCATTTGGCACGTGTGTTTCGATCGAGTTATTTGATAGGATCGCTATCGATTTGTGTTCGAGTTTCGTTTGCGGAGCCAGGAGCGAGCGACCGCCCGCGCGCGTCGCGTAATCAGGCTGGCGAGGCATGAGCGCAGAAGCCTCAACGCGCCTGCGCGCCGACACCCAGCCGCCTCAGTGGCCATCCACTAAGATGTCTAATCTAATTTTGAAAAGAGTTTTTTTTTAGTGTGACAAAATTTTAAATTTCATTATCGAAGAGACTGTGCTTAATTTATAATTCTGATTACACAAAGCTCTATATGACTCCTGTCGACAGTAAATGTGCAAATCAAAGCTTAAAATTAGAAGAATTATGTGATTCCAGTATGAATTTAAAATTAGCCTCTTGGTTTTATATTGTAGGCAACTTCGAATTTCTTATTTTAACACAATTATAAATTATTTATTTCAGCCCTTACATCTATAAGTAGATAAAGTTATATTAATAAAAAAATAAATTAAATTGAATTTAATCTAAACTTAATTATACAATAATATATTTATATATAATTACCATTACTAGTCCTAATATAAAAAAAAAGAACAAATAAATCAAAGCAATGTCAACCCCGGAGGGAAAGTGCCATTAACACTTGCAGCATTCCCCCGCTGAATGGCTACGGCTATCCTCTGAACTAGGAATGACCCCGTCCGAGGATCATTGGTCCTCACTCTAAGGCGACGACCTACTTCTGCAATAAAACTCTTTGCCTCTGAAGCCCAACAACCTGAAGTTTTAATAGCAATGGGGTCAAAATGGTAGGCTGATTTTGAGTCATCGTATTTAGAGTGCTTTTTAAGAGCCGCTGTCTCGGCTGCTGCCCCAGGCGCCAACGTGGTTTGCCTCAAATGACAAGCAGCAAAAGTGATTATCTTTGTTTTTTGCAATACTTTCAATGAGACATTAATAACACCTCATTCCACTGCTGGACATAGGTATAGACCTAGATATTAGATAGCTAAACGCAGGACTTTGCCATTTTCACCACATTTGGCAGGCGAGTTGACGATTGCAGTTTGGCCACTGAAAGAGGTTACTGAGCGTCTTCTTTAACAGTCCTTTCGTCGCTTGAACAGAACACGATAAAGTATGGTGCTATTTTATGCAAAGCTGGCGCCAAATTACAAGATGGCTAGAAGATTATTATGCTCGTAAAACATCTATTGGATGGGCGACTATCCGCGCGGCCGGCTCGCACGCACCCGTCGTCCGTTGAACTCGCGGAGGATTCGCATAGTCAACGCAAATTGTCTTTTCATTATTCACGCCGCGATTATTTCGCCCTTTGACATCCCACAATAAGGGCAGAGCTCCAACAAGACTGTACATCAGTCAATATGTAAAACTAGTTTACATGCGTGACCTTGACTTAGTTCCTGAGTTTTGTGTTTTGTTGGTAGAGTAGTAAAAACTAAAATCGTAATCTCGTGATGCCTTTTTAATTGTTGTAGCACCGTTAAATTCTAAAACACATACTTATTAGTTTGTTTATTATAGGTTGGATATATGAAGGTTAATCGTAGTTGGACATTTAAGAACTCGAAGAGGTATTATAATTTTATTTCCTTGTGAAGAATAGCAGCAGTAAGTAGTTAGGACTTTTATATAGGCTACGACATTTATCATACCTAGTATTGAATTTGGCGGATTTAAATATGATATGTACTCGTATATAATAATAATCTGAAAACTCAGAAACTACTAAACCTACAGTGGATGAGTCTGTAGTCGAATAAATAGAAATAGATAATCAAACCAATTGCTAGGAATATACATAAACAGTTCAACTTTATATAAATTTATATCTAACTAAAACTAAGAAGTGAATTTTAATCTAGGTAGGTAGGTAGGTACTTAGACCACACAATAATGGGGTGATTCCATATGTATAATTACCTAAATGTCATTTTTTTATATGCTGTTTAGACACTATTTTATCGTTTTTGAAAAAATAGGATACTTAAACCTACTTGATGAACTTAACTCCTTAATGATATGAACAAAAGAAATTGCTCTTTAAAACCAATTAGTCAGTTTAAACTAATTAGCTTTACTCGTTATCTTGACTAACTCGAAGACTATTTGAAGTTGTTAGAATCTATTCAGTTAAGTACCTACAACATAAACTTGAAAAATTAATATGAAACTAGTTAACTTCTAGTTACGCAATAAGTTGCGGATCTTTAAACAATATGCATCTTAATTATTATACTTTACTTTTACTACGTAGGTACTAGACTATTTTTAAAGTTGCTAAGACTCTGAAGATTATAACGTAACTACTACTTGCTTATTACAAGTTACATAATTTAATTCGATGTAACTATATAAGTTATTATACTGATTTATGATGTAACTAAGTTTGTACTGGTCTGGGTGTTTTTCTATGTTCTATGTATTATAAGTATATATTTACAAAAAAGAAATATACTTGTATGTTTATCGGTTGTCTAGTAGCCAATACGACAAGCTTATTGGTAGTTACTTAGTTTGGGACTAGATGGCTCTGTGTGGCCCAGTGTGGCATGTCTGAAAATATTTATTTATTTATTATTTATCATTATAGTAAATATTGGCTTGTGATAACAGGTAACATTAAAAAGGTCTTAGAGGATGTAGTTACTTTAAAACTTTTAAGCATAATATAGTTCAACAAAAAGAGAAACAGTGGTACTTAATTGATAACTAAAAAGCTGCAATCCGAGCAAATGCTTAAGTAAATTAAATCTTGAAATGTTATTAATGGTGTATTATATTTGTTCTGTAGGTATATTACACAAAACAAAAATGTTTTATTATTTGCATAATAATGGTAATGATAAATTATTAGAGTATTTATTTAACGTATTTATGACAGTTGGTTCGGTGTAACCCTAACTGCATTGCTGGGTACAAAATGCAACGGTAATCAAAGAGCAAAGGGATGTCGGGCCACCGCTGGAATTTAAAATTGGGCAGCCGCGCCGTTGTGTTCTTTCATTCCCATATTTGTAGTTAGCACGTTTTAAATGCCAATCTTGACTAGGCTCAGCATGTATAGTTGTATGTTTTAATAATAGTTTAACCACAGATAATATAATACTACTAGGTTTAACGTACAAGAATACACTTTTAACGTGTATTATTACATCAACAAAATAATGACTGTTTCACTGAAGATCTATTTAGAATTAGTTACATTCATCGTTCAGAACGAATTTTTTAAATATTTAGTTCTTGACTAAATTAATAAATAATAAAAGGTATACCCCAAAACAATTCATGTTTTCATATTTTTTGAAATCATATTTTTTTAATCCTAACTATAAAATAGTTTGTGTACTACATAACATACAAAATTAAATCGTATTTTAATTTAAAAATATATTTAATTTACCTTTTTTACCACGTCATGCGAAGAGACAGTGAGCATGTGGTTCAGAAGGCAATGTCAATCCCAGAAGGCAAGAAAGGAAGAGGACGGCCGCCCTTGACCTGGTGGGCTAGTATGGCCAATCTAGTTAGGAAGGCCCTCAGATCATATAAAGAAATAGATATGAAATGGGGGCGTGGCCCGTGCGAATCCAATATGGGCAAACGGAACTATTGCACACCGCGGCGAATTATTTTATGAAAACATCCATGTTACGATAATTGTATCGGCACAATATACATTGTAGGCTTAATACTAATTAGCTGTGTTGTGAGTACTATGCGACTGCGCAATGTATCGAGTTTTAAAAGCTTTTATCAAAGCGTTCACTGCCCGACACGTGCGTCGCGACCACACTTTGTAGCGACACACTAATTTGCACACACCAAATAACGCATTGTGTAAGCGAGTAAGTGGTAGCCGCTGTGGTTGGGTCCATGTTTGTGTGCTATAACGTAACAGAATATCTGGGGTACCCTTGAAGAGGAATACCCTCAGAAACCTAGGTTCTGCTACGCTACAAAAGAAAATTTGGAAAGAGAGAAGTTAATGGGAACCTACCTCCCTATAATTATTCCCTAAGAGTTAAATAAAATACAAGACAAGATATAAATTAAATATATTAAATTTAAAAGTATGATAAAATATATATACGTAACTTAAATTTACACGTGTAAGTCCAATTAGTGGTTTGATAAATAGAGGTGGCCCGGCGGTCGACCACGCCAGGATCCAACTGCGCAGCGGAGGTGAGGTAGTCCGGCGATCTGCCTGATCAAGCCGAAATGATGGAGATGGCCCGGCGGTCTACGTGACCGCCAGGATCCAACAGCACTAGATGGAGAAGGCCCAGCGGTCTACGTGACCGTACCAGGGTCCAGGAGTAATGAATAAATAGTGTAGTAGTAGATAATTTTCTCAATAATAATATTAAGTTCACAACAATAGAATAAGAAGAAGTAATCTGGAAAGCCGAATGTCAACTCACTACTGATTGACGTGCTCGCCCGACATGGGCGAGGCACGATCGAATAATTTTGAATTTCAAAATAAGAATAAAAATGAGAGTGAATCAAAAAGTTTCTAACAGAAATTTAAAAGAATTAGAAAATATATCAAATTATAAAAAATGAGAGTAAAACTAGTAAAAATGAAAATGGGATGAGAAGGTTATGAGAGATGAGGTATTTACATGCCACAGTGCGCACCAATGAGCGTTGTAAATTGATATAGTGTGATCCTTATGCTTACAACAGTGTTATTGTAGTTGCGTTGCACACATAAATAATTCGGAGACACGGGTTCGCTAAGGATTTACAAGTAATTTCATATCTCCTTCTTTATATGATCTGAGGGAAGGCCCAACTGCCTGACCCGACAACCCAGGACAGATTGTCCTGGCGCAGAAGGATAAGGAGAGACCCCACCTTACATGGGAAGAGGCAAACAAGAAAAAGACTACGATACTTAGTAATCATAAAAAAGTAGTTTTTCAATCAAGATCATCGTCCTACAGCAGTCCGATGCTAAACATAGACCTCTCCCAGTAAGGATCACTTTACCTTATTTTTACCCTGTCTACAATTAAGACATACATTTATCGCGGTTTCAATGGTTGGCAATAAAAAAACTCCAGAAAAAGGTCCACCAAGGTCGCTGTGTAAGATATGAAAAGATTTAAAGGCTGAAATAATTTAACAGCCATCTTACAGATAATCTTTATCACCCATTTCAATGAGTTACTTAAATGACACAAAGTCTCCAAAGATATTCAGTGTTTTTTAATTGATAAAAATTTTTAACCGCCCTAACTCACGACTATTTTACTGTTGTAGAGCAACATTTTCAGATATCACTGTACAATTTCTGATAAAAAACAAACAGTTTAAACACACATAAGACGAATACTTGACATTTTCATGTACCTACTTTCGTTAAGAAAAACTCTATGCCTCATTTGCTGAGCATAATTATGGGTGTACCATAGGTACAGCTTTAATCATGCATGATCATATTTATTACCATAATTTTACCGTATTAATAAAAAAAATTATCTTATCTTATTTTAAAAATAAAATGGATTCAAATCAATGCTTTTGAAATCAATCTTAATTATATACTTAATTATATGTAAAATCAATTATTATCTTTAAGTCTGTATTTTGGTTTCACAAGATATGTGACTTAAACCTACGACCACAATACTCCTAACCAAATAAAGACATTATTTTCCAATTGGTTTTAAATGACGTAAATTGAGCGAACCAACACAGTAAATAAACCTTAGATATTTATTTCCTTAGACAAAAGCGGAATCAAACAAACCCATTTCAAGATAGCATCTTCAAATTTGAAATCGAAGATACGTGTACGGATACTAAAGTTTCGTAAGAAGCTTAGTTGTTTATTGGAGACAGAGGCAAGTCTCCGAATTGTATAAAGCTCTCTCTAGAAGTATGCTACTGGGTGGTCTCAATAGCACGAGGGCACTATTCGCGCTGCAACTCGAGCGCCGGTCTTTGGCGATCGTCCAACGGATAAAAGCCCGGTAGCAGCGAAAAATATTGTTTCTGCGTTTGTCAATAGAAACGCAATATATCTATGAAACTAATCAAAAGAGCCAAGACGAAATGGAAAATAACATTGTTATTGAAAGAAGATAAATTTGGCGTTTTTGTTTGCTCTAAAATGACTATTCATTAAAACTTTATTAATTCACATCTATATTGTCTATGGTCTTAATTGCCAGTGATAACTGAAACGTGGTCGCTTGGTATGGGTCTCATAAAAGGCTTTATTAGGGAGCTGTGCATGGCATTTCCTATGTCCAGCAGTGCGTCGTTTGGCTAATATATTGATGATGATGATTGATCTATGAGACTATATTTAGAATAATCCAAAAAATATTAAATTTAATCAAATCATCAATAAAAATATTTTACACAAAATATTTGCTAAAACAACGAAAGAATTAATGAATCGTTTCCGGAACTTGTAAAATCGAGACTTACACTCCACAATAAAACAAGACAATGAATTGTGTATTGATTATCCCACATGAACTTAAATTAATATTGTATTGCCCCAGTAAAGTGTAGGGTAGCGTTAAGAGAACTTGCGGCAGTCTTTTGCTAGGTGAAGTTGGGGGCGATAAAGTTACAGATTACTGCGAAAAGTATGGCGTTATGTTACTTAAGACTAACAAGCTAGTTTTTCAAAAGGACGACTCCTCCAGGATTCTTCAAGCTTCCTTGCTTAACTAGCCTCGGGGGTCTAGAAATTTTATTAACTAACTTTTTTGGTCGCTGTAAGTGTCCAATTAAAGGTTAGGGGCTTAGAAATATGACGGACTTCGGTTTGATTGGCTGCTTCGGTTTAGTTCAAGTTTTACCTTACAGCACTTACTAAATATTCATAAACCCCAGACTTCTGCAAATTTCAAAAAGAAGAAGTATTGTGTGACTATGTTACACTATAGCCATATAATTCAAAGAATATTGTTATCTGAGGGCCATAAACATATTATGGACCCATTTCGTTTGTTTGCTTTCTTCCAAGAGGCAATTCTATTGGTTAAATAGAATAACAATTTGTATGTGGCCGATATCTAAATAAAAAAAAATGTTTTTCTCACAAGGCTTTCACTTTTTTTGAGCTTCTTTTGGAGAATTTTGTTGAGCTTAAACAAGTAGTAAAACAAGCTCTTAAAGGAAGTCAGCTTGAAAAACAACACCTCCTTCAATACATGCGTTTTATTGAAAGGAATAAATAAGTACCTACCTAACGTTTTCTATAATCAATCCAAGACCGTAATTAACCTACAATTCTTCTTTTATTATTTCTAATTGGGCAACGATTCATAAAACTTTATACATTGAAATGAATGATACGAGTATATTTACGAATTCAACTCGTTTTTCAAGTGTTCAACAGGATTTTGTATTGTTTTGTTTTAGTATTGTTTATATGCAGTGCACACTAACAACTTGGCTGCTTATTATAAGATATTGATAGATTCAATTGCAGTCAGCTCTCCTGCTTTAATTAAGGGAACTCACTTTATCTTCATATACTACGGTATGACAATGAAATAACCCTCACTGCTTAGTTCAGCATGTTCAGTAATTTTCAAACTTTATGATTGCTTGCTAGACGTTGAAACTATCTATTTGATGATAGATTAGGTTGTCTTTGAAATCGTTCAGATAATGGTCGCGATTAAATGATTGAATGTTAATATTGAAGGCTCTATTACTTATACTATACCTACAGGGTGTAATTAAGCTAAGTGATTACAATCCGAAACGGCCATGTTAATATAGGTATTCATATATGAACATCTATAGCAAACTTAACGTTTATTAATGATCTTTGCTATTTTTTAATTACTGAAGTAAACTCAAAATCCTAAGAAAGTTTTTGTATGCAAATATTTTATATGCAATATTATGATATTAGTGTCTCGTGAAGTGCCGGCACGTTAGAAAAATAGCACCACGCCTTCTCTTCCTGTAGGTGTCGTAAGAGGCGACTAAAGTTGTACTGCTAGAAGGAGACGGGCAGAATCATCTTCACCATTGGCTGCGATCGCCAACCCGCCTGCCAAGTGTGGCGATCACAGATCATGGAAAAAGGTTAGAAAGGCTGTCATGCACCATTTGTATGAGAACCTGCATATCTGACATAAGTAGGTTTACCTAGCTCAGGGATCAGGGACTTCACGAATGTTTGTATTAGCCTTTTATTTCAAGTTATTATTATTATAACTGTTGCCCGCGACTTCGTCCGCGTTAATTTCTGTTATTATGATCGGAATTAATATGAATAATTTTTCCCGTTTGTGCAACATTTTTTTACTGATACTTCGCTCCTATTGGTCGCAGCGTACCTAATGTTATATAGCCTAGACTTCCTCGATAATTGGACTATCCAACACAAAAAGAATTCTTCATTTTGAACCAGTACTTACTGAGATTAGCGCGTTCAAACAAACAAACAAAGAAACAAACAAACAAACACACTCTTCAGCTTTATAATATTAGTATAGATTATTAACTCTGTGGCGCGTCTGCCCCGCCTACATCGCCTTTCTAACCTTTTTCCATGTTTTGTGGTGGTGGTTATGTCAATGTCTTCTTTATTGACGACCAGTTGGATCTGTGGTAGTAAACGCTGCTTCTGAGCTATGGCTCACCTATGGGTCGCGGGTTCGATCCCCGCACAGTACAAACATTTGTGTGTATGAACATGTCTGTTTGTACTGGTCTGGTTAAAAAATAGCAAAGATCATAAATAAATGTTAAGTTTGCTATAGATGTTCATATATGAATACCTGGCCGTTTCGGATTGTAATCATTTAGGTTAATTACACCCTGTAGGTATAGCATAAGTAATAGAGCCTTCAATATTAACATTCAATCATTTAATCGCGACCATTATCTGAACGATTTCAATGACAACCCAATCTATCATCAAATAGATAGTTTCAACGTCTAGCAAGCAATCATAAAGTTTGGAAATTACTGATCATGCTGAACTAAGCGGTGAGGGTTATTTCATTGTCATACCGTATATATGAAGATAAAGTGAGTTCCCTTAATTAAAGCAGGAGAGCTGACTGCAATTGAATCTGTCAATATCTTCTTTATTGACGACCAGTTGGATCAGTGGTAGTAAACGCTGCTTCTGAGCTGTGGCTCACCTATGGGTCGCGGGTTCGATCCCCGCACAGTACAAACATTTGTGTGTATGATCATGTCTGTTTGTACTGGTCTGAGTGTTTTATATGTATTTTATGTATACATTTAGAAAGTAAGTAAGTTTATTCGTTGTCTAGTACCCATAGTATAAGCTTGTAGTAGCTTTTTTTGGGACTAGATATGTCTATGTGTAGCCTAGTGTGGCATGTCTGGAAATATTTATTATTATTATTTATTCTCTATACAGATACCTGTGTCCAGCTGCAGACTGAAATGGGCTGGTAATGATGGTATTATATTTTACCAAAGTATAGTTACGAGTATGTAAACAGTTAGCTGGCTTTGGTTTGAAATGCCATTTACCTCAACTATATTTTTTGGGTCCTATTTTATTGCCTATGAATTTTTGCTAATGAGTTTGTTTTAATAAGTTAAATTAAGTTTTTGACTTAAATTAACAATCTTAATAGAATATCCAAACTATTATAAAGTAAGTTACACGAGTATACAATGAGACAAGAGTACCTTTGATAAACATTCTGATTGTCTGATATATAAACTTGCTGCCAAGTTTAGATGCAACATGCATTGCCAAAATCGTATTAACTCCTACAGGATCATAAGACAGCGGCGGTCGCGATAACAATTGATTTTAATTGTGTCTGGAATAACATACAATAAATTTAGGGTAGAGTTCACCAACAGACATTTAAGTTTTAAACAGCGTTTATAATATTATTTGACATATTTTGTATGGGAATTGTGTCAAATTAATCGTCAATCTATGTTTACCGGCTATTTAAGAATTGGTGAACTCGGGTCTTAGCTGATAGGTACATATTTTTCAAATCAAATGAGCTTGATAGGTTAATGTTGATTTTTGCCCACATTATCGATAATTGTAACTAACATAATAAAAAATCAAGCTAGGATGTACTGAAAACTAAAACATGTTCACGCACAATGACTTTTCCACATTACATCAAAAAGTAAACTTTTTTAGCTATACACTGCAAAATAGGTTAGATTTGGACGACAGATTAGTAAAAATAGGACTCAGGAGTTATGTAAAAACTCTTGGAATACTTAGTTATCAACCATTGACAATCGTCGAATAGTATTTGAGAAGGCCTTGAACTAAATATTTTGGAAAACATAATGTGATATATTAATTAAACTTATATACATATAATTACATCAATGTAAAATATGCGTAAAGCTATTCTGTACCGGATTTCTGCAACCAACCGTGACCCAATGAATCACAAATTCTGGAAACCCTTCCCCGCATGAGGGTGAGAAGGTAATTTTCTTGGCGAATGTTTACGGTAACGCGCATATAAATACAAAGGGGGAATTGCAAACATTTTATCCTGCGAGATCTTCGATTCACCCGGAGCCCTCAGAGTGGCATTCGCAATAATTGTTATCAGATTCCAAAATTGAAATGAACCATTAGTAAGGATGCTCTGCTCGGTCAGGAATCCAATTACGCAATCCCGTTCGAATGCCGCGACTGATCTACGATATTGGTTTTGTATGCTATTAGATTCTTAAACAATTACATCACGTTTTATTGATAGTTAATTTGTTTATCAGACATGTATTTCAGGTAATCTGGATTCTCCTTAAAATTGAATGTTTTTACAGATGACGATTTTAATCGTAATATGTCAGTTTTTAAAGCTTTGTCTAGCGAACTTCGAAACAAAGTATGCGTCAATTAAAATCCAGCAAAATTGTTAAATTTTCCTGTAACAACAATTTGTAGGTACCAGTGGTGTCAGGTTTGAATTTATTTCAATGACTATGTTTTTGCACTTATAAATTCTGTATTGTTTTAAAAAGATATTTAAATTTGTGAATTTATTTTGATGCAAAAAATATATTACACTTCAAATACTAACCTGATTGTGTGGTTACTAGTCTAGCCAACTATAAAGCCGTGGACCTAGACAGCTCTTCGAAGGCAATAAAACGTATTTATTAGCTAACCTAGATAATCCAGATGGACTTCATAATAGAGTTGTAAACAGTTTCTTAACGCGGCTCTTGAGAAAATAGAGATAGTAAAGAACTTTATAAATCGCACTTACATTGTAAGTTCGCTGACTGAAACTTTCAGAATTCGTCTTATCTTAATGAGACCGTGCTGTTTTCTTCAAAAATAATGTAGAACAAAATAAAATAATTCTTGAAAATATTTTTTAGTTACTCGTAAGGTAATTATTGGGAAAGTTAGCTGGACAAGAGCAAGTCTGACTCATATTGCGTATAGAACATGACCTGACCATCTGACTTTTATGAACTATTGAATCATGTGCGTACATAATTTTTGATTTTGTATTACTGTCATTTCAATTATAGTTTAATATCAGGAAACGCAGCGCCAAGCATTTTATTTATACTGTGACTTTAAAAATAAACATAAAACTTAATGTCAGTTCTATTTATTCTCTGTAACATAGTAATACAGCTTCATCAAATGCCGTTATGTGTTTTGCGTGTATGTTTATAAATATGAAATTAAATCAATAAAGTTTAAAAACCCATGAAATAAAACATATTTAAAAAAATATTTTGGTACTGTTTTTAAGCAAATACTTTGCTAGTGTTAGTTGAAAATACTATTTTTGTTTAAGAAATTGTATTTTCATTTAATACCAGCAATGTATTTATTTAAAAACAGTCCCAAAACATTTAAAAAGCTGCTTCACCTTAACTGATTCTAAGATGTTCGCAAAAATGATCTTCTCGGATGTGCATAGCAACCAAAACCCATTGATGAAACTCCGTTGGCTTACAGTGCCAAAAGCCATACCTAAATGAATTCGTCACAATGTCTTGGTAGCTCAATTAGTTAGAGCAGTCGCCCGGTAAGTGAAGGTTGTGGGTTCGAGTCCCACAAAGACAGTCAAAAAAATTAATAACAAATTCTACCAACCATTATGTAACTCTTATTTTACCCATCTATGTTTCAATGGTGTAAACTACAAAAATTATGTTAACGTTATACAAAATGTTATTTGGTTTAATGACCATTTAGAAGAAATTTGAAATTAAATAACGCATTTCTTGCATAACCAAAATTAAAGTTAAATACAAAACAAAGCCACGGTACGTGGATACATAAAAACAAATAATATATAATAGAATCACTTGAAATAACTAAGAGAAGTGGCTGTTAAATTTCATTAATGATCCGAACGTCTTTCCAGGTATTAGCCGTCTGCTCAATATTTAATTAGGAAGCACTTTACCTTCCACCTCGTACACCTTGATTGCCTCTTTACGTATCCGTTGTTACTTGAAGCAGTAGAAAAGACTAATAATTTTAATAGTTATTTTAGGTAAACTTAAATTAAAACACTCCACTAAAACAATACTTAAGGTACGCGTTAGGATAGTACCGAACAATATCGACTGATGATCATTATGACTTTCTCGATGGTTTGTTTGGCATAACCTCAATATTTTTCTCCTAAGTAGCTGAATAATATAGCATAAAAAAACATGTAAATCTTACTAATGTTATAAATGTAAATGTTTGAATGGATGTTAATTTAATCAATCACGCCACAGGCTAAACATATTTCAATGTGTTACTACATTTGTATACTTCCTGAAGAATAAGTTGGATATAAAGACTATATTTGAGACATTTAAAAATGAAGTCGAAAATGAAACTAATATGAAAATCAAAACACTTAGAACAGACAATGGAAAAGAATATTGCAATATTACATTCTTAAAATTTCTAGCAAGTTCCGGTATCAAGCACCAAACTACTACACCATACACCCCACAGCAAAATGGTCTGGCTGAACGAAGAAATAGAACACTTGTGGAAAAAGCCAAAGCAATGCTGTTTGATGCAAAACTTGACAAGAGTTATTGGGCTGAGGCTGCGGCTACCGCGGCTTATTTAGTCAACCGGTCTCCAACAAGAGTCCTTGAGGAGGTAACACCTTATGAAAAATGGTCCGGTAAGAAACCAAATATAGCTCATTTAAAGATTTTTGGCTCTAAGGCCATGGTGCACGTACCTAAACAAAGTCGTTTGAAATGGGATAAAAAATCAAGGGAACTCATATTTACTGGTTATTGTGAGAATACAAAAGGGTACCGACTATATGATCCTTGTAGAAAACAGACTGTAGTTAGCCGAGATGTAGTTTTTATTGAAAATTATGCAACTGAGTCCCAGGTACATACTCCATCGCCTCAGCTCATTACAATACCTATAAGTTCACAAAATATTAACTCAGAGTTAAGCAATAATGATGAAGAGAATGAAGAGACAACTAGTGTCATTATGTCTCCGAGCAGTTCTGATGATCATTCATTTGACAGTTGTGTCATGAACAGAGATGATAATGATGAGACTTATCACCCTAATACTAGTGATGAGTTCGACAGTGATGAGATTTTCTCAAGAAATATAACATTGAGATCGCACCAGAAGAAAAACTGTGGAAATAATAACAATTTCTTGTGTGTTGCACAGATTACAGATCCTCAAACAGTAGAAGAAGCTCTGTCTAGCAATGAAGCTCAGAAATGGAAGGATGCTATGGATGAAGAGTACAAATCATTGCTGGAAAATAATACATGGGAACTGACTACTCTTCCACCTAATAAGCATGCCATTCCAAGTAAGTGGGTTTTCAAAGTCAAAACAAACCAAAAGGGTGAAGTAGTAAAATACAAAGCACGGTTGGTTGTGAAAGGATGTTCACAAAGAAGGGGTATTGACTACAATGAAGTTTTCTCACCTGTAGTACGATTTTCCTCTCTACGATATTTAATGGCACTTGCAGCAAAATACAACTTAGACACTATACAGATGGACGCCGTCTCAGCATTCCTTCAAGGGGATATCGAGGAAGAGATATACATGTTACAACATTATGAAGATGGAGAGCGCGTATGTTTACTACGAAAATCCCTATATGGCCTAAAACAAGCGAGTCGCCAATGGAACAAAAAACTAGATTCTATATTGAGAGGTATGGGGCTCAAACGATCAAACTTAGATCCATGTGTTTATTATAAGATTGT
This sequence comes from Anania crocealis, assembly GCA_949315895.1. NCBI lineage: Eukaryota > Metazoa > Arthropoda > Insecta > Lepidoptera > Crambidae > Anania > Anania crocealis. Next base: position 10,654,956 of record OX438862.1, read on the forward strand.
GGACGAGAAAGATATATTGTTTGTTGCTACATATGTTGATGATTTAATCCTATTTAGTAACAATAAAAATTCAAGAGATTGTGTAAGAAATGAACTAAATAAAAAATTTAAAATAAAAGATCTGGGAGAGTTATGTTACTGCATAGGAATTCATGTGGAAAGAGATAGAGACAAGGGAATAATTTATTTAGACCAAAAGAAATACATTCAGGAAGTTTTGAATAAATTTGGAATGTCTGAATGCAAACCTGCAAAAACACCTATAGATTTGAATACAAAATTACAAGGAAATACAGAAGAAAGTAAAATCCTACAAGATATTCCTTATCAAGAGGCAATTGGATGTCTTCTTTACATTTCACAAATAACACGACCAGACATATGCTATGTTATTAATTTGTTGAGCAGGTACAACAAAAAACCTGAAATGCAGCACTGGCTAGCACTTAAGCGAGTCATGAGGTACCTTAAGGGTACACAGGATTATAGACTTACTTTTAAACAAAATTCAGATGAAGTATTGACTTCTGGTTACTGTGATGCTGATTGGGCCAATTCAGAGAATGATAGACGATCATGCACGGGCTACATATTTCTGTTTCAGGGAGGATCAATTTCCTGGAACTCCAGACGTCAGCCTACTGTAGCTCTTTCCACAACTGAAGCAGAATACATGTCTCTATCGGCATGTGTACAAGAAGCTTTATGGCTTAAACAATTTCAAGAAGATATTTGGCAGCATTTAAAGGGAAATCCCCTGATAATTTATAGTGATAATCAAAGTTCAATTAAACTTTCAGGTAATGACTCATATCATTCCAGGACCAAGCACATAGATGTGAGGCACCACTTTGTGCGTGACAAAATACTTGGTGGGTCCATTCAAGTATGTTATGTTCCTACTGATCTAATGGTTGCTGATACACTGACAAAGGCCACGTCGCACCACAAGCTGCAGTTTTGCTCGTCCATGATGGGAATTTGTCTAAGGGAGGATGTTGGAAATATAGACAACAACAGGCCACAGCCTTAATTAAAAAAGTAGACAACTTCCTATTTCTCTCTCCAGGCGGCGCCACCTTCTTCGCGGTCGTTCTATCAGCGATTACAGTGCGTTTTTTCTGTCCTAAGTATTTCTTTAATTAATAAACCGAGTTGTTAAAGTCAAATAGCTTTTATTTATTTCATCAAATTTTGCAGAGAAATAGTATTTGGTCAGAGATATACCTATGTATACGCTACAATGAAAACCCGGAAAATGTACGGGTCCCGTGGGATCACTATGTTTGTTTTTCATATTAATAGGGATCGACTTGGTTTTTTGAATATTGGTAGTTTTGGGGTCCGAATATAACATTAGTTCCATTTTATCCATGAACGTAGTCGAGGGCAACAGATGTAATTATATACTTTAAAAGTCCTGTAACTATATTATTTCTATAGTATGCAGTGTAACTGCTTAAGGGAAAAATCATTGTTTCTTACTAAACTTTTAAACAATACATTTTTTAAATTTTCTCACACATTAAATGAAAGTCAGTAGGTATTACGGTATTTATATGACGGCATATGTATACAAGTCTGGTGCGCAATTTGAAATCGGAATGTCGGGCATGTACCTATTTGATTTTGTTGTTCCATAATTTCACATGGAACTCCTAATGTACATCATACAAGTTGGTCTAGTCATAGTTGCCCTTTCAACTTTATCTTGCACATAATAAATAACCTAATCGATATTCGGTCAAGTTCGTAAGGTGCAAATGCTGATTAACTTAACACATTCCGGGCCACAATGCTAGACACAATAGAAGTTTTATTGTTATCACGTTGACAGGCGGTTGGTGTCCCGGAAAGTGTTAAGTTTAAGTAGGTTGTTGTTCAATATTATCACGTAACAAACGGCTTTATCTAACAATTTTTTAACGGAGTTTGTCAGAAATGATTGTACAACCAACACGTTTGGTCTGCTGCTCGTAAAATTTTCAAACTCTTAGTACTTAACTTTTAAAGTTTTTCTAACTACGTTCGTTACATGCGCTATATTTTTTTACGTAGATACCTGTGACGAAAACACGCATCACCACAACACAAGCGACGCAGAGAGTGGATTTTTGGAGACTTTAAAATTTAGGTAATATGCAAAATTCAGATTTCCTAGAAAAAATATATACAAATAATTTTTAAATTTGATACTTTATTTGAATACTGATATTTTAAATTTGAGTTTACGGCTAGTATATTTAATGGTGGGCGTTAGTGACTGCGACTCAGTTTAAAACTATATGCGGTCACTATCGGACACAATAAATTATTGTAATGTGTTTTAGTTCCAAATAAATAAATATAAATATATAAAAAAAAAAAAAAAGATTTAATCGTCATCGTCACCAGCCTATATCAGTCCACTGCTGTACATGGGCCTTTCCAAATAGAGGATTTCACCATAATCATCACTCTTGGCAGCCGGAATGGCCATCGTAATTTGGCCATGCAGACGCCCGCCATGTTTAGGCAGTTTACCTTTACGACTTTTGCCTCTTACGACACCCATAGCAAGATATGGAGTGGTGCCGGCACGGTATATGTACCTATATACTCACATTTTAACAATAGCTTTCTAGTGCAACTAGTATCTCCGATTAGCCGGTGATGGAAAGATAGACAGACAGAGACATAGCGAAATAATTTTGGAATTCCTTTTCATACTATAAAACCCTAGAAATAGTGCTTGTACATTACCCAATATGTTATTTAAAGAACTGGCAAACAATAAATTAACTTAAATGATTAGAGGCAAAATCAATTCCCACTTTTAGTGCAGAAGATGTACCATTTAGTGGGTGCGTCTCATGTGATATAAAATCATTTGATATAATCAAACTTTAATAACCATCACTTTACATAATGACCATTTGTTACAACAACACATGATATAATTTTGTTTGACATATCAATTACTTTACAAAACATACAGTTTATTTAATACTATTTAGTATAACATTCAAATCAAATAAAACATTTTGGAATATAACTCATTTTATATATAGTTTATTTGATATAAATTTGTTTGTTATACGCATCATTTCGTATAACTATAATTAGAGATAAAAACGTTTTAAATATTAATTAAAAGAAATAACCGTACTGACATACATTGCTAAAATTCTGAATTTGGTTGTATCCCGACTCGCCGTGGTCCTTCCGCCGAGGTACTTGTCTGCCCTACACTAGAGTGCAATTTAAAAGCCGGAGGCGCGGAGGGAGTGCAGTCCTCGCTCGCAGTAACGAAGCTCGGGCGCCCGGGCGAGCTGTAGCGGCTGAGGCTGGTCGCCGAAGGCGACCAACAAGCCGAAGCTGCGGAAGCGAGTGTGGGTGCCAGAGATTTGTTACGCAAGGGCGGAAGGACTGCACTTCCCGCAGCGCCGGAGAAGAGCAAAACAAATGCATGCTTGCTTGCCTGCATGCATGCATGCATGCTGCTTACTTGCATGCATGCAATGATGATTGCAAGCAACCATGCAAGCAAGCTGCTTGCCTGCATGCATGGTTGCTTGCCTGCATACTTATTGTATGCTTGTTAGCCTGCTACCATGCATGCATATTTGCCTGCTTACGTGCATACATACCTCCTTGCCTGCGTATTTATGGCATTTCGTACTATTAAAGATGCGGAATTTACAGTATTTGGTATCTTTAAATTTCTGCAATTTGATGATTTTGTATCAAGTAATCATTATCTGTTTTAAATGTTATATAAAAGGGGTATTATCGTAAATAAACGTTATACTAAATGTTATTATACTAAATAAAATTTATTTGTTTTTCGCATTATATCATGTGAATGTTAAATTAAACGGTTGTTATACTAAATGATTTATCCAATTGTTACTTATACGTTTTAAAATTATGTAATTTAAAATTATATGTTTCCATCATTATATTAAAAAAGTGTTATATTAAACAAAATTATATCATTTGATTGTATATGTTTTGATCTTTATACGATATGTTGTTATACAATATATTACACATCCCCATTTAGTACCCTTTTATTCAAGATTTTACTGTACTAAAAACTTAACACTTTACTGCAACATGCAAACTGATCGAAACGCCGGCAAGCAAGGTAGGTAATTTACTATTAAAATAATTAATTCAGTAGCAGTAAGTAAAGTTTTATTCTAATTGGTCCGGGTACCTAATACGTACCTGCCCAGGGCAATTTATAACTTTCTAGAATTAATTCTATGAGTTTAACCCAAGACGGACAGCGAGACAGACAAAGACAGATCTAGCGAAAGTTAGCCTTGCTGACTACGGAACTCTAGGAAGGCACGTGATTTATTAATTACGAATCAGCTTTAATGCGGTGGTGCCTTTACTCCACCCGCAAAGTTCCGGTGAGACGCCGACGCCAAGATGAGGGTATTACACCTACTCTCTCTAATTAATGAAGGCTTGACCCACGTCTAACTCCTTAAACCAAACTTCTGGCTACTTTTGTGTTCTGTCCTTAGAATGTATATTTGATAGAGCTAAGCTTTAAACTCTGAAACCCACATTAGCAATCGCTTTTAATGGAGTGAATACCAAAGATGTTTAATAACTGCAATAACATGATTTTCTATAATATATTTGTTTCTTTGAATTACGCCGACGAAGTAGTGAAATAAAATATTTGTAGGTAATGAAGAAGGGTTAGATACTTTATTTACGTCCAACCTTAAAATGTATATTTTACTTATAGACAATAAAAAAAATATTTAAGCTCTTTAAGCGTTACTTGTGGTACTTACTTATAGACAACTATAATATAATAACCGGCCAAGTGCGAGTCGGACTCGCGCACGAAGGGTTCCGTACCAAAAAGGCCAACAAAACGGGTTTGTTGTATGGGAGCCCCCCTTAAATATTTATTTTATTTTGTTTTTAGTATTTATTGTTACTGCGGCAACAGGAATACATAATTTGTGAAAATTTCAACTGTCTAGCTATCGCGGCTCTTGAGATACAGCCTGGTGACAGAGCGACGGACAGACGGACAGACGGACAGACGGACAGACGAACAGACGGACAGACGGACAGACAGCGAAGTCTTAGTAATAGGGTCCCGTTTTTACCCTTTGGGTACGGAACCCTAAAAATGAATCACTGAATGTGTCTTACGCAGTGAAAAATTTTGAAAATTGCCTGATTAAAAAAAAAAACCCTATTCTATACTCCCATACAAACATATTTTTTTCCACCCCGCTATATTTTAAGACGTCAAATTCAAATACCTGAGGCAATACAAAGTTTGCGGAGTCCGCTAGTTCGATTAAGAATTAAGTTTGTTCTTCTGCCAGACTTATGTGTTCAAGTTGATTGCATTTTAATTATTACTACCATTATACTATTTGTTGCCCGCAAATTCGCACTCGTGGATTTTTAATTTAAAACTATGAAAACGTTACTTTGACTTTTTTGGGATAAACAGGGCCAGGGCCAAATGCCGAAGAAAAGTCATAGTGGGATCGTTGATGTGTTATTCCAGTTGATAGTCAAAAACCGTGTCAAATTTCATTTTAATCCGTTCTACCGTTTAAGAGTTAGTGTAACAATACTTTGGTAGTTAATATTACTAAGATTTATAAGTAAGATTTGAGTTATTTGGCACCCATTTAAAAAGCGTCGATTTTGTTATTTCGGGATTTTCACATCTACTGGCAATCGCCATGATTCGGTTTATGTTTTTTATGAACATTTATAGTTTACTCAGCATGAAATGTTTGGGGTGTTCGGATCTTCCTCCTAGTGGTCAACTCTGGGCAACGGCATCTTTCGTCTTTCTTCAACCACTGATGACGGCTAACAGATCCCTCTGCGGTGGTAGGCTTCGTAAGAGGCTGCCTGGATGCTACCACCCTCTTGCCGGAGTCCAGCGCCAAACAGTTTTTCTGTTTTCCGCTGGTGTGTGGGAGAACCAGTGCCTCAGGGTAAGCTCCCTCCATCTTAGGCTTCTTCTTAACCGTAGAGTTAAGTATGTAGTCAGGAGCTAGCCCATCGTTTATGATAAAAAATTGGTTGTTTGTAAAGTAGGTTTACGATCGAGATGTTTACGTGATAACGAGAAAATCTCCATTCGTTTGTATGCCGCTAGAGTGAGAGAGACGGAAGATCGGTCCACTCACTCGAACGCTATGCCAGCCTCCGCTCGTGAGGATTCCGCGTGACAAGTTTCACGGAATGACTGGCAGCGCTCGAGATGAGACGGGAGATCGGTCCGTCTCTCTCTCGTTATACCTGCGATCGCGCTCGTGAGGTTTTGGTGTGACACAAGTTTCTGAACATGTCACCCGACTAAAACGATTTTAAAGACGTTATCACGTCAAAAAAAAACAATTTAACTATTCATTTTATTATCTTGTGACAGAGCATGCATCAATACTTGCAGAACATTGTTATATACACAAAAAAAAAATCGCGAAACAAACGAGTCTAAAACGTTACGAGACGCGACTTTTTTATGCTTTATAATGTTTGATACAAGATTATATTATGATAAAACAAAAGCACTAGGTATCTTTACTTATTATTCCGATTTATATAGATATATAAAATATAATTACTATCTCATAACCTCTACTTATGAACAATAATAAATAACTGTCGAGTATCACAAACTTATGGCATCTCCCTGAAGTGTACGGAAATGTGCTGTAGTGTTCAACGCTCACTGTTCAAAGTTTATGCATACAAAGAGAGCGGGGCGTAAATCAACCGAGCTCAAGACAATTTTCCGCGCTACATAAATTCCTCGAGTCTCAGAAAGTAGACAAGTTAATATGCGATTTCATATCAGACTGAACAAGAGTCGACGGTAATGAATAAATAACTCACTCGGAGTAGCTATCATCAATCGTATTCAGTAAGGTAAGCCTTCAAAGTAGGTACCATCCAAATGCAACTATGATAACTGTTAAGGCGCAGTTTAGGACGGGAAAATAAAGACTAGATAATGTAACTTATTGATACTTCGATAGTTTTTTTACATATCATCGGAATCTTACTTTAAAAAACTTCAAATGGTTATTCTATTTTCGCTGCCAGTGTCACTACAACCACATGAATAATAGGGATTTTTACTCATGTGCTACAACAGTAATAAATTGACAAACGTTTATATGAAAAAAACCTGTTTCATGTTGTCATTGATTCTGATATACTCATAAGTCATCATCCTTTTCACGAGGTCAGATCCAGCTGTGGCTGATGTTGATTATAAGGCAGAAATTTTAAAGTGTGTAACATAAAATCCTAGTAAAAGAAGTCCTGAATTTCAACTTTAAGGCCACATGATTTAAAACGTCTGTTTTAAAGCTTAAAGCTGCGTATTGCGTATATCTTTTAAATTATACGGCAAAATTAATTAAATTATTTGGTTGAAAATTCGACTGGCAGTGGAAAATTATTTTTCTCAAAACCATTATTGAATTTATCGGAATAACCACGATACGAATTAAAAATGTAGCATGTTGTTTAATAAGTGACATGTTTCATTTATCGATAGTCTGCACACATGACACAATTTTGGTGTTGTTCACATCACATTTTTTTTCTCTCTTAAATTGTTAATAATGTAAGCAAAGGGAGAGAACTCAGCAGACGTCGTCCACGGCTGGGCATAGGCCTAAAGATGCCCAGCTTTTATCCGCAACTTCATCCGCGTTGATTTCCGAATTAGTTTCGAATAACATGTTCTTAGTAGATACTGGATGTGCCCTCTATGGCATGTGTCGCGTAACTTTTTTTAAAATACAACTGTTATACTGGTTATCGCGACCGCGCGGGAATTTATACATAATTTCGGAACAAATAATAGCCTACCACAGAAATAGGATATCAAAATTCGTGAAAAAATAGTGACAAACATTAGCTTAAGATAGTGAAAACTAGAAAAATGCTTACTGTCCAAGCAGAATCACTTCACAATCTTTTGTTTAGACCTTAGAAGCTGAGTTGAGGGTCCTTAATGAAGATACCTAGTTGATGTATTGTTATCAGGAATTTAAATAAAAATGTATCTTAACATAATTTTTTGGTACAGAAATAGTAGCTTTATACCAAACTAGCTGTTGCCCACGACTTCGTACGCGTCAATTTCTGTTATTATGATCGCGATTGCTTTTGCAACATTTTTCACTGATGCTTCTCTCCTATTAGTTGCAGCGTGATGTTATATAGCCTAAAGCCTTCCTCGATAAATGGACTATCCAAAAAAAAAATTATTTTCAATTCGAACCAGTACTTCCTGAGATTAGCGCGTTCAAACAAACAAACAAACAAACTCTTCAGCTTCATAATATTAGTATAGATTTAATTTAATTATATAACATTTAATTATATAAATTTTATTAGATTTGATTTAAATAACATTCATTGTCCTTAAGTAATTTCATTCGTCTGATAGACTAGTAAACTAGTTGGGAATGATAATAAAAGTGAATGACTGAACATTTACTCGTTCGGTAAAAATACACTTTATGCGACATATTTAATTAACTTTTTGCCTGCCTCTAGTGTGACGATTCATAGCACGGGGCACATAAATAATGCTGACTGTTCTGCAGTTGGTTACCTACACAAGTTTGTAACCTGGGTGATATAAATGATCCTTACCTAATCGAAGTAACCCAAATATTGGAGCAAAAAAGTGACATTCCTATATCAGTTTTTAAACTCGAAAAATTATGTCTCAGGCGGGACTCGAACCCGCATCTCCCCGCATACGCGTAAATTTTTCAAGCATTTTTTTATCGCTGTAAGCCAGCGTTGTTTCATCAAATCTTAGGAGTTTGCACCCTTAACTCCCGAAAGAAACATCTTTGCAGATGTTTGGCAGTCAGTTAGATTAAACAGCTATTTAAATACTTTATATGATTTATCACGAACTCGAACCCGCATCTCCTCACATGCGAAAAGATGCGGGTTCGAGTCCCGCCTGAGACATAATTTTTCAAGTTTAAATACTGATACCTATTACAATTGCAATTAAATTGCTTAAAGTGATATCACAGATCTCTTTGTTAAAATTCCTAAGAGTATTGTACTGAAAGCAAAATAAGAAAAATGGAATTCGTTATTTAATTCAACACTGTGCCAGTATAAGCAATGATATAAAAGTTAGAAATGAAGGGAAGCTCACGATCGTTATCGTTATTTCCATGTCAAACTTCTTTCAGCATTGATCAACAATGTTTATTATTCTACAATCTAGAACTCTAAGGGGTTCATTTAGATTATTGATTTCCAGTTATACCTACAAACATAAAAAGAACCTTTAATAAAAAAAAAAATAATTAGGCACATTCGTTTTATTTTAACTAAAAAGATGTTTTACTTTTCAATTAGCTAAGACGTCGTTGTTTACATAACTCAAACACACAAAATACAATAGTTACTAAAAACATACTATATTACAATTTTAAAAAAAATACATTTATGGCTAAATGCAGTCAAACTTAGATTCGAGAGCCTCTTTCTAAAAACATTTGGAATAGCAGCAAAGATGACGATTACATACTTACGGACTGCACAGCAGGATCATACAAGGATGAATTATTTCGATATAGGTTCCTACCTTACTTGATGATTTTATTTTATTTTATTCCATCAGCTGTTAAATAAAATAATATGTATTAGAAGAAAGAACGAACTTTGTCCGGTCAGCTGGTCACATGGTAAATACCTAGATTTATCAAGTAATCACCATCTGCAGCAAACTATTTTACTGATGTTAGCCCTATTTTAGGCTTTTTATGCCAACCTTCAATCCATCTGTCTCGTTGATGATTCCCAGGAACAATAGATGACTCTGGCACAGTTAAATTATACTACAATTATAGAGTTCAAGACATCTATCTCTTTTAACAAGCCATTATCCTGACAAGGTAAAGGGAAGTTGGCGACAGCGTTTTATAAGTATTTTAATGGCGTTTCAATGTTTGTCAGTTACCGGAACATTCTTACATTTTTTCATAGCATTATATCTTAATTAAAAATGTTGCGGAAGTTTTTCTCTGCCACCTTTTGCTGGGGTGGATACTTATGGTCTGGCCTACTGAGTTTTTCCTTCTAAAATTTTTGACATTGCGAAGATTTTTTCCCTTGCACATTTACCGCAACTGTGAAATAACTTTCTTGTTATACAATTTCAGCTATGTCAAAGCTGCATATTTTCAAAGAAGCGCTAGTATTAACTGCATATATTTCATTTAATTAATATCTTTTATAATTCTACACACTTGCTATGACCAGTTTTGCATTAGACGAAAGTGAATATTGTATTAAACGTCTGCTATTAAAAATAAAAGCTACGAGTCGCCAACTCGCCACTATACCTCTCCGTTGCATACGTTGGTAAGAACATTTTGTGCAGTTTAGGGAGTTTTAAAATTCAGCTGTGCAATTTATATTGTAGAACAGTGTCGTTTGCATAGCATATTGTTCAGCTCAGGGTTCCCCCCCGGTCACGTACTGCCATCCAGCATGCGATTGTCTGAACTGGGTTGCCATGTAGATACTTTGTTTTAACTAAGGGTTTTCTGTTATTAGTTTATATTCAGTCTAACCAGATGTTTAAAGACGTGTGCCATCAAATACTAGTCTCAGCTACTTAGTGGAACATTGATAATTTGAAGTGAGAAATCTTGCAAGCTTGTAGTTGATTTGTTTTTAAAGCAAAGAAGATAACTAATAATGGAACTGTTTCTTACTTGTTTTGTTAATTTATTGTCATCAAGAAACTTAACGCTTCTGTTTGGCTCCTTAATACTCGTAGTTTCAAAAAATATAGCAGTATTAATTAAATATTTATAGAAATTTCGATATTTTGCATAATGAATTCTACACTTTTAAATACTGTTACTTCAAAATAGATGCAATATTATATGTTAAGAAAGTAAAACTTTGACTGTAGTTAACAACGTAGCAATATTTAAAATGCAATATCTGGTGGAAAATTTCAAACTTGGCAAGCTTGTTAAAAGCCCGGCCATGGGCGCAGCTGCCCAACTAGATAGAATACTTCCACAAAGAAATGTTGCTGCCACTGTGAAATTTAAATAGCATAGAAAGTCTCCATGCACGCTTCTGCATCATTTAAGATTACCGGAAATCTTTGAATAAAATCTGTAATAAAACTTTAATAATACAAAATAAAGGTAAGGTAGAGACAACTAAAATAACACATATTACTGACGAGAATCATATACCAGTAAAATAAGTTTTAGGAGGTCCCAGGAGGCGCTATTACAAGCTTTTAAGAAAGCATTAGTGAATACATAACTCCACTTGATTTTTATTTATACATATATATACTGGGGCTGTTATAAAAAATCCCAAATCTCAGTACTTTTTAGACATATCTGATTCTTTATTCATTGTAATCCCTCGCTGTCCGGCCGACAATTTATTCACCTTAAGCTACATTAATGTTAAACACAATGCCTCCAAGTCCCGGGATGACGGTTCTTTTCCTTATATTATTTTTTATTTTCTAAAGACGGCTCTGTCCTGCATTTTTCAATGTCTTATCAACATACAATACTGGCGCAATCATAATATCAATGAACATTTATAAACAGGACAGATGCGAGTCAGACTCGCCCACCGAAGGTTCTGTACAAATTTGTAGGTATATAATAAACTAGCTGACCCGGCAAATGTTGTTTTGCCATAAAAATGATTAAATTACTAAAATAGCTATTAAAAAATAGGGGTTGGTGATAAAAGGGTAAAATTTTAGGATTGTATGTATTTTTAATGCCACATTATAAAAAAATAAATACAAAAAAAATTGTCCAAAAATTAAAAAAAAAATGTTAAGAGTGAACAACCCTTATCACTTAGGGGTATGAAAAATAGATAGTAGCCGATTCTCAGACCTACTGAATATGCACATAAAATTTGGTAAAAATCAGTTAAGCCGTTTCGGAGGAGTAAGGTAACTAACATTGTGACACGAGAATTTTATATTATTGTTCAGGAGTCAAGTTTTGCAGTTTTTACTGACTTTTTCACGAAAGCGTTTTTGGGAAAAAATTCGTGAATTTAGGCACTTTTTGTTTTAAATAAATAAATAAAATAAAATAATCTTTATTTGCTTAAACATGGTATACAGAGGTGTTATGAAATAGAAGTTCAATGCATGTCTAGCCAACAAAATGGCATGCAAATGTTAACATATTAAATTGTGTTCATGTCTATGTATTAATTATTAAATTATTAAATTGATTGATTATAAGTATTAAATTGATAAAATTACATTGATGATTCACATTGAAAAAATATAAAATTATTATTTAAAAAACTCTTTTAAGTCATAAAAAGTATGTGAAATGAGCCACTTATTTAGTTTTGTTTTAAATTGATTAATATTCAATGTCTTAAATTCATTAGGTATATTATTAAAGATTTTTACACTCATAGTCACACAGTTTTTTTTGTACTGTATTGTTCTTGGATTTTCTAAGAATACCAGTCTATTTGGATTTCTTGTGTTCCGTGGATAAATTTCACATGCCCTTTTATATAGATGCTTATTTTGCATTACAAATACACATGTTTCAAGAATATACAGCGACGTCAATGTTAATATTTGCAACTGTGCAAATAGAGGACGACATGATGTTCGAGGAGCGACACCACATATTGCTCTAATGCATCTTTTTTGGGCAATAAAAGCTCTCGTTATATTACTGCTATTACCCCACATTAGTAAAGCGTAGCGCAATAGAGACCCCACATATGCGTGATAGGTAGCAATCGCAGTTTTTATATTAGTTACAGATCTAACCTGCTTTAAAGCATAAATAAACTTATTGACTCTGTTACAAATATTATCTATATGCGTTTTCCAATCAACATCTTGTTGTATAGTTAAACCTAGGAATATCGTATGTTTTACTTCGTCAATTTTAGTGTCCTTATAATGAATATCAAGATGAATATTTTTGTGTTTGTTGAATTGTATGTATTTAGTTTTAGTCAGATTTATTTTTAAATTATGTATGTCAAGCCATTCAATCAAATTAACCATAGCACTATTAATCTCAGTATATAAACTTGAAAAATTTTGTCTCAGGCGGGACTCGAACCCGCATCTCCTCGCATCAGTCCCGCCTGAGACAAAATTTTTCAAGTTTATATACTGATATTATAAGTGCAATTAAGTTGCTAAAATATCAAATAAACTATTAATCTCGTTTTCATGAACCGAAATTGTATTATCAGAAGCCACAACAATAGCGATATCGTCAGCAAATGAAATGCAATTATGAGATGTTACATCAACAATATCGTTAATGTATAAAAGAAACAAGATTGGGCCCAGTACACTACCTTGTGGTACCCCTTGTTGATTGTGCTTGTATTGTGAAAAATAAGCCGTAACTTCCTTTTTTTCATTAAGTCTGTTTATGACAACACATTGTTGTCTATTTTCGAGATATGATTTTATCCAATCAAGTGCTGGACCCCTCACACCAATTACTTCCAACTTGCTGACAAGCAATGAATGAGAAACATAATCAAATGCTTTTGTTAAATCAACAAAAATAGCGGTGGTCAGGTTTTTTTTGCTAATATGATAATAGTTACCATTAGGCTATGTATTGCTAATGTGGTTGATTTATTTTTTTGAAATCCATATTGTTCATGATTCTAAAGGCGAAATTTGTCACAAAAGTCCACTAGTTGTCGATACATGCATTTTTCAAAGATTTTAGAGAATACTGATAGTCGTGCAATCGGGCGATAGCTATCAATTTTATCAGTATCTCCTTTTTTAAACAAAGATTTTATTATGATTAAGTTTAGCAGCTCTGGAAAAGTACCTGAAGAGAAGGATAGATTTATCAAATACGTCAAAACAGTAATAATTTCGTCAACGCATTCTTTCAGAACTTTTGTACAAACTTCATCATGGCCTTCCATTTTTGTATTTTTTAACGACATAACTTCCCTTCTCACATGTATTTCGGTAAAAGGCATAAGAAATAGGGAATTAATTATATGTCTTTTATTAGTTGCTCTTTTGTGATTGTCAGTATTATTCGTTAAATTAATGAAATGATTATTGAATGTCGTAGATATATCAGAAGGATTGGTCATTATATGATTATTAATATTAAGTTTATCTATAGTTTTAGTGGTCAAAGGGAAGTCATTTAATTCATTTTTTACTATAGTCCAAGAGGCCTTACATTTGTTTTCGCTATTACAAATAAAGTCAATATTTAAATTCCTTTTAGCGTTATAAATACATTTCTTTAACATGTTAGAGTATTTTATATATTTATTTTTGTTAGCATGTGTTTTATTTTTGTAGTAATTACTCGTATATCGCATATTCCGTTTACTTTTGCAACTTATTTTTAATCCTTTTGTTATCCATTTTTGCCTCCTTTTTCGTAAGGTATTTATATTAATTTTTACTTTAGGGAAACATAATTTATAAAATAGTGTGAACAGGTCATGAAATTTATCAAAACTTTTATTTAAATTTATTTCATTGAAGACATCAAACCATGAAAGATTTGCCAAACAGCACTTAAATTTTAAAATATTTTCCTGGCTGTAGTCCCTCATGTATATAAAGTAGGATAAGGGGGCAGAGTTTTTAAATTTTATAGGAAATCTCACTTTCTCTCGCTTTGAGCAAAATATGCTCAATCAAATTAACTTGGGAAATATTTATAGTTGTGTTATAGTTTAATAAGCAATTAATTGAGCTTCATTGGTCATAATAATGTATAATGACCACCAAGAGAACATTAACGGTGCTTAATTTCCTCAAAGAAAATGGGAATCTCAGCAAATGAGGGCTGTTAATAACTCCATATCCTGTATAATCACCGGTTTCCTATAATTGAGGCTTATCTCGACTGCCCGTGTAATCTGCTAGTTTACGATGTGGCCGCTAGGTGTCGCCGACGGCAGGATTACGTCCGGATGCCGTCATTGATTGGATTATTGGATGCCATTGTTCAGACCCCAATATTAAAGTTTTTTTGAAATATGTCAACATACTGATAACTTTTTGGGTAATCCCGTTTAAAGTTTAACCAGAAAATACAGGGTCATAAAGGATTAAGTTATTTGCTGTCGTATATCAATAGGTAAATACTAAAGTACCGTGTGTCATGATCAAATAAATATATTGTATTAAATGTATAAGTACAATTAGACTTTTTCGCTAGTGAGCTAACACTTCTTAGTTTCATTATTGAACTAAATTAATAGCCCTTATACTTATACTTTTAAAATAAGACCCTACTCGTGATTTATAGTACTTTCCCCCAATTGTGAGGCAAATTGATTAATATAAAAACTGTAAATTTTTAAACCCTAAAAATCATGTTAAACACTTTGCGATTAATCAATAATAAAATTTGACTGAAAAAATATTAAATTTAAAATATCATATCAAATATCAAACAAGCCTACTCTACTTCAATAGTGTGCCGACAAAACGCGCGCGCTTTTATTGCCTAGATTCATTCAAGTTCGCACACGCAAACAAACAGCCCGCCCGCGCCCGCGCCCGCGCCAGGCCAGCCACCCCTTTCGCCTTTCGGCACGCGCCTACGCCGCCAAATCAGTTCCGCAACTTGTTCCGCACTGTCTAATAAGGTGTGATGACGCATGTCGTCTCTCCGGAACTATCGCGCGCGCACCCCGGCTTGACAGGATTGCAGTAGATTGGATGTTGTAACAGTGTAGTGCTATTTAACAAAGTGTCAACAAAATGACTCGACTACGTAATGTGCAGGGACGATACACAAACCAACTTACCAATGGTTTTATTACACGATGTCACGAACAATTTATGTTAACACAGGAAATGTTTTACTACTGATACCCAACCGCACCAATTCCATCACGAGATCGCATTTTAAGGACGACTCAGAACCTTTTGGATTTTGCGTTATTCCATGTTCCAGTGCATGCCCAAGATCGTAGGAGAGCGCCCAGTCTACCCTAGGGCTCTTTACCGCAAAATACGTCGCTATTTGATTAGCCACCCACAGGCTAGTTCAGGCAAGCGGCGTTACTTACGTTTGAAATATATTGAAGGTTGGGTCAATATCCTTATCACTTTCAAAAGGTACAGTAGTTGTCGCTAGCCGATTACGCGCCCCGACTACAATTTTGTAACTGGCTGTTACAAAATCTTGACGCCAAAATCTTGTGGACAGACGAAAGTACTTTTACAAGAATCGTTCTGTTTAACATTCACAACGAATATTAGTGAGGCCAGCGTAACCCTCACTACACTCACAAAACTGAATTGTGTGGAAAGAGGAGGCGAGCACTTCGAACATTTACTAAAATACGTGTAAGTGACTATCTTTAAATTAAATTATTGTAAATATTGTCATTCCAACTTTTTAAATACTTTAGTTTTGACCGTGCTAAGCTGGTCAAAGTATAAAGGCAAAGTTATTATAAATATCAAGTTATCAATCAGCTGTGCGATGTCGGGTCACGCAGGTTCACGCGGTGTGGCGGCAGGCGGCGCAGGCGCAGTGGGGAGGGCGGCGCGGGCGCGCGTGCAAATGTAGTACCTACTACTCGCTCAATCTAACATGATACTTCATCTAATTATCATTTATTTTGTAAGACTTTTTGATAAGTCCATTAGATATTAGGTTCCCATAAAAACATTCCATAATATGAGTACAATAATAAGTTGAATAGATGCCAATGACTTCAAAATCACCCTGTAGATTGTATCTGTGCGGGTACACAGATAAAGCCTGTTCGAGGGAACAGGCTCCGAAATGGTCCATAAACTTTTTATGAACATATTTGGGACCAGGAAAATAAATTCACGTAAAACTTTCAAATAAGTTTAATTTCAATATTGTAAAGTATCAATTTAAACCTGTAAACCTATACTTGTGGTTAACTAAATTCGAAGCCGGCTAATATGATAATATTAATTAATCTACACTAATCTATAAAGCTGAAGAGTTTGTTTGTTTGTTTGTTTGTTTGAACGCGCTAATCACAGGAAGTACTGGTCCTATTTGAAAAAATCTTTTTGTGTTGGATAGTCTATTTATCGAGGAAAGTTTTAGGCTATATAACATCACGCTGCGACCAATAGGAACGAAGCATCAGAGAAAATTGTTGTAAAAAAAATCGCGCTTATAATAACAGAAATTGACGCGGAGAAAGTCGCGGGCAACAGCTAGTACAAAAATAAAAGTACCAGTGTTAAAACAGCACACACACGTAAAATCAAGCATGCAAGCAGGAAATTAACAATGTAACAAGCCTATTTGTTCTTTGGAAAGAAGTCATTTTTACGCTCCCTAGAATGTAATAACAAGGTTCAGAGTTGAGTCGAGCGAGGCACACTCGTAATTATCATTGTCTGCTGAAAATATAAGGTTGGCACAGCGAGAAGGAAATACAAGTTCCTGTTACCACAAAACAAAACAAATTCGTATGAAAAGAATTTTGCTGCCTCGGTACCGTTAGATCTGTTAAGTACATAACCTTTGGTTACCCTATATTTTGGTGTTGTTATTTTAATAGACTTCTAACTTTAGATTATTTCAGTATTTAGACTTGAAAAATAATGTCTCAGGCGGGACTCGAACCCGCATCTCCTCGCATGCCGGGCGCGGCGCTTTAACCATTTAGCGTAAATGGTTAAAGCTTTTATAAATAATCATATAAAGTATTTAGATTATTTATTAGATTCTTTTTTTATTTAAGGACTTTGAAAACATACTTAACTCTAATAGAGGTTTCTAATATTTTATCTCAAAGACCAGCTTTTGATTCTCAGACCGAACTAAACTAAGTCTGTTGCTCTTAACTGCAGATTTGTGTGTTCTACTTAAGAGCTTGACATTTTGCTGGAAAACCAACTTGGACTCCAATTTTTTTTTTTTAAATATTTATTATTAATTACATTAGCAAATGAGGTTTGCCCATATTGGATTCGCACGCACCCATTTCATATCTATTTCTTTATATGATCTGAGTACCTAACTTAGTTTTTATTGATAGTGACCTTAAAGTTTAAATCAGTACCTATAGACATACTTAAGTTTACAAATCAAGATAAAATTATCGCTTTGAATTTTATCCATGTGCCTCAGGTATTCAGAAATTTCTCCAGATTCTTTGTCCGGGTCAAAATTATATATTTATAATATCAGTATATAAACTTGAAAAATTATGTCTCAGGCGGGACTCGAACCCGCATCTCCTCGCATTATAATGTTACAAATAATCATATTTATAATGTTACAAAGTGTTTACAACGTTTACAGAACTGTAGGTCTTGTCAGTTTTTATCTAGTTGATTGTAAGTTATTGTGTTCGTAACTCCCAAAACTAGGCAATTCAAATTTCCCATGTAAGCGCATCTTTAGAGCAAAAACATAAAATATGGGCCTATAACATGAATCAAAGGGAAAGGTCAACTCGACAGATGTTGTACTGGTTTCCATACAAATGCCTTTGGGCCAATCGTTTGAGCCTGAATATATCAGATGTTTAGCATAAATTGTTGTCGAAATAAAACACGAGCGTGCAAATTCTATATTCAGATGTAAATGTAGAATGCACTTGTGAACTCGAAATAAATAAGCAAATCATAATATAGTTGATGTACTAGTAGGCATGAATACTTATTAGATATGTAGCTTGCCGTGGCAGTGGTAAAATTCCCACAACCACCCAAACTTGAAAAATAATTAAAAATAATTTTAGCATATTGATATCGTTCGGGCAACGAAATCATGACCTTGAAACTCATCAATCAACACTTTGAAAACTGGTAGTATGTACGCCACTCATTCACTAAGGTCCATCAAATGAGATGAAATATTATTGTGATAAAGATAATGGGAATAATGGCACCTAACCTAGCTGTCACAAAGTTCGTAGGTATATTTTCTCCTTTGGCATCTTGGAGAAAATCTCCAATTACCTGCTCTCATGGAATACTAAGTACGAGTAGTATTACTTCGTACTTCTAGTATAATATAAAATATTTTTTACTGTTGAAAACATAGTATTTTCTTATTTGTCTGTGAACCTAGATAATCTACGTAACGTAAATCAAACTGTCTTACGTTTAGTTGAGATTTAACAAATACATGTCTCGCCTGAGACATAATTTTTCAAGTTGAAATACAGATATTATAATTGCAATCAAATTGCTTAAATATCAATTATTATTATTATATCTATCCCAATATTTACATTATTTGTAGGTAATCAATTCATCTCAACGTTATCATTGGTGTACTGCTAGAGGGCTAGGTGTATGTAAAAGATAACGACGACCATTTGGATCAGCGGTAGTAAACGCTGCTTCTGAGCCATGGGTCGCGGGTTCGATCCCCGCACAGTACAAATATTTGTGTGCATGAACATGTCTGTTTGTACTGGTCTGGGTGTTTTCTATGTATTATAAGTATGTTTTAGGGGTTAAAGTATGAAATTGCCGTTTTGTATGGACGAAATCGAGAAAAGTCATTTTTCCATACTAACAATTTTTTAGTTTTTTTAAAAACGCCTGAACCGTTTTCGATGCTATTAAATGTGAAAGTTAGATGGTTATAAAGCTACGCATTATAGTATTTAAATTTCTGAAAATCAAAGTATATAATACAAATATACCTAATTGAAGCAAGAAGGTCTGCTGACACAATGTAAGGGGTCTTTTCAACGACTTCCTTTGAAGTAATAGGCACTAGTATTGCATTTTTTTATTAGTCAAAAGTTACAAAGTTTCAATACAAAAAGAATAAGCAATAATACGACTATACTTAAATGCTATAATAAAAATAAAAAGTGGGAAAATAATCGGCAATTTCATACTTTAACCCCTATTATTTACAAAAAAAAAAGTATATAAGTAAGTATATCGGTTGTCTAGTACCCCATACGACATGGTACTTAATAGTAGCTTAATTTGGGACTAGATGACTCTGTGTGGCCCAGTGAGGCATGTCATATATATTATATTATACATTTTGCCATAATCATCACCGCTCGGCAGTCGGGCAGGCCATCGTAACCTGGCTAACTCTAAATAGGCTGCAGCCTGTCTTTCTCTAGCGTTACTTATTTGATCACCTCTTACAACTCCCATGAGAATAGGAATAGCCTCCCATAGGAAGGAAGGGTGTTGATATTCTATTTTTGCTCTGGTAGTACAGGGCACAATCTTCGAATACTTAGTAGTACCATACGTTAGGAGTTTTCGTCTTACAGAAGATAATTATTCTAAAAATAGATATCAATAAAGAAATAATAATTAAATATTATTAAATGTTAAACGATAACAAAGGTGTTTATATACACATTCGTTAAGAAATCGACACAATTTCACTGTAAGTACTTTCTGATTATACCTACTTATGGATAAACTTACTCTACTTATTGCAAAATAAGTATTGTTTTTGGAACATATCATTTCAAGAGTAAGCTTATTTCTCTTTACCACGAACTGCTTTTATTATTACGAGTTCACATAAACATAAAATCAAGTTAACTACCTAACACCGAAATTAATAATTCGCTCTCTGAATGCTTCGTCTAGAGTCGGCTTCATGTTTCTGCACTTAATTTGTCGGATGTCGGAAGTAATTTAGGTTAGTAGGATACAAACTAGTGAGATTCAACATTTCTGAGAAAATTTAATGCTGTCTTGTTGAAATTTCCACGACGAGATATATGGAATTATCACGAGTAAGTATACACCAGCTTTTAGTTTGCAAACACAGTGTTAATAAGTTGCATAGAAGAGTTTTAAGTAAGAATAGAATCTTCGGTTCCCTGATATTTCATAAAAAGGACGAAATCTATCTACTAACGACAAGTCATGCGGGGAATAATCGTGAGGTACTTGTACACACAATGTAAGTATTGGAGTTAATTATTACAAATATTTACTTATTAAAATTAAGTTGTAAACAACGTGTTCCTTTTGATATCCCATAACTCTAGGGTAGTAAACAGACCATGGTCAAATCAATTTTTTTTTTTTTTTGTTAAATTTTTTTATTCAAAATAATTCTAAAAAGTTAACGACTGTTTATGTAAAACACCCTTACCTTGTTATGAATGAACTTTTGAATGAAAACGATTTACTCGTACCTACTTATCAATGAAACACCCACACAGTCAATGTTTTTACAAGTTACGCTCTCCCGTTACTTTACTACTACACTTTAGTGTAAGTTTGCCAACGTCTCGCAAAACCAAGGATTCGCCATACTGGTTACATTTTTTTTAACAAATTTAACTAAAACCGATGTTTATATTATAGATTGATTCGAAACTATTGATTTTTGACCCACATGTTCTAGGGTGTTTTATATTATTTTTACCTACATAACAGAACCTTAGAGTTATGGGATATCAAAAGGAACACGTTGTATATTTAACAGTAAAATATATACAATATTTGTACCTAAATGAAATAAACCCACAAGGTTACTGACTACTTGACACGTGGGCTATTGTCGCCTCGAATCCTTATGCGAGGATGTTCTGTAACAAATGACAGTTGATTTGCAAGTAGAGGAAGTAGATCTTCAGGTTGTTCCAATACAATGCAGATGTGCTGTTTGAGCCGATTACGATTTCGATTCATCGTCATCAGCATCATCAACAGCCCATAAAAGGCCACTGCTGGACACAGTCCTCTCCAAAAGGAGTATTTTGCAATAATCAGCACGTTTAACATTGTAGTTTGACCAACGGTGGACAGAAAACTCTGCTGCATGTCCTTAGCACTCCCTTAGTTGATCCTCACGAAGGAAGAGAAGGGTTGAAGATATTTTTTATGTACCTGCACCACACTACACTGATTCCGAATCTGAGTTTAAGTGTCACTCATCTCGTGAGCGCTGATCACTTCTTACACGAACATATAGCTTGGCTTTCGAAAAATACCTTGTAGTTGTTAAAAGTTTGTTATCCTTTTAGCATCCTTACATTTAGCGACAAGCCCGGTTTGGATCTGTCGTTAATCGAGGCGATAGCTTTTGCATAAATATTGAGAATTCGTTTTGAGAATCACATGAAATGTTAATAACAAAAATACCAAAAAAACAAATCACTTCTTACCGCGCCGATGCATCGTACGAGGGCGAGACTATGACCTTTAAAATAAAGTTTTGTTGTGTTTCAAAACATGTGTTGAAATTTTATTATATAAGCACATTGCAATTTTCATAATAGGGGTTATAGTATGAAATTGCCGATTTGTACTGAAAATCAAAATTGTTTATTTTTTAATTTTTAGCAAAATTTAATCAAGATAGTTACCATTCTTATCTATACATTGCTGCCATCTAATAGGAAGATCATTTACGCCTTTGTGATAGAACTCTGAGGATCTAGACTGCACAAACTGAGTGAAAGCATTTTGTACTGCCTCCAGGGAAGAAAACTTCTTGTCACGTAGATAATTGTCCAAATCACGAAAAAAATGGTAGTCCGTTGGAGCAAGGTCTGGCGAATACGGAGGATGTCGAATGGTTTCTAATTGCAGTTCCTGAAGGGTCAAAACGGTTTCTCGTGCTGTATGAGGTCTCGCGTTGCCATGGAGCAATAATGGTGAAGATTGATTCATGAGTCGGGGCTGTTTTACTGCTAGTTTTGCCAACATTGTTCGGAGTTCGGCACAATAGACATCTGCCGTTATTGATTGACCAGATCTGAGAAAACTATAGTGAATAACACCATGCTGAGACCACCAAACAGTAACCATTACCTTTTTATTGGTAAGTTTTGCTTTAGGACACTGTTGTGGCGTTTGACCTGGGGTCAGCCACTGCATTTTTCTTTTACGGTTATCATAAAGAATTCATTTTTCATCACATGTCACAATTCGATTTAATATTCCTTCATTTCTGTACCGATTCAACAATGCAACACAAGTTTCAACACGCGTTTCTTTCTGCACATCAGTCAAATCATTTTTCGTATTTTTTTATTTTATGGATTGACGCCAATGAGTCAATATTGTGGGTAAGGTTACGTTAAACCATGCTGCTAATTCCTGGGTAGTTTGACCCTCTCAATTATTATAAAAAATTGCAAAATTTTAAATGGAAAGGGCTTCATTAATGCCGCCGATAATGTAAACAAGAGATAACGGGACTCACTCCACTAAAAATGACATAAAAACCTAAGTAGGCCACTTAACTACATTCTGTAAAAAGCAAATTAACTGTGATAAAATAATCCTTTTATTAGTGTGCAAATTAAATATTAACTACAAATAATAATATACTTTCTTTTAGTTTCATTTTGATTTTCTTTGAACTTAGCTGGGACCTTTTTACTCAAGTATTTTGTTATGTTTCTATTACAAAAATGTCAAAAAAGGTCCAATTCATCTGATATAAGAGTACTTATTGAAAGTATAATACAATAAAAAGCAATAAACCCAGTTTGAAACAACCACTCGAAACTACTTGAAAGTACTAACATAATAAACATCATCATCACCTGTGTGGGCGGTCTTCCACGTGGCTCGTTCTTCAAGTCGAAGTTTCCATCACGAAAGCGTTTAGACCAAAATCGCACGGTGCGTTCATTAGCAGATCCCTCTCCAAACGCAACATTGATATTGCGGGCTGTTCCTGCCGCGTTACTTCGGCGCGGAACTCGTATTCAAAAATCACTCGAATTTTCGCAGTATCCATCTTTCTTGTCTAAGTTAAATAACAAAAACAATTGAAAGTCGATATTCAAATGTTTCACATTTTTTAAAAGAAGAACATCATAGAAACCATGTGAAAAAAGTTTTATTCAAAAACCTCAAACCATGAAGATTCTATGTCAATTCAAAGAACCTATTACAATAAAACGGCAATTTCATATTTTAACCCCATATATTTTAAAAATTAACTATAATGTGCTTACACTTACATTGCAGCAGTTGGATGTAACAGATTATTCCCACTAGTTGTATGATATATTTAGAACAGTGCACCGACAAACAAAGAGAACGATTGTAAAAAAAATAGGTACATATAATTGATTGGGTTTTGTTACTTAACTAGTTGCGCAATGAAGTTGTATTGATTTTAAAAGGAGTTTAGAAATTTATACGTTAGTTAGACATTTTAAATCAATACATATTTGTGCTTAAAAATAAATAGAAGCAACAATTTTCCCTTCGACGGGGCCTTTCTATCGGTATCGTTAAAAGCGACTAAGGGCCAGAAGAAGGCTAACAGTTCTTCTTTTACTATTGCCAAATTGTATTCGCCTAAGTGCCTGCGTGGCGATTATGGTGAAATCCTATTAATACAGAGGCCTGTGTCCAGTGATGAATCAAAGAATCAGCTAATTTTTAACTTTGAGTTTAGATTAATAAATGAAATCAATGTTTTTCAAAAAGCAATCACACTACCTGTATGATTAATTTATGAACCTCGTCTGAAGTGCATACATTAGTTTAGAATTTTCTGTCGATTACTTAGTAGGTATGTCATCCTAGAAAAATACTGGCATAGGAATGACTAAATGAAACTAAACAGTTTCTCAAATATTATTATACCTCTTTTGACTACTACATCATCATCTTAGCCATACGACGCCCACTTCAGGACATAGATCTTCCTTAAGGATGTTCACACGATCAGTCCGGGCCTCCCGCATCCAACGGCTTCTGATCCAATCGAGCCTTCGACTTAAATAACAAAATAAATTACGTTATAATGTTAAGGAAAAAACTCATCTTATTTATATCAATTTGACAGTGTCGATACATGACGCCCTTTTATTTTCCCTGACCTAACCTAACCTTAAATTTTAAAAACACAAAAAATACTGTGTATTTCTTTTATAAATATATACTGATAGTTTAAATAGATACTGATTACTAATACCTACAGAGTAATTTGTAAAAATTAATATTATTTTTTCAAAATATGATTCTGAATATACAAAATATCTATCCATAAGAATTTGATTCGTTGAAAATCGTAATTTTCATGTTTCACTGCAGTCAAAGTCATGTAATTTTACATGAGCAACGATTTCAACAAACTAAGTTTTAAGGAGTGCTATACAGGGTGAAATTTTAACCACCTTCCAAATTTTAATATATCAATCTACGAGACAAAAACAAATGACGTATTTTTTCTTTTGGTATAGCCCAGTACAAAAATGTCAAGAAAAAGCACTTAGAAAATGTCCCCAAAAAATCTAAAATTTGTGATACGGCCGCCTAGCAACACTTTTTTTAAGCGATTCGCATCTCATTCATTCGTAACGATACTATTCATACGTTTTTGATTTTCCTTTAAACCTTATCAGGCCTAGGACCGTAAAAATTGAAAGCTATATTGCGAAAAATATTTTCGGCTGAAAGCTTGATTTACATATTTTACTTCATAAATGGGCTCTAAATACGATACCGAACGCCTATAAAAATTTTGGAAAGTGGTTAAAATTTCACCCTGTATTATATTGCACAACCTGTACTTCAACTAAAGAAGCCATACATTGTTGGTGCAAAGTTCTAATATTCACGGCAGTGTGGCAAACAACAAAGACAAAAATTATAGGGCTGAGGTCTCGTGTGTTGCAGTTTAGCCCGCGGCGCTTGTCAAAACCGCTAATATAATAAAATGTAAAACAAACTTCAGTTACTAACTATACAAGCTTTGATAATTTTAATTTTAGTCCTGAAACTTCCATTAAAATTTGCTTAGAATTTTTTTATTCCGTAAAACAGACCTTATTAAGCGCTAATCATTGTCGCTTTAAGTATCAATACTACTCGATATTTATACTTTTATTACTTTGCAGTGTTGTAAGCATCTTGATCATGGTAGAAAAGTTTTTTGATCATGATGCCTGCAATAATGCCAAAGAAAGGAAAACTATTGATACTCGTATTAATAAACACTGGCTTTGATTTTTGTGTAAGAACAGGTATGACCTTTGCATCCATCTGTTGCTTTGCATTCATTTAAGAATCTAAAACATTTATGTTCCAGTTTTTGTACAGACAGACAAAAAACTTTGGATTTCTTTTTTTTCTATTTTGGTATAAATAGTCATTGCAAACCACAAAAATTATTTTTATATTAACTAATGGCTAACGAGGCCTCAAAATACAATTTAAGGCGGATAGACTTTACTTCAAATAAGCATGTTTTAATTAGATTCATATAAATAACATTTATTTAAGTTCTTTAACTATGCGAACTTACACCAACAACTATGGGACCAGCTGAGACCAGGCGGTGAAACAAAAAACTGAAATTTTATCGACATTAAGTCAATTATAATTATAAAATCAAATGCCTTGTAATCATATATTAATTAATAGGCATCGTTGAGGCAAAACTCTTATTAGGTGCATAATGAACAAAGAGCCCTTCAGTTTTCAAAATTTAATAGAAATTTAATCAAATGGTTATTACTTAGTAACCTTCGTACACAATTAGAATAATTTAATACTTACTCTTCAATTTGCTAATAATTTGCATAACAAAGAGCGCCGCAATTAGTACTAAAGTTTAACATACAACACATTTTAAGTATCTATATATAGCAGTTTGTTTAACGATTCATGGCCACGCAAATTACATACCTATAATACTTAGCAAAAGTGAGCAAAAACATGCGTGGAAATAGGGAAACATGTAAGTTTTTGGCTAAGCCAGGGCGGCTAAGGCCAACCACATAACAAAAAACAAAATGTAGATAAAGTCTGTAGCAGGCTGGAGCGATACGTATATGCTTTGAAGCGGCTAAGGCAAACTATATCACAAGAAGCCGCGTTGACTGCCTATCATGGATACGTCACATCCATCCTTAAGTATGGCCTAATCATCTGGGGAAACTCAGTTGATGTAAATAGGGTATAGGGATACAAAAAAAATGTATCCGCGCCATCACCAATGCATGGCATACTGACAGCTGTAAACCCTTATTTCATAATTTACGCGTCCTCCCCTTGCCATGTATGTATATAAAGGATATATGCTGTTTTGTGAAACAGCACCCGCAATATTTTTTAAAGTATGCAGACGTTTCTACTAGACCACTTAGAGGTCAGTATAGATTAATGCTGCATAAACCACCATCCCATGCTTTTATTTATAAACAAAATGTGTATAATATGTGCATCTTAATATATAATAAACTGCCTGACTCTATTAAACTATTAGAGGGGCGTAAATTTGAGGTTACTTTGTCGAAAAGGTTAGCTGAAAAATGTTTTTACAATGTTAATGAGTACCTTGAT
Organism: Anania crocealis; assembly: GCA_949315895.1. Taxonomy (NCBI): domain Eukaryota; kingdom Metazoa; phylum Arthropoda; class Insecta; order Lepidoptera; family Crambidae; genus Anania; species Anania crocealis. The sequence goes on from OX438862.1 coordinate 10,682,254, forward strand.
GACCTCTGTTAACTATTAGCTTTAGCATAGTGCTTAGTTTATAAATAAGTAGCTAGCTTTTAAGGTAATTTGCACGTCTGTTCACAGACTGAATACGATGTCTAGTTAAATACACCCAACACCATCAATCTCAAATGTATTCTTGCAAATAAATGTTATTCTATTCTATTCTATTCTATTCTAATAACCTTTCATTAATATACGTTTTATTCAATCGGTTGAAGTGATACAAAATTCTTTGATGATTCGATATTTTGTCTGTTCTGTGATTATACCTCAGATACTTAGAATCATTTTTAAAGGTATTCTTTACTTTTATTAAATTAATATATAGGTACCATTTCTATTTTGAATAAGAATTTAGGCATTTGTTTGGGAAAGCGTTAATTAGGTAGGTACTAATTACCAAATAAAGAAAGTCAAAACTAATATTGGCTAAAACTCCTTGAACTCGAGGTTTTTTTGATTTACATAACGTTTGAATGAGAAATGAATAGAAAATATTGAATAAATAAAAAAACCGAAATTTACGAATTTAATAAGGTATAATGTAGGTTTTCGTCGAATATACTATTTTACTAAATATCTTGCATTACAAATACATCCTCATATTTTTATATACATAATCAATAATTATATATTTATCAATAGAGGTATTATACTTTACCTACATCTATATTTTTTATATACCTATATCTACATATTTTACTGAAAATCCATTCTGAAATTAAAATGCCTTATATTTCGCTGATATTTTATTATTTGCAAATACACAAGTTGTTTTTCATAAATTCGTTTTCAGTAGTTTAGTACTTATTCGCTTGGTCGTGTGAATCTAACCACTACTAACGTGAATGAACTGTTTTCCTTTGTCTGTGGTCAAACGTTGTTTATTCGCTGCGGGCTCATTAATCAATGTTTTTCCAACATTCCCCGGCGTGTCACTACGCCCGTAAATCAACTTCTTGCTTTGTTCAAGATCTAGCTGCACACCATGTTTTAAACAAAATAATACAATGAAAGCTTCTATGAAAAGTAAGGCTTTTAACAGCCTATAATCATCCCACTGTAGGGAAAAGGTCTCCATTATTAAATTCAAATTACCACAGCAATAATAGGTACTGGCATAATCACCACACTTGCCAAATGCGTGTTAGTGATCAAAATCCCGAGCAATGTTTAAAAATTCAAAACGTTTTGTTGCCTGGCCCGGGACCGAGGTCTTGGTCCGGTATGTTACCCACTAGACCAACGGGGCATCATAATAAAAGTCTGTTTTACGTTAACATTTGGTGGATTAAAGTCGTGCTTCGGATCGTACTTTATACCGATAGTCACGGCTTCTTCCGCAAGATGGAAGTTGTAAAAACAAGTCACGTAAGGAACCTGTATGTAATAGGCGGCTAGGACTAAGTCACTCTCTCTGACACTAGTATCTATCTTTGAAACCTAGTCAGACGATAGAAGACGTTATCATTATCTTAGCTGTAAGGTGGCGTGTTCTCTTATTCAATTACGTTATTTCAAAAATCGTTTTATAGCGCGATCAACATTTAAAGATGATCTAGTTTCAGATTTTTCCAAGCCGCTTTTTAGTTACATCCGCCTGACGTGATTTATTTTCAAATTCTACTTATCTCGCGACAGAGGTCGGGACCAAAGGCTTAAAGTGCCTTCCGAATCACGACTATAGCGTTCTGCCCATTTTAGAAAAGCTAGTTCCTTAAATTGACCCAACCCATAAAACGAACTAAAAAGACTATTACTTACTATAATACCTTAGTTTTTTTTTAGAACGAATTGGAACGAAGTTCCTTATCGAGCGTTGCGAAAGGGGGCTAGACGGAAAAAATTGTAACGACACTTTTTGAACGACACTTTTGCTATCGTTGTAAGCGGCGTGCGCGTTTTTCTCTGTCTGAGAGAGAGGAAGAGAGAGAGAGAGAGAAGGAGAGGGAGAGGGAGAGAGAGAGGGAGAGAGAGAGAGATGGAGAGGGAGAGAGAGAGAAATAAGAAATAATATTAAAATAAAATAAAATTTTATTAAACTTACACTAAAATACTTTCCAATTACTTCTCTCGATATCTCCACAGATTAATTTAGCACTACCATATTATCTTATCTGTGGCACTACTTATTAGGTTACCGCACTTTAAAGTTACATGAAAAAAAGTATTAGTTTTAACACGTTGATTGCGATATAAAAATACTGAACTAATCAAGGGTGCGGCATGAACTCCATGATTCTCACGCAAGACTTCACTATGGTGCAACATGAATTTCATTTCTTTACATTAACTAATGACCTCTAGAACTTATTTATTAAAAATAAATATAGGTTCGTTACTTTTTTGTGGGAAAAGTTGTATTTACTTTATACTAATTAGTGTATTAATTAATAAGAACAGTGGAAGGTTCGTGCTCCGGGCGCCATCTAGCGATGTAGCAACCAAACGGTACGACATAGAAACAGCTTCGTTCAAGGAGCTTTCAGCAGCGCTCTTACCTCCAAAAGCATTATTTTAGTGTATTTCGTCTGGTTCAACCCAAACTGGCTGTACCTAAATGATTTCATGGAAAATTCCAGAGGTCACTAGTAACAAAATACATAATCTGAAACATACTATTATGTCGTGTATGTTGGATTTCGTACCTAAAAAATCTCATCTAAATAATAAATGCACAAAATATTTGTTTTCGCGTCGCGTCGCTGAATTTGATTTCGCTTGTGTTGATGCTTATTTGGCTAACGGTAATTGTATGCTTCTTTCAAATCGTTAATATTACAATGGAGGAAGATACAGTACAAACTTAACTCTGATAATACTTCAAATAGGTATCTATTTAATTCTTCGATATAATATTGCTACAAATCGTTACTTAGCTAAATCATTACGGAAATCTCTGAAACCATTTGTTATAAAAACTGAGCCCTATTAATTATTTTTGATAGCCTACGCATGCATCGCTTACAATAAAAGAGATGCAAATGCATTATGCTTGTACTAATGAAATCGAGAACAGTCTGGCTATTTCTAGCCACCGTCAGCTTCATGATATAATTGTATTAAGCCCTATTAGAATGAGTGCAAGAGTGCAAGATTTGTGTTTGTTACGTGAATATGGATTTATGAAACCTAGTTCTTTAGTTTTTAATTGTTATAGTTTCACATTTCTTTGATAATCATGAAGCAAAAGTTTGCCATCTGTTTGCAATGGCTGTTTATGTGTTGTTTCACCTTTGCTCACGGGGATAAAACTATTGGTGAGTTAGTAGGTATATTTAATATTTACATTTTGAGTGGTTATTTAAACAAAGGTTTTCATAAACAGGGGCAGTTTTTGATGATGGTTCATTTTTAATGGAAGCCGCATTTAATGTAGCCGTGTCTGCAGCTTCCGAAGGCCAAGAAAATCCATTCGAGGCAAAGGTTACTCGGACTTCTCCCGGGGATTTATTAGAGGCAGAAAAAGCAATGTGCACTCTTTTGGAAGTAATGATCTACGTAATTTGTAACGTGAGAGTTAATTTTGGAAATTAAATCTTGAAAAGCTAACACAGTATTTTGGTTAACTTTCAGGACAATATTTTGGGGATATTTGGACCAAAAACAAAAGTACTGATTGAACATGTACAGTCGATAGCTGATTTGTTGGAACTACCTCAAATAATAACAGAACCAGTTGAAACCCAAAATCGGAATTGGTTAGCTGTGAATTTATATCCAAGTCATATTGCCTATTCACAGGTAACATTTCTTAAGGCCAGATAGTTAAGCATATATAGGTTTAGGCGCTCCGTAAGAGCTAGCGCGCGACAGAACGAGCCGCTGCACTCGCGTATTTTGTAGTTATTTGAATAAAATATTATGATATTCTTAATGAAATCAATGTGTCAATCAATCAATGTAGTTCTTAAAAAATACATTTTACAGACTTTGTTTATTTCAGGTTTTTGCAGATATCATAAAAATTAAAGGTTGGGAAGAGTTTACGATAATTTATGAAGGCTCAGAACTGTTACCATTTTTAGACAACGTTCTTGGCATAGAAGATTTAATTGCAGGAGACCATATTTTGATAAATATAGTGCAAATGCCTGATGGTGATGACTTTAGGTACTTTAACTGTTTTAATTAACACGAAAACCCTGCCTTGAATATATTTTTAACAAAACACAAAACACCCACGTAAATCGTTCATCCGATACAAATACAAAACAGCTTAGAAGATAGCAGACTGCTTTAAAGTCTCCAGAGAAATTAAGATATTTACCAGGAACGATATTTATAGTACAAATATTTCAAAAGCATTAATAAAATTTAAAAATAAACTTGATCTTAAATTTAATGCATAAGTAACAGCCTATAACCATCCCACTGCAGGGAAAAAGCCTCCATCATTGAATTCAAGTTACCTCAGCAATGATGGGTACTAGCATAATCACCACGCTTGCCAAATGCGGGTTGGTGATCACAAACCCGAGCAATGTTTGAAAAATCGAAACTTTTTGTTGTCCGACCCGGGGATCGAACCCGGCACCCCCAGATCTTGGTCCGGTATATAAACCACTAGACCACTAAATTTAAATTAAATGCATACCTGTTGAATAAAATAGGAAAGGCAGTAATTATTTTAAACAATTCTATATTATTGTAAGATTTTTAGAATACATTTTGTCGGTACTTTTGTAGGATAAGTTTGAATTTTTTATTGTTAATACTTTTTTAAAATTAAGATATCTTTTTTATATAACTAATTGCTAGTGTTGAACAGTTAGGGAATTTAAATGCTTAGCAGATATAATTAACATTATTTTGCCAGGTAATGGAATATGTAAGTCACGTCATGTGCTATTCATTAGCTTATTATTAGTCGTACGAGTATGATCTCTTTATACACAGAAAATAATGTTTTTCAATTAAATATTTTGACACTTAAGACAATCCCATCCTCTATACATCGTGCATTTTTAGGGTTCCGTACCCAAAGGGTAAAAACGGGACCCTATTACTAAGACTTCGCTGTCTGTCCGTCTGTCCGTCTGTCCGTCGCTCTGTCACCAGGCTGTATCTCAAGAGCCGCAATAGCTAGACAGTTGAAATTTTCACAAATTATGTATTTCTGTTGCCGCAATAACAACAAAAACTAAAAACAAAATAAAATAAATATTTAAGGGGGGCTCCCATAAAACAAACCCGTTTTTTTGCCTTTTTGGTACGGAACCCTTCGTGCGCGAGTCCGACTCGCACTTGGCCGGTTATTAATCTTCTGTCTGACTAACAAAGCCTACGATATGTAACCATTATGTATAACACCTTCGCATTGTTATTATTATTTTATCAAAAAAAAAAACTAAGAAACATATAAAATATTGATTTTAAAGACTATTATTTTTGAAACACGTTTGAAACTCATAATGGTTACATAACGTGAGCTACATTTGTCAGACGGTAAAAAATCTACGGTTTATTTTAATATTAAGTTAATAACTGTAATAATTCGTTCCAAAAATATTTTTTGCAGGACTCAATTAAAAACAATTAAAGCCTCAGGGTCTTTAAATTATCTCGTAGATTGCAGATTGGAAAATCTACCAATTTTTTTGGAACAAGCTCAGCAAGTGGGAATAATGTCTGATGAGCATAGTTACGTCATAATGAATCCGGACTTTCAGACGATTGATGTTGATCCATTTAAACATGGTGGCTCTAACATTACAGGTAAATTGTATTAGATTTCTGCTCATGGATGGTAATTAAGACAATTCACGTCATACCGAATTAGAAAATATTCTATACCATTTATTTCAGGTGTCCGGTTTTTTGATCCCAATTTAGAAGCGATCACCACATTTATTGCATCTTTAAATAAGGAAGTAACAGACCTTTCTGAAGGCCAAATAGAAAATGCAGTTGCTGATAATGCTTTGACTCTCGATCTAGCTTTGATTTATGATGCAGTGACTCTTTATACATCAGCTCTTAATGCAATAGGTATTAAAGAAGGAGCCAATATCACATGTGAAGGAGTTGAAACCTGGAACCTAGGTTCCAGCATAATGAATTATGTTAGAACTGTAAGTGATCTAATATATTTTTTAAAATTTTTTGGTAGGTACAATTCATGCAATTTGTTGGTTGGAATTTTAGGTTGAAATAGATGGACTAACAGGAATAGTAAAATTTGATGAGGAAGGTTTACGTTCTGATTTTGAAATCGATGTCTTAGAGTTAATGGGGCACGGTTTGGAAAAGGTATAAATATCCTTAACATACGAGTAATATTATAATTATTTATTTAGTAAGTATAAAATATTTAATTAGGTCAGTTTTTGATATTCTAGGTGGGATCGTGGACAGGTGAAGATGGTTACATTGAAACAAGAACGTTCATACCGCCTGTAGAACCAGAAGGCTCCGAGTCAATGAAAGGAAAACATTTTATAGTACTTACGGCTCTCGTAAGTTTTTTGTTAATGTGATTTACTTTATTATTTTTGTTTAAGTTATTATTATTTAAGTTTTGGATGTAGATTGTAGAGTTATTGAAAGTAAATTGAAAAATTGTTATATAGAGTGCTCCATATGGAATGCTGAAGGAATCATCAATAACACTCGAAGGAAATGATCGTTACGAAGGTTTTGGCATAGAGCTTATCGAAGAGTTAGCAAAAATGAACGGGTTTAATTATACGTTTGACATTCAGGAAGATGGCGTCTATGGCTCTTACAACTCTAAGACCGGAAAATGGAATGGCATGATGGAGAAAATCATGGACGGTGTAAGTATGTCTAAATAATTTTTTTTGAGCTGTACCACAATAAGTTAATTACTATGGAATTTTACATTACAATTCCTGTTTCACAGAGAGTCGATTTCGCGATTACCGACTTGACTATTACAGCAGCACGGCAAAAAGCAGTCGATTTTACCAGCCCATTCATGAATTTAGGAATTACTATACTTTACAAAAAGCCAACGAAGCAACCGCCAGACTTGTTCTCCTTTATATCACCGTTTTCCCTTGAAGTAAGTGAAATAACTAGAGTTATTTAATTCGGGGTTTATACCATGTACCTTATTTATTATGAGTTTCCGATATTTCGGCACTGTTGCAAGCGCCATGATCACGGGAGAACTGTTGTATCTGCGGGTGGCTTTAATATGTTCCTTGCTTCCAGTGGTTCGAATTTGCGGTAACCGAAGAAAACCAAAAAATACTGTGTCACGATCGGATACTGTAAGTGTTGTGTGTCGAGAACAAAAGTGTAAAAATAGTGAGTTGTCAAACAGTGGTACCAGTGTCGTGTGTAATAAAAGACTACGACGAAGGGTAGATCGTTTTGTCTGCTCTTAACAGCTACCCACCCGCAGATACAACAGTTCTCCCGTGATCATGGCGCTTGCAACAGTGCCGAAATATCGGAAACTCATAATAAATAAGGTACATGGTATAAACCCCGAATTAAATAACTCTAGTGATAGTGACCATGAAAGTTTAAATCAGTATAAGTGAAATAATTTAATTATAATCACAACATTGTGTTAACGTTCTAATTAATAACTCTATCTTTTCAGGTGTGGGGGTGGTTAGCGGGCGCTTTCGTTGGAGTATCTGGTTTGCTTTTTGTTCTTGGTAGAGTTGCTCCTGAGGAATGGCAGAACCCCTATCCATGTATAGAAGAACCAGATACATTGGACAATCAATTTACATTAGCTAACTCTTTTTGGTTTACGCTAGGAAGTGTACTCACACAAGGGTCTGAAATAGCCCCAATGTAAGTTATTTCCTTTTGGTATAAGTAACGGCCTATAATCATCCCACTGCAGGGCAAATTGAATTCAAGTTACTATAGTAGTGATGGGTCTGTACCCACACATGATGGCCAGGTACTTCATCAGGTTATGGGCCCAGCGTTTCCTGAGAATATTAGTTTTGCAAAGTTAACCGTAGAAAAAAATAACGTAAAATCTATACTAATATTATAAAGCTGAAGAGTTTGTTTGTTTGTTTGTTTGAACGCGCTAATCTCTGGAAGTACTGGTTCGAATTGAAAAATTTTTTTTGTGTTGGATTGTCGATGTATCGAGGAAGGCTTTAGGCTATATAACACCACGCTGCGACCAATAGGAGCGAAGCATCAGTGAACAATGTTGTAAAAAATGTTGTAAAAATTATCGCGATCATAAAAATAGAAATAGACGCGTATGAAGTCGCGGGGAACAGCTAGTTTTTATATAAAAGTCAAATTCGGTCGCCAGCTTCTTTTGTTTTTCTGGTGTCTGTTAGATTCTGGTGGTACCACAGGCATGATGACCACACATGCCAAATGCTGGTTGGTGATCACAACCCGAGCATAATAACACGAAAAATGTTTGTTGACCGACCCGGGTACCTAATCCGGGACCCCGAGATCTTGACCCGGTATTTAAACCGCTAGACCAACGTGGTGGTGTAGACCAACAGGTTACATTTGGTATGAAACTATTTATAACAATGCACACATTATTTTCTAGTGCTGTGTCAACTCGTACAGCGGGTAGTGTGTGGTGGTTCTTCACTCTCATCATGGTATCGTCTTATACAGCTAACTTAGCAGCGTTTCTTACGGTGGAATCAAAATTTTCTGCCATAAAAAGTATTCAAGATTTAGACAATAATCCATATGGTGTCACTTACGGTGCTAAGGCAGGTGGAGCAACATTCAGTTTTTTCAAGGTATAGAAAAGGCACCATTATGTTTATTTTAACTAGATTTAGCAGTACTCAAATAATTAATGCTATTTTAGGAATCGGATAACTTACTTTATCAGAAAATGTATCAATACATGGACAGCCATCCTGAATTACAAACAAAATCAAACGATGAAGGATTAGAAAGGTAGTTCTATAATTTGTTCAATGTCACAATGTATGCTCATTATATTCGTAGGTATAAGTTTTTGCATAATTTTTTTTTAGAGCAAAATCCGATGATGAAAATTATGCATTTTTAATGGAGTCTACATCAATTGAGTATATGGCCGAAAGGAACTGTGATATTGCCCAAGTAGGTGGTCTTCTAGATAGCAAAGGCTATGGAATAGCAATGAAGAAAAGTAAGTTTATTTACATCAAAGTTTACGTATTAAGTCAACATTTAGGAAAACATCTTAAAAATTAGTTGGCCAGGTTTTCCTTAAACTTACGAGTATTTAACTGAGCTACTAATAACCATATTGCAATACTTGGAAAATGTCTTTTAATTCCATTATTTTTCAATTCCAGACTCTCCCTATCGTCAACCAATGAGTGAATCCATACTACAACTTCAGGAACAGGGTGTTCTAACAAGAATGAAAGACAAATGGTGGAAGGAAAAGCGTGGTGGTGGAGCATGTGCGGTACTTACTTGCATTTCCTTTTAGAGTTTTACGCTAAAATGTCTCAAATATTGACATAATAAATGAAATAATATTAAGTACCTAGGTATTTTTTTATGCGACAAGCACAATAAGTAGCTTTAGCCAGGAAACAGATATTTTTTTTGTGAAACGGTGCTTGACAGGAATTTTGTGCAAGGCATTTACAGCCAGAACCATAAAGAAATATTGACAAATTTAACTTTCTTGGTTAGCTAACAACTTCTTAGGTGGTCATCTACTTAGTTGACCATCTTTTTGGATTAGAAAACATAATGATATACTATTTTCTTCATCAGGATGACGATGCAGGTAGTGGCGATGCTCAGCCATTGGTGTTAGCAAACGTGGGTGGTGTGTTCATTGTCCTCGCAGCCGGGTCTGCCATGGCGGTTGTTTGCGCATTTATGGAGATGCTTGTCGACGTTTGGACTATATCGCATAAGCAAAAGGTGAGTGACACTTCACTCCTTTCAAATTATTTGGAACCCTGACTAGTCCTCAGTTTTTTTTAAGGCCTATAAATAGATTGTTCACTTTTTTGTAATGTTTACTAATGGGTAGTAAGTAAAGCATTGCCAAAAATCCTACATTACAAGTGGATTAATTAAACCGCAACATACAAAAAACTGAACAATGTAGCGTTGTAAGTAAAACGCTTATATCAAATCACTATTTATAAGATACACTTGCAATTTAATTGCGAGATCAAATAATGTTTTGTTGTAACTGTTTTTCTACCCATAGAGAATCATTAAATTGATTTTATTTTTATTTTGATTTTTCCGTTTATATTATATTAACTGTATTATTAGCAACCTTTATTAGGTTGCTAATATCAAGGATCTCAACCTAGATGCTGCAGTTTATGTCATAACACTTTGCTAAATAAATACAACCTATACCTTTCGATTTACCAGTTATGCATGATCCAGTGTGACCCTTCACCTTCAAGTTTGCCAGATTTCAATTACATATTCCTGTTCAACTACACTATTTTGAGAATTACTGGTAAGTCTGTATATACAATTATAAATAATAAGCCGGAAAAGAATTATTATTGGTTGGTCTACTCAATAACTTTCAATGTCTTTTTTATTCATCCGTCAGGTATCATTCAGAGATGAGCTGATGGCAGAGTTAAGGTTTATCTTTAGCTTTAGTGGTGACGTCAAGCCAGTACGCCACCGAGAGCCTACTGACAGTGGATCAGGAGACTCAAAAAGCACCAAAAAAGAAGAAGAAGAGAAACCAGATGACGTGGAGTCTATAAAAGAAGATATAGAAGATGACAGAGACCCATCGCCAACACCCAGGTCTGAACATTCGCACCACACTTGCCATAGTCGGAGGATGAGCAATGTCTTACAAATGGCCAAAACCAGAAAGTATAGTAGAAGCAATTTCTAAAACTGACATTCAATAATGACATTGACATTGATAAATCATTACTGCACCGTACCTTAAAATATTATATAAATAAATTTCCTGTTAGACCTTATTTATTCTTTCTTTTTGTCTTTATTTAACATTATAATTACTATCCTTCGTAATGTAGTAGGTAAGTATGTTGAATTTACACCTACGTAAAAGTTTCATTAGATTTGAATTAAAGGCAGCATCAAACTATCAACTAGTTTCTGAGTAAAAAATAAATTGATGATAGCAAACATGCTACAATGAGCCTAATGAGGCTCATTGTAGCATGTTTAGTAAGGACTTTATTCACGACAATTAACCCACGAGAAGTGTGAAATAAATTGTCACCGATTTATTGTTCGTGCATGATAGTTATCGAAGATTCCACAATTGCACCGCCTGAAAATGGATTGTCTGATTCAAAATTTGGTCGCTAAATTCAAAAAAATAACCACGCATAATAATTTCGACTCGTTTCTTCCGTCCTTTTTTTTCGATCGATGTTACGAATGTTAGGAAGCTTCGCCTGATATGTAGAAAACGGTATATTCATGAGATTAAACTGATTGTAAAGCGCTGTTTTGTTCACTGCTTCAACTGAATAGTAGTTAATTGTAAAAAAATTCCGCCATCAAATGTAATTTGTTGCTTCAATTATCAACCAATCAAAAAAGAGGTGGCTCTCAATTCGTGAGTTTTTGTAGAGCTGAATAATATTTGCACTAGATACGAAATTGTTTTGAGATTTATTTAGTAATTTATTCGTACTTCAAATTTTCCTAATACCAGATCTGTATCAGTACAGAACGTGGCATTGTTATCGCTTGAAATTATTTAACAAAAAAAAAACATTGCTCAAGCTTTTCTCTGCGGAAGCTAAAGCTTATGAAAAAATGCCTTAAAATGCAATTAGATTATTATTTCTTATATGTTGGTGTAGGTAGATAATAGGCTAATGTTAACGCATGCATTTTGTTGAAAAAAAAAACACATTGTAATGTCAATCTTTCGTTCCAATAGGAGTTTGTGTTGAGATATGTGACTGACCGACTAATTAAGTTGTTCTCTTTCGAGTCTCAACTTCGTCGTGGTTCAACAGTGATTAACACTGTATATTCCATGTAGGGCGGCTAATTAAATGGCAGTTTGAGAAATGGCTGCTTGTCAAGAGGACGTAGTGAGAAGGGTTCCAATGACGGCCTTGATTGAGCAGCCATAAGGAATTCTTAGGTCACATAGATCAATAGATATAGACTGAAATAAAAGGGGAGACAGAAATATATTACATTGTATCATGTTACGTGTAATCTCTATTTAGAAACCCAATGGAGTTAGAATCATTTTACTTTCAACTCGAACACGCGAGTATTCAAAAGCGTCATTGCAGTAATAGTTTTTACAACTAGTCCTTTTTTGCTCCCTGTAGTCTCAGTGTATCTATACTTAACGGGAACACCTGTTATTTTGTAGTAGGTCCTTTCGTGAAATGGATCTTTATAACTAGGGCTATTAACGGTAAAGTTATTGTGGGCTGTTGTATATACACTTATACAGCCGCGAATATTTTTTTATTGTGAGAGTAATCATGATGAAATAAAGTTGTATAAATATGACTGTGCAATCTTTATATACAAATGCAAAAATTGACGTAGGTTTCATTCTTCAAAACCCCAAAGAATTATCACGTTTTGAAAAAAGATTCAAGGCAGCGGGAAACTTAATAAATACGCAAAAAACAACATTTCCAAGTGTGTCATCAATTATTGCTATACGCTTATTTACTTCGTATAATTTTGTGTATTGGGTACTGCTTTTGTACATGCAGATAGTTATATACAGGGATTAATTAATCTCGACCCCACTGGATTCTTCTTTTACTTGTGTATTTAATGTGGGAACGTAAATAATACAACGATAACAAAATTTTAATAATAATTGATGTGAACTAATTAATGCCAGTGAATCCAAACACCATTTATCACCTACTGAATGCTCATTCATTTGAATAGAAAATATAATATTTGTCGACGAAATTACGGACGAGCCGCAATTTATTTCAATGCTCTGACGAATTTCAAGTACGCATTTATACAAATCAAGTTTGTATTGCAATAAACATAATCCACAAATTGAAATCGTGATATTTTTATCACGATATAACACATTTTTGTAGTATTACAATTACCTTGCGGATGATGTTGTTTAGGCTGGCTGGCGTGTCGGGACAATCTTTGGGCACCTCTGCTGCAAGACAAACCGTGATGGACAAGTGCGTCAAGTGCGCATTGCACGGTGCCCCCAAACGAAGTGAAATGGCACGGTTTAATGTAATGTTACTTAGGAGAGTACCAATGTGAGGAGACGGGAGTGAGTAAAGCCAGAGTCCCGATTCCCACGGCAAGGAGACGAGCTCGATCAGCTGGACTAGTGGACGTATCTAATAAATTATTCCGTACTAGTCTGCAGAGCGGCTCATCCCATTGCCTTTGTGAAAAAACCGAAGAAGGCATAATAATATCTTCTCCACACATTTGTCTCCAAGCGTTAATGGCCTCAGCTTGATAAGCAACTGATGGGTTACCAATAGACTTGCTAAGTATTTTGGTGACCAGCTCTTTGGTGCTATGAACCGAGGCCAAGAAAGCAGGGAAAGTAACACTAGAAATTTTGCGAATCCCAAGGCCTCCGAACCTGATAGGTAGAGAGGCCTGGGTCCAGGTTCGGCTGTCTAAAGACATGTTAAAAACAGATGAAAGAGTGTTTCTAGTTTGGTAGTCAAACCCGTATATTTCCAAAAATGAGAAGAACGGACGCATTAAGTAAATTTTGGGACAAAAAGGCAATATCGAATAATTGTATATGCTATATGTGTATTAATTTTGATTATGCGATCTGAAACAATTTTGAACCTTTGTAGTTTTTCATCAACGAAAGGAGCGAACGATTCTTCTAAAATTGGTGACTCTAGAAGGCGAAGTGAATCGTTACAATTAATGATATTAATTTTTTTTTATTTTTTTATTTATTCATTTAAGTCAGGCAACAGATATGAAATACAGGCCCATAAAATAAATACCTTACAAACTAACATACATACAAAATAACACATATAAATTACACTAAGTATTAAGACACACTATTTTGACGGCGTTGTGTTTCGCAACTTGGTGTCAAGTAACCGTCCACGAAATCGACGATATACAACACCCTTCGGCCAAAATTCTGCCTGCATGAAGGTCGACAGCTGTTCAGTCGGAACCCTCACCACAAACGAATTAAAGTTCGTGTTGTGTCGAGACTCCAACCGTTCGACCCTCAGTGTATATCTGGTCTTCACTCGGATGTACTCTACAATTAATATTGGGAGCAATATACGTAGAAATTTTGAATTATGGAATCTCGATCAGTACAGTTTTCTGCTATAAATGGCTTACGTTTAGAAAAATTTTATTCGAGGCCTGCATTTTTAAAATTATGTAGTAGTTAATACAAGTATTGATATTCCTTTCCTTTACAAAATTTTAAATAGTAATATGCGCTGCCTAAGCTTGTTGGAGAGACTTTTGTTCCGCGTCCCTTTACAACCTCGTCGCCCCATAGACACCTTTAAAGTCCCAACTAGGAGAACTATATTGGGTGCAAACTCACCTATCCCTAGAATGCTTAGGCAGTATAACGATTGTAGCCGATCTTCGAACAATGATATTTGTTCCATGTCATTGGGTAAATACCGGAGTGCCATAATTAATATATTGAAGGTTATATTATGTAAATAAATAATGAATAAGTAGATGTCTTAATTTAGCACATAATCTAAATTATAGTGATCAGATTTTGTATTAATTGAGTTGATAGCATAGTACCCAATCGTTGTTTTGTGTAGTTTTCTTGGTTATTATGTGTCTGGCAAGCTGATATCTATACGCGCCTATAAGAGTACTATATTTTGTGTCAGTGTTAAAATTGTTGGTGAACCATAATAAATTAATAAAAAATTGACGTGTAAAAGCAACCCAGATAACCGGACCGGTGTTTAAATTATTATTGTTTAACTTTGATTTTGTGGGAAAAATTTCAAAACTGTTTTGTTTGTCAAGCATTGTAAAACAAACTGAAGATAGCCCTATCCCTAGCTGTTTCCCGCGACTTCATACGCGAGGTAATCTGAATTTGAAACAACTATACAGGAACCGTACAATTTCCGAGATACAAAGTAACTTTGTACCATGCCATTATTTATCTCCGTGAAAAATTTCAGGGTCCGTAACGTACCTTAAGTTTAGCTTAACACTACTTTTTAAGACCAATTATTAGAATATTGAGCAATTTTCTTGATATAGGCAATAAAAACTGTGATTGAAATACCAATTTTTACTAGGGTACTTACCGTTTTAAACAAATATATGATTCGAAATATTAAAAAGTTTTTTTTTACTAACATCCTGTAAAAGTATTTCTAATAAAAATCGTTAAAATAATTACAATATTATATATGCCTTTTATGCCTGCCAGTACTTTTGGTTAAAAAAAAATTAAAGTTAAATTGCATACACCACTGGGGGCATAAGCTACGGACCCAAATTTCATCCGTCCATCCATCTGTTAGCCGGTTCTGACTAAATAACGAATAATGGGTATTCGTTATTTAGTCACACATTTAGTAAACTTTGACATTTATCATATTAGTAAGTTAATAGGCCGTGTGGATTAATCGGTTTTTCGTAGTCTTAACCAGTATATCTGAATGATAACTACAAAAAGAAAATAAGTATTATAAAGATTAATCTTATTCCGCTCTTAAATAATATACAGCTGTATAGCTGCGCTAGAGCCTTTTATCTAGCTTATATATCGCACACTTTTTCCTAGAACATTTGTTATGCTAATGGTCTTGCGCGGTGAAAAATTGTGGCCACAGGGTGGGAGTCTGTTACTCGCAGGACAGTGAAACAATCCCAGTATACGTAGAAACAAACTTCTTAGCGTTCCATGAATTCACCGTGCGGGTGCCGGGTCCATCGTGTGGCAGAAAGAAAAACTACGAGTAGATCAACACTCACCTTTACTACTTACTCGTGTTTCTCTCCCTGCCCAACCAAATCTGGTACGAACCTGCTAATGCAACTTTAGACACTCGCTCTAATACAGAACTTACTACAGTTCTGGCCAAGCCAAGGTCTTTCAACAGGTTATAAGAGAGATTTTGCTGGTATGCAGTAAATTAAAAAAAGTATATAAATTACTCAATCAAAACTAGCCCGAAATTTTAAAATATAGTTCCGTGTGACTGTTCTGAATATTGAACTGCCAAGACATTGTTTTGTTGACAAACTTGAAGCATTTACGCTGTAAGCCAGCGTCCGAAATAAATATATTAACAAATATTTTACAATCGGTTAAAATGTTTTTTTTTATCGTATAACTTTTAAGTAAAATTTAGTGTCTAGAGTATTCCACGGGGCCTATTATATCCGACGTGACCCGTTTTTATGATTCCCATCTTACGGCAGAAGCCGACTTCCACAAATTAACGTGCCCTCCGAAGCACGATTATAGCCTCACCCTTTCCAGACCCAAGTTTTCTAAGTTGAACCTACACATAATCAGACGAACCGAACTGCATGCCTGTTTGGGTGGAAATTGTAATAAGAAACAAAATAATGCAAGTTTAGTATAAGGTAAAAGATCAATTTTAACAGTTTTACTAAAGAATTCATTTATTAAAGTGAATACATTTTAAAGAGACTGCAATGTCCTAATTGTTAGACGATTTCACTGTGGTGACACACAATATGATTTCACTCGGGACAGTTCATAATATGTCTAGTAGGTACTGTACTTAGATTTTGTCTCATACTCGTAGTTTTCTTAATGTATAAAAGGAAAAGGTGGTATTAAGACTAACAAATCTTTATGCAAACAAATTATGATAATTATTATGATGATGATGATGATAATTAATATTGGTATTAAGACTAACAAATCTTTATGCAAACAAAGTACATAATAAATCACTTATAAAATAAAACTATTTAATAATTTTATAGGGATTTGTATCAACTTTTATTATAAGTTTGAATCAGAAAACTGACCATTTGAGATTGATGTAGAGAAAAGTGAGGTTGTACATTGTTAGGTTATTAATCTCATTAATTTATCATTAGCCATTTTAGTAAATTCCGATCGGAAGATGACAAACCTGATACGGATTGATGGCTGCATCAAACTCGTAATTATTTCTCATTAGCCCGAGGTCGTCTGTGAAACATAATGGACGAGATATACGAGACGAAATCTAGGGCGTCGTGTTAGCCTATAATCGTAAATAATCACTTGAGTATAGAGATAAAGAAAAACCAGTCATTTGTCATAAGCTGGCAAGAGTGGCTGGATTAGGAGGACGAGTGGATTTGACTGTTCAGACTCTATATCTGAGATCACTTTATATGTTATTCACTAATAGCGGCAGAAAAAAACTAGGATACGTGTTTCTTAATGTTATATGTTTTATTTATTTTCTAGTTTATTAACCAAATAAAGTTTTAAGAAATAACAAAGCTGAATATAGAATCTGCATAAATAAAAGTGAAATCACAATATTTAACAAAGTTTATCAAATCTATAACTCTTCGTAAATTGTTTCCGTTTTTATAGACAAATTTGAGGCTTATTCTTGTGTACATACTTGTTTATGTTAAGTATATAAAGTACATGTGTAGCCTAGTTCTTTTATTTTATTTTTATATTTTACAACGAAATGCGAAAATGTCAAAGTTATATTTTAGTTTCATAATTGTATTCGGTTTTACAAACACCTAAAATAATCATGAGTATTTTCTCCGTCTTGCAAAAGCAACGCTCAGTCCGCGAGAAGAATGTCTGGAGCTATGAGAATGGTGGGTCTTCTGAGTCGAGGTAGACCTCCCTGATAAGTGACTCTTTAAAGATTTAACGTCGTCTTTCCCTTCTAAATCAGCCAAAGCTTCAAAACTGCCTTCTATAGTCTTCTCCGGCCGTTTGACTGGTTTTACGTCTCCACTGAATTTAAGAGCAAATTTCAATTCTTCTACCAGCTCATATTTGAAGGTTGTCTGAAAATAAAACATTAGAAAATATGGTGTTTACAAAATCTTGTATGAAAAGTGCTGATCCTCTGAAGCTCTTATTAGACCCCGCTCCGCAAAACAAATCTAATTGAAATGTTAATACTTATAATTTGTCAAAGTTTTCAAATGGGGTTATGATATTCTTGTGTTATGAGATACCTAATGCTAGACAGATATTGATTGAACCCGGGCTCTTAAAGCATTTTGCCGTGGCATTGCACAAGTTGGAAAGTTAAACCCTGGGATGCCGGCATAAAACCCTTTCGTCAGTTTTTCTTAAAACGAAATTATAACGCTAGAGCGTTCGTAGCGTAGCGTTGTAGTACTCGTACTTATTTTAAGAAGGGATTCTTCAATTCCTAATGATCTTTTACTGGCAATTTTTAATTATACACACATCATTTGTAACTTAACAACGAGTTGCAATTAAGGCACTTCATGACTCTATTTGCGCTAGCTGCACACTATTAACGAAGCCTTGCCATGGAGTGACTGAGAAGAAAAAACCGATACAATGGACAATGTCTAAAACATTCATTTTCATTTAAAAAAAGACAAATCAAGTGGTATTATGTGGGTATATAAGTAGGTCATGTTTTTCATTTGATAGGTACCAATTTGATAATTATTCAGCATGTCAATTTTATTTATTGAAATACTACCTACCTACATGCTTCTGCTGCATTTACCTACGCGGCGTCGGCATAGGACAAAACGGTTGGTAATATTCTATTTTGTCAGCTCCAGTCAGAAACTATCGCGTTATTAGTAAATGCGTTATGGTGGCAAAGCTAAGACATTCTTTTAGGATTGAAATTAATATTTTGTTTTTAGAATAAAAGCCTCATTAAAACTAAGCACACCATGTATTCCTTTCCGTATAAGTAACCATAAATAGCCTTTAAATTAGATTTGAATTATCGACTTTACAGAATGCGAATGAAAAAAACATCTCTTTACAGTAGGATTTGTCTACAACTTTGATAAGAATAATGTGTTTTTCATTAGTGAAAGCGTTTCTTACAATTACATCGACACTCTTAAAAGTATAGCCAAATATATACATGAAAAAGCAATAGTTGATACTTAAAATTACATTTCTATTGCGTAAGTCAACAAATAAAATAAACGCTAAATGCTAAGTGGCTAAAGAAAGGACCGCAACTTACTCCATATTTGACAGAGCGTTTGAAGACCCCCCAAAGCATGTCAAGCGTGGAGATGAAGAGCCCTAACGCGCAGCCAACACCCAACACGACAAAAGCACCTAGCATGTTCTTCATACCCAATTGCTTCTCTTCGACAGCGTGTTTTTCCTGCAATTAATAAAAAAATTATTAATAGGGAATTGAAAACTGAAACAACCGGGTAGGCAACCCGGACCAGACTAATGGTTGTTGATCGAAATAATGTTTTTTTTTATATTCTGAAACAAGACCATCATCTTACCCCACATTTCCCGCCACCCCTCTTCTCTTTCCACCACATATCTTTCAACTTTTTTATCTCGCCTCTTTCCTTGAGTATTAACAGCGCACGGTCAATATAAACTTTTAACGTTGAATCTAAAATATCATATTTCATTAACATAAACATATTTAAATTTTGATGAAATATATCTTTACTGTGCAAATAAAATATTTATATTCATACTTTTCTTCATCCCAATGCCATAACTCTTGGAGTCCAGCAATCCACCAATTTTAAGTAAATCACAATGTCTCTCCATTGTGTATTCTATGGATGTTGATTCCATGAAAAATGCATAAGTACTGTTTTCGACTCTGAAATAACAAAATTAAAAGAGAATATTGAAAAATTAGGTACCAGCCTATCTGTAATCTGGTTTCATTATTAATTTAAATTCAACTCACAGATTCACGCCATCGTCATTGCTCAGAACAAGCCAACCTTTCGAGGTCATTTTCTGATACATTTTTTTGTACATTTCATTCTTCGACAGCTGAAATAAAAAAAAGATCCATCAGATGGAACATATTAAAATTGAAACAGCGTACAAAATATTGTTGTTATGTTTAAGCAATTCATTGCTGGTGTAAAATTGAAAATACAATTCCTTGAACTTTGGGAGTTCGGATTAAGAAGTAATTAAAAAACAGTTTTAAAACACATTGATTTCTTTTGCTAAAGAATTTAACTATGACCCCAACAGATCGACAATATTTAAAATTAGTTTTATTAACTTAAGTCACGTCGGTCTTTCTAGATGCTATATTCTATATTTATATTTACAAGAATTAATCCCTATTTCCCTTGGTCATGGCATCACGCGTGAACGGCTGGACCAATTTGGCTAATTCTTTTTTTGTTTTGTTCAGTGTTGGAGAAGGTTCTTAAGCAAGAAAAAAATAAAAAATTTGCGCAGAAAATTAGAAAATTTAAATATACTTACTATAGTAAATTATTTTTACTACAATATTTAATTATTTCTAATGTAACCTTAGCGCTTCTGACAATTTAAGCTTATTGTGCTTAACATATCATTGTCAGAATGCGTGCTAAAAATTTGTCTAATAGAAAAAAAATGGTAACTGATTTTTTATAAATTAATATTAACTAATTCTTAATATATGTTCATAGTTAAGACATGACAACGTATGAAGGGTCAGCTAGTATGAAATAACAAATTTTAAAATCATTTAGAAAAATGCCCCTTAAAACATTATCTATACTCGTAGATATATTATCTACTTTTTAAATTAATAATATACTTTTTAAATTAATACTAAGACTGCTTTTGTTAGTTAGCTCCGGTGCCGTTACACTTGCAAGATTAGAACTCATACCCACTGTTCATTGCTGTCCAGAGTATTACTAACTAAACCAGTAAATTTAGCGATTCATTATAAGCAATTTATCAAAACAGAAAAATATTCCCTAATCGAATCGGCTTACCATAAAAAAGTCGAGCGTTGCACCTCCCTTCTTGGCTCCGTAAGATATAGATTTATGTCTATACAACTCTTCTATGTTTTGAAAGGGTAGAACATTCTTTTCTACTGTAAGAAAAGCAACCAGAGTACCAACGTATGAAGCCACCATGACCATAGTAAAGAACCACCAGATACTGGTTATCATTCGAGGGGCTACGGCACTGAAAAATAATAATAAATTTTCCAATATAAATCTAGAGTTTCGAAAGGTTTCACATACATGTATAAATATTTGAGCATTTGTATACAATCTATTCTTTGGGAGTAGTCATTTTAAGTATCTATACTAGTTAAGAAGGTAGTTCTCCACAAAGTTTAGAAATTATCATTTTAATGAGTTAAAATTTGGTTTTATCTACTCGAGTATTGATTTCCAGGTAATTGCTTGAACTCGAGAAAAAAATGTAGTTTCTCAATTTTTCGCGTACCTATATAAAAGAAAAATCACCGACAATCATTATGAACCGACTTAAAGGTGGTAGCTTATTTTAATCTTTTTTTCTTTTTTGTGTGTAAATTATTTCTCACGATATCATACGAGTAAACCACAAGACTGACATAAAAAATAAAAATAAAACACATTATGACATAACCCGACTTTGTACTTTCCTTTTGCTGGTTGTAAATTACATAGTTGAAACACAATAAGAGCTGTTTGGAAAATTGAAGACCCTACGATTTTTTAATTATGCTTTAGAGAATAATCAGCAAATTTTACTAACACTAACAGACTGTTTTCTTAAGTTTACGCGAACACTATACATTGAAATGAAAGATACATTTACGGATTTGAAACTAAATGGAACAATAAAGCTACCCATTGATTCATGCAAAGTAATGATGCGAACTGATTTTAAAGCTCACTCTCGAAGCTCCATCAGAGTTAAGCCGAAATGGTTCGATGGGTTTGACATAAAACTAATTGAATTAATCAATCTACAAAAGGTGAGCATTTTTCCTATTGCCGATAGACTTTCGTTAGGACCTTATTCATTCGTTAAATCAGGATGTTTGCACTGTTTCTGTTATTAAGGGAATTAGGTGAGCTAAGTGCTGCCCCCAATTGATTTAATTTTATTACTTCTAAACAAAAGCTATTCTCAAAAAACTGAAATAATAGCAATTTAGCAAATTACCTCTAGTATTTATTGAACCACTGTTAACTGCTTTTCATTCTAGCATTCTTTCGTATTGTACATTATTGCTAAAAACGGCCGCTTTTGGCGTTAGCGACAAATTCGACTTTATAAACAACTAAATAAAAAGTTTACTGTTATTCAATAAATACTAGAGGTAATTCGCTCAATTGCTATTATTCTAGTTTTTTGAGAATATCTTTTGTTTAGAAGTGGGGAATAATGGGGGCAGCACTTAGCTCACATAATCCCCTTAACTAAAAGATTTCAAATTTTGTTAGTCATATTTTTGTCTGAGAAAACACTACACAACATCTGCTAAAATACATACTTCCATAAAAGGTTAAATATTAGTAACGTGATACAAAAAGGTCAAGTGAAAAATTATGTTTTTACAACGGCAGTCCTATTTCTATGGGTCAAGGAGGATAAACAAGGACATTTTTTGCAACACTGGCTAAGAAAAAAATGTTAAGTGAATAAAGGAGAAGCTAAAAACCCAAAAACATTAAATACAAAGCATACAGACACAATAAACGACACATTTATTCATTCTATTCAAAGACGACATAATCGTTTGTTATTTAATTTTCAGATAAAGTGGCTCATTAAATACATCAGTACCCGGATGACTTCTTTGCTCGGTTTTTTTTTTTTTGCTGAGCGTGTTTTTTGTGAAATAATCGAACCAGCGTCTTCTAGTTTCAAGACCGACCAATTTCCCACTTGAGCTTTAATAACCTTAAAGAGGCGGCGAAATTTACCTTCATATTCCAACGATATTGTAGCAATTTTCACTTCATGAAACACTGATAAAACAACATTTTCTAAAAATTATACCTAGCTAGATTGATTTATCTTCCCTGAACCCCGTGCATACGAAATTTCATGAATATTGTTGCAGCCGTTTTTGAGCCTCGGATTATATATATGTATATTATTATGAATAAATACAAGATTAGCTTAAGACACAGTACATAATGATGTATGAAATGAGGCAAACACAAAATTTTGCTGGAAATTCGTTTGATGATGTAATGTTACTTACATAGGAGCGATTTCTGAACCCTGCTGCATAACCGACCCTATAATGAGCCACACAGAGTTTGCGAAACTGAATTGGTTACTCAATTCCTCTGGCTGTTCGATGCAAGGGACCAGATTCTGCCATTCCTTATGAGAAATGCGACCCACGAAGATCATCACAACGCCTAACAGTAGCTGGATTAGCATCATGTAATACCAGACCTTAAAAAAAAGAAACACAAAAGTTTTTTTCAATATGTTTTTGGAACTAAAAAACAAGAATGTCAATTATAGGGGTTTGATATTGATCGAATGATTTGTAGTGCCTCAAATACATATATATTATGTAGTTGGCACACTACATAATATATGTGGTCATAGTGCAATGTAGAATACTTAGACCTGTATTCTACCGAATAAGTATGAGTAAAAGATGATTACTGACAATAGTTTGACATCAACACTCTACAAAAATTTATAAAAACTTACCTCTTTAGAAAAAACTGCCATGAAAGAAAACATCTCAGGCGGCTGC
The DNA here is from genome assembly GCA_949315895.1 of Anania crocealis. Classification (NCBI taxonomy): domain Eukaryota; kingdom Metazoa; phylum Arthropoda; class Insecta; order Lepidoptera; family Crambidae; genus Anania; species Anania crocealis. Next base: position 10,705,836 of record OX438862.1, read on the forward strand.
TTGCTTGGCTCCTTATACAGTATTCCTATGCCCAAGCTCATAAACGGCGTAGAAAAGTCGATTGCACTTTGCCGGAGAGCGGTTATCGTGAAGTCACAAATTGCTAAGTCAGCCTCCTGAAAGAATTTCAGAGATAATTGTGAAAAAAACCTTTAATGACTTCTAGCTCTAATTCAGGCTATTTGAACAACTGTTTTTGTGTATCTAGATTTCTAGATAACAATAGTTGCAAATTTAGGTATCAGTTCTAAAAAATATATTTTTAGCTATTAAGAATCAATGGAAATTTAGTCAGATAACAACAAAAGTAAAAAAGTTTTTAAGTTTATTATTTAAAAAAAACTGTATTTACATCATCCATAAGTTTTCTGGGCATGCCAGTCCATTTGCCGTTTACAACCTTCCCATTGTCCTCCTCAACTTCAAAGACATAGGAGAATCCCAATATTTCGGAAATCTTGTCAATTAAATCAATCGAAAATCCTTCATAGCGGTCATTGCCCTCTAGTCTTTGTTCAGAATGTTTTAAATAGCCGTAAGGACCTGTCTACAAAATGAAAAATAAAGTAAAACAGATGAAATACTATGATATTTGTAACATATAAGTAATACTTATCTTACATACATTATCATGCAAATGTAACAGGGATATAATATATACACTAAATAATAACTACAAGCAATGTAATAAGTCAATTTAAATATTACCTACTACAAGAATTAAGTGATCATACTCTTCATAGCTGATTGAACATACATCCCTGACTTTAAAAGGCCAGAACGCAAATGACTACACCTAAATTATTGGTCGTCATTATTTACAATGTTGATGTACTCTTATGCTATCTATTTGTTTAAACTTACCGTAGTAATTAATACTTTTAACGTCTTATTCTTTAATTCAAGGTTGTCCGTCAACTCTGCGTCTGGTACAAATGGTCTGTTCATAACCAGACTATTAGATTTCCAAATACCGATCTGTGAAATAGAAATGGAATTGCCGATATTAATCTATCGCTCATGCATTATTTTTTCTACGAAACACAATAATTCCTTACCGTCTGGTTGCCCGATGACGTAAGTTCCAGCACATCAAAGATAACATCTGTTCGTTCTCCAAGCCCATCAAACAACAATGTCCTTGTCAAGCCTTCTACTTTGTTCTGTGGTAAAATAATGGAATTATAAACATTATTAAGTACTTGATGTTGTTTAGGCCAATTGTCATATTAATACCTATGCTCACTGCTCAACACAATATAAAGTCATGTTGGTTAATAATATTTGTGCTAGATCAGTGAACCGTTTTTATAAGTTTGTGTTTACGCTAAACTCTACACACAAGAAATTCAACATAATATGATTCAAGTTATATTATTCTATGAAAATATGGTTGCTACCAATATTGTTATTTGCTGACTATCTATTGCCTAGAGAGATTAGGTTAATATTATACCAAGTTGGGCTTTTAATGTATACATTATGGTTTTCTTAGTAGATCCACCAAAATATTATAAAAATGATTATCTAAATTTGCTTATGTATTGCGGTATGGCTGCCTAAATTGCAACATTATTTTTTAATATTTTGTTATCAATAATACAGATGAAACACTTACAGTCCTCATAAAATTAAGTAGAGACGATCCGTACTTCCAAGCGTCGTAGTTTACACATTTTAACGACTCAGGCACAACGCGTTCGAGCTTCTCTAGAGCTGCTGAGAACACCTGCATAGCATCTTGTACCAACAACAGTTCTGTTTTAAGCTGATCAGGTAGTAAAGTCTTGCCTGTCTCAGCATTGTAGCGCTCCGTGAATTCCCAAAGATTCTCGCTCGTTCTCAAATCCATTAATCTGAAACCTATTTGGATTTTATTAAATTGTTTTGTTTATTAAATTCAAAATGTTTATTGCTTACTAAGTGTGTTGGTTACATTGATGTTTTAGTTTTATAATGTTTTATAATGTTTTAATAGGTAAAGCATGTTTCCTCTTTCATTTTGCTGTATCGGTTTTGGATGCAATTGCACCGAACATCGTTATTTGATAACTCTATATTAATAAGAATTCTAGTAAGAAGCTATCACAATTAAAAGATTACTTGTAAGGTTAACTTAAAGAACACTCACCAGTCATATTAACACCTCCGTACCTATATCGACTCATGTCCAAAGTAAATAGGTCTGGAGACAGTATTATGTATGAGTGCTCGTCGGCCATCAGCCCAACGTGCTGGGCTTGAAGGAGGAACTGCTCAAGATGTCTCGAAGGGCAGTCTACTACGAAGTTAGTGTAACCGTTATCTTTGGCGTTGATCAGGACATCCCTAAAAATTTATGTTGTAAATTAATGTCAAGCCTTTAGATTTTGAGTTATTCTGCGGGGCTATTATGTACCTTTTGAGTTATTCTGTTGGGTCATTTAGGTGTCTATGTTCATTTCAGATTGCGATCAATTCAGTTCAGATTGCAAATTTTTAAGGAAATCGTCGTGGAATTTTTAAGGGCTAACTGAGCCGATGGCTCGTGCTATTTAGCTAAGAGAGATGGTAAAGTGATTGCAAACAGAATTCGTTTTTGATGTTGGCTATAAATAAAAAAACAAAAAAAAAATAGGTTTTCTTGGAACGCATTACAAAAACGAACGTATTGTGAAATGAATAGTTTTATCATTTAGTTATCCACTAATCATAGAAAAAACAAGAATTTGCCCACATTTTAGTAAGAAATTGTGATTTATGGGTTATTGAAAATTCACAAACATCTCAAGATCACATTTTAAGATTGTGACCCGGAGATCGAACTTGGGACCCCGAAATCTTGGCCCGGTATTTAAACCACTAGACCAACAGGGCTGAGGTTAATCTATCAATGAAAATAATAATAGATCGACTCTATAAACTCGCAAGTCACTGTTTCTAAAGAGAATCAAAATATCTTCTTCCATTATACTTGGGGTTACTAGGTTATTGGTTCTGATTGCTTTCACGTGCAGAGGATACGAAGTCTGAGGTTACTGAGAAACTTGTTCTTAAAATATTAAAAATTATACAATATGAAGTTGTACTCATAGTATTGAATTTAAAATCTAAGTTATTCGACATATAATTACCAGTCAGTGTTTTTGACAATTTCAGTACTTAATTTCTTATTTCACACCGACTCATAATACTTTTTAGCGCTTTTTGTCGGTTCAATTTTTGTGAAAAAAAAGAGGTATATTTTATGTTTTGAAGGCTGTCAACTAAATCATCCCGCACTTCGGGTTGTTTATTTTTAAAATTGAAATACGACCAACATTGATCATCCTTTAGGACAAAAAATCTAAATTGGTCAATCTGTTCAAAAAGTTATGTGTGGTACCTACATTAAAAACATAACCTACTATTTTTCCTCGGTTGCATAAATCCTGGTTAAATTAAAATAAAACACGCTAAATATGGCAACGGAAACTGGAATGAAGGCACATTTTCATACCTATAGTCACTACCGCTAAGTTCCCTGACCCCAACAGCGTACTTTTGAGTATCGTTGCCCATTTGCAACAAGTTGTGCAAACGGAACAGACTTCGGCCCCGAATGTACAAAATAGTAAAGTTCTTCCATTCTTTCTGAACAACAATCTCTTCTACTACCTGTGAACAGCAATAAAAGGCTTTTATAAACTGTTGAAGATCTTGTAAAACCTTCAACTTAAGTGATGAACATTCTACATTCTATACTCTTCTTTTTACCATTGGACAAACTGTGATCGCCAACTGGCTGCCAAGCTTGGCGATTATGGCAAATAAGGCCTCCGTGCAGCAGTGGCCTAATGAAGGCTGTTTATGATGATGACAATGATGTTTAAATAATCACTCGTTATGGACAAAGTCATTGATATTTATTCGACAGAGAATTGCTTACATTTGGTTTTCAGTGCCGACGCAAGCCGCATTAAGCCCCAAAAAAAGCAAACATACTTTTTGAATCACCAACCTTATTGTATACTATTGGGCTGGGATATAAGTTGAGGAGCGACCAGTCTCTTGAGTACGTAAAATCATATCGAATCAAAACATGTGGCAGCTCCATCGAATCGCAAAGCGATTGGATAATCTCGCTTCCACGACCACCAACGCCATCTATTATACCTATTACGCTTTCCTGAAAAGTAAATACATCAAAATAGCTTAACATTAGCTGAACATTTTCCTTTAAATTAACAAAGGTAAAAAAATACTGCCACAAAGTTTACAATTACTTAATTATATAGGGGAAAGTAGCAACACAATTTTTATGTAAATAATTTAAATTGTGTTTAAATAAATAGTGGCAAATACTTTAGATGCCTATGCAAGTATAAACATAATATTTTTTTACATTACGTGGAGCATATGTTTTGTAAATCAATTTATAAGGCTCCTGAAGTGGTTTCTTAATTCAGTCTCTACGATTATTGCACATCTGAACTTACGTGACAAATATTATGTTACTTACCTCAGCCAGAGCACAAACATGTTCTCGCACTTCTAGAATTTCCCCCCTCTTAGAAACCTCTTTAATAGAAGGAGTAAAGTTATACAATTTGGCACTAAGCTCAAACGCTACTTTCAGGTCCCTCGCATCTTCGTAAAAGATGCCTCCTAAAATATTAATATTTTTAAGACATTGTAATCTTAGCTTAGAGTTAAACATAATTATATTTACAGTTTAGTTTCCGTTAAAAAGTACTGTGGAGCCTTCACCAATATAATTTCGTAACTTTTTATAAATGTGTAAGTTATATATGAGTTTAAAAAACATAAAAAAAGATAAAAATTTAAACACCTGAGTGGTCAAGAATGCTTAAAGAGAGAAATTCTCAGTTTTTTATTGAATTTACTTTTGCAAACTATGCACTGAACTCTTTAAATAAGTACAACAAAAATGTTAAAACCTATGGGATTTATGTGTTCACTAAATTCATAAAATAGAAGGAAGAACGACTTTACATTTCTTATTGTTTACGTTTCCAATCGATATAGACAGTAGACTAAACAATCTCGAATTCAATGCAATAAGCCATTTAAAAAAAATAAGGTGAATGATTCATAAGCTTTGCGCAAGTGACACATATTACTAACTACAAACTATTTTGAAGAAGAATAATTTATTTATGAAAATGAAATAATCTAAGATGAAAAACAAACAAAACAGAAACAACAAACCAATCCGAAATTCTTCTGCACATGCACATACAGCTATCACTGCCAGCGGAAACAAAATCTTCACCACCGTCATATCTGATCATGTTCATTTATTATCGATCATAACGCACGTTTTTATTCACAGCTAATCACCGTTAAATTAAACGTCGCACTAGCAAGAAGTTAGAGCTAATAAACCTTAATGAGTTTATGTTTCGCCGCCAACATTGTAATTATGCTAAAGTTTAGGGTTAATCAATGTTTAAAACTGGCGTAATGTTGTGAGTAACCGACCGCGGGACCGTCAGAATGTGTTTGGGCTGGACGGCGCGTCGCACGCGACACGACGGATCAGAAATAATCCCGCCTATATTTAGGACGGGTTTTCCACAAAACGACATAGTTTTGCTCAAACGTCGTCTATCTGTGTCGCCCATGACAGCATGCGCGATAGCGGAAAAACATTTTTAAAAGGGAAAAGATTTGTATTTTACTAAATCTAATGGTTTTTGTTAAAAACTTACTTATGCTGGAACGTCAATTTTATAGAACATTTTTGGCCTTTTTGGTTTCTTGTAGGATTTGCAGACAGTTGACAAAGTATTTATTCTATAATAATAGTTCTAGGCAGTAAAAATGTATAACGAATAATAACTCGTATTTTCTACAGTACCAAGAAAGAGAAAATATATTATTTCTTAAACTAGGGTTAACCATATTTTAAAGCTTTAAAGACTTTATTTTTTTCTTTTGCTGTTGCTAGAAATAAACAAACAAGATTTTGTGACGATGTTCTTTAACAGTTATAAACGTTCGCAGAAACAAATCTTATTTCCTACCAGTTCCATCTTGTTTTACTGATATTGAAGTCATTAACAATTTTCTAGAGCCCTGAATTACTCGAGTTTCAAGAAGTAATTACTTTAATATTCTCCTTCTTAGCGAATCAATTAAAATTAGGTCAAATTATGCTAGGCTCGTCGCGAATGAATATTTTAATACTGTCATAGAATCTTTTAAGACACGTTATAACTCAGATTCATTTGTAGGTACGTCATTTATAAAACACAGTACCTAATAGCAGATAAAAAAACGTCATTATAATTCCTGAAGTTCTCTAATCTCAATTTCAAATCAGTCCACTGTTGGACGCAGGCCTCTCGAAAAGGAGGAACTTATCGTATAATCACTATGCTTCGCAGGTGTTCGCAGATTGACCAATAGTGAAGTGGAAATAATTCTTTTGCCACCTTTTGCAATACCCATATGTAGAGCCTTCTCTTCTGGCTATGGGGTGCTATTCTATTTTTGTCACGGCACCACACAGTTTATCAGTTTTCATTATACAAAAATAACAATTTGTCATAAAAAATGTGTAAAGTAACGGTCTATAATCATCACACTGCAGGGCAAAGGCTTCTATCGTTGGATTCAAGTTACCATAGCAATGATGGGTACATCCATAACTACCCCAGCAATGCTCGAAAATTCAAAACTTTTTGTAGCTCGACCCTGGGATTAACTCGGGACCACAAAGTCTTGGCCGGGTTTTTAAACTACCTACTAGACCAACGAGGCGTTGATCACCCAAATGTGTATTGTATGGTAATTACGTTACAGACTTCATAGCGCTCTACATTTAGCGTTAATTAGTATATATGCACGGTACATGGGGCATTGTTGACTCATCGAACGTGCTTTTTGCCTATAGATACGTTTTATTTTGATAAAGTATTTGAAAAGGAGGTGTCCCGTAACAGGCCCAGACATTGTACAGTATTCTAAAAAATCAAGAAAAATCTACTGACTTTAGGAAAAATACGAATAACTATATATAAAGTATAATTTAGCGGCTCAAAAATAAAAACAATCTATTAAATATCCCTCTTAATTAGGCATACAAGATGGCGATTGACGAAAAAAAAAAAGATAAACCATAAACTCTAAATGTCAGTAGCTGTCAGATTTCAGTCATAAATTGACATAACCACTCCTCATAATCTCACGTAAAAAGGTTATATTATATAATCGCAAATATATGTCCTATAAGCCTAATAATTTATGTTAAAACTGTTTGTTTTGTTTGTTATTATTACAGCAAGCACAAGTTAGCAAACAATAATATCAGTATATAAACTTGAAAAATTTTGTCTCAGGCGGGACTCGAACCCGCATCTCCTCGCATGCCGGGCGGGCGCCATACCATTAGGCCACCGAGACACTGCGACTTGGCGCGAATTTTTCAAGCATATTCTTACGCTGTGAGCCAGCGTTGTTTCATCAAATGTTAGGAGTTTGCACCCTTAACACCCGAAAGAAACATCTTTGCAGATGTTTGACAGTCAGTTAAGATGAAACAGCTATTTATATACTTTATTTGATATTTTAGCAACTTAATTGCACTTATAATATCAGTATATAAACTTGAAAAATTTTGTCTCAGGCGGGACTCGAACCCGCATCTCCTCGCATGCCGGGCGGGCGCCATACCATTAGGCCACCGAGACACTGCGACTTGGCGCGAATTTTTCAAGCATATTCTTATATACTGATATTATAAGTGCAATTAAGTTGCTAAAATATCAAATAAAGTATATAAATAGCTGTTTCATCTTAACTGACTGTCAAACATCTGCAAAGATGTTTCTTTCGGGTGTTAAGGGTGCAAACTCCTAACATTTGATGAAACAACGCTGGCTCACAGCGTAAGAATATGCTTGAAAAATTCGCGCCAAGTCGCAGTGTCTCGGTGGCCTAATGGTATGGCGCCCGCCCGGCATGCGAGGAGATGCGGGTTCGAGTCCCGCCTGAGACAAAATTTTTCAAGTTTATATACTGATATTATAAGTGCAATTAAGTTGCTAAAATATCAAATAAAGTATTAGCAAACAATATTACGTGTTCGAATCGAGGTAAGCGATTTTAAATTGGCAAAACTGACAGATGTCATCAAAGTGTCATCTTCCGCCATGATAGTTTTTTTTGTTTAGTATTGCTATTCTAATAAGTTTATTTTTGTTTGAGCCATTAAACGAAGCCATTTTAAAGATTTTGGATAATAACAAAGTGTTGTAGGTATATTGTCCTAACTTTTAGTAATGTGTACATGTTCTGGGCCTAGCCTCCATAGAATTTGGGACATATCCTTTATTAGTTGTTACATCGTGTTTAAAACGTCAACCGAACATATGAATGTACACAATATTTCTATGACATTGAAAATGAAGTTATTTGAATACACTATTCGACTGCCTTAGGTGGGGACTACGACCGACAACTTACCACTTACCCGGTGACTGCTTTTAACTTTTTGCTACCAAGACATTTTGTTTTGTTTGTGTCGACGAATTCCTTATTTAAAGATTTACGCTGTAAGCCAGCTGAATAACATCAATGTTTTTAGTTATGTAAATATCACCAACATCTAAGAGAAACACTTTTACAAATATTATGGAAGAGCGGCTTATATGGTCATTGGCCATATCTTTTAATTGCGTAGAGGTTTGATTATTTCAGAGCTCGAAAAGACCGCAGACCTCAGTGTTTGGTATTTATTTCTTTATACATTTACGCGTTCCAGAGAGAAAGAAACAGACCGACGGACGAACAACGACGTTATTTAATTCTTTCCTTTAGACCCTAAAAAGTAGACAAGGTTAAAAAAATATTATTTGCTGAAATTTGTTAGACTCTGGTACGTATTCCTCATCATAAATAGTCGTCAAATGCAAAATGAAAATAGTCCGAGCGCTGAAACTCTATAAAATGTTTACGAGCACAGTTGAGAAATCTCTATTTCAATTTCATGAACGGGTGGCGTAAGCACTCATATTAAGAGTATTATAGCATAAATATTTAAATATATATATCTTTCTATTATGCGAATACAATATACTCAGTTAAGAGGTTTAATCCCTACATAAACTATTTCCTTACTTACAGACGGCTCTTGGCCACCGTTCTGTTATAATCGGCCGGCTTTCTGCTAAAGCACGTTAATCTTACAAATCAATGTGATGAAATAAATGATGAATTAAATAAATTTCATCACTGACCTGGCTTTATCGAAGGAGTCTATTTTTACGAGAAATTATTGTCTGCCTACTATGCCTCCAAACTAATTTAAAAAAATATTTTTAGATATTCTCGGAAAACTAATATTGACAAAAAAATATACGCAAAAATACAGTTATTTCGTTAGTCCAATCTATAAGAAAGAAACGTAAATGTAATACTGTTATTACTAGGTAAATGGCCAAACAACTCCGATACAGGCCGTTATTGTAAATAGTGAATAAGAAAAATATATCTCCAATAGACAAGTAAACGCTTTTACCTTTTTCTGAAGATTTCTTCCTTATTGAATAGTTCCCTCTAACTTACCTACCTATATCAAAATAAACAAAACGCTTATTTCATTAACTTTATTACTAAAGTAACGGGCTTAAATCATCCCACTGCCGGGAAAAGGCCTCCATTATTGAATTCAAGTTACCATAGCAATGATGGGTACAGGCATAATCACCACGCTTACCTAATACGGTTGGTGATCAAAAACCCGAACCATGTTCGAAACTTTTTGCGGCCCGACCCAGGGTTCGAACCCGGGACCCCAAAATCTTGGCCCTGCTTTCAAACCACTAGACCAACGGGGCGTTTGTATCATATTACTAATATATTTTATTAAATAATACTACTTATGTTTATTTTTGTTAAAAAGAAAAAAATCATTATAATGTATTGTCTCTTCCAATTATTTTTTTTACTTCACAAAATGAATGTTATTCAGTTATAGATTCTCGATTGTTTTCGGATTCACTTTGTAAATGTGACCAGCCGACGACATTATTTGACACAAAGCTAGGCACCACAAAATTTTTTTTGTCATAACGTCGATAGGCGTGATGTGTCTCAGAAAATGTTTCTTATATTCACACCATACAAAGTAATAACCACAGAACATGGAAAAGAGGTTCTCTTTCTATGTTCTGTGGTAATAACCGTGTTCCCGTTTTTTTTTCACAACTGGACGTGCTAGCACAGACTCTAGTCAAGAGAACTTGACAATGTAGGTCAGTTATCGACTAACTCTATGTGATTAAATCATTTGTAAAGTCGACAACGTGTTGATGTCTTACGAACATATCAAACATCCAACTTCATATTTATGCAAATGAAGACACATTCTAGTATAGTAGATTCCATTCTACTACTTGAATAAAAATGTCGACTGTCTTAGGCAGGAAACGGTTTTTTAGAGTTCATTTTTTATCTGATCAAGACTGATATTTTTCAAAATAACGACTAAAAAAATTTAAAAAGGAAGTTCGTTTATCATATCCAAATCGTTCTGCTACAGAATTATTACTATCGAATATTTAGATCCAAAGATTTTAATCCCTTATAGATAAGCTTATTATTCATTTACTTCAATATATTACTGAAATGCTTTATCAAACCTCTATTTACATTGTTGTGTTGTTGTTGCTGTCACTCGCCCCTTACATTATTAGCACTTTTTAACAGTTTTTGTTTTAATTATTTAATAATTTATTTTTAATACTATTGAGTCCTTATTTGACTCGGGAACTTCTTAAAAAGTAAAAACAGATAAGCTCAATCTCTGATGACAATAGGCACTGATTCATTGACATCCTGTGTATGATATTCGTGGCAACAGTGTGTACATACTTACATCGAGAATTGCAATAGTGACGGCAAGTGGTTTTAATATGCCCGCCAGGTCGCGTGTCCCGCCCACTGACCGTCCGGTTTAATTATTTGCATTATCATATTACCTTTGATATATTCCTTGATTGCATGCTCTTCAGTAGGTTTTTTGTGTTTTTGTGTTTTGTTGACTAATTAATTACTAAAACATTTAATTAAATAATAGAAATAGCTGTTACTTGATGCAACAACTATGCTGAGAAATTAATATGTTCCTATAATCCACGATCTCCCACAGCCCACTGTAGCATATACTTATATAATATTTTTGTTTGCCTGTTTTTACTGGATCAGACCTTCAAAAAACCCCCAAAAGGTTAAAGGTTGCATTTATTTCTAATACTTGTAATTTTGATAGTGTGTATCGTAAAACTTTGTAAATATTTTTAATATAGGTGACATTAACTGTTACTTAACAACGATGCAGCTATAGTAAAACGTGGCCGATTCATCTTGCTTAGATTTACGATTTTCTGAAATATCCAGACATCACCCCGAATAGGAATTTGGAAATGTTAGAAGTTTAAAAAGTAGCTTGGTGATATTATTTTGTCTGTGAAAAGTGCTGTAAATACCATGATATTTGCTAGCGAGATAACATAACAAGTAATTCTGTTGTAACAAAATTGATTTTCAATGAATTTGTATTTTACGTTAGAGACGAATGAGTTCGTAAAATTCTTGTAAAAATCTACATCAAGACAAGCTACAAGCAAATATTACAGATCAATAAAATTTACGACTATGAAAGTAAATGAAAATCCTTCACGTGTTAGTTTGCTTCGTATATTAGAATTGAGCCACTGTGATTTTCAATGACGGCATAAATTTTATGAGGAGCTCACAAACATCAATAGTGCATCATGTCGGCTTATCCACTTTACGGGATCGTGCAAATGCGAATATATGAAAGATATAAGAAAATATCCACAAATAAAGTCGGTGCCAAAAATAAAATTGTGGGGATGTACCTTTTGATGTTTATACTTACAAGCTATAAATTACCATCATCAGTACTGTATCAGTCCACGGCTGGACACAGGCCGGTCTAAAAATAAGTTTATTTTCCTTGATTGCCACGCAAGGCAGGCGGGTGGTATATCAGGAAATTTAACTATGATACGTTACGTCCAACTGAACCTCAACTGAACTGAAGGACTATCCAAAAGAAATAATTTAATAATACAGTTAAAGCGTTTGAAAACCAAATCAGTTTAAGGTTTGCAAAAGGCCACTCGTACAATATTACACAAGATGGCTATTACTTTAGTTAAAGGGAATCTCGCAAACACGCGAGTCTGCGGTTGATCAATTAATTTAATCGCTCCGTGGCCCCGTATCGAAGCATTTAGCAAATTAATCCTACAGTAGTGCTGCCCATAAATCGCCATTATTCACTGTTTTTAATTATCCTTCTTCTTGTAATCTGTAACTGTAAATGGTTACAGATAACAAGAAGAAGAAAAAAACGATCTGTATTTTTTTAAAGAATCATTTAGAACTAACTTTGACTGACCACTGACAGAACGTTGAATAAACGATTATGAGATTATTGCAGAAAAGTATTATGGATATAGGCTAGCCACCCTTCCGGCTCCATTGTGATTTGATACTGGCGGACCCATTGCGGAAAACGCAAGTTCATCAACATTAAGGCTCGGTAGTTCGTGATTTATGCGATCGATGAGTACCACCTGACAAGCCGCCGCGCCGCGCTCACGTATTTTGTAGTTATTTAAACATAGTAATTAAGTATATCATTTAATGAAGTCAAACTCAGCAAATATGTCTATAAATATTTTGTAGCTATAAACAAGCATAATATTTTTATTTAAAATGTTCGTACTGTAGTCGTGAAATTGATAAAACATTTCGAAGAGATGTAGGATTTTGATTTTTTTCTATCGAGCCAAGTTGATCAAATCGTGTAATCGTTAGCAACTGTGACTAGACTAGGTGGTGGGATCTACCTGCTAGTGGTCCACCCTGGGCAACGACAGCACCACCTCTAACCTGCTCAATTACATGACGGACGTGGTGCCTTCGGTTGATAGTGGGGTGCAAGTCGACGCCGCTTATTTAGATTTCAAAAAAGCTTTCGACTTAGTCGACAATGACGTCCTACTTGAGAAATTAGCGGGCGTTGGCTTCACTCCACACCTACTGCAACTGTTTGCCAGTTATATGGGTAATAGGCAGCAGTATGTGGAGTACGCGGGGTACATCTTAAAGCCATATTTTACATGATCTGGGGTGAGCCAGGGCAGTAATCTTGGGCCTCTGGAGTTTTTGTTATTGGTCAACGATTTGCCAAGCGTGGTAAAGGAGGCAAAGTGCTTATTGTTCGCAGACGACCTTAAGCTGTATCTGCCTGTCGAGAGACCTGAGGACTGCGAAAGGTTGCAAAAAGACATCGACAGAGTGGTAGCTTGGTGTGAGTGTAACCGGTTGCAGTTCAACACCTCCAAATGAGTGGTAATAACACTGTCCCGCGCGTGTAATATTATCATGCATGACTATGGAAGCGGAGGTGTGCCTATGGAAAGAAAAACAAAGGTTAGAGATTTGGGCGTACGGCTGACTTCTGGACTATCATTTAGCGAGCATATTAGTGGTATCTGTCGGAAAGCATATAGTAATTTAGGTTTTATTCTGCGCAGAGCCCACGAATTTACGAACATCGCAGCAGTTGTCGCTTTGTATAACAACTTGGTCAGAAGTCAGCTGGAGTGTAATACGGTCGTGTGGGCGCCTCGTGAGACAAAATATAAGCTTTTGTTAGAAAGGCTTCAGAAAAAATTTATTAGGTTTCTGTACATGAAGCTCTATGGAGTCTCCATCCATCATATCAATTTTATCCGCTGCGATATCCTAATTTATTTGTTCTAGGTATGGTAGGATATAGCGAGCTTAGGGTCAGGAGGGACTTTGCATTAGTTAGTTATATCTTAAAAATTTTGAAAGGAAAAGTGCAAAATGCGGAGTGCCTCGAGCATATTCAGCTCAGCGCGCCGGACCGGTGCGTGGGGCGCAGGCGCACGCCGCCACTGCTGGCGCTGCCGCGCGCGCGCACCAGGCTGCTGGCCGAGGCACCGCTCAACGCGCGTTGCGCATCATGAATGCCGTCCAGCGCCAAACAGTTTTTCTGTGTTCCGCTGGTGTGTGGGAGAACCAGTACCTCTGGGTAAGCTCGCTCCATTTTAGGCTTCTTCTTAACCGTATAGTTAAGTATGTAGACAAGAGCAAGCCCATTGTTTAAAAAAAAAGATTCTCAACTAATACATATATTTTTTTCAGACTTTAAAACGCTGTTTTCTAGTTCTCAGATGGGTTCTAAAAACTCAAAAATGCTGCCTGTTAGAACTACGCCGCCTTAAAAGATCAGCTCTGTAGTGACATAGGCACTTACTGATGAGAAAATACTTAATACAAAAGCACTTTCAGTATCCTAACATATGTCAGCACTGACAACGGCCTGAAGATATATCTTCATCATTTTGGAGCATCAGTTTTTCATTTCACCCGTGTGGATTACAAGATCAGCCTGGATTCGTTCTGCTTGAAATGATGAACCAATATGATCAGTCTGATTTCGTTCTGCTTAAAATTATTCAAATTAGTGATTTGGGAGTGTTTTATCGTAGATTAAGTATATAAGTACTACGTTTATGGTTTTTATGATGCTTTAGTTTAGAATTAGGCGTTAATGACCTCTTAGCTAATAAAGCCTCGCTTTAATAAATCAATAAATGTAGTACCACTGTTTATTGAAGGACTACAATAATAAACGATTTCAAAACTACTTTTTTTTTTTAGAATGACAAAGTTAAATGTAGTTTTTCGTTATCATTTTTCAGTAAGATCTTTGCATACCTACACTCTGTGGATCTTTAAAGCAAGCTCCTAAAAGTTTTTATGGTAAGTTTTTAAAATGATCCATTTGGCAGTCACCAGAAAAGTGAAAAATAGATAAATATTCGTTCATTAATGACAGTCTCTATAAAAACCGCGTAGGTTTCACATTAGGTGCCAACTATACTCGTGTCTAGACGTTACACACCTAAAGGTTTACTGTTTGTCGCTACAGAGATAAGTTTAAAGCAATGCTATTGCAAAACCTAATCCGTTTTGCGAATAACTACTACATTTGATCCTTCTCACAGACGCCGAAGTTAGGAGCAGTCTCGTCGATATGGAACAAATGTTAGTCGAAGACTAAAACTGTAGTTTGTTTGATTTGGCTTTTTCTCGGTAAACACGTTAAATTGATTGAAGGCAAACCGGAGACAAACAAGAGTTTGCTTTCGTTGTGACCGCAACTGCAGTTTAGAGTTGCAAGTTGTCGAGATCGACATTTATAGAATTCATTTGTCAATATTTGCGGGTAGCGAAATTACTTTGTCTAGGTTAAAATATAGCTTTAAATTTAATTATAAAAAAGCAACTTACATTCTAAATAAAATTTATTCGGTAATTTTAGTAGGTACTAATCTTCATAGGAACAATTTACAAGAACTTTATAAACTTATTTTAGTAAAGGAAAGACTCATTTGTAATTTTTGGTCGGGATTTTGACAGTTGTTGGGCAAAAATTAAATCTAACATGGTATCCGAGTGAGCGAAGCTAGCGGCTGGCTAAACACAGACCCAAACTTAACCCAAAAAAAGTTTAGCTCGGGACCGATCGTTGTGGAGTTTCTTAGGGGAGGCCTATGTCCGGCTAAGGGGTTCGTTTGGTTAGCTAAACGACCATCATCTTAGGATGATGATGACGATTACATATTGTTTTATTAGTTTTGACCGATTTCACCACTTAAAATTGGAGTTCACGAGTTATGAGTTATAACTGTAACATAAATACCATTACTTAGTTTATTTGAATGCAGAATTTTTAAAAACATCATTTTGGTATAGATACTACTTAATACATTTATTATTTATTATTAATATTCTTATAATGTTACCTATCCTTAACATTTTATCAAAGTACCTAAACAAAAACAAAATAGACATTAAGAAGTGCGATCGTAAATCTAAAAGTGATATAAGTGTCTCCGCAGAAATCGCAGACTAAAAGAGTAAAGTAAGCGATTGATTTCAGCAATTATTTCTAGAAATTTACGACCCCCGCCACAGCGGTTATTGAAGATATTAAACTAGACATTTTAAAGCTTTATTTCTTATTAAATACTTCTAAAGGAGCCGTAGACTGTGTGACACCCACACAATCTCGATAAAGCTTTTGTAGGTACTCTTGCCTAAGATGAAACTCCACATCTCAAAGATTCACAGAAGTACTTAAGTAGGTATAAGGTTCATTGAATGATAAAATACTTTCAGGACACCCACTTATCTTCATACCATTCAAAGAAGATTAAGTAAGTACTACCATACTCATCACCGGCTTACCATTTGGATTTGACGACCGTTTGGATCAGCGGTAGTTAACGCTGCTTCTGAGCCATGGGTCGCGGGTTCGATCCCCGCACAGTACAAATATTTGAGTGCATGAACATGTCTGTTTGTACTGGTCTGGGTGTTTTCTATGTATTATAAGTATGTATTTACAAAAAAAAAAGTATATAAGTAAGTTTATCGGTTGTCTAGTACCCCATACGACAGGGTACTTAATAGTACCTTAATTTGGGACTAGATGGCTCAGTCTGGCCCAGTGAGGCATGTCTAAAATATTTATTTATTATTTATTTATGTTTAATCCCCATTTATGTAGGTAGGTGGTTAGTATAATTAATTGAGTAATTAAAGTTTATCCGTGTTGTTGTTTATATAGTTTTACGGTTAAAAGAAGTGGGGACCATATTTTTCGTTATGACGTGCTCAGAACAAACATTTGGTTCAACTTCCATTGAAATTTTGTAACATGAAGTTGTTAGTTACGTAAAACAGGTTAAATATAAATTTACGAAACATGCTTTTTAATAGAACCACAAAATCAAGTAAGCATTTACGACAACTACGGAAGCCTACACTGCGCTATGCCCGAAGCGTACTAGCCGGTTTTCATATTCTATGCATAGTTCTAGTTCTAGTGTTGTGTGTTCTAGTTCTAGTGTTACAACTACAATTATGTTTGTACTATATCTTGAAAATTTTTGTATTAGGCGGGAATCGAGCCCGCATCCCCATGCATATCGGGCATTGGCCATTTAAGCTTCCGAGACATTACGTCAGTGCATTTATTTTCCAAGTCCTACCTATGTTTTTATCGCTGTAAGCCAGCGTAGTTTTATCAATGAGGAGTTTGCGCTCTTAACACCCGAAAGTAACATTTTTACAAATTTTTGACAGTCAGATAAGATAAACGAGAAACAGGTAGCAATTTAATTATAATATCAGTATTTAATTACTTAATTTTTTTGTCTCAGACTGGAATCGAACCTACATCCCCCATGCATACCGGGCGCGATGCTTTGTCCATTTAGGCTACCGAGACATTACGTCACGGCGTTAATTTTTCTCGTAAATAGCTGAAATATCATGTTAAGTTACAATCATGTTATCAATATTTTAGTAGCTTTATTAACTAAACTCATCTTCCAGATGTATGGAGGGTCCCTCATGGATATCCTCAATGTACACAGTTACAAATTTTACCATTCTGATTTCCTATATGAATGGAAACTTTGACGAATGAGTCTGAAACAGTGGATGTTTTCATCATTATCCGTAACAGATTGCTAGTCAGATCGTGTTAATGAGGAATTAAACAAATCCAACACATTTAAATAGTGCGTCAATTTTTTCTATTGAAATTGTGGCATAAATTCAGAACTCTTATAACAATAGGACCCTATTAACAGGAACAATAAACAGGAGCCAGAAAATATAATGTAATAATAATAATAACGATGTGGTCGTTTACTATGGGTCTTATAAGAAGGCTCAAGATCACCCAGCGAGCAATGGATAGAGCGATGCTTGGTATTTCCCTACTTGATCGAATCAGAAATGATGAGATCCTCAGGAGAACTAAAACAACCAACATCGCTCGAAGGATTGCATCGTTGAAGTGGCAGTGGGCGGGACATAAGGTACAAGGTGAACCGACGATCTGATCAAGGTCGCGGGAAGCCGCTGGATGCGGACAGCACAGGACCGATCGTTGTGGAGATCCTTGGGGGAGGCCTATGGGCGTCGTTCGGCTGATATGATGATGATGATGATAATAATAAATCTCTCCATACACTCACATACACTCATATTATGCAGTCTAGCTAGATTTTTTAAAACTGTCTATGGCATCTACAAAAAGTTCTAAAGTTAAGTAACGTCCCATAATTATCCCACTGCAGGGCAAAAGGCTCCTTCATTGAATGAATTTACAACCACCATTCATTCACTCATCAAGTTACCACCAATGTTACGTACATGATCAAAACGCTTGCCTAATGCGGGTTGCTGATCACAAACCCTTCGTAACCCTTGTGGGCAACAAGGGTTACGAAGGACCCGGGATCGGAGTCAGGATTCCGAGATCTTGGCCCTTTACTTAAACCACTCTACCAAAAAAGTGTTCATGGCATCTATGACTTAAGGCCCGGTAGTTCGGCATTTATGGATAGATGATATCCATCGAACGCCTATTACGGAGCGCCTACTTATGCGATTCGTAAGCGCCAGCGCGCGACAGACAGTACGGGCCTGACAAGCCGCCGTATTTTATAGTTATTAAGTATATCATTTTATGAAATCAAACTCAGCAAAGTCTATATATAGTATATTTTAAAGTAGTTTTAAAATTGTTACATCAAATGTCCGTAGTTTAGTCGTAATATTGAAAAAACATTAGAAACAGGTGTAGGTTTGTGATTTTTATCTATCAGGCGAAGTTTATCGAATCATGTAACCGGTAACGAATGTGACTATGTTTTTTTTTTCAAGACTTTAAAACGCTCTTTTCTAAGCCTCAAATGGGTTATTTAAGTGGGCCTAATGACTTCATACTTTTTCATCGATTCAGAAGCTATGCAACGGAATAGACATTAATTCCAAAAAGCAATACAGAGTTGGAAATAACCCTCTTTTTACTGGATAAAAAAATGTTCACACAATTCGTTAAAAACTATAAAAAGTCAACGGTGCGTTGCAGACAGCGCCGAGTTTTTTTACCAAAGTTCTTGCTATTGACAGATCAATTACCAAGGATTTGTACAAACATATCAGTTCGCTGTTTGAGGTTCGTGTTTTCGAAATATCTAGAACTTTAGATGGATAAAACTCATCGGCATCGTATGTACTTTACTTTATTTGTCCAATCCCTTAGGAGCACAAGTCTAAAATATTTTCGATGAAAATGTACGCACATCGTACAGCACAACGATATTATTGTCATGGCCTCTTTGTAAGCCTCTAGCTTACGAGAACGGGATTCGTATGTTTTAAAATTGATTTTATGCAATTAAATTGCTAGTGTAGGTAAATTAAAAAAATATTATTTTTTCTTTAATTTACGTAATAAAATATTTCAATCAATATAAATGTAGTGCTTAGGGTTTCACACTGTATTTTGGTTTATCCCGACGTTTTTAACGCATAAGTCAGTAAAATTCTCTATCCTCTTGAGTCCGTCTCGTGACACATAACATACGAGTATTACAACTAAACGCTTTGACTTGTGCAATGTTTCGGGTTACGTAGTATCCTCGTTAGACATGGAAACTAAAAAAAAGTTCAATATGGTCAAAACTTTAGTTATCTATGTACTCACTTATAAAAAGAGACCTAATGATTGTACTGATAAAGTAACGGTCTTAAGTTTTTGATTTAACAAAAGCATTTAAAACAATGTACCTAACTACTTCAAGTAAGTCGCTTTTATCTTAAAAATTAAATATTTGTTGTTAAATTTAATTCAAATATTTTCGCAGGAGCCAAGTGTCGTCCTAGATTCTGCAGGCTTCGTGCACCGTATTTAGAATAAACACCATGCATGACCTGATTCCTGGGGTAAATATTAATAAGTTGGCACCGCCTTCTGGCTATTAGAACTGCACGTCCAGCTATGGAGAAATTATTTTGCAGATGTTATTAGTATAACTGTGTTTATTATATTGAAATGGAAGTATATTTACGGACTTGACTCGCGTTTATTAAGATTTTATATTTTACTAGCGGACCCCGCGAACTTCGTATCGCGTCAGAATAGTAGGTATTTGATTTTGACCTCAGTAAATGTCATTGTTGTCAAATATGGCGGGGTTGGAAATTTGTTTGAAGAAATAAAGTTTCTAAGTTAGTTATTTTACGTTAACTTTCCAATGTTTTGAATACTTATTATCCTATTCCTGACCAAGAAAAATCCAATAAAACTAAAATTATAAAAATCGGTCCAGCCGTTCTCGACCTGAAGTGGTGTAACTAACACGACTTTCTTTTATATATATGGTTTTGTTGTACGATGTTTTCAAAACTTTACAGCGTTACACAGTGGACTACTTGTGACTATGATCAATACAATATTAAATTCAAGTAAACGCGAATCAAATCCGTAAATATAACCGCCGCCGCCCGCCGCTACTGGCGGTGCCTGTGGCCAGGACCAATCTACTCTCTAAGACGTCACTTGTCCGTACAATCTTCGTTGTGAACCAAGTTCACGAGAGGATCGACGTTTTCGGGGATAACCTGAGTGATCTCGCAAAACGTATTTTATATGTTGTTTTAAAATCTTTTTTTTTTTTGCGGGTAGACAGGAAAGTGGAAACATCAAAATTTTGCTCTCTACAAATTTTAATTAAAATAAATAGCATATATCTACTTACATGTTTTAAATAGTTTGTACCGGCACTTATTGGCTATTAACTACCTATTTCACAAATTGTACACACTTGCCACATCACCAAAACACCATGGACAGCACTGCAAAACTTGCGCAGAGCATGGAGGAGCTATCAGCTTGGTTTGAGTCTCGCATGACCGAGTTTGAGCAGACCCAGCAGCAGGCCTCTACGGCAGGTAATCCCACAGTCAAGAATTTATCTGCGGACTACGTCGCTTTCAAAGGGCTTGTGTGGAAAGCACTACGGATGCTCAAGGTGCAGTTGGCCCTCATAGTCAACGGACTGGATAGGGTGGAGACGCATTCACGGCGCAAGGTCCTTTTGCTTCATGGCGTTACTGAGGATGACACGGAAAATCTTCCCACAAAGGTCCGGAAACTAATAGCGGGACAGATGAAGTTGTCAACTGTGAGTGTCGATGCGCTTGAGGTTTGCCATCGCCTGGGGGCTAAAAAGGACAAGGCTCGCCCCATATTAGTCCGCTTTGCGGCTATGAAAGATCGGACGGCGGTGTGGAACGCGAAGACTGCACTCAAGGGCTCAAAAATCTCAGTGTCGGAGTTCCTGACGAAGACACGACAGGAGAACTTTGTCGCGGCAAGGAAGCACTTCGGGATGAAGAATTGCTGGTCTTCGGATGGTGCTATACTGATTCTTCTGCCTGATAAGCTCAGAAAGAAGGTAACAAGCATGACCGAGCTTTTAGAGCTGACTGCGAAGTTTCCTTTAAGTAATAAATAGGTTGTTGATTTTCTAGCATATTGAGGTTTGAACCAACTTGTATTAATTTGACAACAGTAATGTTACCTATATATTATAGCACAACGCTAGCGTTTAGCTAACAGTTTTATTCTAGGGTAGAATTATAATCTTCTCACTTTTAACTTGTTAGTAATGTGTGAAACTCGTTTTCTTCAGTTTTATTATTTCTCTTAAATTGACATTGACATACGTAGTGTTGTTGTTGTAATTTTTTTTTTTATTATTACAAGTTTTACGGTCTTGGTTCTAAAATTTCTAATGCAGACACTTTTTTTTTTGTTAAGATACGAGCTTGGATACAAGACGTTTAGTCCTAGTGTATTAAGTAGTTTTTGATAAATTTCAAAAGTGAAAATGTGTTTGAATTTCTTTCTATTTTATAGTGTGTAAAATTGTTCGTTTTTTTTTTCTCTCTCAGTCAATTTGTGCAGGTGTTGCGAAGGAAGTCAGTTAGTTATGTAGTATTATATATATATTTATATTTATTTATTTATTTTATTTATTTCATTTATGTTAGATAATAATTTTTTCTCATGCTCATCTTCCGATGATATGGAAAGTGCTGAAAGTAACAGTTCCTTACTTTTAGACTCGGAGCCACTAAATGAAAAACTTTTATCCATATTTAATCATAGTTCGCCATTCCTCTCCTTGGTGCACATTAACGCACAGAGCATACCGGCTCACTATTCGGATCTTCTTACATCTTTTAGCACCAGCGTGGTCGATGCCATTCTAGTCTCTGAGACGTGGCTTAAGCCCTCTCTACCATCAACTTCTTGTTCTCTGCCTGGTTATCAGCTTTTCCGTAATGATCGCGTGGGCGCAGGGGGTGGCGGAGTAGGTATCTACCTGCGAAGTGACATACCTGCCACCGTTATCAGTACTTCTCCCTCACAATATTCTGGCTGTCTTGAACATCTTTTCTTAGAAGTCGTTCTCCATCATAAGAAAATCATGATTGGTGTGGTGTATAGCCCAAATGATAAAGTTGACTACTTTAGTTCTTTTGAAAACACACTCGAGCATCATAGTACTCTCTATGAAGACGTTATCATTATGGGTGACCTTAACACTTGCATACATAAAGATGACCATAGGTCACGCAAACTGCTATCACTTTCATCATCTCTTAATTTACAAATTCTCCCACTGTCACCAACACATTATTTCCCTAATTGCAAACCCTCCTTGATCGACTTAATTATCACTTCGAAGCCTGAATCCGTCATCCTTCATGGTCAAATGACAGCTCCTTTTTCTTATCATGACCTTATTTTTCTTGCTTATAAAGTACGTCCCCCTAAAATTAGATGTAAAGTTATTCTTCAGCGTAATTTTCGCGACATGGATCTGGATCGTTTAAGGGGGAACGCAGAGAATATAGACTGGTCCCCGGTTTTGATGGCCGATAATGTGGATGCCAAAGTGGCCGCGTTTAATATTATACTTACCAAGCTTTTTGATTCACATGCTCCGATGCGACCTGTGCGTGTTAAGCATGCTCCTGCTCCCTGGCTGACGCCTATAATCAAGGGGGTTATGGCAAAACGGGATAGGGCTAAAAGTCGATATAAAAAAGATCCAACGAATGATAACCTGTCAGCGTACAAAAAGCTTCGTAACATCTGCAACAGAAAGTGTAGGGATGCAAAGCGCCGTTATATTCATTCCACTCTAGAAAATCTCTCTCAGTGTCTTACCTGGAGATTTTTAAAGTCACTTGGTATAGGCAAGGCCATGGATACTTGTAAAAGTGCCATGGATGTTATTGACTTAAATGTACATTTTTCAACTCCACCAGTGACTCTCAATGACATTACTAAGTTATCTTCTCTTTCCTATCTTTCAAACCTTGCACTACCTGACTGTACTCCATTCGTTTCATCCGGTGACTGAGGACGACGTCAAAAAGAGTATCCTTTCCATTTCCACAAAGGCAGTGGGTAGCGACGACCTGAGTCTTGACATGCTTAAATCTATCCTGGAAGTTGTTACACCTCTTATCACACATATTATAAATTCCTCTATGGAGGCTAACACCTTTCCTTACTCTTGGAAAAAGGCTCATGTAATCCCACTACCAAAAGTTGCCAACCCCACTTCTCTTTCTCAATATCGTCCTATCTCCATTCTACCGGTACTTTCGAAAGTTCTCGAAAGTGTCGTACACAAGCAACTTTACTCCTATCTCGTATCCAATAATCTCCTATGTCCATTCCAGTCCGGATTCCGTCCTTCCCATAGCACGGTTGGTGCGTTGCTGAATGTCACAGAGGATATCCGATATGCTATGGATAATACTAAGTTCACTATTGTCACTCTTCTGGACTTCAGCAGCGCATTTAACTCAGTTGATTTTGACATACTGCTTGGTTCCCTTCGCTCTCTTAACGTTGCTCCTCCAGTGGTCGAGTGGTTCCGTTCTTATCTTCAGGGACGCCAGCAGTGTGTTAAGACCGACAACCTATCCTCGGACTGGTTGGACCTAACTGCTGGCGTACCACAAGGCGGTGTTCTTTCTCCATTATTATTTTCCATTTTTATAAACAATATTTCTCGTGTTATCTCTTCTCCCTTCCACCTGTATGCAGATGACTTACAAATTTACAGGCACTTCTCTCCAAATGAAGTCACTGAAGCTGTAGGTGCAGTAAATTTAGATCTTGCTGCTGTTCAGCAGTGGGCTGATAATTTCGGGCTTTTAGTGAACCCAAATAAATCGCAGGCAATTATAGTTGGAAGCAGCAGATTGAGGGGTAGGTTGGGGGATGTAGCGTTGCCAGAAATAATATACAACGGAGTCTGTATTCCCTACACGAACAAAGTGAAAAACCTTGGGATTATGATAGACAGTGATCTGTCATGGTCAGCACAAGTTAGTGAGGTGAGTAGGCGCATGCACTTTTCTTTTCACTCCCTTAAGCGACTCCAGTACTTTCTTCCCTTTCAGAAATTTTGCTTGCACAAGCTCTACTCCTACCTATTCTCGACTACGCTGATGTATGCTACCTGGATGAGACTGAACAATTGCTTAGCAAACTTGAGCGCCTACAAAATCTGGCTATTCGTTTCATCTTTGGTCTTCGCAAATACGATCATGTCTCCGAATTTCGCGCTAAGTTAAAATGGCTACCAATTAGACTTCGTCGTAATGTGCACATCCTTTCTTTCCTATATAAGATCCTGTATGACCCTGCTACCCCTGAGTACCTTCGCTCCCGCTTCCAACTTTTACCTCCTGATCCCCGCTCTAGGCGCGATTGCATCACTACGATGTTAGAGTGTCCTAGAGCAAACACTAAGTTCTTTTTCAACTCCTTCTCTTCCCAAGCTGTGCGACTATGGAATAAACTCCCCAAGGCTATACAAAGCAGCCCTTCTATAACATCGTTCAAGATTCGTTTAAAAGAGCACTATTTATCTCAATCATTACAATGTATTTAGTTTATGTAGGTATATGTATGTGTTGTATGTATTTTATAAGTAGGTTTATCCTTTTTTTTATATATATAATTTAATTTGAAGTATATTAGAGTGTAGTTTAAGTAGGTATATTTATCATTATCTTATGCTAGTTTTTTATTTTTTTATTTTTGTAAATTTTCTTTTTATCTTCTAAATGCACATTACTGTGCCCGTTTAAATGCATTTCTTCCACACCAGTTAGGTTGGCTGGAAGAGATCTCTTAAAGAGATAAGCTCACCTTTGTAAACTGTTTTTACTGTAACAACCTTTATGTTTTTTTTTGTGCGCAATAAAGAATATTATATAAAATTTTGTATTAATGTTTTGCCCCCTCTATCGCATTATGCAATGATCATGATAGATGTTAGGGATAATGTGAATAAATACATAAATAAACCTTTGTTTCATGTATGTAGAGTTCGCATAAACTCAAAAAACCCAAAGTGTTAATCATAGGTTACGCAGACAATGGCGAGTCGATCATCGGCAACTGACGGGTTTCTTCAATGATTTTGAATGCAAATTTCGTAGCCGTATAATATAAAACAGCACCACCTCTTCTCTTCGTATGGGTATCTTAAGTGGAGATTAAGGGAATACCGCCAGAAGAAGACGGGAAGCATCTCCTTTTTGCCACCATTTGGCAAACCGGGAGCGCCAACCTTGTCCATTAGAGGGCTAATTTAGGCTCATGATGCTGATGAAGCAGATGTTTAGTAATATGATGATAAAATAGTTCAAAACTTTTGCTCTCACTCTTGCACTATTTACTCTAAAATCAGAGACGCAAAAGACGACAAGGTGCCACACCTTGTCACGGGTATATATCGGAATGCCTAATTATTTGTACTCCTAATTGTCATTGGCACACAAACTATTAGCCTAAAATTTTTTCGCTCATTTTTACTTTTCCTAAACGTGTTTAGCCTATTTTTACTAGGCCTTACTATAAATCGCCGCATTATAATTTCCAAAAAGCGACATTTAGCCGAATATATCATAACATCTACCATTTACGGTTTCAAAGTTTTAATCGCAGAAAGTTAAAAAGTTTATTAATATTTGAAATAGCTATGCATGCATGCATGCTTGCAAAGAAGTAAGCATGCAAGCAAACAAGCAAGCAAGCATGAATGCATGCAAACAAAGCATGCAAGCAAGCAAGCACATATGCAAACAAGCAATCATGCATGCAAACAAGCAAACATGCATGCAAACAAGCAATCATGCATGCAATCAAGCAAACATGCATGCAAACAAGCAATCATGCATGCAATCAAGCAAACATGCATGCAAACAATCATGCATGCATCCAAACAATCAGACTTCCATGACGGCTTCGGCGCTTTTGAATTACACTCTAGGGGTAGGGCAGACAAGACTGCTTGGGGTCGGTTTGTGAGCGATTTGTTTCTTAAACTTTTTCGGTTTAACATAAAAATAGAGCGTAATGCCAAAAAAATAAAAAAGATGCTAATACATTTTAGTGCTTTCGATATTAGACATACTAAAATTAGGGTTTTCAATTTTTAGACCAATCTATAATAGTGCGAAAACAACTGTTAGACTAGACAATAATTATACGTTATAAGTTTAGGCCAATACGGTTCGGCCAAATGAAATTAGGACTTTAAATTTTAGGCGAACCGAAGGGGGGTGCCCTTCGGTTGAACTTGTCACATTCGAAAATGTCTTAAAAAACAAGAAAAACAATCAAGTTAATATGCAAGTAGATACTTAGGTACGTTGTCACGGTATACTCTATCTAATAATTTAAGTAGTCATTTAGTTCTTTTTCTGTTTAATTTATCAAACAGAAAAAAGAACGGGTATATATCGGAATGCCTAATTATTTGTACTCCTAATTGTCATTGGCGCACAAACTGTTGACCTAAAATATTTTCACACATTTTTACGTTTCCTAAACGTGTTTAGCCTATTTTTACTAGGCCTTACTATAAATCGCCGCATTATAATTTCCATAAAGCGACATTTAGCCGAATATATCATAACATCTACCATTTACAGTTCCAAAGTTTTAATCGCAGAAAGTTATAAAGTTTATTAATATTTGAAATAGCCATGCATGCATGCATTCTTGCAAAAAAGTAAGCATGCATGCAAGCAAGCATGCAAACAAGCAATCAAGCATGCAAACAAGCAATCATGCATGCATCCAAACAATCAGACTTCCGTGACAGCTTCGGCGCTGCGGGGTCCAGTGGTCCCACGCGTGCTAATCGTCGCAGATGACTTACGCTCACCTCCGCAGCTATGGCTTTCTGGCCGGCTGGGCCGGCCAGCCTCAGCCTCGCCGCCTCGCTTGCAGCCTCCTGCTCCTCAGCCTACGGGCCGCCTCGCCCCTCCGTTGGCGCGCTTTTGAATTACACTCTAGGGGTAGGGCAGACGAGACTGTTTGGGGTCGGTTTGTGAGCGATTCGTTTCTTAAACTTATCGGTTTAAAAAAAAATAGAGCGTAATGCCAAAAAAAAGATGCTAATACATTTTAGTGCTTTCGATGTTAGATATACTAAAATTAGGGTTTTTAATTTTTAGACCAATCTATAATAGTGCGAGAACAACTGTTAGACTAGACAATAATTATACGTTATAAGTTTAGGCCAATACGGTTCGGCCATATGAAATTAGGACTTTAAATTTTAGGTGAACCGAAGGGCACCCAAAAATAACTCTTGCAGCACGACTATAACCCGCTAGTCACAAGCCAATTTAGAAAAGATCGGTAACATAATTACTAAGTATATGTATGACTACATCAACCGCTTTGTACGAATAATAAATGTAGTACTAATAATATAATTGTTAACTTTGATAAACGACCCGTAATTTCAATTGTTGCTTCAAGTATTATTATGAATTCAGGGCGAGTGAAATTATAACAACTTCCCTCATAAACACAAAAGCAACTGAAAAGTGGCGGAAGTTTATACCTGCCTTTTGTTTTCTCTCATATGAGGTGAACCACAGACGTACCTATCTACGTAAGCGACGTTTATTAAGGTTATGGCTAACTTTGACCTTATCTCGCCAACTTAATACTCAATCTTACTATCATTATAAATATGAAAATTGTTATTCATCAATCACTCCAGAATACATGACAGTAAAATTTTCTCATTTGTTCGGAGAGGTTAACAATTATGAAATTGCAAATGCGGTACCATTATAAGTATAGGTATACTTCACGTGTTCCGATACGCATTGGCCCGGTTTTTTTTTAAATATTTTTTTGTTTCAAATATTTTACATTTAACTAAGGCCTGATTTTTCAATAGTCAGATAAGAAATATTCGTCGAATAAAATACAATATGGCTAATTTGAAAACGTCACCTATTTGTCATCGATCATTTATGAAAATGACATTTTTAAATTGGTCGTTTTATACTTATTCGGTCTGATAAGTTTTATCTGACGATTGAAGAATTCTTCATTAATGTTTATAACATTGTGTCAGAAAACGGTACATTGACACTGTCTAGTTGTCATCGTCTAACATGCCCTAACGAGACAATTCATTTTCACAATAATATCGAAAAATCTCGCCATTGAATTATTCAAGAAAATTGAAAATGAAGAGATGTGAAACAAGTCACCAACGATGTGTCGAGACATGTTCAAATTATAATAAAATATTGAATCCTCCATAAAACCAATCCGATGACAACCTAACTAATGATAATAAAGATATTGAATACGAAATGTCTTGGCTTTATTTTTGACATATGGAAATAGGAATGGTACTGCAGTAAATTATTTAAACATGATGTTAGTTAAGTTTTATGGTGGGTTATAACAAAAGACTCTTTGTAAACAAAGATGATGTATTAATTCAATTTTGAGAAACAAAACTAGAAGTCGCTGTCAATTTTTAAGTCAAAGTATTTATTTTTTATTTTTTCAGATTTATTGGGATCATTTGTTTCAATGAGACTGCTTTATTATAGTAAGGCGTGGTCATACATAAATAATTTCAAAAAACGCGTCGAAAAGAACCTCCTAGTTTTGTCGATGAAAAATACTTACATCAGCATTACATAAACAATAATCAAGAAACCATGATATAAACTATTTGATCCATAAACCCTTCATATTGCTCTACATATAGGTACTCTACAACAGACAGAAACTGAGACGTTTGAGATACTCCAACATTAAATACTAAATGAAATTATCGATATATAAAAGAAAGTCGTGTTATTTACATTACTTATAAGTAGAGAACGGCTGGACCGATTTTTATAATTTTGGTTTTATTATATTTGTCTTGGTCAAGAATAGGATAATAAGTGTTAAAAATATTGGAAAGTTAACGTAAAATAACTAACTTAGAAACTGTATTTCTTCATACAAACTTCCAACCCCGACCCCCATATTTGACAACAATGACATTTAAGACGTCAAAATCAAATACTACCTACTCTAAGGCGATACGAAGTTCGCGGGGACCGCTAGTAATAAATAAATGTGGACAACACATTAATGTACTTATTAATACTTTATCATTGGGACAACATCATAAGTATACCTACACTGTTCTAATTCCAGTAAGTAACTATTTAAGCACTCGTATTGTGGTAGTCAGAAACTAAGGTAACATTGAGCCGTCTGGGAATTGAACCCGGGACCTCGGAGCAGGTAACACCTTAAAAACCGGTGCACCGCCATGGAGGTCGTCTTTACTACATCGAGGCAATCACGACCTTAGCACTGAATAACCGAACCGACCAGTTGGTGTTGTGGTACCATTACGCTGGGTCCCGGGTTCAAATCACCCTTCGGATCAATTAAGAAAATGATCTTTTCTAAATTTACTTGAGTCTAGAAGAGTGTTGAACCTTTGACCCCGGCTTCTGTTGAGAGACTGAAGTCGTAAAAAAGTCGAACACACCAGATTATCCTTGAAGTAGAGTCAATTACAGAAGACGATCACGAAAGAGATAAAAAAAAAACAATAACTGCATAGACATCATCTAACAAAGCTTATAGACCCACCAACGATAGAAAATAAAACCAAAAGGCAGTTACCATATACATTATTGTAAACAGGCAGTAAAGGCACACACGGAGCAATAACTTGAATATCGAGAAAAGGCGTTAAAATTTTACGATATCATAATACGAGTAATGTGCCGGGAAAACATTGTGACACAATCCATTTGTGTAATAACTGACATTAAACAACTGAACAGTTTAACGGCGTGATTATTACGATTTGCTTTTGCTATCAGTGATTTATCTTTCCAAGCGGAATTTTGTCATTGACAAATTTAATGTTTAAATAAAACAGCTTGTAACTTCATCTTTTAGTTTGAGTTGATTGTATGTATCTGTCTTTGTTACTATCTATACGAGTATATCTATAGACGGAGGTCGGAGATACACTAATGGCTGAACTAAATTTTAGATTTTGTCCTCAAAGCGAAAAAAGGGTCCCCTATTGAATCACTTTATTATCCATCCGCCCGTCGTTCTTTCTCCCTCTCTTTCGTCTGTCAATCTGAAAAAAAACTAGCGGACACGGCACACAGCAGCGCCACCTACCGGGCCCGACTTTTGTTTCAAAACGTCTAGGAATCCAATGAAATACTTACTCGTATTAGGACTAGTTAGATGACTACCATGCGTTTAAGATAATGATACGTTTACGATATAAAAGTTTTGCTAGAACTTAAAATCTAAACAATCACCTGAGTTAAGGTAAAAAAATTGGCGGCGTTTATGAGATATTACACAACTACAATACTCGTAAAAAACAAGGTATCACAATACCAACCAGTAAATTGAAAAATATATATTATATACATTACCAAATCTTCCCCACGACTTTGTACGCGTGGGATTTTGAAAAACGACATGGGAATCGTATTTTTTTTCCGGATAAAGTCATAAAATTGATTATGCCCTTTCGAAGGAGTTCGATAACAAACACAACGACAGGTTTATATAGCTCAGATTTTTTCGCCTAAATTAATTAAATGCACAAACTTAAATTGTAGGTCAATAATGAATCGTCCTTTAATATGTATTTTATTTTTATAAAAGTTAAGTTCGTCTTTGTAACCTTTTTATTTTGAAATTTCATTAAATTTTTCGACTATTTGGGAACTTTATTTAATATCAGAAACTTTGGAGTAAGTAAAGAACTCAGTGATATCGATTCTTTAAACGAAAGCTGTAATGATAGCACCTAGCATCATCATACAGAATAACCCACTAAGCACAAGCAATTCCGTCCAACAATATCATCTTAATGTAACGTTTACTTGACATAAAGTGGCGTTTCAGAAACATCATAACATTATCTCAGACATGACATGCAGACAGCCGTCATGTAATAAGTTGCCTAAATGACTGCTCACAATGACTAGCAGTACAAAATGATAGCATATTAATGTCAAGAAGGTATTTCTTCGTTGGTGGTATCAATTTTTACGAATAACATTTACGAGCAAAAAGTATGCCGTGGATTTCGAAATGTTTCTCTCCTGCGTAGGTGGGTAACAATGTTTTAGTAAAAACATTTTTTACAAAAAAATACCGATGAAAAACCTAAAAAAAGCTACTAATTTTGATTGCTTGCATATTTGACTTGATTTTCGGTAAAATATTTTTCTACGAAGAAAAACAATTGTTTTTTTACTGATATTTTACATAAGCTATTTTGAATTCCACAGCTTGGCACAGGTTTTCACCAGCGCGATGTAACGTGTAGTTTACGCTTGCAGAGTCGTGGGCGAAAAGCTAGTGAGTCTATAATTTATTAATTATATGTGTTTCTAAAACACACAGCGTTGGTTGAAGAACGCGTTCATAGATCTTGCTTTAACTAGTAAATAAGGTACACTTACCCAGTTTATACTTCAAGTAATTCCTTTCTTTCACTCACCACTAGGCTGAATGGCTATAGATTCCTTAGCCACATGAAGCAACTCCATGAAAACTTTGTCCTGTCATTGTCATAGCGTTTGTAGATTTTGCCGGTAAAACGTGCAATTTTTTTTCTATCAAAGCATTTTAATATTTTGTAGTTGTTTAAACATTAAAATGTGTGACGATAAGAGCTCCAATGCCGTTGCTTCGGATGAAGAACGTGCATCGCGGAGTGATAGTGGTTCCAGAGAATCATCTACCTCATCTTCGGAAGATGAGGAGGGATTCGCTTCTCCACCTCCTAACAAGCGTAGAAAGCGAAGGCAGACGGAGGACCCACGTGTTTCATCGTTGGTAAGTCAGGTAAATTGCATAGCGGAGTACTTAACAAGGTTGCATTCCGTCGGAATTACAAATACACCTTGTACATCCAATCCCCAACCGTCAACTTCGGCGCCATACCTAACTTACCCAAGCACTTCCGACTTAAGCATAGGTACTTTACACACAGATTATGATGACAAAAAGATAGTTCCTCTAGCGACTAAAGAACGTCTTATTGAAGTTAATAAATTGCAACATTTTGAAAGACAATCTTGGAAAGGCATTAGATATAAGGCCACTTTGAGGGGTTACGCTGCTTCGCCTGGCTTTGTAGGCCTTAAAGTTAATGATGAACTGTGTCATTTTAACAAGACTAAGGATTACTTAGCATCCTCAGAGAATATGTTAGCTGGCTTAACAAATGCTAACTTAGAGCAACGTGAGCTCCTAAAACAAGCTTTACAGGACCTAGTTAATTGGGCAGCGGCAAACCCAAAAGAACTAAACCCTTCTACTTTATTTGAAAGAGTCTCAACTCTGATGGGCCCTGATACCGACTTGCACAAATGTTCTGAGAAAATAATACAGATAATTTGTGGCAGAAGAAGTGAGTGCATTGAGATTAGACGAGAAAGAATTATCAAAGAGGTGAATAATGTTAACTTAAGGAATACTTTAAGAAATATCCCACCTAGTGCAGAACATCTATTTAGTAGAGAAGCATTGCAGCCAGTTATTCAGTCTCTTGGTGGTTCACAAACATGGTTGAACACTCCTACATATTTGAAAGAGAGGGTACTAAATCGAGAGCCTCGTGAACGCCCAACTCAGAATAATAAATATGACAGAAAGGTTAGCAACAGTAATAAGAACCATAAAGTCGATAAACATCCAAAATTTAATGCAAGGAAGCGGAATAATTTTCGTCGCTTCAATAATAACCAGGCCGAAAACTCCTCCGAAGTTAATAGTAAGCAAAAATGACTATGCAGACTTGCCACAAGTCTTTCAGGGAGGTTGCCTAAAGTTACAATCGGAAGCCTGGAAGAATTTAGGTGCAAACCCGTTTATTCTGAAGACAATAACAAACAGTCGAATTCCATTCAAATTCAAACCCCCGCTTCGACAACTGAGCCAACTTATGATAAAAAAGTTTACAACAAAGATGTCATCAGAAATGACTACAGTAATTCAGGACTTAAAAGAAAAAGGTGTCTTAGAAGTACCTCCAGTCTTGAACAGAGGATTTCTTTCAAAGATGTTTTTAATAAAGAAACCCGATGGGGGGATCCGACCAATATTCGACTTAAGGGGACTGAACGAATATGTAGCTACAAAACATTTTCAGCTCATTTCACAGACAGATGTTGTCAAAGCCATACAAGACAACGACTGGTTAGTGAAAATAGATTTGCAGCAAGCATACTTTCACGTGCCGATGGCGGAGAGTCATCGCAGGTTCTTGAGAATTGTATACAATCAAGAAGTGCTCCAGTTAACAGCCCTTCCATTTGGCCTGTCTTCTGCACCCCGAACTTTTGCCAGTTTGAGCAACTGGATTGCAGAGCTTCTGCGCTCCAGAGGAATCAGACTGCTGGTATACCTCGACGATTACTTGTTAATAAACCAGGAAAGAGACCAATTAATTACTCAGGTGGCAGAAACGCTGAGCATTCTAAAAAGTCTCGGGTGGCATGTAAATTTTCAGAAGTCAGTTCTAGAACCTTGCCAAAGACTGGAATACCTAGGTATATTGTGGGACACCCGAAACATGACGATGACCTTGCCTACAAAGAAACAACAAAGGATAAAGCAGACAGTAACAAACATTCTTCAGCAAAAGCGAGCATCACTTCGAGAGATGCAGATGATATTAGGGTTGTTGAACTTTGCCAATTTAACAACACCAAAGGGCCGCTTACACTGTCGAAAGATACAGATGTTCCTCAGGAGCTTCAGGCAGGGTCGTCCAAGAGCACGACTAGAGTTAACTGCAGCAGTTCTCCAAGAGCTGAATTGGTGGCACGAAGCTATAGACCACAGTGTGGTACCCTTATACAAGAAGGAAGTGACTCATTTCTTAGTAACAGACGCGGCGGACGCGGGCTGGGGTGCCTACCTCAACGGGAAGTATCTGTCAGGGACGTGGTCCCGGAAACAGAGGTATTGGCATTCAAATCTAAAAGAGATGTTCGCAGTGTATGCCACAATAAACCAGCAGAAGTCAAATCTTCGACAAGCGCATATACTAGTGCAGTCGGACAACAGAACCTTAGTTGCTCATATCCGAAACGAGGGCGGTACGAGATCAATAGCCCTACTCGATTTGACGATAAAACTTCTGGAGATGATCGAGAGATTGAACATCACACTTTCGGTGGCGTACCTCCCGGGGAGGTACAACGGCATTGCCGACCGCCTGTCGAGAGACCGACCTGTGCCGGAATGGCACTTGTTGCCCCAGGCCTCGGAGGCCATATTCCAAAGGTGGGGCGTCCCCGACGTCGACTTGTTCGCGTCTCGAGATACCGCAGTTGTGCCCCGATACGTGACTTGGGACTGCGGAGATGGCTCCGCAATATTTTGCGACGCATTCAGTCGCCCTTGGCGTTTCAGGCTGGCATGGGTGTTCCCTCCGCCGAGTCTAATACCCCGAGTATTACGACACCTCAACACATCTCAGGGGACATTCATAGTAGTGGCACCTCGATGGACCCAGTGTTTCTGGCTGACAGACCTTCAGTCGAGGGCACTAGTGGATCCAATATTAATAGAAGATCTCCAGAGCAACTTAATAGATCTTACTACGGGCAGGAATCCGCCCCAGATAGAGAAATTGGAGCTTGTAGCCTGGAAGGTTGGGGGTGGTCTGGGCAGATAGCCCACTGGTCACTGCAAGAAAAGAATCTATTAACTAAGAGCTGGCGTGATTCTACTTTGGCAACCTATAAGGCTCCAATTAAAAGATGGTTATCTTGGTGCAAGGTATTTAATGTCAACTCCAGGTCACCGCACGGTAATGATGTAGCTAGGTTTTTAGCCAAATTATACTTAGAAGATAACCTTGCATATTGCACCATTCTCTTACATAAGTCTGCTGTCTCCACATATTGTGCTACAAATATTGAGAATGTATCTAAAAACTTTTTTGTACAACAGGTTTTAAAAGCAATTTCCTTAGCGAAACCACTAATTATAAAATCTCCAGTTTGGGATACTAGCTTACTTTTTGACTGGTTTAGATCCACGCCAACTACAAACACCTTGTTTGATATTTCTAGGAGAACAGCAGTAATTTTACTCTTGGCCTCAGGCCGGAGAGTGCATGACCTGACTCTACTAAACCTACCTGAGGTACAGGCTAGTGATGAAATTTATTTGTGGCCACAGTTTGGCTCAAAGACAGATAGTGCCTCTATTAGACAATCAGGCTGGTTATTAAAGCAACACCCAGACAGTTCAATATGCCCAGTACAACATATTAAAAAGCTTATTAAATTAACAGAGACTAGGCGATCTAATGAGCCCAACATAACAAGTTTATTTATTACTATTACTGGGGAGGTCAAGCGGGCCACCAGAACAATTATAGGAGGATGGGTAAGAACAGTTTTCAAAGAGGCTGGAATTGATGCGCCACCAGGCTCTATACGGTCAGCGGTGGCATCTAAAAGTTGGTTAGAGAATAGAAGTATTGAAGATATAATGAAAAGATCTAATTGGAAGAGTGCACAAACTTTTTATAAATTTTATTGCAATAGTGTTAAGAAAAACACTGACAGCTGTAATCAGGATCTCTTAGTTAATCACTTTGTTAGTGTTTAAGTTGTAATAATTTGTTATTACCTTAGTTTAAAATTTAGATTAGGCCTATGAGGCCATACTGATTTAAATTGATCTCAAGATTGTTAGTTTTGGGTAATATTGTTTATCAGAAGAGATATATATTAGTTTTGTTGATTCATAAGATGATACTTATGATACTTTATGTTAGAAGATGGATATTTTTGTTTAGTTGATTTGTTGATAAATAATTAAATTACAAATATTTAAGAATTATGATGTGTTCCTTGGTCATAAAACATTTTCATACATCACATAGCGTTTGTTTCTTTCTTTCACCAGCAGATATCAAACAGGTCTTCAACCAACGCTGTGTGTTTTAGAAACACATATAATAACACTGTTTTGCATTCCAACAAAACAGATATTATGTGTGTGAGAAAACACACAGCGTTGAGCAAGTTGCTTGCAGGTGATTTCTGAAGACTATGACAATGACAGGACAAAGTTTTCATGGAGTTGCTTCATGTGGCTAAGGAATCTATAGCCATTCAGCCTAGTGGTGAGTGAAAGAAAGGAATTACTTGAAGTATAAACTGGGTAAGTGTACCTTATTTACTAGTTAAAGCAAGATCTATGAACGCGTTCTTCAACCAACGCTGTGTGTTTTCTCACACACATAATATCTGTTTTGTTGGAATGCAAAACAGTGTTATTATTCGAGTGGACGGTGCTCTACGAAGATTAAACAGTGACATCACTTTGAAATTTCAAAACTTTCATATATATTCCAATTTAGCGTATCACGACTTCAATTAAGGTTCTAAAAGTTCCTCCTTAAAAATGCCAAAACATTTACGTCTGTATATTGTCTTTTTTTTTGGTCTAGATAGACGTAAAAATCGATCTTCTTATTTATAAATATTTCAAATCATGCCAGACTACGCCACACAAAGCCATTTAGTTCTGCTATAAGCTACTGGGTACTAAGCGTATATTATGGATACTAGGATATGTTTATGCCCACAAATATTGTTACTTTAAGAGAATTGAAACCCATTTCTTAGAAGAAGCGTTTCTACCTCTGAACCGAAGATCGTCATCTCCAAATAGTCAAGTGTTAATACGTTTTCAAAGAAAACAAACTCTTATATTTGTAATTAATTCAAAGTGCTTTTTTTTCTTTTAACTTAATAAGACAAACTAAGCAAAAATCATCGTAATTTGTTAGTTTCCTATAAAGTATTTTCTTTTTGATATTACTAGACTAATCGATGCCACTGCGGCATTTACATAGCATTTGGGGCTATTCATGGAGATTCTTTGTAACAAAGTGTTCATCAATATATTTCAAAGACACTCCATTATGGCATGATGGCATCCATACTTTTGTAAGAGACACGTTCATTGTACAGCCCTTACAATGTCGTGCGTAGGTGAGACAGGACCTATAAATCTTTCCAGTGATCAACAGCTTAGACTTAAGATGCATCATACGACATACACAACAAAACAACAAACGCCTACTAGACATAACAGTGCACCTGTACAATGCTAAACAAAATGGTTTCACACAGTAATCAATCACTTTAGGGGTATCTCGTAAACCTACGACAAATGTGAAAAAGAGGTTAGATCTGTGCCTAGAAGTAAAAGTTTGACGACCAAGCGATGGCCTAGCTCAGGTATGGGGAAATAGATTTAAAGATGGGCCAACAATATTACAACATTTCTGCGGGCCAAGGAGTATTTATTTATTCTACAAGTAACAAAAAAAAATCATATGAGTACATATAATGCATTTATAGTTTTGATGTGCAGTGTGCTAGGTCGGTGTGAAAGATGAAATTTTGTCTGTTCATTAATTAAAGCGTCGAAATTAGGCTCTAAGCTACTTGAAGTAACTCGTAAAACACACTCGACGTGACGGTCAGAGTGTCAGACATCCTGGCCCCCAATTCCGCTAATTTACAAATGGCTCAATAGAATCGCAATGGTATCGCAATTGTATATTTTGACACATTTAATATGGTAGTAATGTCAAAATATATGATTGCGATGCCATTGCGATTCTATTAAGCCATTTGTAAATTAGCAGAATTGGGGCCCTGTGTTCGTTTATTTGTTTTTGCGAACATTCATTGTAGAAAATACTTGTTCACAGATATATGAAGACCCAAACATAGAAATTATTCTCTGAGCATGTCTTATTAAATTAGGAAACTTAGATCGAATAGTTTTTAGCGCGAATATTTGAATATTGTGTATCGCCGGCCGATTGTATTTAAGTGAGGAGTTTTGATCGCGGGCCGGATTAAATCTTGTCGCGGGCCGGATTTGGCCCGCGGGCCGCCATTTCCCCATCCCTGGCCTAGCTGCTACACAAGGGACCCGAGTTTGATCTTTTCTAAATTGACTCGGATCTGGAATTCGTGGTAAGCCGTGCTTCGGAAGACATGACAAGCTGATGGTCAGGGTTTTTATCACAAGATGGAAATCGAAAGTAAGAACAATTAACGTCTAACTTTACTTGTGCCTGGCCTGATTTAGGCGACTTGAAAAACTCTGATACCAGACGATATAAGAAAGAGGTAAAGTGATGACTTTGATTATGTTTCCGTGACATTGACACTTAATAGGCGTTGGGCGCACTTGGGGTATAAAGAGCATGAACAATTATTTACTTACAAGCGTCGTTTCCAGAAATTAATACGTCTATAGATCATAGATTTCCTTACGATTATTAAATAAATAACCGGCCAAGTGCGAGTCGGACTCGCGCACGAAGAGTTCCGTACCAAAAAGGCCAAATAAACGGGTTTGTTGTGTGGGAACCCCTCTTAAATAATTTATTTTGTTTTTAGTATTTGTTGTTATTGCGGCAACAAAAATGCATAATTTGTGAAAATTTCAACAGTCTAGCTACCGCGGCTTTTGAGATACAGCCTGGTGACAGAGCGACGGACAGACGGACAGACAGTGAAGTCTTAGTAATAGGGTCCCGTTTTTTCCCTTTCGGTACGGAACCCTGAAAAATCATTAATTAACAAAAATAAAATTGTTTAAAAATCAAAATAATTAACTGATACTGACTTAATTCCATATAAAACACGACAAGAGATATTCGATTTCCTAACTCAGTTCATCTCGAAGTTTTAGAAGAATGTCCATTATTTTAAGATGATAGAACAAGGGCGACACTTCGCGTTTATACGCCTTATTTTATAACTTATCCTTTTTCGGAAGATTCTTGGCATAGTTTGCCCCAGTACAATGTTAGCCTCCATCCTTTTGTTTTTTTGGCACACAACGAGCTTCAAATTGACGCTCAATAGTTACATAATTAGTTTAAAACTAAGCAATTAGCTGTTATTACAAATCCTACAAAACGGCTCTAGGGTAAATAATAATAACCTTTCACAACTTTGTGAAATTAAGCCTACTTTTAGAATTCTAGAGATAGAAATAAATACATAAGTATACAGGGTGGTCCAAACGGTGACGTCTAAAAATTTTTTTGGATTCCTTACATCCAGGGCTATCCAAATATTGGATGGTATATTAGGGATACAGGGGGTGGGGTACAGGTGAAATTTTAACCACTTTCCACAATTTTAATGGGCGTTCAGTATCGTATTTAGAGCCTATATATGAAGTAAAAAAATGTTAACCAAGCTTTCACCCGAAAATATTTTTCGCAATATAGTTTTCAATTTTTACGGTCCTAAGCCTGATAAGGTATAAATGGGAAATCAAAAACTTATGAATAGTACCGTAATGAATGAATGAGATGCAAATCGCGTAAAAAAAAGTGTTGCTACGTGGCCGTATCAAAAATTTTAGTATTTTTGTGGACATTTTCTAAGTGCTTTATCTTGGGCTATACCAAAAGAAAAAATACGTCATTTGTTTTTTGTCTCGTAGATTTGATATATTAAAATTTGGAAGGTGGTTAAAATTTCATTCTGTATATGTTACCCGATTTTTCTTAGTTTTAGAGATATACATTTTATTCTTAAATTTTCAGAATTTTCGATGTAATCAGTTTTAAAAAATGGTTTCGCCACTTTTTATTATGTTATGTCAGATATTTTTTTGCAGTATAATCCTTATAAATTAAGCTTATTTAGATAAAAATACCAAAGTTTCCGAAAAATTTACCCAAAGTCAATAATTTCTGTTCAAGCTGCCTAGTCTGTGTAGTGCTTAATTTTGAACTGAGAATTTAAAAAAAAGTGTTTTCACAGTTTCTTAGATCATTTCCAAAACTTTTTTTTTAAATTTCCAGTTCTAAATTAAAACATAATGATCGCTTAACTTCGTAAAAAGCTACGTGCCATAATTGAAAAAAGTATATTGAAAAATGAAAACAATTTCATCAAATTATCATCAATTTCACAGCGGTTTTCGAATATTCACGCCAGAACGTGTAACACGTTGATTTCATCCCAAATAGCGGTGTGCTATGGTAGATCCTCTTCATATGTTAAATATTCTCAGTTTGGAATCTAGGTCGATCACTTCCGCTATATAGAACAAATGGCCGTCAATGGACGTTGTCTCTTAACTTGGCGATAGTTCAAGCACTTATCCGTGCTATCCTTACTCCGCATGCACTTTATGTTTGTGTAAGCTCACATATATATTGTTCCTTTTCGTTACATTGTAACAGTTGAGTATCATTTTCAGGAAGTAGTCTAAGATGAGATTGTTTAAGTTCTTTTTAAATAAAATTACACGGATTACTAACGGATGAATCATTATTCCTAATAATATCATTATTTTAAAATATAATAGCAATATAAAAATATTTTAATAACATTACCGTTAATGGCTACATGACAATAAAAAATAAAACATGAAATAGTTCAAGTGAACAGTTGCTCATTTAACAAGAAAATAAAAAAAAAACATCATATTTAAACAAACAGTTTATTTAACCAAACATTTAAAAGTTAGTCATGATAGGTACTAAATTGTGAAATAGAAACAAAATAATAAGAATATTTTCGACAGTTTATGCCGTTCATAGTGTTGTTGGCGTAAAAAGAATAACAACAACCGATGGGATGGTATTGTTCTTCTTATGGATGTCGTAAGAGGCGACTAGTGCTACTAGAAGACGTGTAGCAACGTCTTCTCTTTACTATTGGACGACCTTTTGGAACGCGGGATCGCGGGTTCGATCCCCGCACAGTACAAATATTTGTGTGCATGAACATGTCTGTTTGTACTGGTCTGGGTGTTTTATATGTATAATAAATATTTACAAAGAAAAGAAGTATATAAGTAAGTTTATCGGTTGTCTGGTACCCCATACGCCAAGCTACTTAATAATAATAGCTTAATTTGGGACTAGATGGCTCTGTGTGGCCCAGTGTGGCATGTCTTAAAATATTATATTATATTATATTGGCCAAATTGCAATTACCAGCCCGTTTGTCTAGCCTGACGATAACATCAACATCCTCCTCTTGGAAAGGTCTGTGTCTAGAAATGGACTTATATAATAAACTGGTACTTCTGATGACGAATTTATTTTTAAGAATTCTCCTAGTGTACGTAACTTGCATACAACGTACGAGTAGTTTATTCATTCATGCCCGTGTGTGGTCTAAAAAAAAGCTATCGGTATGTACCATGTATGAATACGAAATTGTCCCCATAAAATATTCTATGGCAGCATTCGTGGTGCGAAATGTCCATACGTAACGTTGCATCGTTGACTGACAATTTTATAGCTGGCAGAGCGGCATCACGTGCCTATCCACTACGTAATGAACAATGAAT
Source organism: Anania crocealis (assembly GCA_949315895.1). Classification (NCBI taxonomy): domain Eukaryota; kingdom Metazoa; phylum Arthropoda; class Insecta; order Lepidoptera; family Crambidae; genus Anania; species Anania crocealis. Next base: position 10,747,555 of record OX438862.1, read on the forward strand.
GTGTCAATTAAAAGCTGCATGAAGTCATTGTACAATGAACCCTCAATCAATATGAAAACATAAACTAATTTGATTAAAAATAAAATTTATCATGACGATGTCGAAGACCAAGTTTTAACGCCAGCTGTTACAATTAGAACGTAATTAAATTTTGTTTCAAATATAAAATTGATAAGCCTCTTGAAGGTTTGGTGATTAAAGTTTTGTTTACTAGGTACTTAATGTTTAATTATGTAACCACATGTTTAAAACTCAACTTAACGTGGACCTGATTTTGTTAAGATATATCAAAGAGTACATATTAAGTAACCTACATAACAGATACAAAATAAAATAAATATCAAGATAAAGCACTTAGATCTAATATTTTGATACGGCCTCCTAGCAACACTTTTTTTACGCTATGCGCATCTCATTCATTTTTTACGATACTATTCATAAGTTTTTGATTTATCCTTCATACCTTAACAGGCTTAGGACCGTAAAAATTGAAAACTATGTTGCAAAAAATATTATTGGGTGAAAACTTGGTTTACATTTTTTACTTCGTATATGGGCTCAAAATACGATACTGAACGCCTATAAAATTTTTGATGATTATAAGTCACCTGTTTTTTTTTTTTTTTTTTTTCTCTTTTTTCTTGGCAATCTGTGCTAACACAATAAGCCTTTCAGATCAGGTTCTCGATTAATATTTTGCCAGCAGAGGGAATAACTATGTATCCCTCTCATCTGGTGTCTCCAAATCTCACGGCAAGTGTAGACACACTATGCCGTTTTAATCGGGAGTGTGTAATACTTCCCGTGCCTTTCAGTTTTGATGCCAGTTTATTGACATGAGTTGATATTCTCATCTGATAGCTTTTACTATATTTAGCGATCTCTTGTTTGACGGTATTAATCTTTAGGTCCTCGTGTATGTATTTGTTGCTCACGTAGTAGGGTATATCTAGCATGGCTCTCAAAGTCTTGCTTTGAAATCTTTCAAGGATCTCTATGTTGCTAATGCTAGCAGTACCCCACAGCTGGATTCCATAGGTCCAGACTGGCTTAAGGATGGTCTTGTAAATAGCTATCTTGCTTTCGTGTGACAGGCATGATTTGCAACCTATCAGCCAGTACATTGACCTGACTTTCGTATCCAGCTGTTTACGCTTGGTCCAAATATGCTTTCTCCAGGTAAGTCTTCGATCGAGATGCATACCCAAATATCGGGCATCTTCAGCTTGAGGGACTTCCTCATTATGTAGACTTACTGGGGGACAAGTTTTCTTTCTCAGGGTGAATGTAACATGGACGGATTTTGCTTGATTAACCTTTATACGCCATTTATCTAGCCACTTTTCAACTTTATGAATGTGGGTTTGTATGTTAGCTGATGCTATAGCGGGGTCCTCGTGTACCGAAAAAATGGCTGTATCGTCCGCATAGGTGGCAGTTGTAGTTTCAGCGTGCGTTGGAAGGTCTGCGGTAAAAAGCAAGTATAGGATGGGTCCTAGTATACTTCCTTGTGGTACTCCGGAGTGAATTTCGTTTAAAGGAGCAACTTCGTTGTTAAATTTTACCTCAAAGCATCTGCTGTGTAAATACGACTTTAGAATCGGAAAGAAGGAGTGAGGCAGCAACATTTTAAGTTTGAAAAGGAGTCCCTCGTGCCACACTCTATCGAACGCCTGGCTAATGTCAAGGAAGATGGCAGAGCAGAACTGTTTGCATTCCAGTGCACGACTTATAGTATCCGTAACACGGTGTATCTGTTCAATAGTTCCATGCTGCTCTCGGAAACCAAACTGGTGAAGAGGAATAACTTCCTGTAGGTAGGGGCGCATCCTGTTCAATAATATTTTTTCGAAGAGTTTGCCTAACACCGGAAGTAGGCTTATTGGTCTATAGGAGCTTGCTTCGTGTAGCGGTTTTCCTGGTTTGGGTATCATTATAACCTGTGCTATTTTCCACTGTGCGGGGCAAATCTCTAGTCTTAGGCAGGCATTGTAGATAGCTGCGATGTGAATTATTCCCTTTTTAGGCAGCTGCTTGAGTAGTTGTGCATCGATCAAATCATAACCAGGTGTTTTACCTTTTTGTAGTTTTAGGATTTCTCTCCTTACTTCATTTGGGCTAGCACGTTTTAGTGGTAGGCTCATTTGCAGTGGTGCATCCAGATATTCAGACACCTCCTTGTCGTGCACAGGGTTTTTGCTTGGTAAGGGGCTAAAGACAGTTTTTAGGTATTCCGCGTATACTTGGGCCTTTTCAAGTTCTGTTCGAGCCCACTTGCCATTCGAAGTTTTTATGGGTGGTATGTGTTCTTTCGGTCGTTTCAGCCCTTTTGTTATCTTCCATTGAGAGTATTTGGTATCTTTATTCGGAGAAAGGTGAGCTAATTTCTCCTGTAGTCGATCATTTTCTGCTTGGCTGATCATGTGTTTAAGTTCCTCAGAGGCTTTATTGAAAGCTTTTTTGTCACAGGGATACTGCGTAGAATGCCATTTTTTTCGCAGGAGTCTTCTTTCGTTTACTTTATCCTTTATAAGTTTGGAGATGTGGGCAAATTGTGTTGTTTTCGGTCTTAGAAGAGGAGTAGCTTCTTTAACCGCCAGGTGAATGAGCTTACCGAGCGTTTCTATAGCCGTTTCAACGTTATCTATATTATTAAGCGGTAAGTTTAAGTCAATGGAGTCTGACACCTTGGATCTGTATCTTTCCCAGTTTGTTGTATGGTTATATAATCTTGGTAGGTGCTCAGTTAATATGGCCCTATAGTGAACATTGAGAATTACTGGTGTATGGTCTGACGACAGGTCAGTACATTCTTCTACATTTATTTGTCTAGGCGGAATATTTTTGGTGATGAAGAAATCTAATAGGTCTGATATCTTTTGGGGGTCTGTAGGCCAGTAAGTAGGAATACCATGTGAAGCGCAGTGAAGGTTAAGATCATTCGTAGCTACATAGAGTTGTCGACCCCGTGGCGAGATTAGTCTGGAACCCCAAAAAGTGTGTTTTGAGTTCCAATCTCCGCCACAAATAAATCTGTTTCCTAATGAATTGAAGTAAGTCTTAAATTCATTACTTGTAATGACATGCTTAGGTGGACAGTAAATGGCAGACACTGTTGTTTCTGTTTTATTATCCTGGATCCTGATTAAAGTTGCTTGTATCTTTGCAGTTTTTATTTCTCCAAAGAGATAATGTTTGATGTTCTCTTTTATTAAGATTGCAGTTCCTCCATGTGTATTTCCAGAAGGGTGATTTGTAGTGTACACCTTGTAGTTTTTAAGTTGAAAATGAGTTTTTGGTGTGAATCTTGTTTCCGAGATTAAGACCACGTCAACTCTTTCAAGTTTCAAAAAGAGTTCAAGTTCCTTACGACGTTCTGTCAACCCGTTGGCATTCCAGGTGATTATTCTAAGGTTTAGGGGTGCTTTATAAGGCTTGTGAATAATTGGATCATACGTTCCATCATGTTGTCTAACATAATGTTTATTATGTTTTGAAATTTGTTAAACATGGTGTCTAGTACTTCACCAAAATTATTTGTGTCCTTGATGTCGGTTGATGATCCTGGTGTGTTTTTTTGTTTTGTTGCCTGAGCATATGTGATATTTCGTTTTGAGTGGTTGAAAAGATTGTAATTTCTAGTTTGATGATTTTCTTGTGTAGAATGTGTTGGGTTTTCGCGATTTTTGTTTTGTGTTCTGTTTATTGTGTTTTCATTGATTTCCTTGATCTTGCCTGTCTTATTTTTCGTAATTAGATCTTTGTACTGTTTGTATTTTGTGCAACCTTTGTAGCTTGCTGGGTGTTTTTCTTGGCAGTTGGCACAAGTTGCCTCGGTGTCCGATCTTTTTAAACAGCTCGTCGTTGAGTGTTCTTCTCCGCACTTTACGCATCTAAACGGTCTGTTACATTGGTTTTTTGCATGTCCGAATCTTTGACATCTTTTACATTGTAAAATGTCTAGTTTTTTGTATGGTGCTTCGATAGAAACTTTTACGTAATTAATTCTGTTGATTTTAAAGATTTCTTTGTTGTTGTGTTTGGGCTCAAGATCTACATAGAATAGGGGTAGCGGTTGTTTTGTGTTTTTATGTTTTACATTTGTGATGTGCCGCACCTCATGCCCAAGTTCGAAAAGCTCTCTTTTTACAAGTTCTGTGTCTTCTGGTGAGTGTAAACCACGTAGTACTATAGGCTCTTTCACTTTTCAATTTGTATGTATAATGGCTAACATTATTCTCTATAAACCTTGCTCTTATGTTTTTGTAAGTGTCTACGTCGCCAGGCATTATTTTAACTATGTGACCTGACCTTAGAGTTGTCATAGTATATTTGTCGGTGTTAGCAATTGACGAGAGGAGTTCTTTTAATTTAGTTATGTCGATTACTCCCGTGACAAATATGGGTTCTGGCTTTGGTGGTTTAGGCTCAATAAGCTGTTGACTGGGTTCGTTGCCACTTTCCGACTCTAAGATTTGGAATCTGTTTTCCGTTGTTACTGCATATGTTGTCTTGTTTACTTTATTGTTTTTCTTTGCCCATTCAGGACTAGATTCCGCTTTCCTTTTTATAGGAACCTTATCGTTTTGCCAGGGTTGATTGTTTTCAACCTGTTCGTCATATTTGTTGTCTGATGTATTTGGTTCTATATTCAGCTTATCGTTTAGACTTGTTAGTTTTGGTGTTTCAATTGGTAAGGTTCCAAGTGAATGGCTCCTTGCACGTGCAAACATGCTTTTTTGAAGTAATTGTTGTGTAATTTTTGTTTTGTTTTGGTTTTCTTTTTCATTGTTTGTATACATTTTGTTCCCACGAGTAGGGTCGATATAAATGGTCACTTGAAGGGTGACGCCCATTCCTCCAAGAAGGCGATCTTCAACGACGTTTGCCAGCTCCGCCGAGGTTGGCGCTCAATACTGGTCTCCCCCACCAGTCATGCATTCCATTGGCACGTGTCCCACCGTGGAATTGGGGTGATTGTTTTATAGAGGTTTTATTCCTCTCAGCCCGGGCAATTAAGCCAAGGCTCCCGAGCGCTGAACTGCGGTTGCGGGTTTGGGTATTCATTTCCTAACACCCACTATAGACTGGCTGGTTAGGCCAGGTCGGGTTACTTCCCGAGGGAGTTTTGGGTCTCCTACCGGGCGCGTCCCCAGGTGGCGGATAGGGGAAGGTCCCCCAGATATGGGGGGTACCGGCCATTTGGCTGGCGCGGACCAAAACCCAGAGGGAGGGGCGCACTGAGCGTCTTTTCGCCTCGTGGTGGCCGCCTTCGTGCGGCGTGGGATGGCGGGCTCAGCCCGCGGCCGCTTCCATGCGGCACCCTGTGGCGGAGGACACAATTATGTGTCCGTTTGTGTTGGTTTCTGCCTTTCTTGGCCAGTGGAGCCTCTGGGCTCGTGGATTGGCGGAAGTATTCCGCGGTGCGGTGGGTCTGTCAGTTCGCGGTCATCGCGGCTGGTGGGCTGGCCTAGCTAACCAAGTTAGCCATAATGGCCACCATCGGGCAAACTGTCCCCTAGCTCGGGTGTCGTGGACATGTCTCGCGGCTTGACTAGGGGAGCAGGGGTCTTGCCTTAATCGGCCGGACCGAGAGGAGACAACCTCCATAAAAAACCCCAAGGCCCGGTGCTGTGAGGGTACGTGGCATCGGGCGCCTCCGTTCGGAGGACGTCGGCTGGGTGAAGGTCGGCGGCCAAGCGGCCCAACTCACGGGGTTTCCCGCCCCCGTGCAGTATGTAGGGTTACCCGGGTATGTGGCTCTGCCCGGGTGGACCTTTATTTCCACACTACTCGTGGGACTTCTATGGCAAAGTTTAATTCGTATAACCCCCCCCTAGACGTTTGTGAGAAGGTAATAGTTGACGCGCCGGAAGGCGTCAAAGAGTGCTTCGAGGTGTTGCAGGATATCTGCGGCGCTGGTAGTGGTGTCGACTCGGACTCAGCAATGAGTCTGAGGTCGACAAATTCTGGCCTGTCCAAACTCTGGCAGGCCCGAAAGAGGAGGAGCGATTCGCGGCGGAGCGGATCAGAGAGCCCGGACTCAGATAGATCCAGGTCTCCGACAGTGTCGGTTGTGTTACGGTCGTCGCGGATCTCCAAGCGCGGCCGTGGCAGGGCAACAGTTGCGGCGAAAGAGTTTGGCTCGCCGCAGTCGAAGATGGAGTCTCCAGCTCTCTCGGATTCGGTGGTTGCGACGAAACCGCGTAAAGCGCATCCTGATGCCGCCAGTCGCTTTGTGGCTGCTTCTTCTTCTTGGCGCGACGCGGAGGCGGTGACTGCTGCCATGCTGGGTGAACGGCTGGACAGCAGTCTTCAGGCCATCGAAATGGTCGCCACAAGGTCGGGGAACCTGAAGGGCACCTTCACGAGTGCCCTGAAGGCTTCCGCGAAGGTCATCCGAGAGTCCGTGGCGGAGCTTGAGTTCCGGACAGTCTCGGACGAAACAGCCCGCCTCCGGGCGGAGAACGCACGATTGAGAGCGGAGATGGAGGAGCTCCGCTCACAATTGGCCTCGCTCCGCGAGGAAGTGAGACGTGGGTCCAGCGAGCCATCTCTTGTTCCGGCGTCTGAAGGCACCGTCCCTGCTAAGGTTGGTGAGGAGGCGCTGCGAGAGGTCGTGGCGCGCTTCTCGAGGATGGTTGATGCGCGTTTCGACGGCCTCGAGGCCGAAGGGCGCCTGCTGCCAGGGAGGCACCTGCGTCCTCCTCTAGCGGCCGACCGTAGGCGTGAGGAGGTTGAAGTCCCAGCACCGCCTCCCTCTTTTGCAGCGGCTCTGTCCGCCCCCTCGACGTCACGTGCGGCTCCTGGAGATCCGGCGACATCTTTCTCCTCTGCCGCTGGCAAGAGGGGAAAGAAAGCTAAGGAAGCCACTAAGCCGATTGTTGCCCCGCCCTCCACCAAGGGGAAAGGTGTGGGCAAGAAGTCCACCACCCAGCCCGCTGCTGAACCCTTGGCTACAACTGGGCCGATTAGGGAGGGAACGAGCTCTTGGTCGAAGGTGGTACGACGTCGTGGTAAACTGCGCGCGGAACCGGAGGGCCGCGCGCCAAGACCCACGGTGCCATCGAAGCGGGCCCCAGCCCCTTCGGCCCCGGCCCCAAAGCCGGAATCGAAGAAGAAGGCCCGGCGTCTCCGCCCCCCACGTTCTTCTGCAGTAACTTTGACGCTGCAACAGGGGGCAGAGATATCTTACGCGGCGATCATTGCCGAGGCCAAAACCAAGATTGACCTCAAGGGCCTCGGCATTGAAAAGGTAAAGTTCCGGGAGGGTGCGACCGGGTCCCGGATCATTGAGATCCCTGGAGCGACCAGCGGAGCTAAGGCCGACGCACTGGCGGAAAAGCTTCGGGGACTTCTCAATCCGGAGGAGGTGAGGGTGGCCAGGCCGACAATCCTCACAGACCTCCGGATCTCCGGCCTGGATGACTCCGTCACGGCCGAGGAGCTAAAGCTGGTAGTGGCTGAGGCTGGCGGTTGTCCGACTGAGGAGGTCCGGGTCGGAGTGATCCGGAAGGGGCCGCGAGGTATGGGCACCTCGGTTGTCAAGTGCCCCCTCAAGGCTGCTAAACAGGTGGCAGCGGACAGACTGCTGGTGGGGTGGACCTCGGCCAAGGTGGAGGTCCTAGCCCCACTCCCGCAGCGGTGCTACCGCTGCTTTGCATTGGGCCACGTCGGGGCTCAATGCCGTTCGGAGGTGGACCGCAGTGGCAACTGTCGCCGCTGCGGGAAAGAGGGCCATCTGGCCAAGGATTGCACAGCCGCTCCCCACTGCCACATTTGTGAGGCAGCCGGAAGAGCGGCAGGTCACGCACCCGGGGGCAAGGCCTGCACCAAGCCCCCGAAGAAGAGTGCGCGCAGGAGGGGTGCCGTACCTCCGAGGAAGCCCTCGGAGCCACGGCCTTTGAGTCTGCCCGCAGGAGCGGCTTCACAGGAGACGGAAATGGAGGTCCAACACAATGAATAGAGACCTTCATTTCCTTCAGGCCAACCTGAACCACTGCGCCGCGGCCCAGGATCTAATGCTCCAGGCCGTGGTGGAATGGCAGGTTCATGTCGCGGTGATATCGGAACCATACCGCGTCCCGGCCCATTCCGACTGGGTCGGTGACTTAGCCGGTCTGGTCGGAATATACCGACCAGGGTCGTCCGGTCTTCCCCCGCTTACATGCGTGTGGCAGGGACACGGCTTTTTAGCGGTCCGGATCGGCGAACTGGTCTTAATAGGGTGTTATTTCTCCCCTAATAGACCAGTCGCCGAATTCGAGATGTACCTAGCAGAGGTCGGGGCCATGGTGGGACGCAGCTCTCCCCTCCCAGTGATCGTACTTGGGGACCTCAACGCGAAATCCGCGCAATGGGGTTCCCTGACTACTGATCCGAAGGGGATAGTCCTGGAGGAGTGGATCGTGGAGTGTGGACTCACGATCCTTAATGTCGGCACTGTGCCCACGTGCGTGCGACGCAATGGAAGCTCGCGGGTCGATGTGACCTTTGCGTCTCCCACCGTCGCACGCCGTGTCCAAGGGTGGCGAGTGCTGACGGACCCGGAGACTTTGTCGGATCACCGATATATCCGGTTCTGCGTCTCCGGTCCAGCCGCCACGGCCAGCCCCGGCCAGCCCCGGCAGGACGGCCCGCGGTGGGCGGTAAAGCGCCTGGATAGGGACCTGCTGCAGGAGTCGGCTCTTGTCCAGGCGTGGCTCCCGGAGTTGCCACCGATGGATCTGGATGGGGAAGCTGCTCGGCTCATTGAGGCCATGTCACAAGTCTGTGACGCGGCAATGCCTCGTGCCCGAGCCCCCTCTCCCCGAACCCAGGTCTACTGGTGGACGCCAGAGATCGCCGCCCTCCGCTCCAGGTGCGTGGAGGAGCGCCGTCGCTTCCAGCGGTACAGGAGGCGTCGGATTCACGCAGAGGCTGAGTTGGACCGGCTGTACGCCGCCTATAGAGAGGTGGCAGTTGCCTTAAGGCTGGCAATAGCGCGGTCCAAGGCAGCAGCCTGGGAGGATCTGCTGGGGACCCTAGAGAGGGACCCCTGGGGCAGGCCGTACCATCTGGTGCGGCAAAAGCTTCGGCCCTGGGCCCCCCCAGTCTCCAGCAGTCTGGACTCGGAGGTCCTCGAGCGGGTTGTGGGGACCCTGTTTCCCAACAGGGGGGTGGACTTCATGCCCCCTACCATGAGTGCTCCGTCCAGCGACCCGGGGCCAGAGGTGGCACCCGAGGTCACGGAGGAGGAGCTGGGGATGGCCGTTCTGCGCCTGAAGGGCAAAAAAACGGCCCCAGGGCCCGACGGTATTCCTGCCCGTGCCTGGGTCCTGGCCCTCACCGGGGAACACAAGCCCCTGGAGTCTCGGCTGCGGGAGCTGTACAGCCGATGCCTCCGGGAGGGCAAATTCCCCCGGAAGTGGAAGGAGGGTCGTTTGGTCCTCATCCGCAAGGAGGGCCGCCCGGTGGACCAACCGTCTGGGTACCGGCCCATAGTGTTGCTCGACGAGGCAGGTAAACTGTTAGAGAGAGTGGTGGTAAACCGTCTCGTCGAGCACCTGGAGGAGGTTGGGCCCAACCTGGACGACGCCCAGTACGGGTTCCGCAGAGGTCGATCGACCATCGACGCTATCGGTCGTCTGCGGGACACAGCGGAGGAGGTGGTCTCCCGGGGAGGGGTGTTGATCGCGGTGTCGTTGGACATCGCGAACGCCTTCAACACCCTGCCCTGGCCGGTGGTATTAGAGGCGCTCCAGTATCATGGAGTGCCTCCTTACTTGAGGAGGTTGGTGGGGGACTACCTATCAGAACGAGCGGTAGTCTTCCCTTCCATGGAGGGAACAGGTCGTCGGCAGATGTCGTGCGGTGTCCCACAGGGGTCAGTCCTTGGACCCCTGCTCTGGGACATCGGGTACGACTACGTCCTACGCTGCGCAAATTTGCGCGGCGTGGACGTGTCGTGCTACGCCGACGACACCCTCGTCACGGCCCGGGGTTCTGACCTCCGGGCCGCGATAGTGTTGGCCACTGCCGGAGTAGCGACGGTGGTGGCCAGAATCCGGCGGCTGGGGCTGGAGGTGGCTCTCCACAAGTCCGAGGCTATCTGCTTTCACGGCCCTCGGCGTGGACCACCTGCTGGCACCAGCATCGTTGTGGGTGGCACTCCCATCGCTGTCAAAAAGACGCTGAAGTATCTCGGCGTCATTCTTGACAGCAGGTGGGACTTTGGGGACCATTTTACGGCCTTGGTCCCCAAATTGGTGAGGACAGCGGGTGCACTGAGTCGCCTGCTGCCTAACGTGGAGGGGGCTGGGGACTCTTGCCGCCGTCTTTATATGACGGTGGTTAGGTCAATGGCCCTCTACGGGGCTCCGATATGGGCGGCGTCCCTTAAGAACCGTCATAGGGCCCTCTTGCATAGCGCACAGAGGATCATGGCGGTTCGAGTGGTGAGAGGTTACCGCACCATCTCGCACGAGGTGGCGTGCGCACTCGCTGGGTCCCTTCCATGGGACCTGGAGGCGGAAGCGCAGGGGTCAGTGTATTGGCGGGCGGCGGATGCCAGAAGCCAAGGAAACTGGCCCCCCCAAGACACGGTGGTGCGGTGGCGTAGGGAGGCCCACGAGGCCTCCTTAGACCGGTGGACGCGGTTCATCGAGGAGCGGCTGGGCACTCGACTAGCTGGCTCCCGACGCCGCATCCTTGAGGCAATCCACCCCATCTTCAAGGGGTGGATCGAGAGGCGGCATGGGTCGCTCTCCTTCCGGATGACGCAGATTCTCTCGGGGCATGGATGCTTCGGGAGATATCTGTGTCTGGTCGCCGCGAAGGAGCCGACCCAGGAATGCCACCACTGTGGTTGCGCAGAAGATACCGCGCACCACACGCTGGTGGAGTGCCCCGCGTGGAGTGGGCCGCGGTCGGTCCTTTCCGCGGCCCTGGGAGGAGGAGTCCTCTCGCTGCCGGCCATCATGTCGGAGATGGCCCGCAGCGAGCAGGCTTGGGAGGCGGTGGCCGCCTTCTGCGACGACGTCATGTCGCAGAAGGAGGTCGCCGAGAGTGAGAGAGAGCGGGATCCGCACTCTCTCCGCCTCCGTCGGCGTAGGCGGGGCGGTAGGCCCCGCCAGGGTCCCGGGCGGCAGGTGCGGGGGCACCAGCTGCCTAGCACATGGGACCAGGACGACGCGCTGTTCGCCCAGCGCGTCGTCCAGAGGTAGGAGTGGGGTGCCGTCTCAGCACCCCCTCTGAGGAGGTCTGCCCTTTTCAGGGCGGAGATGGCCGCTGGCGGGGTCCGTGGACTGTCGAGTAACCACAGACCCTGCCGTCAGTCAGCGCGGCGGGCGACGCGAGGTTTTTAGTGGGTATACCCCTGGGTCCCATTCCCAGGAGCAGCGCCCTTTTCAGGGCGCCGGGAGTCCCACATACCGCCCTGCCCTCCCCCGGGGCAGTGGTGATGATGCGCAAAGCATTTTCCTCGCGTAAAAAAAAAAAAAAAAAAAAAAAAAAAAGGTCGGGTTACTTAACCGCCGCCCGAGTCTCGGCGTTGAGGTTCGTTTGGCACCACCCGGGGGGCACGTGTAGGGTTTTCTTTAGGTATTCTTCCTACGGGCGCAAACCACTCCACCCCCCTAATAAGTCACCTGTAGAAAGATAGATTAAGTAGGCTTAATAGATTCGTGTCTGTGAAACCATGGAAATACACATACAAAATTTCAACCCAATCAGTCAAGCCGTTTAGTAGTTGACATACCGACAGCAGCGCCACCTACCGGGTCCCGCGGTAAAAAGTAGTCTAAGTTCATCAAGGATAGTCTCAGCTTGAAATAGAAAAATATTTTTTTAAATCGGTTAAGTAGTTTCAGAGCCTATTCAATACAAACATACACACAGACAAAAATACAAATCTTTCCTCTTTTTAATATTAAATAAACTATATCTTTTACAAACGTGAGTGTGGTTGGGGCATGAAAAAAAAAATGTATAACTTCTGAAATTTCTCCTTATTCTAATAAAGCTTGAGTTTTCTTTTCATTTCCACATGGGTACCTAAGTAAAAACTATTTTCTTTTTCGCAGTCTCTATCGGTTACACAATTTAATTGGAAAACCTCTTCACCCATACTAGGCCTGAATAAGAATAGAGGGTTTCATGAATATAGATTAAGTAAATCGACACGGCCAGCGTCAGTCAGTGTCGATTAGGCTGAACTGCAAATGAGTCGTGATAGATTCGATCACCCACATCACTAAATGTTAACGCTAAATTTCACTCTTGCCGATTATTTAAGATTTTTTCTGCAGCATTGACTCTCCGATCAAGGAAATCCCTCAGTTAATTAATTACATATAACTAAGCTATAAGGATTGAAATAAATACCTGAAACCATTTAAAAGTTGAATAGTTACTAGTTATTCTCCCATAAATCTCGAGTAGTCTTCACTGAACTGAATAATTAGGCGTACCTAAGCTTCGAACTATGCTCCGTTGCAACCTGATTGTGATTTATAAAGTTTTGATTAATCTATGATAAATCGTTATATGCGATAGCTTTTATTAGAGAATTTCACAAAATAGTTTCATTGTTGATGAATGTAAGTACTGTATAGATAAGTAGTGCCTATCTAGAACATCGAAAATTCAAGTTATAAACTCTTTCATGCGAGCAAGATCAAGGCACAATACTTAATTCAAAACTGTAGTAAAACTTGCTTGCAAAAGTCAAAAGGCAATAAAAAAAAAACAAAAAAAAATTACACAATATTATGAGCTTTTTAATCTTGCTTAAATAATCTTACTTGCTAGAATAGAAATTAAGCTACATTTTATCAATCGCAAATAAAATACGGGATTTTTCTATAAGCTTTGAACTTTGCCTGTAATTCTGTTTTGCAATAATATATTCCAGTAGGTACTTTATATCATGGAACATAATGAGAATTAATTCTTCTGCTATAAATCATAACTTAGTTTTGCGACAACGGCAAGAATTCCTACCTTTTTCTGAAATCTGTAGCAAAATATTGTTGTTACACCCGCATTTGTCACAGTACATTTTATATTGTTAAATGAGTTATTTTCTGCGGCTGCTATTTTTGAATAAGATTGTTAGTAAATGAAAAAAATAGCACCAACGTAGCAGAGCTTTAAAAAGAGCTTCGAAAAGAACCTCATCTAACCTCAAAGTTTGATCCAAATCGATTAAAGTACCTGCCTAATGAAAAAGAAATTACAGATTTCTGACTATTGTAATTAAATAATCATACATTTTTATTTCAGTTTGAACCACATACAACAGGATATCTATTGGCAAATGTACACCATAGTAAAATAAAACTAAAGGTTAAAGGTAATGTTCGACTGTAAGAAGACTCATAAATGGCATTTCAGGTTAAAGTCTCGATTCAATGGTAGTTTGATGGCAAGTTAGCTGCTCAAGAGGTCATTACGACTTCCCATTTCCCGCTATAGCTCATTTAAAATGTTTGCTTCATTATCATCATTATTGGAAATTGAAACTTTGTAAGCACTCAGGTTTGTCAAATTTATGATAAATAAGTCACAGGTGTCTGCATCGTTATTGAAAAGTTAAAATTTATAATGGGCTAGGCTGGATTCAGTGGACAATGTTATCATTAGTCTCTTAAATGCCAGAATTTATTTCTTCGAAACTCAGAAACACAATCGGTAATACAAGAAACTGGAATGGCAGAAAATAACAACTAGGTACTAACTGATACGTAAAGTTTTGTGGATTAACCGTTAGAAACTTCAGTCAATTGACGTGCTTCTTATGATCGGTTAAAACTGAATTTTGGCCTTACTGTTTGACAAAGGTGAACTTATATTTACCGTAATCAAGAGGCTAACTATCGATTTCAAAGCAATTAACGATCTTGTTTAATAAACAGAAATTAATTCACATTTTGAGACTTAAAATAATATGTAATTTAGGGTTTGATAGTCTGGATTTATTAGAAATGGTATTTTCAAAATATGTTTGAATTGAATCAAATACCTATCCGTAACAATTGCGTATATCTATCAAAAATTTCCTATTAGAATTTCTTCAAGAACCATCTTGAATTTTTATTTTTAACATCGCTTACGACGACGCTTCCATGTTTAAGTTAAAGATTCAGATACACAACTACATTTTACAGTTAAAATCAAAGATCTAATAAAGGAGTTTACTAGAATACTTGAATGGAGAAATAAAGTTTCTTAAAAATTTGCGTTTGTGGGGATTTACCTCACAAGCGTGAATAAAATCTAAACAGAAAAAAACTATAAGTATTATCTATTGTTACCGAAAAAAAATCCAGCCAGGCACACTACAACCATTTAAAAACAAACTTTTTTCACGGAAAACACGGATCTGTGTGGTATCAAAGGCAAGCCGTCGCTATCAGTGCGATATTATCAGCCAGTGTCGCGTCGACCGCGGCCCCGACCACTCGCAGCCGTGCCAGCCGCAAACGCGAGTGCGATGTGATTCCGATACGCGGTAAGTCGCGTAACTTTAACTTTTCAAATTAAATTATTCCTGAAAACCATTGCCGAGATTTATACACGAAACTGACGTCTGTATATTACAGCAGCTTCTGCATCTGTGTAATATCTTTGATAAGTTTAATTTTCACATTCAAAACACAGACTCTACCACAAATTGTTAAAAACAGTTTGTTATGAATAATTAATTAACAAATTAAAGGTTCACACAAAGCAGGGCACAACTTGGTGTGTATTTTAAGATAAACTAATTTGGGAATGCAAATAAATAAAATTATTTTTTACTATCGCCGAAAAATATATATGGTTTTATGGTATCCAGAAAATATTGATTTCTTTAAAAGGAAAATTTATACCTATGTTGCCTAAATCAATCACAATTACTTTTGATAAGATGTGTATTACGTTTTGGACTGCCGATTTCGCAGAGGTACTTTTCTCCTCGCAAAAGTAAAAGTAATTGAAAACCAAGGGGTAAAATATAGACCTAACTTAAAAGGCTTTTGTCTAAAAGTGATTTATCTGGAGCAGGGAATTGTTGACATTACTTTCGCGAGAACACTTACTGCGAAAACGGGTAAGCCAAAAAAGTCAGTAATAGTGAAAGTCCTTCAGTAAATCACAGCAGTAAATTATAATTATGGTCGCAATCGGCAAAAAGTTCCGGCGTTAATTCCTAACGTCTGGAGTCCGGACATAACTTTATTTAATCCTTTACAAACTGTAATTAACACCGTAGCGAATAACTTTAAAATACTTTAGGAAACATTTACAGTTTTAATAGTTCAGGAACTTGACTCTTTTAACAACGATTCAGTCGTTGGCAAAAATGTTTTGATCTAGGTATACAAAAACTGATCACTAAGGTACCTATACCGTTTCGTTCCAAATGTTTTATATTATATATACACTAGCTGACCCGGGAAACGTTGTTTTGCCATAAAAATTATTAAATTACTAAAATGGCTATTAAAAATTAGGGGTTGGTGATAAAAGAGTAAAAATTAAGGGTTGTATTTATTTTAATGCCACATTATAGAAAAATAAATACAAAAAATTATGTTCAAAAATTAAAAAAAAATGTTAAGGGTGAACAACCCTTATCACTTAGGGGTATGAAAAATAGATTAGATTATAGTAGGCGATTCTCAGACCTACTGAATATGCATATAAAAATTGGTAAAAATCAGTAAAGCCGTTTCGAAGGAGTAAGGTAACTAACATTGTGACTATAAGATAATTTTACAAATCCCCATGTTACGTTTTAGCTCGGTATTCAGATTTTTTCAGTTTAAATTTGTTAAAAAACATTTAAAGTTTCAATACTTTCAGAACTTAAATCTTTCAATATATCTTCAGTCGTTTGCGGGAATGTTTTGATCTACAAAAACACCGGTGATCACATGAGTTTACTGTTTAACATACATTTCAAATATTTTGATTAGATTTGAGTTTTTAAATCCCCGTTTTAGTATTTTAAGTACACCCGTCTTATTTTGTTATATTGCGTTTTCTGCACATAAGTACCTGCTTATCCCTTTCTTGATCTTCCTTTGCCATGAAAGCAGTTTACTCCTGTACTGTCCCATTCAGACTATTTACGATTCACCAAATCATCGCCTGCTAGAAGGTGAAAGCGTACGTCGCCACTTGAGTCACACGCATGCCTCAGAATATTTATGACCCAGGAGCACTCGTATAGAGAGCCGGTTATGTGTACTAAGTAGACAACATTGGTAAATAGTCCTATCCAATCAAAGTTAGTGATGTTTCATCCATATATTTTTGGCAAACATTAATTCACATTTAGTTGAAGCGTACTTGTTTGTTTGATTATGTAAACAAATTGTAATCTGTCGTAAGAAAATCATTTACCGAAAGAGGTGTTTTAATTATGGCTCTACATTGCTTTGTAATAAATATTTGCTGTTGCATAAAAAAACTGAATAGGTATTTTTCGATGCATACACTGTTTTAGTTTTAAAATTAACAAACAAAACAAATAAAAAAGCTTGACTTCGACAATGGTTGTAATCGAAAATTCTAATAATGATGTATAATTTAAAGATTTTATTTATTACGCTATTTTATTGCTCCTACTTACTTCTTCATGGAATTGTGTCTAGAAAAAGAAAAGACTTTTAATCTAGATGCAAGATACATCATCACAGCCATGTCCATGATCCAACATAAGTGACCTCTATTATCATTTGACAGTGCGGTAATGTACATTCATGTGATAAGCCCAGTGCGGGACTTTGGCAAGCTCTACAGTGGCTGGCACGCCCATCTAATAGCCTAACGTACAATATCGTAGTGATGTTTATTGCCTCGATATTCGGTATCGGCACTTGTTCTCAAGGGATTATATTCAGTTTCCATTTAGAAGCATCGAATCGAATGCTTTTTGTTAAACAAAGTTAAATTAAATAGAATGGGGCTTCATGCTTCGAATACCTGCACGAATAAACCAAAGAGATAACTACCTTACTTAAATAGATAAGGTCGATATACAATCTATAAAATTTCTAGTGTCGCTGGACAAATTTCGTTGTCTAGTACCTACTCGTACTTATTGTATCTTAAAAGAGCAATCTTTCTTTCAGGTACTTTGAGAACATGTCAGTTGGTTAGTTAATTTGCACAATCATACACTTAAACGTCTAATAAAGTAACGTAAAGAAAGAAGCGTCTCTATTACCTATTACCTACATTTATAGTTGAAGTTATATTTTTGATTACCAGGCCGTACTTGAGTATTTAAGGTGTTACCGCTAGTTATTTCGCTTAAAAGTTTCATTAATCTGGAACATAATTTACACAGATTCGTAATAATAAACACGAGGTATAATGCTTGGCAAAGAGTTTTTTTTTTACACATCAATACAGTCCTATGTAATCTATATTTTTTTACGTAATCTTGTTAACAGAACAAGCTGTAGTAAAAAAATACATCGATAATAATGTTAAACATGAGAATCAAAGCTTAACGATGCTATTTCCGTGCCAGCGTGTGCATGAACGTGGGTTCAATACTTACCAATATTTGGCAAGACATGATGAGTAAAAAGCAAATATGTAAAACACAAAGTCAACTCACGCAAGTGCTAGAGTGTAGATGAAAAAGGAATATCTAGGTAAGTTAGTATAAACGGCTTGCTCAAGAATAAGAAGTTTGATTAAATATGATCGCGTACGGAACGCTTTATTCTGGGCACAATTTGTCAATTATCTATGTAGTGACTAATTACATCCAATGCAATGTTTTCTTTTTATTTTGCGACGAATTCAGATTAAACCGCCCATGCTTGAATTGACATTAAAATAAAAAGAAGATAAATTGAGTGGTCTCACACTAAATTTCTCATTCATAATTAAATAAGTTAACATACTGTTTTCTTGAGTTTACGCAAACACTATACATTGAAATGAAAGATAGTTTCACTGTCTTTCATTTCAATAAATAAGTTAACTTATACACAAAGTTT
Organism: Anania crocealis; assembly: GCA_949315895.1. Classification (NCBI taxonomy): domain Eukaryota; kingdom Metazoa; phylum Arthropoda; class Insecta; order Lepidoptera; family Crambidae; genus Anania; species Anania crocealis. The sequence continues at coordinate 10,765,539 of OX438862.1, forward strand.
CTTAAAGAAAATAATGGTCAAGTCACATTTTTGACAGTAAATAGGCTTTTCGACAAATATTTTTTGAGAAATCGCTAGACGGAATGCGTCGTTTCCCCCACATGTGACTAAAGGACTCCGTTTATGACTCACGACTTATGAAAGCCATCATCCTCGAATTGTCACAAAGGTCACCGTCATATACGCCATTACGAATGCCATATATCGTCAGGACTGAAAAATGAGAGGAGTCAAGTCGCCGCTCGCCTTCCGGCTACCGGTAGGTATATCTTTAACCTATTTACGACGATATTTATTATATTATGACGATCTTTATGGTAAAGTGGCGTATATGTCGCAGCCAACTAGCGTAATCAGGAATTTAGTTAACAGCCTAGGCCGTTGACTAAATGTCGGTATCCAATTAAATTGCTGATCAACAACCAGCTAATTTATTAAGCGCAACGTTTAACAAGATTACTAATAAACGTTGTGTATGTTTTCTTTGAGATCCTAAAATGAATAACATTAGTTTACTATGCGTAATTTTGACAATATCGCGAACAAAGTAAACGTTAATGAAATACATAATTTAATTAATAATAATATTTTTTCGAGATTGGTTGTTGGTTACCTAAAACATCCATTTTATTTCTACCAAAAAGGTGCCTTAATATTACTTACTTTGAGATATCGATGTCTGTGATGTTATCAACTTATTAATTATTACCTATGATAATGTCTGTATAAGGAATTATTTTCCAACTCACTTGAGCAGCGACGTGAAGGTTAACTATGGGCACAAGGGTACAGTTGGTGATTAGATCAGTATATGTGAAATGAAATGAAATATTCAAATGAAATATAAATATTCTTTTACTCTTCAGTTATATCCTATTGATAAACAAAAAAAAATATCGAAAATTAAATCAATCGAACTTGGTCAAGCAAGTAAAGTAATGCGTACCTAGTCATCAAAAAAAAATTTACCTTATTCAGCGAGAGTATCTTCCTTTTTTTGTGAGTTAAAAATTGATTTTTTTTCCCAAAACCTCGTTTTACATACTAAATGTAGGACATCTCTATCCCATAAATAAAAAAAAATGTGTTTGCAAACATACACTTTTTTTAACATATATATGGCTTAGTTCTATTTTTATGGACTAATTCTACTTTTCAATTTTTACTTATTTCTACATTTGGACTTAAATCGCGTATAACTTTATATGGTCCCGTAAATACACTAGACATCTTATCTCTATTTTCATTCCTTAATAGTATGTTATCATTTAAGTTACTTGGTACTATGTAGTTTTTTCTAAAAACTCGAATGGGGTAAACTTGGTTTCTGTGTGCACTGATGTATTACTAGTCTTTTATGAAGATGACTCCTGACTTTGTTAACTAGAGTACCTAGTTTTTACAATACCAATATACTCTCTTGCTCAATGCGTTGTACTTTACTGAAAGTCCAACGTACGTGAGAGGGGTTAAATTATTACATTTCCGATACATGAGCGCGCCGCGTTTTACTGGTTCTCGTTAAGCTAATATATGCGATTGGTTACCAATTCTACAACACAAAATGTTACTAGGCATGCTATTGTTTAGGTTACAGAAGTACCTAAACAACTGTTTGTTTTTGTTTTATAATGGTCTTTATTTGTCAATAAACACAAATAACAAATAAATAAACTAAAAAAAAATACATTTACATGGCAAAACAAACTACTTTATACAGGCTAAATTGGCCTTCGAAAGCTAATTACATAAATATTTGCTTAAGTGGTAAATTAATTATGACCTAAACAACTAGGTTTTGGCCAAATACCGTGCCATTAACAGCCAGCCAACTAACCGATAGCTGGCATAAAATTTTAGTAGGCATAATACACCTAGGCAGATGGATCAGTCCACTGCTGGACTAAGCCTCTCTGAAAAGCTCAGCCAATGGCAGACCGAATCTTCTTCTAGCAGAACTTCTAGAGTCGCCGAGGCTCTTACAATAAAATAGAGTGGCGTTATTCTTTCTAAGATACTTTTATGCTGTTACATATTTTTTTAATTTTAGTTCACACTCAAACGTACACACTATTTTTAACGTTAGTTAAAAATTTACGTTTGTAATTGTAAACCCCATCCCCAAACACTATAATCCAACCCTGAAAGAAATCTTTTTATAAATTATTACTTTTACGGCGTGATTAATATTTGTATCCATGCTAAATTCCAGTTTTCTAGAAGTTACAGTCTCTAAAACTAAAACCGCTGACGGACAGACAGACAGTCTTGACTTCAGGAAGCTGAAAAAGTTCTATGTTGAAATAGATCATCGTCCATACGTGGTTTGACAGTGACATTTTACTTATAATTTTAAATTAACTAGGTAAATCTACTTACAACAAGGGAAATAAATTTTGGCATTTACAAATAAGTTTAAACAAAACAGAAAAAAAAAATTGTTAGGTTCGGTCACTGCGAAAACTGTAAGACCAACTTTGGTAGCATCCCGTAACATAGAAAAAGTAATATTTGCAGTAGTAAAATGCTACGGGTAAAAGTATCGATGCGCGGTAACTTGAGCTAGGTACTTACTAAAGTACCTAACTAAAAAAATAAATAACATGCTTATTGCTTCACTCACATATACAAAAAAATAAACATGTAGCTATTTAAGTCTAAGATAGAAGTCTATGTGAGAGACTGGTCTCTGTGCAAGGATACCTGTACCACCGGACCAGGCGGGAAAGGGTAAATGGTGTTAAATGTGTTCTATATTCAGATATGGGGTGGTGGGATCTACCTCCTAGTGGCCCACTCTGGGTAACGGAATCTTTGGTTTTCTAACCAATGATGACGGCTAACAGATCCCTTTGCTTCGTAAGAGGCCGCCTGGATGCTATCACCCTCCTGCCGCAGTCCAGCACCAAACAGTTTTTCTGTGTTCCGCTGGTATGTAGGAGAACCGTGTTGGACAGCAATAAATTTTCGAATTTTCGAACACTGCTTGCTCAGGGTTTTCATCACCAACCGGCATTTGAAAAGCGCGGTGATTAACCTGTACCCATCATTGCTATGGTGACTTAAATTCTATGATGATACTATATTATATTGTATCTACTAAAAAGCTAAATATGCATACGGCATAATATTCCTGAATGAATAAGCCGTCAAGGCACCATTCAAGCGAACTGAGTTAGAGCCAGGACGTGGATCCACTTATGCCGTATGACCTAATTTCATATGCATATTACCGTAAATACAAGTAGGTACCTACCTACTATTAGTAACATCGCTTTTATCGAGAGAAAACCAAGTAAGTACTATATGGACATTACCTTTAATTTAAAATAATACCCTTTTGCCAGCGTCTTGTGACTACGGGTTACAGAATCAATTATTTGTTTAAGTTCTTTTAGTAAAATGAGTGATCACTTATGGAATAAAAAGAAATTTCTGGCTTAAGATCTCACAGTGGGCAATGGAGAGAGCAAGCATGAAAACAAAAAAAAAGTGTTTAAATAAGACTTATTTCTTAAATTTTGGCGGACAGATTTTAAACTAAAACTTGCCTAATAAATATCTTATAAATTCCTCACCTTACAAGTATATTCAATGGATAGTATTATGTTCCTAAATCCTCAATACATTATATGTATACCTTTATCAGATACACAATTAAAAGCTATGATGATTTTCCAATACTATTGAGCGATATAAACAAGTACCAAAATAACCACACTTTGAACTTCAGTGACAATAGTTTTATCCATTTGAACGCAGAAAGAAAAACTCAATTGAGATAAGATACATCTGTATTTATCGAATACCAACTTCAACTTAATGGAAACCTATCCATAATATCACATGAATGTGACGGTAAAGTCCTTCTGAAACTTGTTACTTTCGATTAGACAGTATTTACTGCAAACTTTAAGAATTTTCGCAACTTCTATTGGAAAGTTATCAGAATTGTTGACATTATCGGGACAAGATACGATTTCTATACAATATACTTAACTTTTCAAATATTTTGCAGCATCATGTTTGCTTAAATCATTTTAAATGTTAGTCGTTTCTTTATATTCAATAGCACAAGCGACAAGCTGGAGAATAAATAAACTATCTACTAAACGTTATTGATCTAAAGACGACAAATCATAACATCAAAGCTTTATGTTACATTTACTGGCTAAACATAGGACTTTTTCCAAATGATGCAGATCAACATTTGATACCTATTTATAAAGGGATTGGGATGCACTTCCGTTGTTCGATGTAATCTTTTAATCCTCATAGATTTACAATTTACAGATACTATTCTCTATTGTTTTTGTTATTTTAGAATAGCCCAGGAAAGAGATACTTTACATTTTACTTTACGCCATTGGAAAAATATGTCACGTTTGAAATAGATAATTTTAGAACAATCAGTGGCTAAGTATAAGATTTGACATAATATTATATTCTGTGCTTAAGTTTATTTTGATCTAACTTTCCAAAAACAGACAAACAATTTGTCGTTAAAATGAAGGAAAGTATAGCAAAATCATAAATAACCTTGATAGTAATACGAGTACCGGATTGGATGGCATTTCAACTAAGGCAATAAAAGACTTGATTGACGATAAATTAGTTTTATCGATAAACGAGTGTTTCAGATTAGAGTTTTTCCCGAAACACTTAGGATTGCTAAAGTAAGTCCCATACATAAATCTGGATCTAAAAATGACCCAAATAATTATAGGGCGATATCAGTGTTGCCCGTAATGTCGAAAATATTTGAGAGGCTTCTTTATTTATTAATTTAATGATTATTAACTGTAAAAAAAAATGTGATTGATGAACAATATGGATTCCGCGCAAAATCGAGCACACTTACTGCTGTCGTGGACCTGATAACTAAAATTAAAACTCATATTGACAATAAGGATATTATTGGCGATTCAAACCACAAAATTATTAGCAATGCCCAGAACGATGCTTCCTCAAATCAGCGTTAGTGCGGGTAGTGTGGTGAAGGTATCTAGGCCTTAACAAGCGGAAATCATTAGCAAAATAATTTTCTAAATCCATAATTAGTTATGGATTTCTGCAAAGTTACGCCTAAGTCTATTAATTTTAACAATGACTTGTTAAAAACAAATTAAAAAAAGTACTTATTAGGCTTACATATTGATGATAAATTAACCACACATTGAACATATCAAATCTAAGCTAACATCCGTTTTTGGAGCATTCCGCAGGATTGCAAATTGTATTCCAAAAAAAGGAAGACCTTTTAAACTTTTAAACTTTCGCGTTGCATTATAACTAAAACTTATAATTGCGGGTCTGAACGCGACGTAGGTGTGGTATGTAGTAGTATTGATACTACTTACATTCCTCGACGTTTCGGCCGTGATGCTACGGCCGTGGTCACGAGGGGACTGGTGCGCGGTGTCTCCGTCTGCATCGGGCGGCCGGTTCTTCTGCTACCCTCGAACTCTCCGATATTTGTTGTAGGTTTGTAGTCAGTAGGTTCACTGAACCTACTGACTCCAGTTCAAGTGTACAACAAATATCGGAGAGTTCGAGGGTAGCAGAAGAACCGGCCGCCCGATGCAGACGGAGACACCGCGCACCAGTCCCCTCGTGACCACGGCCGTAGCATCACGGCCGAAACGTCGAGGAATGTAAGTAGTATCAATACTACTACATACCACACCTACGTCGCGTTCAGACCCGCAATTATAAGTTTTAGGAAGACCTTTTATTTACGAGTATAACGCGTTGGTGAAATCGCACCTTAAGAACCTAATTGAGATCTGAGGGTCAGCCGCAGCTACTCATTTGAATTCATTACAGAGATGCCAAAACAAAATTATCAAAGTTCTACATCGCTATCCGTTTCATACACCGACCGAACAGTCATAAAAAAAAGAAAAAAATTAACATTAGCCAATTATACCACTACAATACCTGCCTCCTAATATATAAAATAATCAACAATGCTGTAAAATCTAATTTAAAACTAGAAAAAAGAAATCACACTCATAGTCTTCGGAATAAAAAAGAACTAAATTTAGGGATGCCTAGGACTGGTTATGGAAGGAAGACTATTTTGTTTGAGGAAGCAAAGCTTTATAACGCACTGCTACCTTATATAAGGAATTGTCAAACCTTAAAAGTCTTCAAAAAGAAGCTTAAGCTACATATTGAAGCGGGTACTCGCGGCCAATATAATTAGTTTAATTTTTAATTTTATTTTTAAATCGCATTATAAGTGAAACTTGTATTTCTTATGAGAATAAAGTTCTTTAAACCTAACCTAAACCTAAATTAAACAAATTACAGCACATTTGTCAAAATATGAAAAGGGTTAGGATCGCAAACGAAATTATAAATGGCAATGTGTCCAAGCTGGGCATTGAAATAATACTCGTACTTTTGGCTCATGATTGTCATATGGTGTCGCAATAAACGCAATCAAATGCGATTATAACAAGGCAAAGGTATATAAATTAAAAGTTCTGGAAAGTGGAGTACACTTAATACAGTAAAGAGGTCACAGTTACAGTATAACCTCGTTAAAGCATTTAGTATGTCGTATCCTCTGTAGAATGTGGTCAATGTGCGAAGTAGTCAGCATCATCAAATACAGAATAGCCTCATGGACGTGTTATTTATGCCAGTGTTTAATCTTAGTCGACCTACATGTTGCATGTTTTTTGTTCAACAATAGCAGATAAATATAACTACAATATCACCCCAAACTGTCTATCTATCTAGGCATAAGGTGGCAAAGATATAAAGATACATGACAATCTGAATCAAATTATAGGTACATCTGTTTTGATAAAAATTCATGTCACAAGAAATGTCTTAATCTGAAAGATATCTACTTTTAGCTGTGTGATTTTATACACATTAGATTGTTTCAGCAGTTCAAAAGTAAATTAGTAATGCGACGGACACAGTTATGTATGCATTTAGAACATTCGTTTATATGACTGATTGACCATACCATACACAATATTTTCAGTAGGTATTATAAATCTGAAATTATATAAATTTAGCGATAAAAGCCATCTGTAAGATCAACGTAATGCTACCTAAAATAATATGACAAACATCGTGTATGGTCACTATATATATGTAGCTGTAAAATACTTCTTAAATTTGTTATGTCTCTAATAATTAGGTAAGTATTTTTACTATTAGCTAGCAAATTAAGTTTAAAAGCATACATGATATTACTCAAATTAGAAAACAATCGTTGAACACATTATACAGTCTAGACTGATTTATTCTTACACACATGATCGAATGTTGTGTCATTTATATAAATCAAAGAGTCTCTTTTGAACGTCTCAGTCGCTTATTTTACACAAATGTGGGAGGAAAGTGATAATTCGTTCCGAACGAATAAATCCCTTTTCCTCTTAGATACACCTACGTACGACTTTTAATAGCAATGGCACAATAGTACAGTAAATAAATAGACAGCTTTATTTAAAAGTTACTGTCTGTCCGGCTTTACACGAGTTTACCAATGAAGATGGATATTACTATAACAGTTTTTTTTCCATACAGTCATCAAACATTTTCTTCCATACAACCTTGTCCCAAACACATAAATTTATCAAATCTGTTGCAGTCAATCGGAAGTTATGCGCGTACATACATCTCAGTAATTAATTTTTATTCCTGTTGTCGCCGCAGTTAAAAGTTAAAATTAATTTAAAAAATATTTATATCTGTATTTAAAATGAAGTAAATTGAATTGTTACAATCAAAATAAATTTACTAACTTTTTATAATCAAAACTATTTTTTTATTATACTACGATGCCGCCACACCATTGGTTTGTTCGGGTTTTCTCGTTTTAAACAAGGCTAGTGGTGGGGTGACATCGAAGAAAAACTGAATGGCCAAATTCAAGATGTCCCTAAGTCCTGATTTTATGCACTAGGTAACAATACTGGTATTAAAACTGTTCATTGCCTATGGTTTTGTCTATTTAAGACATCTGTAAGTAGTTCCTAAGTGTGTTTTTTGCGATACACCTATTAACCTATGTCCACTGATTCGAGTTTAAAAAATCCCTAAGTGTTAAAAAAATTTGGCAACTTCAACTGTTAACTGTTTAAAAGTGATACATTAGTATTAGTTTTTATTAATTTTTATTTTTAAGAACACTGGAAAAGTAAAAGGTTAATAGTAGTGTTGATTTAATAATAATAAAAAATATTTTCGATTAAAATAATAAAAAGATATTGTTTTAAATAATGCACCCTAGGTCCAAAATTTTATGTAAGTATTAAAATCTCTCAGTCCAGTTTAAAATCCCTAAGTCCAGCTTAAAAATCCCTGAGCCCAAAAGCTAAGATACTAGGCCAAACCATTTATATCGCTTTTCTCTGTAACTACTCATTGAATTTATATTTTACAACATTAAAATTTAAAAGACACCCAAGTTACAGTTTTTGACCGTGTTTCATGTTATAAAGTATTATGGTGTGGTTTCAAAGATAAAGTAAAACTTTACCAACGCCATTCTGTAACCTTGGAAAAAAGGTCTTAGGGACATCTTGAACTTGGCCATTCCTACCTACATAGTTTGGGATAGCAAAAAAGGAGTCTTAAGATAGCTTTGGTTCGAATAACATCTAACTGCCTTAGCTTAGCTTTTATTAATTTAAGTGTTTTTATTAAAAATAAAGTACATGTGTTAAAGGTCAGTGATTTAAACTATAATATTAAGGCTAAGTATCGTAACGTGTTTATTAGATTAAAATGTGGTCAGGGTTAAATTCTACTGTTTTATTTAAGTTGCTAACATTCCTAAAGTTAACCATAACAAAACTTAACCTAATTAAGACTTTTTTATTAATAACAACGTTTTAGTTACCTACCTACAGTTAATCAGTTGATTGTTCACAATCAGGATCAGGATTCAGCAGAATAACATTGACTGATTGATCAGATTTACATTATACTAATAAATTTTTACTTATTAGGCTAAATTGTATATAAAGCAAAACAATAGAACGACAAATTGCTTAACAAAACCGATAGATCCAGCAGACAAAGGGGCATATTAGATTTTATTTTCAAGTCTTTGAAATTGTGAACGCGCGATCCAGGCTGTAATTTGCAGACCGCGGTCGTCTGTCACAATGGCCGTGACGTCACGAATGGATGAATGTTCCACATGTATGTGCAATGTGTGGGATATAGTTGTGTATGTGATATGGGTTCATTCTCTCATCTCTCATTTAATGTATAGCTAGATTGTCGTAGTAGCCTTTCTAGGCTAAAGCGGCCTGAATAATGGCTAGAGCAATTAAAAGAAATAAGATTACTGACGTAGCTCATATTATGAGCATTTAGGTGTTTTTTGATTTCTAGTCACTTGCAAAAACAATTTGTCGCTGATCTTTATACAAATATTAGACATAACTGTACCTACTGTAAGATACATGCAGACATATGCCACCGCAAGTGTCATTTTTGAATTAATGATACATAGTTGTTTGATCGGTTAATAAAATTCATTGTATATTTACTTTACCTTCATGTAGAATAGCTATCCAACAATGGCTCCAACGAATTTTGTATACTAAGATTTAGGCAGATGCTGTTTCTAAACCATTGATCATCAGATCAATGTTGAGCCCTCACAGACAAGCGGTACTACACCTATTCAATTCTGGATCTCGCGCGTATTCGTGAACTTAGGCTGTCTCTCCAATTAGGTTAACACAGGAACTGCTATAGAGCGTTGAAATGCAAGCAGTAGTTTCTGTGTCATTGATATAATATGTCTTAAAAAAAATTTTTAGTCCCTTTTTAACTGTATGTTTTCTTTTATTGAAAATGTGTTTCTTTCTCAATACATAACTTTGTTAGAACCAAAACATTTGTATGGTCAAAAGAGACATCTTGAATATCGCCATCAACACAGAACAGACAAAATTTAATATCTGTTCTGTGGCCTTCCACCACATGAGTAAATATATTTATTCATATGCTTCAACATTAGTCACTACTGTCATTGCACTGAACATTTCCAGTCTGAATCGGTATTATCTTGTCAAAGCTAAAAATAGAAGGCAATACTCGTCCACTATCTTTCCTCTTTCTTTCTTAGGATATTTTCTTATTTTAAAAACAATTCAAAATAAACAACTGAGGTAACTATTTTTAAAAAAGCATTTGATTTTCATTCCTTTCATTGACTAAGGGCCGATTTTTCAATCGTCAGATCAAACTTATCAGACTAAATAAGTATAAAACGGCTGATTTGAAAATATCATTAACATAAATGATCGATGACAAATAGGTGACGTTTTCAAATTAGCCATATTGTATTTTATTCGACGAATATTTCATCATCAGACCATCGAGTTGCAGGGCGTCCTACACTACGCTTGCCTAAACGCGGTCTCCACTCCAGAATTCGTCTGCTCCAACGGTTGTCGGTTCTACGGCAGACGTGACCAGCCCACTGCCACTTCAGCGTGCTTATCCTTTGGGCTATGTCGATAACTTTTGTCCTCTGACGAATATGCTCGTTTCGAATCCTATCTCTTAACGAGATACCGAGCATAAGCCGCTCCGTAGCTCGCTGAGCGACTTTAAATTTGTGAACTAGTCTTCTGGTAAGTGTCCACGTTTCCACAGCATAGGTCATAACCGGTAGGAAGCACTGATTGAAGACCTTAGTTTTCAGACATTGTGGCATTGTGATGACGTAAAGACGTGACGAAGCTTCCCAAATGCTGCCCAGCCCAATTGAATCCTCCTATCGGCTTCTTCCTCAAAGTTGTTTCTACCAAGCTGGATTACTTGTCCCAGGTAGACATAGTCCTGAACAACTTCGAGGGCCGAATCTCCGACAAACAGGGGCTCTGGAACGACGTGGGCATTGAACATGACTTTCGTCTTGTCCAAAGTTCATTCCGAGCCCCACTTGTCGAGAGGCATTGTTAAGGCTGTATAGCATCTCCGCCAGATCCTGCAACGACTCTGCCATCACGACAATATCATCAGCAAAACAGAGGTGTGAGATGTATTCGCCGTTTATGTTTATGCCGTGCCCTTTCCAGTCCAGGGTCTTAAAAACATCCTCTAGTGCGTTAGTGAACAGCTTAGGGGATATAACATCCCCATGCCTCACTCCGCTACGCAACTTGATCGGTTTAGTTTCTTGATCCTGTACTTGGACGGCCATAGTCGCGGCGTCATACAGACATCTCATCACCTTAACGTAACGCCAGTCGACTTGGCATCGCTGCATGGATTGCAGAACCGCACAGGTCTCGATTGAGTCGAAGGCTTTCTCGTAGTCCACGAATGCCAGACACAGGGGTTGATTGTACTCCTGGGTCTTCTGTATAATTTGCCGCACTGTGTGAATGTGGTCTACGTTGCTATAGCCTTGTCATATGCTCCAGAGTCTCAGCGGAGAATTTGGATACTTTGTCTTTTCTCTGCCGTCGAAAGTACTTATTTTCCACGTCTTGAAGAGTTTTTGCCACGTTTTTGACAGCCTCCTCAACATTTGCCGTGGTTTCCAGCGAATCGAATCGGTTCTTCAGCTCAATCTAGAAGTTTTCGGATCCAGAAACTGCTCAATCTGGAAATTTTCGGAAAAAAGGGAAGGGAAATAGAAGAAACAGAAGACAATAGCAACAGTTGGAGCTTTGATAGAGAATAGAGAAGATTGAAGTTAAACGTCCTCTAACAAAACATTTTAATCAAAGCCGAATTAACGAAAATAACGATTTTCTCTCGGCAATTTATGGCCACATTACAATAGCCTCAATGCGAGAAGCCAAAATTTATGTTAATTTGTTTAGTTTTGGACTTTTCTAGCCATGCGTACAAGTCCCTAGTGCGTCATCATAACCTAACCTCCTGAGACCCCCGGTGTCACTCGTGACACTTGCAGATATTTTCACTTTTTCGCGCTATCTATTGATATAAGTGCAAACTACGTCATTGGTGTGAAAGGTTACGACTTGTGCTAAACCACTAGGAGGCTATGGCTTGTCAATCGGAGTTCGAGTCAAGCGAAAAAGTTGGTTGCAATTTTGAATAAGTGCAAGTACCGACATGTCGACACCCCGGAGAGGTAAATATTGTTTACATTAAATTTTTTGTTATTGTTTTGTGTTATTTCTGTACATGGTTCATTAGTCTCCCATTTATGATGATAAATATTACGAAAAAAAATAATTTTGACCCATATTTTAAACCATTTCTTAGGGTGTCACCGGTGACACTTTGGTCACTCATAACTTAAAATGTGTACTTTTACAGGATTGAGAGAAGCTAAAATTAAAGAGTCGTTGTTTAATTTAAACAACTCTGATATCGAGGATATTGATGAAGATGAAGAGGATAACTTTATTCAAGGACAAGAAGACAAGTCTGAAGACTTAATCCCTCGATCATCTGATAGTAGCGAGTGGGATGATTCAGACGAGGAGCCGCTTTCCTTTGTAGCGAGTTCTCGTACTGTTAGGAGATCCACAGACCGCCCCTTACGATGGGATCGTACAAATAACTTCCATTGCCCTTCAAGCAATCTTCATGAGGACCCACGTTTAGTTGAAGCAGCTACTAATGCAAAACCATTCTATGTATACTTTTCCCAATACATAAAACCTGAATTTTTTTGACAAATATCACATTGTAAGTACTAATATCTGCAGCACCCACAGAACCGGCAGATCTTTAGATACAAACCCAGAAGAAATGCGAACTTTGGCGTTTCGATGGCATGCATATGTTCTGGGCTGCGGAAACCAGAGCACTATTGGTGGCTAATGCTATGACGCGAAATATATATTTCCAGTTAAGAAGCAACATCAAAGTTGTTGATGATGAGTAACATCATCTATGAAAGAAAAAATTGGTCCTCTGGTGTTTCAGAAAAGTGCAAAATTAAGCAAGTCGTTAAAGGAAAACCCAATCCTAAAGGGATTAAAGTATTTATAATGGCTAATCCTAATGGACTTTCACTGGACTATTGACTGGCCCAATATCTTATTTACGGACGTCAAGCACCAGTCACGCCCCAATGCGCAAGTCCTTCTCTGTCACGTGTCACTCGGAATAGTCCTCGAAGTAGCCCAGTTACTGAAAAAGAAGAGGAAGAATTTGACGTTGAAGCCCTGCCTTCAAACCGAAAACGTAGACTTGTCGAACCCATTCCTCACGTTGCCAAGAGACTAAAAGAAGCTCAACACTTGCTCATATTTGTAAAGGAAAATCGCTCAAAATGTCGGCTTAATTCATGCAACCAGCAGACCTTGTTAAATGTTCAAGCTGCAACATATTTCTTTGTTTTAATGCCAATCGTAATTGTTTTTTCAATTTTCATACTTCACAATAATTCAAATAAAGCTTACACAAATAGATTATTAATCGTGAGTCAGGCAAACAAGTTTAATTCACCGATCTATAAAAATACCAACCTAATGCTACATTTATTTCATTATAAAGTTAGTTTATTAAAAATTTAAAAGTTGTTTGACTGTCACCTTTTTTAATGTCTTTCAAACCCGTAGTGTCACTGGTGACACCCCCCATTTTAGGCTATTTAAGAGGGCTAGATTTTTTTTTTAAATTTTTTCTTGTTATTTGTGTGATACAATTTCATTTCATTGCATTGGGATGATTATAGGCTTTTAGTAATATAAATTTACCATCCATCCTATTTCAAAATGTAGCTACACAATCGGCCAGTTTCACTCTCGTAAATAAGTAACTATAACTATTCACACAGCTTACAGAATAATGAATAAGTCGGAAAGGTTAAACCCCAAATTCTGTTTCATATCCATGTCAGTACTAATATAATGTAGGTACCAAAACATTGGCTTGTTGTCTTTAACTTCGCTTTGCGTAAAAATGTATGACTATTAAATAATAAAATAAAAAAGGTTACATTTATATGGTGAGATTAGAGATCTCCAATAATTCCACTTAAGCTCCTCAGATGTTCACGATGTAAAATAAAAGAAACTGGACAGGAAAACCTCCTTACAAAATTGGCACCCCTTTAAACATTTGGGTGCTCATTGTTTTCATCTTTAAATTATGTAGGTACGTAAAACTGAATTTGCAATAAGGTAGTTCTGTACGACGACGTCATGATAAAATTACATTTACACGTGATGAGTTCAAAGTATCATTTTTGTACTGTTCTTAAGTATATCGATTGTAAAAACACGTTTAATAAATTATAGTTTAAAAAAGCCGCGCTTTTTGTACAATAATATGAATTTTTCAATTGATTACTACAGTTTTATTTTTAATTTTTTAGTTCAATCTGTTTTAAAAGCGTGGTTTTTTAGTTTTTTAAACTATAAATTTATTTTTTACTTTTCGTTTAGTTTATAAGATTTGATTCCTTCTTTATCGACTGTAAGTCCAAAGCTATGCAGAAATCGTAATTGATACAGATCGCGCGCTAGCTCTATCTCTTTTACTCCCTCTTACAGAGGAAAACTGGGAAACTGTTATTAAATTATTGCATTGTCATCGGTCCTTGATACGTGTGCAAAGTTTCAAATTAATCAAACTTCTAAAAATTGGTAAAAAATATGCTCAAAGATTCCATTACATACATAGATACAACCCAAGCTAATAAAAGCGTGGTAATATTATTGTACAAAAAGCGTGGGGTGCTTGTTATGATATCCACAGATATAGTAAATTATTGATAAAATATTTACAACAATCTAAATCAAGCCCCCACGCTTTTTGTACAATAATATGAATTTTTCAATTGATTACTACAGTTTTATTTTTAATTTTTTAGTTCAATCTGTTTTAAAAGCGTGGTTTTTTAGTTTTTTAAACTATAATTTATTTTTTACTTTTTAGTTTAGTTTATAAGATTTGATTCCTTCTTTACCGACTGTAAGTCCAAACCTATGCAGGAAACATAATTGATACAGATCGCGCGCTAGCTCTATCTCTTTTACTCCCTCTTACAGAGGAAAACTGGGAAAACTGTTATTAAATTATTGCATTGTCATCGGCCCTTGATACGTGTGCAAAGTTTCAAATTAATCAAACTTCTGGAAATCGGTCAAATTTATGCTCAAAGATTCCATTACATACATAGATACATAGATAGATACAACCCAAGCTAATAAAAGCGTGGTAAAAAGATCTGAGGTTTTCCATGTTTTGAGAATTCACACACACTTATCAATCCCATATTCAAATTCCATCTTATTTGACTCTCTTTTGGACGTCGTAAAACGCACATCAACACCTTCATTCAGGGGTGACCTGTCTTTATAAGGTACTCAATAACTGCGTTTTATGTTTCGCACATTGACATCTTATGACATCCAAAGAACCCGCAGGGGTGGTGATGTTCTGTTTGAAGCCTGCACTAAACGGCATAATTAGGTACGCTCAACTTGCTTGAAGCACTTCTTTTTATTTATTTCATATCCTTATTTTGTATTGCGAAGTTTCTAGACATATGTTTTCCTTGTTATTTACGACAACACTCATCCGAACCTTGGCGACGCGGTTTACTCCAAAAACATTTACTTTATCTGCCATTTAAAACTAAAATCACAGATACAGCGCTGAAACTAGGTACTAGCGCTTCTCCCGCGATTTCGTCTGCGTTAAAATTAGTTATAAGGCGATCTTGATTATATATATTGTTTGGTTTTTATCGGGTTGTCAGTTATATTTCAGTCCTAAGGGATCATTTAAAATTTTTGCAACCTCTATATTTAAGTAGGTATATCAAATTGTGAAGTAATTTATTCCCCAAACATATATATACTACCACGCCCTGTTTCATCAATATAAGGGATTATGTCCTACTAGATGAACTACTCTGTCTTTTTCTCGAGTCTAGAGTCATCTCCATTCCAAATTTTATCCAATTCGATAATCCTGTCGAGGATGCTCAAGGGTGAATGTGGGCCATATTATGACAGTAGATTTATATTGTTTCTGTAAATAACGATATGCAGAAAGGAATTTTCTTTCCCATAGAAACTTCTAACCCCTTTTTCATCTTTTTGGAAGTATGATTTCTTGAAAAAAATACAGACTTACCCATTATCCCATTTAGTATGGATACAATATTATAGTATGGATTCAAAATAAATTCGAGTTGAAAAGTTTGCAATGACGGAAATTCTAGGCACCTTTAAAGTTTTCGATTGGGAAGTATGTCGAAGTATTTAAATTGTTCTATCTCCCCTTTTCAATTAAGCTTATTAAAGCACTTTAGTATAAGTGGTCCTATTAAAGTTATTAATTTGGGTATTTTATACACTAACTTAAACATTCCAGCTCGCTCATAATGTAAAGTATTTTATACTAAAGTGTCAACTGAATTTAAGTAATTAAATGTTTACTGCGTGTCCGTGATCGGGCTCTAAAATTAATTGCATCCAGTTTTAATAATACAAAAAGTATTAAAAACAGCTTGTAAATTCTATATCAGATATTTTTTTCTATACAAATCACTTCTGTTATCGAGTTCTATTGTAAGTAAGAAGTTACCTAAAACAATTTTACATCAAACAAATTTTATAGTCGACTAGCAGTTGCCCGCGACTTCGTACGAGTGGAATTTTGAATTTGGAACTTTACATTATTCTAAATTCGAAATAAAAAGTAGCCTATATGCTATTCCAGACTATTAACTATATTTTAGCCAAATTTAATTTCTCTTCGAGAATCGATGATCGATGTATCCATTCAGCCTCAAAAACTTTCGCATGAATAATAATTAGTGGTACCCATATTTTGAATCATTCATCATATTTTGATTTTCTCGAGTTTTAGTAATAGCAAAAACATGTTGATTTTGCAGCAAAGTAAACGAAAAAATCACTTTAGAAGGAGAGAATACAAAATTACTTTCCTCAATCCTGTCTTAGCAGCCCTAAGTCATTTATAAGCATAATAAGAGCGGAAGGCGAGAGATGAATTACTTCCTGCCCTTGAACTTTCTTTTGACCTATCATAATGTCACTGTTGGCGTTGTTTTTGTAATTGACTAAAAAACGTTAATGACTCAAATAATAAATTGTAAATTTATAGTGACCACTTGTTGAACGTAACTAAAAACTTCATACCTACCTTTATGTAACTTGCATAGAAACTCATACTCGTATACAAATAATAACTATTTAGCTGGTTGCAACTTGAATGACAAAATGATCACTTTTAAACATATTTCTTCACTAATATATCACTGAATCGTAAATCAAATTGACACGCCATCAGAAATTTTGGAAAACCTATCTAACAATACTCCACGCCATGCTAAAAAAGTCGTCACTTTATGACTATGTTGGGACCTACCCTATTTTTTACTAAGATTATATATAGTACATTCTACGTTGATCTGAACGCTTGATTAAAACATATATTCATGGCAACTTACAGCTTTCAAATGGACATAGCGAAATAATGAGGGTTCCTCATTGACTACGGAATCCTAAAAAACTAGTAACTTTTACGGGGGGAACACAACTTTTTGCAGTTTTAAAATTGTTGGGACAAAAACAACGTTTGGCTTAATCCACGCTATCTAGAGCAAAGGAGTTTTCTAATCGATATAACCAGGAAAATTTTGTTATGACCAAATAGCTATTTTACAATTTATATAACTTGAACTTTACTTCTTTTAAAATACCTCGAGATAAACATTTTATGTGATCATTAATAAGACAAAATATTTTAATGATAAAACCTGTGCTTTTCTCAACTGACATTTTGACAATTTGGAATTTTTTTCACATTTATAAAGTGTTGCATTTTATGATAAAACCAAATTCGGTAACCCGCTCGGACAACTATTAAATTTTACTCGGCACTTAACACGAGCATTCTTCAAGAAAACTATAAATGTCCCGTCGTCAAATTGAATGTATGTTAGTTCAAGTTTGACCAGAACATGGAAAGTACTTCACATAAAGTTCTAATAGTAGAGTAAAAATATAACATTACTTGTTTAAAATGTCACTTGAGCATCTAAAAGTTTTACGAATGCCATCCCGATTATGGTCACCACAATTCTGTAACTGTCATTTTATAGGACGACAAAGACAGAATGATGTTTTAATCCCAAAATAAACAGATCCGATGGCAAAAGTGGGCCAAAGTAGTTGAAGTAGTAGGAGTTAAATTCAATTTACACATTATTAAGGCACGCTTAGTCGCGCAGAAAATAACGAATTTAACAATTAAGTTATTGAAAATCTAGCAGTCGGCCGAAGCGGTAGAAAAAACTGTTGGGAGAAATTCTTTGCGCGTTCGGAGCGGAGAGGTTTACCCTGGCTGCTATTAAAAAATACTACAGTAGCGAAAACTAGGTTAAATTGAAAATGCAAAAGCGTCCAATCCATTAGACAATCGGACCGCCACTCGGCGTTTGAAGGCTTTAAAGCAAACAAGAAATCTGATAAGCCAATTTGTGTGAAAAAATAATAACTTATTAAAATTTCATTCGCTCCAATACTTTCCAATTAGGTTTGCGAATAGCAGCAAATTAAATAATATACTCGCAATATAAAGTAAACTTTCAGCCATCCACTTTTGCTTTGACACACATGAGTACCTGAAGCTAGTACATATATGTTATCTATGTGCTATAAGTAACGAATACATAATAGCTAGGTTTGTATAGTGGACGTTGCAAGCCTTAATGGTGATTACGGTAAACGCTTCGAATCTACGTTGAGGTACCCAGAATTTCCTATTATTTTAAAGGACATAAATTTTCCAACTTTGTCTAAAAGTTAAGTAACAGCTTATAGTCATCCTACTGCAGGGAAAAGGCCTCCATCATTAAATTCAAGTTACCACAGCAATGATGGGTACTGGCATAATCACCACGCTTGTCAAATGCGGGTGGGTATCACAAACCCGAGCAATGTTTAGTAGGTAAACTTTTTGTTGCCTGATCCGGTGATCGAACCCGGGACCCCAAGATATTTACCCGGTATCTCAGATCATAAAAATAAATAGATATGAAATGGGGGCGTGGCGCGTGCGAATCCAATAAGGGCAAAGAGAACTATTGCACTCCGCACCGAAATATTTAATGAAAACATCCATGTAACGATAATTGTGTCGGCACAATATACATTGAAGACTTAATACTAATTAGCTTTGTTGTGAGTACTATGCGACTGCGCAATGTATCGAGGTTTAATCAAAGCGTTCACTGCCCAACATGTGCGTCACGACCACTCTTTGTAGCGACACACTAATTTGCTCATACCAAATGACGCATTGTGTAAGCGAGTAAGTGGTAGCCGCTGTGATTGGGTCCATGTTTGTGTGCGCACCAATGAGCGTTGTAAATTGATATAGTGTGATCCTTATGCTTACAACAGTGTTATTGTAGTTGCGTTGCACACATAAATATTTCGGAGACACGGGTTCGCTAAGGATTTACGAGTAATTTCATATCTCCTTCTTTATATGATCTGAGCCCGGTATTCAAACCGCTAGACCAACGGGATGTTACTTTGTGTATGTTAAATCAATTCATTATGCGAGGTTTACATGTTTTTACTGACACAAAAATATATGTAAACAGAACAGCTCCTCCGATTCTCATCCTAGAAGCGACTCAGACATAATAGACGACAAAATTATTACCACCAAAAGAAAACAGGCCCCTAATTTGCGTAACCGAATCGTATCACAATCGTAATTGAACGACAGGTTTTTGACAGTTCTAGTATGGGCTAAATGTCAAAATCGTCCAATTCAATCACGATCGAACTGCGATTCGGTTACGCGAATTAGGCCCCAGGCCTTCTCTTCACCATCGGCCAAAGTGCGATCACTAAAGGCCTCCCCACACTAGCGTCTCTCGAGCGTCGACGTCGCGGCACTGTCCAATCACGCTGCGCTTGCGTTGCGTCAACACTGATTGGTTGCTGCCTCGACGTCGACGCTCGAAAAAAGCTAGTGTGGCGGGTCTCTTACACGTCTGTCGGGCATGGAGATTATGGCAAAATACTTTTTTAGAGAGGACTGTATGATGTATCCAGCAGTGGACTAATTCAAAATTCAAATTCAAATAATTCCCTAACACTAAAATAACACTTATCAAGCCATTCACATAGCTTCTTGGTCATAAGACTCATAGGTCCTTCCATAAACTGGTGTAGGATTTTATTAAATATTTTGACTCACATGCAGTAGCAACCTTTCGACAGACGGAGGTATTTGGACAAAATTCTAATACAAGTCTGTTACTATCTCTGGTGTTTCGTGGCATCACAGGCTTTTTTAAATAAATTCTAATTTCGTATGTGGGCTGATGATCATGATGATGGATAATAATATGATAATCTACTTTTGTCGCCGACAGTTGTATCTAAGGTCAGGGCCCCTAATTCGCGTAACCGAATCGTATCACAATCGTAATTGAACGACAGGCTTTTGACAGTTCTAGTATGGGCTAAATGTCAAAATCGTCCAATTCAATCACGATCGAACTGCGATTCGGTTACGCGAATTAGGCCCCTGGTTGCCCGTTGGTATAAAATCACTGAATATTATTATCATGGTAGTAATGAGCAACTTATTTAATTGTGCCTGTAGATAGCAAAAGGTCTCTATCATTCTCATTTATTGACAGCTAATGAAAAAAGCGATTCTCAAATATATATTTTTTTTTCATTTATTTTGGCAACAAACAGTCATAAAACATTTTGTAGGTAAAAATTAATCACAATAATAGACCTAATAGTGCCTAAAAGTAACAGCTATTAATACAAAGTTCTTACATGATCGGACATGATAAAGTTAGTGTGTACAATGTGTAAAATTTTGTACGGACTTGGTTGATTTCGATATTTTTTCGTTCAATCGAAAATTTCGCTGATCTTCTAGAATCTATTCACTAACAGCTACTTCTGTTTATTTAATTTGATTTGCTGATCTTATCTTATTTCAAGTTAAGCTGTGTTTTTTTTTTCTATAAATAACTGGCACACTCAGCCAGTAAACTTAAAGAGTTTAAATGCAAGGGTAGCTTGGCTCTTTTTAATCTTTAGTGTAACACATTCCCCAGTTTATAATAGATTTTCGCATGAATCGCTAATGCATCCTTTGATTCTAAGAAGTACTACATCCGATGCAGGGACATTTAAAGTGGATACCCTAGTACGATTATTGTCAGTTGCACTGAATCGGTTCGCTTCATGCTTTGAGAAGGTTCATCTTAATTAAATAATCTCAGACTCTTGACTGTCTCCAATTATTCATTTAACATTAATCGTAATTTAATAGCTGAAAACGAATGAATGCCTATACCCAGCAGTAGACTCATCGTTAGGCTGAGATGATAGTAGTAGACTACTCTACTATCTACATGCTCCCTTGGTCTGTTTGACATTTATTTATTATTTTAATTAAGTAAAAGCGATTCGTAACGAGTTTGTGCAGGTTTGAATTACTTAATTTTAATGATATTCTCACATAAAATACTACTTTCGTACTACGTCATGGCACCAAAGTTGAACTTTTATCAATGCGTTGAGACTCAGATGAAACAAATAATTTTATTTTTCTCATGCAAGGTTTTTGATCCAAAGTCAATTACAAGTCAACAGTGAAAGGGAATTTGATGCCTGTTATTGTGAACGCTAGAGAGTAGCTTATGGTCTTGGAATTAATTCCAACAGTATTGTTTAGCTGCTTGGATGGTTAATAGATCGCTCGAGTCAGTCCTCCTCTGCGCCAACTGTCGGTGCTGGAGGAAACTAGAAATGGGATGGGAATTTTGACTTAGGTCATTTAAAATAGAATAGTTATCGTAAAGATTAATTATAAATAGTATCTTCAATTCATACTACCGTATAAATATATGACCCGGTATGCAAAATTACTTTGTGGGCGAATATAAAAATGTGAATAGTGTAAATATGGATGTCTTAAGCTCCGAGGTCTCAGGTTCAGTGTAGAAAATTGTCTCGGGTCTATGTGTATGTGGTAAGTTTGCTGTTACTGATTTCCACAACACATGTGCTTAAACTTTTACTTTTGAACAATTTATGTGATGTTTTCCACTTTCACATTATTAGCAAGACTAATAGAAGATGGTTTATGTCATATTGGGTCAGGTCACCTGTATCTCACTGCCTAAATCCCAGATTCATATGCAATTGCTCTTTCTATGCCAGCATTCACACGGAACATCTGCTACAAGGCTAACATGTGCAATCTACAGATTCACACAACCAGCATTTTCCACCAGCAATTTTAGCGAAATTTACGTGAGTCGAGTACAGTTTAAGCAGATTGAAGCAATCGCTTGTATTGCTCAAGTCTCGCAGGAGCCATCTGCATCGGGCCCAAAAGTAGTACATAACGTGATACAGCTTCAATTGTCACCTGGGAGTAACACACCGAGCATTGATGTGTTTTCACTTGAGATATTGGTGACTGGTGGCATTAATTTGTTTCCCTAGCATAACATTTTTGAATTATTTTCCAATCCAACAAGTAATAAGATCTAGACGAATCCGATAACAGGCGCTCAAAATACCGTAATTACGTAATTGAAGTTGCCGAAAAGTAATATCATGCTTTCGATTTAGGACAGATTGCAATATAAACCTCACAGACCAAATTGCAAAATGCTTGCCAAATAGAGAAATGCGTGGGAGCTAAAATCAAAATACAATGCAGACATATTTTATTAGTACCTAAATGTCCGTGTCGGAATCCTGAGTTAGTCTCCGGAATTGAAAATTTTAAATTTAATCAAACTTATACCGTAATAACCTTATGCAAAATGTTTCTGCAATGTAAAACATTTGATTTTACTCTCATTATTAAACACTGATTTTCTGATTGACAATTTACTAAATGGTATGCTGCATAGATAAATCTAATTGTAATTATATTATCTTACTGTAAAATGTATTTAATGTATATTGAGAGCGATACTCAACTTTGAGGATCTCGCAAAAGTTGGTTCTTAATGAAATTACGAAGCTGAACTTTCGACTCTCAATTTAATCACTTAATGAATAAATATTATTCCTTACTGTAATTAAATATGAATTTATTTTTAAATATTAAGTAAAACTTCTTTACATATTTCATTAACATACCCTTGCTTACATATTATTTTGTCGTTTGTACCTTACCTTTTCATGAAGTGTAATTATGATTTATTAAAGAGCGATAATGATTCACTGACTTATTTTTATTCGTACTTGTTGGATTGAAGTAGCAATTAACACATAGTTTAACCTTCTTTTGTTGTTTTATTTGCAACATTTAATGACATTTACATCAAAGAGTAAAAGAAAGTCTTAAAATTAAGGCGAAAAACAAAAACCTTTGAGGCGCCAACTTGCAATTTGAATACAGAAATTAATCACAAACGGAATGTCACAGGAGGCCTGTGGAATAACGAATAGACCTTGGATTAGCCGCGATTTCGGCTCTGCCACTCTTTCCACTTCCATGGACGCATGATTGATCACTAAATTAAATACGGTGACCTGAAATTAAATCTGACACCTGTCCTAAAAATATTTCCCGACAGTTTCTTTCTTAATCCTGGTCCTAACCCTAATTGATGATATAATCTTTAGCATAAGCGCATTACGATATATTTAATAAAGGTCATGAATAGGGTGTTTAAATGGTAAGATAGTTGTGGTTGCATTACAACATTTTTAATTGACGAAGGTAGGTACTCGTAATATAGGCGACTTCGAAAACTCTGACCAGACATATCTGTGATCTTCTTCTTACTACTATTCTTAAAGGAATGTTATACGAAAAGAAGATAATAACAATACATTTTTGGTGCGGTGGTTTGCCTACAACGCTAGTGGTTCGATTCCGCGTGGGGAATGTAGGAAACGATGTTTTTATAAAGTGGCTTGAGTCTGGTAGGGTTTTAGTGCTTTCAAAGGTAGGTTAAGCAGTTGGTCTCGGTTTTGTTGTTTGAAATCGTAAAAACCAGTCACGTCAGAAGCCTGTTATAGATGCCTTGGAAAAAGACTATCCTTAAAGGACAGACTGTGTATTTCTAGATAAAATGAAATATTCAAATTTTATATTGGAGTTAGGCTTGTTTAACGAACAATTCCTATACACACCATCAAACAGGGGGATAAGCGAAGGGCTTTTAATCAAATCGAAACCAATTTTGGCTGTAGATCACAAAATCTTAAGTAACTTGAAGAAGCAACACAGCAATGAGGTTTCTTAAAAAAAATCTTTGACACAAAGCCTCGATAGTTGTGCTCAGAAGCTTCAAAGAACATTTGTCAGGTTTAAAAAAGGTTTTTACTCAGCAAATTTAAAAGCCTTGAATAGGCATTTCGACTGCCTTTCCCTACTAAGGTATTTTCATTTCTTAAAAATGTAAGTACCAAAAATGAAAGTTGTTTCTTTAATTAAATACCAGATATTATTTTGCAAAGCTTATAACGGAATTTTCTAAGCTGTGCACGTTACTTGCTTAAGATAGGTAGTTAAGTTTTATGAGTTGCAGTTTACCCGGTCCACGGCAACATCTCGCGAACTTTTGTTACTTACAGGTTTATACTATCATATCGACTATTCGTTCTAACAATATGGAATAACAATGCATAACATTTTTAATTAGATATATTTAAACTTTAGGCACTCGTTTTGTAAAACATTGTGTTCTTCATGAATAAGTAAATAATTTATCGCATTATATAGGTAACTAAAATATATGCAATAAATATTTAGTTCAGAATAAAACATTATTTTCATTTATTTTATAATAGTTAATATATTAGACAGGAACAAGTTAGCTTGATTTCGTTTTGACTGTTCCTAGCCTCATTATATTATAAAATTTGTTGTCAATTAATAAATGGGCTACGATTAAATAGCATGTCACTATTGTTAAACCATAAGATGACACTTAAAATTATTATGATAAAATGGCTGGAATCCAATATATGGCAAATACTTACATTATTAGATTAAATTGTGGCGTTTTCAAAATTTATTTAGCAGAAAATATCTCTATAAAACTTCATACTTATGAGACATTTTTTTAAATCTTTCAGCAACGTATTCAAATGGATCTAAACCAAGAAATAAACTAAAGAGTTTCACAAACATGTGACTCTACAAAATCTTTGCCAAATTTTTAATTAGAACTCAGTTGATTGATGGTATAAATGTATGTACAGAGTCAAGCAAAAACGTGGCACATGTATGATTGGCAGACGTCTGCTACATATATTTTAGCAGAAAAATAACACTGTTATGATTCGTGGCAAAAACATTCCTGAAAACATTTGAAGAGCGCTTCAAAGTGAGAACATTTTACATGTTTAAATAAACAGATTAGATTACTATAAAAATGACTTTAATAAAAAGTTATCTAGGCCCGGGCAGGTCAAGATTTATGCAATAGTATTACTTTTTTTAAGTGTAGAATTAAACATTAAACAGTTATTGTTTCTTGGTCACGGCTAGCTACCTATCAGGACTTAGTGGGAAGAAAAAGGAGAAATATGATCCAAATACGAGTATATATGCAGACGAAACCGCAGCAATTCAATCAAATTGGTTTTATTCTATAAATATGATGCTAAGTGCTTCATAAATTGGTAGTATATTGTGATTTACGACTAAACTGATCATAATAGCACGAGTTTTGTATTGCGCTAACATTCAGAAAATTGTATCTATTAAACTTTTGCAATAAGTCAATCCTTCATCGCATACCTTTTTTTTTAAATCTAAGAAAAACTACATCCAGCTATAATAAGCACTAACTCTCAAGATGATCGTTCCCAAGAGAAGATTTGAAATTCAATTGTCTACCAAAGCTGAGGCACAAAAGAGTCCGCGCATGTAATTACCGACTATGAATGGCCAACGGAATGGAATCTTGTCTGAAAAGTTCGGTATTTCGCCCCCTTTTTAGTGTTAATATTGTAGTTTCCATTCAATTACTTGATTTTTTATTCCTTTCGTCCAACTGGGCTGCAGACAGACGGCCTCTTTGAATTTAGCTAACGTATAATGGAAGTTAGAGAGAAAATAACCTGAAAATTCAATTACGTATTAAAATTATGTTTGCTCTCAAGTCAAAGAGACTGTGAGACACCAGAAGCGTACCTAATTGAATTTAAAGTTTTCACTTAAAGATTTATCTTAATAAAAACAAGTTTAAAAGATAACACATTAATAATGACGCTAAGCAATTAAAATATCAAACGCAAAGCCTCATGATGCAATATTTTACTATAAATTCTAATATCTGCTTCCCTTCCTGTAGTAAATTATTGTGCTGATACAAAATAAGGTCAGGCAAAAAAGTTAAACCGACAGTACCTACACGACGCTGGCAAGAGCTCCGTAAAGTTTGACTGAAAGTTGTGAATCGATAACTTTTGTTTTGTGGCTAACTGTACTATCTTTTTTTATTAATAATAGATCTAAGCTATATAACAAAGTCAGGTACTGCTTTTAAAGAGCTACGAACCATTGTTTGGTATGAAGGAGATAAATTTGTCGTTCAGTTTTGATTCTACTCTAAAATTCTTACGAAGAAATACCATGATCCAGACGTTTATTAAACCAATTGGTCTGTGTATAAATCTTTCACTGCGAATCAGCAATTAAAGTTTGTGTTAGATTTAAAGGGATCTATTTTGAGCGGTCGTTCCTCAGATTTGTTATCAAGACAAGTTTTATTCTTTCTTCAGCAAGAAGGATGTACTTAAGACTTGCACTCACGACAAACAAGAGACTTATTAGCTCTGACCGTGTAAAGAAAATAAATTTGGATTTTCTTGGAATTGTTATAAACTTGTTGTCTGATGTCTGGAGATATAAAGTGTGTATTCTTATCTCTTTATTTCTTCTACATGGTTAGTACCATGTAAAAGAAATTTACCTAACATAAAATGAAGAGAGTTTGTTGTTTTTGTAACTAGCTATGCCGGTTGTATTATCTGTTTGTTTTATAATTTGTTTTATCTTACGATTTAGCTGAAAGGAAAATGTATGAACAATAATATACTTCTTTGCGTAAGTAATAAATAACTTAACCTTGAGGTATGTTCCAAAACAGCACAAATAGATTCCATAAATCAAGGCTTGGAATTACATGGTTTAATCTTCACAAATATCTTGCATTGCCAAATCTTTGGATCCATAGGCTGAGCCATTACCGACCCAGATCTCTATTTACATATCGTTTAGTGACTCGTTGAATATTTCAAAGGAATACACGGGTTTTTTACATAATCCAAAATGAATTAAAACCCTTCGTGTTGAACTTGTTGTTTTATTAAGGCCATATCAAGGTTATAAAGCTATGGAGGTTCAGCAGTCCAGTCAGAAATTATAGCTGTGTTAAACCATAGCTAATAAATGATCTTGATGACTATAAAATTTTCTATTTATGAAAAACAATTCACATCCACTTCAACATTTTTGCCTTTAGATAACGGTTACGGTAATGAATACATTTTATATCTTCTTCTATTATATAAAAGAAAGTCGTGTTAATACACCACTTAAGTCGAGAACGGCTGGACAGATTTTTATGATTTTGGTGTTTTTGGATTTGTCTTCGTCGAGAATATGATAATAACTATTATGATATTTTAGGAAGTTAGCGTGAAAATAACTACTGGGGAACTGTTTTTCTTCATACATTGATCCAACCTCGCCATATTTGATGACATTTAAGACGTCAAAGTCAAATACTATTCTGAGGCCTTACTCCGCAACATAATGTCCGTATATTCGAATTCATCTGTCCCTATCACTCTTATCGATATCTTAAAGTGATATAGAAAGAGATAGATATATCCGTAAAAACGAGCTTCGTGTTGCAGAGTAAGGCATCTGAGGCGATACGAAGTTCGCGGGGTACGCTAGTATTATTTTAAATCATGTATTTAAAACAACATAATAAAATGTAATTAAAATAAAAACTATTTTCGTTAAATATACTTTTTCAGGGATAATTCTCATAAGCATTTTCCTATTTAGGAAAATTTTCAATCAATGAAATTTAATTCGATTTATAGCAAATTCGTTATTACTATGGTTTTAAAAATGATGGTTTTAAAAAGACGAAATGAATGACACTAAACTAAATGCTAGCATACGCTCCATAAAAATAAACAACAAAAATATAACAGATCCAGTTGAAATAGCAAAATCATTCAATAACTTCTTCATAGGTATTTCCAACGATAAGATATCACAAGAAAATCAACAATCGCTTGAAAGCAGCAGTAAGCCAAATTCTATGTTTCTCAGACCGATGTCTGAAGATGAAGTTCTAATAGAAGTAATGTCTTTAAAGAATACACACTCAGAGGGATATGACGGTGTCAGCACCAAAGTACTAAAGGCTTGCATCAAGGACATACTCCATATCCTAACATATTTAATCAATATGTCATTTGGAACCGGTACTTTCCCAAACGCACTAAAACTATCGATTGTCAAGCCTTTGCATAAAAAAGGTGACAAGACTGACATCAACAACTATCGTCCTATAACTTTAATTACAATTTTTTCAAAAGTATTTGAAAAATGCATGTATAAGCGGCTCACTGAATACTGTGATAAATTTGAAATAATTAAATGTGAACAATATGGATTCCAAAGGAAAAAGTCAACTTCCTTAGCTATTTTTGACCTTATGACTAGTATATTGACAAACCTGAATAAAAACCGACTGACTACCGGCCTATTCTTTGACTTAACTAAGGCCTTCGATTATGTATCGCATGACCTATTACTAAAAAAAATGGAAATGATAGGAGTCAGAGGGATAGTTCAGAGTTGGATTTGTTCTTATCTAAACAACCGCCAACAATGCGTCTGCCTTGATAACGTGATCAAAGGAGAAAAGAATTCATACTTTTCTGACTATCTTGAAAACAAGATCGGCGTTCCACAGGGTAGTATATTAGGACCTATCTTATTCCTAATTTATATAAATGACATTGTATCTGTTACAAATCACAAATGTATATTGTACGCCGATGACATTTCTGTAATAGTAACGACTGACAAGAAAAAATACAATTCAATGATTACCCATGAGGATGACATTAATAATACAATTGATAATATTATTTATTGGCTCGATAATAATGGACTAAACATAAATCTCAAAAAATCTATATATATGCAATTTAATAAATCGAAACATTTACAGTATAATTTTAAATTAAACATAAAGAAAATCCACGAAGTTACAAATACAAAATTTTTAGGTTTAGTTATTGATGAAAATTTAAATTGGAAAATGCACTGTGACGAAGTGTGTCAACGCATTAACAGATTTCCGTATGCACTCAATCAAATCAAAAAGGTAACTGACCAAAATACTGCGATTCTTTCCTATCGTGCATATGTCAAATCTGTTCTACGATACGGTTTGGTAATATGGGGTAACAGCACAGGCTGGACTAGGGTTTTTCTATCCCAAAAAAAGTGCATTAGAGCTATATGTGGAATTGCACCAGACGAATCATGTAGGCCTTATTTTAAAAAACTTGGTTTATTGCCGCTATCTTCACTTTACATTCTTGAAGTAGGTAGTTTTGTTAATAAGCATAAAGAATTATTTACAAAAGCAAGTGATTGAATTGATAGGCTTCGCAGAAAACCACATAGACTTGTATTAAATGACATTGCTAAATTTGTGAAATATAGTAAAAGTTGTCTAAAAATGTGTGTAAAGGTCTTTAATATGTTACCCGACGAATTAAAAGACCTGAAAAATGGAAATATGTTTGGTGCTAAGTTGTTCAAGTGGCTTAATCTGCATAATTTTTATAGTCTTAAGGAATTCTTCGACAAAAAAAACCATTAATAATATCAACTTAATTGACATTTTTTATGAAATTATTATGAATTTATTATTAACTTTGTTTTATTCTTATTTTTGACTTTGTAATAATATCTACTTAAACCTATTGACATAACTGATAAAATGATATGATTATATTCTGACATTTATTTTTTGTATTTTCACTGTGTTATGATTAATTTATATAAATAATTGTTATTTTGCATGCTATATAATGTACGAGTAGTAAGACATGAGCGCATTATAAAATTTATGTGAACTTTTATATACCATGTTTTGGGCAAATAAAGATATTACTATTACTATTACTATTACTATTACTAATGACTAAAAACTACAATACCTACTAATTAAATTTAGACTATCCTTGATAGCTAGCAGTAGTTAGGGTACTTAGTAATTATTAAACCTTACTAATTTCAATTCAGTTACAACTAATGGGAGATCGATATTTATTCAGCCAAAAACACTGTCAGCAGTCAGTGAACTTTCATTGCACCAATTTTTTTAGGCCTGTAATTTGGTCATTGCGTACAGAACCAGTTGATCTGGATCTTAGCCCTACATCGTATATTATAAAGACATGGTACAGTATTTGGCCGTATCGGCACTTTAATGGGTATCCGATATCGATTCGTTATCAAGTAGGTAATTAACATTTAGTGATAATATGTCGTGTTTTAAAGCAAATTTATTTGGGTTAAAGTACAATAACCCAAAATAAGATCGGTCTTTGTCAGCACTGCACGACGCTTTTATTTAGCTTTTACCATAATTTAGTTTGTAAACTTTAAGTTAATTAGTACCTTTCCTCGTGTTTATTAACTGCTTTTTAAACAATCATATGACTTGTATGCATTTCAAATACGACAACTTTAATAAAAATTTCGTTATTAAAAAAAATCCTAACCTCGAATTTTTGGAAATTGTATTTTCGGAAAGTGTTTTCTTAGTGAAATTTTGTATTTAACCAGTCATATTTTTTCGGAATGATGTGAACTCAGTTTGTAACTTTTGCAGTATCATTAAATGCAGTGGAATTAGTATTAATGTCATACAGTTTCAACTCGTTCGTATTTCAGGCTGGAATATTTTTAAACTTTACTAAATTTTAGAGCTACGAGTATCGTGTAAATCCAGCTGCGCAGTAGACAGTAGGTAGTGCAAGTTCGGATTAAATAATTGCGCCGTGTGGCGTCTGTAAACTTTCGTTCATACTTGTTGCTATGAACTCATATATTTTGTAATTATGCGTACTAGGCAAGTGATTTACAGACCAAGTTGTCCTTTGAAAGTTTAGAATATGGTGCGCTTGCAAATGTACCTACTCATCTGACTAGTACCTATTTTTTCGTTTATCAAATTCATGGGATTGCAACCCTACCAATACTTGGCAACATCAAACCAAGGATCTAACTAGCGTATATTTTATTTTTCAGATCCATTTGCTGTGAAATGTGAAGGAGTTTCTATGAGTGTTAAACAAAAATGAGACCGCCGAATTCAAATAACAATGACGCTCCGCCGGTGTGACAGTTTGCCCACGCACCTCCGGGGTGCGCCAGCCCCGGCGCCCGACCAACCCCAGTCCAAATTACCCGACTCCAATACCGTCCCGAATTTTGCTGAATCGCCCGACCGGGAACAAGTTGTAGCCACTTGGAAGTCCCTCAACACTGACGTAAAGAAAATTAAAAATGGCTTTCCTACCACGAACGGCCCAACGAACCATGGAGTGGACAAAAAAACCATTACGCACAATTTTGCTCCAGCATTCACGTGCAACAATAGACGGATCACTTATGATAATCGACAAGCCAGGGCCGCGCAGGAGGTTGACCGGAGTTCATCATACCCTCTGGACACGGGCCAACCGAGAGCTACAGTTCAGAGTACGAATTTGGTACGGCGTCGAACTTTGCTGGAACGTCTGCTGGCGTGGAAGAATAGAGATTGCGACTGTCAGGAACGTTGCACACGAAAATTGCGACCAACTCCAAAGCTGCGAGCTGAAGACTTGCTCTGCACATGTGGCGTTAGTGGCAAACGTATCAACATTCCTGAGTGCAAAAAGTACGCGGAACGAGGTCGCTCTAAGAGTGTCGGATATGAGGCAGCGCGCGAAGTGACACAATTCCGACGGTTAGTGCAGTGTGTCACGTAAAATGGGTTCGTAAAGGGGGTTTATCTACTGGTCCATTTTAAAGAATTATGTCCATTATCATTGACATTTTTGCCAAGCTACCAAGTTCAAGTTTTCAGAACATTTTTTGGTAAAGAGTATTTTTTAACATGCTTATGAATCAAAACATTGCTGTACAACGTACTACATGATGAGTAATGCGCATGTAGATTGTAGATGTGTGTGTTTGTAGGTTTAACTAAGAACTTTATGAGTTTACTGATAAAATATATTAACTGTAAACTGCAAAATGAATATGTTTATTTAAACAATATATTAATTTCAACAGCACAAATATCTTAACTGAAGTCTATTAATGCGACATTTCTTTCCGACATAATAATGGACTGATGAACTTCCACCATCACCAATCAATGTTTGCGTTCACTGTCGGTAAAGTAGATAAATCCCCAATTAGTTTCAAAGTGTATGTGTGTGTGTTAGGTGTGCAAGCGCCGGTGCCAGTGTGGGTGCGGAGACGGCTGCAGCGCTGCGTGCGCGCGCGGCTCTCACGCTTGCGCGCCGGTACTACCCTGAAGGGGGTTGGGGATGGACCATTACTGTGGTTGGCACTATCGTACAAGTGCTTTCTCATGGACTTCAGCTGGGAGGAGGAACTGGAGCGATCGCTTGCACTGCTGCTGTCAAATATCGTGTGTCACCTCTCTACACGCATGGTGAGTTTATAACATGCTTTTTAATTTTTATTTCTCTCAAACTACATGATTTCACTATATTTCCTTACTAGGATATTGGGTAAGGACTTAGTTTTAAAAATTACATGAACTTTGACTATCTTCTGACATTCTTACCTTTGATGTTGGTATATAACGTTTCGTTTATTGTCTTACTATCTATTGCCCGCGACTTCGTCCGCGTCAATTTCTGTTATTATGATCGCGATTAATAAGTTTAAAGAATAAAGCCTCAAGCCTTCCTCGATAAATGGACTATCCAACACAAGTTTTTTTTTAATTTGAACTAGTAGTTCCAAGCGCGTTCAAACAAGCAAACAAACAAACTCTTTAGCTTGATGATAGTGATAAACAAATAAATGTGGACTCACATTACTCGTTCTATAAATATCCGGACAATGACGGCTTGGTTTTAGTATAATTTCTAGTAAAAAGGCTTGAATTTAGAAAGGGGAAGGGTTATAATCATGATTCGCTAGGCACGTTGAGCAGATGGTCTCAACTTCTGTCACGAGGTTGAAGAGGTTCATAGGTATAGAAACCACGTCAGAGGCCTGTGACAGAGGGCTTGGAAAACTCTGACAATAGATCATCCTTGAAAAATAGTCAAGACAAGAATTAGAACCAATTAGAATTAATAAAAATAAAGTTGTTTTTCTTCATTGACCCATACGGGAATCAATCCGGGACCTTGGAGCCGGTGATACCTTGATACGGAGGTAGCCATCATTAACAGTCTAAACACCGTTTATTTTCTAAATATTTTTTTTTATACCAATCTATATCTTCATGTATTTAATAAATGACGTTTTTTCATGCTGTATATACGCTTAAGTTTAGTTCTCTGGTACCAGTTTATATTAATTTTGTAGTGACAATAGCTCACTAAGTAAGTACTAACCTTGTTTTCACGACAAGAGAAAATTAACAACTTCATTCAAGATTAAATTTTACCTTAACGAAGGCAAGATGCTGAGTTATCGCAACAGTGCAAAACTAATCGCTAATTTATGTGTTGTTAGCTCGGGCCTAATACAAACACGCGTCCGCTTGAAATTTTAATAGGCAACCTGATAATATGCAAGTTTACATTATTTCCGTTTTAACTAATACTGATGACTTTTTGTTTGCTTTCCAAAATAAGCTTGGGTTTTATTTATTTGTTTAATGCTAGATGATTTAGAGGATAACTCCCAACATTCATTAATTTCCATTAATGCACAAACATACAAAAAAAGTGTTTTTCGATCTTATTTATAATTTGATTTTTTCATATTTCTACTTCCTTAATGCTCTTTATAATTTGGATGATTTCATTATGACTAGTAAGCCCATTTTTAAAAAGCCTGTTTTTTACTGATTTGAATTGAAACCAAACTTGGGATTAAGCTTAAAAAACATGAAGAATCACAGTTTGTCCGATAGTAGATAAAGGACTGCCCGACTTCTTCTAGCTGCAGGTACTCCTTTTGTAGCATCTTTGACACTTCATATTAATGTTTGTTAGTACATTTTCCGAATCACATAATGACATCACCCTTTTTGCAGTTAACTTATATATGGAATAAGTTTCTTGATATATATTAACCAGTATCAACATATTTGACGGAGTCGTGTAGAACAATTTCTTTAAATTTCACCGACTGTACAAACAACATTCAACTGTTTCCCAAATTCAATTTTTTCCGCTAGAATAAACTTGTGCTAGTATGTACCTACAGTCAGCTAAAGTAAACTTTCATTGCTTTTGGTCTTGAGTTGCTATTACGGAATTGAAACGGGAGGAGTAAAAAAATATTGAGGTAGGCAATCATTAAATAATTCAATGATGAATATTTACCTGCAGGGACCATTTCAGAAGGACTTGTACTTTATAACAGGCGACCTCGATCCATTTTATTATTCTACCATGGTCGTATTTTTTCTCTGCCTTCGTAGTTATTTATGATCCGATTTTATTAGATAACTTTCAGTTAGAGAGCGATTCCTGTGCTCAAGTACAACTATTCTTATTATGGGTGCAGTTAAAAAATACAAATATCAGTCCAGTTGTCACTCATAGCCAGTGTAGTAACAGCTGATAAGGTTAGTATAGAAAGTGTTTATTTATTTTTCGCTATTAAAATTTTGGTTATGGTTATTCATTATAAATATTTAATTTTGATTAACAAAGTTATTTGTTACTTTAAAATCAATATTAAAGAGCTAATTTATTTATGAAAAAAGTTAGGTTCAAACCAAGTCATCGTGATACATAAATATGCCCATTAGCTATTCGTTCGTAATAATTAACAAGAATGTCCTCCTAGGAAGTTTTAGTAAGGGCAGAATTAGGGTGAAGGTTATATTGAGGACCGCGAGATCTCGGACTTCGGCTTTATCCAGGACACAACATAGATACGTTTAGAGGGACCACTCCATGATGATGAAATTGAAAGAGCGAGATTTGCATAAAACCAAGCTACAAACTCGTTTATAAAATAAGAACAACCTGGAAAAGCAGATGCCAACCTCTAACTTTTGACATTGTCATATTATTATAGTGGATTAATATCATTTTAGGGTTCCGTACCCAAAGGGTAACAACAGGACCCTATGACTTAGACTTTGCTGTCTGTCCGTCTGTCCGTCAGTTCCTTTGTGTGTCATCAGACTGTATCTCAATAGCCGCGAAAGCTAGACAGTTGAAATTGTCACAAATTATGTGTTTCTCTTACCGCAATAACAACAAATACTAAAAACAATATAAAATAAATATTTAAGGGGGTCTCCCATATAAAAAACGGAACTTTTTGGAATATTTTTGCTCAATATCAATAAATGGTGACAGGTAGGCACTCCATTAACTGAATTTATGTTGTTTACCTAGTAGTGTACGGAACCCTCCGTGCGCAACTCCGACTTGCACTTGGCCGGCTTTTTATCACTAATACGCCGATTACATCTTATGATGGAACAATAATGTAAAATCATTTCACTAAAAAAAAAAAAAAACTTAAGAGGTGTCAAGGGACACCCGGATGGAACGAAGTTCATTTTTAGTAAAGGAATTAAATTTAAATTTATTTTTAATTCTCTCTCCTTCTCCCTCTCTCTCTTACTTTCCCTCTCCCTCTCCCTCTCCCTCACGCGCACGCCGCACGGCTTACTACTAATATAGCAAAAAGTGTCGTTCAAAAAGTGTCGTTACAATTTTTTCCGTCTAGCCCCCTTGCGCAACGCGCGATAAGGAACTTCGTTCCAAAACTCTAATCATGCATCTTTCCTTGACCATGAAAGTTTAAAACAGAAATACATATATTAATATTTCGGATATGAATACACGGATTTTTTTTAACATTGGTAAAGTGTAACGTTTTTACTGTATTAAGCGCTCATGATGTCAGTCTCAAATAAAATGGCACCTCCAATTGGTGTCGTATAGAGCCACTAAAGGAGAACTGCCTAAAGGAACACGTCTTCTCTCCAACATTTGGCAAACTACTATCGCCAATCCGCCTGGCAAGTGTAACAATCATGGCAGAATCCTTCTCTTTGAGAGGCTGTACTATTACATAGGCTGTATGGCATTGTAGTATATAGGCTGATGATATGATGATGTGAAGGGTTTAACGTTTCTAAAATAAATTGATGTATAAGTACATTTGGCCGACATGTACCTACATCTGTGTCAAATCAATAAAAGATACTTAAGCCTTAGAGTGCACCTACTTTACCAAATTATACAGTGGCCAAACTAAGATTAACTTACTTATCCAATCGCCAGAAGCTCCTCGTAACGGCTCGACTAAAAAGTTTCCCTGTTAAATCCTCCTATATTTTAGTTAGGTACTTATTGTAAGTTTAATTTAGATATTCTATGGATCTTTTCGGTAATAGAATTATCATTTTTGGAATAATAATTAGTAGTTGAAATAGATATTTGGTAGTATTTTTTGTAACCAGCATAGTTAATTTACAACTGTAGGTACCTATTTATAACGTTCACTAACTCTACAATCAACGATTTACATGACCGTATCATAATAATTGGTAATGGTGGAATTTTCCACGTTAGGTACGAGTATACAGAGAATTTTATTGTTTATTCGGTTATAGATTTACTTCTGTAAAAGTTTAACAATTTCCAGTTAACGGGCTAAAAAGCAAACTAATTCACATTTAGGTAACTCCAAAGACAAATGTTAACAAATATCTTTTAGACTAACACATATACAGCTTAATCTGACGTGCCAGCAAGATTTAGTAGCGGAAATCCATGTTTTCCATCCATAAAACATGATTCCGGTTGTTATCGCGAAAACCACGAGCCAAACAATACGCAGGCTGACTTCACAGCGACATTTTTTTTAATATCTATTTTATAAGTATCGACGTAAATCAAGTGTGCCAATATCGAAGTATTACCCTGCCGACGCGAATATTAAGAACGTGATGTGGTTTTTTCGAGATTTATTATTTCTCGTCTTTCAATAAGAACGTGTACCGCCACACGCCGTACTCGGTATTTTAATCTGTGATTTTTATTATTATATTTAAGTTGTCAGTGAATATGTAATAAAAAGTTATTTTGTAAGTTATTTATTTCTAAATTATCATCTCTCTATACCATTCCAATACCGAGTCTAGAGTCCCATAAAGTTGTTGTTGTAGTTCTTGGCTGTTTGTGCATGAAAATATAACTGAAATGTATGCATTTTTTATTTATACAATCAGCTTTATCGTTTATGTATAAGTATTAAGAATAGTACACATCCTAATACTACTATCCTAATACTGCCCTGCGGTATAGAACGTCCTAAATTCAATTTACAAGTATTTACTTTTATTATAGTGTTGGTGTTGTGGTCTTGATGTTTAATTTAAACTAATTGTTCCCGTTTTCGTAAATACGATTCAAACCATTGGTCAGTGGCGGCTTTGCAGTCTCGGCCGCCCTAGGCCCCAAGCCATCAGCCGTTTCGCAGCATCTACTATAAAGACTATTAATGAAATTATTTTATTGCCAACTTTTATCTAAACAGGTTTAGAATTTTAGAGAAAAAATAGTTTTATTTTGCAAGAATACTTATGTTAGTACTAGTTATTTGCTCTAACATACTCTGCCAACTTAGGTATACTTGGTAATGATACCTTTTGAGTGTTAAAAGTTGAGAACACACGAGTGTTATCAACTTTTACCACTTGATTGCGAGTTAAATATTTGAATATGTAATTGACCACAATTAATTTGTACGGAGCTAGTTGTAATCGCAAGTGCAGGAAAGTGTTTGTAAAAGTAACTATAGGTTCACTTTTATAAATAACTAGCTGATGCCCGCGGCTTCGCACGCGTGGGTTTTGATCTGTTACAAAGTTTTCGTCACGACTCACCCCCCTCTCCTCCACTCTTTTCCTCCACTTCCTTTGCCTACGGTGCCGAAGGTGCCCATCTCGGGCGAGGTAATGGTGGGCACTTAGTGGGAGCCGATACGTCGTTGCCGACTTACCGGGGCCCGTTGATACAATAGTTGAATGAAAGGGGCCGATTTAAACTATTTAGGGATCCGGTGTTAGTTCTCCTAGCGAACCGTGGTCCAAGCGAGCTGGCACCACAACTGTTTGCATTTACATGAAATCCGAAGTACAATATCATTTGAAACTTTCAAAACTGTCAACGCTGTAGTACAACAAACCATTAAAAGCAGCTTGCAAGGCTTTATTCGAATATGATCAATACTGGCGTAGAGCCCTGGAAGAAGTGGCCCTGTGTAAAAAACCACATTCTTAATTTCCAACCAAGTAGGTTACCATTTTTCTCGATCCTTAAGCGTTAAAAAGGCGATTTTACAAAGACAATTTGCTTGCATACTACGTTTGGATAGAAGACCGGTGTAGTACCAGCATCGGTGTAGAGCTCTGAAAAAGCCAGTCCTATGTCATTCTCCCTTCATGGTCGATAAACGAAGTTTCAAGTACCTCAATATGATGTTAAACACAAATTAACCACAAAATTTTCAACCGTTTTTTACCCCCTCAAATATTTAATTATAAAAAAATCCTTATAAACAACATAACAAAATTTATACCAACAAGCTGACGTAGTTTCACAAAACTTTCATGTGGGATGTGGGTTCGAAGCATGAATGGTAGAGGATGATCAGTAGGATAAAAAGTGTTCAGAAACTTGACAGGATAGAGAACTGATTCGACTGTACTGACCACTGTGTCTATAAATTTTTATATTTCTTCAGCTTCAAATGATGTCAGCAAAACATCATTATTTACTGCTGCTTGGTCATTAGTGGGTGCGTGGTGGTAGCTATTCCTAAGTTAAACAACACGGAATTATGAAGTAAGGTGATTTTTTTTTCAACGTTTTATTTTCATGTTTCAAAAGTGTATTGTTTCAAATATGGAGGATATTAAATAAAAAGATAATTTGGATGCGTTAGAAAGGCAGTTTCACTAAA
Organism: Anania crocealis; assembly: GCA_949315895.1. Classification (NCBI taxonomy): domain Eukaryota; kingdom Metazoa; phylum Arthropoda; class Insecta; order Lepidoptera; family Crambidae; genus Anania; species Anania crocealis. The sequence goes on from OX438862.1 coordinate 10,804,716, forward strand.
CAAACTTTGCCAGGCCCCAAAAAGCGGTGCGTCCTAGAAAAAATAAATCATTACTAAATGGAAGTTTATCAAATTATCTTCTAAATGGAAGCTTGTCAAATGGTCTACCAGTCTATATTGATTTAATCCACCAGTCAGCTGCTTAGTGTTGTTGCAACACATCTGTTACCTTTTCCTGCCTGAGATACGGGTCTATGCCCAGTTTAGGAATTATTTTTGTAATGCTTAATATAGTTGATAATGTCATAAGGTACAACAGTGTAATTCTATACACTTTCAACATTTGTCTCTACCGTATAAACAAAAATCGGCCAAGTGCAAGTCGGACTCGCGCACGAAGGGTTCCGTACCATTGACTACGAAAACAACATTAGGTACCTACATTAATTTTGTTAATTTAGTGCCTACCTGTTACCATTTATTGATATCAAGCAAAAGTAAGAAAAAATTGGTTTTTTTTTTGTGTGGGAACCTCCCTTAAATATTAATTTAACTATTGATTATTAAAGTTAGAAATATAACTGAGTGTTTTGTGAATATTTCAAGTGCCTACCTGTTGCCATTATTAATATCGAACAAAAAAGGACAAAAAATCGCGTTTGTTGTATTCCCATACAACAAACGCGGTTTTTTTTGTCCCTTCAATATTTGTTTTATTTTGTTTTTAGTATTTGTTGTTATTGCGGTAGCAAAAATACATAATTTGTGAAAGTTTCAACTGTCTAGCTATCGCGGCTCTTGAGATAAAGCCTGGCGATAGGCAGACGGACAGGCGGACAGACAGCGAAGTCTTAGTAATAGGATTCCATTTTTACCCTTTGGGTATGGAACCCTAAAAATGATTAAGTTCTAAAATATTACCATTCTTATAGTAAGTACCAATATTTATTTTCTGAATATGTACCACTATACATATAGATAAGACATCCAATAGGAATTTTCAAGTTTTGTCTTTTCGTTACATAGCCTCCTTATTTCTTCGTCAATTTTGTCCTTCGAATACGTCGCGGCTAGATGAAAATTGGTGTCACATATTCTTGAAGCACTAATTAAGCTTTGTAGTTTGATATTCAAACAAGAGTTCCGTCAAACACCATTGTTAAATCTTCTAGTAATCTGTCCAATTTTGAGTTGTTGATAATTTACTAACTGAATTTTATCCAACTCTTCCAATTCTAACTCACAAGGATCCCGTGGAGCACAAAAATATAATATAATACGTTTTCTGATGTAATTCTGGGCTCAAAGATGTATGATTGACGTGTATTTCCTTGTATCGATATCATCACATCTGTTCAGTTTTAAGTATGTATCCAACCGTTTAATGATGTTTTTGAATGTTTCGTCCTTGTCTAATGGTACTGAGTTCAATTTAGATGTCCTAAGATTTGTTTGTGACCGACCTTTGCTCCTCAGTACCTTCTGCATACATGGAATTGTTTCGTGCTATCGAATTCAAACTCTGCAGTTTTAGTTTAAGCTGTGTTGTAATACCCTGAAGGTTATTTTTTTTCTTCAATCTCAGTTTCCAACTGTGGGTCATCAGTAATATTATTTGTAGTCGTATCTCTTCCAAATTATTCTTGGTAAATTTGTTCATTTGTCACTTCACCAGCTGATCACTCACTAATTTTAATTCTAAATCAGAAATTTCTCGTAGGTTTTATATCCGGCTGCCGAATTTTGTAATGCAGCCTTTAATTAAAGTTCTACACGTTTTAATTCAGTTAATTCATCCATTTCGGCGCCAATTATTAAATTCTAAAATAATACCATTCTGTTTGTAATAAATAAAATAAAATAAAATAAAATCAATTTATTTCAGACTTTAGGGTCCATATTTAACAATAAAGTATGAATGTACAAAATTTAATTGAAATATTTAATTCAAATATCTGCCCCGGTCTGGGGCGCCGGGCACACACACTTGTGCTTTTACCCAGTGCCGCAGAAAGGGGCAGTCCGGCTTGTCACTCAACATGCTCAGGATGCAGTTGGGGCTCCCGCGCGCGCGGAGCATGAGCGAAGCGATGCGGCGCCGCAGCACTGTGTGGAAGCCGTCTGTGTGCGCGTACACAAACATCGCAGACGCACTACAGTAGCGCGGGAGCCCCACCATCACCCTGAACGCATTATTATATTGTACTCGGAGAGCGTTGATGGCCCGCTGTGTGTAGTTGACCCACAGATTGCAAGTGTATAAGGGTTGACAAAAAGCTTTGAAAAGGGTCACTTTTATCCCTAAGCTACACTGCGCAAATCTGCGTGCCAACATATTACAGCGGACCGCCATCGCCCTCCTTTCCCTTTCAATGTCATCGTCATCAATTAAATCTTCGGTGACCACATGACCGAGATACTTAAAAAATTTAACACTGCCTAGTGCAACGCCATTGAACAACACACTTGGCATATCACCTATCTTACGACCCTTAGCTTGGAAGGTTAAGAGCTCACTTTTTTTTACATTATACAGGAGACCGTGTGACATTGCGTACTTCTCGCATACACCAATTAATTTTCTGAGGGTAGCGATTGATGGGCTGAGCAACACCATGTCATCTGCATAACTGATGCTGTTGATGCAGTGACCATCGATCGAGCAGCCAACTCTTGTGTCGCTCAGCTCAACAATCAGCTGGTTGACATACAGGTTAAAGAGTGAAGGCGACGTTAACCCCCCTTGTCTCACTCCACACTTCAAACTGTATTCATCAGAGAACTCTCCAAGCCATTTTACCTGGTTAGTTTGGTGGCCATACCAATATTTAAAAATATTGATAAACTCACCCGGCACACCAGTGTCTTTTAGTTTAGACCAGAGGATGTCATATCTAACCAGGTCAAATGCCTTAGTGAGGTCAAGAAAGGCTGCATACACAGGAGTGTGCCTATCCGTGTAGTATTTGACAGTCTGTTTGAGCGCCATAATCGCACATTCAGTTGAGAGTCCAGGTCTAAAGCCAAACTGCGCGTCATGTAGAATAAGATGTTTTTTGAGTTGTCGCTCAAGCAGACTATCAAGTACCTTAGATGCGGTTGTAGCTAATGATATTGGGCGGTAGTTGGTCTTGTCAGAGGTATCCCCAGTTTTGTTTTTAATTATAGGAACTACGACTGTCTTCATCAGCTCATTTGGCAGATAGGAGTGCCGTATACATAGCGTAAACAGCAGCCCTAAAAGCCTCGGGAGGTGTGGCCCTGCAAAATGAAAATGTTCAGTACTTAGGCCGTCATGTCCAGGAGACTTCCCTAAGGTCATGCCTTTTATTATGCGGGCAACTTGTTTAGCTGTAATGCGATCTGGTACATCCATCACCACGACCTCCGAATCTAGAGCCTGAGCACTTTTTACTGGAGATTCCACTTGAAAGTGACGCCTAAACACATTGGCTATGTCTTTTGGTTCACTAATGCCGTTGATACTCACAGGGATGGCGGGCTTTGCACTTAGCTTTTTTGTTTGTTGCCAGAAACCCTTAAAATCTTTGTTCTTAAATTTGGTAGCTAAAATGTTCATTTTAATTTTTTCCTGGTTGTTTTGACAATTTTTTAGTTTGGTTTTAAAAATCTTCCTTGACTCATGCATTTTATCATAAACAGTACCACTATTCGGCCGACCATACCATACCCAAGTCAGAAACATTTGCCTTGCATTCCTGTGAGCATCACGCACATATTTGTTCCATCCTACAATAGGACGGCCGACATGTGATTTACTGCCTCTCGTACGCCCAACATAGCTGGCCACAGCAGCCTCCTGTAATGCTGATACAATATTACCGTAAAGCAGGTCTATTGCAGCCAAGTGTGCCGTGCCGCTATTACTACAAATACAATCGCCACACTGAATGAACTCACGAGGAAATCCGATATCCCGTAGCTTATTATTGCAGTATTTGGCATACGTTTCTATTTGGCTAATGTCCCTATCGCCCCAAAGAACTTTATTTATTGTAGCACGCGGCAGGTCAATTGTTTGACAAACTGATTTTAATTTACACTGAATTTCTAGAGGGAAGTGATCAGACCAATAAACATCGAAAAGTACTTTTGCTGATAGGACCGTGCTCAATGCAGCTTCTGTAACCACACAGTGATCAAGCCATCTACGACTGCCGTGCGCTTCACTAACAAAAGTATAAGTATTGGAATCCAAACCTAAAATTTGAATATCTGCACATGTCCAGCTTTGCTCAATACAAAAATTTTGAAGTTCGACACCAAACAATGTCCCAGGGTGAGCATTAAAATCTCCTAGAATGTATACAGTTTCTACATTGCAATTCTCAACTATTGATGTAATTTCACTCAAACATTGAACATATTCTAAAAGATTTTCAGTGGAGTCTGTAGGCATATAAACAGTAAAAACTAATATTGGTCGATCCGCCACGGTTGCCTTAATTGCACAAATCCGATTACTTTGACACGGAATCACAGATGGACACTTAAACTTACTGTTTCTCCATAGGAGTGCCACGCCACCGTACGGTCGTCCGTGCAGTATTCCACTAGATATATCCACTGCTGATTTACCATAGAAACCAAAATCGCTGCTTGTTTTACCGAGTTCCGGTATCTCGTATGGCAAGAGCCAAGTCTCTTGTAGTGCAATAATGTCAGCACTTTGACAAAGCATTTTAATAGACACTAAGGATCTTTGAAAAGACTTACAGTTAAAGCTAATTAATTTCAGATTTATACTGGTTGTCGTATTATCCATTGATGTTTATTATTTTGTGCTCCTCGCTACAGACATATTGTGCATGTCTGTACTTCTCCTGCTAAATTCCATAAATCGTCGAAATGTTATACCATTGGGCCACAAATTACAATCTAAAAACAAACTTAGTTTATGCTTTGGTACATATATTTTATACGAGTGGTATTCTCTTTGCTGTTTGGGTTCAATCTTTTGTACTGTCACTTCCAAATTCGTTTTGCATTTAATGTAGGCTACTATGTCTAGTTCACAGGTTTCTTTGTGTACATTATTTATGAAGAGAGGTACATTAGAATTCGCAGCCTTAAAACTTCCTTCGACGACGGTACACGTTTAAAATTAAAATTAAATTACCTATTTATTTTCTGATTGACACATTGAATGTCATAACAAACTAAGTAAAGTCATAGAGTACAAATATGTAAAGAGTATGGATATGACGTGGAACCGAACAAACTTTGCCCCCATTTTTTATCGCCTTAAAGATTAAATTTTCAAAAATCCTGAAAGACGTCATTCTTAATTTCTAATCAGGTAGCTGGATACCAATTTTCATCGACTTAGCTTCAAAACTGACGGAGTTTCATACAAACTTATGGGGCCCTTTTTACCCACTTAGAGGCGGAATTTCCAAAATTCCTTTCTTAGTGCTCACCTACACTATAAAAGGAAGCACGGTGAAAATTTTCAGATTTTAAATCCCAGTAGTTTGAGCTGTGCGTTGATATGTCTGTCAGTCAGTCAGTCAGTCATTAAATCAGTTTTCATTTTTATATATTTAGATAATACTAACAGCTGCTAGCTGCTAATTTCTAATATTTTACGAGGTTTGTCTGTTTATCAAATTATTTTCAGTAACAGTCATTTGAATATTGATTTTCATATACGATTGGGTAAATTTAACATCAATGAGCCGAGCTGACCTCAACTATCCACATAGTCACTACGAATGGAACTAATTGATGAATACCTACATAAAGTGCGGTAAAAGCAATTATTCCGAATTGAACATTTATTGATTCTGAATTCACATTACATACATACAGAACATTGTACAATTATTACATAAAGCACCTTCTGGTGTATCGTAGTTCACAATGGGGATGTTACCTACTGAATATCAAAATCTAATACAAAATTAATGTTTACCTTATCAATTTATCAACAATGATACGCCTCATTCATATTATGTTTTTTACATGCAATTTATGAAAATACGACGTCATAATAGTACAACACCACGTAAACAATAAAAGAGTATGCTGCGATCTATAGAAATATTTTTTAGAAGAAAATGTATTCTTTAGGAAATTATTTTATAAGAATTACTGGTAAATTTATATCTAGCTAATCTAAATTTATATTATATCACGCAATATACGCACGAAAATACCGACAGCTAAACAGTTAAGTGTGACAATTTTAATACTCGTAATTTTACTGTCTCCTAAATGAACCATTATGAGTACGATGAGAACACATAAAATAGACTTTCTATTGACAGAACAAAAGTTACATCAGCAGAAAAGTTTAGAGGGTGAGTAGCAATACTCTTGATTGATGACCTCTCAATGAGAACCAGACCGCTTGTTTCAATATGTTTGGGTAAATCGATTATCAACAAGTTTAAACCACTACATATTACCTATTTCTTGACATAACTGAATCTATCTAGTTGCATACAAATATTTATTATTTGTTTAGGAAATATTGTGTTGTGTATTCAATGATCAGTGGTTCAGTTAAATGAAATAGCTATTTAAGTAATTATGCTTTTTTATTATGTTTATTTTTCATCTAGATATTTGAAATGAATTCTATTTCAACTACCAAAGGCATGCTTAGGTAATATACCTTCTTACCCTAAATTCCTTCGTTTACCAAGTCAAGGGTCCTTCACTCGGCTTCGTTGCATACTGTCACAAAATGGGTAACCGAATTTTTGCAGCGCATTTGATTCAGGCTATTTTATAATATCGGTAACTGTGATATTAGGATTTGTGGGTCATTTGTGTTAGTAAGTGTTAAGCGCATAGGGTTTTAATACTTTGACATTGCAATCAAGTATTTTACATTTCCATGGTTCATTTAGCCAAATAGCTCAGTTTCGAAATTTATTATGACACTAGCTGACCCGGCAAACGTTGTTTTGCCATAAAAATGATTAAATTACTAAAATGGCTAACAAAAAATAGGGGTTGGTGGTAAAAGGGTAAAAATTTAGGGTTGTATATATTTTATAAAATTTTGATATTTTACTACCCTACCCCTACCCTACCCCGACCCTACCCCGACCCTACCCCTACCCTACCCCGACCCTACCCCTACCCTACCCCTACCCTACCCCTACCCTACCCCTACCCTACCCCTACCCTACCCCTACCCTACCCCTACCCTACCCCTACCCTGCCCCTACCCTACCCCTACTCAACCCCTACCCTACCTCTACCCTACCCCTACCCTACCCCTACCCTACCCCTACCCTACCCCTACCCTACCCCTAACCTACCCTACCCTACCCTACACATACCCTACCCCTACCCTACCCCCACCCCTACCCTAAACCCTTCCCTACCCCTACCCTACCCTTACAAAAAAGACGATAATTGATCAGTTATCGAGCGGGATGAAAAATGATTAAATTACTAAAATGGCTATTAAAAAATAGGGGTTGGTGATAAAAGGGTAAAAATTTAGGATTGTATGTATTTTTGTATCATAAAAAAATAGAAATTAAAAAATTTTGTCTAAAAAATAAAAATAAAAATTTAGGGTTGGACTACACCTAACATTATCCCCGACAAAATTGTAAATCTAAACCATTCCCAGATCCCCTTGAACACACACAAAAAAATTCATCAAAATCGGTCCAGTCGTTTGAGAGAAGTTCAGTGACATACACACTCACAGAAGAATTATATATATAAAGAAGATGATTAGAATATCCTTTTATTTGATTAATTTGCAAAATTCACATTGTGCTATGAATTCGAGTAGGTAGGATGTACAAATTTTACAAGTTACATTGCAGATAAAAACTCCGTAACTCAGTATTAAAATATTTGCAATCTTAATATTATTATAAACTGTGCAGGGCGTCACATGTGATATGCTTCCAAAATTTTTACCACCTTTTTTTTATTAATAATGGGCTTGCTCTTGACTACATACTTAACTGTACGGTTAAGAAAAAGCCTAAGATGGAGCGAGCTTACCCAGAGGCACTGGTTCTAACACACAATAGCGCAACACATAAAAGCTGTTTGGTGCTGGACTCCGGCAGGAGGGTGGTAGCGTCCAGGCAGGCTCTTGCGAAGCCTATCACCGCAGAGGGATCTGTTAGCCATCATCATTGGTTAAAAAACCACTGTGGACCACTAAGAGGTAGACCTCACTTCCCCAAAACCACCTTTTATAAAGTTAATGTGACACGCAATAAAGAATTTGAATTTGAATGGTTACTATTAAAGAAAAATGTTTCTTTGTCACTTATACCTACTTTTTTATGAGTTTTTCGTAGAGTACGCACAATGGGCAATATTTCTGAATTATATTGTTGACGACCATTTGGATCAGCGGTAGTTAACGCTGCTTCTGAGCCATGGGTCGCGGGTTCGATCCCCGCACAGTACAAATATTTGTGTGCATGAACATGTCTGTTTGTACTGGTCTGGGTGTTTTCTATGTATTATAAGTATGTATTTACAAAAAAAAAAAAAGTATATAAGTAAGTTTATCGGTTGTCTAGTACCCCATACGACAGGGTACTTAATAGTACCTTAATTTGGGACTAGATGGCTCAGTGTGACCCGGTGAGGCATGTCTTAAATATTTATTTATTTATTTATTTATATACTAGCGACGTCGCCAGCGAGAGTAGTCTTAAAATATAATGTTACCTACAAAAGTAAGTTTTAAAATTAATGGTACCTATGAGAGCATTAATTAAGAAAACTACGAGTAAGTAGGTAAAATAGCTTATCAGTTATGTATGATGACTTACAAATATTATAAGCTAGCGGAAACGACAGACGTTGTCCTGTAGGTATTAACTATGAATATTGATTTTGGATTGGTATAATTCATAAAAAAAACAAATTAAAATTGCTTATTATTTTCTAATGCCTTTTAATTCCAACAGAAGCATCTGTTTTGGTTTTGAACATATTTAGGTACTAAATATATTTGCCTAATATGGTTTAAACGATATTCAGTTTTTTACAACCTATTTGACGATATTTGCAGCACGCATTTTGTCAGTGTTATGTCAAACGCCATAAGGTTACATGAAAAAAAAAATATTGTCAAATACGGTGGTTAAATAATCTTAAATTTTTCGTGCAATTTCCTTAATTATTTCTTTCTTATGAACCTTCTCCTGACAATTAGCGAAATCGGTCCAGCCGTTTACGCGTGATGCCGTGACCAAGGGAAATAGGAATTCATTTTTATTTAAATAGTTGTGAAAGATTGTTTGGGTGGGTGTTGACACAGATATAGCAATGCAATATTATATAGGCTACTCTTTATAACGGAAAAATACTTTTGTATTTGAAAGGATCGACCGCGATGTTTTGGTAAGTGGTAGTCACACGACCCGGTTGGTGTAATAGTACTGTAATATGCCTACTACGTAAAGGCCTCGGGTTCAATTCCCGGTCGTGTCAATTTAGGAAATGATTTTTTCTAAAGTGGCTTGGGTCTGAGAGGGCAGGTTTTTCAGTCGTGCTGCGTGCGTGCGGAAGGCACGTTAAACCTTTGGTTCCGGCTTGTGTCACAACAAGATGGCAGTCGTAAAGACAAGTTACGTTAGATAGATAGAGGCCTATAATAGGCGCCTTGGAAAACTCTGACATCAAAAATGTATGCTCCATTTTATCCACGAACGAAAGTCTTGGGCAAAAGCTAGTAGTTTTACCAATGCAGCCATCTTTATTTGGGTGCCTCAGGAGCTCACTGAAAGAAACCTAATGAACCGTGCACTCATTAGTGATTCTTTATTAAGACGTAATGTTACAAGAACGTGTGAAATTGGTCGTGGTTATTGGCCGGTCAGGCTTCAAAAACTCTGGCGAAACCCAAGTTAACTCGCAATAAATGACGCTGTGTGTATGGTGGGATTGGAATAGCATTATTCATAAGCTGTTATGCCAGGCAGGACCATCGATTTTGAACTCTACTGGGAACAATTGTTACTGATGAGATTAAAGTAAGAAGTTGAGAGAAAGCGGGTAGAATTAATCAAAAGAAATGATGTGGTTTTTTATCATGATAACGCTAGACCTCACCAATCTTTAGCCACTCAGCAAAAATTAATGATAGTTTGGCAGGGAGAAGCACCTTCAGATTCCCACGTGTTTAGGTCTCTTCAGAATTCTGAAAGGCAGTGTCAGGTTATTCATGAGAGGACTGTCTAAACGTTTGTTGATCAGAAGCCTCAAAATTTCTCTAGCAATGGGATCATGCCTTAGGTAGGCAGTTAAATGTAAATAAAATGTTTTAAATTTTCATTATGTTAAGAAACTTATCCCCCAACCTGTCACCATTACCATAATAGAACGTTAGTTTTGCTATTTTGTGCTCATATAGTTTTAGTAAATGGTCACAACTGGCCAGATAAAGGTTAATCCCTAGGAGAGCACCTAAACATGCAATTTCTGTTGGGAGATAAAACATTTTCAGTGTTGATAGCAGCTTAGCTATTGTCAGCAAAACGTTACACAATACTCCGACACATTTGTACTTTTGGATTATCTAAATAACCTTTTACTTGAATACTCTAAATGTTGGTGTGATTTTTGCAATGAATATTAAATTTCGGACATGAACTTTCAAATAATAAAAATAACTACACGAAAACAGTTATAACTATTTTTACAAAAAATACATTTCAGAATTTTCACTTAATAATAAAGGTTAGTAATATTGTGTCATTAATTAGGTTCATAGAACCAAGTATTTATATTATCTGTGATATAACCTAATTAAAAAATTACTTAAAGACATTTTTTTTGAATTAGCATAATAACATGGATGTATTATCATTTAAGTGTTTGAGTTCAGAAAATGTGGTTATTGTTTTACCTAATGCATTAGAGAGAAAACAATGATCAGTGGTTGAGTCTAAACATTTACGGTTAGGTAATGGATGCTGTAGATTGAAAAACAAACTGTTTGTCAGTTATGGTAACAGACAAGGATAAAATAAGCAGATTAGGTTCAAAAGTTCACCTTACAAAAATAGTTAAAATATTACTTTTCTTAAAAAAAAAAAACAATGTATTGTCTTCGTATGTTTTAAATGGACCACATCAGTGACAACAGGTAACTAAAGTTACCGGGACCGTCGTAAAAATTGGAAATGGGTTCTAGATAGAAATTGCTAGTGGCAAATATTTCAAAGTTACGGCCACTCAAAATCTCTTTTCATTTGATTGCCTTCGGTAACAATAGAGGCTGTGTGAGGCCGTCAGAAAAATAGAATAGCACCATCCCTTTCTGTCATATGGGTGTCGTGAGAAGCGACCAATGATATTTGAAAGTATAGATAAATATTACCTTTATAGTAATTCGCGTATTAAATCTGTTCCGAGCAATCCAAAACTGCACACATTGACAAGTTTCACTGATAAGCAGAACAAAAGATGCGAAATAGCACAAAAATGAAAGAGATGGCTATAATTTTTAATAATACTGATTATCGCTCGTGACTGCAGATTCGTGGACGTTGCAAAAAACGGCCCTAATTAGGACGTATTTGAATCTTCACAACGCGCGCGCTTATAACATATCTGCTTCATTTTAAAATAATATCATTGGAGCTTAAAGAGTACCGCTAGGAGAAGGACAACAGCGTCTTCTCTCCATCATTGGCCAAACTACGTTGCCTAACCCAAGCCAAGCTTTTTGAAATGAAATTGAAATGAAATGAAATATTTTTTATTTGTCCTTGAAGAAGGTACATTTTAGTTGTTACATAGAGTTGCGAACCTCTTCCTCAGCAAACCAATGTTGCATACAAATATATTAAATTTAGCTACAGTACATAATTCTTTAATTAATTCAATCCTTTCTTAAAACACATGCATTATTTATATTAAATTTCAATTTAGATTCTTTATGTAAATCAATGTCAATCTTATAAAATCAATCAATTATACTTAATGTCAATATTAAAGAAAAACAAATGTCAAAGCTAGTGTTAAAAGAAAAAAAAAGAAAACAAATTCAAGCCTTACAAGGTACATGCATTATTATAACAATCGTGCTTTAAATATTCGTCTACAGTGTAAAAGACATGTGTAATTAGCCATTTAAACAAATGTGTTTGGAACCTTTTACCAGTCAGTTCTTTAATTGTTTCAGGCAATTTATTATAAATGACCATACACATCCAGGCGACATTTTTTTTTAAACGAGCACTTTTTGGGACAAATGCTGACACCAACCTATTTCCATTCCTTGTGTTTCGTGGATAAATATCACGTGCCTGTTTGAAGTAATGTAGATTTTGTTTTACAAACTTGGCTATTTCATATATGTACAGGCATGGGACCGGCAAGATGTTTAATGATTTAAACAGAGAGGTATACGGTTCGTCTGGTGGAGCACCGCAGATGGCTCTGATGCACTTTTTTTGTGCAAGAAATACCTTTTTGATGTCCGTGCTATTGCCCCATATGATGAGACCATATCGTAGGATTGACTCCACATAGGCAAAGTATGCCGTAAGAGCTGTATTTTGTGATGCAACTTTAGTTAGTTTATAAAGTGCGAATGAAAACCTATTTATTTTACTACATATTTTTATAATTTGTTGTTTCCAGTCTAAGTTACGGTCAATCTCTATACCTAAAAACTTAGTCGTATTTGTCTCTTTTATATGTTTTCCCTGATAGTTAATATTTAATTGTTCATGAGTTACATTATTGAAATCTATATAGTAAGTTTTGTCAAAGTTTATTTTTAGATTGTTACCTTTAAGCCAATTAGTTATTGTATTAATCGTATTGTTTATGTCCTTAATATGTTCATTTAATGTCGAATTTTTGTCAGTAGTCACTATTATAGCAATATCGTCAGCAAATAGGATGCAGCGGTGCTTTGTCAAATTTGGCAGTTTGTTGATATAAACAAGGAAGAGGAGAGGGCCTAATACACTCCCCTGGGGTACTCCAAATCTATTTTCTTTAAACTCTGACTGATAACTTTGTATTACATTTTTTGTATCAGGTTTCACTATTTCCACAGCTTGCATTCTACTGCTGAGATAGCTTTTTATCCAACTTAAGGCCAGACCTCTGATTCCAAAATTTTCCAGCTTTTTTTTTGATGATGATAACTTCTACCTTTTGGAGTTGTCTGTGTCCAGAGTGGACTGATGTGGCGGATGATAATTATACATGGATAGGTACACCTGCATATAAATTTAGATGTGCGTGTCTAAATCGTGTTCTGATTCATACGTACGTTACCATTTATTATTTGCCTATATAAGTCAAAATACATCCTCTAAAGTCCCAAATGGAATTATTATTCTGTAATACTTAGCTAAGGGTGTAACGTGTGTTTAGCTCGTATACACCCCTGGCCCTCGTCTGTTGTAATTTATCCTAAACTAACCCGACAGATAACTAAGTGCAGGACTATGTAGATCCTTTGCAAAATACAGAAATTAATTAAAACAAAATGAGCTATAAAATCATACTTTTTTACCATAAGTTTTTTTTATTCCTCATGTTCCTCTATCTAACTCAGCATCAAAATAATAATTATCTCCCATTAATGTTCCCACTTGTTGTATTATAAGTATTACCAGAATAGTATATACCAGTATTTCAGACAACGAAGTGATATTTACTTACCTACATCTGGTTAAAATGGTAGCACATAGAATGAACCTCATAATTTATATTCTTGTTACTTTATGACTACAAATCTTTAATAAAGAATATTTCATAGAGATTTTATTATTAAGTAATGGCTCCGTTACAGAAAAGGCATAAAATGTCATCATTTGAATTATACAGTTTCACATCCCATTCATATTACGCTGAAGACTCTGAAGGCACGTACAACTGGATGAAAGAAAAATGATTTTTTAGCTTTTTCGTTAAGTCTTATTCACGTTCATGTTCAACCGTGTTCCGTTAAACTTTATGACAAATTATCTGCATAAATTAGCATAAATATATTTGCAGTATTACTTACATCAAAAATACGATTATCGACTATGAGTGACAGCGTCGTCTTACCTCTTTTAGTAAGTTAGTAACGGCCTTCAATCATCCCACTGTAGGGCAAAGGCCTCCATCATGGAATATAATTTACCACTGCTAACTATTTGTACGGGCATAATATCCACGCTCACCTAATGTCAGTTGATGATCACAAACCCGATTAATGATCGAAAATTCGAACCCAGTACTAAACCACTAGACCAACGGGGCGTTATCACTTGTGCTAATATGAATTAGTTAGTCACTGGTGATCAACGATCATGATGGCCAACAGCGTTAAGAGTTACATGTCTTGGGATAAATACGTCAAATCGATGAATAGAGATCTATGCATATTGCCCTTTTTATTCCCAAAGGCGACATGCGATCATTTTGCGGTAACGACGCGTTATCAGTTCAGAAAAGGGGCGATATCAATACGGAATTTATCGTCTCCGCTAATTTGTGAGGAGATATAAACGATAATTCCTCCGATGACTGGCCCGCGATGATGGATGGTTGAGTCGCGATTAACACGATCTCTAATAGGTTTACGCGTAATGGCGCCGTGATGAAGCAGATATAAATAATATTAATTACGTACCAAATTGATGCTTCTATGTAAATCAATTGCTAAATGTAAGCAATTCACTTTAGAACCACTACTGTAGCTATATTTTGTTATGTTTGTAATTATCAGAACAAAAAATATAAAGTTAACAGCTGCACAGAAAAGCTAAACTAGCTCAATTCAGAGCGAATTATATTATACAGAGTGTTACGCAATTATAGGTAATATTATAAACACAAACCTTTCAAATAATTAACCATGAAATCATCCCTTAGAGGGGTGAAAAAAGGAATGGAAGTTAGTACAGTGAATAAATAATTCCTGAACCAATTTAAATGAAATTCAGTGTGGCCAAAGTGTATGGCTCTGGATTTTCCTAGGGTCACAAATAGGCCATATTAAATAAGCAATCATTTTCAGTTACATTAATTTTGATTCCACGTCTGCTTACACGTGCATTCTTGAATTGGGAATACTCTGTCTAAAGATCTGTTACAATTTCATCGTTATTGCACTATCATTCAGTGTTCATTCCTGTGGAGTGTGCGCCATATTGGTTTCTCATCGAAAGTGCAATTTCGGCAATTGCATGAAACCTAATTGCGTGCATGTTACATGTACGCAATGATACCCTAATAAAGGCTCAGATCTATGTAAATTAAATTAATATAAATGACCAAACCGACATTGAAACGCTTTTTTAGTAATATAAATAAAACCGACCGGCCAAGTGCGAGTCCGACTTACGAACAAAGGGTACTATCTATAAAAACGGCCAAAAATTTAAGTTTTTTGTAAGGGATAAATGTTTTATTTTAATTTAATTGTTTATTCTTAAAGTGAATACACCGTGAAATTTCTACTACCTGAAAAATAAAATAAACCCCGCCGCGGCAAAATAATACGTCATTGCGCGTCATAGCGTGTTTAAAAGTCTGAATCAATATTTGATATCATTCAAAAATTATATTTATTGATAAAATAAATTATACCGCTATGATGTTATTCACAATAGTTACTTAATGTGGGCTTCGTTTTTCAGGGTGTTAAAAAAGCACTGTGTACCGCACTAAACATCATAGGAATTATCCGTTATCCGTACCAAAAGAGCGTACAATCATCATACTTATTTATTTAGAATATAGGGACTCCCCTAGGCATTTATCATGGTTTTAAAAAGGTTCGAGCCAAATCCTAGGGGCTGCTTCATTTAGAATTCAGGTTTTATTCTATCGAGAAAAAAACTACTGCGGAAACGGATCCAATTCATACAGAAAGTGTCCTCTCAATGGCATTTAGAAAAATATTTCAAAATCAATTCAAATCAAATAACTCGTCCGTAAATCTTTAAGTTTACACATACCTACTTACTTAACTAAAATTAAGGGTGCAACAACATCAAATTGATTCATGCGATTAAACTTATTTCATAGTATCTCATTTATTTATCTTGTTTTCGATAGTTAATAAGAACATTTATTTGCTTTTGAACAGGGTGCACAAAAAGTTTAAATAATATGATCACCTATCCAGCCATTAACAAATAGCATGCAAATTTTATACAATTTTAAATATTATTAGAATTTACATTGTATATTTATGTCTAAAATTCGAAATACTTATACATAGAAAAAATAGATAAATTAATGATTTAATAATAAAATGTTACATATCAATAATTTACGATTTGCTGATCGTCCCTGTTATTTAAAAATTCTTAAATTGAGTAAAATGTGTGTGTGACAAGCCATTTGTACAGAGATGTTTTAAATTTATTAAACACATGCAAAAACAGTTCTTGTGGACACGAGCACTTTTTGGTTTAAAATCAAGGACTAATCGATTGCTGTTCCTTATATTCCGAGAATATAAATCTTTCGCTAGTTTAAAGTAGTCGGGGTTTTGCTTGACAAATTTTGCGACTTCAAATATAATGGTAATGGCAGAACGATCAGAGATCTGAATAGTGCTTACATGATGTACCAGGTGCTACGCCACATATGGCCCTTACACACTTTTTTACCACGCTTTAATTAGCTTGGGTTATATCTATGTATGTATGTATGTATGTAATGGAATCTTTGAGCTTAATTTTCACCGATTTCCAGAAGTTTGATTAATTTGAAACTTTGCACACGTATCAAGGGCCGATGACAATGCAATAATTTAATAACAGTTTTCCCAGTTTTCCTCTGTAAGAGGGAGTAAAAGAGATAGAGCTAACGCGCGATCTGTATCAATTATGTTTCCTGCATAGGTTTGGACTTACAGTCGGTAAAGAAGGAATCAAATCTTATAAACTAAACTAAAAAGTAAAAAATAAATTATAGTTTCAAAAACTAAAAAACCACGCTTTAAAACAGATTGAACTAAAAAATTAAAAATAAAACTGTAGTAATCAATTGAAAAATTCATATTATTGTACAAAAAGCGTGGGGGGCTTGATTTAGATTGTTGTAAATATTTTATCAATAATTTACTATATCTGTGGATATCATAACAAGCACTCCACGCTTTTTGTACAATAATATGAATTTTTCAATTGATTACTACAGTTTTATTTTTAATTTTTTAGTTCAATCTGTTTTTAAAAGCGTGGTTTTTTTAGTTTTTTAAACTATAATTTTTTGAGCTATGACTGCTCTTTGCGTCTCAGAACCATTTCCCCAAATGATCAGGCCGTAGCGAGGCATGGATTTTATGTAGGAAAAGTAAGCTGTCAGGGCTGTAGCCTTCGATGAAGTTCTAACTAACTTATACACAATGCTCAGACATGATTTTGAGCAGCTGACAGGAACTAAGATAGATAAAGACAAGTTATATGATTGTATCCAAGATAAAAATAATAGAGATAGGTTCATAATGTACTGTTTAAAAATATGTAGCATAGTTAATAATAGGAATAAGGATATATAAGCATTGTTTATAATATATGTTGAGCATATAGCACTTAAGCAATGAAAATAGAATAAGGAATTGTAACCAAAACAGTGTAAAACCGATGTAAAATATAAATTAAGATAGATATAAGATATTAGAATATAATGAAAACGGGACTCTGTGAAGTCCACTTGCCTCAACTTAAAAATTATAATATAGTTTCAAAATGTGTGTTAGAAATAAGTTCAAAATAGTCGCAACTGCGAACTCGTTGTTAATTTGTGAATCAAAAGTGTAGAATAGTTAATAAATACCCTGTCTATAATTAATTTAGTAATAAAAAAGATGGAAAATAAATAAAATAAATAAAGAATAAAAAATAAAAAGCCCAAGAAAGCAAAATTCCCTGAAAAAACATATCAGGGGACAGAGCTGAGCCTATAAAGGGCGACAAAAAAAAAAAAAAAAAAACTAACTTATACAAGACGTATAAAAATCTATTAATTTTACTACACAGGTTGTCTACATGTAGTTTCCAGTCTAGTTTGTCATCTATAATTAATATACTCGTACCTACAAACTTTACACTATTTGCATGTTTGAGCATTTGTCCTTGATAATTTATATTTAGATTTTGTAAATAATTATTAAAATTTATATAGCATATCTTGTCAATATTTGTATTTAAATTATTAGATTTTAACCAATTAAAAATTGTCAATAATGTATTATTTATGTCATACTCATGTTTTACTATACCTTCTTTATTATTTGTTGACACGATTACTGATATGTCATCAGCAAAAAGTAAACTTTTATGTTTAATGTAGCATGGCAGGTCATTCACGTTAATCAAAAATAGAAGTGGGCCTAGTATACTGCCTTGTGGAACTCCAAAATTGTGAGTTTAAATTTTGATTTATGAGCTTGAACAGTATTATTATTGACAAGTTGAAAGATTTCTACCGACTGCATTCTGTTATGTAGATATGACATAATCCAGTTCAGTGCTTTGCCTCTAATACCACATTTCTCCAGCTTACCTCAATTGTTTATGTGACACGAAATCAAATGCCTTTGACATATCAAAGCATTGGACTGTTGCATGGTTACCATCATTTATAGTTCGTAGAGTGTTGTTAACTAAGTTAAAAGCTGCTAGCGTTGTGGATTTACTTTTTTGGAATCCATATTGATTGTTGTTTATGACTTTAAACTTATCGAAGAACGCCACAAACTTATTATGCATGAGCATGACTCTCTGATATACTTTCGATATGACAGGTATCAGTGTGACAGGTCAAATTCAAATTCAAATTCAAATTTTTTATTTGCCATAAATAGGGTACATAGATGTTTTTACAATTAAGTAGCTTTCTGACCTATTTAGCCATAAAATATAGCATGCAATAATATTAGACATAGTGACAGACCGACCACTCGATGTAAATTTATCAGTTATTTGCAATTTAAATTGAACAATCGCCCAATATTATATGAAACTCAATGTAATGTCGATAATTCAATTTGACAATTAATAACAATTAGGATTTAATAAACAATGTCAACAAAATCAATCAAACAACTATAAATAAAAAATACAATGCAATAAACAATGTCAATAAATATTTAAAAGTACATTTATTATATGTCAAATTATATATCCTCAGTCAATTAAGTACTACATATTGTCATTCTGAAATTCCTTAATGCTATAATAGCATTTCTTTGCAAGCCAGTTGCGTAGATTTTTGGTCATCGGTTTTATAGGTCTAAGTTTAAATTGCTTTGGGATCTTGTTGAACAGCTTCACACACATACAGTAGCAACTTTTCTGGCAAAAAGCAGTTCTTGGACTTGGGTCTAGGACTAGCCTATCACTATCCCTTGTGTTTCGGGGATAGACCTCGGCAGCTGTTTTGAATAGCTCCGAATGAAGTCTAACAAACTTATATACTTCCAAGATGTACATACCCGGGACAGTAAGTATTCCCAGCTTAATGAATAAGGGCTTGCACGTATCACATGGCCCTTTACCGCAAATAGCTCTTACGCACTTTTTTTGCGCGATGAATATTCGAATTGCATCTGTACTGTTACCCCATAGAAGAAGACCATAGCTTATATTAGAGGCGACGTATCCATAATAAGCAGATAAGGTGACACTTAGAGTTGTTATTTTAGGTAATCGCCTTAACACGAAGACAAACCTATTCATTTTATTACACACCTTATCAATGTGGCTAGTAAAGTTCAAGTTTTCATCAAAGATTATGCCTAGAAATGTAGTCATTTTCACCCTCTCAATCATTTTATTATCATATCGAATGTTTAGATCACTTGATGAACTTCCTCTTATTTTAAAGTGTATAAAGTTAGTTTTGGTTAGATTTACTTTAAGATTTATTCTAGTAAGATATTGAACAATATTTCCAATTGTGTCATTAATGTCATTTTCGAAATTATTTAAATCGTCATGATAATTTGATTTAATAGTCATACAGATATCGTCAGCAAACATTATGCACTGATGTTTTGTGACTCTTGGTAAGTCATTTACATAGATTAAAAATAATATAGGGCCTAAGACGCTGCCCTGTGGTACTCCAAATTTATTTATTTTGTAATTGGAACGATCCGCAGCAATCGTGTTTTCTTCATTTATTTTCTTTATTTCTACACATTGGTTTCTATTTTGCAAATATGATTTAAACCAAGAGAGAGAAATACCTCTTATTCCGCTCTTTTCTAGTTTATCTAAAAGAACCTCGTGAACGACAAAATCGAATGCCTTAGACATATCGAAGAAGAAGGCAGTTGTACTCTGTTTTTTATCTAGTCCAAGAATAATATTCTGTATAAGATTGAAGCACGCAAGAGTAGTTGACTTTCCTTTTTGAAAACCATTTTGTTCCGGTGTGATGATGTTGAATTTCAAAAAGAAGTCCAACAGCCTTTTTTGCATTGCTTTCTCAAAAATTTTTGACATGACAGGTATCAACGCGTCAGGGAAACCCCCTGTTTCAAATGACAGATTTATTAAGAATGTTAAAACTTTTCCCAATTCTTCTTTACATGATTTCAAGACTTTAGTTGATATCTCATCGTATCCACAAGAATTTGAATTATTAAGCGACTGGACAATTCCAATGGTCTCTGATATCGTTACTGGTGGGAGAAAGAGAGAATTCGGAACATGATTGACTGTCGATAGCACTATTAGTTTTTTATCGATATCATATTTGTAACTACCATTTGTCGAGTCTATGTAATAATCATTAAATACGTTGGCTATTTTAGATCCATTTGATATTGTTTTGTTCTCATGTTTTATATCTGTAATGTCATGTTGAGTAAATCCACTTTCAGTTTCGTCTTTAATAAGCTTCCATGAAGCTTTGCAGATATTCTTACTTTGCTGAATGTACTTATTATTGCAATTTTTTTGGGCTATAGATATGCATTTCTTAAGTAATTTAGAGTATTTTAAATAGGTTTCTTTATTCGTGCTCGTTTTTTGTTTATAATATTTATAGCGTAATGACCTCTTAGTTTTTATGCATACTTTTAAACCCTTGGTCATCCATTTTAATTTTAAGGGTTTACTGCTGATTCTTATTTTAACCTTGGGAAAACAAGATTTATAAATTAAGCAAAATAGATCGTAGAATCGATTAAATGCTGCATTTATGTTTTTAATGGTGTATACATCGGAGAAAGATAGTGACTGTAAGTATCTACGAAATTTGAGAATATTTTCGTTGCTATAATCCCTTATATGTGAGAACCAGTATTGTGGTTTATTGTCATTTTTGACTGGAAATGTCAAAGTTTGGGCAGTATTATGATCCGAAAGATGAAGTTGGATTGTTGCACCCGAAGCTTTGCTTACATTACTTAGTATATTGTCGATGCAGTTGTTTCCCCTCGTAGGTTCATTTATATGAATTTTCATGTTAAAATATTTCGCCATGTCTTTCAAGTGTTGCGATGCCTTAGATTCCACTAATGTATTTATATTAAAGTCACCAGCTATTATAATTTTAAAGTTCGGAAATTTATTTAATAAGTCATGTGTTACTGCTTCGAGTCTTGTTAAGAATGAGTGAGAAAACTTATTATGAGAAGTATATACACACAAATTTATTAATTTATGCTTAGGTATTCTTACCCCGCAACACTCGAATGTTCCTGGTAGTACATATTTCTCAGAAATCCTAATTTCGTGACACACCATGCCCTTCCGCACCAGTATACAAGTACCACCCCGCCTGCTACGCCTAGAATAGTTAGCTGCAAGTTTGTAGTTAGAGAAAGAAATATTTTTCTCGTCGCCTTTTTGTAAAAATGTTTCAGAAAAGCACAACAGATCAGGTTCTGTGTCACATTCAATCAATTCAGATATAGTTAATTCTAGCAAGTCCCGTTTTGATAGAAGGCCGGCTATATTCTGATGAAACACTATAAAGTGCCTCTCATTCAGATTGCTTTTGGGCTGATGGAATGAGGTTTCTTCGTTGTGATTGTGAGCGTGTGGAACGAAAAAACTCATTTTGTGGTGTGGAGTGAAAAAAGTCCAAAATAGAAGTTTGCCTGTAAGTGCGTTTACGATTCGTCAATTTATTTTGTGGCCTGTCCGGAAGTTTCCCGCCACAATACCCGTTACGTTGGGTTACTTGAGTATGATTCTTGATTAATGGAAAGCATAGAAATGTTTTATCGTAATAGACAGAATCAATTAGCAAGTTTACACTATAGCAGATGTTTTTTAGATTATTAATATTATTATTATTATTAAGACAATGATTTTTAATTTCTAGAAAGTAGCTTTGCCTAAACTTATTACATATTAATTTCAGCTGATTGTTTAATAATTTTCTGTTTATATGCTTACTATGGATTACACTCATTACAATAACAGTGGTGTGTTGTAGCAATTTTAACGCACTGAACAGTTCAGCTATGGTAGATACTGGATCCTTATCGTTTTCTCCAACACATATAATTACTCGGTCATGAACATCTACCTCTAAGCCTTTGCACAGTTTAAGAACCTCTCCAGTCGCTGCAAATGGCTTGGTAAATGCTGATACTTGGTAGTCCTCATATCTGGTGTCAATTCTTGATTTTGTAAGTTCAGCTGCAAGGCCAGTACATTGTTGTGTTCCCACTATCATAATTTTCTTTTTGGTACCGTCACTTTTGTGTGGAGTATATTCATCGGTCTTTCGAGTTGTAGGTTGAAGATTTACTTGCTGTTTAAGCTTGAGTTCTTCTATTTGTGTCTCTAACTTAGTGATGTCATTTTTAGCATTCATCAATAGATCTTGTGAATTTTTTATTTTATTTTGTAGAAATGTTATCATTTCGTTAGTTTTTTTTTCAGAACTTTTTGGAGTCATCGGAGTAGAGTATGACAAGCGGCTATACTTAGGGGTTTTTGACGGAGTAAAGGACTTGTTATGAAAGCTTTTTTTAATTTTAAGGGTACTATTAGATAGAGGAGATTGACAGATCCCCTTCAAAACCGTTATTTCCTTTTTTAATTGGTATATTTCTCTCTTGTATTGATTGTTTTCAATCAATATCATTTCCAGTTCATTTTGTGTGCTCAAGAGATTGATTTTCAGATTCTGGATCTCTGTCTTCATTTCTTGCATTTCACATATTTTAATAGCTGAGAAATCTTCACTTTTTGACAGCATGTCCAATTGGGTGTAATTTGATTCTTCGAGTTCGTCAAGATCTTCATATTCTTCTTCACTATTTAGTTTGGAACTATCGAGTACCGGGGATAATAATATGTCTGTCGGTGATTCGGCTCTGGGTGCAGTGGGTTCTG
This sequence comes from Anania crocealis, assembly GCA_949315895.1. Lineage (NCBI taxonomy): Eukaryota > Metazoa > Arthropoda > Insecta > Lepidoptera > Crambidae > Anania > Anania crocealis. The sequence continues at coordinate 10,827,953 of OX438862.1, forward strand.
TTTGTTTGGATATTCCTGCTGTCTTCTTTCTTTGAGTTACGTTTTTATCCTCCTTATAAAAATTTGGAGTGGTTTTTGGTTTTTTTTGGCTGCTCGAACACTGGTTGCATTTCCACGCTTTTCTTTTTTCTGGTTGCATTAATCGATATAGTTTTTCCGATAAGCCTATACAATGAAAGTCGAATATTTTCTTGCATTTAAAACATTTAACCGTATCTCTTGCCTGTCTGGTAGACTTGCATTTAGAGCATTTGACAGACAGAAGTCTACTTGAGTTCAGATCTTTATTAACTTTGCCTTCCATGATTATTATCGTTAAATATTTTCCCTACACGAAGCTCAGCGCCTTCTTACGAAAATCTCTTGTACTATTATAGGTTTTGACGTATTATTCGGGTTCGTCAGTAACTTTATGTTTAGTCAGTTAGTTCTGGGTTATTGGAACAGATGTCTCTACGTGTGAAGTATGTTCTGTAAGCTGATTGGTTTAAGCCTCTAGCGTTGGTTAGCAGAACTATGAACTGTCAAAGTCTAGTCAATCAAGTCGATTCCTGAGTGTATGGACGGAGTGACATCTAGCGGTGACTGGCTTGACTATAACTCAAGTGCGGTTGGAGACAGTTTTCCCTCACTGATAGATGTAGGGTGGCATAATAATGATATGATTTACATACAAAGTGGCGATATCTAGTGACGGGTAGATGAACACGCAGTACGACAGCAATATTAATCATCAGCTGATCTTTGTTTTGAATTCGTAACGACTGAATAAATATGATTTTTCACTGTTTTCATTGTTATTGTAGTCTCTTACTGGTTTTAAAGCGTCCTAATTACACTTCTTGTCACATTTATTAATATAAGTTTAGATAGTCACTTCGAAATCGGCGATAATGTTCACTTTGTACACAATAACAAAAACACGTATTTAGACGGCCAATTCTTGAAGCTTGCACTTGGATAACGTTTATGTCACTCTATTATGCATGGTGTTTTGCATTATAGTCCATTAAAATGACCTTAATGATGCACAAGTATTTTTAATAAACAAAACATTACGGAGACGATGTTAGTCGCATTGCCATCTAGCGGCGTAAAAAATCGATAGATATCTAAGCTGGTCTAATCACCTTCCTTTTTAAATATTGTCTTTATCACAGCACGTTTTAGTTCATCGGGAAAAATACCTGTTGCCATTGACAGATTTATTAGAAACGCTAAGACCGCACTTAACTCAACCTTGCAAGCTTTTAAGACCTTAGTGCATACCTCGTCATACCATTTAGAAGTCGTGTTATTTAATGTCATAATAATTTTTAATATGTATTTTATGTCAATTGGTGTAAGGTAAATTGAATTATTTAATTTCTTTATATTTTTATTAGTATTTATGTTAATATTATTAATTTATATATCATAATATGACATATAACATATTATTATGTCCAGTTAATAAAAAAGTCATTAAATGGATTAGCAATTTTTCAAGGATCTTCTATAATATAGCCGTATAGTTCAATTTTGTCAATTTGGTTACTAATATCCGTCATTGACCGTGTAACTCGTTATGTATTACTCTCCAGGCTGCTCTACAAATATTCCTGCTTTTTAATATAAATTTGGTGTATGTGTTTTTTTTTGCGTCATTTTTTTAACAATTTTGTAATCTATTTAGATATTCCTGAAACTGTTTTATATTTTCAGTTGAGTAACATCTACTAAATGTGAATACTTACCTGGGTAGTGTCGGTGTAGATTTAACGTCAAAACACAGTAACTGTGCTGTGTTATGGTCGGATAGACAAAGAGTCAATAATGATCCAGCAGTACTCTTAATATTGCTAATAATATGATCCAAACATGATGCATTCCTAGTAGCTTCAGTGATGTGCTGTTTCATATTATAATTATTTAAAATATCCTTAAAATGCCTAGTACAGCCATTGTCTATTAGAGTGTTAACATTAAGGTAACCCACAATTATTATCTTATGTTTTTTGTATTTAAAGCTTTGCCATACACCTACTTGGTCGTTGGTCCCCGCCCCGTTGGTCTAGTGGTTTAAATACCGGGCCAAGATCTCGGGGTCCCAGGTTCGATCCCCGGGTCGGGCAACAAAAAGTTTCGAATTTTCGAACGTTGCTCGGGTTTGTGATCACCAACCCGCATTTGGCAAGCGTGGTGATTATGCCAGTTCCCATCATTGCAGTGGTAACTTGAATTCAATGATGGAGGCCTTTTCCCTGCAGTGGGATGATTATAGGCTGTTACTTTACTTACTTTTATACACCTACTTTAGTAGGTATTTGATCAGGGGCACAATAAACTAGTAAATACTGAAAAACGAATAATGCAAAAAAATATGACGACGACAGCTGAATAAAATTCCCATTACTGTTTATTGAAGGCATATCAAATAAACTTTAGATCCGAAATAAATCCACCAAATAGCCTTTAAGACCTTTATAAATCGCCTCCTTTAAAGCTAAGGTGATGGTTGAGCACATATTTACTGTACACCAACACAAGCAATTTATCTATCAGGTAAACTAGGTGAATTATATTATTGGGATCTTTTATGGTAATTTGATGGATATCTTTTTACTATATTGGAATAAAACTAAAGGCGAATAATGTATTTCTTGTGTATGTATCTATGGTATCCACTTACCATCTAGGTTCTAGATGTGTATAAAAGGCTGGTTGAAACAAATAAGGTTCGGTGGATATGTTTGTATGGTGCAGATGGCCTATAACTCACGATGGCGGTTACATGACTCCACGTTTAAAGATTGTATGTTTGTTTTTACTGAAGGCATAATTCAGTCCGGCCGAGACAAGACGAATGAGTCGGTCTAAACAGTGTTTTGATTACTCGCCAATGCAGTTTTTATATGGTTAACTCAATAAGAGTACAAAAATCACATGTAAGAACAGCAAAAACTAGTAAAAAATTTAAAAAAGACGATTAAAATAAACTCTATGCTTACTCGAGCTATAATAGCAAATCGATTGGGACTTTATTTATAAAAATTGAATAAGTAGTTTAGGTGCTATGGAGCAAATAAAACCATACATATACATAGACTGTTAAAACCTCAAGCCTTCGCAAATGGTCGGGCAGAAAAAAATGAGTCAAAAAATAAGTCAACAATTGTTTTACTATGTATTGCCTAACTAGCATTTGAGGTAATAAACCCATTAGTGATATATCAAGTTATCTTATTAAATAAACAAATTAATTAAACAGTTCTATCTTCACGCATAATTTCGGCTCTGTGCCTAAGTAAACAAACCGCTCATTCGTCCTAAACATTTAAATACATCTTGACCTTGACTGGTGGAACTCAAATATTTAGACCCTCTGTATCGTCCACCTGAGGATAACAGCTCATAAATACTGTTTACAGCCTCTGACAGTGTGCTCCCTTGAGTGAGTGGTCGACCTCTGGAATAATCCCCTTGCCTCGCTTGATGGCCGCATAAATTGAGGCATCACGGCTCGTTACAGGTCAACTGTTGCACCTAAATGAATATTGGGGGGGTAAGTGCATAATGGTGACTTGATGGGACGAAAATTGTGCTATAACAAAGTTTACACTCGCATTACCACGTAAACTGATCATAGCGTAGTCTCCAATGTAGAGTTTGTAGCATTATGTTGTGAAACAGCAACAACTTGTATAATGACATTAAAGATTATAAAACTTGAAAAACTTCCTTTAAAATAGTTTTTTGTAATAGACCCCTTTTTATTGGGGCTGCCTTAGCTAAGTACCTAGTGCATTGACGGTATGTTTGTATAGACGTTTTTTCCAGCAATCATGAAAAAACCGCTCTGCGTCTGCTTTGGCATGTCTTCGCGACATTATCAAAACTGTCCTGAATGTGTTGATCGATCGGAATCACTCCTTTTTAGCGATGGGTGTCAACCCATTTGAAAGTATTAAATTTGATTCGTTTTTCATACTACTTAATAATTTACAAGATAATTGTAATTAGACAGAACCCAACTGATAGAAACAAAAAAATAATAATCTCGTCCTGTGTAGGTATGCCGTAGGATAGAAAACAGGCAGTAGGGAAAACAGGCTTCTTAAATCTCCAATATAAAATTTCTTGATTATACATACACGTTTTACATTGTAAAACGGAAATTTCATAATTATGTAATACTAGTTACTATTTGTTATATCAGTATATAAACTTGAAAAATTTTGTCTCAGGCGGGACTCGAACCCGCATCTCCTCGCATGCCGGGCGGGCGCCATACCATTAGGCCACCGAGACACTGCGACACGGCGCGAATTTTTCAAGCATATTCTTACGCTATGAGCCAGCGTTGTTTCATCAAATGTTAGGAGTTTGCACCCTTAACACCCGAAAGAAACATCTTTGCAGAAACATCTCCTGGGGGTTGAGGGATTAATCAATTACGAACTAAATACACGCGTTTGGTGCCACCGAGGAAAGCTATGGTCAAATAAATGCACACAGTCAAGATTATTGTATTTCGAGATATCCTCTTACGTTTTTACCATATTGGTCAACACTTACAAAGTAAAGAAAAAAACAAACCCATTTCTGTTACCCTAAAACTTTCTAAAATGTTATTTTTTTACGTCTGCTCAAAGCACAAAGTGAATGGCCAAACGCTAAAGCTCACGCCATTCGCATTTAAATGAAAAATAGCTGAAAACAAACAGAACGCACTCACGTGGAAGTAACCAATGATGCCCATTGCAATAACACTGCATTTATCGCGCAGTGCAAAGCGAAGCTGCGCCTTTTGAATTCATGAGTAGCAACTAGTTTATTCAAAAGACTGAAAGTCAGAGAGAGGTAGAAAAAGAACTCGATTGCAGTGCAATATCTTGAAGTGTAAATTTTATTACATTGAACCAAATCTAAAGTAAAATGTCATACACGTAAAATAAGCAAGTTTAAATAAAACAAATCATTTTTTTTACTTTTTACATTTAAGGGGACTACAGAGCTATGTGCTGCCCCCAATTGATTTAATTTTATTACTTCTGAACAAAATCAATTCTCAAAAAACTAGAACAGTAAGTATCATTTTAGTAAATTACCTCTAGTATTTATTTATGAAGGTAGTAATGTCTAAATGTACGATTGAGATCAAATTACGAATCAATTGAGCCATTTGTAAATTAGCGGAATTGGGGGCCAGGTCAAAAGTTCTCACTCGTCTGTCCATGTCAAGACAACTCCAACTGTACTGCTGCTTTAAGTCCGCAAACACTCTCAAGCGAAAAGCTGTCGACTAAGGTTCGTAAAATATTGATATTTTTTTTTTTTATAAATATGGACAACATCACATACTGTGGCATGTAGATACCTCATCTCTCATTACCTTCTCATCCCATTGTCATTTTTACTAGTTTTACTTTCATTTTTTATAATTTTATGTATTTTCTAAATTCTTTTAAATTTGTGTTTAGAAACTTTTTGGTTCACTCTCATTTTTATATTCTTATTTTGAAAATCAAAATTGTTCGATCGTGCCTCGCCCATGTCGGGCGAGCACGTCAATCAGATAGTTGACATTCGGCTTTCAGCAAATAATATTCTCGGCTTTTATAAAATATGATAAATTGAGTTAAATTAAAAAGTGACACATCTTCATTCGGTGTTTCTGGACCCTGCTACGGTCACGTAGACCGCCGGGCCTTCTCCATTCAGTGCTGCTGGACCCTGGCGGTCAGGCAGACCGCCGGGTCATCTCCCTTTAGCTGCGCAGTTGGATCCTGGCGTGGTCTATCGCCGGGCCACCTCCACTCCTCATTCATAATGTAAATTTTAGTTATGTAAATATACCACTATACTTTTTATAATAATCTTGTTATTTTACGTTCTTGGGGAATAGTTATGGAGAGGTAGATCCCATTAACTTTCCCCTTACTTCATTTTCTTTTGTAACGTAGCAGAACCTAGATTTCTGAGGGTATTCCTCTTCAAGGGTACCCCAGATATTCTGCTACGTTTATACATTGCTCTGATCAATTTGAATAACTATTTAAAGCACTCGTATTTTGGAAACCAAAATCAACGAAGGTACCACAAACACCCGTCCCGAGAAAGTGTAGAAATACACGTTTTTGACGTGATAACGTCTTTAAAATCGTTTTAGTCGGGTGACATGTTCAGAAACTTGTGTCACACCAAAACCTCACGAGCGCGATCGCAGGTATAACGAGAGAGAGAGACGGACCGATCTCCCGTCTCATCACGAGCGCTGCCAGTCATTCCGTGAAACTTGTCACGCGGAATCCTCACGAGCGGAGGCTGGCATAGCGTTCGAGTGAGTGGACCGATCTTCCGTCTCTCTCACTCTAGCGGCATACAAACGAATGGAGATTTTCTCGTGCGGTTAAGTTTTCGTTGAATGTTTAAGATGTAATTTAAAATTTGAAAAAATTGTTATCTTCATTAATTCCTTACTTCCCAAAAACTTATATCACCAATAAGACGTTATCACGTAAACATCTCGATCGTAAACCTACTTTACAAACAACCAATTTTTTCTACAGTCCGGGAATCGAACCCGGGACCTCGGAACAGGCGACACCTTGAAAACCGGTGTGTACGCCACTCCGCCACGGAGGTCGTAACGTTTGTGTAAGTACAGGTGTAAGTGATGAAATAAAAGATTAAATTGAAATTCATATTGCGAATTAGGTGTATGCACAAAGATCTTAAATACTAGATCATGAAGCTTAAGTAAGTACCTACATAAATGTTCAGATGCATTGTTTTACTAAAAATTAAATATACCTATTTCCCAAAAGAAACTATTTAGCAACGTAGAAGTTCTCAACTAACACAAATGTTTTTTATAAATCATATTTTCAATGCCACTGTATTTTTGAAAGTACAATAGCTATATTAATAAAAAAAGGTTATTTCCTTATTACCTTGAAATACACTTCATTGATTTCTCCACAAGTTTAATAAATCACCCAAAGGTTCGTCCGGCACGTCGAGGCTGGAATTCTAAGCAGTAGGTAACTCTTTTTACTTTTTATACTGATAAAAACAGTTTGGAACACAATTTTGTAACATCACGTGCGCTTCTGAACGATTTTGATACAATATATTGTTTTGTATGACTGCTTTCAAAAGTTGTGCATAAGTGTAATCAAAAATCTTTCAAATAAAAGTTGCAGGTACAAAAAGGTGACAATCGATATTTTTTGCAAACACATTAGAATTTGTTACTTAAATAGGTACCTACATGCTTTTCGCCGGTTCAATGTTTTACTTTAAACAATGGTGATCAAATAGCTGCTGAGCTGCTTATAACCCACTCCTAATATATACTCTTGAGAGATAATTTAAAACCATTTAAAAAATAAAAAATAAAGAGTTTATTCCATAAACAAGCAAGCACGACCACAGATTTTATGTAGACAATCATCCCTATTTCGCTAAATTTTCGTTTGTGGTTTAAATACACACAAAATTTTGTCCAAATTGCTCTAGCCGCACACGTTAACATTTTTTGAGCTTATTCTTATGGTTTCTAATTATTGAAGTAAACTTCAGTTTTTTTTAGTAACTAAAAACAAAAAAAAATGCAACCGATTTTTTCAATTTAAGAAACAGATTGTTTATAAAAAATACACATTTTTTTGAATTTTTAAACATCCTTAGTACGCTCCATCAGAATCTTTTTCCGAGTTGAAAATTGAACAGTTTTGAAATTGGTCAAGTTAGCTTGTTCTTTGTGCACTGCCGGTCTTTTCGAGTTTTGGTTTTCGTAGCGCCATCTCGTGAGATATAAGAAAAGGTTTTACTTGTGTTGAAAATCTACTCTTACCAGCACAAACCCAAAGCACAACATTGAAAGCAGCTTTCCAAAGGACGAATAGCTTCGGAAAATATTCAGTAGGTGGCGTTTTCCACTGTTAGCATTCATTATTCTTGTTGAGTTGCCTAATAACACAGATAAGATAATAAATATTCCAAACTCTAAAGAGTTTCTTCCACTAAAATAGCTATAATAAGTAAGTGTTACGTACGTGTGAACGTTTTATTAATTGCTTTTTGTAGAAGGTTTCTGATTTGAGACGTAGGTTCTTGAGATGAATGTACCACTAGTGAACTAATTTTCCGTATACCTACCATGCATTTGTTTTAAGGTATAATGTAAAAGATAAAATTTACGAACAAAACAACACGATTCTTCTTGAAATAACGTTGTTGGCTCTAAATTTATGCAGATGGTTCGTAAAAATAATCACAGATTATGTTTGTGGAGTAGGGTATGTTAACTTTTCGGTGTTTTATGTATTATACTTCCAATAAACAGGCCAACTTATATACTAAGCTCATATGCGTGAAAATGTAGTGAAAAGTACCTACAACTGCATAAGTAGTTACGTCTAAGCGATTAGGGTACCGCGCTCACTAATAGGGACGACATGGCTAGGGATTTTTAGCGGATATCACTACGGTTAAAGTACCTATACAGCAGTAAGCTTAGGAACTTTTAACATTGCTATTTCCAACTCAGGTAAGTAGTGTTATACCTTTTATAAGAAAAAATATTATTCGTAAACTAAAAATCCCTTTCCATGGCCATAATATTCTTTGTCCATGGCGCAATTTCATCTCGTGCCTCGTCATTTTACTGCTTCTACTTACTTTTTCGCTTTTCTCTGAGCGTTTGTTGCTTAGACTGTGTATCTAGAAACTTGTAAGAAATATTGGTACCCAAATAAAGTTTAACCGCTTTTTACCACTTCAAGGGATGATTTTAGGGATAAAAACTAATGTACGACTTTTTATAGTATAAAATTTGCTCCACGTCGTATCCAGGTCATTTTTCCACGTATTTTTTTTTTTGTTTTTGACAAATCGGAATGGGACTATGTTTGATTCATTTATCGAAGGAAAAAAAACATTGCAATAGATCGACCCCTTTAAAAGTTATGCTTAGTCATTACAAAAAACATTAGTAAATAACTTGTCTCGTCAAATTAAGAACCTCCTCTTTTTCCTAGGTTTTAAACTATAAATAAGTAGTTTAACTGTATTTATGACACATCCTATATGTAAGTATACCTATAAATAAATACTGAATATGACGTATAGACATAACGCGAAAGAGACA